>CM061561.1:43392847-44740764 GCA_030864225.1 Capsicum baccatum var. pendulum
GTTTCCTTATCAACTATCGTCCATGCCAACGGATAGAAACAGTTATCACAATCTTGTCCAATAGCCACAAGTAGTTGTCCCTTGCAATGGACTCTCAAAAAGGTCCCATCTAGTCCAATAAAAGGTCTCAATCCTTCTTCCCATCCAAACTTTAGTGCATTGAAGCATATTTACATTCTAAGAAACTTTCTTTTCCCTTGTTCCAATTCATCCTTTGATAAGTTAATCACTACATCACTGCCCGGATTACTCAATCTAATCTCATTTGCATAAGCCTCTAACTTGTTGTACTCATCTAAGAAGTTTCCTTCCATTTTTTGAAGTACCATCCTCTTGGCCCTTTTCAACATTGAGGGATTAACATTCAAATTAAATTGATCATCCAAGTATTATCTCATATCCTTGGTTTTTAACTTAGGATTATTCTGCACTTTATCCTTGAAATATTAGGATAAAGAAGATGTGGTGGCTCTAGGATTTGTAAATCCATCCTCACAAGTATGCTTTCCAATTAACGTTTTAACCTTAAATCCTGGACCCTTACCATCTAGTGAAACTAAAATGACAAATGGACAACCATCCTCACATATATACCTCAGTCTTGTTTTGTCACTTTTCTTCACTCTAAGTGGTTTCTTATTTGCCAAGGCATAGAGATCCACAACTCTTTTAGCCTCTTTCTTGTCCTTAAAGGTCATTGAAAGATGAAGTTCTTTGTAATGATTAAGTTTGTCATTCACTTTTCTATTATGTTGCATCTTTATGGTTTCTAACTCCTCAAAGTTATACTCCTCATAATTTGACTCACCATTATCAGTAGAATCAGTTTCCGATTCAGCATCAGTACCATATTCACACTCAAAAATGTGTTCTTCAGGATGACAGACTAAAGTTGGAGCAGAAACAGATACTTCAAAATCATCGACAACAAAAAAATGAATGACTTTGAAGTTTTCATTTAGGAGTCAACAAACAAATCTTTCATATTTAGTTGTCTAAAAAAAATACATAAATTATACTAGAGAGCGACATCATAAAAGTAAAATTTTAAATTTGTTTACTGGTAAACATAAATAAAGTGTTTACTGGTGAACTTCAAAACTTAAAAAACAACAAAACATAGAGGACCACATATTTATTACCCTTAAAAATAAAAATATAGAAAAAGAAAGCTCTCAACTAGCAACAAATAATAAAATACGAAAAAGGAACATTGCGATCACACAAATAGCTTGATACAAGAAACCTTAGAATATCACAAATAAAGCTCGAGTCACCACCAAAGATTTTTGAATCCAATAAACAATTTATACCATAACTAGCTGTAGTGAACCTTAAATTGAGACAATGGATCTTTCCCCTTTCGATTGAATGCAAGCAGCAGTGAACCCGAGAAGTATTTTTCTTTCAAAAGAGAGAAGATTAACTGAAAGAGAAAGACCCGATTCTTTATCATTTGTTTTTTCACTTCGGGTCGGGTCCCTTTTTATTTTGGGTTGGGTCATATAATAAATTAAATTGTGTTAATTAAAAATAAATTGCACACGTGGATAGTGATGTGGCATGGCCACGTGGTCTTTTTTGCCTACGTGGCATGCTTGGTGGAATTCTGTTAGGGAGAAGGGTATTTTTGAGCCAAATATTTAACAGAGGGGTAGTTTTGAGCCAAAACACTAACGAGGGGTATTTTTGATCCATTTTAGATAGTTCAGGGGTATTTTTGAACCTTTTTCGTTCTTTTTATAATGGAGGGAGTACTTAGTTATCATTTAATAGGCTGATTAAAGAAACAATTCTGTACCAACAGGATTTTCCTATTTCAACATAGGTAATTTAAGCCTGCAAGGTAGGGCTGTTAAGTAGGCCAGGCCAGGTCAACCCGGAATCGGCCCGTCGAGTTTATTCGGTTTGTGGGCCGGTCCAGATTCGAGCCTGGTTAAATGGGCCAGTCCGATTTCGAACCCAACAGTAATTTTTTTAAAAACAACCCTGAACTGGCCCACTTAACCTAATCCGGTCCAACCCACCTAAACTCGGTCAAAATCTATCCAAAATCCGGTCAAAATCGGTCAAAACAAAAAATAATTAAAAGTTTTTTCTCCAATATACACTATATATACCCACCAATATACATTTTAAATACGTTAAACAATATATATACACTATATATATATATAGTATATAGTACATTAGAATTTTAAAAACATATACACAATGACACATGTAATCGCGTCTATGATGATACGTTAGTTATATATATACTACTCTAAATAATACATATGTTACAAGATATATACTACAATATAATGATATATATACTAATTTATAAAATATATACACATGTATACATTAAATATATACTACTTTATAGTCTATAGAAGATATATACACATATATACGTACCATTCAATATATATGTACTACTTTAAATAAAACATATACTACAATATATATACTACAATATACACACACAAACACACTAAATATATAGTTATATACTAATTTATAAAATATATACACGTGTATACATTAAATATATACTGCTTTAGAGTCTATAGAAGATATATACGCATATATACGTACCATTCAATATATATGTACTACTTTAAATAAAATATGCTACAATATATATACTACAATATACTGATATATATACTAATTTATAAAATAAATACACATGTATACGTTAAATATACACTACTTTACAGTCTATAGAAGATATATACACATATCTAGGTACCATTCAATATATATGTACTACTTTAAATAAAATATACTACAATATATGTACTACAAATACACACACACACTATATATAGTTATATACTAATTTATAAAACATACACACATGTTACGTTAATTATATATTACTTTAGAGTCTATATTCTATATATACACATATATACGTACAATTCAATATGTGTACTACTCTAAAAAATATGCTCCATGATATATACTAAAATATAATGACATATATACTAATTTATAAAACATATACACATGTATACGTTAAATATATACTACTTTAGAGTCTATAGAAGATATATATACACATATATACTTACCATTCAATATATACGTACTACTTTAAATAAAATATACTACAATATATACACATACTATATATATAGTTATATACTAATTTATAAAACATATACACATGTATACGTTAAATATATACTACTTTAGAGTCTATAGAAAATATATACACATATATACGTACCATTCAATATATATGTACTACTTTAAATAGAATATACTACAATATATATACTACAATATAATGATATATATATTAATTTATAAAACATATACATATGTATACGTTAAATATACACTACTTTAGAGTCTATATTCTATATATACACATATATACGTACCATTCAATATATATACTACTCTAGATAAAACATATACTACAAGATATATACTACAATATAATGATGATAGATATACTAATGTATAAAACATATACACGTGTATACATTAATTATATATACTACTTTACTTTAGAGTCTGTAGAAGATATATACACATATATACGTACCATTCAATATATATGTACTACTTTAAATAAAACATATACTACAATATCTATACTACAATATATACACACACTATATCTATAATTATATATTAATGGGATAATACCCACAAAAATACCTGAAGTTTAACCAAATTTTCAGTGGAGCATATTGAACTTTGCGGGGGTCCTATTACTCCCCTATATTTTTTTAATTGGAATTAATTCCCCCCCAAACTTTTTTAAAGTGGAATTAATCCCCCTTCAAAACGTATACCCAGTTTTTTCGGTGGGAAGTGTGGTACACGCGCCGTTTCTTCTCCATTTTATCACTTTTCAACATTTTTTCACCATTACAATCATATTAAATATTCCAAATAATTCCATTGAGATTATGAAGAAAGTTTTTTCAAATAATTGAATGGAATCTTCCTTTAATTTCTCATTGAAACTCAGAAGATTCAATTAGCGAGTTCCATTAATGAAAGATTCAATGAAACTCGCTAATTGAATGGAACTCGCTAATTGAAAACTCAATGGAAGATTCCATTTCCATTAATGGAACTCAGAAGATTCGGAAAATTCATTAATGGAACTTGAAAGATTCGAAAAATTTAATTTCATGATTCAATTTTCATTAATGGAACTGGAAGATTCAAAAAATTCATTAATGGAACTCAAAAGATTCAAAAAATTGAATTTCATGTATGAAGCTATTCAATCTTCCGTTAATGGAACTCGGAAGATTCAATTTCCATTAATGAAACTCGAAATTAAATTAGCGAGTTTCTGAGTTTGAATATTCCGAATCATCCATTGAGTTTCAATTAGTGAGTTCCATTAAATTATAACCATTGAGTTTCATTAAATTTCAATTCAATAATGGAGCAATCATTGTTGAAGAAAGAAGAAAGAAGAAAGAAGAAATAAGAAAGAAGAAAGAAGAAAGAAGAAAGAAGAAAGAAGAATGAAAAAATAAATAAAAATATATAACTTTAAATAATAATAAAATTAAGGGGCTGGTTGGAAAAAAAAAGAGTTTTAAAACATTTTTAACACTGTTCACGTGCTCAATGCTTGTGAATCACATGCAGTGTGCCAAGTGGTAGATATAAGCCATTAAAATACGATAAAAAAGTCTGGGGGGTAATAGGACCCCCACAAAGTTCAGTATGCTCAACTGGTAATCCGATCAAACTTCAGGTATTTTCGTGTGTATTATCCCTATATTAATTTATAAAACATATACACGTTAAATATAAACTCTTTTGGAGTCTATATTCTATATATACACATATATATACGTACCATTCAATATATGTACTACTTTAAAAAATATGCTGCAAGATATATAATACAATATAATGATACATATATACTAATTTAGAAAACATATACACATGTATACGTTAAATATATACTACTTTAGAGTCTATAGAAAATATATACACATATATACAAACCATTCAATATATGTACTACTTTAAAAATATGCTACTTAATATAATAAATTAATAATACTAGATAGTAAATTAGTAATATATTAAAACTAAGTATTTAATTTAAACTACAAATTCAATTTAAATCATTAAATGGAAAAAATTACAAGGACTAAGAAGTGAATGAATGATTGAATGTTGAATTTTATTGATTGTAAAATGATCCAAAATTTATAATTTACATGAATGAAAAATCTACAAAATTTGCATCATTTTTTCCAACTCATTTATGTTAATATTAACGGGAACTTGCATAAGATAGTCAAAGTCAATGGGGGCAAAACCATGCATTGAACTTGATTCTAGTGAGTTCTCCCGTGAAGTCATAATTTCTTCAAATCTTTGGTCGTCGTTCGGCTCCACCTCCATTCCTTGATTTCTTCATTCCACTCTAATCCAATCTCTAGGGCAAACTAGAACATTTATTGCATTGCTTCCCAATGAGTGTCGGTTGTCTCCAAGCTGCTGTCGTTCCTGATTAAAAGTGCTCTCCGATGCAACGGTTGACATGGGAACATTCAATATATCTCTAGCTAATTTTGAAAGCACAGGATATTGTGTTTTATTATTCCTCCACTAATCCAACACGTTGATCCATCGTCTGCGATCCTCTATCGACTAGGGGTGTGCATCGTTCGGTTTAACGTGTTATTAGTTCGATTTATCGGTTTTTGATTTTTAAATATGTAAAACCAATAACCAACCAATAAGATATTTTCTTAGCGGTTTCGGTTTAGCGGTTTTTGGTCCTTAACGGCTTGGTTTTTGGTTTAACCAATAAGAAAATACTTGTAAAATATAAATAGTAACAACTAACATAAAAAAATGAAATCTTAATTACCGTCAAAACCTACGCAATGCATTTTAGTTTACAAGAATCTTCAAACTTGAACTGAATGTTAGTTAGGAAAAAAATTAAATCCTAATTGTTGGAAGCTATAAATGCTTCAAGCTTTTTATTACGATAATAGCCGAACTTTATATTGCACCTTTATTGCCCTGAATAGGTTAATACGAATTATGGATTAGTAGAGCATATAATCTATATACATACACATATCTGTATCTATATTTATATCTGTATCTCTCTCTCTCTCTCTATATATATATATAGAGATATTTAAATATATAACATAAATAGAGATAAAACAATAACTTAGTGTATCCTTATTGGGTTATCAGTTTAACCGATAACCCAATAAGCTAAAACCGATACCGAATCATTTACCTAATAATTTTTTTTATAAAATCAATAAAAAACTGTTAACCCGATAGCCCAATAATACTTTTATCGGTTCGATTTATCGGTCGGTTTAATTTTTGCACAGCCCTACTATCAGCGTTCGAAGATAATACTTAAGCTCTTCCCAATAAGTTGTTGTGTAAGCTCCTGCCTCAACACTGTTCCAATAATTTAAATCATAAAAGTAATCAGGAAAATCACTATGTGCCGGCCTTTTAGAAGATAATGGCTACTCGGTAGGATGAGGAGCGACAGTTGGAGTGATATTTGTTGATACAACTAAATCAAGTAAATCAGCATAATGGTTATATAATTTATCTATGTAAGCGTTCATATTAGCCATAGCCGTCCACAAATCAGGTTGTTTTTGTTCTTTATCATCAGAATCATTGTTAGTATTTATCTCTAAGTTAGCATAAATAAGAGTACTAAAGTGACACAAGTATATTTCATACACGAATTTAGCAGAGCACCAACCAAGTAAATAGGGGGAATCGAAAAAAAATATTTTTTAAATTTAGCAAACATAACACCAACAACTTCTTTGTAACCTTCTTTATTTTTATATTCTTTGACCAAACTAGAAATATTGGCTATATATGCCAAAATTTTACAAACAGTAGGATAGTAAGCACCGAAAAATTCAACCGTAGCTATATAATTTTTTTTCAAAAATTTAACAAGATCATCAATTATAGCCCAATCAGAATCATGTAGCATACAATCAGTTGAATCAGAAAATGAACCAAAATGTTGGTTAAAAGTTAGTGTAATAGGAACTCTATATTTGTGACAAGTTTTTAAAAAATCATATGCAGCATTCCATCTAGTATCACATTCCTCAGGCATCAATATCGATGAAAGTACATTTTATTCACATTTAAGTTTAAATTCTCTAATTTTTTTTCTTTGATTTTTTTCTTGAACAAAACCAACAATAAGACGGATTTCTTTTAATATAAAGCTCAAAAAACTCAAGACCATCTCTTACAATTAAATTATATATATGACAAGCACACTTAACATGAAATATTTCAAGTAACAGCGGAGATAGCTTAGATTTTGGAGATAGCTTAGATTTTAACTTTGTAATAGCAGTCTTGTTGTTAGAAGCATTATCAAAAGCAATACATAAGATTTTATTTTCAATACCATAAAATTCTGCAACCTTACCAATCGAATCAATAATAAAATCTCCAGTTTGTTTACGATCTTCATCATACAAAAAAACTAGAATACGTTTTTGCATAACAAAATTACTATCTATCCAGTGACAAGTAATGGTTAAATAATCATTTTTATTAACAGCACGACCAAGATCAGTAGTTAGAGACATTCTACATTGAATATTTTTTAACAATGTTGATAAATACAAACAATATTGTGAATGAAGTCTAAAAATATCGGTCTGAAAAGTACTTCTAGGAATACCATTAAACATGGGATTATAAATTTCTTGAATATAATCAATAAAAGCATCAGAAGAAGGAAAACGAAAAGGCAAACAACCCTCAACTACCATTTTTGCTACATTTTCTCGGTCCCTTAATTTATTATACTTTTTCATTACCTGACCAGTTGCTGGGTCCATTCTAGTTTGTGTTGGCCCATCAATATCCGCACCACCTTTTGCAATATTTAACTCTCTTGTGTGATTATCACTTATATGTCTCATTAATTGTAACACCCCGAAATCCTCTCCCAGAGCATCACACGGTGCTTAAAGCTACAAGTAGCCCCAAGCTAACCCTTTGAGCCTGCTACATAGTATAAAGCTTACTTAGAGATAATGAGAGCAAAATAAGGAGTCATGTCATATCATGTCTAACTGAAATCCGAATGAGTACTGTAAAGGTAACAAAATACTGCAAATCTAAACATACTGACCATCTAGTCTGACAAAGCCTCTATTACTCAACAAACTAAAGAGACATTGGGACAGATCCCCAACTGACTAGAACTGAATTAAAAGCAGCAGAACAACTACTAAAAATATTAAAGTATCTGGAGATAGGTCCTCGAACCATGAGGACTCACCCCCGTGGAGATGTAGATAAAGGTACTCGCGATCACTGACGCTGCTGGTACTGAGCACCTGAACCTACATTATGAGATAATGTAGCACACAGACGTATATGTGTATCAACACTTGGGAATGTACTGAGTATATGAGGGTTTATGCAGCTAAATATCAATACAATAAATCTTTATAGAAAACATACATGGCATTGAGGATAACTGACATAACTTGAATAAAAATCTCATAAATCATGAATAATGAAACATGTAGTATAAATCACGTGAGACATTACACTTTGTTCTAAATCTATATTCTTTCTTTGATCTCAACCTTGTAACTAATTGAACTCTTAAAACAATAACTTTTAGAGCATACACTTTAGTCATTTGAAAACAAGGAACTTCTTTGAAACTCAAGGACTTGAAACCTTAAGAACTTTAAGACTTGAGAATCTAGGAAACTTGGGATACTTGGGAGTTTCTTCTAACCGACATAAATCATGTGAGCTTACATGGAGTCCAACGTCTTGCCTACATTGGGGAGAGATGTTCTATCCTTGCCATCGGAGTAGAACCTTTACTTTTAGTGATCACTAGCTTAACCCACTTGGGGTAAATCAAATCCTATGGTGGCTCATAGTTCTGGGGCATGAGACCTCAGAATCAAGCCCAACTCGATGCTAAGTACTACTCCCATACTAGGCTCAAAACTTTTAGGAGAATCCACCTTATACAATTCAACATTATGAAATGGGATACAATATGCTTCCCTTTAACTTAAATCACATGATGTGGATTCCTTTATTAACTTAGGATAAAAATCAACTCTTTTCTTTAAACTTTGATAGACTATCTTTAACAAGCTTTGAAACTTCAATGATATGGAGATATCAATACCATTCTTGAAATACTATAAAATATATCAAAATACATTCTTGGAACTTAAAACATGTATACATATTCAAGAGAACTCAATTCAAAATAGAGGGTAAATCATGACATGAACCTCAAGAGTATTCCAAACATCAATCATGGAAGGAATATGCAATTCATAACATTAATTCTCAATTCAAATCATAAAATAGGTGTAGTATCATATAATTCAAGACTTGAACAAATCCATAATCCCATATACTTGAAATATAGAAATTTAGGCATAATTCATCTTGAGACATTAAAATCTTTTAAGAAAAATCAAAACTTTGGGCACAAGAACGGAAGAAGTGTTCTTGTTCGAACCCCACATACCTCGAATTATGAACTTGGATGAATAAGCTTGGTTGAGACTCTTTCTCGTTCTTTTGGATGAGGGATCTTGAAGCCCTTGACTTGGTAACCTTGAATCCCAACTCAATTTGTGAAAGCTAAGGTGGATTCTTGAGATTCTTGGAAGAGGTTCTGGCTACTTAGACTTTTTGTTGAGAGAAAACTTAAGAAAAACCTAATGGAATGCTTGTAAATGACTTTAATTCGGTGTTTGTACGGTTTAAGAGGCTTGGAAAACTCCAAAGTGCCATTTTTAACTCCTGAATGAAGTTGAAAAATTAAACTGGAAAACTCAATTTTATGGGCCACCGCGACACGCCACTATCGCGGTGGCTCACTGGAAATTGACAAATGGGATTCTTGAGGTCGCTGCGATGCGGAGCCATCGCGTTGTCCTACTGGTTGGGACCTGGAACTTCAGCGCGACATGCCACAATCGTACTAGGTTACTGGAATTTGACAATTGTCAAATAGACCCTCTTCGTGATGCGCCAAGCACTAAAATGACGCTATTTTACGACTAGGACTTAAATTTACCATAACTTCTTGCCCGGTTATCAGATTTAGGTAGATCTTATATCATTGAAAAACTAATTAAATTTCCCACACAATAAAAGGTTGAAATCAGGAAAATTCTATATGGTTTAAATGTTACACACTTAGGAAGTCATTCCTTAGCCTTCTAGAGACGAAATTAAACATAAGGAAAAGTTCGAGGGTATTACAATATTTCCCCCTTGGGAAAATTTGTCCTTGAATGACTCTCATTAAGCTAAGAGTATGAAGGAAACTAGGTATGCATAGCTGAAGAAACTTGCTAAACGAACTCTCTATCTTTCTAAACTCTTGAATACTTTGGAGAATGCATGTACTTATACTAAGAATAGCTATATAACTGCAACTTTGATTAGAAAGGGGCTGAATTAAGAAAGAATGATACCTTCGGCTTGATTTGAACTTGTGAAGAATAGGTGCGGGTACTTGGATCTTATATCTGACTCGGCTTCCCATGTAACTCCTTCAACTGACTGGTTTTGCCATAACACTTTGACTAAGGGAACCTCTTTGTTCCTCAGTCTACAGATTTGGTGATCTAGAATCTCAACTAGAATCTCTCTAAACGAAAGGCTAGTCGGGATATCTAGGATCTCTGAAGGATCCACAACAATGGAATCACCAATGTGCTTCTTAAGCATGGAGAAATGAAAGATAGGATGCACAACTGATAACTCTGCGGGCAACTCAAGCTCATAGGCTACTCTCCCCACACGACTTAGAATTTTATAGGGGCTAACATACCGGGGACTAAGCTTCCCCTTCTTACTAAACCTTTTCACCCCTTTTATGGGCGAGATTTTCAGATACACCAAGTCATTAACTTCAAACTCAAGGTCTCTTCTTCTCATATCTGCATATGACGTCTGACGATTCTGGGATGTCTTCAACCTTTATCTAATCAACTTCTCCTTCTCCATAGCCTCAAATACTACATCAGGTCCAATCAAAGTATCCTCACCCACTTCAAACCAACCTATGGGTGATCTATATCTTCTACCATAAAAAGCCTTAAATAGTGCCATCTTGATGCTAGTATGGTAACTATTGTTATACGCAAACTCAGTCAATGGTAAATGCGCATCCCAACTACCTTTGAAGTCAAGGGCACATGCTTTAAACATATCCTCTAAAGTTTGGATGGTCCTCTCATCCTGACCATCTGTCTGTGGATGAAAAGTGGAACTCAAACAAACTTGGGTACCAAGAACCTTCTGGAACTCCCTCCAAAACTGAGAAGTAAACCGAGTACCCCTATCTGAGATGATAGAAAAGGGAACTCCATGCAATCTGACTAACTCCCGAATATACAGTCTAGCATAATCCTCAGCAGTATAAGATGTATGCACATGCAAGAAATATGCTGACTTAGTCAGCCTATCTACAACAACCCAAATAGAATAATGATGGCATCGGGAGAGAGGTAAGCTAGTCATGAAATCCATGTTCACCTCGTCCCACTTACAAGTGGGTATACTAAACTCTTGCATTACATCACCAAGTCTCTGGTGCTCTACCTTAACCTGTTGGCAAGTTGAACACTTAGCTACGAACTCAGCTATATTCTTCTTCATACCACTCCACTAATAGATTTCCTGCAAGTCGCGGCACATCTTGGTAGCACCGGATGAATAGAATACCGTGCGCCATGCGCCATGCGCCTATGCCATGATCCTCTCTCTCAGATCATTAACACAAACAACACATAATCTACCTTGCAATTTCAACACATCATCTCCCCCTTGGGAGAAAACCTCTACCTTTTGGTCCTTGACTGACTCCTTCAATTGACCAAACTAGGATCTGAGTCTTGCTTCTCCTTCACTTCTGAAATCAAAGAGGATTTGAAACTTCTCTGCACCAAAATAATCCCATCAGTAGAATCAAGCAACCTAACGCCTAATCTATCCAAACGATGCACATCATGAGCTAACTCTTCCTTACCCTCTCTACCTGAGCAACACTACCCATAGACAACCTGCTAAGGGCATCTGCCACTATATTGGCCTTTCCCGGGTCATACAACACACTCATATCATAATCTTTTATCAACTCTAACCATCTTATCTGTCTAAGATTTAATTTCTTGTGAGAAAACACATATTACAAGATAGTGTCTCTAGATTTTCAAAGCAAAAACCACAACAGTTAATTCAAGATCATGGGTTGGGTAGTTTTTTTCATGTGGCTTCAACTGTCTAGAGGCATAGGCTATAACCTTACCTTTCTGCATCAACACATAACCCAAACCAACTCTAGAGGCATCACAATACACCATAAAATCATCTCTACCATCAGGCAAAGTCAACACAGGGGCTGAGGTGAGTCAAGTCTTCAACTCCTGAAAACTCTTCTCACAGGAATCTGACCAAAGGAACTTAACTTTCTTTTGGGTCAAACGGGTCATCAGGGATGCAATAGAAGATAAACTTTAACAAAACAACGGTAGTACCCATCTAGATCCAAGAAACTCCTAATGTCTGATGGAGAGATAGGTCTAGGCTAATTTTTTATGGCTTCTGTCTTTTGGGGATCAACGCTAATGACTTCGGCTGAAATAATATGACCCATAAAAGCTACTGACCTTTGCCAAAATTCATACTTACTAAATTTGGCAAACAACTGATGATCTCTAAGAGTTTGTAGGACAATTGTAAGATGATCTGCATGGTCATCCTTACTATGAGAATACACAAGAATATCATCTATGAAAACAATGACAAACATATCAAGATACTATTTGAATACTCAATTCATGAAGTCCATGAAGGCTGCTGAAGTATTGGTTAGCCCGAAAGACATGACTAAAAACTCAAAGTGACCATAATGCATTTGGAAGACTGTCTTTGGGATATCACACTCCCTTACTTTAAGTTGATAATAGCCGAATCTAAGGTCTATCTTTGAGAAATAACTCAAACCTTGTAACTGATAAAATACGTCATCAGTTCTCGGAAGAGGATACTTATTCTTGACTGTGACCTTATTAAGCTGAGATAGTCAATGAACATACGCAAAGAACCATCTTTGTTTTGCACGAATAGAATAGGTGCACCCCAAGGTTACACACTGGGCCTTATAAAACCTTTGTCTAAAAGATCTTTGAGTTTCTCTTTCAACTCCTTAAGCTCTGCAGGTGCCATACGGTAGGGAGGAATATAAATAGGCTGAGTGTCGAGAAGAAAGTCAATTTAGAATTCTATCTCTCTATCGGGAGGTACCCCTGGGAGATTTTTCAGAAAAACATCAGGAAACTTATTAGCAATGTTGGCTGACTGAATGGTTGGAGGCTCGGACCTAGTGTCCTTAACTTGAACTAGATGATAAATGCAACCTTTGGATATTAGCTTTCTGGCTTTGAGATAGGATTTAAAATGACTCTTGGGAGATACTGAACTCCCATACCACTCAAAGACTGGCTTATGACTCAATGGAGAATAGTAACAGGACACTTTTATACACATTTTTAGCAACAACTGACTCCCCTACTAGAGTAGAAACTAGGAAAGGCTTAGGAATCTTTTCGGGACTCATTTCTAAACTCACAGCTACAAGTGGGGTCACATAAGAGAAACTTAACCCGGGGTCCAACAACACATAAACATCAAAGTGAAAGATGCGGAGCATACTAGTGACAATGTCAGGAGAATCCTCGTGCTCCTGAGTCTGAGGTCGCACTCTCTAAGTCTGTGGCCCAACTTACCACAACAAAAACAACCACTCTATTTGGCCAAACACTCATCGGGATGGGTCCTACCACACTTAGCATAGGGAAGATAATTAGGCCTGTTACTTACACTGTTCTGGGACTTGAACATAGAAGGCCTGTTACCTTGTTCTTGCCTATTTCTGGGCGCGGGAGCACTAGCTGATGAAGGTGCTGGCATAGACGAATGACTCTGAAGCTGTGGATGGTTCCCTCTATGGGACCTAGCCTGACTATACTCATACTTCTTGGATCTAGCCCTCTTGTTTCCCCTTACTCTATCTCTTTTCTTTATCTTGTCTACCTCTATTTACTGGGCATATATCATCATCCTTGAAAGATCCATGTGCCTATTGAGCGTAGCAGTCCAACACTTTTTTAACGCCAGTCCAGATACTCCAGTCATGAACTTACTCATACTAGCTCGGGTGTCAAAAATCAAATCAGGAACATATTTGGCTAACTGGTTGAACTTAAGACAATACTCCTTAATAGTCATGGAGCCTTGCCTCAGCTTTATGACTTTCTCTATATTTGATTCCCTCATCTCAAATGGGAAGAACTTGTCCAAGAATGCATCTTAGGATACCTGCTAAGTAGTAGGGGATGCATCTTCCCCTCTATTCTTCTTCTATGCAACAACCCAGTCATAAGCAATGTCCTTCAACCTGTAAGATGCCAGTTCAACACTTTCTTCTTCTGAGATATGCATCATTTGAGTGATCTTTCTTACCTCCTTGAGATATAACTGTGGGTCCTCACCTGCCTTTGATCCATAAAACTCTGGCGGGTTCATCCTTACGAAATTATGGATCGTAGCGACGGATAAATTACCTCCTTGCTAAATATTCGTGGTAACTGCTTGGGCTAATGCCTGAAAGGCCGCCCAAAACTCAGCATGAGACATGGTCTCATTCAACAGATCAACAAGATGGGGTTTCTTGATACTGTTTCTGCAGACATTAGCTCTTTGGGGAGGCATTTTCTGAAATAATAGAGCACGAGTCAATAGCTGAGAGAGACAACTATAAGCACGATAGATTCTGAAAGAAAGAGATGACTTTTTCCTAAAATGTCTTATAGCCTCTTACTCATAGATGTGGCGCGCTACACACCGATGATTAAGACTCTGTTTAATGCATCTTGTCAGACTCCCTAGGACTCCTTAAACCTTAGGCTCTGATACCAAGTTTGTAATGCCCTGAAATCCTATCCCAGAGAATTACACGATGCTTAAGGCTACAAGTTTCCCCAAGCTAACCCTTTGAGCCTATTACTTAGTATAAAGCTTACTTATAGATAATGAGAGAAAAATCAGGAGTCATGTCATATCATGTCTAACTGAAATCGAAATGAGTACTGTAAAGGTAACAAAATCGTGAAAATCTAAATACACTGACCATCTAGTCTGACAAAGTCTCTATTACTCAACAAACTAGAAAGCCATTGGGACAGATCCCCAACTGACTCGAACTGAATTGAAAGCAGCAGAATAACTACTAAAAATACTGAAGTGTCTAGATATATGTCCTCGAATCATGAGGACTAATCACAGTGGAGATGTAGATAAAGTTACTCGAGATCACTGACGCTGCTGGGACTGAGCATCTGAATCTACATTATAAGACAATGTATCACACAGACATATATGTGGATCAGCACTTGGGAATGTACTGAGTATATGAGGGTGTATGCAGCTAAATATCAATACAATAAATCTTTATAGAAAACATACATGGAATTGTAGATGAATCACACAGCTTGAATAAAACTCTCATAAATCATGAATAATGAAACATGTAGTACAAAACACGTGAGCCATAACACTTTGTTCTAAATCTGTATTCTTTCTTTGATCTCAAGCTTGTAAACTAGTTGAACACTTAAAACAACAACTTTTAGAATGTACACTTTAGTTTTTTGAAAACAAGGAACTTCTATGAAACTCACGGACTTAAAACCTTAAGAACTTTAAGACCTGAGACTCTAGGAAACTTGGGAGTTTCTTCTAACCGTCATAAACCATGTGAGCTTACATGGAGTCCAACGTCTTGCCCACGTTGGGGAGAGCTGTTCTATCCTTGCCATCAGAGTAGAACCTTTACTTTTAGTGATCACTAGCTTAACCCACTTGGGGTAAATCAAATCCTATGGTGGCTCATAGTTCTGGGGAATGAGACCTCAGAATCAAGCCCAACTCGGTGCTAAGTACTACTCCCATACTAGGCTCAAAACTTTTAGGAGAATCCACCTTATACAATTCAACATTATGAAATGGGATACAATATGCTTTCCTTTAACTTAAATCACATGTTGTGGATTCCTTTATTAACTTAGGATAAAAATCAACTCTTTTCTTTAAACTTTGATAGACTATCTTTAACAAGCTTTGAAACTTCAATGATTTGGAGATATCAATACCATTCTCTAAATACTATAAAATATATCAAAATCCATTCTTGGACCTTAAAACATGTATACATATTCAAGAGAACTCAATTCAAAATTGAGGGTAAATCATGACATGAACCTCAGGAGTATTCCAAACATCAATCATGGAAGGAATATGCAATTCATAACATTAATTCTCAATTCAAATCATAAAATAGGTGTAGTATCATATAATTCAAGACTTGAACAAATCCATAATCCCATATACTTGAAATATAGAAATTTAGGCATAATTCATCTTGAAACATTAAAATCTTTTAAGAAAAATCAAAACTTTGGGCACAAGAACGAAAGAAGTGTTCTTTTTCGAACACCACATACCTCAAATTATGAACTTGGATGAATAAGCTTGGTTGAGACTCTTTCTCGTACTTTTGGATGAGGGTTCTTGAAGCCCTTAACTTGGGAACCTTGAATCCCAACTCAATTTGTGAAATTTACGTTGGATTCTTGAGATTCTTGGAAGAGGTTCTGGCTACTTAGGGTTTTTGTTAAGAGAAAACTTGAGAAAAACCTAATAAAATGCTTGTAAATGATTTCAATTTGGTGTTTTTACGGTGTAAGAGGCTTGGAAAAATCCAAAGTTCCCTTTTTAACTCTTGAACGAAGCTGGAAAAATTAAACTGGAAAACTTAATTTTATTGGCTATTGCGATGCGGCACTATCATGGTGGCTCACTGGAAATTGACAAATGGGATTCTTGACCGCGACGCGGAGCCATCGCGCTGTCCCACTGATTGGGATCTGGAACTTCTGCGCGACTTGCCTCAATCGCGCTAGGCTACTGGAATTTGACAATTGTCAAATATACCCTCTCCGTGATGTGCCAAGCACTAAAATGACACTATTTTATGACTAGGACTTAAATTTGCCATAACTTTTTGCCCGATTATCGAATTTGGGCAGATCTTATATAGTTGGAAAGCTAATTAAATTTCGCACATGATAAGAAGTCGAAATTAAGAAAATTCTATATGGTTTAAATGTTAAACACTTAGGAGGTCATTACTTTGCCTTCTTGAGATGAAATTAAACTTAAGGAAAAGTTCGGGGGTATTACATTAATGTACCCGTACCCCCTTGCTTGCCTCCTCTTTTATGCTTATATATTTGATGAAAAATATTTCATTGCACCTCAGTATCTGATATACGCATAAAAATTTGTCTTGCAATACTAGTTGTTTTATGAGCTCTTGGGGCAGGGGAGGACGGGGAGGGCGATTAACCGATTCAGACCTAACGTTAACATTTTCTACTGTGGGTGTCTCACCAATATTTTCATCATCTTCATCCAAATCAACCGCATCTACTTTATTTTCTTCTTCTATACCGTAATTTTTCTGAGCTTTTACATAATCCATATCGTGAGCACCTACACCTATATCTTCCTCAAAAGGTTGACTAAGTGGTAATAGAGGCGGAGGCACACGAGTATATCTACTACTTGAAGTATCTCGACCGCTAGTAATTCACTTTTTACTACCACTACCACTTCAACAACAATATTTTTTTACACTTTTAGTGGCGAGGTTTCTTTATTTATCTATAATATAAATTAAACTAAAAAAATTTAAAATACACAAATATAATAAAATTAAATATTCAACAATTAATACACTAATTAAAAATTAAAAGTAAGAGATGGAATGACAATAGAAAATTTTTGAAGTATCCGAAGGTTGCGACTTTAGAAACTTTCACTCGTACTTTATAATCGCAAAATTAAAAAATTAAAGTGAGCACTTTAGGAAATATATAGAATATTTGAGAATTGAGAATTGAGAGAATGAAAAATTATTTGAAAGTGTAGGGTATTTATAAGATTTTTTTTGGATTTTAAAAAATATTTTAAATGAATTTTTCTTTTTAATTAAAGTGGCCATGTAGCCATTTTTTGGCTCCCAACGGATGACCGTTGGGCCCAACAGACCATTTTTGCAAAATCTGATTTTTTTTTAAAAATTAGTTATCTGGGCCGGGTCGGTTAACCGGTGAGCCTGGACCAGTTTTTGTCTGGGCTGGGTTAATCGAGCCCAAAAAAATTAACCCAGCCCAGGACCGAATACCCGACAGCTCGTGGGCTGACCGAGCTGAGTTTGTTTAGTAGGTCGGGTCAGGCTGGGTCAACCTGGCCTGTTTGACAGGCTTACTGCAAGGGCATGGTTGAGTAGTTGAAAGGTGCGTCTTTGATGTGGGAGACCTAGCATTGAGTCCAGCATCCATTTGTTGCTCTTTGTCATGAGTTCGTTGCATGGGACTTGCTTGGTATGGTTTACATCTCTTGTATGGTTTACAGTTGTTGACAATGAGTATGTTATCACAATGCAAAGTGTTCACCTGAAGTACAAAAAATATGGATTCCTCCGAGGTTCTATAAAAAATATAGGTAATTTAGATATTATTAGAACTAAAATGCCCAAGGCTGAACCACTTGAAGTGATCTATCAATAGGTTGAGGTTAGACTACAATTTAACTATGGCTCATTTTGGCACCCAAAAAAAACTCTCTCTCCTCTAAACCTCTGTACAACAGTTAGCTAATGGTTCTTAATTTATGCGTTCTCTCACGCTCCACTAGATGGAGCCGCCGGGAGGGCATCTTCCAGTGAGTATACCAATGCCTTCAGGCCCTACTATAAGGGCGATTCAGTCGGAAGAAAGATATGCAGGGAAAATGTCATATGCTACCTCAATTACAGCTCCCTCTACTTTAAACAATATGCACATCAGGCAAGAAAAGGAAAACGTGAAAGCTTGGCATACAATACAAAATGGGATGCCAACGGTTATATTCAAGGCATCCAATTATTATGGAATCATAGTGGAAGACTGTAGATACACCCTTGTTGGACGATTCTTGAAACCACTACCCCAAATTGATAGAATTAGGTCAAGATTCAAGGAGATGGTTATGATTAAAGGCTCGGCCAAAATTAGGCTTTGCGGCAACTATAACTTTTTCATCGATTTGGTTAACGAAGAAGACCATCAAATAGTATGGTTTAAAAGAGTGATTGAAATTGAAGGAATTCAATGTGGCTTCAAAAATGATCTCCCAATTTCAAGCCAGAGGAGGATCTTTTGGTGGCTCCGGCATGGGCTCTGCTACCAGTTTTACCTTTCCATCTATTTAATTGGCATTACATGAAACAATTGATGAGTTTAGTAGGAACTCCTCTTGTTATGGTTACTGCTACCACTGGCAGAACAAGGCCTAGTATGGCCAAAATTCGGGTGAAAGTTGACCTGTTGAAACCTCTTCCTGAAAGTGTTTAGATAGGACAGGAATCTGATAACCCTCCTCTAACTGGATATGTACAAAAGATTGAATATGAAGGAATCCTGAAGTATTGTAAAGAGTGTAGGAAACTTGGACATAATGTGCAAAATTGTAGAGTGATAGAAAAGAAGAAGGCTTCTAAGGTCGAGGAAAAAAGTAACACCAATGGTACACCTGATGCAAACAAGGTGATGAACAACAATGATTTTGCTGTCAAGGAAGATGAACCAAAACAAGACAAATATGAGGATCCTCAAACAACTATTCAAAGAGACGAAGTATCCGAGAGCCGCACTCCACAAAAAGATTATGTGGATGAAAGCAACACTCAACAAAATATTAGAATTATAAGTAAAAGTAAGAATGCTACTGAAAAAGGGCCAAAAACGAAGTTGAAGAACAAATCTAAGAAGCTGCCAAAGATGAAAAATATTGTTATTTTTAAACCAACTATACCATAAAAAGGGAATAGGAAAAATAATATCACCTTCAATAATCGAAACCAACAATAATATTCAGGAAATGAAAATGACAACAACAAGCAAGATAGTCACAACATCAGATTGAATATCAGGTCAAAGAGAGTGAAAAAGTAAATCCTTAAGACAAAATACAAGAAAGTTCAAGAGATCAGACCTATGTTAACTTTATGGATGATACTGGAAACCAAAATAGGGATATTAGTGAACCTAAAGAGGTCCAGAACAGTGTGGAAAACATTGTGAATAAAGAGGAATGATCTGAGAGTCTTTCGATGGAGATTAAAAACATAAAGGCAATCAACCTCGCTGTGGATCTCAATTGTGAATCTTCAATTCAGATCAAGAAAATTAAAGAAGAAAGCGAAGATGAAGCCAAAATACAAACAACCAACTAGAAAATGAGATATTTTTGGAAAAAGAAACTAAAAACACCAACAATAATCACACCCAAGTATAAGAAATAGAGGTAGAAACTGTTCACAGAGGAAGAAGTAGGACAAGGAGGAAAGAAAAGATGTAGAACAAAAAAAGTAGATCTTCAGAAGATAATATATACAACAAAAATAAAAAAATTCACTCACCTATTCAGAACAATACCTCAAAAAGAGGGAGAAGCAGAAACAAACAACAAGGAAGACAAACAAAAAATATGGAAAACATTTTCTTAGTTATCAGTTAGTTATCACTTAGTAAACAATATATTAGTTATCTGTTACATCAGTTAACTAGTATTCAGACTTAGGATTCAGTATTATTACGATCTCAGTTACAGTTCACGTATTCATGCATGTACTCTCATTCAGTCGTACTCATGTTATTCAGTTGTTATTGTTCATGCATATGCACACTTGCATTCAGCCTTACCTCACTTTATGTACCAGTACATTCACATGTACTGATGTATAATTTTCTTTTGCACTATGGTTCTTTTTACCATAGGTTCAGACATATGGGATCCAAAGTACCCTTAGCAGATCAGACTTTCAGCAGACAGAGTACTGGTGAGTTCTCATTATTAGAGGACATGTTTATTTATTCAGTACCTCATTTTATTTTCAGTAGTTAGAGTTAGTGGGGGGATTGTCCCATCAACTCCACAATTCAGAAAGTTTTAGAGGCTTTTCAAACTAGATGTTTAGACAGTAATCAACATGTGTTATCTTGTGGTCCTTCTGGATTATAAGCATCCAGAATATTATGGAACCACAATTATAGTTTTGAACCTTATGGAATTTCATCCCATTATTCCCTATTACACAATATTATTACTCAGCTATTGCAGCAGGTATCAGTCATGGGTTAGCTTGTGGTCCTTCTGGATTATAAACATCATGTAGCATTAGGGGTACCAGACTCGGGGCGTTACATATTTGGTATCTGAGCGTAAGGTTCAATAGAGTCCTAGGAAGTCTGAAAACTACATCTAGTAGAGTCTTATGCATGGGCGTGTATCGTGCAATACTTATGTACAGGAAGCTATGAGATATTATAGGAATAGTTTCCCTTCTTTCAGTATTTATGTCATGCGAGTATGCATGAGATCTAGTTAAACTCTCATTCTAATCTATTTCTTCCTTTTGGTTACAGAATATGCCACCTAAAAAGACTAACGAAAGAAGAATCGAAAACCAGTCAGCACCTCAGCCCGTTCTGGAAGATCCCTTGGATGAGCACGTCTCTCATGTAGAATTTAGAATTGTATTCACTACTTTAGCTAATTTAGTAGCAGCCTAAAATAAATTGCCAGCTGCTATTCCAGCCAACCAGTGGACATGAGTCCTCCTTCACCCGAATGAATCCTCCTTTATTCTCAAGATCTAAGCCAGAAGAGGATCCACATGAGTTCATCGATTAGGTTCAGAAAGTCAAAAATATCATGGGAGTAATATACAGTGAGAGTGCTGAGTTAACCGCCTATCAGTTACAAGATATAGCCCATACATGGTTTAAGCAGCAGGAGTTAGACAGGGGTGCAGATATAGAGCCCATAGAATAAGAAGAGTTTGCTACGACCTTCTTAGATAGATTCTTTCCCTTAGAGATAAAAGAATTCAAGGTGTTAGAGTTCATCAATCTCAAGCAAGGCAGTATGAGTGTGAAAGCGTATTCCCTTAAGTTTACTCAGTTAGCCAGGTATGTTCCCCATGTAGTGGCAGATTATAAATCTAGAATGAGGAAGTTAGTGTTTGGGGTATTGGGTAGAGTGGTTAAGAAGTTCAGAACTGCGATGTTGATTAAGGAGATAGACATATCTAGGCTTATGGTCCATGCTCAACAAATTGAGGAGCAAAAGCTTAAGAAGAAGGAGAGAGAAAATAAGAGAGCTAGAAGAGGTAGTTTCAGCTTCGCTGAGCCTAAGTCAGAGGGTGGGAATTATTTTCAGTTCCACTCAAAATCAGCAGCCCCACTTTCATCTTCAGCTAGTGCACCAGTACCAAAGTTTAGGAATGACAACCATGATGGGGTGCCAGGCTCCAAGACCCAGAGTAGTGCAAACTGTGTTCGTACCAATCTATTTTGCAAAAAATATGGTAAGAATCATAAGGGGGTGTGTAGAGTCGGTAGTGATGTGTGTTTTGGATGTGGCGAGTCAGGTCACAGAGTTCGATATTGTCCTAAGCCTGCCCCACAAAGTTAGCACAACGTCCTTCAGCTCTTTCCGGTCGCCTAAATCAACAGGTTACCACTCCTAGTGCCGCCAGTGGGTAGCGCCCAAATAGGCTTTATGCACTTCAGTCCAGGTAAGATCAGGAATATTCTTCTGATGCAGTTACTGATATGTTACAGACCTCCCCTTTCACATATTTATGCCTTATCTAATTCAGGAACTTCTCTGTCTTTTCTAATCTTTGTATAACAGTTAACTTTAAAGTCAAACCAAATATTAACAAAAACTTTCTTAGTCTCCACCCCAGTGGGTCAGTCTATCATAGCCCGACAAGTATACAAGAACTGTTCGGTTATGATATCTCAGGAAGTCAGGCTTCTAATTTCAGTAGTAATATTAGTACATGTAGAAAAGTAAAAGGTGGGAATGATGCCCAACCCGCCTTTATCTCTGTTCAAAGTTTTGTACTCCAGTCATGATGATACCTACAAATTCTTTTCATCTCAGCTTCATGAACACAACTTATATTCACGTACTTTCCATAGAATTGCTTGCGCTTACAGTTCTTAGTATGACGAGTTTCAGTTCACTCAATAGTATGAATCATGTTCCATGAGTACAGAAAACTCTAAACTTAGGTCATGCAGCTCATGACTACTACCCTCATGCCTTACAGTGTGTTTAGTCCCTATTACCGTCTCGATTACAATCATTGTTACAGTCTTAGACATAGTGTCAGCCTTAGTCTCAGTCCAGTTATCAGATTTGTAACTCGATTCAGTCTCAGGATTGCTCGACTATAGCGTAAAGCTATTGGTTACTCAGATTTTTAGTATTTCAGTACCTTAGTTTACAGACTATTTTAGAATCATATCATACGCTTGGTCTTGCATTCTCAAATAATACAGTTTTCATGAATTCATGCTCAGTTATTTCATGTTATCCAATCAGTCCTTACCTCGTATACATAACACTTTACGGTTTCAGTTCAGTTATTCAGGCTAAGTACAGTTCTATCTTACAGACCTAGTAATTTAGTTAGTCTGATAATTTAGTATGCTTATGCATTCGTGCTCAGCACCCATGCGAATATTTTTAGTAGTCTTAGGTAAAGGGTTGTACTAAGGTGGAGAGTATAGTTGAAAGGATATTCAAGGGATATCTCTAAGCTTAAAAATTTTAGTTGCAGTGCATAAGGCTTAGCTACTTCTTCTTAGAGGATGTTTCGTAGGCCATGACTCATATTACAGAACTTATTCAGACCATGCCAAGATTTACTTACCCTCTAAAGTCACTATAACTCTATAGAAAGAGTGTCAGAAAAAGTCCCCAGTTGAGTATAATTTTTCAGCATAAGTTAGTCCATAGAACTTGTGATTCAGTTTAGCAGTCAGACGGATAAGTTTGTATGGTTTCCCGTCTTTACATTTATTCATGCTATCCGAAGTCTCATGAACGTAACTATTCCAAGATGGGGAAACTAGGTAGTTGGATATTCATCCCAGTTCATGTATCATGTCTCAGTTTCAGATCGCAGATATCATATCCAGTCATGACTCAATTCATAGGTGCCCTGTGAATAATTCTATTTTTTCTCAGTATCTCAGCTAAGTCAGTATTCTTCGAGGGACATAATATCCCAAGGGGGAGATGCTCTATACCCCCTAAGCTATCATGTCCTAAACTCTCCAGCTTCTCTTCATGTAATGAATCTAGTTTGGAATGGTGGGTACTCATAGGTTGACCCTCAAGTTCCAATCATAACCATGAGCCATGTATTTAGGGGCTCAGTTCAGTGCCTGATATTCAGTCCATGTATCACACTTCAGACTCAGTAATGTCCCCAAGTCCCTCTAGTCAAAGTTCTTTGGTGGAATTAGTCCGTTGAGAGAGCTACTTGGGAAGCAGAAGAAGATATGCAGACCAAGTATCCTCACCTCTTCTCTGCTAATCCAGACCCAACCCAAGGTAATGGCTTTTCTTAAGCTTATTTAGTTTCATGCTTATATTTCCATTACAAACTTGGTACCATTTACCATTGCATACTTAGTCATATGTTAATGAGTTAATTCAGTCATGTATTAAGGCATCAAATATGCATGATCAGTATGAGAAACTTAGATTATCAGTACTCTCATTCATTCATTCATGAATCAACTCATCCATGTACTCATGCATCAGATATGCATACTCAGTATAAAATTCAGCATGTCAGTAATATCAGTCCTATAGTTAGGTCCCAGATGTTCGTGTGCAGTAAGTAGATTCAGTCTACTAGTACTCTCAGTTTAGTCAGTCTCATTCGATGATGAATGTTTCCAAGGGGAGATATTGTAAGACCCCATAAAATTTCTAGCTTAATTCAGTCCTTTAAGTTTGTTAAGGGGTGCCAGACTTAGAAAATTCTAGCTAAGTATGCAGACTTAGTTTATTTTAGCCTTCGAAAGTTGGAAATATTATTTTGTGACCTTAATGTCATTTAAGTGTTTATGTATTAGTTAATTCATGATCAGGACGGTCAATAGGTGTTCCCGGACAAGTTTAGGATTTTTTGAACTTCATTTAAAGCTCCTTTGGAATCCCAAAACTGTGAATCAATGCGATCTTGACGCGTCGTGTTGCCTATCGCATTGGCTAATATTTTCCCCAGCTACCAACATCAAAGTCTAGTGAGTCGATGCTAACTTGGCGCGACGCATTGGATATCGCATCGATGCCATCGATGCGCTGCGTCGACCTGCGCGTTGGTAACCCAATTTTTTAGTCATTTAAAAACCGCATCTCAAGGGGTAATTGGGTATTTTTCCCATGCCCTTCAGCCCTCATAACACGAAATTTGGCTCTTTTAGAGGCATAATACAATCATTATTCATAAAATCCTCAAGAACAAAATCCCAGGGCTATCAATCCAAGAATTAAATCCAAGAGATTTCACCATTAATCTTTCCAAATTCAAGTAATAAGGTATGTAAAGTGTTCATCCAAGGGTCCCTTCCACCCTTGGAGTTCAAGAAACTTCTTTTAAAAATATGAATTGTGATTTTCATGTTGTGGGTTCGAATATAATCATGTTAATGTTGTGGTATGTGTTTTAAGTTGAAATCTTTATGTATTTCTTGATATTATGATAGCATGTAAGTTGAATTTTGATTCTCTTATATTGAAACCCTTGAATTATTAAGTCATGATGTATTAGCATTGTTGTTCATGCCCAAGTATGAAGCTACGCCTACAATGTGTTTGATAAAATGCTAAATTGAGATTATGGTGCTTTTATGATCCTTTGGTGATCTAAATGATGAACTTAGGCTATACCCACATGTTCACAATGTCTTCCATGCTAAGGCTATACCTTGTATGTGTTTGATGGAATGCTCATGAGATTGGTTTAATGAAATTATGATGTGTTAGCATCCATTCCTATTTATGTGCAAGTTCATGACTTTCAAGTGATTGATGAAATGCCTTATAGGTTGTATTGTGAGTTGTTAACTATTGTCAAGTATTCAAGAATTGTCATGTTTTATTATTTTTATGCTATCAAGTTCTGGGGGTATTTAATACCCGATAATTTAGCTGTGTGCCTAGAGACAATGTCAGTTATAGAATAGGCTTAGTCATGTCACGATCAGTAGTACTCTAGTTCAGTTACAGAACTCAGGAAAATTCAGTAAACTCAGTATTAATCCAGTCCCATTCAGTACTTAGTTCAGTCCTCAGTAATCTCAGTCAACTAACAGAACTCAGTAGTATTCCATCAGTCAATGAAACTCATTAAACTCAGTTCAGTTTAGTTCAGTTAGTCAATACGATTAGTTCTGTCTAGCCTAGTATGAACTAGGAAACCAGTCTAGTGTGTATTCAGTTGGGAGTAGGATTCAACAACGAGTGAACCCAAGGATGGGGGCTAACCCGCCAACAGAGGGTGTGATCCTTAGAATCAATCCTTGCATTCCAGAACTACGTAGACAGCGTAGGTTGAGCTATAACCCTACAAGTCTAGGTTTAATACATCTCATTCAACTTCTCCTACTAGCGAGGGGTTGACAGAAGAGCTCCCTATCAGAGAGGGTTAACTCACAACTTGTCTTTACCCGTGGCACGGTACTGATATCTTCCAACTGAGGTTACATGTTGGACCCCAAATATTTTAGAAAGGGATATATTGGTATGATGATTACCTCCCGCAATCTCAATCTCAATCGTGAGTAAAGTACTCAGATAGTTCTATAAATTCTAGGACTGACAGATACAGTCACTCAACTCAGTATGAAACTTAACTAGTTCCATCAGAAACATGACTGTCAGACACAATCACTTAGTAAATAGTATATTAGTTATCAGTTACATCAGTTAACTAGTATTCAGACTCAGTATTTAGTATTATCATGATCTCAGTTATAGTTCACATATTCATGCATGGTCTCTCATTCAGTCATACTTATGTTATTCAGTTGTTATTGTTATATATATGAAACCTTGCATTCAGTCTTACCTTACTTTGCACACCAGTACATTCACACGTACTGACACATACTTTTTTTATGCTATGGTGTTTTATACCATAGGTCCAGACATAAGAGCTCCAGAGCACCCTTAGCAGATCAACTTTCAGTAGACAGAGTAGTGGTGAGTCCTCATAGTTTGAGGACATATTTATTTATTCAGTACCTCAGTTTATTTTCAGTAGTTGGAGTTAGTTGGGGGATTGTCCCATCAACTCTATAGTTTAGACAGTTTTAGAGTCTTTTCAGACTAGATGTTCAGATAGTAATCAGTATTTTAGATTCTGATGTTTTATTAGATTTTATCATTTTTCTGTATCAGTATTACAGTTTTGAACCTTATGGAATTTCAACCTATTATTCTACATTATACAGTATTATTACTCAGTTATTGTAGTAGGTATCAGTCATGGGTTTACTTGTGGTCCTTCAAGATTGTGAGCACCGTTTAGCATCCGGGGTACCAGACTCAGGGCATTACATCAATGATCAATGATCTCAACTTCTTAATCATAATATGGTTAAGTATCTTTCAAGAATAGGCTCAAAACATAGACCTCTCTTATTAAGCTCTTACAACAACCAACAAAAATTAAATATTTCAGATTCCTTAATTTTTGGACTTTACAACCAGATTTTATTGAGGTGGTTCAACAAGAGTGGAATACTAATATTTGTAGTAATGCTATGTGGAGACTACAGTCAAAGTTGAAACTCCTCAGTATGAGACTAAGTATATGGTCCAGAGAGACTATGGGTGATATTCATGAACAAGTCAACCTGTGGGAAGCAAAAGTCCTTATTATGGAGGACATGGATCTGAAAAGTAACACAGAGCATGATAGCGCGGAACTCAACAAAGGTAACACAGAATATATCAGGTGGTTGAGATTGCAAGACTCTCTTCTCAAATACAAAACTCAAAGTAGTTGGTTTAAAGAAGGAGATTGAAATTCTAAGTATTTTCATAATATTTTGAGAGATCGGAGAAGAAGACTCCAAATTTTAAGAATCAAAAATCATAGAGATAAGTGGATTCAAGGGAAGGATAAAATAGTAAAAATGACTATTAAACATTTCCAGAATTTCTTTAATCTCAAGAATTGGTCCATCAATACTTCTAGCAATAATTGTATTCTTAAATTAATCACCAATGAAGAAAATGAATTCCTTACCAGTATGTGTGATGAAGAAGAATTTAAACAAGTAGTGGTCAACATGAGTAGTGAGAGTAGTGCTGGTCCAGATGGTTTTAATGGAAATTTTTTTCAAACTTGTTGGGACATCATCAAGAATGATATCTTTGAATTTGTTACAGAATTCTTTGAGGAAAGAAACTAACGAGATTCTACACTCATACATGTCTTGCTCTTGTACCCAAAGTGGACTCTCCAACCAGGCTTAGTAAATATAGGCCTATCAGTCTCAGAAACTTTACAAATAAGATCATTTCCAAAATTATATCGAGAAGACTAAACCCTAAGCTCTATAAATTGATTTCATAAAATCAGAGTGGTTTTATCTCTGGTAGATTTATCACATAGAATCTAATACTTGCTCAAGAGATAGTGCATGATATATGCAAGCCAAATCAAGGAGGAAATATCATGATTAAACTAGACATAGCTAAAGCCTATAATAGGCTTTCATGGATATTTCTTTTTGATGTATTGAATAAATTTGGTTTTAGCTCTAACTGGATTGAGATTATTAGAGGGATTATATCTGATGTCTGGCACTCCATTATTATTAACGACACTAAACATGGATTCTTTTCGTCATCTCAAGGACTCAAGCAGGGTGATCCTCTATCCCCCTCCTTATTCATTCTAGTAGCTGAAGTTCTCTCCAGATCTCTCAACAAACTCAATGACAATGAGAATTTCATTCCTTTTTCTTAAGAATAGGAGAGGTACTTAGTTAAACCATATAGCTTATGCTGATGACATTTTTATTTTAGTAGTGGTAAGTCCAGATCTGTTATATTAATTATGAAATAGATTAGGAGATATGAGAGGGCTTCTGGGGAAAAAGTCAACGATGATAAAAGCTTCTTTCTAACCACTACCAAGACAATTCCTTCTAGAATTAATAGACTGTGGTATTGTACAGGTTCCCTGAATAAATCATTTCCTTTCACCTACCTTGGTTGCCCCATCTATGCAGGAAGAAAGCTGATTTGCTATTTCGACAATATGGTCACCAAAGTAGTAAAAAGGTTGAATGGTTGGCAATGAAAAATTCTCTCTTATGGAGGAAATGCTGTTCTTATAAAGAGTGTCCTACAATCTCTCCCCAACTATACCCTCACTTCCCTTAAACCCCCGAAAGGTACCTTGAACTTAATAGAAAAATATATTGCTAGATTCTTTTGGGGATCAACTTCTGAGAAAAGAAAGTATCACTGGTGCGCCTGGGATAATTTGTGCTTCTCAAAAGAAGAAGGGAGAATAGGTCTGAAAAGTCTTGAAGATATCTCCAACACCTTTGATCTTAGAAGATGGTGGAGATTAAGGGCATGTAACTCACTTTGGGCTAATTTTGTTAAAGCTAAGTATTGCTCAAGAGTGCATGTCGTAGAAAAAAAGTGGAGCAAAGGCAATTCACAAATTTGGAAGAATCTGATATGGGCTAGAGATAAATCAAAAGACAACATCTAGTGGATTATCTACTCTGAAAACTCTAACTTCTGGCTTGATCAATGGTGTGATTTGGGTTCTTTCGCTCAGATTCCTTCTATTAATATAAAGGGCAACGAATCCAAGATATTGGTGATGGATTTCATTAGCAACGAAACTTGGAATATTAAAAAACTTAAAACCATTCTCCCTGATCCAATCATTCAACACATCATCAACATTGAGATAGGTGCTCATGAACAAGAGGGCTATGCAATCTCGAATATGACTGGAGATGGGTTGTATGACAACAAATCTGCTTGGACCAATATTAGACTATCAAGGAGCAAGGATGGTTCTATGAATAACTTGTGGCATAAGGCCGTGCCTTTCAAAATTTCCTTCTTAACTTGGAGACTCTGTCGTGGCATAGTACAGTTTAATGAAGCCATGACTAGGTTTGGAAATAATATTAATACTAATTCAGATTGTTAGTGTTGCAGAATACCATCTCATGATTTAATGCAACACACTTTTATTGAAGGAGAAGCAACCAACCACATCTGGAAGTGCATAAGAGCCCCCTCGGAATCAGACATCAATTTTTATCAGTAAGGAGGACTATACAACAATGGTGGGATACAACAACAAAGAATCCAATTCACAAAATTATCCTTCAAATTGCTTCGTTGATAGTTTGTTGGGAAATTTGGAAGGAATGAACAACTTGCAAGTATGGAAACCAAAGGAAAATGTATCACAACAAGATGAAATACCACTCCATATGGAATATTCAAGCTGTTGTACAGAAAATGTGTCCAACAATCTTATCTTTAAGACACATGGCATAATATATGTGATACAGTTGAAAGGTTGAAGTCTAGAGTGAACATAAACCATGTCACCTAGATTAAACCAGAAACTGGTGAGTACAAAATCAATGTGGACGGAAGCTACATCAGGGAAACTGGTAAGGCGAGAATAGAAGGAATTATCAGAGATATAGTAATGGTGACTTTGTCATGGCCTTCTCCTGGGCTGTTCAATGCAACAGTAATACCTATGCAGAAGCTCTAGCAGCCAGGTGTGGAGTTCAACTGTGCATCGATAACCAGATGGAGAGCTTTAATGTATAGCTTGACTCCTCGATGATAGCAAAAATGTTAATCAACAAAGAAATGACCAATATGAAGCTAAAGAAGCTGATTTTGGAAATTACAGATCTGTGCAAAAATGCTACTGTGAAAATATTCCATTGCTATAGAGAAAGCAATCAAGTTGCAAATCTTTTGGCTAAATTAGCATCGTCTAGTGGAGACAAAACCTTCTATACATCTCATCAACAACTACCAAGAGATTTGACAAGAGTAACTTCTTTGTTAGTGAAATTATCTTTCTCTGTATGTTAGGGTGTATTGGCTAACTCCTTACTGTAATAATTCTAGTTATGTTAGAGGTTAGGTCCATGTCCCCCTCTGAGCTTGTACGTTTTTGCAGCAATAGACATGGTAGGGGTCTAGCCAAACCCCCACACTAATGGCTCACAACCATTTGTGATGGCTTATTCCAAAAAAAAAAAGACTACAATTTAACTAATGAATAAAGGTCACGTCTCCAATAAATTTTGTGGATATTACATGTAAAATTTAGTGAGATATTGATTATTTTCAATTTTTTATTATGAATAAAATTTGACTCCTAATAAGTATATTAAGTATGTTCATTTACAATGTACTATTTTGGTTCAGGAATAGGAATTATATAACTTGATGTCAACTACTCTGTCATCTATCACTAATAATAACGACATGTTTACTAGAAATATACCATTAATTAATTGTTTTTAGTCACTTGATATAATACGACAAAGTCATGCTTTCCTGCACAAGAAATGAATGAAATAACTTTAGTACTACTACTTTTTTTTTGCTGCTGCTGAGCTTCATCATTTTTGATTTTTTTATAATTAGTTTTGACTTTGCGGTTTTTGTTTGAAACATTGTGTTTATATCATCCTATGTTTCATCCAGTTTGAGTTGAAAATGTTCTGTACCTATTTTATCTGAGTCACTTTTTGCTTGCGAGTTGTAGCAATTGCATCTTGTATTCTCGATGAAATTCGTGAGACGTCTACAATCATACAAGAAGATTGAATATACACATCATATTTTATGTGAAAAGTTATGAATATTCTATTGTTTTTCTCGGGTTTGGTAAAATTTGTATTTTTCAACAATTACTTCAAATGCATGTTTAAATTAACACATGAACAATCAAATAAAGTTTAAACTCTGTAGTTAATTTACAACTTTAAACTTTTAATAATAAGTTCAACCCAACTTATGAACAACAAAAATGAAGTTCAATAAACTATTTTCTTGAAAAATAGAAAAATCAAATGTTAAGAACTTCAACCAACTTATGAACAATCAAAATGAAGTTTTAAGAACTTCAAATACAAGTTCAAACAGTTGAAGAACTATCAATATGAAGTTCAAACTATTTTCTAGAAAAATAGTAAAACCAACTTTAAGAAAGAAAGATGAAACAGAAAGATTCAAGTCCACCAAATTCACGGTGTGTCCTTAGAAAAATTATTTCCCTCAAGTAATCGAGATTATGAAATATATCTTTCAGGATAAAATGAATCACTTCGACAGAATAGCGGTACCTCAAATTCTGTTAAACTATGAACGCACTCAACTGTAGCAAATCACATTAGAATTTTTTCAAGAAAGAGGAGTATTGTTTTCTTCAAAATTTTATATCTATACTTGAGAAAAAATTTAGATAGTTATAGCCATCAAGGTATTACTTCAAGAAGAGAAGCAATGGTTCAGAAAGGTGTACCCCTTCATAAAGGTACAACTCTTCGAAAAAGGTGCAACTCTTCGAAAAAGTCAGAACTCATTGGAGAAGTCATAATCATCCAAACTGGAAAGATGTCTATTCAAATTATATCCTTTCTCTTGGAGTCTTTCCGAAAAATACACTTATGCATTTTTCCATTCACACCTCTTAAAAATCCAACAATCCCCCACATGGATGGGGAATGACTATTTTATAAAAATAATTATGGACAAGTGTGTGATTTGCAACCAAAGACTAGTTGCATATGGATAAGTGGGTTTTCCTTTAAACTTTTCCTTGTGAACTTGCATCGAATGCACTCGGTCAATTGGTAGATGTGATATCATTGAACCATCGAGCTTTAATATACACCTAGACAACACAAGTCACACAACCAGTCTTTTATCATTTACGGTTCTCACAATTTTGTTCGTTTTAGCCATGAACATGTCCCAATTTTCATAAAAGTGTAAAGAATAGGCCTTTACTAACATTCTCCTTGAAACAACTTCCACTTCAACCTCATGTAGGTAATTCCTAAACATTTAATCCTATAAATCAAACTATTTGGTAAAACCTGCTGATAACGCTCAAACTACAGCTCTCGTAAGAGTGTAAGCGGTCGCTGTCAAATATAGAACCCAACTGGGTTGGGTGTCGAATCCCACAGGGAATAGCTGGTCACTAAGTAAGCAAAGATTAGTAGACTTTTGGTGAAATTCTCGTAAAAGGGGGGATTTTGTAGCGTGCAATAGTGTAATAAAATAACAAAGTAAAAATGGAAAATAGAAAAGTAAAAAGAAAGAATGTTTAGTAAGATTTTTAATCAATGAGAATTGAGAGTTAGGGTTATGTCCACCTTATGAGTTGTACGTATCTATTGGCTATGAGTTATGCGGAATTCAGACATGCATGTGCTTATAGAGAATTGTATTCTATGGTAAATCCAAGCGTCTTTCGACCTAACAAGGACTATTTCCCTTTAACTCTTTCGAGCTTAAAGCGTATCTAATGGTATAAATTCTCCAAGAGGTTAATCCAGTTACGGCACTAACTTTTTAACAAGGTTTGATGCCCTATTACCTTGACATTATCTCTTTTCCAGACATATAACTTTTCTTTCGAACAAGTTAATGCTATACTGGCGTACCCTATGTGTTTGCAACCACAAGAATTTAAATTAAGATGAAGAGAATAATGATATAAGCAGCATACGTGTCAAGAATTCACAAACTCATAGCAATAGATAGTATCTCATAAGGCTTCCATAACCCCAACAGAGAAGTTTAGCTACTCATGAGTGCAAGAGAAATCACAATAGTCATTATCATTATACCAAAATAAAGATCTCACGTGTAGTAGGGTTTGGTATGTCTTGTGGCGTGAAGACCTTGCAAGTAGCATTTCTCTTGTTGTGAAAATTTAAGACGAATAGATGAAGAGAAAGTAAATAAGAATTAATTGAAAACAAATTGCTTAGAGTTGTAGATGAATGAATTAGAATGTGAATGATGAGAATAATGATGTCTCTAAAAACTGCAGCAAAATAGGGTATTTATAATACCCATATCCTATTCCTATAAGGCTACTGCGTACTTATCCTAATCCTAATAAATTACTGCATCATTATCCTAATCCTTATAGGTCACTGCTGATCCCCAAAGTCTTGGAAAATGCTGTTTTTGCCCGAGACAGATTTTTCATGCGTCACTTTTAGTCCTAGGCGTCCAAGCTCTCCTTTCCTTCTTTCGTGAAGCTTCCTTTGGAGTCAAGTTATCCATAAAATGCTGAAATCTACATCATTTATACCTGAAAACTTGCTAATCACGTTTTTTAGCTCACTTACAGGAAAAAGGACTAAAAGTGCATGAATTATATATTTTGTCCTCAAAACTTAGCTAAAATATGGGTAAATTAAAGCACTTTAGGCGTGTAAATACGACTATCATCAACACGCCACACTTAAAGCTTTGTTCGTCCTCGAACAAAATATCCTGTCCTTCTAAACATCCATTTAAGGTTTCACAGTAATAGCACAAAATATTCATCGAGACAGGCACGACAATTATTAACAAAGAGTAGTTTTCTGATCACTTCTAGAAACAATTCAACCTCTAATATAGACTCGTGATGATGGTTAATTCGTATTCAAAAGTTAAGGCACAGAGAATCATACACAACCACCCAAAACTCATCAACCATGTGTGTTTCACAAAATATAACCCATAATCACTCACAAGTATAGTATATATTTCGAACATGGGTATAAGATTATCCTTACTCTCACTCTCACAAAGAATTCGTATGTTGCAACTGATGACCATAGACTTGCCCTTAGTGTAATGCTCCACTAAATATCAGAATGCTAAGCTTAAGATCAAATAGGTCTTTTACAGGTTGTAATGTAGGCTAAGGGACGGGTAGGACTATTTTGACCAGAAATAGTGACTATGTTCCTAAGTGCTTTAATACATCACATTATGTCTTTTATGCTTTCTTTCAAACAACCTTTCTACTTTCTTTTAATCTACCACCCTTTCTCACCTCTTTTGTTCTTCAATTTTGAACAGAATTAACTTTTTATTTTTCTTTTCCTTTTTCTTTTCATAACACACCTCTTATGATAGTAATTATTTTCCATAACAAATTCAAGCACCAATACAATCTGAGGCACTATTCTCACCCAATTTCCTCTTATTTTGTCATATTACTTTACAATTTTAAAGCACTTAGGACTTTGGATCAAATTATGGTCTTGAAAAAAATGGATTAGGCTTACATATGAGGCTGTCAAAGAAAATAGGCTTAAGGCTCAAAGGGGGTTATCTAGGATGATGTCCATGGGTAGATAAAATGAAGGTAAACAATCATAGGTTGCCAAAGAAATGCCTAAGTCATCTCCTAAACTCACACTCTTTATTTTGCTTTACATACATACCAGGCAAGTTCTAGTATCAGCCACAAACATAGAATATACTATCATCTCACACACACAAGGCACATGGTTGACTTTATTGGCAGCAGTATAGACTCTTGACCCAACGTATGAAGGAATTAAACAATACAATTATCACAAAGTGAGTCACACTTAGAGCCTAAACATCTCAATAGTAATGATTTTATCACAGACTCTTGTTATAATACCATGCTGCCTATCAGAACAATTTTATGCAAAGTTTGTAACAAAAAAAAATTCCTAAAAAAAATTAAAACAAACAAACATAAATAAGCAAAACACACATAAATAAGCAAATTCAGATAAAGAAGGTTAGCATGCAAATACCAGCACCCCACACTTAGACGGGACGCACTGTCCTCAGTGGAAAATAAATAAGAAGAACCTGGTTAGTCGGACTCCTCCTCTATGTCTGGGGTCATACCCCCTTCGTTGGAATCATCATCAGAGTCGTCGCCATCAGAGTTCTCCTCCACGTCGGAGTCTTGCATTTGACGATCATCATCGGTTGGCACATCATCATCAAGAGGTTCCTCAAAGTACACACCTACTCCGCACATTTGCCTTGCATGCTCATTCATTGGGTAGTCATAATCCAACTATTGGAGCTCTGCAGCAGTTGGAAGATGACCTCCGCTCATCATGGTAAACTGAGTCATGCCATAAAGATGGCGAAAGAAACTCTCATCCCGAGCATGCCTTTTCGCAGTGGTAAGGTTGACGCCATGCGTGGTTTCAACATCTTTAACCTTTGTGAGGTGAACCTTCTTTGGGTTGTGTGGAAGTTTATGATCAGTCGGTTCCTCTTCAATATCCTCCTTCCTCAATATTGCGGTCAACAGATTGCCAAAGCTGAAGTGGGACCTCTTGTATAGCCTGGCCTTTTGCATTGTAGATTGAATAATTGCCCCAATGTTGATAGGAACATTCGTCATCAACGCATATACCAAGCACACTCTATCTCATGTAATCTTCGTGTACTGGGTCCCTGGAATCAGACAAGAGTTGACTATTCACAGCCATATCCTAGCTTTCCAATTCAAAGGAGCATATGGGAAAGTGTTGTGCCGACCGATGTCCTTGTGTCTACTCCATCTTTCCATGGATCTTGTTCCGCACAATGTGTGTCTAATTTTTCTGTACGGAGGTCGTCTGTTATACAGCTCTTTGAGTGGTGATGGATCAACAGATGGCAAACTCAGAAAGGAGTTGAAGAACTCCGCATTTAGTTGCATAACTTGGCCCCGAATCTTTACTTCACTCCCTGTAGTTTTCGGCGACCAGTTGGCATAGAATTCACGTGTTAAATCAAGATTGTACTCTCCCATATCTCGGAATATGAAATCAAGATGTAACACCATTATCTTAGCCAACATACGAGGTTCTTTCTTTGCTAGGCTTTCCTTGTGTATCAACTCCACATGAACATATTTTTTCTCTTTATTATTCCTATACCACTTCTTTCCTTCCTCCGCGAGGACCCATTTAATTCCAAACATGCGGCGAGGTATTTGCAGCGACGAGGATTCTCCTTGCTTTTTTCGTCCCCTTTTTTGGCCTTTTTGTGAAGTGGTTGCTTTTTCTTTTCCTTGTCTTGCTTTTGGTGCCATTGTACTTGAGATTAAAACAATAGGCTTGTTAGCTTCATCTCGGTGGATACAATCAATAAACAAGCAGTAGTGGCACCACCCCACACTTATTTTGTTGGTACAAACTAGTGAAGTGAAAGTTATCGATTATTCAGACTTCATCGATATACGTTTTAGGTGCTATATTCCAACAATATAATTAGTGCAGTCATACTTCATGAAATCTTGGCAATAATTTCATGTTTGATATATCTTTTGAGCAAGACTACTCTATATAGATTGAATCAAGTTTAGGAATAATCACAATTTCATATGGTTGTAGTCAACCATGGGTTTTACCTTTATACACAAGTTATTCCAACATGTAAGATTTCTATTGACAAGATTATGCAATGTTCTTGACCATGACAATTTTGCAAAAGCTTGACAGTGCATCAAAATTAAATACAAGTTGGAAACAAGTCAAGATCATTCTTACGTATTCTTTGCCTCACTTAGTTGTATCACAACAAATTAGTCACATTCAACTCACCAATACTACTTCAAGATGTAACAATTCATAATAGGCGTAGTAGTGTAGTACTTACGGAACATAAAAGAAGAACAAAGAAGTACTTACTTGGTTGATGGCCTTGGAAGATGTTCTTGGAATGTTAAAAGAGCAAAAGGAAAAATTTTAAGAGGATTTGGAGAGGTAGGCGGCGCTTAGGTTGGATTTGCATTGTGTTATTGGTCTAAGACTAAGTTTCTTATTTATAGGGCAAGCTTGGGTCGGGTTTTGATCCATTTAGAATCGGATTTGGAGACCAAAAGTGACCATAGGCGGCGCCTAGTGCTTTGCCTATGCTTGGCATAGACGGTGCCTTTTGTAAAGTCTAGTTGAGCATAGACGGCGCCTATGCCATGGCATTGTTAGGCATAGGAGGCGCCTATGCCATGGCATATGAGATTCAGAGACAAAAGGCTTTGGCATAGGCGGTGCCTATGCTATGGTATTCTTAGGCATAGGCGGCGCCTATGCTATGGCACTCTAGAATCTGAGAGCTTATGCCATAGCATAGGCCTTGCCTTGTTCGTTGCCTATATTTTCATAAGCAATGCCTCACCCATAGCCTTTTTCTTCTTCATTCTTAACTTACCACCTTTAACATGCACTACTTCCAAATCAAAATTTGAAACCAATCTCCTCCTTTACCTCTCTTGTACCTACATTTACTCAAAAACAACAAAAACGATTAGAACGATGGGTTGCCTCCCATCTAGCACCTTAGTTTTGGTCGTAGCTCGACTCTTCTTTTTGGATTTTTATTTATCAAAAGAAACACTTAGTAGAACAAAAAAAAATGAAAAACGATGGGTTGCCTCCTATCTAGCGCTTGATTTATTGTCGCGGCACGACATAGTTACCTCGAGTACTTAGAATTCGTCGAGATAAATGGTGGACATATAGTTTATCAAGTCAAGATGACCGATATAGGGTTTTACTCGTTGGCCATTGACCTTGAATACAACACCATTACTGTCTTCTAGCTTAACTACTCCAGACGAGTAGACTTGGCTAATCTTGTATGGACCAGACCATTTGGACCTTAACATACCTGGGAATAGCTTCAGTCGGGAATTGAAAAGAAGTACTATGTCGCCTTTTTGGAAGTTTCGTTGAACAATCCGCTGATCATGGTACTTTTTTATCCGCTCCTTGTAGAAGTCTGATCTTTCATAGGCATGTAGACGGAATTCATCCATCTCATTCAGCTGCTCCAATCTCAGATTCATAGCATCATCCCAATTCAGATTTAGTTGCTTCAGCGCCCACAATGCTTTATACTCGAGTTCAATGGGTATGTGACAAACCTTCCCATAAACTAGTTGGTAAGGGGACATGCTAATTGGCGTTTTGAATACAGTCCTATAAGCCCATAGCGCATCGTCCAGCTCCCGAGACCAATCTTTCCTATTAGCATTTACAGTCTTAGCAAGGATTTGCTTGATCTCTCGATTGGAAACCTCGACTTGTCCACTAGTTTGTGGATGATAAGGTGTGGCTACCTTATGTTGCTTGACACCATATTTTGCCAACACGGATTTGAATAGCTTGTTGCAAAAGTGAGATCCTCCATCGCTTATGATAGTCCGTGGTATTCCAAAGCGAGAGAAGATATTTCTCTTCAAGAATGCTACAACACGCTTTCCCTCATTGTCGGCTAACGCGACTGCTTTGACCCATTTTGAAACATAATCTACAGCAACTAGGATGTATTTCATTCCAAACGAATTTATGAATGGACCCATGAAATCAATACCCCATACATCAAAGAGCTCGATTTCAAGAATTTTTTACATGGGCATTTCATGATGCTTCGAAATTGTGCCTTGTCTCTGGCATTGGTCACATCTTATCACAAAGTCGTAGGCATCTTTAAATATCGAGGGCCAATAATATCCACTTTACAATACCTTCCTTGCTGTTCGGTTACCTGCGTGATGTCCCCCAACTTGGGAAGTGTGACATGATTCTAATATATTAGGCACCTCTACATGGGATATGCATTGCCTGATAACACCATCCGCGCATCGTCGAAACAAATATGGCTCATCCCAAAAGTAATGTTTTACATCATGCATGAACTTCCTCTTTTGATGAAAGAATAGATTTACAGGTATCACATTATTCACCACAAAATTTGCAAAGTCTGCATACCATGGTAACTCTTCCATTATTGTGGCTAATATCTCTTCGTCAGGGAATGTATCATCAATCTCGAGATTAGGCTGTGCTATATGCTCATTCTCGAGTCTAGATAGATGATCAACCACTTGGTTCTCGCAACCTCTTCTATCTTTTACCTCGAAATCAAATTCTTGCAGCAATAATACCCATCGAATTAGCCTTGGTTTTGCATCTTTCTTTGTCATTAAATATCTCAGGGCTGCATGGTCTGTGTGAACTACCACTTTGGTTCCTAACAAATAAGCATGGAACTTCTCAAAAGCATACACAACCGCTAGCAGCTCTTGTTCTATGATGGTATAATTCTTTTGGGCTTCGTTTAGGACCTTGCTCGCATAGTAGATTGGATGGAATAACTTCTCCCTTCTCTGGCCAAGTACAACACCCAAAGCTACCCCACTAGCGTCACACATGACTTCAAACGGTAGAGACCAATCTGGTGCTACCATGATAGGAGCTTCAATTAGCTTCCCTTTGAGGCATTTGAATGCCTTCAAACAATCTTCATTGAAGTCAAACTTTGCATCTTTCTCCAAAAGTTTGCATAATGGACTAGCGATTTTGGAGAAGTCTTTAATGAACCGCCGATAGAAACCTGCGTGCCAGAGGAAACTACGAACTCCCTTCACGGAAATTGGAGGTGGTAGCTTCTCGATAACTTCAATTTTAGCTTGATCAATCTCAATTCCTCTTTCGGAGATTTTATGCCCAAGAACAATACCTTCTTTAACCATAAAGTCGCACTTCTCCCAGTTCAGCACTACGTTGAATTCAACACATCTTTGCAACGCCATACTTAGGTTTGCCAAGCAAGATTCAAACGACTCACCCACAACTGAAAAATCATCCATGAATACTTCCAACGTATCTTTAACCATATCAGAAAAAATGGACATCATACAATGCTGAAAGGTGGCTGGTGCGTTACATAGTCCGAATGGCATACATTTGAAGGCAAACGTACCATATGGGCATGTGAACGTTGTTTTCTCTTGGTCTTCAGGAGCAATACAAATCTGATTATAGCCGGAATAACCATCTAAGAAGCAAAACCATCCTTTCTCTGCTAATCGATCAAGCATTTGGTCCATAAATGACATTGGAAAGTGATCTTTAAGCATCTATGAATTTAGCTTTCGGTAATCCATGCATACTCTCCATCCTATAATGGGTGTGAGTGGAATAAGCTCATTCTTTTCATTCGCAACTACCATCATGCCTCCTTTCTTGGGAACACATTGTACCGGGCTTACCCATTTACTGTCAGAGATAGGATACACAACCCCTGCATCTAACCACTTAATAATTTCTTTCTTCACTACTTCTTGCATAGGTGGATTGAGACGCCTTTGATGCTCAATAGTTGGTGTGCAATATTCTTCAAGATGAATCTTGTGTGTACAAATCCCAGGTGGAATACCAATAATGTCAGCGATGGTCCAACCAATGGCTCTTATATACTTCCGTAGAATAGTGATGAGAGCTGCAACTTGCTGCTCACCCAAGTCTGCCGCCACAATGACTGGGAGTGTATTTTTGCTTCCTAAGAATGCGTACATTAAATGACTAGGAAGCTCCTTCAATTCTAACGTGGGTGGTTCTTTAATAGATGGTTTAGCTGGTGGTGTAGGTCGGTTTTTGAGGTCAAGGTCCAGTTTCTTGGGAGCATGAGGATACGACCCTAACCCTGTTAGAGCACTAATAGTTTCTTCATAATTTTCAGCTTCCTTACGCTCAACATTCATAAGTACAACCGCCAATGGATCATCAATAAGCTGCTCCTCTTCAAGTAATTCATTCACATCATCAAAATAAACATAATCTACCGAGAATACGTTCAGATCTTTGGGTTTCTTCATTGATTTACACACATCAAAGCGAACTACTTCGTCATTTATTCAGAATAAAAGCTTATTAGCTCTCAAGTCGATAAGCACACTTCCTGTTGCAAGGAAAGGGCGCCCCAAGATTATGGGAACTTCTGAGTCTGCCTCACAATCCAAAATAACGAAGTCTGCCGGAAAGATGAATGAAGAAACCTTCACCAATACATCACATAAAATACCAACAGGTCATTTTACCGACCTATCTGCCATTACGAGCCTCATATTGGTTGGAGTAGGATTACCCAACCCCAACTTTTTGTAAATAGATAATGGCATAAAATTGATGTTGTCTCCTAAATCGCATAATACCTTGGCAAAATTCAAAGATCCAACGGTGCAAGGAATAGTAAATGCACCGGGGTCAGCCTTCTTCTGAACTAGTGATCGGGTAGCAATTGCACTGCAATGATTAACAGTGTTTGTCAACTCATAGCTTGCTGCTCGCTTCTTTGTCAACAGATCCTTCATAAATTTTGCATACCCTGGCATTTGTTCTAGTGCCTCTACCAACGGAACATTAATGGTCAACTATTTCAACATTGACATGAATTTATTGAACTTGGTATCATCAGCTTGCTTCTTCAATCTTTGAGGAAAAGGTGGTGGTGGAAGCGGAATTGTTTTCTCCACGGCGTTCTTCTCCTCTTGCTTCCGAATTTTGGTCTTTTCAGGCTGCAAACTACCAGGGGTGACATCATGGACGTCTTGGTCAGCTTCTATGGCGTCCTTATCTCCTTTATTTTCGGTCACTAGCTTGCTTTGGGATGAATTTTGCAGCACCTTACCACTTCTGGTAGTAATAGCCATGCATGATCCGCCGTTCCTTGGATTTTGCACAGTGTCACTAGGTAACGTACCAGCCTTTCTTTGATTGAGTGCTGCTGAAAGTTGGCTCAATTGCTGCTCTATTTGTTTTATTGAAGTGGAATGTGAGTTAACTAATTGCTTCATCGAGGATAAATCATTTATTACCTCAGTTACTCCTGCGCTGGTTGCCTCTATTTCTTTCAATAGTTTAGCCATTATGTCTTCCATATTTGCAGAACTAGATGCAGCGGCATCACGTCTCCCTGGGGGAACATACAATGTCATTCTTGTTCTTCCAACTACCTTGGTCCTTGTTTCCAGATTTATCATAATAGTTCCGACCTTGGTTTCCTTGGGTATTGCCTCGAAAACCCCCTGATTGTTCAAGTAGTTGGCTTCTTCTTCAGAATTAGATTCCTCTCTTCCTTTTGACGCAACAACTTTGACTTTTTCAGTCTTCCCTGATAATAGATGCTTTATAAGAAGATCCACTTGTGTTTTTATGTGCGCCATATCTTGATCACGTTCTTCCTCTCTTTTCTTTTGTTCTGTAGTCATGCCTATAGCAAAAGTGGGGCTTGCTACCTCAGAATCTCTGGTATGCCACGCCCTACTTTGCTTCGTCATCCGGTCTAGCATATCACTTGCCTGAACAAAGGTGAGGTCCATAAATGATCCTCCAGCCGCATTATCTACCACAGGTTTAGTTACTGAATTCAAGGATCTATATAGTATCTCCATCAAGTGAACATTGGTCATATGATGGTTTGGGCACCTCATAAGCTTCGTCTTGAACCTCTCCCATGTTTCGTGGAGAGCTTCGGTTGGAAGCTGCCGAAAGTTGCTGATTTCATCTCTCAATTGTGCTCTCTTGGATGGCGAAAAGAATCTTTCTAGGAAAGCGTCTTTCAACTGCCTCCAATTAGTGATAGAATCAGGAGTCAGCCCGTTCAACCATAGAGTTTCCTCCCCAGATAAAGACAACGGAAATAAGCGCAACCGAATTGCATTCTGTCCAACGCCAGGATTCTCGAATGACTTGCATGTAGAAATAAAGTTGATCAGATGCATGTTCGGATCATCGCCTACTAGTCCACCGAATAATCCCATGAGTTGCAATAACTAAATCATGGTGCTCGTGATGTTGAACTTGGCTCCGGGTGTCAATGGCGGAGGAATAATGGCTCCAATAGCTCCGGCTCCATTGAGATCATCATCATCATCGTCGAATGCTGGTTGCACGGGTCGGCGTTCATGCCTAAACCTAGCTTGACGATCTTTTCTGTTAGCAGGTGTTGCTATCTCCGCATCACGCCTTGGGTTTAGTAACTCGTCATCACCTAGGTCCTCATCGTAAGGATTTGTTGCTCGCCTAGGATTATCAATATTCTGTTGATGCACTTGAGCGGCGGCCAGAGCAGCTAGTCTAGCCTGTTCCTGTTGAGCAGCCATTCTTTCAATTTCCTGTTGAGCCTCCATTCTGCCAATACGATGTGGTTCAGGGTTGAAAGGTAATAATGGTTGACCAGAACTTCGAGTATGGGGAATGCACTGGATAAAAACCTGCAGAAAACAAAAACAACAACTAAAAGTAAGGTACGAGAATCTTTGACCAAAGGGTCTAGTAACTATCACAAACTTAGTAGACAACCGTATTCCCCGGCAATGGCGCCAAAATTTGATAACGCTCAAACTACAACTCTGGTAAGAGTGTAAGCGGTCGCTGTCAAATATAGAACCCAACTGGGTTGGGTGTCGAATCCCACAGGGAATAGCTGGTCACTAAGTAAGCAAAGATTAGTAGACTTTTGGTGAAAGTCTCGTAAAAGGGGGGATTTTGTAGCGTGAAATAGTGTAATAAAATAACAAAGTAAAAACGGAAAATAGCAAAGTAAAAAGAAAGAATGTTTAGTAAGATTTTTAATCAATGAGAATTGAGACTTAGGGTTATGCCCACCTTATGAGTTGTACGTATCTATTGACTATGAGTTATACGGAATTCAGACATGCATGTGCTTATAGAGAATTGTATTCTATGGTAAATCCAAGCGTCTTTCGACCTAACAAGGACTATTTCGCTTTAACTCTTTCGAGCTTAAAGCGTATCTAATGGTACAAATTCTCCAAGAGGTTAATCCAGTTACGACACTAACTTTTTAACAGGGGTTGGTGCCCTATTACCTTGACATTATCTCTTTTTCAGACATATAACTTTTCTTTCGAACAAGTTAATGCTATACTGGCATACCCTATGTGTTTGCAACCACAAGAATTTAAATTAAGATGAAGAGAATAAGGATATAAGCAGCATACGTGTCAAGAATTCACAAACTCATAGCAGTAGATAGTATCTCATAAGGCTTCCATAACCCCAACAGAGAAGTTTAGCTACTCATGAGTGCAAGGGAAATCACAATAGTCATTATCATTATACCAAAATAAAGATCTCACGTGTAGTAGGGTTTGGTATGTCTTGTGGCGTGAAGACCTTGCAAGTAGCGTTTCTCTTGTTGTGAAAATTTAAGACGAATAGATGAAGAGAAAGTAAATAAGAATTAATTGAAAACAAATTGCTTAGAGTTGTAGATGAATGAATTAGAATGTGAATGATGAGAATAATGATGTCTCTAAAAACTGCAGCAAAATAGGGTATTTATAATACCCATATCCTATTCCTATAAGGCTACTGCGTACTTATCCTAATCCTAATAAATTACTGCATCATTATCTTAATCCTTATAGGTCATTGCTGATCCCCAAAGTCTTGGAAAATGCTGTTTTTGCCCGAGACAGATTTTCCATGCATCACTTTTAGTCCTAGGCGTCCAAGCTCTCCTTCCCTTCTTTCGTGAAGCTTCCTTTGGCGTCAAGTTATCCATAAAATGCTGAAATCTGCATCATTTATACCTGAAAACTTGCTAATCACGTTTGTTAGCTCACTTACAGGAAAAAGGACTAAAAGTGCATGAATTATATATTTTGTCCTCAAAACTTAGCTAAAATATGGGTAAATTAAAGCACTTTAGGCGTGTAAATATGCCTATCATCACCTGCCAAACTTAGAAACCATTAAAAGGCTTCAAACCATAAGCCTTATCCTTGTTCTCCGATCATTGTCTTCACCATGAGAATGAGTTGACTTCATGTTGGCAAAAATGATAATTCCACTAGAGAGTAGTTATTTAATGGTATTATGTCTCCATTTTATATGATGATATTTAACATTGTACAACATGTTTCTTATCCTACCTATCGCCGCTTGACTATTACAATGTATACATACTGGTGCCAAAAGTTTGTGTTAATAAGGAATATCTTCCAAGAAATTCCGAAGCCATTCAGCTTCTTGACCGACTTTATCTAACGCAATAAATTCAGATTACATTGTAGAGCGGGCAATACATGTCTGTTTGGACGATTTTCAAAAGATTGCTCCACCACCTAAACTAAATACATATCACTCGTGGATTTTACTTCATTCAATCCAGTGATCCAATTTGCATCACTATATTCTTTAATTAACGCTGGATATTTATTTTAAAGCAAAGCATAGTCTCGAGTATGTTTTAGATACCCCAAAACTCTTTTCATTATCATCCAATGAGTTCGATTGGGATTACTTGTGTACCGATCCAATTTACTAACAACATATGCTATATCTGGTTGCATATAATTTATGATATACATCAAAATTTTCAACACTCTTGCGTAGTCCAACCGTGAGTCACTTTCACCTTCATTCTTTTAATATACAAAGCTCACGTCCAATAGAGTATTGGAAATATCAAAATTCAAATACTTAAAATTTTTAAATACCTTTTCAATGTAATGAGACTGTGACAACATCAATCCTTGTGGAGTTTTATGTATTTTCATCCCTAAGATCACATCCGCAATTCCAATGTCTTTCATATCAAACTTGCTCTCAAGCATTCATTTTGTAGCATTTATGTCAGTTGTCACGATCCAAAAATGAGGGTCATGATGGCACTTATCGTGGTATACCTTGACAAGTAATCCTATCACCCAAACTGATACAAAAATAGGAAAAGACATAAATATCCCAAGGTAAGGCTTCTAGAACGAAGCCGAACCATATAAGTAATCATAACAACACGAAAAGAACTTATCCAAAATACCAAACATGCCCAAAATCAGGTGTCAATGGTGCAAGAACTACTAATACAATCCAAGAGTCAAATACATCAAAAAAATAACCACAAAGGAATAATATATGTCTCCGAATACTAATAAAGACATAACTATTTTAGAAAGATAAAGGTGAACTTCGGATGCATGAATGTCCAACCGCTACCTTGGAAGCTCCAACAATCACCCGAGTCAAGCAAATTGAGGCGCACTCGAGCTAGAACCTACACCAAAAGGGCACAGTAGGCATGGGTACGGTCCACTGGTACTCAGTAGGTATCATAGGTTGACCAAGCAAAGTAGTAAATAAAGCATACAAAATACACAATAAGGGCACGTCACCTGCAATAAGAAAATATCCCACAACGGTAGCCCACACCGCTTGCACTAACAGTTCTAATGTATATCATATATATTATAACAAAATACCAAGATATAGAACACAAGTATACATTATTTCACATATAAATAGAACAAGAGAGAACATGTAGGTACAAGATCATCAAATACAAGTAATGGAAGATAAGACAAATACATAGATGACAAGTCAATGGCAATACAATACAACATAAACAGAATAAAGTAAGTGCAATGTATATGATGATGATGATGATGCACGAGATCATCGCACAACCTCCGGGATCATCACACAATCCCCATATACACCTACGGAGTTAAAACTTCCCAACATAGGACCCATGGTGGGTTTGTCAACCCGTATACAATCCACATATCTCACATCTTCTTTCCGGCATATCCCTCGGAAAGGGTTTTATAAGGTGTTACAATATCTCCTCCCGGCACATCCCTCGGGGAGAGTTTTAAAAAGGTGTTGCCAGTGTTTATCAGATGTTGCCATGGTTGTACCAATGTTTCATGAATGAGTATGATATGAGGATATAATGTTCATAGCCAATCACAATGAGTGTTTTCACAACTAACCACAATGACATATTTCCACAACCATACGTCAATATCCACTCATTATTTCATTTTCATCCACTAATTTTCACATGTCTCATATGCCAAATAAAGTATGAATATAATCATAATACACCAATGGTACCATATTAAGCATTTTAACAATACAATACAATTATTCACATGTATTCAAGGCTATTAATATCACATAGGACCCCACACAGTCATACATATCACATAATAACTCAATTTTGACAATACTTCACATATAGGCTCCTAAACGGGCACAACACATAGATAGCCATTTTTCATGATTAGTTCCCACCCTTAACATACATTTTGTACCATTATTTACTACCCAACCCAGTCTGAAAGGGGTAAGCTATAACCTACCTCGAAAGCCAAAACCGGTCTGCTACACTTGAACCCGTGATCTTACTTTTCAAGACCAATTCTGAACTTTACTAAAAACATCAAATATGAAATCTATGCATCAAAAGAAAACCAACTACACCCATATTGACTACTTTTGGTTCAGGGTCCAAACGGACCCCCAAAATGGGTTTTCGAAAAAGAAGAAAACAATTGGAACTTTACTTCAAAAATATGTTCTCCATATTTTTAGGATACTACAGATGAAAAATCAAATTAAATCTAGTTAAAAATGAGGTTTAAATCAAAGAAAAACTATTTTTGAGCTTTACCGAGTAAAAATCTTTAAAATTCGGGTTAAAATCAAGAATCAAATTTGTTTTGGAGTTTAAATTGATGAAAACTAGTAATTATAAGATAAAAACATTATTCAAGTGAAAATGAGTGAAAATGGAGTTTAAAGTCAAGCCCTAAGATTTTTGGAGTTTTGAGAAATTTATTAATAAATTATTAAGAAAATGATGAATTCTTACCTTAAATCCGCAATAAATCAAGAAATAGATATTAATCTCGCTTTCCAAGCTCCCACAAGCTTCACTTTTAAGCTCTCATACTATTTTTAGGTTTAAATCTTAAGATGTAAGATGAAAAATGAGCAAAATAGGTCAAAAATGGATAAAAAGTTGCTATAAATAGCAGAAATATCTGTACCAGTGCAACAGTTTTTTTTCAAGTCCAAATGGACTTCGACGGGATGCCTGAGATTCGTTCGGAGTTCAATATATACAAACAAAATATGCAACCATACTAAATTTGATGTTCCGGACGCGTTGACGAAGACATATTTTTGAAAAAATATCATTTTCAACAAGTTGACCCCCGAAACCCAAAATTACAATTTTTCAAACCGAGGGTCGAAATGAGATTTAAAGCCGTATAATCATACCAAACATCCTAACACCCTAAATTCAAAATTCCAGATTTGCTGGCGAAGTCGGATTTTTCATCCGAGGTTGTTTCGACCAAATGTAGGCCCCACACCCAAATTGCTATTTTTTCAACTTTCCGACCAATAGGTCGAAATGAGCTCGGGTGCACCGAGACCCTAACCAAAGGTCTACCTATCCTAAAATCAATATTTTAGAGCTCCTGGCATAGTCCGTTCAGCCATCCGTAGCACGGATCAAAAGATATCCACATAAGTCCATCTAAAACGACTATATCACATAAATGATACCAAAATGCATCAAAAATCATGCCAATCTCTCCCACACCCCAAAATATCATAATACAACTACAGGGAGGGGTAAAATAGTCAAATCACACAAAATCACAAATTTCACATATTTCATCAAATTTTTAGATCGTTACATCATCCACCACTAATAATCTAGTTCGTCCTCGAACTAAGGCAAAGAAATATCTGAATCAATAAAGAGCTGAGGATAAGAACTACGCATATCAGACTAGACTTCCGAAGTAGCTTCATCTGCAGGTCGATGTCGCCATTGGACATTAACCATATAGATCACTCTAGAGCGCAACCACCTAATATCCCTAGCCAAAATGGAAATCGACTTCTCAATAAAGGACATTTGTTCATCTAACTGAACCGACTCCTAATGAATGACATGAGACTCATCAGGAATATGGAAACGAACCATAGAAACATGAAAACTGGATGAACAGCTGATAGATCAGGGGGCAAAGCTAACTCAGATGCCACATCACCAACAGTTCGAAAAATCTTAAATGGGCCAATATACCTGGGGCTAAGATTGTCCCTCTTCCCAAACCTCATCACACCCTTCATGGGTGAAAATAGAAGGAAAACATGATCACCAACACCAAATCTCAAGGCACAAAGTCTATGGTCAGCATAACACTTTTGCCTTCTCTGAGCTGCTTAAGTCTATCCTGAATGACCCGAACCCTATCCAAGGCTCACGAAGCAAGTCCGTACCTCGAGGTGTCACCTTTGAAACATCAAACCAACCTAATAGAGAGTGACAACGCCTACCATAAAACACCTTGAAAGGAGCCATATCAATACTGGAGTGGTAGCAATTATTATATGCTAACTCTGCTAAAGCCAAATGTTGCTCCCATTGGCTACCAAAATCCATCACGCATGCGCGAAGCATATCCTTCAAAACTTGTATAGTTAGCTCTGACTGGCCATCAATCTGAGGGTGAATCGATGTACTAAGATTCTCTCGGGTACCCAACTCATCCTGAAAAGTCTTCTAAAAGTGAGATATGAACACGGGACCTCGATATGAAATAATGGACATCAACAAACTGTGCAGATGCACAATCTCATGAGTAATTATATGGGCTAACCTCTCAGTACTGAATAATACCTGAATTAGAATAAAATGAGCTGACTTGGTCAATTAATCAATGATGACCCAAACACTGTCAAACTATGAGATGTATGAGGAAAACCAGTCACAAAGTCTATAGTGATCTATTCCCACTTTTACTTAGGAATAGGCAACCTCTGAAGCAATTCACCATGTCTCATATGCTCGAAATTCACCTGCTGGCAATAAAGGCAACGAGCTATAAAATTTGCTATATCTCATCTCCTCATACCACCCCACCAGTAGTGCTGTCTCAAATCATGATACATATTTATCACACCTGGATGAATATAATATCTGGAACAATAGGCCTCCTCTAAGATCAACCTAATCCAATTACCATTCTCGACACACAAACTCAACCCTCAATCCTCAAAACTCTATCTGAATCAAGTGAGGCTTCCTTAGCCTCCCCACTCAACATCTTATCTTGAATCAACCTCAATCCAACATTGTCAAACTGATGAGCTCAAATCTGCTCCATCAAAGAATATCTAACCTCCACAAATGCCTAAACATGCCCCAGTGCCAAAATATCAAGACTAACTATTGCTTAGATAAAAATAGAATCTCTAAGGCCAAAAGCCTCTCCTGGGTTAAAAAATATGCCAACCTACCCATGCTAATCGAGTTCCAGCTCTAGAAGGTTTCAAGCGGGGTAGGGGTGGACCAAAGAAATACTGGATATAAGTGATTAGACGTGACATGGAGCAGTTCTAGCGGACTGAGGACATGACCCTGGATAGGAAGATATGGAGGAAAAACATTAGGATAGAGGGCTAAGGTTGTGGTTGAGTTGTAGTCAGTAGGTAGGGGTGTGGTGTTCTTTGTCTGGAAAGGTACTTTTTGTGGATGTCGTATCTATGTTATTGTATCATGTTCTATGATTTTGATGTTTTTTTTGTATACTGCCTCTTATACTACCTTTTATCTTGAGCCAGGGGTCTATCAAAAATAGCCTCTCTACCTCGTTCAAGGTAGTGGCATGGACTGTGTACACTCTACCCTCCCCAGACCCCACTATGTGGAAATATACTGGGTTTGTTGTTGTTGTTATACTATTTTTGGGTTGCACTCTTAAGAGGCAAGATGGAAAATGAGCAAAATAGGCCAAAAAGGGGTAAAAAGCTGCTATAAATTACAGAAAAATCTGCACCACTGCAACATTTTTTTTCCAAGTCTAAACTAACTTCGAAGGAATGCCCGAGATTCATTTAGAGTCCAATATATGCAAACACACTATGAAACCATACTAAATTTGATTTTCCAAAATCGTTGGCGAAGTCAAATTTTTGTAAAAGCATCATTTTCAATAAGTTGACCCCAGAAATCCAAAATCATAATTTTTCGAGTCAGGGGTTGAAATGAGATTTAAAAGTCGTAAAATCATACCAAACATGCTAAGACCCTAAATTTGATATTTTAGATCTGTTGACGAATTCTGATTTTCCATCCAAGATCGTTTCGGCCAAATGTGGACCCCACACCCAAATTTCTAATTTTTTAACTTTTTGACCAATAGGTCCAAATGAGCTCGGGTACATCCATACTCAAACCAAAGGTTTACCTAGACTAAAATTAATATTTTGGAGCTACTGGCACAGTCCTTTCGGCTATCCGTCACACGGATCAAAAGATATCCACATAAGTTTAAAATAAGGCTCTCGAAGCCATCAAAAACCACAATATCACATAAGTGATACCAAAATGCATCAAAAATTATACCAATCACTTCCATACCCCAAAAATTTCATAGTGCAACTACTGAGAAGGGTAAAACAGTCAAATCACATAAAATCATAAATTTCACTCATTTCATCAAATTTTTAGGTCATTACGTCAATAATGTCTCTACTGATGATTAACATATCTTCCACATACATACAAACAATGATTTTGTGATTTGTATTGCCTTTAATGTAAACACACTTATCACATTCATTTATTTTAATGTCATTTGCCAACATGGTTTAGTCAAATTTTGCGTGTTGTTGTTTGGATATGTGTTTTAGTTCAGAAAGTGACTTAACAAGTTTGCACACTTTCTTTTCTTTACTAGGAACCACAAAACCCTCGGGTTGTTTAAATTTTTTCCTCCTATTTTCCATTTTAGAATGTTGTTTTTACATCTATTTGATGGATTTCAAGATCATATACCATCATTAAGGCGACGAACATTCGAATGGACGTTATCCTTGTTATAGTTGAGTACGTATCAAAATAAGCAAGGCCCTTTTTTTGTCTAAAGCCTTTCACTACAAGTCTTGTCTTGTATTAGTCAATAGTACCATCAACTTACATTTTCCTTTTGAAGAACCATTTAAAACCTAAATGATTATTTTCTGGAGAAATATCAACCAACTCCCAAGTATGGTTGCTAAAGATTGAATCAATCTCACTATTGACTGTCTCTTTCTAAAAGAAAGTGTATGAAGATGACATCGCTTCTTTAAATGTTTGAGGCTCATTTTTAAGAAGAAATATTACAAAATATGATTCAAATAAAGGTGATGTTTATTGGCCACTATTATGCCTTGGATTCTGATCATTAAGTACAATCTTGTTTGGTTCATCTCAAGGTCGTTTAGACCTTCCCCTTGAATGCTCATGTCCAGTTTATACAGACAAATATATTTAAAGAACTCAACATTATCTGATTTAATTACCATATTTTCATTGATATCCGGATGTTGAAATTTTTATGAATAAAAAATTGACATTCTTACTGCTTTTAGAATATCCAATAAACACGCATTCTACAGTCTTAGATCCTATTTTTACTCTTTTAGTGTAACTCCCCAAGAACCCATTCCAAGATGTCACACGGTGCTTAAGATCACACGTGGACTCAAGCTAACCCTCTAAGCTTGTCATCACTTTTAGAACTCACTGTAACACAAATCATGCTAAGATAAAGAGGAATAAGAATGTCATGACCATGCTTAGATACAAAATAATACTATCCTGTACAACCAAAATACTGAGATCCTGTACATACTGGCACACTAATCTAACAAAGCCTATACTACATAAGACTGAGGAGCCCTTGGTACAGATCTCCAACTGACTCGTACTGAACTGAAATTAAACGACCATCTATCAGCAAGACAAAATGAGAGATACAGGTCCTCGAACCATGAGGACTCACCAACTACAGAGATGTAGAAGAAGGTACTCGAAGATCACTGTCACTGCTGAGACTGAGCACCTGAACCTATATCACGATGAAATATAGAATACAAAAGAGTATGAGAGTCAGTACTTAGGAATGTACTGAGTATGCGGGGGTGGATACAACATTTAAATAATATCATAAATGTATAAGAAAATCATGCATGTTGACCATAATAATTCTCTTCACTTGAATTATCTGAAACATTTTTCTCATAAATCATCATAAGTAATACATGCTTCATAAATGTCGTAAATCATTTATCTCAACTCCAACTCTGTAACTCATTACTTAGAGTGAATCGGTAACTCAAGAGACTTAAATCATTATGGACGTGGGAGTTTCTTATAACCGACATGACTACACTATGTGAGTCGCATGGAGTCCAAAATTTTGCCCACCTAAGGAGAGAACCCCATATTGGCAGGGGTATTGTACTCTTGCCAGGGAGTACAACCTCAATCTCATCTTCACAATATCATACTCGACCTTTGGACCACAATTATCAACATTAATCCTACGGTGGCACATAGTTTTGGGGAAATACCAAATTTTCTGCTCTGTGCTAAATACTCCTCCCAGACTCAGCTCAGAATTCGTTAGGAAATCCACCTCAATCAATATCAACTCATAGTTCTATTATAAAGACCAAAACATAATATATATCTCATCTGAAAATCATAAACGTCTTATGGATTCCTAACTCGACTCAACTCAACACAAGCTTTCTCAATATCAAGAACATTTGTTTATCAAATCATTTCAAATATCAAAAATTTCATGGAAACATCATAAGACTCATTCTTGCCTCTCAATTTCACATATCAATATACATTCAATAGTCGAATTTCTCATGGAAAGGCATAACTCATGACACGTGTCTCAAATCATTCAAAAATCATCAATTCATAATAAAAATGTTCAACTCATGGAACTTGACTTAAATTGCTTAGAAATTATCAATACATAATGATAATATACGTCTCATGGAATAAATTCTCAATTTAAGAAACATGATGGTGAAATAATCATAAATATCAAACTTATTCAACTCAAATCTCATAAATCATTAATAGAGAAATTTGGGTGTAACCCCACTTGAAATATCATGTAAATCAAAAGTAGAAAGTAAATCTTTAGGCACAAGAACGAAAGGAGTGTTCTTGTTCAAATCCCACATACCTTGGATTTTGATTTTTTTTTGGAGATGTAAAAACTTGTTTGGAACTTCTTCCTTACACTTTGAGACCAAGATTCTTGATGCCTTTGACTTGGGGAACTTAATTCTTGAATCACTTTGAATCACTATGGAGGATTTTTGAATTTATTTGGAAGAAGATTGGATTTTCTTAGGTTTTAGAAGAAACCCTAATCTCTAGATGTTTCTCGGAAGAGGAAAGGAGAAAAGAGAGAAAATGATCTCCTCTTCTGTACTTATATATATATATATATATATATATAGGTCCATAAGGAGTAGAAATGACCAAAATACCCTTTTGAAAAAGTTGAAAATTACAGATCGAGGCCTGTGACGATCGATCTGACGGTCCATCAAATGAGCTGACGGTTTATAAGGTCGTCCGTCACTCAAGTGCCAAATCTGGAACGTTCTACCTCGTAGTTATGGTTAGAGTAACGTTCCGCCAAAGGGTGTGAAGATCCACCAAGTCGTCCATCACTCGAGGCCCAGGAATGGGACATTCTGTCTTGGCCTGACGGACCCATTTGATGGTCCATCAACAAGTTGACGGACCACCAATCAGGCCGTCACACGATGGACCAAAAAGAAGGTTACTTCCTTGGCTTGACAGGACACTTGACGGGCCACCAGGGACTTGACGGTCTGCCAAGTCTACCGTCAAAACTGGGCGTTCTGATACCGTTTAGTAAAACAGCCATAACTCCTTCGTCCGATGTTAGATTTTGATGAAATTGGTATCGATGGAAATCTTATTCAATTCTCTACATGACAAAAAGTGGAAATTATAGAAATACAACATGATTTAAACATCAATATCTTTGGACATCATACATATCCATTCAAAAAGATAGATTTAGGCTTAAGGAATGATCGGGGTATTACATTTAGTCATGGAAATTCTAGAAACCCCAACACTTTGAAATATTTCAAGTTAGGTTTCCCTCCTTTCCATTTTTCATATGGAATTAAATGTGTTTTACCATGGGGCACTCTATTAAGTATTTAGTTAGCTGTAAGGATAACCTCCTCCCATATGTTTTGTGGTAAACCCGAACTTATAAGTAAAACATTCATTATTTTCTTTAATATTTAATTTTTTCTTTTAGTAATTCCATTTGATTGAGGTGAATATGGGGCAATAATTTGATGGGAAATTCCATTTTCTACACATATTTCTGCAAAAGGTGATTCATATTCTCCACCCCTATGACTTCTTATCATTTTGATCTTTTTATCCAACTATTTTTTAACTTTAATTTTATATTTCCTAAACGTGTCTATTGTTTCATCCTTACTATAAAGCAAATAAACATAACAATACCTAGTGCAATCGTCAATAAAAATTATGAAATATTTTTTCACCACAAGATGGTGTAGACTTCAAATCACAAATGTATGTATGAATTAAGTCTAAGGAATTGAAATTCCTTTCAATAGACTTATACAAATGCTTAACATACATATATTCCACACATATTGACACTTAATTTATTGCACTCAAAGTTAGGCAATATTTCCAAAATAATCAGTTTTTGCAAGGTTTTGTATTGACACATCCTAAACGACTATTCCACAAATCATTTGACTCTATCAAGTAAGAAGAAGCATCAAATTTCTTCATTTCAACAATCATTACATCAAGTTTGAAAACTCCCTCACTGAGGTAGCACTTTCCTACACACGTTTCATTCTTGCTTATTACAACTTTCTTCGAAACAAACATACACTTAAACCCATTTTTTAAATAAGAAGTGTTGTCGATGCTAATGACTTCCTAATAGCAGGAACATATAGAACATTGTTGAGATTCAACACCTTACCGAAAGTCATTTTTAGGAATATCTTCCAACTTCCTTCAACCTTGGTTATTGCATTATTTCCCATGAAGATTAGTTCTTTGGGACCAGTGGCATCATAAGTAGCTAAAACATCTCTGTCTGGACAAACATGTCTAGTGGATCCTGAATCAAACCACCATTCATTTTGATTTCCAACTAGATTGTTTTAAGTGATCATAGCACATAAATTTTCAATATTTTTCGTTGTTTCCAACATGTTTATATGATCTCTTTCTTGTTATTATGTAGAACCTAACTATTTAGAGCTTTATGACATACATTACTATAATTGTAGCACTTATCTTTGAATATTTTCTTGTTCTGCTCTATGTATTGTTCAAAAAACTTCTTTATCTTTTTATTATTTGCATTATCATCCTTAATAGGATTTGCAACCATCATTGATGATTTTTTTATTCAACTCATTATCCTCTTTTATCTTTGAATAAACAGGATCTTTCAAACCTGATAATTAATTTTAAATCATTAGTTTTTTTTTGGAATATGCGGATCTATACTTATGAATATTAGCATTTCAAGTTTGGCCAGTCAAAATGACATCATTTGCTGCCATTTTTTGAAATTCACACCAAAATAGTTTTTTAATTTCTACGTCGTTTCCATTGTTAGAGCAATATCTGAATGACTTAATGGCTCAACATTGATTGTTGTTGGGACAACATCATTCACAGCTGGATTAATTTGTTGTTCAATACCTTCTTTGACCATAAAATAACACTTTTCCCAATTAAGTACCAAGTTGCATTGCTCATACTATTTAAGAGCATTTGCTAAGTGAATGAGGCAGCCATAAAAAGAATCACCAACAATTGAAAAATCATCCATAAACACTTTGATGGTGTCTTCTACCATATTAGAGAAGATGGACATCATACATCTCTAAAATGTGGCTGGAGCATTTCATAGCCTAAATGGCTTACGTCTGAAAAGTCCCATAAGGACATGTAAAAGTCATTTTCTCTTGGTCCAAAGGTGCAATAGTAATTTTATTATAGCCAAAATACCCATCAAGAAAATAGTACCATCCTCTGCGTGCTAACTTGTCTAACATCTGGTCCATGAAGGGAATAGGCAAATTGTCCTTCTGAGTCCATACATTCAATTTTCTATAATCAACACATACTTTCCATCCAGTGGCTGGTCGTATTGGCACTAGCTCATTCATTTCATTAGGCACAACAGTGATACCACCTTTCTTTGGAACACATTGTACTGGGAATGACCCACTTACTATCAGCAATTGGATATATTATACCAACATCTAACCACTTAATTATTTCTTTCTTCACTACCTCCTGCATAGGAGGATTAAGTCGACACTAAAATTCTATACGTGGAGTACATTTTGGTTCAAGCTGAGTTTTATGAGTACAAACTCCATGTAGGATACCAACAATATCTATAATGGACCAACCTATGGCCCTCTTGAATCTCTGTAGCACCGGCAATAAAGCTTTCACTCTTGACTCCATCAAATCAGCTGCAATAATAACAGGTAGAGTGTTGTTGGCCCCCAAAAATACATATCATAAGTGTGAAGGGAGGGCCTTCAACTCTAAAATAGGTGGCTCCTTATTGGATGGGCGAGCAGGTGAAGTAGTTCTATTCTTCAAGTCCAAATCTATCTTCTTTAGTGCATAAGAATAAGAACCACTTTCATGAAGTGCGAATACTATCTCCTTATACTCCTCTATACCATCGCTATCATAGTTCATGATCACGATTGTAAGAGCTTCAATACCTAGCCTTTCTTTAATAGGAACAACAATATCAAAACCATCATCCCAGAGAGTAACTACGTCAATATCATGGAACGAATCTGCCTCATCATCATACACATCAATCACAAATATCACTCTCAACTCATCAGGCTACTTCATAGCTTTGCATACATTGAATGTCACCTGTTTATCATTGAGTGTCAGCATCAGATGTCCTTTCTTAAAATCAATCAATGTTCTACCTATATCCAAGAACAGTATTCTTAGAATAATTTGGACTTGAATGTCTACCTCATAGTCCAAAATTACAAAATCAGCAAGAAATATGAAAGAAGTCACCTTCACCAATATGTCATATAGAATACCAACTGGCTTCTTTACTATACTATCCATCATCACTAACCTCATAGTAGTTGGATTGGGAGATCCCAACCCCAACTGTTTGAATACATGCTAAGGGCATGAGGTTGATTCTAGCACCCAAATCACATAGTGCGAGTGAACTTGAAAGAGCCAATAGTGCAAGGAATTGTGAAAGCATCAAGATCTTTCTTCTTCTCTACCAAATATCTAGAAACTACAGCACCGTAATGATGGATATTGTCGACAGGCTCATAAATCACTGACGTTTACTTGGTTATTGTAATACCCTATACTTTTCCTAGCTCAGTTTAGCTCCTAGAACATCAAGGGTCAACTTTAAAAATGTAAAACTCTTGATACATATAAAATTTTTTAGGTATAGACCCATCAAATTGTAGATAATTGAACCATCTTTCAAATGATGCCAATTTTGGCTTAATCCGATATTTAATTGAGAAGTTATGGCAATTTTAGAGAAAAATAGTAAAGCACCGCATCGCGGTAGGATGCAGAATCGCAATTGTCGGATTTCCAGTGAGACACCATGATTATGCCGCATCTCGGTGAAGTCCAAATTCCCATTCGTCCCTTTTCATTAGCTCACTGTAATTAGCTAGTATCACATCAAAATTATCGATGGGACAGACACCGTGTCACGGTAGAATTCAAAATGGCACTCGTCCTTTTCCAGGATACAACGTGATTACGCTGCATCATGCCAGAGTCCAAAATGGAAATTGTCTTTTTTCATGTAAGCCACCGCAATTGTGGCGCGTCGCGCTGAGGCCCAAAATTGGGATTTTAGTTCTGAGTAATTTTTTCAAAGGGAAATCTAGTCATTTTTCAAGCTCTCAAATCGTGTAAAACACAAGATTTAACCTATTCTAAGCATTGTATGCTTACTTTTCATCATCCAAGAAACTCTATAACCTCAAAACTTAAACCTCAAGAAATCCAAATTCCACCATTCTTTTTCCAACATAACCCAAAATTCAAGATTTTCAATTCAAGATATTCAAGAAACAATCTTGAAGAGCACAAATAGGAACTCAAAGTTTAAGCTTCTTCATCTATTCATCTTGTAAGGTATGTGGGGTTTTCAACAAGGATAATTCTTTCATCCTTGTGCCCAAAACTAGTTTTAAAGTGGAATTTTATATGAATTTTAGTTTAGGGTTTATACCCACTTATTACTATTTGAAGATTATGAGATTTTGAGAGATTTAGATGTTTAATTATTCGTGTACTTTCGTATCTTTATGCGTATTGTAGTAATTTCCAGATTTAGAATTGAATTATCAATATTTTCATTCTTAAGCATGAACTTTATGATGATTTGATATGAATTTGATGCATGGGTTGTTAAGACCTAGTTGAACATTGATATTTCAAGAATGAAAATGCTTTAAGCATCCTATAATTAGTTATTTTCAGATTTTTACAAAGATTTGATCTTTCGATCCTCGGTTAAGAAATGGAATCCACTTTATAGTTTTATTACAATTTACAAAAAATAGATTTAGCTCTGCTTATAGTTTGAAACGGATAGATGCATAAATGGGTTCTCATTATGAACCCTTATGCTAGTTTTAAAAGTGGATTTCCAACAGAATGAACATACATATTAAATGGTGTAGTGTTTAGAATCGATTTGGGTATGTTCTTATGCCCCAAAACTATGAGCCAACATAGGTTCAAATTATTTGATTATTCCCATTTCTATATGAATGATAGATACAGATGTGATCGCTTAGATTAGATTATACTCTTTGACAAGAGTATGACATCTCTCCCCAACGTGAGGTTTTACCTTAATGGAACTAGACATTGGATACTATGATAGCTCACATAGTGTGTGTCGGTTAGAAGAACCTCCCTAATAGAAAAGACTAAAAAAAAATCACAGAACAACTTTTAGAAACTAAGTGTAAAGGCTCATAGTTTTAATCAGATATTGCTTTATATAAGACATTGGCTATAAGATTTTAGCTTTCATTTTACATATATAAAAGTGAGTCCTTTCTATACTTTGACAATACGATTTTAAGATAGAATACAAGTGCAACTTTTAGAACTAAGTTTTGTGACTCACTAGATTAATACAACATGCTTTATTATTCGTGATCATGATTCTCAGTTTTCAATTATTCAAGCTATTGTGAGTCAGCTACACTTACCATGCATTCTTTTGCAAATCTACACTAATGTTGAGATATTAGTTTACTTATGAATTCACCCTTTATACTCAGCGCATTCCAAAAGTACTGATCCATATATAAGTCTATGTGCTACATTATCTCTAGCGGTCTGCAAAAATTGAACCAATCGATAAATCAAATCGGTAAAAATGGTATTGGGTTATTGGTTTAATGGTTTTTTATTGGCTTTATAAAATTTTTTATTGGGTAAACGGTTTGGTTTTGGTTTTAGCTTATTGGGTTATCGGTTAAACCGATAACCCAATAATGATACACTAAGTTATTTTTTTATCCTTATTTATATTATATATATATTATGCACTTCTTATTCACAATTCAGTGATTCACAAAGTATTAACCTATTCAAGGCAACAAAGGCACAATATAAAGCTTGGGTATTATCGTATTGGAAATCTTAAAGCATTTAGTAGTTTCCAATAATTAGGATTCAATTTTTTTTTGAACTAACATTCAGTTTAAGTTTGAAGATTCTTGTAAACTAAAATGTATTGCATAGGATTTTGGCGGTAACTAAGATTTTATTTTTTTATGTTAGTTGTTACTATTTCTATTTTATGAGTATTTTCTTATTGGTTAATCCAAAAACCGAATTGTTGTGGACCAAAAAATGATAAACCAAAACCGATAAGAAAATATCTTATTGGTTGGTTATTCGTTTTACATATTTAAAAACTGAAAACCAATAAACCGAACTAATAACACATAAAACCAAACCGATGCACACCTTTAATTATCTTACAATATAGGTTCAGGTGCTCATTTTTAGCAGCGTAAGTAATTTTGAGCATCTCCATCTGTATCCCGATAGTTATTCAGTTTTTCAGCTAGATCCTAGTTATTCAGTTTTTCAGTTTATTATAGTAGTTGATTCAATATTTTCATAGTTTGAGTCAGTTGGGGACTTGTCCCTATGGTTCTCTTGTTATTTAGAGGCTTGTCAGAATGCTAGTTATGATTTAGATTTCCTGCATTGTATGTCTAAACTTTTACGTCTAGTATATTCAAATATCATGTTCGGATAATTTTAACTTAACTTAGATAGAATTCTGTATTTTAGCTTTGATTATATATCTATATTTCTTAATTATAAGATTCAGATTTAGTAGAAGGCTTACAGGGTTAGCTTGAGTGTGGTAAGAATCATCTTAGTGAGTGTTTGTTGGGACAAAAAGGTTGTTATGGTTGTGGTATATTGGGTCATGGAATCAAAGAGTGTCCGCATGCTAAGCAGGGAACATGGATGTTTGTCCCCAAACTTAGGTTACTAGTGCACCAGATTCTCTAGGTCTCCCAGTCCTTTCTTAGGGCGCATCATCCAATACCGGTGGTGGTCAGTACCAGAATTGGTTTTATGCTTTACCATCCCATCAGGAGTAGGAGAGTTCACCAGATGTTGTCACTGGTTTTCTTCATGTCTTTCATCTTGATGTTTATGTGTTGTTAGACCCTAGGTCAAATTTCTCTTATGTGACCCCACTAGTTGTAGTAAATTTTGAAGTAGGTCCTGAAAAGATCCCTAAGCCCTTCTTGGTTTCTACCCCAGTGGACGAGTCAGTTGTTGCCAAACAGACCTATAGAAAGTGTCTTATCAGTGTACTTCATAAAATCATGTTAGAAGACTTAATAGAGTTAGATATGGTTGACTTTTACCTTATTCTTGGAATAGATTAGATCTATTCCTGTTATGCATCCATAGATTGTCGCACCCAAGTAGTGAAGTTTTAGTTTCCAGATAAACTAGTCTTTGAGTGTAAAGGTAATTCAGTGTCTCCCAAGAGTCATTTCATATCCTATATTAAAGTCAAAAAGTTAATCTCAAAAGGGCGTATCTATCATTTAGTTCAATTTAAAGATACTAAGTTTGAGGCTCCAACAGTTTAGTTAGTCCACATAGTCAATGAGTTTCATGATGACTTTCTCGAAGATTTTCCAGGGGTACCTCCCAATAGGGAAATAGAATTCGATATTGACCTTCTCCTAGATACTCAACACATCTCTATTCCTCCATATCATATGGCTCTAATTGAGCTTAAAGAGTTAAAAGAGCAACTTAAAGACCTTTTAGACAAAGATTTCATAAGACCCAATGTCTCTCCATGGGGCACTCCTGTCCTATTCGTGCGAATGAAAGATGGTTCTTTGTGAAGATACATTGACTATTGCCTGCTAAATAAAGTCACGGTAAAAAAAAATATCCTTTTCCTAGGATTGATGACTTATTCGACCAGATCCAAGGTGCAAGTTATTTCTCCAAGATAGACCTTAGATTTGGCTATCATCAACTTAGAGTAAAGGAATGTGGTCTTTCATGGACAGCTTTTAGAACCCGTTATGTTCATTTTGAGTTTCTAATCATGTCCTTCAGGTTGACAAATGCTCCAGTAGCCTTCATGGACTTGATAAACAGAATGTTCAAACTGTACTTGAACATGTTTTTCATAGTCCTTATCGATGATATTCTTGTCTATTGTCGTAGTGAGGATGATCAAACAGACCACCTTAGAACTATGTTACAAACTCTTAGGGATTACTAGTTATTCGCCAAATTCAAAAAATATGAATTTTGGCTAAGATCAGTAGCTTTCCTCGATCATATTGTTTCAATGATGGCATTAGAGTTGATCCCCAAAAGACAAAAGTAGTAAGAAATTGGACTAGACCTATCTTTCCACTAGACATCAAAAGTTTATTGGGTTTAGATGGCTATTACAAATATTTTGTTAAAGGTTTTTCTTCTATTGCATCCCCTATGTCTAGATTAACTCAGAGGAAAGTTAAGTTTCAGTGGTCAAATTTTTGTGAGAAGAGTTTTCATGAGTTAAAGACTCAACTCACTTCAACCCCAATTTTAGCGCTACCTAATGGTACAAATAGATTCATTGTTTATTGTGATGCCTCTAGAATCGGTCTAGGTTGTGTTTTGATGAAGAGAGGTAAGGTTATAGCCTATGCCTATAGATAGCTTAATCCTCACAAAAAGAACTACCCTGTCGATGACCTTGAGCTAACTAATGTGGTGTTTGCATTGAAAATATGGAGGCACTATTTTTATAGGGTGCATGCTGATGTATTCATGGATAACAAAAGCTTGCAATATGTGTTTACTCAGAGGGCGTTAAATCTTTGTTAGAGAAGGTGGTTAGAAATGTTGACGGATTATGATATGAGTTTATTGTACCATCTAGGCAAGGATAATGTAGTGGCAGATGCCCTTAGTAAATTGTCTATGGACAGTTTTGTTCATATGGAGAATGATAAGAATGAGTTAGTTTGGGAAGTTCACCAGTTAGCTAGATTGGGTGTGAGGTTGGTTGACTAAGCTGAAGGAAATATTTGGGTTCAGAGTAGTTTAGAATCTTCTCTTGTTTCTGAAGTGAAAGAGAAGCAGGATAAGGATCCTAGTTTGGTTAAACTGAAGAGGTCAGTTAAAGACCAAAGGGTAGAGGTTTTCTCCTAAGGGGGAGATGGTATGTTGAGATACCTGAGTAGATTGTTTGTGCCATGTGTTAAAAATTTGAGGTAGCGGATTATGGCAGAAATGTATGGTGTGCATCACTCCCTTCGTCTAGGAGCCACCAAGATGTACCTCGATCTACGGGAAATCTATTTGTGGGGCAGTATGAAGAAAGATATCACAGAATTTATAGCCAAGTGTGAAACTTGTCAAAAGATTAAGGTAGAGATCCAAAGACCTGGTGGCACATTGTATGAATTTAGTATTCCCACTTGGAAGTGGGAAGAGGTGAACATTGACTTTAGGACAGACTTACCCTATTCGCATTATCAACATGATTCGATATGGGTTATTGTAGACAGATTGACAAAATTAATCTAGTTCTTACCATTTCACATGTCCTACACAATTGAAGATTATGCTAAGTTGTATATGAGAGAGTTATTTAGATTGCATGGAGTTCCCTTGTCCATCATCTCAGATAGGGGTGCTCAGTTTGCCTCTCAGTTTTGGAAAGCCTTTCAGAAGGGTCTTGGTACCCAAGTTCATCTCAGTTCAGTTTTTCATCTGCAAATAGATGGTTAGGAAGAGAGGACCATTCAAACCTTAGAGGATATGTTGAGGGCATGTGTTCTTGATTTCAAAAGCAGTTGGGATGACAACTTGCTATTGATTGAGTTTGCCTACACTAACAATTACCATTCTAGTAGCCAGATTGCCCCATTTGAGGCTCTTTATGAGCAGAGATGTAGATCACCAGTCGGTTGGTTCAAAGTGGGTGAGGCTAGTTTGATTGGGTAAGATATGGTGTATAAAGCCTTGGAGAAAGTTTGGTCAATTTGAGAGAGATTAAAGGTATGTCAAAGTCATCAAAAATCTTATGCAAACGTAAGAAGGCGATATCTTGAGTTTGAAGTAGATGATCTTGTTTATTTAAAGGTTTAACCTTTGAAGGGGGTGAAGAGATTTGAAAAAAAAGGAAGCTTAGTCCCTGATATGTTGGTCTCTACAGGATTTGGAGGTATGTGGGGAAAGTAGCATATGAGCTTGAGCTACCTGCAGACTTGTCATCAGTTCAACCAGTGTTCTATGTGTCCTTATTGAAGAAGTGCATAGACGATTCAGCTATTGTAGTCCTTCTAGAAAGCACAGATATTCTGAATAGCCTTTCGTACGAAGAGATTTTGGTAGAGATTCTTGATCACCAGATCCGTAGACTAAGATACAAAGAAGTTTCCATGGTCAAAGTTCTATGGGTAAATCAATCCATTGAGGGTGCTACTTGGGAAATAGAAGTAGAAATTCTAATCAAGTATCCTCATATCTTCTCTACAAACTCAGATTTAAATTGAGGTGACGGTCTTTCTTAAATCAGTTCTTTACCGATCTCAGATCAGCCATAGAGTTATCTCCATGTAAATTCATGCATCCTCAGATTTGTTCAGTCACTCAGTATGAGTTAGATTAGATTCAGTCACGCAGTTTGTTTCAGTTGTGCATGCCAGAATATAGACTCAGTCCCTCAGTATCTTCAGTTTAACTAGTCTCATTCAAGGATGAATGTTCCCAAAAGGGATATATTGTAATACCCCAGACTTTTCCTAGCTCAGTTTAGCTCCTAGAACGTCAAGGGCCAACTTTAAAAATGTATAACTCTTTATATGTGTAAAATTTTCCAGCTATAAACCTACTAAATTCTAGATAATTGAACCAACTTTCCAACGATACCAATTTCGCCTTAATCCAATACTCGGTTGAGAAGTTATGGTGATTTTAGTGATAAATAGTAGAGTACCACATCGCGGCAAGGTGCAGAATTGCAATTGTCCAATTTCTAGTGAGGCACCGTGATTAGCCCACGTTACGGTAAAGTCCAAACTCCCGTTAGTCTTTTTTTAGTAGCTCATCGCGATTAGCCAGTATCGCATTATAATTTTCGATGGGACTGACACCGTGTCGCAGTGGAATGCAAAATCGCACTTTTTCTTTTCCGGTGATGCAACACAATTACACCGCATCGCGCCAGAGCCCAAAATGGCAATTGTCCTTTTTTCAGTAAGCTACCGATATTGTGGCGCATCGCGAAATGGCCTAAAATCGGGATTCTAGTTCTGAGTTAATTTTCCCAAAAGACAACCTAGTCATTTCTCTAGCCCCCAAATCCTGTAAAACACAAGATTTAACCTATTCTATGCATTATATACTCACTTTTCATCAAATTACTCTCCAATAAATCCTAGGAACTCAAAACTTAAACCTCAAGAAATCCAAATTCCACCATTCTTTTTCCAACATAACCAAAAATTCATGATATTCAAAAAACAATCTTCAAGAGAACAAATAGGAACTCAAAGTTCAAGCTTCTTCATTCATTCATTTATTAAGGTATGTGGGGTTTTCAACAAGGTTAATTCTTTCATCCTTGTGCCCAAAATTAGTTTTAAAGTTGAATTTTAGTTTAGGGTTTATACCCACTTATTACTATTTGAAGAGTATGAGATATTGAGAGATTTAGATGTTGAATTGAATGTCTACTTTCGTATTTTTATGCATATTGTAGTAATTTCCAGATTTAGAATTGAATTATCAATATTTTCATTATCAAGCATGAACTTTATGATGATTTGACATGAATTTGATACATGGGTTGTTAAGCCCTAGTTGAACATTAATATTTCAAGAATGAAAATGCTTTAAGCATCCTAGAATTAGTTATTTTTAGATTTTTAAAAATATTTGATCTTTCAATCCTCAGTTAAGATATGAAATCCACTTTATAGTTTTATAACAGTTTACATAAAACAGCTTTAGCTTTGCTTACAATTTGAAATGGATAGATTCATAAATGGGTTTTTATTATGAACCCTTATGTTAGTGTTAAAAGTGGATTTCCAACAGAATGGGCATATGGATTAAAGGGAGTAGTATTTAGCACCAAGTTGGGTATGTTCTTATGCCATAGAACTATGAGGCAACGTAGGTTCAGATTATCAAATTATTCCTATTTCTATATGAATGATAGATACAGATGTGATCACTTAGATTAGGTTATACTTCTTGGCAAGAGTATGACACCTCTCCCCAAAGTGAGGTTTTCCCATAAGGGAACTAGACATTGGACACTATGATAGCTTATATAGTGTATGTTGGTTAGAAGAACCTCCCTAATAGAAAAGACTACATAAAAGATTCACAGAACAAATTTTAAAAACTAAGTATAAAAGCTCACAGATTTAATCATCTATTACTTTATATAAGACATTGGCTATAAGATTTCAGCTTTCAGTTTACAGATATAAAAGTGAGTCCTTTCTACACTTAGATAATACAATTTCAAGATAGAATACAAGTACAACTTTTAGAACTAGGTGTTGTGAATCACTAGATTTATACAACATGATTTATTATTCGTGATCACGATTCTCAGTTTTCAGTTATTCAAGCTATAGTGAGTCATCTACACGTAGCATCATTCTTTTACAAATCTACAGTAATGTTGAGATATTGTTTTACTTATGCATTCACCTCCATATACTCAATACATTCCAGAAGTACTAATCCATATATATGTCTATGTGCTACATTGTCTCATAATGTAGGTTAAGGTGCTCAGTATTAGCAGCGTGAGTGATTTCGAGCATCTCTAGATCTCGACAGTTGGTGAGTCCTCATAGATCAGGGACCTAGTTATTTAATTTTTCAGCTTATTACAATAGTTGATTCAGTATTTTCAGTCAGTTTGAGTCAGCTGGGGACTTGTCCCAGTGGATCTCTAGTTCTTTGTAGTAGAGGCTTGTCAGATTGCTAGTTATGATTCAAATTTCTAGCATTGAATGTCCAGACTTTTACATCTAGTAGTTTGAGATATTATGTTCAGATAATTTTATCTTAGCTTAGATAGAATTCTGTATTTTAGATTTAATTATATATCTATATTTCTTTATTATAAGATCCAGATTTTGTAGAAGGCTTACAGGGTTAGATTGAGGCTACTGGTAGTCTTGAGCATCGTGTGACATCTTAGGACCCATTTTTGGGGCGTTACAGTGATCACATTTTTCATGAATTTTGCATATCTTGGCATCTATTCTAATGCCTCTTCAAGTTGGATGTTGATTACAGCTCCTTTAACATAGACAAATTTTTTTGATATTTACCCTCTTCTTTTTTCTTTTTCAACCTTTGTGGATAAGGAGAATGATGTCTTGGAATAGGCTTCAACACAGGATGCTCCACTTCGTCTTCTCCATTGTCTTCTTTACTATTGTTGTCTACATCAACAGGATTATTATCATTTACGTGCTCATCTATAGTGGGAACAGGTGGGTCTGCGGTAACTTTACCATATCGAGTGTTAATGGCATGGCAATGAGCATCGTTTTTCAAATTTTGAATTATATTACTAAGGTGAGTACCTAGTTGTCTCTGATTTACTGTGGCTGACATCTAACCGAATTGTTGCTCCAACTATTTGATTGTTGTAGCATATGATTCTACTTTCTGATTTATCCATGACAGATCTACCTTAATCTCTTTAAGATAGATTTCTTGACTTCTTTGTCCTTTGACTAATTTTGACAAAAGTTCCTCCATTTTGGACTCTAAATCCCGCCCAGAAGGTGGGACATACTTATCACTCTTCTCTTTTTAATCATCTTTCTGATGCCAATCACTATCTCACTTTACTTCTATCTCTGTATCTATCATTATAATAGTTTTGACCTTGAATTCCTTTCCCTTGTGCTATGAAATCCGCCAACCTATGATCAAAATACTTTGATTTCTCTTCAGATTCAATCTTAAAAGTTTTAGAAATAGATATTTGAGCCCCAACTGCATTAATCTTTTCAACACCCATTATTGCAAATTGCTTTGTAAGAAGCCCAATATCTGTCTGAAGTTGAGCAACCTCTTGTGCTACCAAGTCATTATTCATTCCATAATTACCAGCTGCTCCAATAGCATATGCACCAGCACCACCTTCAACATCTCTTGTATGTCATCCTCTATTTTTCACTGAAATATCATCCAACATCTCTTACACATAATCCCACTAAAGATGCACAAATGCACCTCCAAAAATAGTATCTGCCATTGCTCTCAAACTAACAGTCAGTGACCTGTTGAAGATTTTCAGTAAATTTGACCCTCTGATTCTGTGATTTTGTACCATGCTCAGCTTTTTTTGTATCTAAACTATGCCTCATACAAGGATTCTATAAGTAACTATCTAATGTTATAAATTTCATCTTTCAACTGTAACATCTTGGCAGGAGTGAAAAATCTATTAATAAACTATTTTCGCAAGTCATGCCAAGAAGTGATAGAACCTCTCGGAAGTTTTCCCAATCAAAATGATGCTTCTCTAGTAAGCAAAAATGGGAATAACCTCAGTATCAAAGTTTCTTGATCCACCCTAGAATGGTATAAGATGTGTAGATTCTAGTAAAATTTTCAAAATGTACATTCGCATCATCAGTTGTTGCTCCTAAAAACACACATTTTAAGTTCAACAGCTGGATCATAGCACTAGTAATATCAAACTTCACATTAAGGGGTAGAGCTGGAGGAATGATTGCTTCTGTCTCTGCTATTTCAACATATCCCATATCATCATCGTCTTCCTCATATGGTTGCAGAGGTTGATGTGTAAGGATCACTGGAACTCATCTTCTCTGAACTCTATCACCCACTTATCTGGGCCTGATTAGTTCTCTATTCTGAGCTCTCTGAGCCTCTTTATCTAACCTAGCCTCTTTAGATTCTCATCATTCTCACACTAAAAGTTGTTGCATCTGTATATTTGCAACATTCTGTGGATCGAGTGGACACACGGGAGTGCCACATTTGGATCAACAGGTGGGGGGTCTTGAACCCCATCATAAATGTGTTCTGCTATTCTTCATAGTGTTTAAAGAATTCTTTTGGTCTCTAGATCGAAAGGAAGTAAAGGATTGCTTCTACTCCTAGTACTAGACATACACTGGCATATGTCCAATCAAAAATAGAAAATAAAACTCTGAACTTCACCAAATTCAATCAATAATTACACCGTCTTTCCCTACAACAGCGCTAAAATTTGATGTTGCCCAAATTATACCTCCCAATGATGTATAAAGAGGTCGTCGAACAAATATATAACACTACTAGGTTGGGGTCGAACCCACAGGGAAGATGATGCACAATTGCTTGTTTTGATGTAATCCACGAGCAGTATAGGAAAGCAAATGGGTGAAGTTTTGTATCAATCATAAGTAGTAACCAAAACTTGAGTGCTTTTGAGTTGTAAACAATAGAAAACAAACACTAGGCTTGTGTTCCCCCTGGCTTCTCAACTCCATAAATTTCTCGTGTTCAACCCACCTATTCTGTTGTTCCACATGTAAAGTTTACAAGATATTTATTATCAGTCATTTTTTGAATAAGAAGATAAATCTTACTCTTTACCGATTCAGTCTCAGGGAATCGCCATGTTTCTCCTGGCTACAACCTCAGTTCATTATCACCTTTTGAGTTCAAGTGATTAGATGAAATGACGGGGACTATAAGATAGAGGTGAATCCTAAATTACTATTCTAATCTTCTTTTCCCAATCACAAGCTCCCTTGTAAGGATGAATGCAAATATAGGCTATCTCAAGCTTCTGTAGTAGCCCAGAGATTAATTATTGTGAATCAGATTAAGATATATGCATAATCCCTAAAATAGATGAATATCATACTTTCTCTATGTAGCTAATTCGCCAGGGTTCCCATAAACCTATTAAGGAGATTAGCTACTCAAGTTCATGCAAGAATCCATGATTATCAATGAAGAAGACATGTAATTAATTGCACAATAATGAGATGAATAAAATCCAAAGTCTTGAATTGAATAAAAACCCAAAATCTCAAGAATAATTGTAAATTATATAAACTATTGTAAGAATGTGTAAAAGTTCAAAAACAAATAAAGAAGAAACCCTAAGGTATTTATAGTATCTCAAAAGTACTTAGAAATCCTAATAAAAATGGGAAAGGTAAAGTTATGTTAGCACTCGGTATGACTCGGTCATCTACTCATACTGATATCATATGAGTCATACCATGTGTTCTCCTATCCATTCCAGTGTCCGATTTTCCAAGGATTTAACTTTTTGTTCTTTATACATGAGTCATATCTTGCCAATACAACTCATGTCCTTCACTCGAATCCACCTGGGACTTCTGTATTTCTAAGCTTTGAACACTGGTCTGTGTACGGCTTCTCTATACAAGTTGTACTTAGACTTCCAACTCGTATACTTCTGAGACATCAACTTTTGATGGTAGCTTTAGACTCTATTATGCTTACAACTTCTTCATAGGACTCATATCCTTGCTTATGACTTGGATGCTTAAGTTGTATCCTCTCCATACTTAGCTTCTCAGTTTGTCTTTAGGTTCTATTGTACTTACGAGTCAACCTATGAGTCATATTGAGTTTTGATGACTCATGGCATAACTCTTATCTTGGCCAGACTTCGTCTTTTTAGGTCTTTTTGTTCCAGTTGTGTTTTAATACTATTGTAGACCTGTTTTATCTGCAATAAACCCCAAAGTGCATCATATCTACTAAAAATAACCTAAGTACCCGCATAAATTCATAGTTTTAAGCATCGAAAGTACTGTGTTTCCACGATACATCAATCTACACCATTTTTTAAAATGAAAGAGGTATGTGCCTGCCATGCTAGGTGTGAAAAAAGTCATGGATATGATAGTGGACATGAATGTGATCATGATTATGATCAAGAAAGAAATTATGTTCCTAATGTTCATCATTCATCAAAGAAATAACACCGTCAAAGAAACAAGGAAAGGATGAGAAATGTGAAACAGCTAGAGCATGTGTCTATTTTCAATGTGGTGCAGAAGGAAACTGTGCGTGTGACTGTCGTACTCCCAAACACTTGGTTGAACTTTATCAAGCATCACTAAAGAAAAAAAAGAAAAATCAAAGCTAGTTTTATTTTTGAAAATCATATTTCCATCGTACATTTAGATGTTGCAGATTTCTTCGAGCATCTTGAAGGAAAGATAGATCACCAGATTGATAATGGTTCTGTGGCAATGAACGAGTTTTTTTTAATAATTGTTAGTAATAGTAGTGTAATAAATAAATTAAGTAATAGTAGTGTAATAAATAAATTTTCATCTACAAGTAGTTGTTTTAGTCTTTCAATGAGTATTTCGTTTTAGTCATATTATCGTAAGTTTATTAGTAATTTATTTTTGATTTGATCTTATCACATTTTTGTATTAAAATTTCCTGTCTACTTACGAAAGAAGAAGAAAAATACTCGTTGAATTATACCATTAAATTATAGTCTTAATTCTTGCATTTTTTTGAATATCATGACTTATAGTTCTGTGGGTATTGTTAATAGACAAACATTTAATCAAATAACCTATAAATTTGCTTTAACATGAATTAATTATTACTAATGTTATTTTTTTCTCAAAAAGTATGTGAAAAATGAATCTTTGTACTTATGAGTTTCTAGTAGAACTTAACAAAACTTACCGTGAAAGTGGATTTTACTTATTTAATTGCTCAAATTTTCTATACTACTTAGTATTGACTTTTTAGTTTATTTTTGAATCATTAATATTTAATATATATTTATTTTGTGTCATTTTATTTGAAGATGGATAATTCTCAAAGCAAGCTATCCAATTACGAAGGCATTTGCTTGATTGATTTTGGTACAACACACAATATTTAAAAATAAGAAATATTTTTCTAATTTAAGCATGGGCAAGATAAATGTTACTATAATTTCTGATAGTACTAATTTGATTGAAGGCTTCGAAAGAGCCATTATAATTTTACCTACGAGAGCTAAACTCATCATAATCACTACTAAAAAAAACTGAAAAATCGACCACAAAAAATCGACCACACATTGTGGTCGGAAAAAACTGACCACAAGTGGTAAATTTTTTATTTTATTTTTTTATTTATTTTTTTAAAAAGAGACCACATGTGGTCGCCTTATATTTTAAAAAAATTAAAATAATTATTTCAATAATTTTTATATTACTTATTATTTATTTTATAAATAAAAATTAAAAAAAATTAACAAAATCGAACACTAATGGTCATTTTTTTTTTAAAAAAATATAATTGAAAAATATTTTAAAAAACCGACCACTTGTGGTCGGTTTTTAAAAATTCTTTTTAAATTTATTTAAAAAAACAACAACCACAATTGGTCGGTTTTTAATTGAAAAAAAAAAGAAAATAATTTTAAAAAACCGACAACTTGTGGTCGGTTTTTTAATTAAAATAAAAAATTAATTTAAAAAACCAACCACTCGTGGTCAGTTTCTGAAGTAAAAAAAATAAAAAAGTAAATAATATTTTGTAAAAAATAATTATATATATGTAATCAAATATATATATTAGTTTCATTAAAAATAATTATATATAAGGTAATATATATATAATTTTTTGAAATTACACTGATCACACGTAGTTGATAACCAATAATAAAAATCATTCTTAAATTTTGTGAAAAAATTACAGTAAAAAATATATCAAATAAAATTAACAAATTACATTAAACATAATCTTTATCTTTTACTTATGTTTCAATATATAAAATAAATATTTTCATTCGTATATAAGTTAAATGACGTTAAACAAGCATAATCTTTGTATAATGAATATGTATGTATGTATGTATCTATATATATATATATATATATATATATATATATATATATATATATATATATCATACCGTTGAGATAATGATATTATGTTACTATTTTAGTCATAATACTGTAATATATAACCGATATTTCATCAGAATATAATGAACCTGTTCTATTATAAGGTAATATACTTGTGGATGTGATATATATATATACGTATTCAAGAGTTCATATATATCAATATCTTTATATATATATATATATATATCCTGTAGTGACCGATTGATGAACGATGTAGTCAAAACCTAGTAGAATATAATTAGGCTAATAATTAAATATAATTAATCGATCATTCATCAGAGTATGTATGTGAAACACGTCGCAATATATTATTGGATAATATACTCGTGTACGTAAGTGATATATATAGTACGTATTTAGAACTTGATATAGTCGATAGGGTGTATATGTGTATGTATGTATAGGTATATATATAGTATATATATATATATATATATTATATAGTGAAGGTATATTAATGACATAAGATAATCTAATCAATAATTCATCTGAGTATTTGTGATATAAGTTGTATATTATTAGAGGATAGTAAAATCGTGTATGTGGTGTTTATAGTACGTAGTTGAAAGCTAATAGACAATTGAATATATGTATATATACGTATATCTCGTGTAGTGATGTATGCAGTAATCGAAATTAAAGCTAGATAACTGAATCTATATATAAAAATATTCTGAATGATATGTGGATATATATCATACTATTGAAGAAATATATATGCTATTATGTGTCGATGTAGACACGCGTATGTTGTTGAAGTTGTAATAATGTAAGACAAGTATTACGTAGTATAATTGTGTGGGGGGGGGGGGGGGGAGGGGGGGGGGGGAGGAGACCGAAAATTGAATCTTGAAACTGGCATATACTTACCATTTGCTTTGAATTTTAAATTTTGAACGATAACCAAATTTTGGCGGTGAATTAGAGTTTTTTTGCTTACAAGTTTTGTTTCTGAGTATTTGTAATATACGTTGTATATTATTAGTGAAAAGTAAAATCGTGTATGTGATATTTATAGTACATATTTGATAGTTGATATGGATAATTGAATATATATATATATACCTATATCTCGTGTAGTGACGTATGCAGTAATCGAAAGCTAGATAATTAAATCTATATATCAAAATATTTTGAATGATACATTGATATCATATTATTGAGGAAATAGATGCACTATTTTGTGTCAATGTAGATGGGCGTATATTGTTGAAGTTGTAATAACGTAAGACAAGTAATTGATAATTTATCTGATTAACAGGTTGTATTATGAGGTATATATATATATATATATATATATATATATATATATAATATTAAAAAAGCTAATTAACCAAAAATTTATCTTAATTTGCAAAAGTAATTGATATTATTATACGATTGGGGAAATATACTACTCGTGTTAATGTGATGATAAAATAACTAATTATCTAATTTAAATATATACGCATTGTATTAAATTATTTGAATGTTTTTATAAATATTATAGAATTTATTAAAAAATTATTTTGTTAAAAATTAATTGTAATTCATTAATTCATTTTAATTTATTAATTGTAGTTTGTTAAACATTAATTTAATATCAATGGAACTTATTTTTTTAAAAAAATAAGCTTCATTAACCCAACCCGACCCGACAAAAACAATAAAACATCAAAACACACACACCCCTAACCTAATTAAACCACGATCTCAGCTACACACCCACCCACCAACTCACACACATTGCGATTCTACTCTGGCTAGATACTTTGGTGACTCCCGCTCTATTCCCGCGATGATACCTCAGGTATGAAGCTATTTTTGTGTTACTTTTTTAATTTTTTGAGATTCTTGAATTCCTTTTATGCTTTAGTTTGTTGTTTTAGATATGGATTTCGCTTGATTGAAGTTATTCATGGTAGAAATCCCTTAAAATTTGAGTCTTTTGAATCTTTAGCTATGAAATTTTGAGGTTGTTGATTTGCTTTTATGGTAGCTTTTGATATGGGTTTTGTGTGTTGAAGTTATTATTGGTTGAAATTCCTCAAAGTTGGAATCTCTAGTTGTGATTTATTGAGATTCTTGATTTACTTTTATGGTTTAAGTATCTTTAGTAGATTTTAGTATCTTTAGTATCTTGAAATCCCTAATTTAGTATGTTTGAGTTAGATTTTAGCTAAAGTTTACGAATTTGAGTTCGAATTACCTAAATTTTGGTTAGTCTTGACATTTACAAGCATTTGAGTTCTAATAATTTTACTATTTGACAGATTCTGAATCCAGTAAAAGGATTGTTTTGCTATTTTTTTCGGTGACTGCTTATCGATCTCTTTCACTTTAATTTAAGCCAATCAAAGTTAAGTTGTTACCTTCTTGTTATTGTTCATATTGAAGTCTAGTGAAGCCGTGTGTGTGACCTTGCTCGATTCACTTGCATTGTTGTTATCTTCTTGTATTTGTTCATATTGAAGTCTAGTGAAGCCGTGTGTGGCCTTGTTTGATTCACTAGCATTGTTGTTGACATCTTATTGGTCTTGTTGTTGCTTGTTTTGAATGCGGTTTATTTGGTGACTTAGTTACTTGAAAATGGTTAAGTGTCAGGTCTTTAAAGGAGATTTTTTGTTTTGAATGTGGTTTGGTTGGTGACATAGTCACTTGAAAATGGGTAAGTGTTAGAGATTTCAAAGGGAATTTTTTTGTTTTGAATGTGGTTTGGTTGGTGACTTAGTTACTTGAAAATGGTTAAGTATAGGGACTTAAAAGGAAATTTTTTGTTTTGAATGTGGTTTAGTTGTTGACTTAGTCACTTGAAAATTGTTAAGTATAGGGACTTTAAAGGGGATTTTTTTTGAATGCGGTTTTATTTTGATACTTAGTCACTTGAAAATGGTTAAGTGTAGGGAATTTTAATGGGATTTTTATGTTTTGAATGTGGTTTGGTTGGTGATTTAGTTACTTTAAAATGGTTAAGCGTATGGACTTTTAAGAGAAATTTTTTGTTTTGAATATGGTTTGGTTGGTGACTTAGTTACTTGAAAATAGTTAAGTGTAGGAACTTTAAAGGAGATTTTTTGTTTTGAATGTGGTTTGATTGTTGACTTAGTCACTTGAAAATGGTTAAGTGTAGGGACTTTAAAGGGAATTTTTTGTTTTGAATGTGGTTTGGTTGGTGACTTAGTTACTTGAAAATGACTAAATGTAGGGACTTTAAAGGGGATTTTTTTGTATTGAATGTGGTTTGGTTGGTGACTTTGTTACTTGAAAATGGTTAAGTGTAAGGACTTTAAAGAAATTTTTTTGTTTTGAATGTGGTTTGGTTGTTGACTTAGTCACTTGAAAATTGTTAAGTGTAGGGACTTTAAAGGGAATTTTTTTTTTTAATGTGGTTTTGTTTTAATACTTAGTCACTTGAAAATGGTTAAGTGTAGGGAATTTTAATGGGATTTTTTTGTTTTGAATGTGGTTTGGTTGGTGATTTAGTTATTTGAAAATGGTTAAGCGTAGGGACTTTTAAGAAGATTTTTTTTGTTTTGAATGTGGTTTGGTTGGTGACTTAGTTACTTGAAAATAGTTAAGTGTAGGAACTTTAAAGGAGATTTTTTGTTTTGAATGTGGTTTGGTTGTTGACTTAGTCACTTGAAAATGGCTAAGTGTAGGGACTTTAAAGGGAATTTTTTGTTTTGAATTTGGTTTGGTTGGTGACTTAGTTACTTGAAAATGACTAAATGTAGGGACTTTAAAAGGATTTTTTTGTTTTGAATGTGGTTTGGTTGGTAACTTAGTTACTTGAAAATGGTTAAGTGTAAGGACTTAAAAGAAAAGTTTTTGTTTTGAATGTGGTTTGGTTGTTGACTTAGTCACTTGAAAATTGTTAAGTGTAGGGACTTTAAAGGGGATTTTTTTTTAATGTGGTTTTGTTTTTATACTTAGTCACTTGAAAATGTTTAAGTGTAGGGAATTTTAATGGGATTTTTTTGTTTTGAATGTGGTTTGGTTGGTGATTTAGTTATTTGAAAATGGTTAAGCGTAGGGACTTTTAAGAGGATTTTTTTTGTTTTGAATGTGGTTTGGTTGGTGACTTAGTTACTTGAAAATAGTTAAGTGTAGGAACTTTAAAGGAGATTTTTTTGTTTTGAATGTGGTTTGGTTGTTGACAGTGTAGGGACTTTAAAGGGAATTTTTTTGTTTTGAATATGGTTCGGTTGGTGACTTAGTTACTTGGAAACGACTAAGTGTAGGGACTTTAAAGGGGATTTTTTTGTTTTGAATGTGGTTTGGTTGGTGACTTAGTTACTTGAAAATGGTTAAGTGTTGGGACTTTAAAAGGAATTTTTAATTTTGAATGTGGTTTGGTTGTTGACTTAGTCACTTGAAAATGGTTAAGTGTAGGGACTTTAAAGGGTATTTTTTGTTTTGAAAGTGGTTTGGTTGGTGACTTAGTTACTTGAAAATGGCTAAGTGTAGGGACTTTAAAGGGGATTTTTTGTTTTGATTGTGGTTTTGTTTTGATACTTAGTCCCTAGAAAATGGTTAAGTGTAGGGACTTTGAAGAGGATTTTTTTGTTTTGAATGTGGTATGGTTGTTGACTTAGTCACTTGAAAATGGGTAAGTGTAGGGACTTTAAAGGGGATTTTTTTGTTTTGAATGTGGTTTGGTGTGTGACTTAGTTACTTGAAAATGGTTAAGTGTAGGGACTCTAAAGGAAATTTTTTGTTTTGAATACGATTTGTTTGGTGACTTAGTTACTTGAAAATAGTTAAGTCTTTGGTCTTTAAAGGGGATTTTTATGTTCTAAATGTGGTTTGGTTGGTGACTTAGTCACTTGAAAATGGGTAAGTGTAGGGACTTTAAATGGTTTTTTTTTGTTTTGAATGTGGTTTGGTTGGTGACTTAGTGTAGCTCCCCTAAATCTGATCCCACGACATCACACTGTGCACAAGACTACGAGTATCCTTAAGCTAACCCTGTTTGCATACTACTGAGCCTGAATCTTATAATAATGGAAATATAGACATAAAGGTCATACTAGAATGCAGAAATTGTATGTAATATCTAAGAATAATCTAAACATAACATCTGAAACATCAAAACTGAATAATCAGCATCAAAACTAGTAGTTTGAGAAGCCTCCACTACTAATACTAGAGAGTCACTGGGACAAACCCCCATCTAACTCGAACTGTCTGAAAGGAAATGCTAAATCTCATAAACTGATATACTACAAAATCTGAATGAATAAGTCCCCAAACTATGAGCAGATGTAGATGGAAATACTTGAACTACTCACGCTGGTGACACTGAGAACCTGAACCTATATGTTCAGACAATGTAGCTAATAGATGTATATGTGGATCATGATTTTGAGGATGTACTGAGTATGTGGAGGAGATATGAATAAGCAACAAATCATCTCCTAATCATCATTTATAAAACAATGCATGCTAAATGTAAATGACTCACATAAGCTGGAATATCTGAAATATTGAGATGTGTAGCAATAAGAAGCAAAACATACTTTATAAATCTTGTGAGCTATAACATTTAGTTCTAAAAGTTGTACTAAACTCTGTCCTTAAATCATACTGTCCAAGTGTAAAAGAGCTCACTCTAAATCTGAAAGCAAAGTCCTGAAGCTATTATCGTTATGAGAAGCATATTTTGAATAAAACTTTGAACCTTTACACTTAGTTTTCTAAAAGCATTTCTTTCCTTATTTTACTTTGATTAGCAGGGTTTGAAACATATATTTTTAATCTGCAGGGAGGTTCTCTTAACCAACATAAATCATGTGAGCTAACATGAAGTCTAATGTCTCGTCCTCCTAAGGAAGAAACCTCACATTAGGGAGAGGTGTCATATTCTTGCCAGGGAGTATAAACTGAGCTAAGTGATCACATTTATAACTATCATCCACATAGAAGTGAAAATAATCTGATAATTTGTACCTACGTTGGCTACGTAGTTTTGTGCAAGTAGGATGCGCTAAACTCACACTTCTCGCTCGGTGCTAAATACTACTCTCTTTTTATTTTCTACGCTCATTCTATTGGAAATCCGCTTTAAAACTAGCATAAGGGTTTATCTAAAACCAATTATGCATTAATTTGATAAAATCTGTAATAATCTAAAAAGTGAATTCCAAAAATAAATCTGAGGATCAAAAGATCAAAACTTTCTTGCAAATCCGACATAATCAGCTCATAAGGTGCTTAAAGCATCATTTTTCTAAAAATCTCAACATATAAACTTAGGGCTTAAAACCCATGTATCAAACTCATGTCAAATATCATAATAATTATGCTTGATAATGAAAACAATGATAATTCAACTCAAAATCTTGAAATTACTGCAATAAGCATGAAAATATGAAAATAAACATTCAATTCAACCTATAATTCACTTGAAATCTCATGATCTTCTAAATGGCAACATTGGGTATGAACCCTAATTTTAATTTCATGAGAAGTCATATAAAATCAAATAACTTTGTAATTTAAAATAAGTTTTGGGCACAAGGATGAAGAATTATCCTTGTTCAAACCCCACATACCTTAATTGATGATCTTTGATAAAAGGCTCGAATCTTGGATTCATATGGATGCTTTGGAGATGAATTCTTAGTGTTCTTGTATTGGGAATCTTCAATATTAACTTATCTTGTGGAGTTAATATAGGAATTCTTGAGTTTCTTGGAGAGGAAGTATGAGCCTTAGGGTTTTGTTAAGAGAGAATGATGAATGGAGCATAAAGTGCTCTCAAATATGATAGATCTTCTATTTTTGACGAATTGGAAGTTGGGTAATTAACCAAAAGGTTCCCTTTAAACTTTTAAATGGAACTGAAAAACGTACATTTTTCTCGATATGGGTGGCCATCGCGATGCGCCACTATCACAGTGGGTGACTGGAAATTGACGAATGAAAACTGGGCAAACTTCACGACGCGGAGACATCGCGGTGCCCCTTTGGAATACCATTTTGGCACATGGCGCTACGCGCCATTATCGCGTTGGACCTCTGGAAATTACAACTGGGAAATTGGCCCTCTCCTCAATGCACCAATATCATGAAGGGACACTGGAAAATGACAATTGGGATTTGACACTGCTCCGCGGTGCACTAAGGGTCTAAATGTCGTTGTCTTACGACTGTGACTTAAAATAGCCATAACTTCTTATTCGGTTATTGGATTTAGGCGAATCTTATATCGTTGGAAAGATAATTCAATTTCCTACTCCATGGAAAGTCCAAATTTAAAGAATTCCACATGAAATAAACATCACTCATTCTAGAAGCTACTCTTTGTCATTTTCGGGATGAGTTTAGGCTAGGAAAAATTGCGGGGTATTACAATATGTCCCCCTTGGGAACATTCATCTTCGAATATGGTTAGTTAAGCTGGTTTTTCTGAGGAATCTAAGAATATAAGATAGCATGCACAACTGAAGTGAATAGAGCAACTGAATCTAACTCATTCTAAGCTTTTGAGTAATTTAAGAGTGCATGAACTTACATGAGGCCAACTATATAGCTGAATATATGCGTAGAAAAGAATTGAATCAAGGAAGAGTGTTACCTTCAGATATATCTGAGTTTGTGGAGAAAAAGTGAGGGTACTTGGCTCATATATCTACTTCTGCTTCCCAAGTGGCACCCTCAACAGACTGATTCCGCCAAAGAACTTTGACCAAGAAAAATTCTTTGTTTCTTAGTCTATGGATTTGATGATCTAAAATTTCAACTGGAATCTCTTCGTAAGAAAGATTCTTCTGAATATCTAAGCTTTCTAATGGAACTACAACAGTGGAGCCACCGATACTTTTCTTAAACATAGAGACGTGAAACACAGGATGAATGGCTGACAAATATACAGGCAAATCAAGCTCATAAGCTACTTTCCCAACACGACTCACAATTCTAAAAGGGCCAATATATCAGGGACTAAGCTTACCCTTCTTGCCAAATCTCGTCACCCCTTTCATGGGTGATATCTTCAAGTACACTAAATCACCAACCTCAAACTCGAGGTCCCTTCTTCTCACATTCGTGTAGGATTTCTGACGACTCTGGGCTATTTTTAATCTTTCCCTAATCAACTTAACTTTCTACATAGCTTCATACACTGTGTCAGGCCCAAGCAAAACGGCCTCACCGACCTCAAACTAATCTATGGGTGATCTATATCTCCTCTCATAAAGAACCTCAAACGGAGCTATCTGAATGCTAGAATGATAACTATTATTATAAGCAAACTCAATCAATGGAAAATGCTCATCCCAACTACCCTTGAAATCAAGAGCGTATGTCCTTAACATATCCTCTAAAGTTTGGATGGTCCTCTCTGCTTGGACATCTGTCTGAGGATGGAAAGCTGAACTAAGATGGACTTGCCTACCAAGACCCTTTTGTAAAGCTCTCCAAAACTGGGAAGTGAACTGAGTACTGTTATCTGAGATGATAGAAAAGGGAACCCCATGCAATCTAACTATCTCTCGGATATACATCTTGGCATAATCCTCAGTTGTATAAGACGTATGAACTGGCAAGAAATGCACTAACTTAGTCAATCTGTCTACAATAACCCAAATCAAATCATGATGACAATGCAAATGGGGTAAACCAGTCATAAAATCCATATTTACCTCTTCCTACTTCCAAGTGGGGATACCAAACTCTTGCAACGTACCACTTGGTCTTTGGTGCTCTACCTTAACCTGTTGATAAGTTGCACACTTAGCTTCAAACTTTGCTATATCTCTCTTCATACCACTCCACTAATAGATTTCCCGTAAGTCATGGTACATCTTGGTAGCACCTAGATGAATAGAATAACGCGCACCATGCGCCTCAACCATAATTCTCTATCTCAACTTATCAACACAAGGCACACACAATCTATTCTAGTATCTCAACACATTATCTTACCCTTGGGAGAAAACCTCTACCCTTTGGTCTTTAACTGACTCTTTCTATTTGACTAAACTAGAATCTATATCTTGCTTCTTCTTCACTTTTGAAACTAGGGAAGATTCAAACTACTCTGAACCCAAACATTCCCTTCAGCTGAATAAACCAACCTAACACCCAATCTAGCCAAACAGTGAAATTCTCGAGCTAACTCTTTCTTATTATTCTCAACATGAGCAACACTGCCCATAGATAACCTACTAAGGCGTCTGCCACTATATTGGCCTGGCCCGGATGATACAACACACTCATATCATAAACCTTTAACAACTCCAACCACCTTCTCTGTCGGAAATTCAAATCCCTCCGAGTAAACACATACTGTAAACTTTTGTGGTCCATGTACATATCAATATGCACACCATGCAGATAATGTCTCCAGATTTTTCAAGCCACCACAACAGCTAATTCAAGATCATGGGTTGGGTAATTCTTTTCACGAGGCTTCAGCTGTCTAGAGGCATAGGCTATGACCTTACCTCTCTACATCAACACACAAACCAAACCAATTCTAGAGGCATCACAATAAACAACAAAGTCGTCTGTACCAAACTAGGACTGAAGTGAGTCGAGTATTTAACTCTTGAAAACTCTTCTTGCAGGAATCTGACCACAGGAACTTAACTTGCTTTTGGGTGAATCTAGACATAGGAGAAGCGATAGAAGAGAAACCTTGAACAAACCAATGGTAATAACTGGCTAGACCCAAGAAACTTCTAATGTCTGATAGATAGATAGATAGATAGATAGGTCTTGGACATTTTCTTATAGCTTCTGTCTTTTGGGGATCAACTCTAATATCCTCACTGGAAACAATATGACCGAGAAAGGTTACTGATCTTAGAGAAAATTCACATTTACTGAATTTGGAAAAAAATTGATGGTCTCTAAGAGTTTGCAAGACAACTTTAAGTTGATCAATATGGTCGTCCTCACTACGGGAGTATACAAGATATCATCTATGAATACTATGACAAATTTGTCTAGATACTGTTTGAACATTCGATTCATGAGGTCTATGAAAGCTATTGGGGCATTGGTTAGCCCGAAGGACATCACTAGAAACTCTAAGTGATCATAACGGGTTCTAAAGGCTGTCTTTGGAATATCACATTCCCTTAATTTAAGATGATGATAGCCGGATCTAAGGTCTATCTTTGAGAAATAACTTGCACCTTGGAGTTGATCAAATAAGTCATCAATTCTCGAAAGGGGATATTTGTTCTTGACTGTAACTTTATTCAACTGACGATAGTCAATGCACATATGCAAAAAACTATCTTTTTTTCACACGAATAGAACGGGAGCGCCGCCTAGACAAAAACTAGGACTTATAAAGCATTTATATAGAAGATCCTTGAGTTTCTCCTTCAACTCCTTAAGCTCTGCGGGAGCCATATGATAAGGAGGTAAAGAAATAGGCTGATTATTTGGGAGAAGGTCAATACTAAATTCTATTTCCCTATTGGGAGGTACCCTTGGGAGATCTTCTAGAAAAACATCAGGAAACTTATTGACCACTCAGACCGACTGAATTGTTAGAGTGTCAGACTTAGTGTATTTAACTCGAACTAAATGGTAAATGCAACCTTTGGATATCAACGTTTTGGCCTTAAGGTAAGATATGAAATGACTCTCGAGAGACACTAAATTACCTGACCACTCAAAGACTAGCTCATTTGGAAACTGAAACTTTACCACTCGGGTGCGGCAATCTATAGAAACATAACAGGAATGAAGTCAATCCATACCCAGAACAAGATCAAAACCAACCATGTCTAACTTTATTAGGTCTGCTAACATGACTTTATGAACGATAATGATAGGACACTTCATATAAATTTGTTTGGCAAGAACTGACTCACCTACTAAAGTAGAAACCAAGAAAGGCTTAGGGATTTTTTAGAACTTATCTCAAAATTTACTGCAACTAATGGGGTAACATAAGAGAAACTTGACCTAGGGTCTAACAACACATAAACATCAAGATGAAAGACACGAAGCATACCCGTAACCACATCTAATGAATTTTCCTGCTCCTGGCGGGATGGTAAATCATAGAACTAATTCTAGCGCTGACCGCCACCAGTACTGGATGATACACCCTGAGGAGGAGCTGGGCGACCTAAAGGAGATGGTGCACTAGTAGCCTGAGTATGGGGATGGTCATCTCTATTTCCTTGCTTAGTATGCGGATAATACCTAATGCTTTGACCCAACTTACCAAATCCAAAACCACCTTTCTCATCAGCCAAACACTCACCAGGATGATTCTTACTACACTTAGTACACATAGGATAATTGGGCCTACCACCCACACTACTCTGGGATCTGGACAGAGAAGACTTACCCCACTGTTCTTGCCTTTTTCTGGGTGTAGGAGCACTGGCTGAAAAAGGTGCAAGCATAGATGAATGATTTGAAACTATGAATGATTTCCTCCTTTAGACCTATTTTGACCATGATCAAACTGCCCTGTTCTAGCTCTTTTATTTTCTCTCTCTCTTTCCTTCCCCTTTTTTGCCTCAATCTATTATGCGTGCATCATCAATCTAGAAAGATCCATATCACCAATGATCATAGCAGTCCTACACTCCTTAACTACCAACCCGGATACACTGGTCACAAACTTAATCATGCTTGACCTAGGGTTAACCATCTATTCAGGGGCATACTTAGAGAACTGGTTGAACTTGAGTCAACACTACTTCACAGTCATTGATCCTTACCTCAGGTTCATGAACTCTTCTATTTAGCTTCCTTTATCTCACGTGGGAAGAACTTGTCTAAGAATATGTCCTAAAAAATCTGCGAAGTCATGGGAGTTGCATTCTCTCCTCTACTTTTCTTCCACATCACCACCCAATCATAAGAAACATCCTTCAGCCTATAGGATTCCAATTCTATACTCTCCTCTTTAGAAATATATATAATTTTGGTGATCCTTTTCACCTCATCAAGATATAACGTGGGTTCTCACCTGCCTTCAACCCAAAGAACTCGGGCAGTTTTATTCTCATAAAATATCATATTTTGGCTGAGGCTAAGTCCCCGTCTTATTGAAGTGGGGTTGTAGCCTGACGATTACCCTGAATATTAGTTGTAACAGTTTGGTCTAGCACCTGAAAGGCAGCTCGAAACTTTGTATGTGACACATTCTCATTCAAAGGATCTGTAGGCTGAGGTGGCTGGTTAACATTTCTATGGGTATTATCTTAGCGAAGAGGCATTTTTAACTGTCACATGAAAGCATGAGTTAAAAGTAGATAGAGACATTGTAAGTACGATTAATCATGAAAGAAAGAGATGATTTTCTAAGAATATTTCATAGCCTCTTGCTTATAGATGTGGTGTGCTTCACCCTGATGATCAAGACTCTATGTAATGCAGCTTGTCTGACTCCCTAAGACTCTCTAAACCTTAGGCTCTAATACCAAGTTTGTAACGCCCTAAAATATGATCCTGAGACATCACTCGGTGCTCAAGACTACGAGTTGCCTTAAGCTAACCCTGTCTGCATACTACTGAGCTTGAATCTTATAATAATGGAAATATAGACATAAAGATCATGCTAGAATGCAGAAACAACATATAATATCTAAAAATAATCTGAACATAACATCTTAAACATCAAAACTGAATAATCTGCATCAAAGCTAGTAGCCTAACAAGCCTCTACTAATAATATAAGAGAGATATTGGGACAAACCCCCAGATAACTCAAACTGTCTGAAAGGTAATGCTAAATCTCATAAACTGATAAACTACAAAATCTGAATGAATAAGTCCCCGAACTATGAGGACTCACCAACTATCAAATGTAGATGAAGATGCTCGGAAAACTCATGCTACTGACACTAAGCACCTGAACCTACACTATGAGACAATGTAGCACATAGACGTATATGTGGATCAGTACTTTGAGGATGTACTAAGTATATAGGGGTGATATGCATAAGTAAAACATCATCTTGTAATCATAATTTATAAAACAATCCATGCTAAATGTAAATGACTCACATAAGCTGGAATATCTGAAATACTGAGATGTGTAGCAATAAGAAGCAAAACATACTTTATAAATCTTGTGAGCCATAACATTTAGTTCTAAAAGCTATACTAAACTCTATATTTAAATCATACTATCCAAGTATAAAAGAGCTCACTCTAAATCTAAAATCTGAAAGCAAAAATTTGAAGTTATTATCATTCTGAGAAGCATATTTTGAACAAAACTGTGAGCCTTTACACTTAATTTTCTAAAAACATTTCTTTCCTTCTTTCACTTTGATTAGTAGGGTTTGAAACATATATTTTTAATATGTAGGCAGGTTCTCTTAACTGACATAAACCATATGAGCTAACATGGAGTCCAACATCTCGTCCTCTTAAGAAAGAAATCTCACGTTGGAGAGAGATGTCAAACTCTTGCCAGGGAGTATAACATGAGCTAAGTCATTACATCTGTAACTATCATCCACATAGAAGTGGGAATAATCTAATAATCTATACCTATGTTGGCTACATAGTTCTATAAAAGTAGGATGCGCTAAACTCACACTTCCCACTCGGTGCTAAATACTACTCTCTTTTTATTTGCTATGCTCATTTTATTGGAAATCCACTTTAAAACTAGCATAAGGGTTTATCCAAAATAAATTATGCATTAATCTGATAAAATCTATAATAATATATAAAGTGGATTCCAAAAACAAATCTGAGGATCAAAAGATCAAAACTTTATTGCAAATCTGATATAATCAGCTCATAAGATGCTTAAAGCATCAATTTTTTTCAAAATCCCTACATATAAACTTAGAACTTAAAACCTATGTATCAAACTCATGTCAAATATCATAATAATGATACTTGATAATGAAAACAATGATAATTCATCTCAAAATCTGAAAATTACTGCAATAAGCATAAAAATAAACATGCAATTCAACCTATAATTCATTTGAAATCTCATGATCTTGTAAATGGCAACATTGGGTATGAACCCTAATTTCAATTTCATGAAAAATCATATAAAATCAAATAACTTTGTAATTTAAATAAATTTTGGGCACAAGAATGAAAGAATTATCATTGTTAAAACCCCACATACCTTAATTGATAATCTTTGATGAAAGGATCAAATCTTGGATTTCTATGAATGCTTTGGAGATAAATTCTTAGTGTTCTTGTATTGGAAATCCTCAATCTTAACTTATCGTGGAGAGTTAATGGAAGAATTCTTGAGTTTCTTGCAGGAGAAGTATGAGTCTTAGAGTTTTGTTTAAGAGAGAATAATGAATGGAGCATAAAGTGCTCACAAATACGATAGATCTTCTGTTTTTGGACGGATTGGGGATTGGGTAATTTACCAAACTGCCCACTTTACACTTTTAAACGGAACAAGAAAACATTCATTTTTTCTGATCTAGGTGGCCATCGTGATGCGCCACTATCGCGGTGGCTCACTGGAAAATGACTAATGAAAATTGGGCAGACTCCACGATGCGGAGACATCGCGGTGCCCCTTTGGAATAATATTTTGGCACATGGCGTGACGCGCCGTTACCGCGTTGGACCTCTGGAAATTGACAACTGGGAAATTGGCCCTCTCTACGATGCAATAATATCACGGAGGGTCACCAGAAAATGAAAATTAGGATTTGATACTGCTCTGCGGCACACTAAGGGTCTAAATGATGGTGTTTTACGAATGGGACTTAAAATAGCCATAACTTCTTACTCGGTTATCGGATTTAGGAGAATCTCATATCGTTGGAAACCTAATTTAATTTTTAATGCCATGGAAATTCCAAATCTAAAGAATTCCATACGAAATAAAAATCACTCATTCAATAACCTACTCCTTGTCATTTTTAGGACGAGTTTAGGCTAGTAAAAATCGTGGGGTATTACACTTAGTTACTTGAAAATGATTATGTGTAGGGACTGTACAAGAAATTTTTTATTTTGGATGTGGTTAGGTTTTTCACTTAGTCACTTGAAAATGGTTAAGTGTAGGGATTTTAAAAGGGATTTTTTTTTAATATGGTTTTGTTTTGATACTTAGTCACTTGAAAATGGTTAAGTGTAGGGACATTAAAGGGGATTTTTTGTTTTGAATGTGGTTTGGTTGGTGACTTAGTTACTTGAAAATGGTTAAGTGTAGGGACTTTAAAGGTGATTTTTTGTTTTGAATGTGGTTATCTTTTGATACTTAGTCACTTAAAAATGGTTAAGTGTAGGAAGTTTAAAGGTGATTTTTTTTGTTTTGAGTGTGGTTTTGCATCACTTCTTTTTTTTTCCCAACGACAAAGGAACTTACAGTGATACTTAATCACTTGAAAATGGTTAAGTGTAAGGACTTTAAAATATATTTTTTGTTTTGAATGTGGTTTGGTTGTTGACTTAGTCACTTGAAAATGGTTAAGTGTAGGGACTTTAAAGGGTATTTTTCATTTTGAATGTGGTTTGGTTGATGACTTAGTTACTTGAAAATGGTTATTTGTAGGGACTTTAAAGTGAATTTTTTTGTTTTGAATATGGTTTTGTTTTGAATCTTAGTCATATGAAAATGGTTAAGTGTAGAAACTTTAAAGGAGATTTTTTGTTTTGAATGTGGTTTTGTTTTGATACTTGGTCACTTGAAAATAGTTAAGTGTAGGGACTTTAAAGGGGATGTTTTATTTTGAATTTGGTTTGGTCGTTGACTTAGTCACTTGAAAATTGTTAACTTTAGGGACTTTGAAGGGGCTTTTTTTTAATGTGGTTTTGTTTTGATACATTGATGATAGGCGAATTTACGCGCCTATATCAATATATTTTGCCCATATTTTAGCCTAGTTTTGAGAACTAATTATCTATTTCATACACTTTTAGTCCTTTTTCCTATAAATGAGCTAACAAATGTGATTAGGAAAGTTTCAGGTATAAATGATGCAAAATACAGCAATTTATGGCTTACTTGACGCAAAAGAAAGCTCACGAACGAAGTGGAAAGGAGCTGGACGCCTAAAGGACTAAATCTGCTGCATGGAAAATCTGTCCCGGGCTAAAACAACAATTCTGAAGACTTTGGGACTTACAGACACAAAGCTGGATTTTTGCCATAATACATTAACCTAGTGCAATTAGGTTATGTGTTTCATTATTCTATTTGGATTATAATTTTGTAACCTTACCCTAGTACATTTGGGTCAAGGATTTTATTAGTATATTAGGATTTGGTTATTTATTTCATTAGCTTAGTAGGAGTAGGATAGGAGTATTATAAATACCCTATCATGTTAGAGATTTTTAATTAATTCTTCACTTAAGACATCTTCCTACAATACATTCTTAATTCTTCATTCTTCTATTCTTAAATTCCACAACAAGAGAATCGTTACTTGCTACGGAATCACAAAACCACACGCCAAATACCTACTATTCACGCCATCCACCATGCAAATCGTGATATCCTTCGCATTCATGGGTAACTAAACCTCTTAGTTGGGGTTATGGAAGCCGAATGAGTTACTATCTATTGCTATGAGCTTGTGAGTTCAAGACACGTATATTGCTTATATCATTATTCTCTTCATCTTAAGCTACATTCTTTGCGGTTCAAAAACAAGAACACGCCATTCTAACATCTAACCTGTTCGAGAGAAAGGTTATTTGTCTAGAAAAGAAGACGCATAGACCAACGCCAGGCTAACATTTAACTTGTTCGAGAGAAAGGTTATTTGTCTGGAAAAGAGATAATGTCAAGGTAGTAGGACACCCGTTCCTATTAAAAAGCTAGTGCCGTACCTGGACTAACTTCTTGGAGAATTCGTACCGTTAGTCACGCTTTAAGCTCGAGAGAGTTAAAGTGAAATAGTCCTTGTTTAGGTCGAGAGACGCTTGGATTTACCATCGACTACAATTCTCTATAAGCAATTGCATGTCAAGACTCTACACACTCATAGCCAATAGAGACGTATACCTCTGAAGGTGGACATAACCCCAACGCCTCAATTCTCATTGTTTACAACCAACGTGACAATCTTTCTCTTTTTACTTTATTATTTTCAGCTTTTATTTCATTACTTTGGTTACTTATTACAATCCCCCCTTCTTACGAGACTTGCACCAAAAGTCTATTAATTTTACTTACTTGTTGACCAAGCTATTCTCTGTGGGATCGATACCCAACCCAGGTTGGGTTCTATATTTGCTAACGACCGCTTTACACTCAAACGAGAGCTGTAGATTGAGCGTTATCAAAAATTGGCGCCGTTGCCGGGGAATACAAGTGTCAATCAAGTTCGTGAAAATTACTAGACCCTTTGGTCAAAGATTCTCGTACTTTTACGTTTAGTTTTTGTTTTTGTTTATTGCAGGTTTTTCTTTTAGTGCATGCCCCACACTAGAAGTTCTGGTCAACCGTTATTACCAATCAATCCGGAACCGCAACGAATTAGAAGAATGGAAGCACAAGCGGAAATCGACAGGATGGCTGCTCAACATGAGCAAGCAAGATTAGCTGCTCTTGCCGCTGCTCAAGTCCAACAACAAAACATTGATAATCCTGGACGAGCAACAAATCCTGACGATGAAGATTTAGGAGATGACGAGTTGATCAACCCAAGGCATGGCGCTGAAATGGCAACACCTGCCAACAGACGAGGTCGACAAGCTCGGTACAGATATGATCGCCAACCTTTGCAACCAGCTTTCGACGATGATGATGATGATCTTGATGGTGCCGGAGCCACTGGAGCTATAATTCCACCACCATTAGCGCCCGGAGCCAAGTTCAACATCACTAGCACCATGATTCAGTTATTGCAACTCAAGGGATTATTTGGTGGACTAGCAGGCGATGATCCGAATATGCATCTCATCAACTTTATTTCTACATGCAAGTCTTTTGACAATCCTGGAGTTGGTCAGAATGCTATTCGATTACGTCTATTTCCATTGTCTCTGTCTGGGGAGGCAACATTATGGTTGAATGGGCTGACTCCTGATTCTATTACAAATTGGAGGCAATTGAGAGACGCTTTCCTAGAAAGATTCTTTCCGCCATCCAAGAGGGCTCAATTGAGAGATGAAATCAGCAACTTTCGTCAGCTTCCCTCTGAAGCTCTTCACGAAACATGGGAGAGGTTCAAGACAAAGCTAGCGAGATGCCCAAACCATCACATGACTAATGTTCACCTCATGGAGATCTTATATAGAGCCTTGAATTCAGTAACTAAACCAGTGGTGGACAACGCAGCTGGAGGTTCTTTTATGGACCTCACCTTTGGTCAAGCAAGCAACATGCTAGATCGTACGACGAAACAAAGTAGAGCTTGGCATACCAGGGATTCTGAGGTAGCAAGCCCCACTTTATCTATTGGCATGTCTGCAGACCAAAGAAGAAGAGAAGAAGAACGTGATCAAGATATGGCGCACATGAAAACCCAAATGGATCTTCTTACAAAGCATCTATTGGGGAAGACTGAAAAAGTGAAAGCTATTGCGTCAAAAGGAAGAGACGAATCTGATTCGGAAGAGGAGGCCAACTACTTGAACAATCAGGGGGGTTTCTGTGGGAATGCCCAAGGAAACCAAGGTCGGAACTATTATGACAAATCTGGAGGTAAAGACCAAGGTAGTTGGAAGAAAAATAATGAAAATAGTGGTTTGTACGTTCCCCCTGGTAGACGTGATACCACCACATCTAATTCTATGGAAGACATGATGGCTAAGTTATTGAAAGGAGTAGAAGCAACGAGCGCAGGAGTTAAGGAGGTAATCGACGATTTAGCCTCCATGAAGCAATTAGTTGACTCTCATTCCACTTCTATAAGACAACTAGAGCAGCAATTCAGTCAACTTTCAGCAGCACTCAACCAAAGAAAAGCCGGCACCTTACCTAGCGATACTGTGCAAAACCCAAGGAATGATGGGTCATGCATGGCCATCACTACCAGAAGTGGTAAGGCGCTGGAAACTTCAGCAAAAGGCAAGAAAGTGATTGACGAAGTTGCGGACATAGATGACAACGCAAAAGAAGAAGATGCCCCAGCTACTACTCTTGACGTTAAGGACGCCATATCCAGCACTGTGCAGCCTGAAAAAGTGGAAAAACGGAAGCAAGAGGAGAAGAAAACCGTGGAGAGAACACTTCCATACCCACCACCACCTTTTCCCCAAAGATTGAAGAAGGTGGCGGATGACACAAAGTTCAGCAAATTCATGAATATGTTAAAGCAGCTCACCATTAATGTTCCATTGGTGGAGGCACTTGAACAAATGCCTGGGTATGCAAAATTTATGAAGGATCTCTTGACAAAGAAGCGGGCAGCAAGTTATGACTTGGCAGATAATGTTCATCATTGTAGTGCAATTGCTACAAGATCGCTAGTTCAAAAGAAGGCAGACCCTGGAGCTTTCACTATTCCTTGCACAATTGGGTCGTTGGATTTTGCTAAGGCATTGTGCGATTTGGGAGCTAGCATCAATTTGATACCGCTATCCATCTACAAGAAGTTGGGGCTAGGCGATCCGACACCAACCAATATGAGGCTCGTGATGGCTGATAGGTCGGTAAAACGACCTGTGGGTATCTTGAATGATGTGTTGGTGAAAGTTTCTTCGTTCATCTTTCCTGCAGACTTCGTTATTCTGGATTGTAAGGAGGATTCTGAAGTTCCCATCATCTTGGGACGTCCCTTCCTTGCAACTGGAAGTGTGCTTATTGACATGAAAGATAATGAGCTTTTGTTTCGAATTAATGACGAAGTGGTACGGTTTGATATACGCAAAACAATGAAGCAGCCCAGCGATATGAATGAGTCATCCATAGCTGATGTTCATTATGAGGATACGAAAGCATTATCTATAGAGAAACAACCTACTGTTGAGCCATTATCTGCTGCGCCACTGAATGTTGAGCATGAGAATAATGAAGATTATGAAGAACTTATGGGTGATCTAACAGAAATAGAGTCTTATACTCCTAAGCAACCGGGATGTGATCTCAAGAATAAACCAACAGCAAAGACTCTCATTGATGAGCCACCAGTGCTAGAATCGCAAGAGCTCCCCGATTATCTAAGGTATGTGTTCTTGGAAACTAGAAATATACTTCCGGAGAGCGCAGATGATTTAAGTGAACAGCACGTAGAAGCTCTTATCTCTGCTCTGAAGAGATACAAGAGAGCTATGGGTTGGACTATTGATGATATAATTGGAGACTCTCCGGGAAAACGTAAGAACCATCTTGAAGAAGATCGCATGCCCACAGGTAAGCCTCATTGTCGTCTAAATCCTTTCAGAAAAAGATCCATCACTTACCTCGATGAAGTCTGAGTACTCGAGGTAACTATGTCGAGCCACGACAATAAATAAGGCGCTAGATGGGAGGCAACCCATCGTTTTATCATTCTTTCGTTTTCTTTCATTCTAGTACTTGTTTTGTTTTATGAAAAATCCAAAAATAAGAGTCGTGCCACGACCAAAACTAAGGCGCTTGGTGGGAGGCAACCCATCGTACTAATCGTTTTCATTTGGTTTTGAGCAAAAATAGGTGTAAGAAGTATGCAACGAGGAGATTGATTTCACTTGACGATTTGGTCGCATTATATGGTAAAGTCGGTAAGTTAGGAATGGTGATGCATAAGGCTATGGATTAAGCCTTTCTCACATCATAATAGGCTTCGAGAAAGGCTAGGCCTTGGTAAAAATAGGCCACGAACAATGCACAACCTATTCTATCGCCTAAGGACTCGGAATCTAGTGTGCAATACCCTATGCGCCGCCTATTCCTAGGTGTGCTTTTGACTATGCGCCGCCTATGCTATGGCATTTGAGATACTGAGATCAAATGCCATACCATATGTGCCGCATATGTCTAGATATGCCATACCATATGCGGCGCATATGTCCCATTATGCCATGGACAATGCGCCGCATATACATGTGTTATGCCGAGGGATATGCGCCGCATATAGGGTGATTTTGTCCCCAAATCCGATTGTAAATGGGTCATAACCCGACCCATACTCTTCCTATATAAAGGGGACATAGTTTTACAACACAACCACATTAGAAAACACCCTAAAGGCGCCACATAACCTTCCAAATCTTCTCAAAATTTTCTTCCTTTGTTCTTCCAATCCACAACAACTTCTCCACAATCTTCAAGCAAGTAAGTGCTCTCTTATTCTCCACCTATTTATCGTAAGTACTACGTTGCTATGCTTATTATAAATTGCTAAATCATATAAGATTGTTGGTGATGTTCATGTGTTCGAATTGTTGTTGCATAATCATGTGAGTGAACATATACGTAGGGAATTCTTGACTTATTTCCGACTTGAATTTGGTTTCAATAGCATTGTTATGATATTTGCTGAATTGATATGGCTATGAATATTGCTTAAGAGTGTTGTTTGGATGCTTACATGTTAGACTATCCCGGCCATCGGGATAAGATTATAGTGCCTATCGACTTAGGAGGTTGTGCTTGTTGTAAGAATAACGATTCCATGTGGTAACCCCTATGTCGTAGTGTTGCTATATCTACCATGAAAGTAGTCCAATAGCTGCAAATAAGTGATACAATTCTGATTTTCTTGTTGGAATACAATCCTAAAACGTATGTCGACGAAATCTGAGTAAATCGACTACGTTCACCTCGCTGATTTGTGCAACAAAACTAAGTGTGGGGTGGTACCCCTAGTACTTGCTTATAGATTGTATCAAGTGAGATTGTGCTGCAACTAACACTATTTCTAGTCTCAGGTACAATGACACCTAAAGCGAGACAAGGCAAGGAGAAGGCTACCACCTCCCAAAAGGGCAAAAAGAGAAGTTGCAAGGACCAAGGAGAACCCTCCTCGCAGCAAATACCTCGACTCACGCTTGGAATTAAGTGGGATACTTATGCGGAACTTATGAGGATGATGACTCTTATGATGATCCCAACGCAAGGGGTATGACCCCAGACATAGAGGAGGAGTCCGACTGACCAGGTTCCTCGTATTTATTTTCCACTGAGGACAGTGTCCCGTCTAAGTGTGGGGTGGCATTGCATGATATACTTCTCTGTTTGCACCTATGTTTGTTTGGTTACTTTGTTTATTGAGTTCGTTTTTTTTTTGTTTTTTTTTCCGTTTGACGTTTTTTTTAGTTTTTTTAGGAGTAAAATTTTTCTAGCTTCGCATGAAATTATTTTGATAGGCAGCATGAGATTATAACAAGAGTATGTGCTACAATTGTGACTATTGAGACGTTTAGGCTCTAGTTGTGATTCATTATGTGATATTGTGTGATTCAATTCCTTCAATTGTTGGGTCGAGAGTCTATATTACTACCAATCAAGTCGACCATGTGCCTTGTGTGTGTGAGATTAATAGTATATTCTATGTATGTGGCTGATGCTAGAACTTGCCTGGTATGTATGCAAAGCGAAAATAAGGAATGTAAGTTTAGGATATGATTTAGGCATTTCTTTGACAACCTATACATGTTTACCTTCAGTTTTTCCTACCCATGTAAATCATCCTAGTTAAACCCTTTTGAGCCTTTAGCCTATTTCTTTGACAACCTTGTATGTAAGCCTAATCCATTTTTTCAAGACCGTAATTTGATCCAAATTCCTAAGTGCTTTAAAGTGAAAAAGTCATGTGACAACATAAGAGGAAATTGGTTGAGTAGGATGCTTTAAATTGTAATGGTGCTTGAATGCGTTATGAAAAAGGAAGAAAGTGCTATCATAAGAGGTATGTTGTGAAAAGAAAAAGGAAAAGAAAGCTGAAAAGTGAGTTGTGCTTAAAATTGAAAAACAAGAAGAGGAGAACAAGGGTGGGTGAATAAAAGAGTAAAGAAAGGTTGAAAGAAAAAAAGTGTCAATGACCCAAAGTGATGTATTAAAGTGCTTAGGAACTTAGTCACTATTTCTGGCCAAAATAGTCCTACCCGTCCCTTAGCCTACATTACAACCATCTAAAGACCTACTTGATCCTAATCTTAACATTCCGACATTTAGTAGAGTACTACATTAAGGGCAAGCTTATGGTCATTAGTTGCTACATATGAATTCTTTGTGAGAGTGAGAGCAAGGACACTTGGATACCCATGTTTGAAAAATATGCTATATTTGTGAGTGATTATGGGTACTATATTGTGAGACACACATGGTTGATGAGTTTTGGGTAGTTGTATATGATGCTATGTACCTTAACGTTTGCATGCGAGTTGATCACCATCACGAGTCTATGCTTGAGGTTAAATTGTTTCTACTTATAATCGGAAAGCTACTCTTCGTTGATAATTGTTGTGCTTGTCTTGAAGAATATTTTGTGTTGTGGCTGTAAAAACCCTAAGTTGATGTTAGAAGGACATGATATGTTGTTCGAGGACGAACAAAGCTCTAAGTGTGGGGTGTTGATGATAGGCGAATTTACGCGCCTATATTAATATATTTTGCCCATATTTTAGCCTAGTTTTGAGAACTAATTATCTATTTCATACACTTTTAGTCCTTTTTCCTATAAATGAGCTAACAAATGTGATTAGGAAAGTTTCAGGTATAAATGATGCAAAATACAGCAATTTATGGCTTACTTGACGCAAAAGAAAGCTCACGAACGAAGTGGAAAGGAGCTGGACGCCTAAAGGACTAAATCTGCTGCATGGAAAATCTGTCCCGGGCTAAAACAACAATTCTGAAGACTTTGGGACTTACAGACACAAAGCTGGATTTTTGCCATAATACATTAACCTAGTGCAATTAGGTTATGTGTTTCATTATTCTATTTGGATTATAATTTTGTAACCTTACCCTAGTACATTTGGGTCAAGGATTTTATTAGTATATTAGGATTTGGTTATTTATTTCATTAGCTTAGTAGGAGTAGGATAGGAGTATTATAAATACCCTATCATGTTAGAGATTTTTAATTAATTCTTCACTTAAGACATCTTCCTACAATACATTCTTAATTCTTCATTCTTCTATTCTTAAATTCCACAACAAGAGAATCGTTACTTGCTACGGAATCACAAAACCACACGCCAAATACCTACTATTCACGCCATCCACCATGCAAATCGTGATATCCTTCGCATTCATGGGTAACTAAACCTCTTAGTTGGGGTTATGGAAGCCGAATGAGTTACTATCTATTGCTATGAGCTTGTGAGTTCAAGACACGTATATTGCTTATATCATTATTCTCTTCATCTTAAACTACATTCTTTGCGGTTCAAAAACAAGAACACGCCATTCTAACATCTAACCTGTTCGAGAGAAAGGTTATTTGTCTAGAAAAGAAGACGCATAGACCAACGCCAGGCTAACATTTAACTTGTTCGAGAGAAAGGTTATTTGTTTGGAAAAGAGATAATGTCAAGGTAGTAGGACACCCGTTCCTATTAAAAAGCTAGTGCCGTACCTGGACTAACTTCTTGGAGAATTCGTACCGTTAGTCACGCTTTAAGCTCGAGAGAGTTAAAGTGAAATAGTCCTTGTTTAGGTCGAGAGACGCTTGGATTTACCATCGACTACAATTCTCTATAAGCAATTGCATGTCAAGACTCTACACACTCATAGCCAATAGAGACGTATACCTCTGAAGGTGGACATAACCCCAACGCCTCAATTCTCATTGTTTACAACCAACGTGACAATCTTTCTCTTTTTACTTTATTATTTTCAGCTTTTATTTCATTACTTTGGTTACTTATTACAATCCCCCCTTCTTACGAGACTTGCACCAAAAGTCTATTAATTTTACTTACTTGTTGACCAAGCTATTCTCTGTGGGATCGATACCCAACCCAGGTTGGGTTCTATATTTGCTAACGACCGCTTTACACTCAAACGAGAGCTGTAGATTGAGCGTTATCATACATAGTCACTTGAAAATGGTTAAGTATTGGGACTTTAAAATGGATTTTTTTATTTTGAATGTGATTTTGCTTGATACTTAGTCATTTGAAAATGGTTAAGTGTAGGGACTTTAAAGGGGATTTTTTGTTTTGAATGTGGTTTGGTTGGTGGTTTAGTTACTTGAAAATCATTAAGTGTAGGGACTTTAAAGGGGATTTGTTTGTTTTGAATGTGGTTTTATTTTGATACTTAGTCACTTGAAAATGGTTAAGTGTAGGGACTTTTAAGAGAATTTTTTTGTTTTTAATGTGGTTTGGTTAGTGACTTAGTTATTTGAAAATGGTTAAGTGTAGGGACTTTAAAGGTAATTTCTTTTGTTGAATATGGTTTTGTTGGTGACTTAGTTACTTGAAAATGGTTAAGTGTTGGCATTTTAAAGGGGTATTTTGTTTTAAATGTGTTCTGGTTGTTGACTTAGGCACTCGAAAATGGTTGAGTGAAGGAACTTTAAAGGTGATTTTTTTTTAGTGTAGTTTTGCTTTGATACTTAATCACTTGAAAATGGTTAAGTGTAGGGACTTTAAAAGAGATTTTTTGTTTTGAATGTTGTTTGGTTGTTGACTTAGTCATTTGAAAATGGTTTAGTGTAGGGACTTTAAAGGGGATTTTTCATTTTGAATGTGGTTTGATTGGTGACTTAGTTACTTGAAAATGGTTAAGTGTAGGGTCTTTAAAGTGGATCTTTTTGTTTTGAATATGGTTTTGTTTTGAATCCTAGTCACTTGAAAATGGTTAAGTGTAGGGACTTTAATGGGGATTTTTTGTTTTGAATGTGGTTTGGTTGGTGACTTAGTTACTTGAAAATGGTTAAGTGTAGGGACTTTAAAGGGGGCTTTTTTGTTTTGAATGTCGTTTTGTTTTTATACTTACTTACTTGAAAATGGTAAAGTGTAGTGTCTTTAAAGGGGATTTTTTATTTTGAATGTGGTTTGGTTGTTGACTTAGTCACTTGAAAATGGTTAAGTGTAGGGACTTTAAAGGGGATTTTTTGTTTTGAATGTGGTTTGGTTGGTAACTTAGTTACTTGAAAATGGCTAAGTATAGGGACTTTAAAGGTGACTTGGTAGGTTGAAAATGATTAAGCGTGGGGACTTTAAATGTTACTTAGTAGGTTGAATGTGGTTATGTTTGGTGACTTGGTAGGTTGAAAACGATTAAGTGTGGGGACTTTAAAGGTATTTTTTTTAATGTGGTTATGTTTGGTGATAATTGAATATTTGTGACTTGATCTAATTAGTTGAATCTTATTGATTGCGTTGATGGAACCTGATTATATGTAGATATATCAATGGAACAATGATAATAGAATAGGTATTAGGGAGGAATTTGTTGAAGGTGTCATAAGATTTATTGAACATACTAAGACACTTGATGTTTGGACACATTTTTGAGTTATTTGTTGTCCTTGTGTTTGATGTGATTGTATAAATCTTATAAATGAAGAATATGTAAAGGAACATCTTTATAGACGGGGGTTTAATGAGGAACTTTTAAGATTATGTGGTATTCATGGTGATGTTGCACAAAATAACTTTGTTGTTGGAGTAAGTAGTAGGTCTGTAAATATCAAGATACTAGGATGAAAGAAATAGTGCACGATGTTTTTGGGATGCAACACGAGGGTGACTTTATAGAAAATGTTGAACATATTCCTAATAGCAAAGCGGGAAAATTCTATGAACAATTGCATGTTGTTAGTCATCTTCTGTTTGACAGGTGTTCGCACTCTCTTTTGTCTTTTGTTGTTAGATTATTAAGTATTAAATCTGACTGGAATATTGCTGAAGGAGGAATGGAGTGAAATCTGACTGGGATATTGTTGAAATTGATTGTTGTGAAGATGGCTGCATGTTATACTTTAAGGAAGATGCTAACCTTGAGTCCTGTAAGTTTTGTCAGTACCCTCAATATAAGTGTGGTTCTAGTGGAAATCAAATTTCTATTAAGGTGAAGCATTATTTACCTCTAATACCAAGGTTGAAGAGGTTGTATGCTTCAAACAGCTCAGCTCCTTATATGAGATAGCACAGTGAAAATACAAGGACCTCTGGTATTATGTGTCATCCATATCATAGAGAGACTTGGAAGTATTTTGATGCAACTTATCCAGATTTTGCAGCTGAACCACAAAATACTTGTTTGGAATTATGTGAGGATGGCTTCTCTTCTTTCTTAGTTGGTGCTACGCCATTTTTATGTTTGCTTGTATTTATCACCCTTTATAATCTTTCTCCTGAAATGTTGATAACTAGTCCTTATATATTTCTGAATTATGTTGTTCCTGGTCCGCGTAATCCAAAAAGCGGAATAGATGTCTACTTGCAACCTTTGATCAATGAACTTCAAATTTTATGGCATGAGGGGGTTGAAACTTGGGACATCTCACTTAAATAAAATTTCAATCTATGTGCATATCTAATGTGGATTTTTAATCACTTTCCTGCTTATGGAATGTTGCCTGGGTGGATGACAGCTGGAAAACTGGCTTGTCCATACTGCATGAAAAAAACAAAATCTTTCATAGTGAGACATGGCCGGAAAATTCATGGTTTAATTGTCATCGTTATTTCTTGCCACCTTATCATTAATTTAGGAGACTCAAGAATGCATTCAGAAGGAATAGAAGAGAATATGATAGTCCACCTCCAAAGTTGTCTGGTCATGACATCTGGGAGATAGTTTAGGATTTGCCTAAAGCCAACGAAGAACCATTGTACATACTTAATGGATATGGCATTTCGGATAACTGGACAAAGCAGAGTATATTTGGGAGTTAGAATATTGGCCAGATAATTTACTTAGAAATAATGTTGATGTCATGCATAATGAAAATAACTATTTTGACAACTTGTTCAACATAGTTATGGATGTCACCGGCAAAATAAAGGATAATCCTAAGGCCAGACTTGACTTACTAGAATATTGTAAACACAAGAATTACACTTACAGGAGGGGCCCAATGGCAATATTCTTAAGCCCAAGGCTAGGTTTTCATTTAAGTTGGACCAAAAATGTCAAATATGTGAGTGGGTCCAAAGTTTGAAAATTCCCAAAGAATGTGCCTCAAATTTGGGAAAGAGGGTTGATATGGCATAAGGAATCTTGCATGGAATGAAAAGCCATGATTGTTATATTTTCATGGAACAAATACTTTCAATTTCTTTTATTGGGTTACTTAAAAACATATGTAAACCAATAGCAGAGATCAGATTGTCCTTTAAAGACTTATGTGCCACCACATTAAAAGAAGAAAATCTGGCGCGAATGAAAAGTAATATTGTTGCTATCACCAACAAGCTGAAGAAGATTTTCCCACCAGCGTTCTTCAATGTGATGGAACATCTTCCCATTCACCTTGTGCACGAAGCTCAGCTAGGCGTTCAGTTCAAACTAGGTAGATGTATCCATTCAAACGGTAAGCAATTGCAACATATTTAAATTCATACATATCACTTTTAAATATAGTAAACATCTAATCTTAAGATTGTCCAAGGCAATTGAAAAATTGAAAAGGGGTCCCAAAAACAAACATAGGGTGGAAGGCTCTATAGTTGAGGCATATCTTGCAAGAGAAACGTCTCAATTTTGTTCATACTACTTTCGTGATGAAGTTGCTTATTCAAGAAATTGACCAAATCGTCATCAGGATGATGTGAATGAATCTCATTTACAACCGATATCAATTTTCAATCAATCTGGTTGTAAGGCTAAAAAGACCATACGTCGCCGGCTCACTTCCACAGAGTGCAAATCAACAACTATGTATATCTTGCTGAATTGCCCAGAAGTTGAGCCCTTTCTGATGTAAGGAGATTAAAATTTTAACATATATTATTTATTTACTCATTCCCTTAAAGAAACTATGTTTTGCATGTTGGATCTTCAGTTCATTTAAGACTCAATTTCAAGAAAATCAAGTGTATTCATCATTTACAACATGGTTTACATATGAGGTTCGTAAGTGTATTAATATTTCTATAAATTTTAAACATTTACACATTCCTCAACTAACATAATATATATATATATATATATATATGTATAATATTTTTAGGTACACTAGTCACCAAATGCAGCCGCATATAATCAACTCTTGAGAGATATTTCTTTGGGTCCATTTGAAGCTCATGCAATATTCCATTACACAGTAAATGGGTTTAAATTTTACATTGAACAATACTCCAAAACAACAAAAAAAAACAATAGTGGTGTTTGGGTTAAGGGTCATGATGATGTTGATTACTTTGGCATCATACACGAGATCTTAGAACTGGAGTATGCTGGTTTCCCAATAAAAAAATTATCCTCTTTCGATGTAAGTAGTTTGATCCAAGAACAAGAGACACAAGAGTACATAAGGAGCATAACATCATTGAAGTGTAGCATAATAGGTCGTATCCTATTTATGATCCATTTGTTCTAGCACAAAATGCTAAACAAGTGTATTATGCTCCTTATCCGTTGCGCAGCGATAAGTCTGATTGGTGGGCTGTAATAAAACAAAGACTATATGATAGGTGGAAGTTGAGAATGTGCTAGAGACTGCATATCAATATGAAATGTAGATTGAACACCAACTAGTGGACATTGACTTAGTGGACAGTTTGAATCACCCAAAAAATATATTTGAAGAAGTTAATATTATGGAAGAAGAGGATGAGTGGGTAGGAGATAAGGAAACTTCCGAAGAGGGTTAATGGTTTAGTGAAGAGTCTTCAGAAGAGGAGGATTAGTTGTGTAGGTTGTATTTATTATGTATTGATGTCTTTATGCTTTGTACTATATATTTACCTTTATGTTTCTTATTTACTATTGATATGTAATATACTATTTAAGATTGTTGTTTTCACTTTTTCATAATTTATATAGTAATAAAAATATTCTTGTCTATCTCATGTTGTTGGAGCGATTTGAAATGTGAATTAGTAACTTGAAATTAGTTACTAGGAATGTTTTCTTATATATTCATTTTGGAGGAACTAACTACTTGTTAACTTTACATAATTTAGATGTCAGGAAGAGGTGACAAAGGTAAGGAAAAAGTTGATCTTACGAAACCAAAAAATAAAAGACAACTTCCGCCTTATAGACGAACGATAGGTATTCATAAATCTGAGGGTCGGTTTGTTGACGCGACAGCATGACCCTTATATTCTAGGTCGTCTCAGCATTTGATTCCTAGTCCTATGCATATGGGGCCACTTCATGGGTCTACACCGACCCAATCTGCTCCTATCACCGTGCCAAGACCATCACAGTACTATCAGACGACCGCTGGCACATCCAAACATCTACTATTATCAATACCCTCCTATAGCAGTCATGCTGCTTCGAACAGTGATTCTGCTGGATCTATTGGGTTATCAGATCTTCAGCTTGGAGGCACTCCATCGGGTGCTTCAGATCCGCCCATGCCAGTGCATCTACTATCACTTGATCTGCAACCAGGAGACAAAGATGATTCTGGGAGGCATTATCTTGTTCCATATGCGAGAGGGTAAGATTTCTAAATATAATAATATTATTCATTTTTTCATTACTATATTATTATGCTCTATGAAATTACTGTTTGATCTTATGTTGTAGGTTTAGGCCGGATGTTGGAGTTGGACAAGTTGCGAGAAAATGCATTTGTCGGAAGTTCAACGGCTACTGGACCAGTTGGCAAAAGGTTCCAGAAATTGACAGAGAAAGAATGTTTCAAGAATTTAATGTATGGATTTAACTTATCGACTACTTAACACGTTGTTGGAACAAAAGATTGAATATTATATTTTTATTTTGTCATAGAAATTTTATTGGTGGGATAATGTGAATGCATATCTTGTAAAAAGGAACTTTTTTAGAAGATGTAGATCTATATTTAACGGTCTGTTGGATTATACCCAAACCAACTTGGTACGACCTAACTGGATTAGTGAACCCTTATGGAAATAGTATATTCGCCATTGGAATAGCGTAGGATACCAATTACTGAGGAAAAAAGAAAACAAAGACCAAACATCATTCAAGGGTGGCTCCCTACATTCTGCGGGTTCCAAAAGTGTAATTGTTGTGGAGGAAAAAATGGTATGTAACTTTTACAGTTTGATTGTTTGTTTCTATTTAAATTTTTTTATTATTTGAACATTGATAATTTTTTCATATGCAGGAAAAAGAAAAGGGTAGGAGCATACCACGGGATCAGTTATTTGAGCAGACTCATCTGAAAAAGAAAAAGAACCCGACTGATGAAGATTTCTGGGTTGAACCTCGACCAAAAGCTGCCCATGTAAGAAACAAATATTGAATTTATGAATCTTTTTCTCAAAGTTGATATTATTCAATTATAAGTACTTTAATATTTTTTGAATTTTAGTTTTAACTTTACTTTGAATATAAGAAAAATATACGTAGCTCGTTAGTGAGTATCGTAGTACTCAGCCTCCTAAAAGTCAGGGTGACCCACTACCCCAACATGTAGAGGAGGAGTTGTGGGAAAAGTTGTGGGTCCTGTAGTTAGAAGCCATTACTACGGATATCATAGAAAATTTTTTAGCGAGAATATTAGGTGTTCGTCCATCCCTGCATACTCTAGCTCTTCAGTTGATAGAGAAACCATTGAAAGACTAGAAAATATGGTTTCTAAACTCACTGAAGAGCTTGTTGAACAGAGAGAGGGCGTAGAAGAAGGAGGAGGAAATATCATCACAAATTAAAATATTGCAGGACCAGTTCAGCTCTTTCATTCAGACTACAAGGATTTTTCCTCCGTGTCCTGGTGATGTAGTTTAGGTTGCAAAAGGTCTACGCCCCTTAGATGATAGCAGCACAAATGAGGATATGGAAGACGAGGGCGAATTCGATGAAGATGACTTTTAGTTTTTTGACTTTTGTATGTGTTCTACTTTGAATTTAGAAATTTTGTTGTACTTTGTACACTTTTGAAACTATTGTTGTAGTTTATTGAAAGTATTTACATTTTGTTTGTTGTTGTTGTTGTTGTATTGCATGTTGAAACATTTGTTGATTTTTATTTTTATTTTAAAATACCCATAAAAATCGACCACAAGTGGTCGATTTTTCAAGAAAAAAATTATAGAAAATCGACCACAAGTGGTTGGTTTTCTAATAAATTAATTAATTAATTTAATAAAAAACCAACCACTTGTGGTCAGTATTTTTTTTTTAAAATCATTTTTCTAATTTTAATAAAATAATAATTAATTTTAACATATATATATATATATATATATTTAAAAAAAAAACGACCACATGTGGTCGGTTTAAAAAACTACCACTACTTTACGGATCACACACTTTGATCGGTTTTGTGGTCAAAAATTAGGAAAAACCGACCACTTGTGGTCGTTTTTTGTGGTCGGTTTTCCCCCTTTTTTTAGTAGTGAATAATGCTATATTTTCTCCTACGATCAGAGAAACTTGTTGAGTTTTAAAGATATATGTGAAAATGATTATCATATCAAGACAACGGATGAGTTAAATCTTCAATTTCTTGATATTACCAAGAGTGCCTTTAGACAGAATGTGTTATTAAAAAGTTTCCTGCTTTATCTTTTGGCTTGTACTGAACAAAGATTAATCTAATTGAGGCATATTTTTTAGTAAACAAGAAGTTTATTAATTTCAATACTTTTGAAATTTGGCACAATCGATTGGGACATCTTGGATCGATAAAGATGAGACAAATTGTAGAAATTCAAATGGGCATTCATTGAAGAACTTGAAGATTCTTTCAAATAATAAATTTTTCTGTATTGCTTGTTATTAAGATAAGTTAATCATGTGGTCATGACCAACTAAGTTTGAGATTAAGGCCTTTGCATTATTAGAACACATACAAGGGGATATGTAGACCTATTCACCCACCTGGTGGATCGTTTAGATATTTCGTGGTCCTAATAGATGCTTCTTCTAGATGGTCTCACGTGTGCCTATTGTCCTCTGTAACTTGGCATTTGTAAAGTTATTGGTACAAATAATATGATTAGGAGCATAGTTTTCTGATAGTGAAATTAAGTCTATTCACCTTGATAATATTACAAAATTTTCATCCCAAGCTTTTAGTGATTATTGCTTATCAATTGAAATAAAAGTTGAACATCTTGTAGCTCAGGTTCATACTCAAAATGACCTTGTTGAGTCATTAATTAAACGTTTGTAATTGATTGAAAGACCATTTTTTTATGAAAAATAAATTGTCCACTTCTGTTTGCGGCTATACGATTCTACATACTGCAACACTTCTTCATCTCAAATTGACAAACTATCATAAGTTTTCTTCATTACAGCTGGTTTTATATCAAGAACCTAATATATCCTATCTAATAATTTTTGGAGGCGTTGTATATATGCCTGTAGCACCACCATTCCCCACTAAGATAGACCCCAAAGAAGGTTAGGAATATATATTGGGTTTGAATCACCTTTTATTATTCGCTACCTTAAATCATTAACTGAAGATATGTTTACTGTTTGATTTGTAAATTATCGATTTGATGAGACATTTTTGTCAAAATTAGGAAAAGAAAATAGTGAAGTCAAAAGAGAAATTTTATTGAAAAATTCGTCATTGTCTCATCTTGATCCATGTGTTTCAGTTTGTGAGCATAAAATACAAAAGATTATTCACATGCAGAAAATTACAAAACAAATGTCAAATGCATTTATAGATTTGAAACGAATTATTAAATCACATATATCTGCAGTGAATGTTTCAATTTGAATTAAGGTCCCTATAGAACCATTTACTAGTGTCATGGCTAGTAAGTCCAAAGCACCCTTATAGTGTGGTAGACCATTGGGCCCTAAAAATCAAAATTCTAGAAAACAATAAAGGATCAAGATGACATTATGAAATAATATCATATGGAAGTTCAAGATTTGAACAATTTTGATATCCTTGAAGGAATCAATGAGCTTGAGACTCAAAAAAATGAGGAACTATCTTTAAATTCAAGTGATACTGAAGCTAATTTGAATCGATCAAAAATAGTGATGGATTATGCCTATGCATATAATGTTGCAAAAAAAAATCATGAAAGATAGTGAGGAACTTGAACCTCAATCTGTCACAGAATGTTGACAAAAATATTATTGGTCAAATGAAAAGAAGCAATTCAATCAGAATTAAATTCACTTGTCAAGCGTGAAGTTTTTGGATATATAACTCAAACACCAAATGGTATTAAGCCTGTTGGTTATAAATAAATAATTGTTTGAAAAAAATGAAATACAAAGGTATAAGACACACCTTGTTGCAGAAGGATTTCACAAAAACCTAGTGTCCATTATGAAAAGACATTCACCGGTTATGAATGAAATAACGTTACATAATTTTATTAGTTTCATTGTCCATGAGAGATTTTAAATGAATTTGATGGATGTGATTACAAGCTACCTTCATGGATCACTAGATAATGAGATATACAGGAAAATTTTCAAAAGATATAAAATGTCTGAAACATATAGTTTGAAGTTTAAAAAATGTATTCAATTAGATAGCAAAGGCCATTACATGGTTTGAAACAATATGACTTCATGTGGTATAACCATATTTGTGAGTGGTTATATATATATATATATATATATATATATATATATATATATATATATATATATATATATATAAATAATGCAATTCCCCATATGTTTTTATAAAGAAAACAATGTTGGAGTTTGTTGTACTGACTGTTTGTGTTGATGACATAAACCTTATTGGAACTCCAATAGAGCTTCAAATGATAATTTGTTAATTGAAATAAAAATTGTGATGAAAGATCTTGAAAGAACAAGATTATGTCTTGATTTTCAAATTGAGCATTTGACAAAAGTATAATTGTCCATAGATCTATCTATAAAGAAAAGGAGTTGAAAAGATTTAATATGAATGAATCATATCCATCAAGTATTTTGATGGTTGTTTGATCACTTTATGTGAATAAGGATTCATTCCGATCTTAAAAAAATAACAAGGAAATCTTGGACCAAAGTACCATATGTAAGTGTAATCGGTGCACTAATGTATCTTGCTAACACTACAAGGCCTAATATAGCCTTTTTTATTAATTTGTTAGCAAGGTCTAGTTCTTATCTTACAAGAACACATTGAAATGGGATCAAACACATATTATGGTAGCTAAAAGGGACTACCGATATGACTTTATTTTATTCTAACAATAGCAGTTTCGATCTTGTTGATTAGGCTGATGCAAGATATTTATTTGATCCACACAAACTCGATCTCAAATAGGCTATGTATTCATATGTGGGGTACTGTCATATCTTGGAGATCTACAAAATAATCTATCATGGCCACTTCATCAAATCATACTCAGATAATAGCTTTAATGAAACAAGCAGAGAATGTGAGTGATTGAGACTCATGATACATTGGATTCGAGAAAATTTAGTCTAAAATGTGGCAAAAAACCACAATTCTATATGAATATACTGCAACATGTATAACACAACTAAATAAAGGATTAATAAAAAAAATAGAACAAAACGCATTTTGCTGAAGCTTTTCTACACACATGAACTCTAAAAGAATGGTTACATCGACGTGTGATAGATTTGTTCAAGTTATAATTTAGTCGACTTGTTCATCAAAGGATTGTCAGCCTCAACTTTGGGGAAGATGATACATAAGATTAGGATGCAACCTCTCCAAAATGTTAAGTGGTGTTTTAATTAGGGGAAGTAAATACACATTGTACTTTATGTTTTCTTAATCATGATTTTTTTTCACTAGATTTTCCTTGATATGGTTTATAATGAGGCAGCTAAAATGTATATTATAAGATATGCATTATTAGAGTCTCTGTTTATTTTTTGTTAGTTATAGACACGGTATCTAAATATCCAAGGGGGTGTTAAGAAATAAATCGGAGTGTGGATATCTTCTCCATTATCAATATTGCCTTATTTTACAATGTAAAATTTTCATGCATAAACCAATGAGTTTCATTGGTTGGAATGGTCGGCAAAGTTGCCTATAAAGACATGCTTTTACTTAAATTTTAAGTACATCAAAAATAGAAGAAGTTCTAATATCCGTTTCGTATTTATTCTATTCGGTTGTAGGGGGTGCAGATAACTTATGTGGTAAAATAGATCTATTATAAATACAATGGATCTATTTTTATTTATGCGTGGATATTTCTTAACTTCTCTAAATATTTTTTTTTTGAGTTTATTTATGTTAGTTTTATCGATATTCATATCTTGGAGGGTGATTAAATGGTAGTTGATTAAATGCTTTGCTATAATATTCTTTAGCTTTTTATCTTTGTTTTTGTAAGTCTTCTATATTATTTTTAAGATATTCTAAACATTCTATATCTTTTGTTTTAAAATATTCAATTAAATTTATTTTTATAAGGTTTTCTGTTAATCTTATTTCTTCCATTTCTTGTCTCCAATATTTTAGTTATTCATAGTTTATCATTTTATTTTTCTAAAGTAAATGTATAATAATCTATTCTATTTGTACTATATTTAATATCTTGTTTGAGGTTATTAATACTACTAACTATTTTTTCTTGTTCTCTTCTTAACGAATTTTTTAAACTATCTAAACTTTTATCTTTGCTTTTTTCTAAATTTTTCAGGGTTTCGTCTATCCATTTTAATTTTTCTATTATATTTTCCATTATTTCTCTAATTTGTTTTGTATAATTAATTTCTTTATGTAGGTCTTCTTGGTTTTCTCTAATTTTCTTAATATATCCTAACATTTTTAGTCTGTATAATATCCATCTGAATCTAAATAATATTGATGTTCATAATATATGCATAAGATTTCTATATTGTTGAATAATTCTTCCTCTTCATAATCTTGTAATTTTTCCCATATTATTTTCTTTATGTCTATAATTTCTATATCTCTAAGTATATATAAAACAAGTATTTTAATATCATCTATCATTTAGGCTTGATTAAATGCTTTTTCATAATATTTACTAGTTGTTTGTTTTAGTCTAAATAATTCTTGCATATTTTCATTAAGAAATTCTATATATTTTATATCTTTAGTTTCCATATATTTGTCTAAATTTGTTTTCATTTGTTTTTATACTAGTTGTACGTTTCTCATATCTTTTTTCCAAAATTCTAGATATACATAATTTATCATAGTTGGTGTGTACGTAAGTATTTGTAAGAGTAGTTAGGTAGGTATGGTATGTAATTTACTCTAGTCATATAATCTTTACCACATATTTTTTATAATATGATTTTTATTATATCTGTTAATTCTATATCCTTAAGCACATGCAAAATAAGTATTTTAAATTTATCTACCATTTCGTCAGATAAATAATTATTCATTTTTCATAAAATGCTATTATCAAAATATTACTTCCAATCATATACATAACAAAATATGATCATTTTAGATTACTATATACTAGATTATTCTTAAATAACATATTCGTCAATCTCTATTAGCATGGTAATCTAGATATTTTTTCCTTAAACAGCGCCTCTACTCTGGTTACTCCCCTATCACGGCTTTCTTGCCTCACCAGTTTTACCTTTAGGATGGCGTAGTTCTTACGGATTTTTCTCCTTTTCCACTTTGCTAATAAACTTTTTAACATGCTATTTTTCGAATAATTCTACTATAAAGCAACTAACATGAACTTATTTTAACATATTATAATTGTTAGAAGTTTATGAATTTAGCTATTCATAATAGTAAATGAATATACCTGTTCTGGTAGGTTTGATAATTCAAAGTTTTGTTCCTCCATAGATTTTTCCATTGAAATATATACCTGTTTTTTAATAAATAAGCAAAATATTTGTTGTAGACAGGAGAGTTTTTTTTGCTTCAACACATAAAGGCTTACCTTTTTTTCTGCCTTCGATGCCCTTTATTTATAATCTGAAACTTTACAAAAGTTTTCCTTCCTCATTTTACACGTTTCTAAAACTTTACAAAAAGTCTTCAAAAATTATCTACCTAACCTAATTTGCTATACTTTACAAAAGTCTTCTAAAAAGATAAAAACTAATTAACGCCTAGACTAATAATAGTCAAAAACCTATAAAATTCTAATAATTTACGTAAAGAAAATTGTGAAAGTTTGTTACATGTCGCTTTCACAATTTAATAGCTTGTCTTTTATCTTCATTATTGTTTCCGCTGATATCTTCTTCTTGTCGTATCTGCTGCTTTTTTATCTTCTTTCCAGCTGGTATGCTTATCTTCTTGATTTTTTATTTTATTCTAGCCGAACTTCTGGGATAATATTATCTTCTCCATTACATCTTGAACATTGATGATCTGGATATTTGTGTCCAATTATGTTGAAATATCTTGTCAATAATCCGTCTGAAATAAATCCTCTCTTAATTGCTCTTGCATTAGATTGTTTTTCTGGGTTGAGTAATGTCATTATCCATTGTCTAATGTCTTCCATATCTCTGCTTGTCGTAATTTTTTTTGAATTTGAATCAATCATCTGATGGTCTCTTGAATAATAGCTCCATATTCGATTTCCATTGGTATAATTGTTTGCTAGTTCTTGAATAATTGTAGCTAGTCCAATAAGTCATTTGTTTGCATAAAAATCAGGCATCTCGATTCTGGGTATCTCTGGCTGCTGCACAATATCTTCTAGTATAATCATATCTATAGTTAATCCTATTTTTACAACTTGTATAATTGATTTTTTCTCGTCGTATAATATCTCCGCTGGTGCAGTATAACACTTTATATAAAATATATTTCCTTTGGTTACTCTTTTATAGGTGTTGAATATTTTTTGTAATTCTTCTATAGCTGATAGTTCTTCACCATCTTGGGTGTATATGGTATTTAATAATCCATAATCAAAATAAGTTTTTATTAAGCTTGGGTTGGTTTTGGACAGTGCAATTAGCTTATTGTGTCCTTGTAATCTTCGGGTTATATAGTTTGTGTTGGGTTCTTTGATATCTGTAGCTCTGGGGTTAAGGTTTAAAAAAGTTTGTACTCGGTAGATATTTTCTATGTATTTTTTGGGCTGTATAGTTATAAACTTTTTTATCTTGGTTCAGACTATCTCGATATGTAATAATTTGTGGGGGTATGTTCAAGAGGTCTTTTTATATTTTTAGTGTAAATTATTTTTTAAATGTCTTATTTAAGTTCATATTCTGGTATCTTTGTCCAATAACTCCTTTGCTTGTACCTGCAATTGTAGATTGATAAACGTTATGGGTTTTACGGAGTGTCCCAACGTCGCCTTCTAACTCTGGAATTTTAATGTCTTCCGATCGACATAGCTCTGCACACTGCTGAGTTAGCTGATTTGTAGCTACAGACTTTAGTTTATCTTTATTAGTCTTTAGCTTTTCTATTTCATTACCCATAGTGTCCACATTCATTGAAAGCGTAGTTAGGGTTTTGAATATCTTTTCTAAAGCATCATCTTCTATTATATCAGTTTGTGTAGCTTTGTTTTGATATGTAATCTGCAATAACGTTTTTGTTAGTACTAATTACTTCAATTGTAAATGCAAAATTTAATATATTCAATACTAGTCTCTGAATCTCTTTTGTTGTAACTGAATTTTGTATTTTCTTTGTTAGCCATCAACGTACCTGTGTATTATCTGTTCGTACAATAAACTTGTTATATACAATATATGACTCAAATGCTAATAAACATTTATATAATGAACATAATTCTGTTCTATTTATTTTCCATTTTATTTCTGTTTCATTAAACATTCCTGAATAATATCTACAATGATGTCCGATTTTTTCATTTTCATACCTATATTTAAGTACACCTCCATAACTACATTCACTAGCATCTGCTTCTACTATATATATAAATTTTCTATTTTTGTCTGAAAATTGTAATTTTAGTAATTCTTTAAAAAGTGTTTTTATTTTCTAGATTTGTTTTTTATCTTCTTCGTTATAATTATATTCTACATCCTTTTTTAATTTTTTCTGTAAAGGCTTTAGATTTTCTGCTAATTTTGTTATATATTCCCTTACTTGGTATACTAATCCCAAAAATGATTGTAATTTCTTCTTTTGTATCTAATTATTCTTTTGAATTTATTATTTTTTGTACTATATGGTGTTGCATTTTTACTCCACTTTTATCTATTTGTTTTCCTAAAAATTCTATCTGGTTTTTCATAATTTCAGCTTTCTTTTCACTTAAACTTATTCCCAATTTGTCTATTATATCGTAAATTATTTTAATAATTTTAAATGTTCTTCTTTGGTTTTTGTATATAATAGTATATCATCTATATATACTATACAATTAGGTAATTATTTAAAATAACTATCCATAAAATGTTGATATCTACCAGGTGCATTTTTATATCCAAATGGTAGTACATTCCATTTATAAAATCCTTGTGGTATCGTAAATGCAGTTAATTCCTTAGATTCTTCTTCTAACTTTAAATGGTAAAATCCTAATTTACAGTCAAATTTACTAAAGTAATTATATCCTTGTATTTGTCATATTTTTAATATCTTATTTGGTATTGGTATATGTCATAGTTTTTGTATTTAAATTTCTATAATCAATAACCATTCTACTTTTTCCTCTTTTTTGTTCACTATGTTTATTTACTATAAATGCTGGACTATTATGTTTACTATTACTTTTTTGTATATATTGTTTTTCTAATAATTTATCTATATGCATTTTAAATTCTTTTAGATCGTCAAAATTATATGTTAATGGTTTTTGAGTTATTATGTTGTTTTTATCTATTAATTCAATTTTTATAGTAGTTTTATGTTTTCCCCATCCTTTTAATGGATCTTCACTATATAATTGTTCTAATTTTTTCTTAATTATTTCTATCTTATTTATTGAAAATATAGTTATGTCCTTTTTATTTATTGAAAATACAACTAGTTCTATTGTATCTTCAGTATTTTTTATATTTTCTAATTTTTGTGTAATTTTTTCACTTCCTTCTATCCAATCAGTTTTCTTTCTTATTTTATTAGTAACTCTTTTTGCTCTTACTTTCTGGGTATATAGTGTTGTAAACCACCAATCCGTTCTAGTTATTATATGTGGGTATAATTTATCTAAAAACGACATTCCTAAAAATATATCTTTTGATGTTAGCTCATAATTATAGATTTCTTTTATTGTTAATATTTTATCTCATACTTGTGTTTTTATATTCTTAGCTTTATAAATAATTAAGCCTCCTTCGTTATTAAATCCTTTAACTAGTATTGGTGTTTTTAATTTATCCCATTTACTTTTTGGTAAACAATTATATCTACATAAATTAGCTTCTGCTCTTGTATCTATTATAGGCGTATAATATCTACTGTAATACCCTTCTACTACTATTTTCATTAATACATATATTTTCATATCATGCTAAAGCTCTTCTTAAGAATAATTTTTCTCTGTTATATGTTATAGATAATTGTGTATGCTCTATATTATATGGTTTTACTTGTTCTAGCCATTTTATTCCTAATATTATGTATGCTTTTTGCATTTCTTCCTTTATTTCAAATTCTATTTTTATTTTTCTAACTCCTATTGTTATTTTTTTTCCTGCTATATTTTTAGTGTTTATTAAGTTTCTTGGTAGATCTGGACATATATTATTGTCAGATTTTATTTTCTCATTTTTTACTAGATATCTTGCTATATAATTTTCTTCTTGTCCTGTATTTAAGAGTACTAAATATTCTTTTTCATTTATTGTTCATGTTATGTAATATTGGTTTAAATTAGTTGTTGAACTTGTTTCATAACTTGTTCTTTTTTATGAACTTGATGATTCTGGTTTTTCATAAGCTATTCTTTTTGCTGTACTTATCCTATCATTTCTTATTTCTAAATTTTCTTCTATATCTATGTCTCTATAACTATAATCATTATTATCAATAGTTTTTACAAATTGTTCTAAAGGACTTTCTATTTGTATTTTGTTAATTTTATTTTTTTCCGTTATTTTATGTTTTGTTGTTAATACATATAGATTTTTACATCATGCTGTAAATATTTTACTTCCTGGGGTTAGTTCTATTCCTGATATTTTTCAATATAATACTAATGATTTATCTATATTTTTATCTATTATTGCTACTAAATAATTCGCACTTATTATAAATTTAAATTTTTGGTATATTAAATTTCCTTTTATATTATATCTTTTTCTATTAGTTTTATAATTCTATCATCTGCTAGGTATAATTCTATTGGTGCATCTATTCTTTCTCTAAAACATGCTTTTATCAATATCTCTGTTCCTCCAAGGTGTACATATTTTATTGGGTCTTTACTTTTTATATCGTTTATTTCTTTATTAATTATTCTTTTTGTTACTAGTGGTATACTAGCTCTTCCTTTTACATATCTACAATCTATTACATATTCTTTTTTACTTACTACATAGTATTCTTCTTTTCTTCTACTAAATATGTTTTTATTGTTGGTATTTTAAATATTTTTTCTACACTTAAATCTAATTCTTTTCCTTTTATTTCATCAAATATATGACTATCAAATATTATTTTTTGATCTATTCCTTCTTCATTTAAATATTCTTCCTTTGTTATTATTTTTATATCTTCTTCAGTTATTTGGTTTATTCTTATATCTTCTTCAGTCATTTAATTCATCTAATTCACTATCTATTTCATTATCTGTTTCATTCTCTGAAATTTCATATATACTAGCTTCACTTTTTAATTCGTAATCTATATAATCTATCTGCATATATTCTGTATTTTCTATTTTTATTTCTGATATTTATTTATTTTTGGGTTTTTTAGGTAATTTACAATCTCTAGCTAAATGTCCTAATTTTTCGCAATTATAACAAGTACATACTTTTATAGATTTCTTTTTCCTATATGGTCTTTTATGTTTATAATTTTTTACATAATATCTTTTTCTTGGTTTCTTATATTATATTTTGATTTTTTGTATTTCTTATATTTCTTATGTCTTTTTCTTTTCTTTTAATATCTTTCTTCGCATCCAAATTGAGGTGTTATTTTATCTTTGCAACATGCTAAATTTCTTATTAATGTTTTTTTCATTTCTATTTCTTCTCTATATTTTTCACATAGGTTTCTATACCATTGTTGTAAAAAAATTATTCTTGCTCCTAGAGTATCTACTATTTTTGCTTCATCCCAACTTTTTATTATTTTTGAACTAAATGGTTTAGGTAATTTACTAAAATATAATTTTATTATTTCTTTACTTTCTTTTGTATTATATGTTCCTTTATAATAATATTCTTTAAATGCACAAGTATATTCATTTATGTAACACATATTACATATTGCTAATTTTAACATTAAATTCTTATTTATATCTTTCTCTTTATTTTGTTCTTCTTCTATTGTTGTCATGCTGCTAAATTCGTCTTTTATAGCTATTTCATATTTTTTTAATAATTCTATAGGTGTTAATTTAGTTGTAGTTGTTGATGATGTTTTTTCTGTAGGTTTGTCAGTTCTTAATACCCTTTTACTATTTTCAGTTAGATTTGAAAACCATAATTTCACTGTTCCTATTAGTGTTCTTTCTATATATTTTGGTGCATCTGTTACATTTATATTATCATCTAATAATTATTTTGTCATATATCCTATCCATAATAGTATTATTTTTCTGTATCTATTACACAATCTAAGTCTAAAAAGTTATTATTTTTATTAACTATTTGTTTTATTGTCCATTTGTCATATTCATCCTTTAGATTATATCTTTTAAACTTATTCTTATAATATATAGGTTTTCTTATTTCTGATGTTCTAGGTATTATATTTTCATCTTCTTTTTTATCAAGAGTATTTATTTCTGTGTTTCTATTTTCTAAGTTTTCTTCATTAATTACTTCTTATTTTTCATTGATTTCTAAATTTTTTGTATTTGTTAAGATTTCAGTATATGTTTCACTATCTTCTGAATCATAATTATCTGTTTCTTCAACATCTATTGTATTTATTTCTAATTTTTCTTTAAATTGATTTATCTCATTTAATAATTTTTGTTCTTTATCTTTTTCCTTTTTTTTTATTTCTGTTTTTTTTCATACAAATCTTTTAGCATTTGTAGTTCTTTTTCTAATTCAGTAATCCTACTATTTTTAGTTTCTTCTATTTTTTGTATTTCTTCTGTAGTTTGTTGTTTTATTTTTTCTATTTCCCTTTTTCTATCTATTTCTTCATTTTCTTTTTCTATTCTTACCATAGTTGTCAATTTATCTTCTAATTTTAATTCTTTTTTTTCTAACATTAAATATAAGTGTTCACCTATTTTCTTATATCTTCTTCCTAGATTAGAAAATACTATTTTTATTTTTAATTCTTCATGGTTTTCATATATTTTTTCATCTATTATAAATTCTTCTTTGTTCATTTTATTTAAATGTATATAAGTTATGTTGATATATATATATATATATATTCTAGACTATCTATTGTTGATTTTAAATTTGATATTTCTTTTTTTTGTGCATTTATTGAGTTTTCGCTAACTCCAGCAATTATGTTATACTGTAGTCTTTCTATCCTTATTTTTAATTCTTTACGTTTTTTAGATAGTATTTTCTTTAATTCTTTATATTTTGGTAATTTTTGTACGTTATTCATCTAAATAATATTTTTATCAAATAAATCATAATTAATAAATCAATCAAATAAATCCAAATATATACTACTTCCATAATTTTAAACTAATAATTTAAAGTTTAAATTATATACTACTTCCGTAACTTTAAACAGCATAGGCTCTGATACCAATTGTAGGGGGTGGGGATAACTTGTGTGGTAAAATAGATCCATTGCTAAACTTAAAGTCCAAAAATTATTCATAATTCCCTCAATTAGTTTTTTTTTTTTAAAATCTCTTACTTACAAAAAAAATTCAACATTCGCCAATGATCGTGATACCGAAGTGCACTGTGATTCATCATGTCTGTTCTTTTTTATATCTACCAAAAGATCAATGAGTTTTATAAAATTTATAATCATATTATCTCTTTGGTTTAATAAAAAGTCAAACAAAGTGAATATTTTGTTTGATACTGCCAATTATTATAAAAGGAATTCACTATCCGTTGATCAATAGCGTAATTTAGTTGATTTTAAAGTGATGTTCCAGTACATCACATAAATCTCTTATTCTCTAAAATCAAGAAATCCTTGATAAACAACATTGAGAATGGGACTAAAGTAAGAAAAAATAGGGTCGATTTAATAAAGTAAAAACATCTACAACTTATCATATAAGTACGAAAAGTAGTGGGAGAAATTATTCCTTATTTCCTTTTATTACTGTGTCAACTATCATTAATGATATCATTAGGAGAAAGATATTGTGTTCAGTCACTAATTCACTATAACGTGAACAAGGACACGTTGTTCTGGACAATAGGTGAACAGGGCTACTAGAAGGAAATCATGACAATGACTTCTTTTTCTTTTGGAACAATATATGTTCCCACTATTAGAAAATATGAAATTAGCGATAGATAAATCTTATAGTTAAACAATAAGAATTTTATTCTAACTTTATTTAATTATAAATTGGCGATGAATCATAAAAAAATCTAATTGGCTGAGAGCAGCGCCCCTCCCCCGGCCTCTTTTTGATAAATATTTATTCCTAGAGAGCTCAAGATATTTTTTATGGTGAAATTGATAATTATACTATTCTTAGGAAGCAATGATTAATGATTAAAAAGAATACGTTGCTAAATAAGATTAGCGATGAATTTTGCTATTTAGCTATAACTTTTATCCATCCCTAAATCCTTTTTTTTAGTAGTGATATAATTTGTTCAATTGATATGTATATCCATAATCTATATCTATAATCTATCTATATTTATAATATATTAAAAGTCTGAAGACCCTTAAAAAAGTGATTTGAACTTTTTGCCCTTCATTAAAATATATTTCAATTGACAAAATTTCCTTTTCGCGTTTTTCCTTTATTAAATTAAGAATTCCTAAAATATATGAAAAAATATAAAATAAATATGAAAAAAATAAAGAGTCCTAATATATATGAAATATATGAATCCTAGAATATATGGCTCTTAAAATATTCAACTCATCATGTGTATTATTGTTAATATACGTTACCATATAAGAATTAGGTCTAAAAATTGAAGAAGTAATTTCTCCAGAAGTAATCTCCCATCTTCATATGATTCTCATGCAATTTCAGAGTGCATCTCTTAAAGGAAAATCTCAAGAAGTCACTAATCAAAAGAAAGCTATCTTACGGAGACAAAAAGATTATTTTCGAAAGATTCTGACTCAGGTAAAGTTTAGTTCGCACAGGTTTACAAATAATTTTATATTATTTGACACGAGACACACCTGCAACACACGTATACTAAACTAGTAAAAACTAAATATAAAAGAAGACATAAAAATTATTGACAGAATAATCTATCATTAAACACAACTCTTTTAATGATTACATTAGGTATAGGGGTGGGCATTCGGTTAGTTCGGATTGATTGTTTAATATCGGTTCAGTTTTTCTATTTTTGAATTGACGAAAATGACAATCATAACCAAACCGAAATAAATTTGATTTGGTTTGATTTTTACAAATTCGATTCGGTTATTTCGAATTTTTATTTAGTTTTTGAAGATTAAAGTAGTGAGCATTTAAATTTGGTGATTTTTCTAAAAAATATGATTTTTTTAAACCTATTTTTCATCCCAAATATAATTAATTCAACACACATAAAATAACCATAAGTTTAACATAATATATAACAACATTATGCATAAGTTTGAATAAACAATCCACAAAATTGTTGAATTATCATAAAAACAATCTACACAGCGGTCACAGTCGTAGCCGTTGACGTGACGGCAGTAGAGGCACTCGACAACGACTACCAACGACAGTGCGAATTGGCGATAATCAAAATTTCAAATGAACTGAGTACTGATGATGACGATGGCTGAGCCTGAGCATCGTTGCAGCCTTCACTACTAAATGATTATAATTTATATATTTATTTGTTATATATATAATTTTGGTTTATTCAATTTTTTTTTTGAAAATTCAAAAACCAAATCGTTTGACCGAATTTCTAAAATTTGAAATCCAAATCAATCCGAAAAATAGAAAAAACTGAAACAAAATAAAATTTTAATTCAATTTTATAGTTTTTCGATTTGAACTAAAATATGACCAAATAAGATATGTCCTTGCTGATATTTCTCTCTTTTAGTCAATCCCTTACAAGTTTTTCCAAAAAGCCTCTACTGGGGCATGTCTCAAACTATCCAATCGACTTACGTCAATTCATCCTTACATGCCACTATTCCATTTCACAGCCACAAGAATTATAGGAAACCTCTTCAGTTGGGCCAATAAATGCTTTTGGTTGAGTGATGCGTTGGAGGCTTATGTTTTGTTGATCAGGCCGAGTCAAAGCCCAATATTCGTGTACTCTTCAATCTATTCTTATTAATGTTGTAAATAAATATTATAAAATATACTAAAACAAAAGGGGAGGGGAGAGAGACCTATAGATATAAGAGAAGATTTTATTTTCTTCTACTTTGGTGTGTCTTACAATGTAGCATACAATGCATTTTATAGGCAAGAGTATATGAAATAAGTGTAGTATGTGAAAATACATAAACTTTACATCCTACAATAGTATGTGTAGAATATGTAGTAAGTGAAGTTACAATAGTGTAGTATATGAACATCCATCAAATACATTATTTACAATACTTCCCATTGGATGTTCATGTAAAAGAAAAATTCTAAAGAAAATAATATGTACAATAGAGGTTTGTAATACGCCTTGTTTGCTGCCTCATTAAAAACCTTACCAGGAAAATACAGTGGGATAAAACCTTGGTTAAGGAAAAAAGAGTGCAACGCGTATGTACTCCCCCTGACAAAAATATCACTTAATATCTAGGAGACGACGCATCCAATATTGTATCTCAACTTCTCAAAGGTTGATGTTGGCAATGTTTTAGTGAACATATCTGCTAGATTATCGCTTGAACGAATTTTTTGAACATCTATTTCACCTTTCTTCTCAAGATCATGAGTGAAAAAGAATTTTGGTGAAATATGTTTTATTCTATCTCCTTTAATGTAACCGCCCTTCAACTGAGCTATACATACAACATTATCTCCATACAATATACTTGGAATATCCTTATTCAAAGAAAATTTGTACATTTCCTAAATATGTTGAGTCATTGATTTCAACCAAACATAATCCCGCCTTGCTTCATGAATGGCAACTATTTCTGCATGATTTGAAGAAGTTGCAACTAATGTTTGCTTCATTTAACGCCATGATATAGTTGTGCCACCATATGTAAATTGATGATAGGCGAATTTACACGCCTATATCAATATATTTTGCCCATATTTGTGCCATGTTTTGAGAACAAATTATATATTTCATGCGCTTTTAGTCCTTTTTCCTATAAGTGAGCTAACGAACATGATTAGCAAAGTTTCAGGTATAAATGATGCAGAATTCAGCATTTTATGGCTTACTTAACGCCAAAGAAAGCTCACGAAGGAAGGAAAGGGAGCTTGGACGCCTAAAGGACCAAAAGTGATGCATGGAAAATCTGTTCCGGGCTAAAACAATATTTCTGAAGACTTTGGGGACTTGCAGTAAATTATTTGGATTAGGATAATAATACATTAACCTAGTACAATTGGGTTAAGTATTTCATTAGTTTATTTGGATTTGGATAATGTTACATTAACCTAGTACAATTGGGTTAAGTATTTCATTAGCTTAGTAGTATTTGGTTAAGTATTTCATTAGCTTAGTAGGATTAGGATATAGGTATTATAAATACCCTATCTTGCTAGAGATTTTTACGGAATTCCTCCCTTAGTGGAGAGATACATTCTACTTCACAATTCTAATTCTTCCATCAATTAACAATTCTAATCTTCCCATTAATTCTATTTTTCTTCTTCTATTCATCTATTCTTAAATTCCGCAATAAGAGAATCGTTACGTTGCTTAGGAAATTCACGCCTAACGCCTACCTCTTGGGCCACACAAAATTCATCCTTATTGTGGTATAATAACAATGTCAATTGTGATTTCCTACGCAATCATGGGTAACTAAACTTCTCTGTTGGGGTTATGGAAGCCAACTGAGATACTATCTATTGCTGTGAGTTTGTGAATTCGTGACACGTATGCTGCTTATATCATTATTCTCTTCATCTTAATCTACATTCTTTGTGGTTGCAAACGCAAGAATACGCCAGTATAACATTTAACTTGTTCGAAAGAAAGGTTATTTGTCTGGAAAAGAGATAATGTCAACGTAGTAGGGTCACACCCTAAATTCCCTACTAAACAGTTAGTGCCGTAACTGGATTAACCTCTTGGAGAATTCGTAGCGTTAGACACGCTTTAAGCTCAAAAGAGTTAAAGTGAAATAATCCTCGAATAGGTCGAAAGACGCCTGGATTTACCACTGAATACAATTCTCTATAAGCACATGCATGTCGGAATTCTACATACTCATAGTCAATAGAGACGTATAACTCAGGAGGTGGACATAACCCTAACACTTCAATTCTCATTGTTTCACAACCTACGAAATATTCTTTCTTTTTACTTTGCTATTTTCAGTTTTGCTTAATAATTTGGTTACACATTGCAATCCCCCCTCATTACAAGACTTGCACTAAAAGTCTAGTAACCGTTGCTTACTTGTTGACCAAGCTATTCCCTGTGGGATCGATACCCAACCCAGGTTGGGTTCTATATCTGTTAACGACCGCTTTACACTCCTACGAGAGCTGTAGATTGAGCGTTATCAAAAATTGGCGCCGTTGCCGGGGAATACGAGTGTCAATTAAGTTTGTGATAATTACTAGACCCTTTGGTCAAAGATTCTCGTACTTTTACTTTCAGTTTTTGTTTTTGTTTACTGCAGGTTTTTATTCAGTGCATGCCCCATACTAGAAGTTCTGGTCAACCGTTATTGCCTATCAATACTGAACCACAACGCATAGGAAGAATGAAAGCACAACCAGAAATCGAAAGGATGGCTGCTCAACAGGAACAAGCAAGACTGGCTGCCCTTGCCGCAACCCAGGTTCAACAGCAGAACATTGATAACCCTGCACGAGCAACAAATCCCGACGATGAGGATTTAGGTGATGACGAGTTACTAAACCCTAGGCGTGATGCTGAAATTATAACACCTGTCAACAGAAGAGGTCGACAAGCACGGTTTAGGTATGATCGCCAACCTATGCAGCCAATTTTCGATGATGATGATGATGATCTTGATGGTGTCGGAGCCACTGGAGCCATAATTCCACCACCATTAGCGCCCGGAGCCAAGTTCAACATCACAAGCACCATGATTCAGTTATTGCAACTCAAGGGATTATTTGGTGGACTAGCAGGCGATGATCCGAATATGCATCTCATCAACTTTATTTCTATATGCAAGTTGTTTGACAATCCTGGTGTTGGTCAGAATGCAATTCGATTACGTCTATTTCCATTGTCTCTGTCTGGGGAGGCAACACTATGGTTAAATGGTCTAACTCCTGTTTCAATTACAAATTGGAGGAAATTGAGAGACGCTTTCCTAGAAAGATTCTTTCCGCCATCCAAAAGAGCACAATTGAGAGATGAAATCAGCAACTTTTGTCATCTTTCCACTGAAGTTCTTCATGAAACATGGGAGAGGTTCAAGACAAAGCTAGCGAGATGCCCAAACCATCACATGACCAATGTTCACCTAATGGAGATATTGTATAGAGCCTTGAATTCAATAACTAAGCCAATGGTGGATAACGCAGCTGGAGGATCTTTTATGGACCTCACTTTTGGTCAAGCAAGCAATATACTAGATCGTATGACGAAACAAAGTAGAGCTTGGCATACCAGGGATTCTGAGGTAGCAAGCCCCACTTTATCTATTGGCATGACCGCAGACCAAAGAAGAAGAGAAGAAGAACGTGATCAAGATATGGCACATCCCAAAACACAAATGGATCTTCTTACAAAGCATTTATTAACAGGGAAGACCGAAAAAGTCAAAGCCATTGCATCAAAAGGAAGAGACGAATCTGATTCGGAAGAAGAGGCCAACTACTTGAACAATCAGGGGGGTTTCCGTGGGAATACCCAAGGAAACCAAGGTCGGAACTATTATGATAAATCTGGAAAGACCAAGGTAGTTGGAAAAACAAGAATGAAAAGAGTGGTTTGTACGTTCCCCCTGGTAGACGTGACACCACCACATCTAATTTTGGAAGTATGGAAGACACGATGGCTAAATTATTGAAAGGAGTGGAAGAAACGAGCGCGGGAGTAACGGAGGTAATCAATGATTTGTCCTCCATGAAACAATTAGTTGATTCACATTCCACTTCTATCAAGCAAATAGAGCAGCAATTGAGCCAACTTTCAGCAGCACTCAATCAAAGAAAGGCCGACACTTTACCTAGCGATACTGTGCCAAACCCAAGGAATGACGGGTCATGCATGGCCATCACTACCAGAAGTGGTAAGGTACTGAAATCTTCAGCAAAAGGCAAGCAAGTGGTTGACGAAGTTGCGGACATGGATGACAACACAAAAGGAGAAAATGCCGCAGCACCCACTCCTGACGTCAAGGACGCCACATCCAGCACGGTGCAACCTGAAAAAGTGGAAAAACGGAAGCAAGAGGAGAAGAAAACCGTGTAGAGAACACTTCCATACCCACCACCACCTTTTCCCCAAAGATTGATGAAGGTGGCGGATGACACAAAGTTTAGCAAATTCATGACTATGTTAAAGCAGCTGACCATTAATGTTCCATTGGTGGAGGCACTTGAACAAATGCCTGGATATGCGAAATTTATGAAGGATCTTTTGACAAAGAAGTGGGCAGCAAGCTATGAGTTGAAAGAAGATGTGCATCATTGTAGTGCAATTGCTACCCGATCGATAGTTCAGAAGAAGGCCGACCCCAGAGCTTTCACTATTCCTTGCACCGTAGGATCTTTGAATTTTGCCAAAGCATTATGTGACTTAGGAGCCAGCATCAATTTGATGCCATTATCGATCTACAAAAATTTGGGGTTGGGTAATCCTACTCCAACCAATATGAGGCTCGTCATGGCGGATAGGTCGGTAAAACGACTTGTTGGTATTCTATGTGACGTATTGGTTAAGGTTTCTTCATTCATCTTTCTGGCAGACTTTTTTTATTTTGGATTGTGAGGCAGACTCAGAAGTTCCCATAATCTTGGGGTGCCTTTTCCTGGCTACAGGAAGTGTGCTCATTGATTTGAGAGACAATGAGCTTTCATTCCGAATAAATGACGAAGTGGTTCGCTTTGATGTGTGCAAATCAATGAAGCAACCCAAAGATCTCAGTGTATTTTCGATGGCTGATGTTTTCTTTGATGATGAGAAAGAATTACTTGAAGAAGAGCAAAGTGTCGATGATCCTTTGGCGGTTGTGCTCATGAATGGAGAGAATAAGGATGCTGAAAATTCTGAAGAAGATACTTGTGCTCTATCGGGATTACGGACATATCGCTATGCTCCCAAGAAGCTGGACCTTGATCTCAAGAATCGACCCACTCCACCAGCTAAGCCATCTATTGAAGAGCCACCCACGTTATAATTGAAGGAGCTGCCAAGTCATTTAAAATACGCATTCTTAGGAAGCGAAAACACACTTCCAGTTATTGTGGCAGGCGATTTGGGTGAGCAACAAGTTGCAGCTCTTATTGCTATCTTACGCAAGTATATTAGAGCCATTGGATGGACCATTGCGGATATTATTGGTATTCCACCTGGGATTTGCACACATAAAATTCAGCTTCAAGAAAATTGCACACCCACCATTGAGCATCAAAGACGTCTAAACCCACCTATGCAAGAAGTGGTGAAGAAAGAAATTATCAAGTGGTTAGACTCGGGGGTTGTGTATCCTATCTCGGATAGTACATGGGTAAGCCCGGTATAATGTGTTCCCAAGAAAGGAGGCATGACGGTGGTCGTGAATACGAAGAATGAGCTTATTCCACTCAGACCCGTCACTGGATGGAGAGTATGCATGGACTACCGAAAGCTGAATTCTTGGACACTCAAAGATCACTTCCCAATTCCATTCATGGACCAAATGCTAGATCGATTAGCGGGGAAAGGATGGTTTTGCTTCTTGGACGATTATTCAGGCTACAATCAGATTTGTATTGCCCCCGAAGACCAAGATAAGACAACATTTACATGCCCATATGGTACGTTTGCCTTCAAACGTATGGCATTCGGGTTATGTAATGCACCAGCCACCTTTCAACGCTGTATGATGTCTATTTTTTCTGAGATGGTTGAGGACACTTTGGAGGTATTTATGGATGATTTTTTAGTTGTTGGTGAATCTTTTGAGTCGTGCTTGGAAAACTTGAGCATGGCATTGCAAAGATGTGTAGAATTCAACCTTGTGCTGAATTGGGAAAAGTGCCACTTCATGGTAAAAGAAGGAATCGTTCTTGGGCACAAGATCTCCGCAAGAGGAATAGAGGTTGATCGAGCAAAAATAGATGTTATTTAGAAGCTACCGCCTCCAATTTCGGTGAAGGGAGTTTGTAGTTTTCTTGGCCATGCAGGTTTCTATCGTCGGTTCATCAAAGATTTCTCCAAAATTGCTAGTCCATTGTGCATACTATTGGAGAAGGATGCAAAGTTTGACTTTAATGAAGATTGCTTAAAGGCATTCGAATGCCTTAAAGGAAAACTCATTGAAGCCCCTATCATGGTAGCACCAGACTGGTCTCTCCCGTTTGAAGTCATGTGTGATGCTAGCGGTGTAGCCATTGGAGCTGTACTTGGACAAAGAAAGGAGAAATTATTTCATCCTATCTACTATGTGAGTAAGGTCCTAAATGAAGCCCAAAAGAACTACACTGTTACTGAACAAGAGCTCCTAGCAGTTGTGTACGCGTTTGAGAAGTTTCGTGCCTATCTATTAGGTACTAAGGTGATCATTCATACAGACCATGCAGCTCTTAGGTATCTCTTGACAAAGAAGGATTCAAAACCAAGGTTAATTCGATGGGTGTTGCTGCTACAAGTGTTCGATTTTGAGGTCAAAGATAGAAGAGGTTGCGAGAACCAAGTGGCCGATCACCTATCTCGACTTGAGAATGAACATGTGGCGCAACCTGAAAATCAGATTGATGATGCATTCCCGGACGAAGAGATATTAGCGACAACAATGGAGGAACTACCATGGTATGCCGACTTTGCAAATTTCGTAGTGAGTAATGTGATACCTGCCAATTTATCTTACCACCAAAGGAGGAAGTTTATGCATGACGTACAGTACTACTATTGGGATGAACCTTATTTGTTTCAAAGATGCACGGATGGTATCATTCGACGATGTATATCTGATGAAGAAGTTCCTACTATATTGGAAGCATGCTGCACTTCCCAAGTTGGAGGACATCACACAGGCAATCGGACGGCAAGAAAAGTTTTGCAAAGTGGTTATTATTGGCCTTCAATATTTAGAGATGCCTACGACTATGTTAGAAGGTGAGACCAATGCCAACGTCAAGGTGCTATTTCAAAAAACCATGAAATGCCCATGTCCAAAATTCTTGAGGTAGAACTCTTTGATGTGTGGTCTATTGATTTCATGGGTCCATTCGTGAATTCGTTTGGAATGAAGTACATCTTGGTTGCTGTAGATTATGTTTCAAAATGGGTGGAAGTTGTAGCTTTGGCCGACAATGAAGGGAAACGTGTTGTAGCGTTCTTAAAAGAGAATATATTCTCTCGCTTTGGAGTACCACGTACTATCATAAGTGATGGAGGATCTCACTTTTGCAACAAGCTATTCAAATCTGTTTTGGCCAAGTATGGTGTCAAGCAACATAAGGTAGCTATGCCTTATCATCCCCAAACTAGTGGACAAGTAGAAGTTTCCAATCGGGAGATCAAGCAAATCCTTGCAAAGACGGTTAATAAAAATAGGAAGGATTGGTCTAGGAAGCTTGATGATGCACTATGGGCATATAGGACTGCGTTCAAAACGCCCATTGGCATGTCTCCTTATCAACTAGTTTATGGGAAGGCTTGTCACTTACCCATCGAGCTCGAGCATAAGGCATTGTGGGCATTGAAGCAGTTGAATTTGAATTAAGATAATGCTAAGAATCTGAGGTTGGAGCAGCTGAACGAATTAGATGAGTTCCGTCTCCATGCATATGAAAGATCAGACCTATACAAGGAGCGAATGAAAAAGTATCATGATCAGCGGATTGTTCGACGAAACTTTCAAAGGGGTGATATGGTACTTCTCTTCAACTCAAAATTGAAGCTCTTCCCAGGTAAGTTAAGATCTAAGTGGTCTGGTCCATACAAAGTTATTCAGGTCTACTCGTCTGGAGTAGTCGAATTGGAAGACAATACTGGCATTGTCTTCAAAGTTAATGGCCAACGTGTTAAACCTTATATCGGTCCTCTTGACTCGATGAATTATATGGCTATCACTTATCTCGACGAAGTCTAAGTACTCGAGGTAACTATGTCGAGCCACGACAATAAATAAGGCGCTAGATGGGAGGCAACCCATCGTTCCATCGTTGCATCGTTTTATCATCTATCGTTTATCGTTTTGTCTTTCTTTCATTCTAGTACTTGTTTTGCTTTTGATAAATGAAAATCCAAAAATACGAGTCGTGCCACGACCAAAACTAAGGCGCTTGGTGGGAGGCAACCCATCGTACTAATCGTTTTCATTGGTTTTGAGCAAATATAGGTGCAAGAGGTATTCAACGAGGAGATTGGCTTCAAATGACGATTTGGATGTATTGGAAAAGGTGGTAAGTTAGGTATAAGGATGCATAAGGCTATGGATTAAGCATTTCTCATGCCAAAATAGGCATCGAGGAAGGCTAGGCCTAGGTAAAACTAGGCCACGAATATTGCACAACCTATCCTATAGCCCAAGGTCTCGGAATCTAGTGTGTTATACACTATGCGCCGCCCATTCTTAAGTGTGCTATGCACTATGCGCCGCCTATTCTATAGCATTAGGTCTCAGTATCTCAAATACTATACACTATGCGGCGCATATGTCCCTAAATGCCATGACCTATGCGCCGCATATGTCCCTAAATGCCATACACTATGCGCCGCCTATACTATGACTATGCCAAGCATTATGCGCCTCATATAGGGCATTTTTGTCTCCAAAACCGTTTGTAAATGGGTCAAAACCCGACCCATTATCTTCCTATATAAAGGGGACTTAGTCTTGAAACATAACCACATTAGAAATTGACCTAAAAGCGCCGCATACTCTCTCCAAATCATCTCAAACTTTTTCTTTTTACTCTTCCAATTCACAAGAACATCTCCAAAGGCTTCAATCACGTAAGTACTCTTGTATTCTTCATCTATTTCTCGTAAGTACTACGTTGCTATGCCTATTATGAATTGCTACATCTTGAAAGATTATTGGTGATGTTAATGTGTTTGGATTGTTGACACAAAACCATGTGCGTGAACATATACGTTAGGATAATCTTGACTTGTTTCCGACTTGAATTTGGTTTTACTAGCATTGTTATACTATTTGCGGAATTGCTATGGTTCTGAAAATTGCTTAAGCTTGATACTTGAATACTTACATGTTAGACTATCCCGTTCATTGGGATAAGGCTTATAGTTGCCTACCGACTTAGGAGGTTGTGATTGTTGAAAGTAACTATACCATAATGTAACCCCTACGTAGTAGTGTTGTTATACCTAACATGAAAGTAGTGCAATGGCTGCAAGTAGTGATACATCGCTGATTTGCTTGTCGGAACATAGTTACTAAAACGTATGAATTCACTTCACTGTTTTGTATTAACGAACCTAAGTGTGGGGTGGTACCCCGATGGCTTGAGTATAGATTGTTTCCTTTGAGTTGATGCTCATGAATACTGTTTAAATCTCAGGAACAATGGCACCTAAAGCGCGACAAGATAAGGCTACCACTTCCCAAAAGGGCAAGAAGAGAGGTCGCAAGGAACAAGGAGAATCATCCTCAATGCAACTACCCCGACGAATGTCTGGAATAAAATGGGTTCTTGAGGAGGAAGCCAAAGAATGGTACAAGAACAACAAGGAACGGAAATATGTTCACGTCGACTTGATCAACAAGGACACCATAGCGAAGAAGGAGCCGCTTATGTTGGCACAAATAATGGCATTGAAACTGGATTTCATCTTCCGCGACATGGGAGAATGTAATCTTGATTTTACAAGGGAGTTCTACGCCAACTGGTCGCCGAAAACCACAGGCAACGAAGTCAAGATTCGGGGTCAAGTGTTACAGCTCAACGCGGATTTGCTCAACTCCTTTCTTGGTTTACCTTCGGTCGACCCAGCACCATTCAAAGAGCTGTACAACAGGCCTCCTTATAGAGCAATACGACACACACTTTGTGGAAGTAGATCGATGGCAAGGTGGGGCAGACACCGAGACATCAGATGACACAACACCTTCCCCTATGCTCTATTGAATAGGGAAATAAGAATCTAGTTGCGTATTGTCAACTCATGCCTTATTCCTGGGACTCAATACACCAAGATATCAAGAGATAGAGTGTGTTTGGTCTATGCTTTGATGACGAATGTCCCTATCAATTTTGGGGCAATCATTCGCTCTACAATGCGGAAGGCCAGACTCCACAAAAGGTCCCACTTCACTTTTGGTAATTTGTTGACAGCACTCTTGCGGAAGAAGGATATTGAAGAGGAACCAGTTGATCACAAACTCCCACATAACCCGAAGAAGGTTGACCTCACCAAGGTCAAAGATGCTGAAACAACTCATGGTGTCAACCTTACTACTGCGGAGAGACATGCTCGTGATGAGAGTTTCTTCCGTCATCTTTATGGCATGACACGCTTCACAATGATGAGTGGAGGTCGTGTTCCAACTGCTGAAGAGCTCCAACAGCTGGACCATGATTATCCAATGAACATGCATGCACGGGAGATGTTTGGAGTGGGTGTATACTTTGAGGAACCTCTAGATGATGATGTGCCAACCGATGACGATCGACGCTTGCCAGACTCCGATGAGGAGGAGAACTCTGACGACGACTCTTATGATGATTCCGACGAAGGGGGTATGACCCCCGACATTGAGGAAGAGTCCGACTGACCAGGTTCTTCGTATTTATTTTCCACTGAGGGCAGTGTCCCGTTTAAGTGTGGGGTGGCGGTATCGCATGCTATACTTCTCTATTTGCATCTATGTTTTTTTTAAGTTTTTAAATTTTTTTTTAGCTTCGCATGAAATAATTCAAATAGGCAGAATGAGATTATAACAAGAGTATGTGCTACAATTATGACTATTGAGACGCTTAGGCTCTAGTTGTGGCCCATTATATGATATTTTGTGGTTCAATTCCTTCACTTGTTGGGTCGAGAGTCTATATTACTTCCAATCAAGTCGACCATGTGCCTTGTGTGTGTGAGATTAATAGTATATTCTATGTTTGTGCCTGATGCTAGAACTTGCCTGGTATGTATGCAAAGCGAAAATAAGGAGTGTAAGTTTAGGAGATGATTTAGGCATTTCTTTGGCAACCTATATATGTTTACCATCGTTTTACCTACCCATGGACATCATCCTAGTTAAACCCTTTTGAGCCTTTAGCCTATTTCTTTGACAACCTTGTATGTAAGCCTAATCCATTTTTTCAAGACCGTGATTTGATCCAAATTCCTAAGTGCTTTAAAGTATAAAGTCATGTGACAATATAAGAGGAAATTGGGTAAGTATGATGCTTTAAATTGTAATGGTGCTTGAATGTGTTATGAAAAAGAAAGTGTTATCATAAGAGGTATGTTGTGAAAAGAAGAAGGAAAAAGAAAGCTGAAAAGTGAGGTATGTTTAAAATTGAAAAGCAAAAGAGGAGAACAAGGGTGGTAGAATAAAAGAAAGAAGAAAGGTTGAAAGAAAAAATTGTCAATGATACAATGTGATGTATTAAAGTGCTTAGGAACTTAGTCACTATTTCTGGCCAAAATAGTCCTACCTGTCCCTTAGCCTACATTACAACCATCAAAGACCTACTTGATCCTAAGCTTAGCATTCTGACATTTAGTGGAGTATTACACTAAGGGCAAGCCTATGGTCATCAGTTGCTACATATGAATTCTTTGTGAGAGTGAGAGCAAGGATATTTTGATACCCATGTTTGAAAAATATGCTATACTTGTGAGTGATTATGGGTACTATATTGTGAGACACACATGGTTGATGAGTTTGGGTAGTTGTATATGATTCATTGTGGCTTAACTTTTGAATATGAGTTGATCACTATCACGAGTCTATGCTAGAGGATAAACTGTTTCTACTAATGATTGGAAAACTACTCTTTGTTGGTAATTGTTGTGCTTGTCTTGACGAATATTTTGTGTTGTTGCTGTGAAACCCTAAGTTGATGTTTAGATGGACATGATATTTTGTTCGAGGACGAACAACGCTTCAAGTGTGGGGTGTTGATGATAGGCGAATTTACACGCCTATATCAATATATTTTGCCCATATTTGTGCCATGTTTTGAGAACAAATTATATATTTCATGCGCTTTTAGTCTTTTTTCCTATAAGTGAGCTAACGAACATGATTAGCAAAGTTTCAGGTATAAATGATGCAGAATTCAGCATTTTATGGCTTACTTGATGCCAAAGAAAGCTCACGAAGGAAGGAAAGGGAGCTTGGACACCTAAAGGACCAAAAGTGATGCATGGAAAATCTGTCCCAGGCTAAAACAACATTTCTGAAGACTTTGGGGACTTGCAGTAAATTATTTGGATTAGGATAATAATACATTAACCTAGTACAATTGGGTTAAGTATTTCATTAGTTTATTTGGATTTGGATAATGTTACATTAACCTAGTACAATTGGGTTAAGTATTTCACTAGCTTAGTAGTATTTGGTTAAGTATTTTATTAGCTTAGTAGGATTAGGATATAGGTATTATAAATACCCTATCTTGCTAGAGATTTTTACGGAATTCCTCCCTTAGTGGAGAGATACATTCTACTTCACAATTCTAATTCTTCCATCGATTAACAATTCTAATCTTCCCATTAATTCTATTTTTCTTCTTCTATTCATCTATTCTTAAATTCCGCAACAAGAGAATCGTTACGTTGCTTAGGAAATTCACGCCTAACGCCTACCTCTTGGGCCACACAAAATTCATCCTTATTGTGGTATAATAACAATGTCAATTGTGATTTCCTACGCAATCATGGGTAACTAAACTTCTCTGTTGGGGTTATGGAAGCCAACTGAGATACTATCTATTGTTGTGAGTTTGTGAGTTCATGACATGTATGCTGCTTATATCATTATTCTCTTCATCTTAATCTACATTCTTTATGGTTGCAAACGCAAGAATACGCCAGTATAACATTTAACTTGTTCGAAAGAAAGGTTATTTGTCTGGAAAAGAGATAATGTCAAGGTAGTAGGGTCACACACTAAATTCCCTACTAAACAGTTAGTGCCGTAACTGGATTAACCTCTTGGAGAATTCGTACCGTTAGACACGCTTTAAGCTCGAAAGAGTTAAAGTGAAATAATCCTCGAATAGGTCGAAAGATGCCTGGATTTACCACCGAATACAATTCTCTATAAGCACATGTATGTCGGAATTCTACATACTCATAGTCAATAGAGACGTATAACTCAGGAGGTGGACATAACCCCAACGCTTCAATTCTCATTGTTTCACAACCTACGAAATATTCTTTCTTTTTACTTTGCTATTTTCAGTTTTGCTTTAATAATTTGGTTACACATTGCAATCCCCCCTCATTACGAGACTTGCACTAAAAGTCTAGTAATCGTTGCTTACTTGTTGACCAAGCTATTCCCTGTGGGATCGATACCCAACCCAGGTTGGGTTCTATATTTGCTAACGACTGCTTTACACTCCTTCGAGAGCTGTAGATTGAGCGTTATCATAAATAAATAACCCATCTGAGACCGAGCCTTATGTGGATCAGATAAGTATCCGACATCTGCATAACTAATCATTTCTAACTTGGATTCATTTGAATAAAATAATCCCAAGTCAATGGTTCCCCAAAGATATCTGAATATATGTTTAACACCATTCCAATGTCTTTTAGTTGGGAAAGAGTTGAATCTTGTCAATAAACTTATCGTAAAATAAATATTTGGTCAAGTATTATTGGCAACATACATTAGTGCCCCGATTGCACCAAGATATGAAGTTTCATCACCAAGAAGCTTTTCATTATTTTCTTGAGGTCGAAATGGAACTTTGTTTATATCAAGCGATCTCACAACCATTGGGGTACTCAATGGATATGATTTATCCATGTAAAATCGCTTTAAAATCTTTTCAGTGTATATTGATTGATGGATAAAAATTTCATTTGTCAAATGCTCAATTGTAGATCGAGACAAAATTTTTTCTTTCCCAGATCTTTCATTTCAAATTCTTTCTTCAAACACTCAAAAACTTTTAAAAGCTCTTTGGGAGTACCAATGATATTCAAGTCATCAATATAAATAGCTACTATAGAAAATTCAGATCTAGACCTTCTTATAAAAACACAAAGGCAAATAGGATCATTTTTGTACCCTTCTTTTAGCAAATATTGCTAAGACAATTATACCATATCCGCCCTGATTGTTTCAATCCATATAAGAATTTCTGAAGCTTTATTGAGCAAGTTTCTTGCGAATTTTTATATGCTTTAGGTACTTTGAAGGCCTATGGAATTTTCATAAAAATATTGCTGTCCAATGAGCCATATAAATAGGCCGTGACAACATCCATTAGGCGCATATCAAGATTTTCATGAACTGCGAGATCTATTATTATCTAAAGGTAATTTCATCCACCATAAGAGAATATGCCACTGCATAGTCAATGCCAAGCCTTTGCGAAAAATCTTGTGCCACAAGTCGTGCTTTATATCTTACGACTTTACCTTTTTTATTTTGCTTTTGCACAAAAACTTATTTGTGCCCCACTGGATTGACACCTTCAGGTGTTCGGACTATTCGTCCAAAAACTTCACGTTTTTTAAGTGAAGTCAATTCCGCTTGAATTGCATCCTTCTAATTTGGACAATCATTTCTCTGTCGATATTCATTGACAGATTTTGATTCCAAATCCTCATCTTGTTGCATTATTTCAGTAGCAACATTGTAAGGAAAAATATTGTTAACCACAATATTATTTTGATTTCACTTATTTCTCGTCGAGACATAACTTATTGAGATTTATTTATCCTCATTAGTTTCAGGTATTTTAACCTCCTCAGTGGTCTTATTATTGTTAGATCTTGAGGCTCTTTTTGAGAAACTGCCATCATATCGTGATCATTTTGCTCATTTATTTATTTTATTTTTTGAGAATTTTTATCCTTAGAATCAATCAGTCTACCATATTTCAAACGTGGCTTAGACTCATTTGCATTGACCACTTATTCGATCGGGACATCAACTCGAACAGGAACATTCGCAGCTGAATATAAGATTTAGTAACCCTTGGAAGGTTAGTAAATACATCTGGTAGCTAATTTGCAACATTTTGCAAGTAAATCATCTTTTGAACCTCTTGCTTACATTGATTTGTTCAAGGATCCAAATGAGATAGCGATAATGCATCCCAATCTATCTCCTGTTTCAACTTCTTATATCCTCTCTCTAATATTGGGTATACTGATTCATCAAATTGACAATCGATAAATCTTGCCATAAATAAATCTTCTGTCATAGGTTCCAAATATTTTATAATGGAAGGAGATTCATACCCAACATATATTCCTAACCTTCTTTGGGGTTCCATCTTTGTGCATTGTGGTGGAGCAATTGGAACATATACCACATATCCAAAAGTTTTAAGATGGGAGATATTTGGTTCTTGACCAAAAACCAACTGTAATGGAGAGAATTTATGATAGCTGGTTGGCCTTATACGCACAAGTGTTGCTGCATGCAAAATAGCATGCCCCCATGTTGAAACATGAAGTTTTGTCCACATTAACATCGGTCTAGCTATCAATTGAAGACGTTTGATCAATGATTCTGCTAGACCATTTTGAGTGTGTACATGAGCAATCGGATGTTCAACTTTTATTCCAGTTGACATACAATAATCATTAAAGGACTGAGATGTAAACTCACCAACATTATCAAGACAAATATCTTTATTACATAATCTGGAAATTGTACTCTTAACCTTATTATTTGAGCCAACAATCTCACAAAAGCCATATTGCGAGTTGATAATAAGCACACATGTGATCATCTTGTAAATGCATCTATCAAGACCATATAATATTTGAAAGTTCCACAAGAAGGGTGAATTGGTCCACATATATCACCCTGTATACGTTCCTGAAATGCAGGGGATTCAATCCCAACCTTAACTACTGATGGTTTAATAATTAACTTTTCTTGAGAACAAGCAACACAAGAGTATTCCTTTGATTGAAGAATATTTGGATTCTTCAAAGTATGTCCATGTGAATTCTCAATAATTCTGCGCATTATATTAAAACCGAGATGGCCTAACCGATCATTCCAAATGATAAAATCATTACGATCTGTAAACCTTTTATTTACTATGGCATGTGATTCAACCATACAAATACTTGTATGATACAATCCAAAAGAAAGTGCAGGTAGTTTTTCATGCACAAATTGTTTTCCATCTTTTATTGTAGTAATATAAAGATATTCAATCTTTCCTTCGTTTACAATCTCAATGTGATAGCCATTTTGGCGAATAACCTTGAAACTTAACAAGTTTCTTTAAGGCTTACTACAATATAATGCATTATCAATGGCCAATATTGTTCCCCCAGGTAGTAATAAAGTCTCTCTTTCAGATCCCTCAATTAACTTTGTACTACCGGATATTGTATTAACATGGGCCATTTTCATAATCAAATTAGTGAAATATTTCTTTTCTCTTAATATAGTGTGAGTTGTAGCACTATCAAGAAGACACATATCTCCATTACTCATCTTGGATCCAGTTGAAGATTGAAAAAATTTTACTATCTTCACAAAATAAAAATACATGATAAGAAAAGTGAAATCTCACAATCTTACAATAAAACTTAAATACTTATTATTTTCTCTTGAAATGTAAAAACAACATAATGGAAAAACATGCTCAAAACAACATAATAAAAGAACATATTTATTTCTCCAATAACTTGATCAAGATTTAGTTTTGGTTTCCAAAGAAGTCTTCAGCTTCCAAATGAGTTATATAATCAAGGTCATCAAAATCATCATCTTTCAAGATCAATTTTGCCTCAACATTGTCATCATATTTTTTTGAAGGTCCTGCCTCATCATCATTTTTAAAAGTCAAATGTAACTCCATTCGGGAATTAGAAGAGGTCCCACCTTCATTTCTCTTTCTTTTGCAAAATTCTTGATAAAGCCTAGCAAAATGCGTAGGCGCCCGACATTCATTGTTTCAGTGGCCTTTCATGCCACAACGATGACAATTACCTCTTGAAGGATTATTTTGGTGACCTATTTGGTTCTCCCCTCTTTGGTTACCACCACAACCATGATTATTATATCATCCCCTGCCATTACCACGCCCACACATATTATTATGACTCCGATCTTGTCAACTTTCAGGCTGGCCATGTGCTTGTAGTGGAGCAGCTCTAGTGGGATGGGCTTCATGATTTTTCATCAAAAGGGCATTATGTTGCTCAGCCACTAGAAGGCATGAGATCAATTCAGAATACTTCTGAAAGCCCTTTTCACGGTATTGCTGCTGCAGTATCACATTTGAGGCATAAAAAGTAGTTAGCATTTTTTTCCATCATGTCCTCATCATTTATAGTTTCCCCACATAATTTCAATTAAGAAACAATCTTGAATACAACAGAATTATATTCAACAATGATTTTAAAGTCTTGAAACCATAAGTGCATCCACTCATAACGAGCTCTAGGCAGTACCGTGGCCTTTAGGTGGTCATACCTTCCCTTCAAATCAGTCCACAATTCAAGTGGAACACAGTAAGGTATTCAACCTTCAGTCCTTCATCTAGATGATAACGAAAGCAAATCGTAGCCTTGGCCTTGTCCTAACTCGATGCTGCATTATCTGGGGTAATAGTAGCACTAAGACCCTTAGCAGCTAGGTGAATCTCAGCGTCGAGAACCCATGACAAGTAATTTTTTCCGGAGATGTCAAGTGCTACAAACTCAAGGCTTCGACAAGTTTGACATGATGAAAACTATCATAAAAATAATGAAGTTAGACAACAATACAATAACAAAAAAATATTTTTTTTATGTGTAACTTTAACGTTAAAAATAAAACTTTGATAAAATAAAAATAACAAACTACAATATTCAAGACAAGTAAGTTGATTATACCTGACGGATTGAAAACTTGAAAAGGAGTAGATTCGTGCTGATAACGTGTTAAATAAATATTCTAAAATATACTAAAACGACAGGGGAGGGGAGAGAGACCTATAGATATAAGAGAAGATTTTATTTTCTTCTACTTTGGTGTCTCTTACAATGTAGCATACAATGCCTTTTATAGGCAAGAGTATGTGAAATAAGTGTACTATGTGAAAATACATAAACTTTACATCCTACAATAGTATGTGTAGAATGTGTAGTATGTGAAGTTACAATAGTGTAGTACATGAACATCCACCAAATGCATTATTTACAATAATTAAGATATTTTCTAAATTATATATGAAGGATTGAAGGGTCAAAATACTCCTAAACTATGGTTAGTTAAATATTCACATTGACTAGATTAAATATTTGTCCACAAACGCTTTTAGGTACGTATAGCACCCAGGATTTAACGATAGTAGGTACTTAAAAAATTTAAAAACTGGAAAAAGTAAAAACTCACCTTAATGAGGTTCGAACTTGAGACCTCCTTCCAATGAAGGACCTAAAGATCAATCGAAATGCCAGTGCACCCAACCAACTTTTTGTTATAGTGAGTGCTTTTATATGTTTTATACCTATTTTCATTTATTTTCTATATAATTATACCTATTCTGTGTTGAGTTTAGTGGGTGCCGGAACACCCCAAAATACAACGCAGGTCCGCCCCTGCTATTAGCTGGCTCATAGTGGAAAGTCTTCTGCAATAATGATCTACCCCGTCAATTCCATCTGCAAGCTATTCATGCTAAATTGCCTTTGTCTAGCAAGATACATCTAGTTCTCCTTCCGCTTGCCTATCTCAGCACATAGGAAATTGGAATACTCTCCGATTTCAAAGAAAAAGCTTAGGCGAGAGTTATGCCTTCTGAAATAGTACCAATAACTATTATAAAGTAAGGTGATGCTCATGAATGATCCATAAAGCAAAGGCTCGAAATGCTCCCCGACTACGTATATCTATTCAGACTCTCTTTTTGTTCAATTATAAAAAATTATGCATTTTGATGAAGATTTATAACATTATTCAAGTAAATACAAATCAAGATCATAAAAACATGAGTTTGTGATATAGCTACACCTAATTCTTAATGTTTTTTAAACCACGTTGAAGTTGTAGCTTAATAGTATGGACAAGAAGTCGGAGATATCAATGTCACTGCTGCGACAAAACCACAACTAAGAAGATGGTGGAGAAGTAGATGTCGAATGTGATGGAGAACAAATTAATTTACATCAATAATAATTTTTTACCTTTAACTTTAATTTTTAACCTAGTAATAATTTAATTAACTTTTTAACGAATGAGTTATTTTTCCACAACGAGTATCACGTGACATAATATTTAAATAAAAGAGGGAGAATAGCGCACACATCAAATATTAGTTAAGGTCTGTTTCGCTAATTGGTGCATATCAATTTACATAATATTTTATAGGATAAAACCTTGGGTGCTTTGACCTTCTTATAGTTTTGAATAGCTTTGAATATTAATTAAATTGACTCTTAAAAAATAAAACAAGTCAACTAATATGACATAAAAGAAATACTGATTAATATCAAACTTGAATTCTAATTAAATTGACATGATCTTACACAAATAAATATACATTTACTTGGCAGCTGATTTGATATTATAAACTATATATACATTCACTGTGCTTTGAGCTAATAACACATGCTACTAGTGTTTAATGAAACATTAATTAAATACCTAAAACAGGGTTAATTTTGGTGTTTTGTTAGACTGATGAGTTGTAATTACAAGGACGTGTTATGTACAATCAATCATATTATAATACTACTAATCACGATTTAACTGACAAAGACCAGAGAAAAAAGCAGAATGGAAATAGGGTTTACGTTCCCAATCCCACCTCTAATGACAAAACCTAAGTTCTATATCAACTAGCTCTATTAAGAGAATTATTCCCCTGTCAAAATTTGATTAGAATAAATATATTAAAAGAGCAAAAAGGGGTTGTTTAGAATTTTAGATGTTAACTCGTTGGACCTTATTGAGTTTATTCCTAGAGTCATTTTTTCTTTCTTGAAACCTTTTGATAAACTTGACTAACTTTGACATTACTCGATCAATACGAGAGATATTTATTACTGTTCACTTGTACAAATATCAGATGATCCTATCCACCAAAGCTTTGATACATAAGTACAAATAATTTAATAAAAAATCTTTTTGGCCATAAAATTTAGCTATAATAGTAATAAATTCTATTCACACTATAAATTAGTTTTCTTTTGGACATTTTTGCCCCTTCCATCTTAAATTTAAAATTCTTTCATTACTTATTTTATTACTCTTTCCCAATACATGAGAATGGACAAAATAACATAATTTTCATAAATATGATTGCATAGTACTTACTGCTTGAAAAGAATAGTTTAGGATAAAAATAATAATATAAAATTAATTAATTATATTCTCATATATCCAAAATCAGTGTGACCAAAGTAGTATTATCTGAAATTTTTAATTTAACATTATATATTTATGTATCATATCTACTTAATTATGCGGTTTATCATATAAATAATTCTTATTTTTTTAATCTTTAATTTTAAATTTTGTATCTCTTTATTTTATATAGATAAATAGGAGGTATAGATATATCTTAAAACCTATCAATATTTTGAATAACTTTTAGTTTTTTTTTTTGTTGTTGTTGAAATCTGATTCGTAGTTTAATATTACATAAAATAAGCAATTATCAAAATTTCCAACACAAAAAGTTAATTATTTTTTTATGAATCCAGTTGTACAATTTTAATTATGCTATAATTTTTCTCATGATAATTCAAATAATTTTTTTTTCATTTCAAATCTTTTCTATCTATATTTTAAAAATATTCTATCCTTAAAATTTAGAACACAAAAATTATTTGACCACAATTTTTGTGTACTATTAGAAAATAACAAATTAAAGGACATATAATAGCTATAATAGTGATTTTATGAAATTGATTTGAGACACATAATAAATACTAATTCTCATAGCACTTGATTAGAATAAGCTTGTGTGAGACTTAGTAAAATTTTGTTTAGATTTGATATAATTAGTTAGTCAAAGTTAGTATAATTACTTATTTTTAAAAATTACATTTAAAATTTACAAGCTATAAAATTAAATTCAATCGTCGACAATTCTAATGATACTTCAAATACTCTATATGTGAGATAAGACTATCAATTAATTTTAATCGTGGATATACATATATGTATGCTTAAGATACCGAAATAGCTCATTATTGGTATTAAATCAATAATAATTAATACAAGCTAAATCTTCTAATCGATAATTAAGTCCAAAAAATGAAATTTAATTTATTCATTTTTCTCTTTATAAAGAGGTTCTCTTTCATCCAAAAATTGACTATAATTTCTTACATAGATTTCATTTTAAAATACTGAACTTCTATCGATGCCATTGCAATAAAGATATTATTATCGAACAAACATAATGTAACACTTAGTGAAATTATTTTTTTTTAAAATTAATATATTAGTTTATTAAAAGAAATTAAATTTAATTGTCCATTTATTTAGATATAAATTATTGTATAGATACACTTTTATAATTTTTATGTTCAGTTTTAATCCTTGTTCAACTAACAATAATTACATTTGTAGTAATTATTAATTAATTCAATATAATAATAGACGATAAAAGTATTATTCCAATAAATAATGTTTGGGAGTCATAACGATTATCAAAATATTTGATCAAGATAAAACTTAAGTTTAAAAGCAGTAAAATTTTATTTAAATAGGATACAGTTAATTGATTAAAAATAATTACATTATAATCACTGATCTATTTAAATTATATTTCAAATTTACTTGTAAGACTCGGTAAGATTGTATCAAATCAAATCAAATATTTAAAAATTCAATTTAATTAGATCGGCAAATATATTATTGTGATGAAACTTGGGGGTTTGGGCCACAGGTGATAAAAGAGTTTAAAAATGAGGTGTAGGTGACACAAGTCTTAATTATTAGGTGGAGGTGACAATTACTTTATTATGGATTAAGAAAGTTGGGGAAGTTTGAAAATAATCCACAAGTTTTTAAATTTACACTTTGATCCAAATGTTAGCCTATATAATGGAAAACGGAGGGAAAAAGGCATCTTTCTCTCTCTTCTCACCCTTGGTTGATTTCTCTCTCTTAGAGATTTTTGTTGTTCATTGTTGCTACTGCTTCATTCATCATCTTCTGCTTCATTATAATCATCTTCTACTTCATTATTATCTTCATCTTGTTCTTGTTGACCATTTGTTGTTGTTGTTGTTACCGCTACTGTTGCTATTTGACCAATTTATTAGGTCAAATTTTGTTTCTAACATCACTTTCCACTTTGGCATTACTTCATAGGAGACGTTGGTAAGTCAAATTATGATTTTTAGTTGAATTTGTCAATTAGGTAACTGCTATTGTGTTGTTGTTTTCCAACAATGGATAGAACCCAATCATGAATCCAATGTAAAATCCATCTGTTTAAATAGATAAATCATCTGTTTTGATAGATGAGACATCTGTTTCAAAGGAAGACTGATATATTGGATTCATGTTTAAACAGATGGCTCATCTGTTGCAACATTTGACATATATGTTGCAATAGATTAGTTACCTGTTGCAATAGATTAGTTACAAGCTATGAGCTGGCAGATAATGTGCATCATTGCAGTGCAATCACTACAAGATCGTTAGTTCAGAAGAAGACAGATCATGGTGCTTTCACTATTCCTTACACGATTGGATCTATGAATTTTGCTAAGGCATTGTGCGATTTGGGAGCTAGCATAAATTTGATGCCGCTATCCATTTACAGACAGTTGGGGTTGGACGATCCGACACCAACCAATATGCAGCTCGTGATGGCAGATAGGTCGGTAAAATGACCTGTGGGTATCTTATATGATGTACTGGTGAAGGTTTCTACCTTCATTTTCCCCGCAGACTTTGTTATTTTAGATTGCGAGGTGGATTCTGAAGTTCCCATAATCTTGGGATGCCCTTTCCTCGCAACTGGAAGTGTGCTTATTGACTTACGAGGTAATAAGCTTTTATTTCGTATGAATGACGAAGTGGTCCGTTTTGATGTATGCAAAGCAATGAAGCAGCCCAGCGATATGGATGTGTTCTCTGTAGATGATGTTTATTATGAGGATGAGAAAGAATTATCTGTAGAGAAGCAGCTTATTAATGAGCCATTGTCTGATGTGCTGTTGAATTTTGAGCGTGAGGAGGTTGAAGAATATGAAGAAACCGCTTGTGCTCTAACAGGAATAAGGTCCTATTCTCATACTCCTAAGAAGCTGAACCTTGATCTTAAGAATCGACCTTCACCGACAGCAAAGAATTCCATTGCAGAGCCACCATTGCGAGAATTGAAAGAGCTGCCCAGTCATCTAAGGTATGCATTCTTGGGAAGTGGAAATACACTTCCAGTGAGTATTGCGGCTGATTTAGGTGAACAGCACGTAGAGGCTCTCATCTCTGCTCTGAAGAGGTACAAGAGAGCTATGGGTTGGACTATTGATGATATAATTGGTATCCCTCCTGGGATATGCATGCACAAGAGTCATCTCAAAGAAGATTGCATGCCTACAAGTAAGCATCAGCGTCGTCTGAATCCATTCAAAAAATGATGCACCATATATCTCGATGAAGTCTAAGTAATCGAGATAACTATGTCATGCCGCGATAATAAATCAAGCGCTAGATAGGAGGCAACCCATCGTTCTAATCGTTTTTGTTATTTTTGAGTAAGTGTAGGTGCAAGATGTATAAAGGAGGAGATTGGTCTCAAATTTTGATTTGGAAGTGTGCTATGTTAAAGGTGGTAAGTTAGGAGTGAAAAAGCAAAGGCTATCGGTTAGGCATTGACTTTGCAAAACTAGGCAATGGTAAAGGCAAGGCCTATGCTATGGCCTAAGCTCTCGGATTCTACAATGCCATAGCATAGGCGCCGCCTATGCTTAACTAGGCAAAGCATTAGGCGCCGCCTATGCCAATGCCTTTGGTCTCTGAATCTATAATGCCATCGCATAGGCGTCGCCTATGCTCACTTTTTGGTCTCCTAACCCGATTTTTAATGGGTCAAACCCGACCCAAGCCTTGGGCTATAAATAGAACTTCATCCTTAAGACAAAATCACATTGTTTACTCAATCTAAGCGCTGCCTACCCTTCCAAAATCTCTCAAACTTTTCTTTTTACTCATCTAACCTTGCAAGACCATCTTCCAAGTCCATCACCAAGTAAGTTCTTCTTTTATATTCAGTAAGTGTTACAATACTACACTTATAATGATTTGTTAGATCTTGATGTGGTGTTGGTAATTTGAATGTGGTTGATTTGTTATGATACATCTAGTTGAGTGAATGAATACGTGTGGGTGTTATAACTTTGTTCCAACTTGTATTTGATTTTGATACACTGTCATACTTTTGCGGAATCGATATGGTGAAGTTAATGGCATAATCTTAAAAATTGAAAGCTTGAATGTTTGAATGACTCGTTCATCGAAATAAAAATCATGATTGAATACAAACATGAGATGTTGTGATTATTTCTATGTCATAACTTGATATGATCTCTACGTAGTAGTCTTGTTCAAAAGGTGCATTAATCCAAACATGAAAGTATAATCAAGATTACATGAAATAGAGTTTCATAGGATAGTTAAGATGACATGAAAGAATGACTGTGCTGAACATATAGTTGGAACATATCGCCTATACATAAGTCGATGAAGTCTGAGTAATCGACATCACTCACTTAATTAGTTTATACCAACAAATTAAGTATGGGGTGGTGCCACTATTGTTTTGTTTCTTTGATTGAATCTTCTGAGATGAAGCTAACATGACTCTATTAGGATCTCAGGTAGAATGGCCTCAAAAGGACGACAAGGAAAACAAAAAGCTCCCACCTCACAGAAAGGTAAGAAAAGAGGAAGAAATGAGCAAGTTGAATCCTCCGTGCTGCAAATACCTCAATGCACTCTTGGAATCAAGTGGGGTACATTTTGAGGAACTTCTGAGGATGAAGACTCTGATGATGATTTCGACACAGGGGGTATGACCCCAGACATAGAGGAGGAATCCGACTAATCAGGTTTTCCTTATTTATTTCCACTGAGGACAGTATGTCCCGTCTAAGTGTGGGGTATATGAGGGTATTTGTATGTTGTATTATCCTTCTTTGCCTGAATCTATTCTCGTTTGTAGTTAAATTTTTAGATTTTTAGATTTTTTTTAGATTTTGCATGAAATTGTTCTGATAGGCAGCATGGTATTATGACAAGAGTTTGTGCTAAAATCATTACTGTTGAGACGTTTAGGCTCTAAGTGTGACTCACTGTGTGATAAGTGTGTGGTTTAATTCCTTCATATGTTGGGTCAAGAGTCTATACTGCTCCCAATAAAGTTGACCATGTGACTTGTGTGTGTGAGATTATAGTATATTCTATGCTGTGACTGATGCTAGAACTTGCCTGGTGTGTGTGTAAAGAGAAATAAAGAGTGTGAGTTTAGGAGATGATTTAGGCATTTCTTTGGCAGCCTATAATTGTTTACCTTCTTTTTACCTACCCTTGTACATTATCCTAGTTAACCCCCTTTGAGCCTTTAGCTATTTTCTTTAACAGTCTTATATGTAAGCCTAATCCATTTTTTTTAAGACCATAATTTGATCCAAATTCCTAAGCGCTTTAAATTGTAAAGTCATGTGACAAAAATAAGAGGAAATTGGGTGAGAGTGATGCATCAGAGTGTATTGGTACTTGAAATAGTTGTGAAAAAGAATGGCTATCATAGTGGTGTGTTATAAAAAAAACAATGAAAATATAGTTGTGTTTATAATTGAATAACAAAATAGGTGAAAAGGGGTGGTAGATGAAAGAAAGGTAGCAGGATTGTTTAAAAGAGAGTGTTAATGACATAACGTAGTGTATTAAAGCGCTTAAGGAACATAGTCACTATTTCTGGCCAAAATAGTCCTACCTGTCCCTTAGCCTGCATTACAACTTGTAAAAGACCTATTTGATCCTAAGCTTAGCATTCTGATATTAGTAGAGCATTACACTAAGGGCAAGCCTATGGTCATCAGTTGTAACATATGAATTCTTTGTGAGAGTGAGAGCAAGAAGAATATTGTACCCATGTTTCGAAAAATTCAAAACTTGTGAGTTATTATGGGTGATATCTTGTGTGAGACACACATGGTTGATGAGTTTTGGGTAGTTTTGTATGATTCTTTGTGCCTTAACTTGTGGATACGAATTAACCATCATCACGAGTCTATGTTGGAGGTTGAATTGTTTCTAGTAGTGATCAATAAAACTACTCTTTGTTAATGATTGTAGTGCATGTCTTGTTGAACATTTTGTGCTGTAATTGTGAAATCCTAAGTAGATGTTTGCATGGACGGAATATTTTGTTCGAGGACGAACAAAGCTTTAATTGTGGGGTGTTGATGTTGGGCGTATTTACACGCCTAAAGCACTATAATTTACCCATATTTTATCTAAGTTTTAAGGACAAAATATATAATTCCTGCACTTTTAGTCCATTTTCCTATAAGTGAGCTAACCAACGTGATTAGCATGTTTTCAGGTATTTATGATGAAGATTTCAGCACTTTGTGGGACTTTCGGTAGCAAGGGAAACTTCACGTAAGAAGGAAGGCAGCTTTTGGAAGCCTATGGACTGAAAGTGATGCATGGAAAACTTGATTCGGGTAAAAACAGTATTTCTAAAGACTTGGGGATCAGCAATAACTCAGAAGGACTAGGACAAGGATGCAGTAACTTAGTAGGACTAGGATATGGATGTTATAAAAACCCTATTTTGCTGAATTTTTCAGCATTCATTCCATTCCTTTAATTAGTCGTTGTTGACATTATTTTTCATCTATTCGATTTTTAGTTTTCACGTTTTAAGACAAGAGAAACGCTACAAGACTGACTAGCAAGGAAATCACGTCATTCTCACAAGTGACGCCAACACATACCTATCGTGAGATTGTTATTGTTTTGGTATGATGATGATGTCTTCGTTGTTTTCCTTCACAATTATGAGTAGCTAAACTTCTCTGTTAGGGTTATGGAAGCCTTTTGATATACTATCTATTACTATGAGTTTGTGAATTCTTGATGCGCATGCTACTTATATCATTACTCTCTTCATCTTAATTACATTCTTGTGGTTGCAAACATATAGAATACGTCAGTATAACATTAACTTGTTCGAGAGAAAAGTTACATGTCTGGAAAAGAGAGTGTGACAAGGAAATAGGGCTACCAACCCCTGTTTACACGTTAGTGCCGTAACTGGATTAACCTCTTGGAGAGTTTGTACCGTTAGTTACACTTTAAGCTCGAGAGAGTTAAAGTGAAATAATTCTGGATGGTCGAGAGACACTAGGATTTACCATTAGAATACGAATCTCTATAAGTGCATGCATGTCTGAATTCCGCATAACTCATAGTTAATAGATACGTAGAACTCATAAGGTGGACATAACCCTAACTTATAATTCTCATTGATTTAATCTTACTAAACAAAGCTTTCCGTCGTTACTTTGTTAACCTTATTGCACGCCTAAATTAAATCCCCCCTTTCCATAGAATTTTCGACCAACAGTCTACTAATAGTTGCATTCTTAGTGACCAAGTATTCCCTGTGGGATTCGACACCCAACCCAGTTAGGTTCTATATTTGACAACCACCGCTTACACTCTTACGAGAGCTGTAGTTTGAGCGTTATCATATAATAGTCTCCTCCAACAACCCATCCATATAAATTTGGACCAGGAAAATTTCTATTAGATCAATCGTTGTTTGTTACAGTGCGAGGCTTCGAAGGCATTTCAAAAAGTCCATTGCGCCATTAAAACCGGTCCAATCACTATTGGATATTTACACTGCCTCCAAAAACTTGAACCCTTCCCCAAACTTGACACAAAAACATGAGCATAAATCATCATTAAATTGTAATGGGATATCGACACCACCGTCTTGGTCCATCAGCCTTACCAGTTCGAACCTAACAATCTTAACTGTAAAATTTCATATCTTGTTTAAAGAATTAATGCCTAATAGGTAAAGAACAAACATTCACAAAATCATTGTACTGGATGTGTGTTTTCATGATAGGTTGATCAGTAATACATACCTCGCACATATGAATTGGTTCCATCTGAAAGTAGCTTATTGCTCCGAACCCATCTTTACTCTAGCTTTTAATGCTGGCCGGGCAAAATTAGATCCAATTTTACTTTTTTTTGTCTACAAACAAGAGAAATATATTTGATGTCAAACAATAGAAGAACAAAAAGAACATTACAAAAGGGTAACACAAAATTGAGTGAATCAACAAATGACCAATATAATGCAACAAATTACCCATTTGTTCAACCGATGGGTATCGTTTGCAAAGGATGGATGACATGTTGCAACAGATGGGCCATCTGTTAGAATAAATCAAACCAGCCTTGCTACTAGTTTGATTTCTTCAAAAAATTTCTCCGTCTGCTCCAACAGTTGATTCATCAGTTGCAACAGTTGAGGAAACTATTGCAACACCACCAACAACAGCATCAACAACAAAGAAATCAACAAAACAACATCATATGTTCCAACACCATCCAAAACACAAACATCACATGTTCCAACACAACTACCACCCCCAACAACAGCACTACCAAAGTACCAAACAAAAGACATAAAAAAAACTATACTGATATCAAGGCTTTTTAAGTTTTCCCAACAGATGACTTTTTTTGCATATTTTAATAAAAACAACGGTTCATTCATTTAAGAGTTAAAAGTCACCTTTCCTTTAATTTTCTCAATAAATAGCAAACTGGTAATGGATAAATCATTGATAGCAACAGATGTAAATAACTAATTTAAATGACATACAAAGAAGAAGATGAGATGAAAAGAGTAACTTTGAACCATACCTGCAATGTAAAAAAAGCAAACGGATCAGAACATCTAGTTCAGTCGAGAAAAGATATTGATTGGTTGAGATTCCAAAGGATTCTCATCCTAAAGAAGAGAGAAAAGAGAGAAAAAAAGGAAACAACAAAGATAATTAAGAATAAAGAATAAAGAAGAGTTATGAGTTGAGTCTAGTCTAGACTACTTTATGGCTGAAGGAGAGAGAGTTCTACATATGGGGTTTTTTAAATATTCATTAATAAATTTTGAGGGGCACGAGGAGACGGTGACATTAAAAAGACCAGATAAGACTACTCACTCAGGAGATTTTTGAGTTATCAAAGTTGTACCTAGTAATTTTTTTACCGCCTTAGTATTTTAACTATTTTATCTCGGACAGAAAATACCTAAATTGCTTTATAAAAAAAAGGATAAAAAAATATGTAAGTGCAACAGATGACTTAATCTATTTGATAGTTTACAACAGATTTGTGATCTGTCACAACAAATAACGTAATCCGTTTGATAGTTTACACTAGATACGTAATATGTTGCAACATATTACCTAATCTATTTCATTTGATCCAACAGAAAAGACATATGTTGCAACATGTTGAAAATTTGTTTATATATAATTTCAATTAAGTTCATATGTTAGACTAAAAACTTAATTGAATGTGAGTTCTCATAGGGTCAAATACAACTTTAACTGAGTCTTTTGGCAATTTCATGATGAGACGGTACTGCGTTCCTCCGACCAGAGTCATTGATCGATCAATCTGAGCTGAGCCAATTCTTACTACCTCATATGTTAGACTAATACCTTAATTGATTAATCTAGGACTAGGGAACTAATAACTTGATTGAATAATCTGGGACTAGGGGGAGTTCTCATAAGGTCAACTACAACTTCAATTGAGTCTTTTGGCAATTGCATGATGAGACGGTACTGCGTTTCTCCCGACTAGAGTCGTCGATCGATAACTCTGAGTCAAACCAATTCTTACTACCTCATATGTTATACTAATACCTCAATTGATTAATCTAGGACTAGAGTACTAATACCCTAATTGAATATAGGGTCAACTACAACTTTAATTGAGTCTTTTGTCAATTGGATGATGAGATAGTACTGTATTTCTCCCGACCAGAGTCGATGATCGATCACTCTGAGCTGAACCAATTCTTACTACCTTATATGTTAGACTAATACCTTAATTAATTAATCTAGGACTAGGGGTAAGTTCTCATAATGTCAACGACAATAGATGGCAACGCCTATTTGATAATTTACAACAGATGGGTAATCTATTACAAAATATGACTCAATTTATTTGATAATTTACAACAGATGGGTAATCTGTTACAACAGATGACTTAATTTATTTGATAGTTTACAATAGATTCGTGATCTGTTGCAACAAATGGCTTAATCTGTATGATAGTTTACAACAGATTACATAATCTGTTTGATCCAACAGAAAATACATTTTTTGCAACAGGTTGAACATTTATTTATATATAATTCAATTGAGTTCATATGTTAGACTAATACCTTAATTGAATATGAGTTCTCATAGGGTCAACTACAACTTCAATTGAGTCTTTTATCAATTGCATGATAAAATGGTACTGTGTTCCTCCCGACCAGACTCGGTGATCGATCACTCTGACCCAAATTGATTCTTACTACCTCATATGTTAGACTAATACCTTAATTGATTAATCTAGGACTAGGGTACTAATACCTTGATTGAATAATCTGGGACTAGGGGTGAGTTCTCATAGGGTAAACTATCGATTAATCTTGGACTAGGGGTGAGTTCTCATAGGGTCAGCCACAACAGATAGCAACACCTATTTGATAATTTACAACATATGGGTAATCTGTTGTGACATATGACAATCCATTTGATAATTTACAATAGATAAGTAATCTGTCGCAACAGATGACTTAATCTGTTTGATAATTTACATAAGATTCATAATCTGTTGTTACTTAATCTAATTGATAATTTACAATAGATCAGAAATCTGACGCAACATGTTAAATATTTGTTTTTTACAATTTCAATTGAGTTCATATGTTTGACTCCTAAATTGATTAATCTAGGACCAGGGGTAAGTTTTCACAGGGTCATCTCCTAGAGTACTCGTCAGCTATAAATTCAATTGTTTTTATATGATTTTAAAAATTATGCATATATTTTATGATTTTAAAAATAATTAAGATCATTTCGTACCAAATTAACATTTTCAAAACTACTTGTCATTATTTTCCAAAATACAAATCAACCCATATAAAACGTTTCATCATTTTAAATCTCGAGGTCTGGCTTTTCCTCTTTCATTCTTACTCAACAATATAGTACAGATAATAGCTACTCAATAAATTTGCTCAACCCTCCACAACATATCATTTTTCTTCTTATTTTATGACCACATAGGTGTTATTTTTGACATCATTCTTGCTTGTATCAGTCATTTTCTTTGTCTTTATAGGCAACAAAGTTCAAGAAGAACTCTATATTTGTTTTTTTTTCTAAAAAATAAGGGCTTTTAAGTTAATGATGAAAAATAAAACTTTTAGTTGTATTATCTTTGAGAATGGGTTTACAATTTTGAGTTTTGATGGTAAAATTATAGGGAAAACTTGAGAAATCACTAGTTTCCATCGTAGTGTTTCGTTGACTGTCGTGGTATAGTTAGATGGTGTTTGTGGTGGTAGTGGTGGTGGTGGTGGTGTTTGTGGTCATCGTGGTGGCACCGGTGGTGGCATTGGTTAGTGGTGTTTGTGGTGGTGTCAGTATTCATGGTGTTTGTTTGGTTGTTGGCATTGGTTGGTGATATTTGTGGTGTTAGCTGTTGGTGTGTCGGTATTCGTGGTGTTTGTAATGTATTTTTTAAAATCTATGCATACATCAACTTTAATGTAATTTTTGTTTTTCTTTGTCTGTAGGTAAAACATATCTCCCAAAAGAAAAGAAAGTGAAAGTGGATCAACGTTTGACCACTAAATAAAGGCTACAATACAGAGGGATTCGGAGGAGCTTCCTGAAAAATCTCAGTCAGGGAAAAGTAAAGCTGAGGAGAGATGTGAAAAAAATATTGAGGAAGGTGGACAAGGGTCCGTAGATGGTGATGAAGAAAATAAAAGTGAGAAAGAGGAGGAATTAGAGAGTCAGAAAGAGAAAGAGGATGATTATCAACATGATGATAATGGATCACCGATGGGGCGTGAGTTAATATCGACATCCCAGCATGATCATGTCAAAAATTTTAGTATTTATAGGTTTGAAGTTGCGATGCCGATAAATGACCCAGAAGGTAAACAACTAACCGGTCAGATTGTACTTAAATGTCAGAAGGGGAAAATTTTTGAACATTTTATGAAAATTATGAAGAACGAAAACATAGGCTGACTTTTTAAGAAGAGCTGCTTTGGACGCTTTCTTGAGCTTCCTAAGGACCCCTCTGCCCATATCCGTTTCCCTATGACGTTGGTATATGGTCTTCTCAAGTGCAGGATCAAGTACACGGGGGATGATAAATATCCGGAGGAGGGGGGAAAAAGAAGATAGATAAAATTTGGATCAACTACTGTGGCATTCCTATTTGTTTTGGCTTGCAAGAGTTTGCCATAGTGACGGGCCTGAGATGCCATCGTCCAGAAGGACCACCACCTCGAAAAAGATCCAAGGCAAGAAAATGCAAGGGAAAAATAGATGGGTTGTTTGACATTGCTCGACGTGGATACAAAGCATCAGATTTGTTGACAGATATCGAGGATAAAACCATACCAGAGCAGTATAGGGAGCAATTATGCTTAGTTTGGTTTACCCATTCGGTTATATTGGCAAGAGACGTCAACAAGGTCATAGAAGATGATTTATTGGCGCGTGCTGAGGATTTTGATAAATTCAATAATTATCCCTGGGGATATGACAACTTCTACCTGACTGTCCAATATTTACTGACAAAGCTATCCTCAGGGACGACCACATTATACGACTTTTCTTGGGTTTCCATGGTAAAATTAATCACTAATTTTACTCATCAATTAATTTATATTGAATATAGTTATTATGATTTTTATTTTGCTTGCTTCCTATTTACACTTTTTAGGCTTGGGCATTTAAAGCCATTTCTCCCCTCCGAAAGCAGTTAATGGATTACCTGGATGAGGTTTCTCATCCAAGGATATTTAGGTGGTTGGCTGCAAAGAGCAACACCAATATTAAGGAAGCTGATCTCTTTAACCCTTCGGATGATGCAGTATGTCTTCTTCAAGTAAAATAATTCTACTCAAAGATAAGAAATATATTGAACAGATGTTATATCTGATGCACCAGATGGGATATCTGTTGCGATGGGGTATATCTTGCATCAGATTACCTATCTGTGGCTTCGGTTCTCTGAACCCAACTCCTAAAAGATTAACCATTTACTGTAAATTATGCAATAGATGTTTAATCTGATAACATATCATTTGTCTGTTGCGACGTACAGATCAACTATTGCATAATAGATTACCCGTCTTGTGCAGCTGTTGCAACAGATGATTGATATTTTACATCAGATTATCCATGTGTTGCTCTGTTTCTCTGAACCAGACTCAAACGGATTTTAACCATATACTGCAAACTATGCAACAGATGGGTCTTTCATTTTAAAAAATGTAGCCCAACTGTGAAAATTATTATATTATATAATTTAAATGCATTTGTCCTTTTTTTCTTTTTTATAGGTTGTACATCCATAGATCGTGCTTACTGAGGAGGAGTCGGTGATGACTTCTTATATTACTCTAGGTTATGTTGATACTATTTCAAACCCAACGATGGAGTTAATAAAGAAGGAATTGGTTGGAGCAACATCCATAAGAAGAGTAGTTAGGCAAGGTCAGCCCGATGTTGAGGCTCTTCATGACCAACCTTTTACTAAGGCAGATCCAGGTGCTTCTTCTGGTGGAGTTGTTGGTATTGGTGGCAGGCATGCTGATGCTACTACCACTCATGATGATGAGCATGATGATGCTCAAGAAAGAATAAATATGTTTAAAAACACCTCTTTTCGCCCTTACACAGGTCCCTCTCACCCCTCTTCACCCTCGTGTTCTCGTTGTGAATGCGGTGAGTGCAAGGACAGACAGAATAAACTCTTTGAAAAAGTAGAGGCTATCTCTAAAGCTACCAAGGAATTCAAATCCAAGAGGTGTGTCATACCATCCAAGAAAGTGAGGGAGCCACACACTCCTACAACGTTGGTTAGGAGAAAGAAAAGAGCAATTAGAGACGTACTCTCCACTTGAAAATCAAAAGAAATTACAATTCCTCCCTCTCCAAAAACTGTTAAAGTTTCGAGTCCAGTCAATAAGGAGGACCTATATGCGGAACTTGGCGCCGAAGAGAAGAGGGATCTGCGATAGGCCAAGAATGCCAAGTTAGGCGTACCAGATTACCCCAGGCCTCCCTTTTCCCCCCAAGACTTCCAGACTATGACTGATATGCATATGCCGTACGAGGACAAGGCAATTTTACTTTTCCTAACCTAGCCCTTTTAATCTACCCCATGAAGAAGAAGCTACGTTACTGATTTCACATCTGTTGCAACAGCTGGGTATACTGGTGTAACTGGTTGTGGTTCTATTGCAACTTATTATCCATCTGTTGCATAAGTTGCGTTGGATTACTGATTTAGAGAACCCTATGCAATAGATAGACCATCCGTTGCATCTTTATAATTACTAACCTATTTAAAAATTGACTTCTTATCTCACAGCATGTTGACATAATTCTCTGCCTCATGAGGAAAAGACAATTAATTTATCGGGAAGCTTATGACGCTACTGATAGGATAATGGGCCTCGACTTCTGCAAGAAGCTCAAGGATAGGTACAATCAACTTAATGGAGAGGCGTCAGCCCTTGGCGTGGGACTTGATTTCCTAGTTCCTACATTGGTCTTGGATAAAGAATAAATGTTAAGATATGTTAGAGGGGACAGGCCAAATCTACACGGCAAGAGCTGGACCGAGGCAAAAAGGATTCTTGCAGTCATTAGCGTGAACGGCATACACTATTGGGCTGTTGAGATACTACTCGAGAAGGGAAAGATCAATGTTTATGACTCCAACATACCTCTCATTGCCAATTTCAATCTTCTTTTCCTCGTGGAGCCACTTATGGTGCTGTTGCCCATCTTATTGAGGGAGAGTAAACTGATAAATCATTTTCCAAAAGAAGTGTTGATAAAGAAATCATGAGATTTTAAAGGTCGAAATAGGGGAATGATCCTTTCAAAAGATGATGCCGCTAAATCGAGCGGCTCGCACGCTCTTGCACACATCAAATGTTTGCTGACCGAAACAGAAATGGTCGAGTCAATGACTTTTATGTGTGACAATACTGTGGCAAACCTGAAGAGGTCTGGGATTATGGGGTACTAACTGGGCGCTTGAAGCCTGTGTATATAGAAAAGCCTGTGAAATAGAAATTTTTAATTTCAAGTCACCCTTTACTTTATTATATGTATATGTATTGGCAATAATTTTTTCTGATGAAAGTTGAGTTTTTTATAATGCAATAGATTAGATTGTCAATCTGTTGTAAAATATCTTTAATCCATTCTGGGAGATAGTTTATCTGTTGCAATAGGTTGGTCATCTGTTGCATTACGCCGATGTTATTTATATGAATAATCTATTAATCTAAGTCTAATTTGTTGCAATAGTGGGAAGACCTATTTGATAATTTCCACAGATGACCTAAATTTTACAACATATGCCTAAATCTTTTTGATACTTTCCAACAGTTACGCTTGAATATCCGTGTGCTCACCGACAACAAACCAGTAGCAAATACACACACCACCATGAAAATTTCAGCAATTAGGCTTCAATATCCATGTGCCCAACAACATCAAACCAGTAGAAATAGCAACAATAATGTAGTATCTTCTTGCTCAATTTTGTTTCTCTTCATAAGCCTTGACTTTGTTCAACGAACCCCAGATTATACGATTTGCTTGTGAAGGGTGTCGTTCTTCATACCAATCAAAGTGATCTCATCCACCCAATTTCTATAAAAAAGAGAACACAATTATAAAACAATTACAAGTCAATAATTACTCAATTAATTAAATAAAAAACATTACCTTTGAAATCTTACAAGTAAAAAACCTACGACCCAGATTTTGTTGAGTCCAAGAAGTCTTTAATAGAGCTCCATGACCGCACTTACAATATCAAAAATCTTTATCACAAAAAATAGTGAAAGATGCGCTCGACATTGTCAAGGTCAATTGGAAAAAATAAAAGTAATAATTTGAAGAATTTGGATTGATAAAAGAAGATGACGATGAAGAAGAAGATTTGGGAATTTAGGATTAAATTTTAGGAGGAAGATGAATATATAAGATAATGGGGGAAATATAACCACTGGGGACCAAGTGACGGCAAGTCAGCAAAATGTGCCAGGACTGAAACTAACACATTTGATGCCTATTTTATTTTATGTGTTTGAAATGAACATGTCTACTTGATGCCTATTTTATTTTAGGTGTTTGAACTAAACACCATCGATGGGTTGTGCCTTTTTTTATTTCAATTCACTTTAACCTTTTTTACAGGTAGTGGAAATTTCTTATGTCCAACGAAAGTTGAATTTTTATAATGCAACAGATTCTCCATCTGTTGTAATAGTTATCCTACCTGTTCTGACAGATAGTTTATTTGATGCAATAGGTTGGTCATCTGTTGCATTATCTCGATGTTTTTATCTAAAGTCCATCTGTTGCAATAGTGGGAATACCTGTTTGATAAATTCCAACAGATAACCTACCTGTTAAAACATATGTATAAATTTGTTTGATTATTTCAATAGATGTGTCATCTGTTACAACAGATAAAGACCATTTGTTGCAATATATGTCTAAATCTGTTCTTTTTTTTCAATAGATGTGTCATCTGTTGCATTATCTTGATGTTTTTATCTAAAATCCATCTGTTGCAACAGAGGAAAGACCTGTTTGATAAATTCCAATAGATCACCTAACTGTTGCAATATATGTCTAAATCTGTTCAAATTTTTCAATAGATGTATCGTCTGTTGCAACAGATACATTATCGGTTGCAATATTTGAATCTAGTATTCCTTTTCAATTAATAAGTTCAAATCTAAGGAATAAATAAAATTCGTAGACAAAATAAAATAAATCGAAGCCTTCATAAATTAGCTGAAATAAGTCAACGAATAAATAAAATGTAAAAAAATTGTTATGGGTACAAATCTCAACAAATACATCAACAACAATTTAAGTATACTGCCAAGGATTGCTTTGACAGGTTCAAGCTATAAATATCTACTTAGTATGGATAAGTTGTTCTTTATCCGGTGCTATGAAATTCGGCTTTGCTTATCGTGGATCTTTATTGTCGCTTGCGTACGGTTTTTGCGCTTTCTGTTCTCCGTATTTCCATAAAAAGAGTAGTATATTATCAATGTTGTTCAGCAGTAGCTTCTTCTACATCCACCTGGATAGCCAGAATTGGTCAATGCTAATCGCGGAGATACAATAAAATGAAAAAGGATAACTCATCTCTTCTAGCAAATCAAATAGGTCTTCCTCCTATTTTAAATTGTCCCAAACATATTATATTTTTGTTGAAACAATGAATCAACTGTTGGGATAAATTTCTACATGAGGAAGTCCCTGTGTGATAATTTCCAACGGATGAACCATCCGTTGCAATATATGAATCATCTGTTGCAGTAGATAGGTCGTTTTTTGGTATAAATAAAAGTTGTACGAAGAGCAGTTTGATTTGCTAAAACAAACGAGACATATGTTGCACCAGATAAAGTATCTGGTGCAACAGGTTAGTCAACTGTTGCAACAGATGTATGTATCTATTTGATAATTTTTAGCAGATGTGTCATCTGTTGAAACAGATATGTGTCTATTTGTTTAATCAGTTGGAAGACATAATATATTCACCTTCTTCAGCTCGTGCTACTCTTCTTTGGACATTGTACGTTGCTTAGTGCAACACACGGATAGAGGAGTTGCAATTTTTCTTTTTTGGATGCCTCATAATGCCTTAGAAATCACTCTCCTTCTCCTCTTAGACCTAATCTCTAATGGAGCGGATGGAAATAAAATCCTCTTTGATGTAATGAGACCCCTCTTAGATGCTAATTCTTTTATAGAAGCAGTTAATGCATTAATAGCATTAATCACTACATCATGTTTCGCCCTGCAGTCTTGAAATTTGTATGCAGAACATTCACTGGGAGAGGCAAAATTTGTATAACCAGTATGATCATACTCATAATGGTTTGCTTTAAATACTGTAAGAGGAGCATCATTAGCATCAACAACAGCACCACTACCACCACCAATAGCTCCATCAACAACAACAAGCCCACCCTCCAAAATTATTTTTTGTGTAATGACTGTTGCTCTAAATAATTCTGTTTTTATTCTGTCGATGACCTTAGGGTCCGATAAAGTTTGCACAGACTGTAAAGTAAGAAAAAATGGCATCTTCAACTCTCGATTAGTTGGAACTAGCGACGGATGCACATTCTAACATAAATCATTACATATATTAGAATGATAATTAGATCATTCAAAAAATATTAATTAAAAGAAAAAATTAATTATAATTATACTTACTGCATCCTTCGGGGGGTTGAAGAGATCAAGAAATTTTTCATTTTTATGAGTTTTGGCCGACAACCATCTCAAGATTCTTGGACAGAAAACTCCTTCCTGGTAGTTCACTTGTTGTATCAAATAAAGAATGGCTTCAAACGCCCAAGCCTGTAAAATAACGCCAATAAATCAAAACCATTATTGAGCGAAAAAAATGAATGATATCATAATATAAGAAAGAAATATTTACCATGAAAGCCAATGGAAAGCCAGATAAGTTGACTCTCTTTGGTGCTAACGGAGTCAACAAATATTTGACAGTTATTTTGAAGCTTTCATACCCCTATGGATAGCTGTTAAATGCCTCAAGATCCTCAAAGAGATTTATTAAACCGAGGCTTATGTTGCTGTTAACGTCTCTCGCCCAAAGAATATTATGTACAAACCAAACCAAGCATAATGACTGTTTGTGCTTCTTTGAAAGTCCTTTACCTTTCAACGCTTCTATCAAATTTTTATTTTTGAAGCTTGGACCAAAAATGGATACCAGGTTATCACGATCACACGACTTGCCTTTGCCTTTTTTGGGTATGCGGGGTGTTTTTTTTGGGGTTAGAATAGGTATAACTTGAGAAGGAGGATAACATTTTAGTCCAGTAACTATGGCAAACTCCTTCCAACCAAAACAAACAGGTATGCCATAGTAATTTATCCACACCTCATCCATCTTATCTTTGTTTTCATACATAATCCTACGTTTGAGAAGTTCATATACCATTTTCATTTGGAAACGAGCATTGTTGTCCTCCAGCAAATCAAGATATTTCCCAAAGTAGCTGTCCCTGAAATAAGCATCAAATTTTTGTTATCGAAGTATTTTTCTGAAGGCGTCGAAAGATTTTCCCATGGCTGACTTAACCACAAAATCACTCGTTAAATCTGCGGCACCATCGTACTGCATTCTCACAGGATAACAATCAATGTTGAAGGCTTTGACCAGCTCTTCGGTGGAAGGGCTATTAGCATCTGAATCATTTCTTTTGAACTATTCCTCCTCCCCGTGTTCATCATATTCTGCTCCCGATTGAGATAACGCTTGTAAAGTAAGCTCATAGAGTGGTGGATGTAGCCTAGCTGCTTCATTTGTTCCTTTACTTGGACTTGATTCTATTTCTGTTCTTTTGAGAACCATATTATCTAAAATTAACAGGAATATAAAATAATATATTATTTTTGATTAATGCATCGTTAAAAAGGAATAACAGTAAATAAAATAAGCAAAACAGTAAAATACCAGTTGCAATAGATCGGTGATCTGTTGCACCACATAGTATATCTGTTGCAGCATATAACCAAACTGTTGCAGTGGATGAGTAATATGTTGCAACAATACAAAACATACCATTCATCTTTTACGACAGATGAATGGTCTGTTCAACAGATCACACAACTTTTGTGACATCATCTGTTGCAACATATGAGTGATCTATTAGAATAGTTAAATAATTCATAGCAACGACTGAGTAATCTATTGTGACAATACAAGACATATCACTCATCTGTTGAGAAAAATGAATGATCTGTGCAACAGGTCACACATCTATTGCAACACATGAATGATTTATTGGAACAGTTATCAACAGTCAATATTGTTTAGATTTCTTCTAACATAGGGTCTTCTATCGTGGTAGATGAATGATTAGTAGGAAAAATTAAGTCTTGAACTTTTCCTGTAGGAAGAGATGGTAGAATTTTATCCAATAGGAGGTTCATTTGTTGCATCAGATCATTAATCTTATGGTTATTCCATTGCACCAGATGGTTAATTAGTTGCATCAGATTTTTAATTCGAAGCTTAATCTGTTGCAACATATGGTAAAGTTGTTGCATCAGATTATTAATCTGTTGCATTAGAATTGTAATCTGATGGTTCCTCTGGTGCATCAGATGGTTGATCTATTGCATCATATGATGAATCTGTTACATCAGATGGTTAATATGTTGCACCAGATGGGTAATCTGTCGGAGGAAACAGAAGCATGATTTTGTTAAACAAAAAACAGCAATTTCACCATTTTTACCAATAACAAGAACAAAACAAATCAAATCAAATTGTTCTTTTTTTTTTATAAACACAAATAATAAAAATCAAACTTCAAAAAAATGCAACAAAAAATAAAATATCATAATTCACTTCGAAAAGAGAAGAGAAGAGAAGAGAAGAAATACCAGAAATTAGGATTTTATTCAGACTGCATTTCAAATTAGTGCAACAAATATTGAAATTTTTAACCAATACTATAAGATAAGTTGGCTCAAGTTCCTCATTTTCTTCAAAACTATAAAGGCCATAAATTTTTACCTGTGAAAGAAGAAAAGGACCGATGAAGAATTCAAAGCTGTTGTGGCCGGAGAGCAAGGCTGTCACATCAATTAAAATCGAAAAGGAACTGAAATCCCAACTATTTGTAGTTGGATATTGAAGTCTCCGAGGATTGAAATAAGAATTTGCAGAATAGTTAGTTGGGAGAGAGTTGAGAGAAGCTGCGAGAGAGGGATGATACAGGTTGATTAAATTGAAGAGGGAAACTCAAAGCCCAACTATTTGTCGTCGGAGGTTGAAGGGAGAAATTTTGCAGAACTGTTGGTTGGAAGAGAGTTGAGAGAAGCTGTTGAGAGAGAGGAGAGAGTGGTTGATTTGGATTGAAGAGGGTGTGGGTTAGGTTGATTTGTATTTTTGAAAAGATTAGAAAGTTTTGAAAATATTAATCAAGTCCACAATTAACTTGACCCTATCTGTTGGTCAATATCACCAATCCTTCATTCAAGACTTAAAAGACACCTATCCTTCAATTTTCTCATGAAACTTCGTTTTTGATTTTATGATAAAAAAATTTAATCACTATGTAGACACAATATAAATTTAGTATTGTATTTTTGACAACTTATGAATCATTGCTTATATTTTCTATTAATATGAGCTCTAAATAAGTAATTTTATAAATTATTATGTTTGAATAAAATTTATACTATATATATTTTTTTAAATATAACTTTTAAATATTTCAATAGCAACACTCAAAATTCAAAGTACTTAGTTATGATAGACATTGACACATTATAGAAATCACGAAAATTATACAATTCATAAGTGTCGACCCTAATTATGAAAAACGAGCATACATATGCTATATTATGAAAATCTTACACCTATACTTTCCGTAATATTATACCTATTCTTTAAACATTTAAAAAAATTATGTATAAAACAATTTTAAAGTGAAAGAATAAAATAAAATATTACATTTAAATAAAATTACAAATAACTTATGTAACGACCTAAAAATTTGATGAAATAAGTGAAATTTGTGATTTTGTATTATTTTACTGTTTTACCCCCTCTTCGTAGTTGTGTTATGATATTTTTGGGCTATGAGAGTGATTGACATGATTTTCGATGCATTTTGGTATCATTAATGCAATATTATGGTTTTTGATGGCTTTGAGAGCCTTATTTTGGATTTATGTAGATATCTTTTGATCCGTGCAACGAATGGCCAAACGGATTCTGCCATCAGCTTCGGAATATCGATTTTAGGCTAGATAGACCTTTCGTTCGGTTCCCAGTGCACCCGAGCTCATTTCGATCTATTGGTCAGAAAGTTGGAAAATTGAAAATATGGGTGTAGGACCGACATTTGATTGAAACGACCTCGGATGGAAAATCCAACTTAGCCAGCAGATCCAGAATGTCGATTTTAGGGTGTTAACATGTTTGGTATGATTTTACGGCTTTTAAATCTCATTTCGACCCTCGATTTGGAAAATTATAATTTCGAGTTTCGGGGGTCAACTTTGTTAAAATGATTTTTTTAAAAAAAAAATCTAATATCGACATCGCGTCCGAAACGTCGAATTTAGTATGATTACATAGTTCTTTTGCATGTATCAGACTCCAAACGAATCCCGGGCACCCCGTCGAAATACATTTCGACTCAAGGGAAAAAACTGCACAGCTATTACAGAAAATCTGTAATAAATAGCAAATTTTTCACCCTTTTTGGTCCATTTTGCTCATTTGCATCTTGGCTCTTGGGAGTTAAATCCTAAAATAGGGTGGGAGCTTAAAAGTAAAGTTTGTGAGAGCTTGGGAAGCTAGATTAACACCTTTTTCTTGATTTTATTACGGATTAAGGGTGTGTTTGGCATGATGGAAAATGTTTTCCAGAAAATGTTTTATGGTTTTCCCTTGCTTGGTTGCAACAAAATGTTAGGAAAATATTTTTGAAGACAACTTATTTTCCACCATTTGATGGAAAATGACTTCCTTAGTAGTTCAAGGGAAGTCATTTTCTGGAAAGAAAAATTGTGGCGCCAGTTATTTCCCCCACACCCACCCCTATCCCCCCACCCCCAACAACACTAACTTTCCATGTCCCAAACTTCAGAAGCATGCTTCACTGTCAATTTTCTCCCAATTTTAGGGTTTTCATTTCTTTCTCTCCACTGGGATTTTGTAAGAATCTCAAGGTATGTTTCATAATTAATTTCTTCTACGTTTCATAATTAATTCTTTCTATAATTTTGGTCCAAAAAAATTTTAAATCGTTGTGATCTTGATCCAATACTAATTGCCAACCATGTAAGGCAACAGAGGAGTACTTCACTGAGTTCATTCGGAATAAATTTAATATATTTCATGTTCTTCCTTTGGATTCTCTTAATGTTTCTTGAGAAATTGAAGAGTTGGTGTTAATGGTAGCTAATCAAGCACAGAGGGCAAAAATGGAGCTCGATCCGGAGGACGAAGAAGCAGTGAAGAGAGTGATTTTGATTATGAACCTATTTGAGAATAAATTTGAGCCTGACCCCTATGTAATCAAGAAGTTTCTTGATTATCTTGGTATCACCACTTGGGCTCAATGTCATAAGGAGATTAAATTCTTGGAAGATGAAATTAATTTCGAATGCTCAGAGAATTACGAAAGAGAAAACAACTAAAAATATTTTCCAGAAAATTATTTTCTACTCACCAACCAAACACCCTAAAATATTTTTCAGAAAATATTTTTCACTCACCAATGTCACAAGGAGATTAAATTCTTGGAAGATGAAATTAATTTCGAATGCTCGGAGAATTACGAAAGAGAAAACAACTAAAAATATTTTCCAGAAAATTATTTTCTACTCACCAACCAAACACCCTGAAATATTTTTCAGAAAATATTTTCCACTCACCTACCAAACATGAAAAAATAAGAAGAAAATCAACTTATTTTTCATGAAAACAATTTTCAGGAAAACATTTTCCATCGTACCAAACACACCCTAAAGGTAAAAATTCACTCTTTTCTTAGTAATTTCTTGATTAATTTCTCAAAACCCCAAAAATATTATGGCATGATTTTAAACCCAAATTTCACTCCTTTCACTTGAATAATATTTTTATCTTATAATTACTAGTTTTTCATCAATTTAACCTTCAAAATAACTCCAATTCTTGATTTTTACCCGGATTTCAAAGATTTTTTTCGATAAAGCTTAAAAATATTTTTTCTTCGATTTGAACCCCGTTTTTTACTCGATTCAACTTGGGTTTTCAGCTGTAGGTTCCCAAAAATATGAGGAACATATTTTTAAAGTAAAGTTTCGGAGTGTGTTTGGTAAGGAAAATATTTTTCTGGAAAAAGTTTTCCTGAAAAATAAGTTGGTTTTCTACTTATCTTCTCATGTTTGGTTGGTGAGTGGAAAATAATTTTTGAAAAATATTTTATGATGTTTGATTGGTGAGTAGAAAATATTTTTTACAAATATATTTTCTAGTATTTGGTTGGTGAGTGAAATTTATTTTTTTAGAAAATACTACTAACTATTAACTAGTATATCACTGCCTGAACAAATTTAAGCATAGCAAATCATATCAATATCGATTATTAAGATATTACAAGTCACTAAATTTTAAGCAATTACTAATTAGCAAACATAGGAGTCACTTTTCAACATTTTATCAGGACAATCTCAAGATACCACAATCAATAGAAATACAATTGAACGACGAGCTTATTCAACCTTGTGAAACAAGCTACAACGATGACAAAATAGAATATGCAATTATCAAAAGTAACATAGGTAAGTCTTCCTCTATGCACATGGAAATAACAATACATTCAACGAACATTGAAAATAAGGAAACATTCAGATTTCAATATTTTTTATTTTAAGCAGTGAAAGATTAGAGCAAAGCACAGTGAAAAATATTTTTGAGTAATGTTTATTTTTTATTAATGTGAATTTGAGTATTGTAGGGGTGGGGGAAGAGGGGTAGGGTGGGGGTGGGGGCATAAAAGTCACATCTGTCATTTTTTGAAAAATGACTTCCCTTGACCCATGAGGGAAGTCATTTTCCCTCAAATGGAGGAAAATAAGTCATTTTGGAAAACATTTTCCCAATGTTTTAGTACAACCAAACAAGGAAAAATAAGAAAATATTTTCCAGAAAACATTTTCCATCATACCAAACACACTCTCGATTTTGCCCTTTTTTTCCGAAATCCCATTTTGGGGGTCCGTTTTGACCCCGCATCAAAAGTAGTCAATATGGGTGTCGTTGGTTTTGTATTGATGCGTAGATTTCATATTTGATATTTTTAGTGGAATTCGAAATTATTCGTGAAAAGTAAGGTCGCAGGTTCAAGTGTAGCGGATCGATTTTGACTTTCGAGGTAGGTTATGGCTTAACTCTTTCAGACTGGGTTAGTTAGTAAATGATGATACAAAATGCATGTTAATGGTGGGAACTAATCATGAAAAATAAATATTTATGTGTTGTGCCCGTGTGGGGGCCTATATGTGATGTGACTGTCAAAATTGAATTATTATGTGATATGTGTGACCGTGTAAGGTCCTATGTGATATTAATAGCTTTGAATACATGTGAATAATTGTATTGTGTTGTTAAGATGATTAATATGGTACCATTGATGTATTATGATTATATTCATACATTATTTTGGAATATGAGACGTGTGGAAATTAATGGATAAAACTGAAATAATTAGTGGATATTGGCTCACATGGTTGTGGAAATACATCATTGTGGTTGGTTATAAAAATACTTATTGTGATTGGTTGTGAGCATTACATCCTCATGTCATACTCATTCATAAAACATTGGTAACACCATGGCAACATCTGAGAAACACTGGCAACACTTTTTTAAAACCCTCCCCGAGGGATGTAGCGGGGAGAAGATATTATAACACCTTATAAAACCCTTTCCTAGGGATGTTCCGAAAAGGAGATATGAGATATGTGTATTGTATACGGGTTGATGAACCCCAAGGTTCCTACGTCGGGAAGCCTTAGCTCCGTAGGTGTATACGGGGATTATGCGACGATCCGGAGGTTGTGCGACGACCTCGTGCATCATCATCATCATCATCATCATATACATTGCACTTACTTTATTGTGTTTATGTTGTGTTGTATTGACTTATCATCAATGTATTTGTCTTACCTTCCCTTGCTTGTATTTGATGATCTTGTATCTACATGTTCTCTCTTGTTCTATTTATATGTGACATAATGTATACTTGTGTTCTATATCTTGGTGTGTTGTTGTAATATATGTGAGATATATTAGAACTGTTAGTGCAAGTGGTGTGTGCTACCATTATGGGATATTTTCTGATTGCAGGTGACGCGCCCTTAGTGTATATTTTGTATGCTTTATTTTCTACTTTGCTTGGTCAACCTATGATACCTACTGAGTACAAGTGGACCGTACTCATTCCTATTGCGCCCTTCCGGTGTAGGTCTTAGCTAGAATGCGCTTTAGTTTACTTGACTCGGGCGATTGTTGGAGCTTTCAAGGTAGCGGTTGAGCATTCATGCGTCCAAAGTTCACCTCTATCTTTCTATATTAGTTATGTCTTTATTAGTATTTGGAGACAGTTAATATTCCTTTGTGGTTATTTTTTTGATGTATTTGATTCTTGGATTGTATTAGTAGTTCTTATACTATTGACACCTAGTTTTGGGCATGATTGGTACTTTGGATAAGTTCTTTCCGCATTGTTATGATTACTTATATGGTTTGGCTTCGTTCTAGAAGCCTTGCATTGGGATATTTTTTTGTCTTTTCCTCTTTTCTTATCAGTTTGGGTGATAGGCTTACTTGTTAAGGTATGCCGCGACAAGTGACATCATGACCCTCATTTTTGGTCCGTGACAACTTAAGTATTTAAAGTGAAAACAAATTATTACTAATAGTTGGTTTATCCTATTAAATAATTTGTATCATTCCATATCACAGTCATTAGACACAAAAAAATTATTTTAAAAAATAAATAATCCATCCATTTGCTAACTTTTTATTTTAAATTATTTCCAAATTAAAAATAAAAGAAAAAATAACAATTTAGCCTCTTTTATCAATTTCTCTCCGAATTAAAAGGTGTCGCGTGGATATTTAGCTTCTTTCATCATTCAATTTTTTATTACTATTTTAGTTTTTGCTTTTTAATCTTAATTTTTTTATTTTACATTATTAATGTTCCATTTCTTTTCTTTTTATTTGTCAATCATTACTTCTTATAATTTTATGTTATGTCACATATTTTTATTATTTATTTCTTCATCTAGCATAACTGATTAACTACACTACTATTTTAATTATTGAATTAAAATAGAATTTTATTGTTGAACAAGGTTATAGATTCATATTTTCTTTTCTTTTGAATTAAATTACGTGGGTCATACAAAATTATCGAAAAATATGAATCAATTATTTTTATAATATTAGTTATAAATATATTTATTTATTTATTAATATATTTTTAATAAATAATATATGTATCTTGAATATCAATTTAGTATAATTTATAAGGGTTAGTTGCTATCAAATACGAAGCTTACTTTAGACACGGTGGACATCAACACGTTATAGAAATCATAAAACTCATATAGTTCATGTGTGTCAATCTCGTTAACAACAATCCTAAAAAGTCTTCCGCTAATGTTGTGGGGGGCTTATGCTCTCGTGTTACGCCGATTTGATAACTTGTGAATTATCATTTATATATGTTATTAATACGACCTTTAATTGTTAATTATGTTTAAATTATTTTTTTTATAGTCGTGGTGTTTGAGCCAACTTGCAATAAATCTAAACTATATATTTAAATAATTTGAATAATAACAATAGTCAAAATTTCAAACACACTTTAGACATAATAGACGTCGACACATTATAGAATCCTAAAAATTATACAGTTCACATGTGTTGACCCTAGTTAACAACAACTCGAGATATCAAGACGTATTGATGTTGTAGCCTTAGACCCTTAGGTTATGCTGATTTGATAATTTGTGAATCATTACTGATAATTTTTATGAATATATTCTTTAATTAAGCAATTTTATTAAATATTTAATTTAAATTTTATTTCAATAATTTTTAAATATAATTTAAAAATATTTCAATATCGACAGTCAAAGTTTAAAACACTTTAAATATGGTTGACATCGACATATTATAAAAATCATATAATTCATATATTTTGATCCTAGTTAACAACAACTCATGAGAGTCATGCATTGATGTTATCGTCTTACGTCCTTATGTTACGTCAATTTTATAATTTACAAATTATAATTTATATTTGTTATTAATATGATCTCTAATCAAGCAATATTATATTTAAATAAAATTTAAGGTATATATTTAGATAAATTTTAAATTAATTTTTATTTTATTAATTTCTGTCAAAATTCAAATCATTATACAAATAATAGATACTAACACATTATAGAAATTGTGAAAATCACAAAATTCACATTTCTAGACCCTAGTTAACAACAACTAAAGATATCAAGACGCATTATTGTTGTAATAGTGTACCTCTGTATTACGGTAATTTGATAACTTGTGAATATTACTTATATTCACGATTAATATATCCTCTAATTAAATAGTTTTAATTACTTATTATATTTTAATAAATTTAAACTATATTTAAATAATTTATAAGTCTAATTTGAAAATATTTCAATAATTATAATCAAAATTCAAAATATTTTAGACATGATAAACATTGACACATTATAAAAATCATATTTTTCATATTTGTTGAACCTAGTTAATGTTTTAAGAAAAACACCTTTGTGACAAACTTTAGAATGAAATGACTTTTATATAATAAATAAATAAATAAATAAATAAATTTCTGTGATAAATTCAAAATTTAGTTAACCACTAATGACCTTTATCCAAAAATATTTTAAAGAATTATGATCAATATATAATAAAATTAGTTATAAATTTCAATAAAAAAAACTAAATAGAAATTGAGGGAGAAGGATGAAAAGGGAGGGTGTGATTGGATATAAGGTGAAATTAAGGAGAGTCTCCCATTTTAAAGCTAAATAAATATTCCTCTTTCATATTTAATGATAGTCATAATTTATTCCACATAAATTTTAGTTACATTTAACTTCTTGAATTTAGAAGGTAGCAAAGATTTATTTTTTTTAAAGGAAAAGGTTAGTATAGTCTTTATACATTTATGACCATTTTTGGGCCAAAAACTTATGGCAAAAAATATGTACTCTAATTAAATAAATCTATTAATTATTATATTTAATTAATTTTTTAAGTTTAATTTGAAAATATTTCAACATTGGCAATCAAAATTCAAAATATTTTAAATATAATAAACACTGAAACATTGTAAAAATTATATTTCTCATATTTATCAACCCTAGCTAATGTTTTAAAAAAAAAGTGATAAACTTTAGAATTGAATGACTTTTATATAACAATAAATTTATTATTGTGATAAGTTTAAAATTAGTTAATTATAGATGAACTTTTTCTAATAATATTTTAAAGGAAGATCAATATATTAATAATCATTGATCAACTTTTCTAAAAAATATTTTAAATAATTATGATCAATGTAGTAATAAAACTAGTTTTAAATTTTGATTTAAAAAAAAAAAGACTAAGGGCTCATTCGTTTGCTCTTAATGGAGGTCTGAATCTGAATGGTTTAGACTTCAGACTATTAAGTGCATTTATTTTTTATTAAGAATTTAGCTCTTAATAGGTCAGAATAGGTCTTAATCATTCAGATCTAGAATCAAGTCTTAATAGGTCTGAAGCAGTATTCTGGTGTTAGATAATATTCACTGTCACTCTATTCATAATCATCAATCACCACCACTAACCACCTCTGCGACCACCACCATTGTCAACCACCACCAACCACCTTCACCATCACAACCACCATCGACAACAAATATCGCTACCAACCATTATTGTCAATCGCTATCATACCTACACTACTTCTATTATTCTAATTATATTCACCGCCACCACCGCCGTTGACAACACTACCATCATCAACCACTACCGGTCAATGCCTACTATCGATCAACTCATCTATCACAACTAGCACCACCGCTAACTACCACTAATACATCACAACCTTCACACATTCTTCGACCACTACCACCATTGTCACTAGTAATGCAACCTTTACCATCACTTCAACCACTACTACCGCTACAATTTATCCCTACTAACAACCATCTCTACCATCACAACTAACAACATCTCCAACTAGCACCAACACATCATCAACCATTATGCATTCATTTTTCAGCCCTCACAATCAACACCTCCAACTACTAACATCAAGCAACGTCACATCATAACCACCACCATCACTATCAACCTCCACCATCATAACAATCACTACAATACCAACCATCACAACTATCACTACCAACATTACTAATCACTAACATCAATCATTGTCACTACAACCACCATTATAAACCATCTCCACTATATAACAAACATAAATATTTCTTTCCAATCAAATAATAATTTTGTTGTATTAAATTGAAGACTTTTCTGTTATATCATTAGTTTTTTATTTGAATTGTATTTTTTATTTTATTACATATACAAATAAATTATTTTTCACACATTCAGATGTTGAAAAACAAACAGTCTTAATCATTCAGTTTTCAGATCTAGAGCATCTTAATCATTCAGATGCACATTTAGATTCAAACGTTGAATCTTTAAAAAAACAAATACAGCCTAAATTGAAGATTGAGGGAGAAGGATGAAAATGCAATGGATGAAGTTAGGTGGGTCCCACATACTAAAGTTAGTTTAATAATTTTTCTTCTTATTTAATGATAGTGATAACTTATTCCACATAAATTTTAGTTGCATTTAATATTAAAAATTTTCTTCTTTTTATTTAAAGAAAAGGTTGATATGGTCTTTGTATATTTATGGCCAAAAAATTATGGCCATTTAGGAGCTCCCATAATTTAAATGTTTTTATCACTGTAAAAGTTTGAAGTTGATGGAATGACCTCAAAAGTGGCTGACTTGAATTTTTTTTATCTTTGTAAGAAAAGTCTTCAAGGATTAACCTTTTTTTTATATATATAATACAAATATATTTTTGCTTCTCTACACCTCAAATATTATTAAACTTTTTATTTTCATTTGTCTCTCACCTTCTATTTTAATTTTTTTTACTTTAACTTTTATTTTTTTCTTGTTTTAATTCATTTGTCTCAACTTATATTTTTCTTTTACATTTTTTTTCCTCATTTTTTCTTTTTTCCTCAAACATTATTTATTTCTTCATTTTTTTTAAATTCATTGGTCTTAACCTTTTTTTTTGTTTTTTTTATCATTTCTTATTTTTCTCAAACCTTTTTTATAATTTTTTTTCTCATGTTTATTTTTCTCAATCTCTTTTTACTTCTTTTTTTAATTATTTATTCTTCTCTTTTTTTTTAACCTTTATTTTTTTCTTATCTTTTTTTTTTCTCAATCTCTTTTTTTAATTTCTCTATTTTGTTTGTTATCTTTTTTCTCAATTTGTATTATATTTTGCTAATAAATAAATAGTTGGATAATCCACAAAGGAATCTTATTTTTTTGACATCAAAGTAGATTTAAGGTCATGACTTATTGTTAGAAAGTCCTTTGGAATAAGTCTTGCCTCTATTGAAAAAATTATAGAACAACTCATAAATCAAGACACAATGTGGTAGTGTCCAGCCTTGCTGTGGAGCACAACTTATTGTTTGAAAATCCTTGAGTTAAGTCTTTCTTCTAAGGTAAGAATTATTGAACATCTCATAAATTAAGGAACAATGTGATAGTGTCAACACTTGTCCATTGGGCTTAACTTGTTCTTTTAGGAGGTTCTTGGTCTAAGTTTTGTTTTAGAGGCAAGACTAATAAAGCATCACATAAATCAAGATACAATATGATAGTGTCAACTCTTGTCCATGGGGCGTAACTTGTCGGCTAAGTCTTGCCTCTAAGGCAAGAGTTATAGAATATTTTATAAATCAAGACACGATGTGGTATTGTCAACTCTTGCCCATGATATGTAACTTGTTGTTTACAAGTCCTTGAACTAATTTATACCTCTAAGGTAAGAGTTATAGAACATCTCATAAATCACGACATAATGTGGTAATGTCAACTCTTACCCATGGACATAACTTGTTGTTTGAAAGTCATTGATTTATAAAATACCTCATAAATCAAGACACGATGTGATAGTGTAAAATCCTTCCCATGGAGCGTGACTTATTGTTTAAAATTTTTTGGGATAAGTCTTGTCTCTAAGGTAAGAGTTATAGAACATCTCATAAATCAAAATATAATGTGATAGTGTCAACTCTTACCCATGGAGCGTAACTTGTTGTTCGAAAGTCCTTGGATTAAGTCTTGCCTCTAAGACAAGAGATAGAATATCTCATAAATCAAACATAATGTGGTAATGTCAACTCTTACCCATAGGGCATAACTTGTTGCTTGAAAGCCCTTGGTCTAAGTCTTACCTCTAATGAAAGAGTTATAAAGCATCTCATAAATAGATATACAATAAGATAGTGTCAACTCTTTCACATAAGGCATAACTTGTTATTTGATGGTTCTTGGGCTAAGTCGTACCTCTAAGAAAAGAGTTATAAAGCATTTCATAAGTAAAAAACACAATGTGTTAGTGTTGAATCTTGCCTAATGTACGTAACTTGTTTGAAAATTCTTGGGATAAGTTGCGCCCCTAAGACAAAAGTTGTAGAATAACTCATAGATGAAGACATAATGTGGTAGTGTCAACTCTTGCCCGTAGGGCATAATTTATCATTTGAAAGTCCTTGAGTTAAGTCTTGCCTCTAAGGCAATAGTTGTAGAACATCTTAAACTGAAGACATAACGTGGTAGTATCAACTCTTGCCCGTGGGGCATAATTTATTGTTTGAAAGTCCTTGAGCTAAGTCTTGCCTCTAAGTCAAGAGATGTAGAACATCTCATATATGAAGACATAACATGGTAGTGTCAACTCTTGCCCATGGGGCATAATTTGTTGTTTGAAAGACCTTGAGTCTTGCCTCTAAGGCAAGAGTTCTAGAACATCTGATAAATAAAAATATAACATGGTAAAGTCAACTCTTGCCCCTGGGGCATAATTTTTTGTTTAAAAGTCCTTGAGGTAAGTCTTGCCTCTAAGGTAAGAGTTATAGAACATCTTATAAATCAAAACACTTGCCTCTAAGGTAAGAGTTATAGAACATCTCATAAATCAAAACACAATGTGATAGCATCAACTCTTGCCCATGAAACGTAACTTCTTATTTAAAAATCATAAGTCTTGCCTCTACAATGTGGTAGTGTCAATTCTTGCTCATGGGGCATAACTTTATTAGAAGAAATCAAATAAAAGAAAAAAATAATAAAAATTGCGAAAATAGAAGAAAAATATTAAAAAAAAAAATCAAAGAAAAAAAGAAAAAAATAAAGAAAATATAGGAGTTGAGGGAAGAAAAGAAAAAATCATACAGATTGAGAAAAAAATTAAAAAAAGAGACAAAACAAAAATAAAGTTTGAGAAAAATTTAAAAATAATAAAAGAGAAAAAATAAAAAATAAAAAAAGGGAGAAAAAATAAAAAAATAAATAGAAGTTGAGAGGGAGAAAAAGAAAAAAAGTAAGGGTTGAGAAAAATTAAAAAGAAAAAAAATTAAAGTAAAATAAAAGAAGTTAATTTTTTTAAATAAAAATTGAGAGAAGAAAAGGGGAAAAAAGTAAGAGTTGAGAAAAATAAAAAAAAAAGAGAGAGAGAGAAAAGAAAAGATAGAAATTAAAGAAAAAAAAACAAAGAATGGGGGCTAGTTTTATTAGACCATTCTTACGAGAGAGAAAAAATAAAGTCATCCATTATAAGGTTCATTTATGTAGTTTACCCTGTAATATTTGGTTCAATCAGATTAGTTCATAAATATTACAAACAAATTTGATAATTTGATCCAAACAATATCCAAACATGATCTCAAAAATCTGAATTAGAAAGAGTAAGTTGGTGATCTATTGCTAAAATTGCTGAGTACCGATCATTCAATAATTAATTTCTTGAAATGCCATAAAATTGCTCTGTCCTACTAGGGGTGTACAAAAATCGAACCGACCAATAAATTGAATAGATAAAAATGTTATTGGCTTATTGTTTCTAGGTTATTGAGTTAATGATTTTTAATGAATTTATAATTTTTTATTTGGTTATTGATTCAATTTCGATTTTTTCTTATTGCCAATAACCCAATATATATATATATATATATATATATATAAACCTATTCAATTTTTTGAAAACCTATTCAAGCTTGAAAATTCTTATAAATTAAAACACATCATGTAGGATTTTGACTGCAACTAAGATTTAATTTCTTTTCTTGTTAGTTGCTAGTATTTCTATTTTATGCGTATTTTCTTATCGATTAAATCAAAAAGCTGAACTGTTAAGGACTAAAAATTGATCAAAAATTGATAAAAATATCTCGTTGATTTGGTTATTGATTTAACATATTTAAAAATCTAAAATCGATAAACCAAACCGATAGTACATAAAATCAAATCGAACCGACCGATGCACACTCCTATGTCCTACAGTAGTTTGTGTCAAGGTAGGTTGGTTAAACCAGTCAATCGGGTCGGGATGGGTCAACCCAGCACTGATCCAATTTTTTTTATCGAGCTCGGTTCGAGTCCGATCCGGTCACCCCACTTATTGTACGGGTTCATGTTGGGCCCAACAGTAATTTAATTGTTGACGGCCTAGCACTGGCCCACGTAAATGTGTGTGAGGTATAACTGGTCCTAAACTGGGTCAACCCACCCTGGATTTGATTAATTAGTCGATTTACCGATCCACACCTTACATAAAAGTCTTAATTCGAATTTTGATAATTTTTCTAATATATACATTCAATATATACTATATGTACGCACATTTATAGATATAATATATACTACTAAATACTTTAAATAATATACATACAACATATATACATTACATTTTATACTACTTAAAAACTATACACACATATACATCCAATATGTATACTACTTAAAAACCTACTTGAGACAATATGCATACAACATATATACATTATATATTATCCTATTTAAAAAAATGTACACGTGTATATATACAACTAGGTAGAGATGGCTCATGGAGCACGGGCCCAATATTGAAAGATTTTGTGAGTCTACGATAGATATAGCTATTATATATATATGGTTGGCAAGTATTTGTATCAGTTGTATCTACATTGTTTACCTCAAGTATTTATATCCTATACTATATATTTACTAAATATTAAATATTTACATTTGACACTGTTTACATATTAAATATTTACATTTGATACTATTTACATATTAAATATTTACATTACATTTGGCTTCTTTATAATGTGAGTTAGAACTTGACAAAAAATACATGTGGAAGATTGGAGTCAAAATAAATTTTTAGACTATGGCATAAAGTAGTGCAAAGTTTAAGTTAATTTTATAGAATTTGTAAGAAGATTTAGGTGTTTGTCATGCATAGGATAGCATGTGAACCCTACCAAAAATCTCAGGATACAGCGAAATAGTTAGACCATCAATAGAGAAACTTTTCTACCAATCACAGACAGAATAACGCATTAAAAGGATGCTTACTTGTCTGACATAATTAGTATATCTCATCCCAACATTTGTTTTTCTTAGCATTTTGATTGAATTGAAATTCCCATCTAGATACTCTTCATGCATATACATCAATTTTTCTGCTAACTGATAGGGATCACAAATATTAGTTATGAAGTCCTACTTGTTAAAGGTCTATCGGAACAATCACTCTATTCTGAGCTAGGATATGCACTATTAATAAAAATTGTTTTTGCGACCACAAAAAAGTGACTTAATGTTGGGTGTATTTATGCATTCTAGCATTACTATTCTAGTCTTTTTAGCATTGTTTCGAGGATGATTCTGATGTTATATGTGTTGATAATGATATAAATGAGCATTTATGTGTCCAAGTATGTGTTCACAATGTTTAATGGTATTTCCACACAAGTTTTGATTCAATTTGACCATTTAGAGTTCAACCAAGAAAACTAGTGCGACTAGCTTGAGCTAGGTGTTGTCTAGCCTCTTGTGTTGGGTTCTAATGTGTCCTAATGAGTTCCTAAGATTATTATTATGTATTTATATGTGAAAAAACTTGTTGATAATGTTCAAGGGTCAATTGGATCAAGCCAAGGGTCAAAACAATGAGTTAGAGATCTAAGTGAAATTAGCCTATGCTTAACTTGTGTTTTTTATTCAGCGTCTAGGATGTTGTGTTGTTTTGAGCTCTAAATTATTATGGTTAATGATATAGGATGCTTGGTTAATGTATTATGATGATGAATGGAAGATATAAAAGCTTCAAAGAAAGTAAAAATAACTCAAAAAGGCTCAGAATGGCTCAACGAAAGCACAATACAAAAATTGACACAATTTAGACCCCTGAAATGTATGGGGCGCGTGTTAACTATAGGAGTAGAAAATTTATGCGTTCAAAACACCACTGGATTCAGGATAGGCCCAAAAGTTTGACCCACTAGCGCGTGTAGCTTTTAATGGCGATTGAGGAGGCACCGAGACGCGGTGAAATCACGGTGAGATTCTGAAAATTGACAATTACGGATTGGCATGTCACCGCGACGCGGTGGCCATAAAAATGGAAAAAAACTTCCCAGATGAAGGACAATAACGTGGAAACCCACTCCTATTTGGTTTGTGACTTGTTTACTATAAATATAACGTGTTAAATCACGTTTTAATCATCTTGGAACCCCTAGATCACTTGGAACAACATTGGAGGCTACCACAATTTCTTTATAGGTTTTTATTTCTTTAATTTAGCTTTATTTATGGTTTTAATCATTCATACAATTATTTGGATGTTGCTTATGACTATGAGTGGCTAAAAACTCTCTTTCCGGTGTTAAAGCCAAGAACATGAGTACGATTGTTTTGAATTAAGTTCGTTTGATTCACTTATCAATATTGGTAATTTGTTTATTCTTGTTTGAACTATTTTAAGGATTCGCGACCGTTAGAATATATCCGTTGTCAACCTTGTGAACTCGGGAGAGGGAATAGGGAGATAGAACATGGAAATAAACAAAGTATGGTTTGAATTTCTTTATGAAATAAGAAATTCAAATTAGTATCTAGAACAAGGATGTACTTAGATGTCTTACTTGATTCAAACGTAGAATGATAACTTGAAGAACTTAAGTAGACTATTACATCCCCGCACTACTAAAAAAAAATGAAAAACCGACCACAAAAAATCGATCACGTGTTGTGGTCGCAAAAAATCGACCACAAGTGGTCGATTTTTCGTAATATTTTAAAAAATCAAAATAATTATTTTATTTTTATATTAATTATTATTTATTTTACAAATAAAAATAAAAAAATAGCAAAACCGACCACTAGTGGTCGGTTTTTTAAAAAAATTAATTGAATTTTTTTAAAAAAAACTGACCACTTGTGGTCGATTTATAAAATTTCTTTTTAAAAACACCGACCACAAGTGGTCGGTTTTTAATATTTATTTTTAAAAAGAAAATATTTTAAAAAATCGACCACACTAAAAAAAATTAAAAAGTAAATAATTTTTAGTAACCAATAATTATATATATGTAATCAAATGTATATATTATTTTCACTAAAAATAATTATATATATGTAATGTAATTTATATATAATTTTTTGAAATTACACTGATCACACATAGTCGATAACCAGTATAATAATAATAATAAAAATCAATCATTCTTAAATTTTGTGAAAAAAATTACACTAAAAAATATATCAAATAAAATAAACATATTACGTTAAAAATAATATTTATCTTTTACTTATATTTTAATATATGGAATAAATATTTTCCTTGTATATACGTTAAATGACGTTAAACATGCACAATCTTTGTATAATGAATATGTGTATATATAACCAATAATTCATTAGAATATAATGAATGTGTTCTATTATAAGGTAATATACTTATGGATGTGATATATATAGTACGTATTCAAGAGTTCATATATATATATATATATATATATATATATATATATATAGACACATACATAAATACATACATACCATGTAGTGATCGATTGATGAACGATTTAGTCAAAACCTAGTATATTAATCTAATCAAATATAATTAATCGATTACTCATCTGAGTATGTATATGAAACACGTTATATTATATTATTGGATAATATACTCGTGTACGTATGTGATATATATAGTACGTATTTAGAACTTGATATAGTTGATAGTGCATATATGTGTGTGTATGCATAGGTATATATATGTGTGTGTGTGTGTATATATACATATTAATTATATAGTGAAGGTATATTAATGACATAAGATAAAACTAACCGATAATTCATATGATCAGTATATGTGAAATACGTTATATATTATTATTATGGGGTAGTATATTAAAATCGTGTATGTGATGTTTATAGTACTTATTTGAAAGTTGATAGACAATTGAATATATGTATGTATATATATATATATATATATGTATATATATATATATATATATATATATATATATATGTATATCTCATGTAGTGACGTATGCAGTAATCGAAAGCTCGATAACTGAATCTATATATCAAAATATTTTGAATAATACCTTGATATGATATTATTGAGGAAATAGATATACTAACTATTTAGTGTCAATATGTAGATACGTGTATATTGTTGAAGTTGTAATAACGTAAGACAACTAATCAATAATTTATTTGATTAACATATTCTATTAAGAGGTATATACATACATACATACATACATACATATATATATATATATATATATATATATATATATATATATCAACGAATTTTGTAATTTACGATAAATTGTTGGTTAATTAGCATTTAATTACGATATTATATATAATCATAATTAAAAGAAAATTAACCAAAAATTTATCATAAATTACAAAATTGATTGATTTTATTATACGATTGAGGAAATATACTACTCGTGTTATTGTTATAAATATTATAGAATTTATTAATTTATTAATTTATTAACTGTAGTAATTAAAATATTTTTTTATTATTTTGTTAAAAATCGACCACATGTGGTCGATTTCTGAAATTTTTTATAATAATATCCAGAAAACCGACCACAAGTGGTCGGTTTTCAACAAAATAATAATAATAAAATATTCTAATTATATAACTCCTACCCAACCCCAACCCCATATAACTCGACCCGACCCAACCTAAAATATTTTCTAAAGTCGACCTAAACACGTAAAAACACACACACACACACACAAATCATGCACACACAAAAATACCCTAAACACACCCAAATTAATTTTTCCAATCGCAAAACCCACTTCTCCGGCGAGTGCTCCGGCCACAGCTCAGCTCATGTATGAATTTTGTTGTATTTTGCAAAATTTGTGCTTTTTGAGGTTGATTTATAGGTGAACTAGTTTATATAATTGTAAAATTTATAATGGTGAAGATTAGGTTAGTTTGAACTAGTTTTTTTAAGCACGTTTAAAGCTCGAATTTTGTTTAGTTATTTGCGAATTTTTTTACCTATACACATAATTGTTTGAACTAGTTTTGCTTGTTTAGCTTCTTGTTTTAGCTATGACTTTTGCTTGATTGAAGTTATTGATTGTATAAATCCTCAAAGTTGGAATCTTTAATTGTGATTTTGTAAGATTCTTGAATGGATTTTATGGTTTAGCTTGTTGTTTTTTTATAAGGGTTTAATTTGTTGTCTTTAAAGTGAATGAATTTACTTTTATGGTTTAGCACTTTAGCTTGTTGTTTTTGACATGTGATTTGCTAAATCACCCAAAGTTGGAATATTTTGTCTTGATTTTTTTAGGTTCTTGATTCGGTGACCGATTATCTCTTTCACTTTAATTTAGGCCAATCAAAGGTAAGTTAATTTCTCTCGATTCACTATTGTTGTTATCTTCTTGTTATTGTTCATATTGAAGTCTAGTGAAGCCGTGTGTGGCCTTTTTCAATTCACTAGTATTGTTATCTTCTTGTTATTTTTATATTGAAGTCTAGTGAAGCCCTGTGTGGCCTTGTTCGATTCACTAGCATTGTTGTTTACAGCATTGTTGTTGACATCTTGTAGGTGTTGTTGTTTCTTGTTTCTTGCATGCGGTTTTATTTTGATACTTAGTCACTTGAAAATGGTTAAGTGTAGGAACTTTAAAGGGGATTTTTTTGTTTTGAATGTAGTTTGGTAGGTGACTTATTAGTTAGTTGAAAATGGTTTAGTGTAGGGACTTTAAAGGGAATTTTTTTGTTTGAATGTGGTTTGGTAGGTGACTTAGTTGGTTGAAAATGGTTAAGTGTAGGGACTTTAAAGGGGATTTTTTTGTTTTGAATGTGGTTTGGTAGGTGACTTAGTTGGTTGAAAATGGTTAAGTGTAGGGACTTTAAAGGGGATTTTTTTAAAAAAACGGTTAAGTGTAGGGACTTTAAAGGAAATTTTTTAGTTTTGAATGTAGTTTGGTAGGTGACTTAGTTGGTTGAAAACGGTTAAGTGTAGGGACTTTAAAGGAGATTTTTTTGTTTTGAATGTGGTTTGGTAGGTGACTTAGTCACTTGAATATGGTTAAGTCTAGGGACTTTAAAGGGAATTTTTTTGTTTTGAATGTCGTTTTGTTTTGATACTTACTTACTTGAAAATGGTAAAGTGTAGTGTCTTTAAAGGGATTTTTTGTTTTGAATGTCATTTGTTTGGTGACTTAGTCACTTGAATATGGTTAAGTGAAGGAACTTTAAAGAGGATTTTTTTGTTTTGAATGTCGTTTATTTGGTGACTTAGTCACTTGAATATGGTTAAGTGTAGGAACTTCAAAGGATTTTTTTTTTTGTTTTGAATGTGGTTTTGTTTTGATACTTAGTCACTTGAAAATGGTTAAGTGTTGGAATTTTAAAGGGAATTTTTTTGTTTTGAATGTGGGTTAATTTTGATACTTAGTCACTTGAACATGGTTAAGTGTAGAGACTTTAAAGGAAATTTTTTGGTTTAGAATGTTGTTTTTTTGGTGACTTTGTCACTTGAATATGGTTAAGTAACGGAACTTTAAAGGGGATTTTTTTGTTTTGAATGTCGTTTGATTGGTGACTTAGTCACTTGAATATGGTTAAGTGTAGGAACTTCAAAGAGGATTTTTTTTTATTTTGAATGTGGTTTTGTTTTGATACTTAGTCACTTGAAAATGGTTAAATATAGAAACTTTAAAGGGAATTTTTTTATTTTGAATGTGATTTTGTTTTGATGCTTAGTCACTTGAAAATGGTTAAGTGTAGGAACTTTAAAGGGAATTTTTTTGTTTTGAATGTGGTTTGGTAGTTGACTTAGTTGGTTGAAAACGGTTCAGTGTAGGGACTTTAAAGGGAATTTTTTTGCTTTGAATGTAGTTTGGTAGGTGACTTAGTTGGTTGAAAATGGTTATGTGTAGGGACTTTAAAGGGAATTTTTTAGTTTTGAATGTCGTTTGATTGGTGACTTAGTCACTTGAATATGGTTAAGTGTAGGAACTTCAAAGAGGATTTTTTTTTATTTTGAATGTGGTTTTGTTTTGATACTTAGTCACTTGAAAATGGTTAAATATAGAAACTTTAAAGGGAATTTTTTTATTTTGAATGTGATTTTGTTTTGATGCTTAGTCACTTGAAAATGGTTAAGTGTAGGAACTTTAAAGGGAATTTTTTTGTTTTGAATGTGGTTTGGTAGTTGACTTAGTTGGTTGAAAACGGTTCAGTGTAGGGACTTTAAAGGGAATTTTTTTGCTTTGAATGTAGTTTGGTAGGTGACTTAGTTGGTTGAAAATGGTTATGTGTAGGGACTTTAAAGGGAATTTTTTAGTTTTGAATGTGGTTTGGTAGGTGACTTAGTCACTTGAATATGGTTAAGTCTACGGACTTTAAAGGAGATTTTTTTGTTTTGAATGTCGTTTGTTTGGTGACTTAGTTACTTGAATATGGTTAAGTGTGGGAACTTTAAAGAGGATTTATTCATTTTAAATGTGGCTATTTTTGGTAATAATTGAATTTTGTGACTTGATCTAATTAGTTGAATCTGATTAATTGCGTAGATAGAATCTGATTATAACTGGATATATCAATAGAACAATGATAATAGAATGGGTATAAGGGAGGAATTTGTTGAAGGTGTTAAAAGATTTGTTGAACATGCTACGACACTTGATGTTTGGACACATTTTGGAGCTATTCGTTATCCTTGTATTAGATGTGATGGTATAAATCTTGTAAGTGAAGAAGTTATAAAGGAACATCTTTATAGAAATGGGTTTCACGAGGACTTTTTAAGATTGCGTGGTATTCATGGTGATATTGCGCAAAGCAACTTTGTTGTTGGTGAAAGTAGCAGGTCTACATGGCATAATGAATATCAAGATACTAGGATGACAGAAATGGTGCACGATACTTTTGGAATGTAACAAGGGGGCAACTTTAGGAAAAATGTCAAAGATGTTCCTAATAGCGAAGTGGACAAATTCTACGAACAATTGTATGCTGCTAGTCATCCTTTGTTTGACGGGTGTTCGTACTTTCGTTTGTCTGTTGCTGTTAGATTATTAAGTATTAAGTCTGATTGGAATATTACTAAATGAGGAATGGACTCAATGATAGACTTAATAAAAGAGTTAGTTGACCCCAGTTTGGAGGTTCTTGATTTTTTCTATAAGGCAAAAAAATTGGTGTCAAAGTTAGGTCTCTCCTCGGTTAGAATTTATTGTTGTGAAAATGGCTGCATATAAGATTGATATATGGTATACTGTTTAAGATTGTTGTTTTCATTGTTCCATAATTTATATAGTAATAAAAATATTCTTGTCTATCTCGTTTTGTTGGAGAGATTTGAAATGTGAATTAGTAACTTGAAATTAGTTATTAGGAATGTTTTCTTAGATATTTATTCTGTAGGAACTAACTACTTATTAAATTTATATAATTTAGATGTCAGGCAGAGGTGACAAAGGTAAGGAAAAATTTGATCTTACAAAACCAAAAAAAAAAGACATCTGCCTTATAGACGACCGACATGTATTCATATATCTGAAGGTTGGATTGCTGATGTGACAGTATGACCCTCGTATTCTAGGTCGTCCCAGTATTCGGTTCCCATTCCTATGCATGTGGGGCCACTTCATGGGTCTACACCGACCCAATCTGCTCCCATCACCATGCCACAGCCACCACAGTACTATCAGACGGCCGTTGGCACATCCGGACATGTGTCATCATTGATACCCTCCTATAGCAGTCACGTAGCTACACATAGTGATTTTGCTGGATCTATTGGGTTTTTGGATCTTCATCTTGGAGGTACTCTATCTGGTGCTTCGAATTCGCCCATGCCAGTACATCCACCATCACTTGATTCACAGCCTTTAGAGATGATTATGGGAGGCTTTATCCCATTTCATTTGCGACAGGGTAAGATTTCTAAATATAATAACATTATTCATTTTTCCATTACTTTTTATTATGCTCTATGAAATTACTGTTTGATCTTGTGTTGTAGGTTTAGGCCGGATGCTAAAGTTGGACAAGCTGTGAGAAAATGCATTTATCGGAACTTCAACGTCTACTGTACCAGTTGGCGTCAGGTTCTAGAACTTGACAGGGAGAGAATGTTTAAAGAATTTAAAGTAAGAATTAAACTTATCGACTACTTAACACTTTGTTAGAACAAATGATTGAATATTATATTTTTGTTTTTCTTGTAGAAATTTTACTGGTGGGATGGTACGAATACATTTCTTATAAGGAGAAATTTTTTTAGAAGATGTAGAGTTAGGTTTAACGGTCTGTTGGATTATGCCCGAACCAAGTTGGTAAAACCTGACTGGATTACTGAACCCTTATGACAACTGTATCTTCTCCTTTGGAATAGCGAAGGATACCAATTGCTAAAGAAAAAAGGAAGGAAAGCCCGGGCATCATCGAAGGGTGGCTCCCTACATACAGTTTTAACTGTTTCCTTCTATTTAAATTTTAATTGTTTAAACATTGATAATTTTTTAATATACAGGAAAAAGAAAAGGGTAGGGAGATACCACACGATGAGCTATTCGAGGAGACTCATCTGAAGAAGAAGAAAAAAAACCCTACTAATGAAGATGTCTGGGTTGAACCTCGTGCAAAAGCTGCCTATGTAAGAAACAAATATTGCATTTATGAATCTTTTTCTCAAATTTGATATTATTCAATTACAAGTACTTTAATATTTTTTGACTTTTAATTTTAACTTTACTTTGAATTAATATAGGACAAATATAGGCAGCTACTTAGTGAGTATCGTAGTACTCAGCCTCCTGAAACTCAGGGTGACCCACTACCCCGACATGTAGAGGAGGAGTTATGGGGAAAACTTGTGGGTCCTGCAGTTAGAGGCCATTATTACGGATATCACAACAATTGTTTTGGCGACAATATTAGGTGTTCGTCGGCCCTGCATCCTCTAGCACTTCAGTTGATAGAGAAACCATTGAAAGACTAGAAAGTACGGTTTCTAAACATACTGAAGAGCTTGCTGAATAGAGAGAGAGGTCACAAGAAAGGGATGAGGAAACTTCATAAAAAATCAGGATGCCGCAGGAGCAGTTCAACTCTTTCATTCAGACTGCAGGGGTTATTCCTCCATGTCCTGTTGATGCTGTTCGGGCTGCAAAAGGAGTTGGCCCTCTGAATGATATCAACACAGATGAGGATATGAAAGACGAGGACGAGGACGAATTCGATGATGATGACTTCTAGTTTTTTTACTTTTGTATGTGTTGTACTTTGAATGTTGATATTATGTTGTAGTTTGTACATTTTTTAAACTATTGTTGTAATTGTTAACACTTTTGAAACTATTGTTGTACTTTGAATTTATACATTATATTGTAGTTTGTACTCTTTTGAAACTATTGTTGTGTTGTACACTTTTGAAAGCATTTACAATTGCTGATTTTAAAAAAAATCACAAAAAAACCGACCACTAGTGGTTGGATTTTCAAAAAAAAGACCACTTGTGGTCGTTTCTTTTATTAAATAAATAAATTAATTAATATATTAGAAAACCGACCATAAGTGGTCGATTTTCTATTAAATTAATTAATTTATTTATTAGAAAACCGACCACAATTGGTCGATTTTCTATTAAAATTAGTCAAGTGGTCGGTTTTTAAAAATCTACCAATTATTTACCGACCACACAGTTTGATCGATTTTGTGGTTGGAATTTGGAAAAAATCGACCACTTGTGTTCGATTTTTGTGGTCAGTTTTTTCCTTCATTTTAGTAGTACCGCTCAACGTGTAGTTGTAAGGTTCAACTTAGGCAAGGGATTAGAGGTTGGGAAATCATAATCATGCAATTAACCCTATGAATCAACAACCAAGATAAGCAAGTTAACGAATGAAGTTCAATGACATAGTACGGTTGTTCAAAGTGCTTTAACCCTGGGTTTTCTCCTATTGATTGTTTCAATACATTTACTTTGTGCATTATTTCCTTTATTTAGTTTATAAATTACAAACTCTCTTTTCGGTTACATTTGCATCAACTAAACCAAAATTGTGAACTAAAATAGAATTGTTGTTGAATCAAGTCTATGTGGGATCGATACTTGACTTCTTGAATGCCACTTTACTACTTGATAAGATCACGTATACTTGCGTGTGCGCTTGAGCGCTGTCACGATCACAACTTGTGGTTGCAAAATAACGACCACATGTGGTCGATTTTTAAATTATTTTTTAAAATAAAAATATAAAAGCGACCATATGTGGCCACTTTTATATTTTAAAATTACCAAATAATCATTTTAAAATTTTTATATTAATTATTATGCTTTTTGAAAACTAAAAGCGACCACAAGTGGTCTCTTTTTTATTTAATTTTTTTAAAAAATTATTTTTCAAAATTTAATTAAAAAAAATAAAAACGTTATACAAAAAATGACCACTTGTGGTCGATTTTTAATTAAAAAATAAAAAATATATACAAAAAAATGACCACAAGTGGTTGGTTTTGAATTTTAAAAAAAGAAATTTTTTTTTGTAAAAGCAACATTTAAAAAAAAAATTAAATATTTTTGAAAAATGCGACCAGTTGTGGTCGCTTTTGAATTTAAAAAAAGAAAAAAAAATTATTTAAGAAAACCGACCACTTATGGTCACTTTTATTTAAAAATTAAACTAAAAAAAGTTTTTGGAAAGCGATCATTTGTGGTTGCTTTTGGATTTTAGAAAAAAAAATTAAAAAAATTATTTAAGAAACCGACCACTTATAGTCTCTTTATGATTAAAAATAAAAAAAAAATTGAGACCACTAGTGGTTGCTTTTCTTTAAAAAATAAACTAAAATATTTATATAAAAGCGACCACAAGTGGTCACTTTTCTAATAAAAATATAGAAAAAGGAAAATATTTTTAAAAAGAGACCACTTGTGGTCTCTTTTTATTAAAATGTAATAAAATCAATTAAATTTTAATTTTGTAAAAAATTATTCTAAGAAATAAATTAAATAAAATATATAAATTACGTTAAACATAATCTATATCTTTTATTTATGTTTCACTATATAAAATAAATATATTTTTCATAGTATATACGTTAAATTACGTTAAACATAATATTTGTATAATGAATTTGTCTGTATCATACAATTGGAGTAATAATATTATGTTATGGGAGTTATAATAATGTAATGTGCATATATAACCAATAATTCATTAGAATATAATGAGTGTTATATTATGCGTTAATATTCTTGTGGATGTGATGTATATAGTACGTATTCAAGAGTTGATATATATTTATATGTGTGTGTGTGTGCGCGCGAGTGTGTATAATGTAGTGATCGATGAACGATGTAGTAAAAAACTGGTAGAATCAATTCAAACATATCGAATATCTTGATTTGAAACGATCAAAATAATAATATACTGTACGTTAAAGTTATATTAATGCAAGCTAATCAAATTAATTGATAACGTCATCAAGGTATATATATGAAATACGTCGCATTATATTATGAAGTAATATACTCGTGTACGTATGTGATATATACAGTACGTATTTAGAACCTGATAGTCGATAGTTTATATGTGTGTGTGTGTTTGTAGAGGTATATATATATATATTATGTAGTGAAAGTATAATAACATAAGATAAACTAACTGATAATTCATCTGAGTATATGTGAAATACGTTGTATTATTATTGGGTGAAATCGTGTATGTGATGTATATAGTACGTATTTAGAAGTTGATAGCCAATTGAATATATGTATATATACGTATATCTCATATAGTGACGTATGCAGTAGTCCAAAGCTAGATAACTGAATCTATATATCAAAATATGTTGAATAATACAGCTATATCATACTATTGAGAAAATATATTACTTGTGTCAATGTAGACAAGGATATATTGTTGAAGTTGTAATAATGTAAGCTAATTAATCGATAATTTATCTGACTAACGTACTGTATTACGAGGTTTGTAATTTATTAAAATTTAAATTATTTAGACGTTATTATAAATATTATATAATTTATTGAAATTTTAATTTTTAATAAAAGTCGAGCACAAGTGATCGTTTTTGGATAGTAACTTTTCTAAAAATAAATCAAGCATTTGCAATTACTTTTATCAACAATTTTATAATACCCGATAATTGACCCGACCCAACCCATCAAAATAACCACTTTTCAATTGTAATTACCCTAACATCACCTCACAATCAAACTACCCACATCACACATCTAAGAGGTGACAACCCGACCCTCACCGACCCAACCTCTGTCAGGCGGCGACCACATATGAGCGGCGATGACAACAGCTCTCCGGTGACTAAAGCAGCCAACGACGCTGACACCTAGTCCCTTTTCCATTTCTTTGAAGAAAAAAATATTATACATCTAGCTCTTTGTTCTCTACTCATTATACATCTAGCTCTTTGTTCTCTACTAAAAAACAACCTTAAAGATCTCTAAAGTAGTGGCCGCATCTTGTGTTTTTTTCACTTACAGGTTCACTCTTCCACTCTCCTACCTACCCACGCCCAGACCCCACACACCCCATTATAATAAAAACCCACCTATTAGCTCAAACTCTAAATTCTTGAATAACAACTTAGTAAGAAAAAGATTGTAAAGTTGCTGCCTTTATTATTTTTTCTTGTATAGATTTATGGCTAATTGTGTGTTTGAGATAAAATTTAGTCTTCGTAATGATTGGTTAATTGGTTCTTGAATTTTTCTTATATGGTTGTTTAGTTTGATATTGGTCATTTTTTTAAAAAAAAATTGGGGTTGGACTAGGGACAACCGCATCTCAGCTGTGGCGACAGTCAAATTCATGCTTTCTTCAATTATTTGTTTTGGAACATATTCCAATTACTTTTAAATTTTATAACAAATGCTTCAATTAGTCCCTTTATCGACATATAATTATTCTAATGCCAGGAAATAGATTATTTGTACATATAAAATGACCTTTTTTCTCATAAATAAATGTTTTGAGTTTAGTTAAATGTGGTCACTTGAGAAGTGAATTAGTGACTCAAAAATGTTTAAGTATAGTTACTTGAAAGGTGAACTTGTGTTTTGAATTTAGTTAAATGTGGTCACTTGATAAGTGAATTAGTGACTTGAAAATATTTAAGTGTAGTTACTTGAAAGGTGAACATGTGTTTTGAATTTTAGTTAAGTGTGGTCACTTGATAAGTGAATTAGTGACTTGAAAATGTTTAAGTATAGGTACTTGAAAAGTGAACTTGTGTGTTAAATTTAGTAAAGTATGATCACTTGATAAGTGAATTAGTGACTTGAAAATGTTTAAGTGTAGGTACTTGAAATGTGAACATGTGTTTTGAGTTTAGTTAAGTGTGGTCACTTGAGAAATGAATTAGTAACTCGAAAATATTTAAGTGTAGTTACTTGAAAAGTGAACTTGTTTTTTGATTTTAGTTAAGTGTGGTAGCTTGATAAATGAATTAGTGACTTGAAAATGTTTAAGTATAGTTATTTGAAATGTGAACTTGTGTTTTGAATTTACGAAAGCGTGGTCACATGATAAGTGAATTAGTGACTAGAAAATGTTTAAGTGTAGGTACTTGAAAGTTGAACTTGTGTTTTGAATTTTAGTTAAGTCTGGTCACTTGATAAGTGAATTAGTGGATTGAAAATGTTTAAGTGTAGGTACTAGAAAGGTGAACTTGTATTTTGAATTTAGTAAAGTGTGGTCACTTGATAAGTCAATTAGTGACTTGAAAATATTTAAGTGTAGGTACTTGAAATGTGAACTTGTGTTTTGAGTTTAGTTAAGTGTGGTCATTTGAGTAGTGAATTAGTGACTTGAAAATATTTAACCGTAGTTAATTGAATGGTGAACTTGTATTTTGATTTTAGTTAAGTGTGGTCACTTAATAAGTGAATTAATGACTTGAAAATGTTTAAGTGTAGTTACTTGAAATGTGAACTTCTGTTTTAAATTTACTAAAGTGTGGTCACTTGATAAGTGAATTAGTGACTTGAAAATGTCTAAGTGTAGGTATTTGAAAGGTGAACTTGTGTTTTGAATTTTAGTTAAGTGTGGCAACTTGACAAGTGAATTAGTGACTTGAAAATGTTTAAGTGTAGGAACTTGAAAGGTGAACTTATGTTTTGAATTTAGTAAAGTGTGGTCACTTGATAAGTTAAAAGTGGATTGAAAATGTTTAAGAGTAGGTACTTGAAAGGTGAACTTGTATTTTGAATTTAGTAAAGTATGGCCACTTGATAAGTGAATTAGTGACTTGAAAATGTTTAAGTATAGGTACTTGAAATGTGAACTCGTCTTTTGAATTTTAGTTAAGTGTGGACACTTGATAAGTGAATTAGTGACTTGAAAATGTTTAAGTGTAGGTACTTGAAAGGTGAACTCGTGTCTTGAATTTAGTAAAATGTGGTCACTTGATAAGTGAATTAGTGACTTGAAAATATTTAAGTGTAGGTACTTGAAATGTGAACTTGTGTTTTAAGTTTAGTTAAGTGTGGTCACTTGAAAAGTAAATTGTCTAAGAAGTTACTGAAAAGGTGAACTAGTGTTTTGATTTTAATTAAGTGTAGTCACTTGATAAGTGAATTAGTGACTTGAAAATGTTTAAGTGCTGTTACTTGAAATGTGAACTTCTGTTTTGATATTACTAAAGTGTGGTCACATGATAAGTGAATTGGTGACTTGAAAATGTTTAAGTGTAGGTATTTGAACGGTGAACTTGTGTTTTGACTTTTAGTTAAGTGTGGTCACTTGATAAGTGAATTAGTGACTTGAAAATGTTTAAGTGTAGGTACTTAAAAAGTGAACTTATGTTTTGAAGTGTAGGTACTTGAAAGGTGAACTTGTGTTTTTGAATTTAGTAAAGTGTGGTCACTTGATAAGTGAATTAGTGACTTGAAAATGTTTAAGTGTAGGTACTTGAAATATGAACTTGTGTTTTGAGTTTAGTTAAGTGTGGTCACTTGAGAAGTGTATTAGTGACTCGAAAATGTTTTAGTGTAGTTACAAGAAATGTGAACTTGTGTTTTGATTTTAGTTAAGTGTGGTTACTTGATAACTGAATTAGTGACTTGAAAATGTTTAAATGTAAGTACTTGAAAGGTGAACTTATGTTTTGAATTTAGTAAAGTGTGGTCACTTGATAAGTGAATTAGTGACTTGAAAATGTTTAAGTCTAGGTACTTGAGATGTGAACTTGTGTTTTGAGTTTAGCTAATGTGGTAGCTTATGAAGTTTATTAGTGACTCAAAAATATTTAAGTGTAGTTATTTGAAAGGTGAACTTGTGTTTTGATTTTAGTTAAGTGTGCTCATTTGAGAAATTAATTAGTGACTTAAAAATGTTTTAAGTGTAGGTACTTGAAAGGTGAACTTGTGTTTTGAGTTAAAGTGTGGTCACTTGATAATTGAATTAGTGACTTGAAAATGTTTAAGTTTAGGTACTTGAAACGTGAACTTGTGTTTTGAATTTTAGTTAAGTGTGGACACTTGATAAGTGAATTAGTGACTTGAAAATATTTTTAGGTACTTGAAATGTGAACTTGTGTTTTGAATTTACTAAAGTGTGATCACTTGATAAGTGAATTAGTGGCTTGAAAATGTTTAAGTGTAGGTACTTGAAAGGTGAACTTGTGTTTTGAATTTAGTAAAGTGTGGTCACTTTAGCGTCCCTCCAACCTCATGTCAACTACTTATGTTAGTTTTAGCTTCTTCTTTCGGTTTATCCCTTTGTAAAGATGATCTAAAAGATAGAACAAACATTTCCTTTTTTTAGCTATTCTCATTGCGGTCGTGACTTGTGATTTCGTTAGTGTATTATTCTGTTGGTTTGTTTTGGTAGAGTTGTAAGTCTATTAGTGATCAGATGTGATGTGTAACAAACTAAGATTGATGATGCATCATACGAGGATTTCTTCATCTCTCTCCTTCATTATCCTCTTCCTCTTTATTTATTTGTATTCGTTTATTGCAGTAAAATATGATCAAATAGTCATGCGGAATTAATCAGAGGCAAGAACTGTTTCACTAACCGACCAAGCACTGTGATACTGTCAGATTTGCTGCTACTTAATGTCACACCTCTCAGTCTTTGTACCAAAACTATTGGCAGAGTGATGACAGTGTCGACTCCGAGAAACTAGGTTTGCTCATTCAGGTTGATAAAGGAGAGAGGGTTATGACAAAAGACAACAGCCTTCCTGGGAAATTTGAGCTTAAGGGTATTCCACTAGCACTAAGGGGAGTGCCTCTGATCAATGCATGTTCTCACATTGATGCTAACGATATCCTCAACGTGTGGTGTAGGTGGTGATGTGCCTATGGGAGGAAATACTGGTACTGGTGCTCGTTATGGCAAAGAAAGATCTGCAGATAGTGGTCTAGGGGCTAAGATAGAGGAAGTAGATTAAAGAAAATAATTTGACTCTGCTAGACATTTTAGTTTCAATGATCTACTTAATATAGTAAATATGGGTCATTGTTGTTGCTGTGCCTAGTATTAGTATGACACAACTATGTAGACCTCTACCAATGTTTAAGTGTAATTTTAGTCTTTTGTATGTTTTGTTGTTTATTTTTGGAACGTAGATTAATTGTGATAATAATTTGATTATTAATATTTGTATTATTATGATGTTGATTACATATTGAATGTTGATTGGTGGGCTGTATTGTATAGCAGGTATGATGAATTTGATGGAATGTAGCATATATATATGCTGTATTTGTTTTTTACAAAGTTACCAGAAAAAGCAAAAATTTAGAAAAAGTGACTACAAGTGGTCGTTTTTCTATAATTAATTAATTATTTTTTATAAATAAATTTATTAAAAAATTATTAAATAAAAGAAAAGCGACCACATGTGGTTGTTTTTATATAAAATTCATAAATTAATATATACAAAAGAGACCACATGTGGTCGCTTTTGTATATAAATTAATTAATTAATTTAAACAAAAGCTATCACATGTGATCGCTTTTGTTTAAATTAATAAATTAAATATATAAAAAAAGAACCACTTGTGGTTGGAACCACTTGTGGTTGCTTTTGTTTACAAAATTTATTTTATTAAATTTATAAAAGTGACCACTGGTGGTTGCTTTTTTGAACTAAAAAAATTGATTTTATATATATATATATATTATTACCATTGTTTTTGAGACCACACCTTGTGATCGCTTTTGTGGTCGTAAAAATAAAAAAAGACCACATGTGGTTTCTTTTCCTGTTTTTTCTGGTAGTGATGGTCGGCTTACAATCTACTCCATCCTAAATTCCACTTGAGAATAATTCTGAAAAATGAAACTAATGTTGCCTAATCCCCATAGCGGAATGATGCCTAATAAGTCATGCTTTAGACATTCAATAGTCTTCAGACTCGACAGACAAAACATTTACGACCAGCTAAATATAATTTATGGGATTAATGATTTCTAGATGTGACTAATAATAAGATATATGCAAATACATTCACATGTTCTGCAAGTTTAGTTGGCTATCAATGTCTTAAAAGACATAAAAACATAAGATTTCTCAGGTTTTCTATTCCACAGGCTAATCGTTCATAGTCTTCTAAGTCGGGTATAGTAACCTCACTTCTAGTTCGGTCATTGCATCAACTCCACCTGCCACAATATTATCTAGATTATAAATTAATACTTTTAAGAGAAAAAAAAAAATTGCTTACATACCAAACACAGAAAATAAATATGTTGTTCACTTACATTTCCCTTCCTACTAAACACACCCTTAATCAAACTCCTCTCTCTCTCTCAGACGAAAATCGCAAAGTCGAGAACACCCACAAAACAAAACTCATACAAAAAGGTAGGGTTTTTGTATCAACTACTTTATCGATACCATTCGTAAACAAATCTGTAGAATTAATCAAGCTCACGCTATTCAGGTAAACAACTCCCACCCCCCAACTGCTAAAGCAGGGGCCGAAAATACAAATTAACTAATTAAAGCGTCAGCAAAGCAAAATTAAAATTGAAGAAGGTAAAGCAAAAACATGAAGAAATTGATGCAAGATTATATACACCAATTTTCTCCCCACTTTAGTTAATGAAATCTGGAGAACACAACAATTAGCAGCTTGGAAATGCAAAATCGGATAACAAAAAACACAAAATCCACGTACTGAATTGCTAAGCACAGTCAATTTAGTTATTGAAATCTGGAAACCCTAACAAAAAGCAGGTTGAAAATAAAAATTCGAACAGTAAAAACACAAAATCAACTGAGGTAGAATATGGAAGAAATAATGTGTGGAAGCACAAATTTATAATATGTGTATAGAAAAATAGGAAAGGAGCAGAACATTCACCATCACTGTAGAAAGAATTGGAAGAAGATGAGGAAACAACTTTGAAATGTCCACTGATTTACACGTGAAATGCCCTTTAACACGTGGCGAAGTTCAGCAACAACAAACGTGGTTAAAGCTCAGCAACAACAAATGACGATGAGATAGTGTGAAAAGACTAAAATGTCCTAAATTTAATGTCAATGGACAACAAGCACACATGTTGAAATCAGCTGTTGTTAGCTCACTTCTAATATAGTAGGAATAATACAACTTAAAATACAACTTTAAACAATATACACACAGCATATAAACGTTATATATTATACTACTTTTGAAAATATACACACATATATACGTTGCATATTATACTACTTTAGAAAATATATACATACATATGTGCATGCTATATCTACTACTTGAAACAATATATATACAACATACATACATTACATATTATACTACTTTAAATAATCTATACATATATATACATTCAATATGTACTAATTAAAATACTAGTTGAAACAATATACATACAATATATATACATCACATATTACACTACTTTAGAAAACATACATATATATATATAGAGTTAATACATAAAAATGACCCTAAATTTGACACCAAATTATAACTTTTACCTTAAACTTTGACAGTGCACAAATAAGACCTTTAACTATTCAAAACTGCACAAATATGACCTCCAATCCTACGCGGCAAAATGAACACGCAAAATTAGGCACGTCCAGCTTAAAATCTAAAGGCATAATACATAAATATGACCTTAAACTTTGACAATACACAAATATGACCTTTAACTATTCAAAACTGCACAAATATGATCTTTAAATGACTTTTCACTATTATTTTCTATTATTTTCGGCTCAAAGATGAAAATGATATCTAATTTCTTTTGTCATTGCAAAAAAAGAGTAATATTGAAGATTTATTAATTAGGCGGGTCAGCCTCATATGAAAAAATCAAGCGGGTATGTATATATATTATAAAGCAGGGGACGAATTTAAGTTATATAATATATCTAAATATTATTTATTTAAATATTAAATTAAAGATGAAACTATACTAATAATAAAAAAATTATAGTTTTAATAAAACGTTATTAAATTAATGTTATTAAGGATAGTAGTAGAAGTATATTAAATTAAAGTTATCAAATTAACGTAATTAAAATGTTATTAAATTAACGTTATTAAAATGTTATTAAATTAACAAGGCGTGGACCTATGTGGTTGCCATGGGGTTCACCCAAACCCCTCGGTAAAAAAAAAATTACGTTGTATATATATAAGATAGAAAATGTATATTTATGTACGTATATTAATGTTGAACCACATGAAACAAGACACTTAGATAACCCAGTGGTGTTATTTGCTCTTCTTGGGCACTTCCTTCAGTCTCCTGTACGGGTTCGATACCTGCTAGTGGCAGTTTTTTTTAATTAAAAAAAAAGCTAGGTGCTGCTGATATAGAAATAAATAAAAAATAATAATTATAATAATTTTTTTAAATTAAAAAAAAAGTTAGGTGTTTCTACAATAGAAATAAATAAAAAAATTATTATTATAATACTAATAATAATAATAATAACAATAACAATAATAATAATAATAATAGTAATAATAATAATAATAATAATAATAATAATAATAAAACGACGTCATTTTGATACAAAAAGCAAAACTTTGACAGTGCACAAATATAATCTTTAACTATTTAAAACTACACAAATATGACCTCTCTCCAAGTCAGCCCTTTTAACGACGTGGTACCGTGTGATTGGATTACCTTTCCACGTAGGCGCGAGTGAGACTCACGCATGGGGTTGCAAAATCGAAGGTCATATTTGTTCAGGTTTTGAATAGTTAAAGGTCCTATTTGTGCACTATCAACGTTTAAGGTAAAAGTTATAATTTGGTGTCAAGTTTAGGGTCATTTACATACATACATACATACATATATATACATATGTTACATACATATATATATATATACATACATACATACATACATATATATATACACACATACATACATATATATATACATACACACACATTCAATATATAGTACTTAAAATACTACGTGAATCAATATACATACAACATATTAGAAAATACACACACACACATAGATATATATACACACACACACACACAAGTGGGGAAAACCTTCCAGTACAAGAGAGATTTTTTTCTACTTCCGGGTCTATACTACTTAAAATACTACTTGAAACAATATACATACAACATATATACATTACATATTATACTACTTTAGAAAACATACACACATATATACATTCAATATATACTACTTAAAATGCTAGTTGAAACAACATACACATATATACATTACATATTATGCTACTTTAGAAAACATAAACATATATATACATTCAATATATCCTACTTAAAATACTACTTGAAACAATATACGTACAACCTATATACATTACTTATTATACTACTTTAGAAAATATACACACATATATACATTCAATATATAGTACTTAAAATACTACTTGAAACAATATACATATAACATATATGCATTTCATATTATACTACTTGAGAAAATTGACACACATATATACATATAATATATACTACTTAATATAATAATACTTAAATATATTCAAATATTAACATACACTACTTAAAATCTAAACTTATATAGATTTTTTTATATGTCAATACTAGCAGTTTAAGTAATATTTGCTACCATTATATATATCATATACGTTTGTTATGTTTATGTAAAGTTGATAGTAATATGTTAAAAGTATTTAATTCATACTCCCTCTGTTTAAAAAAGAAATGACCTACTTTGACTTGACACAAAGTTTAAGAAAATAAAAAAGACTTTTGAATCTTGTGGCCTTAACTTAAAGTTGTGTCAAATGTACCAAATGCCCTTTAATCTTGTGGTCCTAAACATGTCATGTGGAAAGTTGAAATTAAAGTATTGCCAAAAAGAAAAAGGTGTCATTCTTTTTTAAACGGACTAAAAGGGAAAGTAGGTCATTCTTTTTGAAATTGAGGGAATATAAGATATTCAATTTAAATAAAAAAATATGTAAAGAATGAATGAACCTTATATTTGATTGATTCCAAAATGATTCAAAACTTATAAGTTACAAGATTGCAATTACATCACACTAATTTCACAATGTTAAAAATACTTAAATTGAAGTATAAAAAGTTCAATTGATTAAATGATTAATGGACAAGTTTACAAAATTTGCATCATTTTTTCAACTCATTCATGTTAATATTAATGGGAATTAGTTGAGACTGTTAAAATCAATGGGGCTAAAGTCATGCATTAAACTTGATCATGCTGAGTTCTTGATGATAGGCGAATTTACACGCCTAAAGTACTATATTTTACCCATATTTTAGCTAAGTTTTGAGGACAAAATATATAATTCATGCACTTTTAGTCCTTTTTCCTGTAATTGAGCTAACAAACGTGATTAGCAAGTTTTCAGGTATAAATGATGCAGATTTCAGCATTTTATGGATAACTTGACGCCAAAGGAAGCTTCACGAAAGAAGGAAGGGAAAGCTTGGACGCCAAGGACCAAAAGTGACCCATGGGAAACCTGTCCCGGGCAAAAACAACAATTCTAAAGACTTTGGGGACTAGCAGTAACTTATTAGGATTAGGAGAATGATGCAGTAACCTAGTAGGATTGGGTTAAGTAATGCAGTAGCTTAGTAGGAATAGGATATGGGTGTTATAAATACCCTATTTTGCTAGAGATTTATATTCATTCTACTTCTAATTCATTCCTCTAATATCCGAACAATTTTAATCTTTTCAACACTTTCAATTCTTATTCTCTTCATCTATTCAATTCTTAATTTCCACAACGAGAGAAAAGCTATTCTAAAAGGAATTCACGCCTAAAGCTGTACCACACCATACTACACGTGAGATCTTTATTGTGGTATAATGATAATGTCTATTGTGATTTTCATCGCACTCATGAGTAGCTAAACTTCTCTGTTGGGGTTATGGAAGCCGTATGAGATACTATCTATTGCTATGAGTTTGTGAATTCGCGACACGTATGCTGCTTATATCATTATTCTCTTCATCTTAATGCAAATTCTTGTGGTTGCAAACGCATAGAATACGCCAGTATAGCATTAACTTGTTCGAAAGAAAAGTTATATGTCTGGAAAAGAGATAATGTCAAGGTAATAGGGCACTAACCCCTGTTAAAAAGTTAGTGCCGTAACTGGATTAACCTCTTGGAGAATTTGTACCATTAGATACGCTTTAAGCCCGAAAGAGTTAAAGCAAAATAGTCCTTGTTAGGTCGAAAGATGCTTGGATTTACCATAGAATACAATTCTCTATAAGCACATGCATGTCTGAATTCCGCATAACTCATAGCCAATAGAGACGTATAACTCATAAGGTGGACATAACCCTAAATCTCAATTCTCATTAGTTAAACATCTCACTAAGCACTCTTTCTGTTCACTTTGTTATTTCTGTTTTTACTTTACTATTTTGTTTACATTATTTGCACATTAAAATCCCCCCTTTTACGAGACTTGCACCAAAAATCTAATAATCTTTGCTTACTTATTGACCGGCTATTCCCTGTGGGATCGATACCCAACCCAGTTGGGTTCTATATTTGACAGCGACCGCTTACACTCTTACGAGAGCTGTAGTTTGAGCATTATCAGTTCTCCCTTGAAGTCATAATTTCTTCAAGATCTTATTTGTCTGTCGGCTACACATTTATTTCTTGATTTTTTCGTTGCACTCTAATTCAGTCTCTAAGTAAAACTAGAACATTCATGGTATTGTCTATCAATGAGCGTCGATTGTCTCCAAGTTGCTGCCGTCCTTGACTAAGAGCGCTCTCTGATGCAACAATTGACACTAAAAAGAATCATTTGGAGCCTGGGCCGATGAAATTGAATTGACTCCCATAACACTTGGACATTTCCTAGTTGTCTAGTAAATTAATTACAGTTATCTTGGTGAATATCTTTTTAATCAGGTCTAACTCAGTCTTGTATTTTTAATCAGGTCTAACTCAGTCTCATACCATTGTAGTATACAGACATGGTAGAAAGGGAAAACTAATAAGAGAAGGAAGGACAAGCAAAATACAAGAATGGAATGGAAACTTTATTAAGGAACGTAGTTCCCTCAAAGGTTAGTCTGACTTTCATTACTTACAAAAATTCAAAATATTACTTGCAGTACCATGTAAGCTATTTTTTCTTCCATCCTCTATATGGAGATTGACATGTCAGAAATCCCAGTCGTACCCTGTATATCAAAATGTCTGTCTCTTCAGATATCTTTCTCCAAATCCTCATCAATCAATTTTTTCCATTTGACTTCACTCTCATAAATATCCCAATTAAACTCTTCAAAAATCATTTATGTGGAAGAATTTAAAGGTATCGCTCATTATTGAAAGAGGAATACCTCATCTAATAGAGGACCTAAACCAAAAACCTAGCAATGTAACAGTCCATGGGCAAAGTTCTAGAGAAGACATTCATGTTGGTATGTAATGGTGTTTGAGAAATTGATTAAAAACTTATATGATGAAGGATACCTATTGAAAAGTGAAATTGTTCAAACAACTTGATGGTAAATATTAAGACGGGTAAGCATGGACTTTCCTATGGATATTTTCTCACCAAAATGATTAAATTTTTTACAATACTGCTTAAAGACTAGGTCACATGGACCAGGAAAAAGATATTCACCGTTACCACCCTGGAAGAACGTAAAATTATTAAGAATAAAGGTGGTGTGATACATCACTTACTGGCGTCAGATCTAATTTCTGCCTAAAATAAGAAAATGTAAAGATGGATTGAGTGACTACTCTGTTTATCAAAATAGATGCCAAGATCTCTTACTTGAAGTTATTCTTACAGCAAGCTTCCTCAGGAATAAGTAAGGGACCTGGTGTCATGCATGCCCCTAAAATAGAAAATGCTCATCTTACCAAAAGGGTTGTTGGATTAATCGACAAACTCCTCAAAGCTCATACTGATGTGATCACTTGACTATGGTTCTAAATTCTTTATCTAAGCATCCTTCCTAAGTCCCTTATTCTTTTATCTGTTAACTCATATTTTCTAAAGACTGTGTTGATTAGTCGAGGCATGTGTTTGGCTACATTTTATGACTTTATATGAATTGTTTTCTTGACTATCTCATTATCATATGTTATGTTACCTAGTGTGTTACTACTTCTTGATACAATGTTTTTAACCTTGTACTCATGTTTGTAGACACGTAAATTTGATTCTTCCGAATATTGCACCATCAACTTAGCCCATTCACCATACCCTTACCACACACCCTCACCCTATTTGATAATCCCTCCACAAAAAACAAAAATAACCAACTTTTAACAACATATCCATTTAGATTCATCAAATTGCCCACCTAATTTTTTCTTCTACCCACGTGTCCCACATACCCCTTACTTATATTTTTCAACCACCCCATAACAGAATAACAAAAAAAGAAATAGACACACCCACACCCAAAACACACATACGCAGGGAAGTAATACACACAGATAGAGATACACACTAGGGGATAGAATAATAATAAAAAGGAGAGAGAGGGGGGGATTCGCCCATATACTTTATACTCACACACACAATGATACATAGAGGAAAAGGGATCAAGTGAAGGGGTTATATAGGAAGAGGAAGATAAAAAAGGGAAAGAGACCGAGAGAGGGAAAAAGGGGAGGAACACAAGCAGTGAAGTAAATAACCAATGAGAAAAAAGAGAGAGATTGATAGAGGAGTGAATAGAGAAGAAGAAAAAACGGAGAGAAATAATAGCTCTTTGAATCAGATATTCTGGCAAAATTGACGCTATAATCACCGACCAATTTCGACCAAAATAATCTCATTGGAAAATGCATAAAAACCAACAACCAAATCCCTTGCCGAAAAAACCCATTATCTCTAGCCAAACCCATATTGTCCAATTTCTGTTACTAGAAAAAACCATCGAAAAAAAACTAAATTTTATCAACTAGCTCCATCCCTTTCTCCAATTTATCCATCAACGACAAAATCCCAAAACAATCATAAAATAACCCCGAAATGATCCCTCCATTCTAATTTCTGTTGAAATTCCCCTGAAAATGACCAAAACAATATCGCTACATACAAAATTTGGTACATATCTTTCTTTACTTCATGATTTTTGGTTTGAGTTATGGAGAAATAGAGATGGATGTAGAAAGAAGCTTGGATTCTATAATGATCCTTTAGGTTATTTTTTATATTCCCACTTATTTTTGCCATTAGAGCTTTTCTATAGTTGTTCTAAGTTATTTATGACTTGTCGGGACTAACAGTTTGGTTATCGGATAGTCTATTTGATTTTTTGAGATAATTTTTTGCTTTTAAGTCTTCTATAGTTCAATCTTAGGAACTGATTTTTGGAATATCGATTTTAGGCTAGGTGGACTCTTGGTTTGGGTCCAGAGGCACTCGAGCTTATTTTGAGCTATTGGTTGGTAGTTAAGAAATGAAAGTTGTGTGTGAGACACTTTTTGTTGAAATGACCTTGGATGAAAATTTTGACTATGCCATTGACTCTGGAATGTTAAATTTAATAGGGTAGCATAGTCTGTTTGCATATACAGGATTCCATATAAATTTCTTGGGATTGGCGAGGACTTGGAAATCTTCAAGTCTAAGCTGGTGCTAGTGCACCCACATTCGCAGGCTAAGGATCACATTTGTGATCTAGCAGGCATCCGGCGAGGGTCACAATACTGGTATTTGGTTGTCATAAAATTGACTTTACTTGGCAGTCTATAAGTAGCGTAATCACGACACTTTATGTCGCATACGCAACAAACATGACAGACGGTGAATGTCGCAATAGCGATAAGCAAGTCACGATAGCGACTCCCACACACTTAGAAAGGGTACAAATACTTCTTTTTAAACCATTTTCCCTATTCTTCATCCATTCTCAAGATACTTAAAACCCTAAAAGAGTGCAAAAGATTGGGGATACCCTTTGGGAGTGATTTTGGAGCTTCGTTAACAAATATTTACATGATTTTTCTTTGAATTTGTGTTAAGATTCCTTCGATTTCATGGTTGATTTTCCCATCTTTCTTCTCTAAAATCCCTAAAATATAGTGACTTGATTTTAGTACCAATGTATCTTGAGTTTCACCCATTTTTTAGGTAATTAATCCTTGAGCATGAGGGAATATTGGGTTGTCTTCGGAAACACGATTTTCATAAATGAGACGCATATGGGTTTTTTGAGTAATTTTAGACCCACAGCACAATGGTGCAATGTGGGTATCATTGGTATCATTTTGATGAGTAGATCGTTATTTTGATAGTGTGGCACCTTGTAAAAGCTTCTTAGAAGGAAAAATTGGTGATTTAGCAGATTCTTCAAGCTTTATTTGGCATCTAGGTAGGCTAGGTTTTACCCTCTTATTAGATAGAGCTAGTTCTTTGTATGTTTATGGTATTATTCTAGATTTGGGATGGATTTTAGCTATTGGTGGTATGATTGGCAATGTTTGAATTAGTTGGACCGTTTAAGCTATTCGAAAACCATAGTTTAGGCATAATTGACTTAGTAGCTCATGATTGATGTAATATTTCTATCTTAGGATTAAGTGTGGATTATCTAACATATACAAGTGGATTTAGATACCCTAGCCTAGTCTAGTGTAGAATTTGCCTTGTAATGGATTTCGAAGATTTAGAAGTGGGCTCTTCGACCCAAACTAGACCAAGATTTGTGTTAGTTTTTGTAACCTTTTATACGCTTGTTACACATCTTAAAAATGATTACTAAGGTAATATTTAGAATATTTGGCACTTTATGGTTATGATGAGTTGATATTGGGAGTTGACGCTTGTTGATATATTTCTGATATGATTACTGGTTTAAGTCTGGTTATTGATGATATAATTACCGGTTCAAGGATGGATATTTTTTTTTTATTAATGATTCAAGTCCATTTATTAATGATATAAATACCTGTTCAAGTTTGGATATTTATGATATGATTATCGATTCAAGTCAGGCTATTGAATATATATTTATCGGTTTAAGTCCATCTATTGATTATATGATTACCGATTCGAGTTCGAATATTAATTCTGACTATGATGATATATGTACTGGTTTGAGTTTGGAAAAGGTGTATGGTATTGATAATATGGATACCGATTCAAGTTCGGAATTGAGGAAGTTGTTATAGTGTGACATGACATAGATGAATTCTAGTTGTATTATGGGAGTTAGAAAATAATGGTTGTTCGGGATATACTTTACTTGATTTTACCCTCTAGGCTTATGGAGGCATGTGTTGGGTTATTTACTTGTCCAAACTTATTGGCTTACGAGGGCCAATCTTGTAGTTACATTTATTTGTGGTTTACGTTGTCGTTCTGTTATTCTTAATTATTTGTGTACAGTGATGTTGGAGTTATCTCAGGTTCGCCTCTCTACTTTGACTTAGTTATGTTATCTTGCATTTTATCATCTTTATAACATGACTTAGCTTAGTTGGCTGATGATACTGTCACAACACAAACTAAGGCCTAGCCATGACGGGTTTCCCAAGTCTACCATGGACCAGAGACCCACCCCTGAACTTAACCCAAACACCACATACTACCCAACAATGGCTGAATTCCAAATATATAACAAGATAACATGAAATAAACTAAATAATGAAAGATATGTCTATATTGATAATCGGCAACCGTTCCCAAAACAACCAACCAAGTCCATAGTAATACAATAAAGCCTCTACGCAAAGAAAAACAAAACCAGTCTTGGTCGGGACATGTCCCTGACTCTGACAATGACAATAATAATGTCAATGACATTGTAAACTCTCAATTCTAGTTTATGAAAGTAATTGATGAAATGTCTAAGTCTTCTGGAGAGTGGAAACTCACCACTTCACTACAACAAACCAAATAACCGTACCGATATAACTAACTCCGTGTAGAAAAAGCAGCAGTATCTCCGATTCCTGCATCACGTCAGGATATATCGTCCGAAGATGGTTAGTAGGGTAAACACTAGTATGTAACTCGAGGATAGAGGATAAAATAATGTTAAGTCAAACCATTTCAAATACTATATGAACAACATCATAATATATATATATATATATATATATATATATATATAAATATATATATATATATATATATATATATATATATATATATAATATGCTGAGATAGGGAACAAGGTTTAGCATGAAGTAAAACATTATCCTGGAGTATGTAGCTCAACCGTCATAATAGGCACCCGTAGGCTATATGGGTTCAGATCTTCCTTCTTAAAGGGACCTAATACGTGTTAGTTGCACGAACTAGAGAAAATCCAAGGGAAGGCTAAAGCCATCAAGGTAACTAGTAGTCCCAAAATATATATCAAGTGTGACATGTGCACACATGTCATCAAGACCAAACCTTAGGTCGCAAACACGAGTTTCCAATATAAGTCATCCAAGACCCAAACCTTCACGGCTTCGCTACATAACCCCTATTAGGCCCAATTTAAAGGAAATTTCACATAACTCTTTTATTAATCAATGAACTAACAATTAAGGCACACCGTGGGTGTCGTCATACCCAAATACTTGCAAGTTTATCTCTATTCCATAACAATCACATTAAAACATTGGGGAATGCCTCGCCCCCTTCGTTCATTAATATGATAGCCAACAAGGCCTTTAAAATCCAAGTTCATTGGTTTACAAATTATGCAATGCAATAAAATAGTTGAGCAAGCCAAAACAAGTGACAATTTTACCATTCAAAACCATTTACACAAGTAGATTGAGGGAACACTGTTATTCAAAACCAATTCTAATTCTTAAAACATCAATTTGGAGAAAACCATGACCCCTTAGTTTATTCACCATTCCCATGCAACCCACAAGTTCCAAACCATTAATAAAGCATAAGCAATGTATAATTCATGGGAAAAACAATTCAAGGAGAAAGTATGTCAAAACCCTCAACTATGTTTGAAATCCATATTCAAAACCATTCAATTAAACCATGTAATAAATTCATGCCTTTCACAAAATAATGATTAGGGAAGAGTAACATGCCTAAAATACCAAGTTTTACGAGAAGAATTCAACCCTTGAGCCCTTGGATGACCAACTTCTTGGAAACCCTAAGTATCTTGACCTTGAAGTTTTTGAGAGTGTTTTCAGTGCTTATTTACAATATGAATGAGAAATATCCTCTTTGAGTGCTTTATGAACGTGGGGTTTTAATTGGGTAAGAAGGTAATTGTCCAAAGTGCCCTCAAATAAAAAGTTGAGATTTAGTCATCAGTGACTACAGATCACTATACGACTCATAGGGATTCGTTATGACTCATCACCATGAGTCATAGCCAAGACAGTTTCTAGGGCACATATACTATTAACCTTACGACTCACCTAATACGACTCGTAATGGGATCCTACGACTCATAGGATCCAGTCATATTCAACCTAGTAACCTTTTGGGTGCATACTGGACTTCCTATGATTTGCACAAACGACCTGTAATTAGTCCTCACAACTCGTAGCGAGCCACTGAGGGTGTTACATTCTCCTCCCTGAGGATCATTCATCCTCGAATGACCAGACAAGGGATTTATTAGCATGATTTGATTCCCAATATATCCACACTTACATTTAAATGAGATAGAAAACAAAGATATTGAGGAATACACATACCTCAAGCACAATTATCCAATGCAGGAAACAATAATGGGTATTTGGACTTGATGTCCTCTTTGACTTCCCAAGTAGCTTCTTCACGCTTTTGGTTCCTCCACAACACCTTTACCGAAGCTATATCCTTAGTCTGTATCCGACAAATTTGCCAATCCAAAATCCCTACCCTGACTTCCTTATATGGCATAGAATTCAAAACACAACACTCCTTAAAGAAATGACCAATGAAGGATCACCCACGCACTTCTTCAACATTGACACATGAAAGACCGAATAAATAGAATTCTAACTAGAAGGCAACTCTAACTCATAAGAAACCTTCCCAACTTCCTTCAAAATACTATATGGGTCAACATGATGGGGAATGAGCTTCCCTTTACTTCCAAACCGCATCACTCCATTCATGGGAGAAACCTTCAAAAATACCAAATCATGCACATAAAACTCCAAATCTCTTCGTCTTAAATCCTCGTAGCACTTTTGGCAACTTTGGACGGTCTTAAGGCTATCTCAAATCACTTTCACCTTCTCCAAGTCTTGGTGAACTAAGTCTGAGCCAAATAATCTATTTTCGCCAATCACAAATAACCCAATAGGAGACCTACACCTCCTACCATATAACCTTTGAAATGAGCCATCCCAATACTCGAATGATAGCTATTATTTATGCAAACTCTATTAAAGGTAAATGGTCAACCCAATTGCCACCAAAATAGATCACACAAGACCTTAGCATATCCTCCAAAGTCTAAATGGTCCCCTTCGCTTGTTTATCTATCTGAGGGTAGAAAGCGGTGCTAAGTTTCACCTTAGTCCCCAAACCTCTTTGAAATGAATGCCAAAAATGAGACGAGAATTGAGCACCTAGATCAGAAATGATGGAAACTGGAGCACCATGCAGCTTAACTATCTCCTCAATAAATAACTTGGCATAATCTTCTGAAGAGATATTTGTCCTTATTGATAAGTAGTGATTCGACTTAGTCATCTTATCCATGATGACCCAAATGGAATCTAACTGACCACATGACCGTAGGAGGCCGATAAGAAAATCCATATTAACTACTTCCCATTTTCGTATCGGCAACTCAATCTCTTTATAGAAACCACCAGGCCTCAAGTGCTCAACCTTTGCTTGTTGACACACCATACACTTGGACACAAAATTGGCCACATCCCTCTTCATGTTATTCAACCAATAAATATCCTTCAAGTCGTGATACATCTTTATAGAACCAGGATAAATAGTATACCTCGACTTGTGAGCTTCAGCCAAGATCCTCCCACGTAACCCATCAATGTCAGGAATACATAACCCACCTTGGTACCTCAAGATGCCATCACTATTAATCTCAAAAGCTGTTACTTTCTAGTGACCCACATCATCTTTGATCCGCATCAAAACAGGATCTATAATCTGCTTCTTCTTTACCTCAGCACTTAGAGATGACTTCGCCACTTCTTGTCACACCACCATATTTGGAGTCCAAGAGACGAACTCCAAGATTAGCCAAACGGTGAATATTTTTCACCAATTCTCACTTATCCCCGTCAATATAAGACAAGCTTTTCATGGACAACCTGCTAAGAGTATCAAAAACCACGTTAGGTTTACTTGGATGATAATGGAGACTCATATCGTAACCATTAAGCAACTCAAGTCATCTTCTTTGCCCGTCGTAACCATTAAGCAACTCAAGTCATCTTCTTTGCCCGAGATTCAACTTATTCTAGGTGAACACATATTGCAAACTCTTATGGTCTGAGAAAATATCAGCATGAACCCCATATAAGTAATGGCGCCAGATCTTTAGGGTGAAAACCATAACCACCAACTCCTAATCATGTATCAGACAGTTTTTCTCATAAACTTTTAACTATCTAGAAGTATATGCAACCACCTTGCTGTGTTGCATCAACACAAAACCTAATCCTATATGGGGCGCATCGCAATAAACCATAGAACTTTCCGTTTACTCAGGTAGGGTCAAAATCGGAGTCGAAGTCATCCTATCTTGCAATTTCTTAAAACTACCTTTGTAAGCCTCCAACCATAAGAACTTCACCTTTTTCTAAGTCAACTTAGACAATGGGAAAATAATAGAAGAGAAGCCCTCCACAAACCTTCTATAATATCCGGCTAAACCCAAGAAACTCTGAATATTGCTTGAAGTCGTGGGTCTAGGCCACTTTTTAACCACCAAAACCTTCTGTAGATCCACCATGATCCCTTCACTTAAAACAACATGACCCGAATAAGTCACAATATTCAAATAGAACTCACACTTAGAGAATTCAGCATACAATCATTGCTCCTTAATAGTCAGCAACACTAAACGGAAGTGATCGACATGATCCACCTCGCTCTTCAAATGTATCAAATATCATCTATAAATACAATGAAAAACAAGTCCAGGAACTGATGAATAACCCAGTTCATAAGATCCATAAATGCCGTTGGGGAATTAGTCAAACCAAAGGATATCACCAAAACTCAAAATGACCATACTGAGTTTGCAAGGCAGTATTAGGGACATCCATCTCCTTAATCTTCAACTGATGATAACCAGACTGAAGATCAATCTTAGAAAAAAACTTAGCAACCTGAAGTTGATCAAATAGATCAATAATCCTTGGAAGGGGATACCTATTCTTCATGGTCACCTTATTCAATTGGCGGTAATCTATGCACATTTAAAGGGACTCATCCTTCTTACGCACTAATAGAACTGAAACTCCCTAAGGAGAAATACTAGACTAAATAAAACCCTTATTCAGAAGATCTTTCAATAGCTTATTGAATTTTTTTAACTCAGCCAGAGCCATTCTATAAGGAGGGATAGAGATAGTATGAGTGTCTGAAAGAAAATCAATAATAAAATCAATTTTCCTATCAGGAGGAACACTAGAAAGATCATAATTAAATACCTGGGGGAACTCATAGATCACAATGATAGATCAAAATAAATGAACTTTTGATCTAAAATCCTTAACATGTACTAAATGGTAGAGAAACTCTTTAGAAATCAATTTTTGGGCTCTAAGATAAAATATAAAACTTCCTTAGGCACTAGGGAACTATTTTCCCACTAAATCATCGGATCACTTAGGAAATGGAAGATGATCCTTTGGGTTCAAAAATCAAGGAAAGCATAGCACGAGTGCAACCAATCCATCCCCATAATCACATCGAAGCCAAACATGTCAAACTCTATCAAATCCGCTAATGGTTTCCTACCACAGAGAGATACCACACAACCCCTAAATACTCTCCGAGCCATAATAGAGTCACTAACTGGGGTGGACACAAAAAACGAATCCAAAATACACTCAGGACCAATACCAAAATAAATAGCCATATAAGGGGTCACATAAAAAAGAGTAGACCCGAGGTCAAGCAGAAAATTCACATTATGAAAGAAAAGTTTTAGCATACCAGTAACAACATTGGGATACACCTCAAAATTTTGATGGGTATCAAGTGTATACAAACAATTTCAACCAGTGTCAGAGCCAGAAGTAGCACTCTATGGTGTGGGAGCAGAAGAAGCAGCAACTGGGACCTTATTTGCCCCCTAGCAACATCGCTTGAAGGATAGTTCCTCTGAAAGTGTTCAGGCTGGTCGTACCTAAAAAACTTATTTCTTCACTCATCATAAAAACCACGGTGCAACTATCCATAAAAACTACAAGAAAGATAAGATGGAGCTGACTGGGCCCCATTGGCCTATGATTAGGCACCTTGTTCCATGGGACCAACACTGTTTTAAAGATGATGGTCACCTGACGACTTTGAATAAGGAGCACTAGTCATGGAGTAGGTATTAAAATTGCCCCATTTCTTCTTAGACCATTTTCCACTGTCCCTACCACTCTGTTGCTGACCTCTACCCTGATTCGAATATCAAAACTTCTTATTCTTCCTTTTACTCATCTCAACCTGCTTTTTTTTCTTCCTCAACCTATTGCATGTAAACCACCAACCTGGAGATATCCATGTCCTTGTTCAATGGAGCAGCTTTGTATTCCAATACCAAATCATGAGATAATCCAAAGGCAAATTTCCTTATCCGAGCTCTCATAGAGGACACCAACTCTGGATCATAATAAGATAATTGGTGAAACATCAAGGCGTACTCCTTTACTGTCATCCTGCCTTTTCTTAGGTTCAAGAACTCTTCTTCTTTTGCCTCACTCAAATCATGAGGAAAGAAAAAATTAAGGAAAGAACTAAAATAGTCATCCTAAGATGGAAATTCTGCCTCATCACCTCTTTACTGATCCCACTCCTCATACCATTGATATGCCATATCTTTCAACTGGTATGTAGTAAATTTCACACCCTTTAAGATAAAGGCATGCATCACACAAAAAAATCTTTTATATCTTATCAATAAAACTTTGAAGAACTTCCTAAACCTTAGAACCAGTGAAAACTGAAAGTTTGAGCCTCATAAACCAGCCAACTCTAGTGACCTTAGAAGAAAGAGTAAGCATTAGTCATATTTACTCGAGGAGCCTAAGGAGGACTAGTGGAATTTGGGGGAACCCCACAAGATCCATCAGGAGTAGGATCCCTTGACTGGGTTAGAACCCCATAATTACAATGGGATCCATCAACATTGTCCTCCAGTGGGAAAACTAAGTTTCTTTAAGCATCAGATCTTTGAGGAGGCATAATTTGAAAATCGAACATACAGGAATTAGAGGAGATTCAAGACCTTAGACTCTGCAGCTCAAAAATAGATCACAAGAAAAAGAAAATATTCCTAAATGCCTCATAGCCTCTCCCTTATAACTATGGCATGCTACACACCCATAAAAAGACTCTACTTGATATGGCTTTGTGGACACCTAATAACACCAAACCTGGATCTGATACCAACTTTGTCACAATTCAAACCAGGGCATGGTCATGATGTGTATCCTAAGTCTACCATAGACTGGAGACCACCCCCGAACTTAACCCAAGCACCATACACTGCCCAACAATGGCTGAACTTTAAATATATAACAACAAAAACAAACCCAGTGTATTCCCACATAATGGGGTCTGGGGGGGGGGGGTAAGATGTACGCAGTCCATACCTCTACCTCTAAAGAAGTAGAAAGGTTGTTTCCGATAGACCCCCGGCTCAAGACACGAGATACTACACACATACATAGTAAAGCATAAAACAAGATGTCATAACATAAATGCGACACCCATAAGTAATAAAAACAGAGAAAAACAAACAGATTCGTAATGAAACATGGAACAAGGTATCATAACAAGAATAATACCCCCACCAAGTAATTCCCTACACTAGCGACCCAAACTGGCCCTAACCTTCTGCCTTAATTCGCGTCCTCCAGATCTTCCTATCTAGGTTCATGTCCTCGGTGAGCTGTAACTGCTCCATGTACCGCCTAATCACCTCACCCCAGTACTTCTTCGGCTTACCCCTACACCACCTAAAACCATCCAAAGCTAGCCTCTCACACCTATGAATCGGGGCATCCATGCCCCTCCTCATCACGTGTTCGAACCATCTCAATCGGACTTTCCGCATCTTATACTCCACTGGAGTCACACCAACCTTCTCCCTGATAGTCTCATTCTGAACTCTATCCCCTCTAGTCAGCCCACACATCTAACGCAACATCCGCATTTCTGCCACCTTTATTTTTTGAATGTGGGAGTTCTTAACTGGCCAACACTCCGCTCCATACAACATGGCCGGACGGACTACCACCCTATAGAATTTGCCTTTAAGCTTGGGCAGCACCTTCTTATCACAACAACACCCCCGATGCGAGCTTCCACTTCATCCATCCCGCCCCAATACGGTGCGAGACATCGTCGTCAATCTCACCGTTACCCTGAATCACGAACCCGAGATACTTGAAACTATCCCTCTTACATACCTCCTGTGATTCCAACTTTACTACCACCTCATTCTCCAGCCTCACGTCATTAAACTTGTATTCCAAATACTCTGTCTTGCTTCTACTCAACCTGAACCCTTTAGACTCAAGAGTTTGTCTCCACACCTCTAATTTGTCATTGACACCCCCTCGCGTCTCATCAATCAAAACTACATTATCTGCAAAAAGCATACACCAAGGCACCTCCCCTTGAATACGCCGCGTCAACACATCCATCACCTAAGCAAATAAAAAGGGGCTAAGAGTAAATCCCTGATGCAATCCTGTCAAGACAGTGAAATGCTCTGAGTCTCCTCCCGCCGTCCTCACCAGAGTTTTTGCTCCATCATACATGTCCTTAATTGCTCTGATATATGCCAGCGGGACTCCACTCACCTCCAAGCATCTCCAAAGCACCTCCCTGGGGACTTTGTCGTATGCCTTCTCCAGGTCGATAAACACTATATGCAGTTCCTTCTTCCTTTCCCTATACTGTTCCACCAGCCTCCGTACCAGGTGAATGGCCTCCGTCGTCGAGCGGCCAGGCATAAATCCAAACTGGTTTTCCGAAATAGACATTATCCGTCTCAGCCTCACCTCGACCACTCTCTCCCAAATCTTCATTGAGTGACTCAATAACTTAATCCCCCTATAGTTATTGCAACTCTAAATGTTACCCTTATTCTTATAAAGAGGGATCATGGTACTCCACCTTCAAGCCTCGGGCATTTTTGCCATCTTGAAGATTTCGTTAAACAATCTAGTCAACCACCTTACACCAGCCTCTCCAGCGAACTTCCAAAAATCCACCGGTATCTCATCCAGCCCCGTCGCCCTACCCCTTCGCATCCTACGAACAACCTCTCTAACCTCTTCTACCTTAAAACGTCTACAATAACTAAAATCCCGACACTCCTCTGAGTGCTCCAGCTCTCCTAACACAATAGCTCTATCCCCTTCGTCATTCAAGAGCTTATGAAAATACGACTACCATCTATTTTTAATGTGGCCGTCCTCCACCAACACTGTACCGTCCTCTCCCTTAATGCACTTCACCTGGTCGAGGTCATTACCCTTCCTCTCCCTAGCCTTAGTGAGTCTAAACAACTTTTTTTCCCCTCCTTTCCCCTGTAACCCTGCATACAAGCTTTCAAAAGCGGTCGTCTTAGCCGCCGTAACTGCTAACTTAGCCTCCTTCTTAGCTAACTTATACTCTTTCCTATTTACCCGCTTCTCTTCTTCGTCCTTACTCTCAAACAACTTAGCATACTCCCCTTTCTTGGTCCCCACTTTCTTCTTAACCTCTTCATTCCACCACCAATCCCCCCGATGATGCCTGACCCGGCCCCTAGAAACACCCAACACCTCCCTTGCTTTCTCCCTGATGCACCTATCCACCCTATCCCACATACTATCCACGTCCCCCCAACACTCCCACACCCTCATTCCCGCTAACTTCTCCCCTATCTCCCATGCATTTACTGGCGTCAAGCCGCCCCACTTAATTCTAGGTCTACACTCCTCACCCCTCCTCTTTCTATTCTTCTTTATACCCAAATCCATAACCAAGAGCCTATGCTGGGTTAAAAGATTCTCACTCGAGATGACCTTACAGTCCTTACACAACACCCTATCCCCTTTCCTAAGTAACAAAAAGTCAATCTGAGTCTTGGCTATCGCGCTTCGAAAGGTGATCAGGTGATCGTCCTTCTTTGGAAAGCCCGAGTTCACCACCACCAGCCCAAAGGACCTCGTAAAATCCAATAGAGTAGCCCCCTCTTCATTTCTTTCCCCAAAACCAAAACCACCATGCACATCACCAAAGCCTCCTGGTAACGCCCAGATGTGCCCGTTGAAATCTCCTGCTACAACAATCTTCTCCGACCTAGGCACGCCTCTCACCACCTCATCCAAAGCCTCCCAAAACTGCATCTTCTCCTCCCCCTCTAAGCCCACTTGTGGCGCATAAGCACTACACACGTTCAGGGTAAACCCCCGAATAACCAACTTAATAGTTATAAACCTATCGTTGATCCTCTTTACATCTACTACCTAATCTCTAAGCTCTTCATCTACTAAGATGCCAACTCTATTCCTATGCCTCTCGCTCCCAGAGTACCAAAGCTTGTAACCATCCACATCCCTAGACTTAGACCCTACCCACTTGGTCTCTTGAACACATGCAATATTAATCCTCCTCTTTCTAAGAATCTTCACAAGCTCTATGGACTTACCCTGAAGAGTCCCTATATTCCAAGACCCAACCCTCAGCCTATCATCACTATCCACACGTCTTTCTCTACCACCCCTGAGGCCAAACCTTGGCCTCCCTCCCACTCCCGCTAATTCCTCTTCCCCCGCCCCCACAACAACCCCCCGCCCCAACCCCCTCGGACATAACCCTATCCAACCATCAACGCCCACAACCACTACTACATGAAAATATAAGAAAAAATAAACAATGATAGTAACAAAGCAGCAGCAAGAAATACAAGGCTCACACAAATTCGAAGAAATAATCAAGAAACAAAACTAAACTCAAATAGAGGGAAAACACCAATGGACTCAACACCCAAAACTCTAAAAACAGAGCCCCAAGCCGATAACCCAATAAAAGCAGTGCAAGAAATGACAACAGACAATATCAACAAATCAAACGCAAGTCAAGATACAGGAGATAATACTAGCAGAATACGAAGAATGAAATAACAAAGGTTAGAAGTCACCGGGTTACGCTTGTAAACCAAGTTCTCCTTTCCTGCGAGGTATGTTTGATCCCTGTAAAATGATGCAGAAACTGATCACCAGAATATTATCGCCGGAGCTTCGCCCGAGTGCCACCGGAGTCAGAGCCGGTACTGTCGGAATCTGCTACCGACGCTCCGACAACCAACCAACCAAAGACAACAAGAACCAAAAAACCAAACAGATCGAGCTGGTCGGATCTGGTGACGGAGATCTGGTCGGATCTCGGGTCGGGTCCTGATCAGTGAACGATGACGGTGAAACGACAAGCTGATCAGCTGACCGACGCATTGCAATAGAGATCTGGCCGAGTCTCGGTCGACGAATAGTGTGAAGGTTGGCAACGGGCTGACTACCATAATTGATCGGAGAGAGAGAGAGGAGAAAAGGCGGCAACAGGCTGACCGTCGGGTCTGGCCGACGCGCCGCAGCCGGAGCTGGTCACTGACAACGGAATCTGGTGGCTGACGGTGATGACGGCGTTATTACTGCCATCGTCGATCGTCGGTCGGACGATGAGGCGAGGGGAGAGAGACAGAGACGACGACGTTATTGCCGCCGTCATTGGTAGGACGGAGTGACAACGTCAGTGTTGCTACTGGTTATCACCGGCGTCGATGTTGCTGCTCCGGCATCGGTGACTTATTGGAGGAGAGAGAGAGAGCACTTATTGGAGGAGAGAGAGCAGAAACAAGATGATTCAGAGAAGAAAAGAGCAATACCTTAAATATATAACAAGATAGTATAAAATAAACTCAAAGAATGAAAGATATGTCTGTAAACAATAACTTATAATTGGCACCAAAATAACCAACCAACACCACCCATGTCCACAATAACCAATAAAGCCTCTACACAAAGAAAACCAAAACAGTCTTGGTCGGGACATATCCCCGACTCTGACAATGGCAATGATAATGTTAATAATAATGTAAACTCTTAATTTTAGTCTATGAAAGAAATTGATGAAATATCTAAATCTTCCAGAGAATGTAAGCTCACCACTAACCATAATGAACCAAACAAATCCACCTAACTTTGCAAAAAACTAGCAGTATCTTCAGTGTCTGCATCGCATGGGGATACAATGTCTAGAGACGATTAGTGGGGTGAACACTAGAATATAACTCAGGGATCAGGGACAAAATAATATCAAGTCAAACCATTTCAAATACCATATGAACCACATCATGATACATATATAAATAATATGCTGGGATGGGAACAAGGTTTATCATGAAGTAAAATATTATCCTATAATATGTAGCTCAACCGTCTAATAGGTACCCACAGTCTATATGAGTTCAGCTCCTCCTGCTGAAAGGGCCCAGTGCATGTTAGCAGCACGGACCTAAGGAAATTCGAAAGAAAGCTAAATCCATCAAGGCAACTAGCCATCCCAAAATATATATCCAATGTGACATTTATACATAGGTCATCAATACCAAACCTCATGTCGGCAAAAATGAGTTTCCAGTACAAGTCATCCAAGAGCCACACCTTTAGAACTTCACTACATAACCCCCATTAAGCCCAATTTAAATAAAGTTTCACATAATCCATTTATTAATCAATGAACCAACTATTAAGGCACATTGTGGGTATGTTCAGACCCAAATACTTGAAATCTTATCTCTATGCCATAACAATTATATTAAAACTTATGGAAACACCTCGCCCCCTTTGTTCATTAATATCAAAATCTTGGGGAAATGCCTAACCCCCTTTGTTCATTAATATTATAGCCAACAAGGCCTTAAAAATCCAAGTTCACTGTTTTATCAATTATGTAATGCAATAACATAGGTGAGAAACCTAAAACAAGTGATAATTTTACAATTCAAAACCATTTACACAAGTAGGTTAAGGGAACACCATTACACAAGATGTCTACTGAGTACATGTGGTTTTAGTAATCATACTATAATTCTGTACCTTTTTTGGTATAGATCTAAGATCTAGTTGTTGCCACTGATTTGTTGATTGTGTTGTGTTGGATTTTGGAGATAGCGTGAGCTCTTGGAATTAGAGTCACCCTATTTTCTTCTATTTTATCTATGTCTAGTCTTTTGCTTAAGACAGATGGTATTGATTATTTTAGAACTTGGGTTGTATTTATAGTAGATCTTGTACTGGCTCTACCAGGTCGTGGGATGGTTATCTATGTATCAGTTACCTTTTGTATATTTTTATTGCTTTACTTATTTATAAATTACAATAATTGGTTTTCACCTTTTTTTTGGCATTTTTCACCAAGTTAACCCATTGAATTTGGCTCTAGGTTATAGTTCGGCTTACCTACTGGTGAGATAAAGTAGGTGTCATCATGACTCGTAAATTAGATCATGAAAAATTGGTATGAGAGACTAGGTTTCACTGATATTATTGGGACAAGAAAAAATATATAGTAGAGTCATCCAAATCAAAACTGTGACGTCTGTTTTTTACCTTCAAGAGGCTATAGGACATTCTTAGAAGTTGTTCAGTTCTTTCACTTATTTCATGCTAAAAGTTTGATTTATTTTATAATGCATTCTTTGATTTTACTATAGAGGGGTCCCCTACTTTGATTCCCACCCTATTAGTATCTGTGATCCTAGATAAGGGATTAGTCTGGTTTTTTCGATCTGGAGTCGGCTAGTAATGGACCTACTTAGCTTACTTGTAAACCTGTTATAGAGCTAATACTTAATGATTATGATTTGCTTTCCCTATTTGAAAAAAGAGATTTGTGTCACTTTCACTATGCTTTACATTTGAAATTATACTGCTTTTAAAGGCTCGAATAGATTGATTTAAGAAGTCTTTCCCAGATGGTTAGGACACGTGATACTGCTATATGAGATGAGGGTCCCGAGTTTAATCCTAAGGATCCTATCACTATTTGTGGATGGCCCTAAGGTCGTGCACAACTGCAAGATATGTACCCAGCTAGGGGCTAGGATAGAGGGCCATCACCAGACCCTATTCTTACTCCTAAGCTAGAGATTCTTCTATCCTAGCCAGTGGTGGACCAGAGACCATCCCAGGCTCTACCAGGGTTTATTTAATCTTTAGTGCTCAAATATTCCTTGGTTTAGCTTTTGGGATTGGTTGGTGGTGCACCATATAATGGTGCATAGTCTACAGACCAGAGTGGTACGAAGGTAGTGCTGCAACTTGTAGTTGTAGCTCCCACTCCCAGAGTTGAGGTCCCTTCTAAACCGGTGGTTGCTTAGCCATAGTTACTTAGCTGGTGGTTACTCCGCCCGCTATACCTATTAAGAGGCAGAAAATGTTGGGCAGATTCTTTATATTAGCTCTACCTAGGCTTTTTAGTGCTTTGACCGAGGATACTTATAAGTTTTTAATTGCTTGTGAGAATAGGCACATAATTTGGGCCTAGTTGAGATGCATGGTGTGGAATACACTCTCTTTCAATTAGACTTAGTAGCTCGATATTGGTGGTTGGTTCATCTTGATTCCAGGCCAGCTAGATCTTTTCCTTTGACATAGAATCAGTTCTCTGAGATTTTTTTTAGAGAAGAACATGCCTCACATCCTTAGGGATCGTTTGAGAGATCAATTTTCTAGGTTGGAGTAGGTATCCATGCCCGTTATAGAGTATAGGGATCATTTTCATGAGCTGGCTAGGCAAGCTACTTTTATTATGACTTTTGAGTATGAGAGAGTTTGTTGCTTTATTAGGGGGTTGAGACTTCCCTTTTGCATATTACTTAGAGTTTGGTAGATGTGGGTAGTTCATTTTCTAAGGTGTTATACCATGCTCAGGTGATGGAGCAGATGCATTACGTGGCCTAAGGGGCAGCGATAAGTGGCCTAGTTATCAAGAAGTTTTAGTAGGAGCCATAGTAGTTCCAGTTTAGAGGCATCAGTTCTTAGGGTAGATACCCTCCATGATCATTGTATTATACTTAGAGTTAGCCCAATATACCTGTTCAGGCAACACTCCAGATTGTTGATAGAGGTTAGTTTAGTGTTAGTGGTCACCCTAGTCAAGATGGAGCTTAGTCTTTGAGGGGCTCATCTTCTGGTTATCCTAGTAATAGAGGTTACTCTAGGTTTGTAGGATCTTTTGGTTATGATTCCCTTCAGGGGACATGTGCCCTAGTTGCATGGTGATTGTTACTTCAACTTAAAGTATTCCCTTATTAGAGTAGTTTATCCCTCAGATAGAGGTAGTTTTTATGGTCATAAGGGTAGTTCCCAGGGTGCTTGAGGAGGTTCTCAAGTAGGTAGGACAGGAGATTAGTAAGAAGCCCAGCCGGGTGGCAGGCGTAGTCAGTTGTATATAATTCTTGCTACGCCTGAGGCTGGGTCTTCATATGTTGGTACCATAGGTATGATTCTGGTATACCGTTGGTTTGACCTTATTTTATATGATATGGATCCACGTATTATTATGTATCTGCTTATTATACTTCACTGCTAAAGTTATCTTGGATTTATTATCCATGCCATTATTTATACCTACTCCCGTAGTTGATTCTTTAGTAGTGGATCATGTTTTCAAATCATATGTTATGACTATTAGAGATATCGATACTCATAATGATTTTATTATATTAGACATGGTGGATTTGGATGTGATTCTAGGAATGGACTAGTTATCCACGATCATGTGGTCATGGATTTTTTTCCAAGACCGTTACCTTATCCATGCCGGCATACCCCCAGTTGAGTGGCAAGGAGTGGTTATCCATAAGCCGATGTAAATTATTTATTATATTTGTTCTAGGAGGCTTATTTCGAGGGGTTATGAGTCTTATCTCTCATAGATTTATGATGTTAGTTTGGACAGTTCGTCGGTTGTTGTTTTTCTATAGTTTGTGATTTTCGTGATGTTTTCCCTACCAATGTACCTGGTATACCTCTTGCCATGAGATTGATTTTATTATTAACCCTGGTCCTGGCACTCGACCTATTTCTATGACACCTTACCATATGGCTCCTGCCGAGCTTAAGAAGTTAAATTCCTAGCTTTAGGATTTCCTTAGTAAGGGTTTTATTAGATTGATTATTTCTCATTGGGTAGATCCTGTGTAGTTTATGAATAAGAAGGGCGACTTTATGCGCATGTGTATTTATTATAGATAGCTTAATAAGGTGGAAATAAATAACCCTTATCCTATGCCTTACATTGATGATGTTCGACTAAATTTAGGGTGTATGAGTGTTTTCTAAGATTGATTTAAGGTTTGGTTACCATCAGTTGAGGATTTAGGCTGAGGATATTATGAAGACAACCTTTACAATTCATTATGGTCGTTATGAGTTCTTGGTGATATCTTTTGGGTTGACTTATGCCCAACTGTGTTCATGGATTTGATGAACCAAGTGTTCAAACCTTATTTGATTCTTTTATGATTGTGTTCATCGATGAAATCCTTGTGTATTAAAGGAGTAGAGAGGAGAACACACAATATTAAAGGATTGTGCTCCAGACTTTGAGAGATCATATGTTTTTCACCAAATTCTAAAAGTATAAGTTTTGACTAGAGTCAGTGGCATTCCTTAAGAATGTGGTATCTAAGGATGGGATTATGGTAGCACAGTGAAGATTGAGGATATTCATGATTGGAATAGACCTGCATCTCCGATTGAGGTTAGTTTTTTTATTGTCTTGTTCGGTTATTATAGACGATTCATTGAGAGGTTTTCTACTATTTTGGCACCTGTGACTAAACTGACTCAAGAGGTTCCTTTTTCAAAGATCCAAGGAGTGTAAGTCAAGATTTAGGAAACTCGAGGAGTTTCTCATTTTAGCTCTTATTTTATCTCTTTCTATTGAGGGTAAGGGACTCATCATGTATTGTGATACTTTTGGTATTGGCTTTGGTTGTGTATTGATGAAGTAGGGTCGTGCAATTGCTTATGATTTGAGGTAGCTTAAGGTGCACGAACACAACTACCCCACTTATTTTTAGAGTTAACGATGGTAGTTTTTCTGCTTAAGATTTGAAGACATTATATTTATGGCATGCATTATGAGTATTTTCTCTGATCTTCACAGTTTTCAGCATCTTATGACCCAGAGGGATCTTAATGCAAGGCAGTGTAGATGGATGGAGTTGCTTAAGGATTATGATATCTCTATCTTATATTATTTAGGCAAGGCAAATGTGGTAGCAAATGCCTTGCGATGAAAGCCAGTAAGTATGGGTAGCTTGACTTGTATTTCAGTTTCTCAGAGGATTTTTGCATGGGACATTCAGTCCTTAGACAACTTTATGGTTTGCCATGATATTTCAGACCCTAGGAGGATTCTTGCTATTGTTGAGGTGAGGCCCTTGCTATTTGAGCAGATTCAGGATCGCCAATTTGAGGATAAGAGACTTTGCATCCTCCATGATCATGTGTTAAGTGGTAAGTCCAAGAGGGCCACCATATATTCTTAGGATGTTTTTAGATTTGATAGACACATTTATGTCACGACATGAGACCACACTTTAGTCATGACAAGGTGCTTAAGGTCACAAGTGAACCAACACTAAACTGTGATCTGGTATCTGCTGTGAACACTAAAGAAGATAATAATATAATATAATATACAAAAGGTAAACTGGATAAAACTCTATTAAGATATAATATTGAAATAATACTCAACATATCTGAACTTCTGATTAAAACTTAAAACTAGTCCGACCGTATGAAAAACCTCTAAAACATGGGGAGTTGATGGTAAAACCTCCCAACTAACTTTGACTGATTGTAATAAAAGAAGTTCTAAAATTAACTAAAGATAACTTTTCCTCGAAGGATGAGGACTCACCACAGTTGTTGCTGAGTGGCACACGAACCGTCTAAGTACAATTGGAGAACTGAGCGTTTAAACCTATATTGTGAAATCAATATAGAGCAAAAAAGAGTATGCAGTTAGTACTTTGAATGTAATGGTACGTGATATAGGGACTAATTAAAATACATATAAGTACTGAGGATGAATGCATGAACATATAAAATGAATGCAAGACCAAGCAAAAATATGTACTAAAATAATCTGAATAATTGATATATAGACAATTGGTCATGCAAACCTGAATTAATATAATTTGAATACTGAACTGAAATTATGGGAAATAAAATTTAATCGACATGCCCCAATTTGAGATAATTAGGGTCCAACCTCTAACCCTAGTTGAAAAGGTGTCAGTACCTTTCCACGGGTACTAACACTGACTATGTGGATCCACTAAGCTGATGTCCCGAAGGACTAGGGTGTCAGTCCTCTACTGGTGGGTGAGCCCTAAGAGAGTGCCATTCCTATACTGGTGGATGATCTCTCATAATCTATGTCGGCTACATAGTTTTGGAACTTAGGGACTTCTACTAAAGGTGTAAGTCCTCTATTGGTGGGTGAGCCTTCATCCTTAGGTTTTCTCAGTGCTAAGTCCTAATTCCAACTGAACTAACACTGATAATTATTTTAACTTGCTTCAACACTTATAATGCTCAACATAACAATGCTATAATGCATGATTATCTAACTATTGGGTGTTCATAACCCACCGGCATAGAAAATACTAGACCTAAATATGATGATTTTAATGTAATGTATGATAGGAAATTTCATGGCCTTTCATCAAACACTTGGCATGCATTAACTTGTACATGAATAGGGATTCCTTATAAACATGCTATAATGACACTATTTCATTCACATAGGCTTTTTATCAAACATATAGGGAGCATGTTTTGGTTCATACAACATTCAATACGTCTAATTAACATGGCTACATCAATCAACATGCAACTTTAAGGGCTTATCATGAATATCATGCAATTCATCTCATACTAGGATCAAATCATGGAACTTGTAATCTAGAACATGAATCAACACCCAACAATAACATGAACATAAATTTCAATTCATATAAATCATGAAAACTCATAAATATATAATCTTTGAATTTAGAAAAGGATTTTTGAACTTCATGGGTAGAAGGGACCCATGAATCAACATCTAATATACCTTAATACTTGACTTTAAGAGATTGATGGTGGAATCCTTGATATTTAAGTCTTGAAATAAGAACCCTAATGCTTGTTCTAGAGAGAATTTGAGAGAAAACAAGTATATTTTGGTGAATAATGACTGAATCTCGTGTTTTTGGGCTATATAGGGGTGGGGAATTGACCCTTTTACCCTTGAAAATATGGGGCTGGACTGCAGAAAAATGGCCCAGGTAGACTAGCCAGAGCGGCACCCTGCTTAGAGTGAGGGACTAGCTAGGGCGGTGCCTTTTCTAGAGCCTCGAACTGAGCTGGGTAGCGCGGGCAAAATGCCTTGAGCTACTATTTTGGGAATTCAAACATGCCCTTATGCTATTCCAAAAATCCCAAAACTCACCCGAGATGCACTATTGACTTGCCCCATTGTGAATCAACTTGAAAATCAACAAATGAAGGTCGAGAAGGTCATGAAATGAATCCTCAAAGTTCGAAGGCTTATAAATGACTAAGTTCCAACACTTATTCAAATTTTCTAAGTGTGAAGCTTCTCTTGACATGCTTTAAAGAGCTTTAATGACTAGAAAAATTTGCGGGGTCTTAAAGTTTCCCTCCTAAATCAATTCCCCCTAATTCCAAATCACAAATTGTTCAAGACTTCCAATTTTGAAAAATAAAATTTGTTAAGACCGCAACCAATACGTGGCTGCCACATCACATTTTACTGTTCACACGACAAATTTAGGCTCAAATTTTTGATTTCTTAGTTTCTAATCTTTGTTTCTTAGTTGCATTTTGTTGATTCTATTGCTAATTAACAAACTAGTAATTGTCTACTAGGTTGTAAATTAGTTTTTAAGTTCGTTTATTCATGTCTACATTTCTTTGTGTGCTTTTATCTTTTTGAAATTCATTGTAGTTTCTTGGTTCAAGTGCGTACATATTTTCTTTGAGTTGTTTCAAAAGAGAATCTATTCCGACCTCGAGCCCCAATTGGTACCAAGTAATATCCTTAGAGTATAAATGAGTTACCAACACTTCTGAGGCCAATTGAGAGGCATTTCAAAGTGTGAGAGCTTATAAGGATGTTTTCTTTTCTAACATTAACTATTTTTTGTGTTTTTGTTTTAGAATTTCTTTTGTTAGGTACTATGGCATTGGAAAAGGTGACCATGAATGATTTGATGGCTACCATAATGGGTATGAAACATGACCTTAGTAGCCGACTGGAGAGAATGAAAAAAATAATAGACCGAGTGGAAGGAAGAATGGAAGGGATGGAAAGCTCTCTTTACAAGGAGTTTGATAACTTAATATAGAATCCAAGCCTTCCTAATCAAGTTCCTGTGAGTGGACATGCTACACATGAGCTACAAGGTAATCAAACTAACTCTTGCACTCTAGTGAATGAGGCTAGTGGCCAACTAAGTGTGAATGGTAGTTTATCTTTATGTGAGCCGAATGTACCTCCATTTGGTGATGATAATGTACAACTTGAGATTTTGGATACACTAGTTGATCCATCTAGCGTTGAGGCCATTGTGGCAAGTGATAGTACATTGTCTTATGGAAATCATGAAGACCAACTCGTGTGTGAAAATGGTGATGTTGAACAAGTTGGCCGATTGACTATGGATGACCCTCTAGTTGCTTTTGTTGCAGACCATGCTAGTATAGAGTGGGATATATGATTGTACTAGTGGTAGTATTGGGAAAAGAAAATGCATCCTAAACCCGTATCCATGAAACTCCACCCATTTAATTCCGGTGATCATTTGAAGTATCGTGATGATGATGTATTTTGGAATGACTTGAATGTGCATGTAATTTATGGCATTCCTATATCGTCTTTCAAGCCTATTTGTTGTTCCAAGAAAAGTCTATGTTTTCCACTTGATGAGCAACTATTGTTCCTTGTTTCTTATCACACTTATGTGGATAGACTAGTTGACTCTCTCTTGGGAGGGTATTCGGGTAAGAGGGATGTTTGGGTGTATGTGAAGTTTGAGCCACCTTGGCAAGATGCTTTGATTGATTACACTAATCTTAACCCTCATACCTTGAGTAACTTGTGTTTGCTTGTCCTTCCTATTGTTTTGCAAGGTTTGGATTCGAGGTTGAATCTTTTTTTTTCAAGAAGGTGAGGATGATAAAAGTACATCGTGATTGTGGACCAATACGTAAAGACTCGAGCTCGGGTGGCTGCCCAACCAATGGAACAAGCCTTGAAGTGTAGAGAACAAGTCCCAACACTCCAAAGCCATCCAATATGCACACTCCAAGGCCGCCCCTTTGTCTTGGCTCATTAAGGGCATTTTAGTTATTTTGTATTAAGTCAAAACCTAGGCTATAAATAGAATATGTTAGTCCATTTTGTGATAACTTTGATGATATTTTGAGAGCTCTAGAGAGAGAGTCTTTCAAGGTGGATTCCTTGTAAACAAGTGTGGATATCACTTGTGTTGACACTAGTTTTGAAATGTTGGTTGCTTGGGAATCCCGTTTCCTTGAGGTCACCGTAGAGCTTGGTGTTACTTGTATGAATTCTTGGGTCTTTGTGTTTAATATATACTTAGTATCATAGTGTTTGTACATTTGTATGTCAAGTTACTTATGTATCTATCTATTTCATTGTTGTTGTTATTCATTCTCGGGTTTGGTGTCCCAAAACCGAGACTTTGTGTTCTTCTTGTTCTTGTGCTTGTGTTGTTAATCTAGTTCGTTGGCTCATTGATTTTAGAGGTGTTGAACACCTTAATATCTTGTTGTTATTGTGTTTTCGTTGTTGTTGTAGTGAATCTAAGAGTGGTCACCAAAGGGGTCCTCGGTTCTTCCAACTTGTGGACTATTTTGGTGTTTGTTTTGTGTCTCCTTTGTCGATCTTGTATCATTATAAAATTACACCAAATAGGTTGCTTTTGATGTTGTTGTTGACGAGCAATGCGCCCCTAAAAATATTACATAATAGTTAAATAGACACACGGACAAAGAGACTTTCTTTAAGGATTTACATGTTGCTTTGAATAAGAAATCTGAACGAAATAATACCAATTTCATTAAAATAATAAAACAATGTCAAGTTGCATTTTATTCATATTCTCTAATTGATTTTTAATCAGCTTCTGCACAACTTCATCACTAATCCAATTTGTTAATCTAGCATTTAACAATGTGCTAATAAGTAAGTCTATGTTAGACAAATAAATTAACATAGCTCAAGATGAACGCAATCAAGAAAATATTCCATTGAAAAAGATAATTGAGGAATTCCGAAGAGTTAGAAGAATTGAAGCCCTAGAAAATGTCTTGCATAGATGAGAATTTCTTTGAAATAATTAGATGGAGCATTTTTTTACCCCAAAACCTCTAAAAAGTTGTTTGTTTTGACATTCTCATTTCAATACCTTAGAAAATAACATGAAATATTTAAAATCTTAACATATCAAGTATATCTTTCTTTTTTGTATATTATATACACCCGGAAGCAGGAAAAAAATTCAAATTTATCCTCTATTTAAAATTTCAAATATACCACTATCTTTACAAGATTGTTCCATGCCCTTTTTAACTAATTGCGAAAATGTTTCAAACAAATAAGCTTTTTTTTCAAGGAAAAAGGTGAAAACTTGTTCTTACATACACAACGCCAAATGATTCATATTTATCCATAAGGCATAAACTTTGCAAAATTGTGAAGGTTCATTTTTTTTCATAAACTACCATAATAATTAATTCTTTCCACTTTCAGAAATACTGCTTATATTCCATTATTTCTCCTCCATCCACCACTTCACCATGACAATACTTAACAAAAAATCACACAAGATTTAGATCCACACAATCAAACTATCTATTATCTAGCATTCATCTTCACCATTTTTTGTGTTAGAATTTTAGTTTTGTTGCATGTAATACAAGCGATCCTTAATTGCTATAACTTCACTTTGATTGCTATAATATTTTTGAGAGTGAATGATGATAAAGTTTTGATAAAGATGAAATTTTAATGTGACGATGTAATTAATGTTTATTGTTTGATTTTTATTTGAGATGATTATGGGCGTTAATATGATTAGTTAAGCTTAGGGGTTAAAGACATCATCATGTAAAGTTTTGAATATTGAAGTCGACGGTGTTTTTACGGTTGAGAGCCAAATTTGAACTATTTCATAGAATTCAAGATTAGATCTGACACCTTCTTCATATAAAAAATGTCTATAATTTTAAATCATAATTTCAAGTTCATTGAAAAGGCTTACTTATAAATTATAATACAAGAGAAGTCAAGTCTGGTGCCGTCATTGTCGCTCGCTCGATTTTAATTTTGGCTTCGACTTTGTCAAATGATTGATCGAGAGATTATCGCCATTTGCGGACACATAGTTTCATGTGTGTCTACATATTACAACACACCTCAAAGGCGTGCAAACTTCAGCCATAAACTTTTCATAAGGCGACAGTCCGAAACATTGTGACATTTCATGAATCATTGGTTTCTTTCTGAAGCAACACCTTTGACAATAAATATCTAATTTTTTTTTCCAGATATAGACACAAAATTTTAAAGTTACAAACTCTTCTTCTTACTAAAAAATCTCAAGTGTGATTTGTAAAATCATTAAGTGAGTTCGTAGTTCAGTAAATTTGAGGTACCACCATTTGCTAAAGTAAATCATTTTATCTTGAAAGGATATATTCCATTAACCTCGGATACTTAAGAGGAATAATTTCCTCAAAGGAAACTCCGTGAATTTGGTGGACTCAATTCTTTTTTTATTCATCTCTTTCTTTTACTATTTTGAGTAATAGTTTGAACTTCATTTTATTGTTCATAAGTTATTCGAACTTTTGTTTGAATTTCTTGTTTAAAATATAGATTTTGGTAACTCGAAATAAAAATATGAAGGAAATTGGAAGAACTTATTTTATATAATTTGTATTATAGTTTTTGGAGAAAAAAACCTTCTGATTTTCTGTTTTATTTGAACTTGATACTGATTTAAAGATATTGAAACTTCATTAGGAGTCAAAGTTTATTCCATTGGCGATTTGAAAATATAAAAACTTCATCGTTGACTAGAAATAAGTTGTTTAAAGTTTAAGACTTTATTGTTAGAATTTATGATAATAAATTGGATTGTCTAATTGTGACAACAAAATTACTAATGAAAATTAAGTCAATGATAAAACGACGAACGTTGCAACAACTAATATTGGTTCTTCAAGTCGTTCAAATGTTGCTCCTACCATGGCATCGGTAGGGAAATTCAAAAAAAATCTGGTGTTGATTTTAAAAGATGGCAACAAATATGTTCTTCTACTTGACTACTCTAAGTCTGCAGAAGTTCATCAAAGAAAGTGTTCCTGAATTGTCGAAATAAACTCCTAATAACAAACGTTTCGTAGTAACTCAAGCTCTAAAACACTCAAATATTTTATGCAAGAATTATATTCTGAGTGACCTACAAGATGATTTATACAAAGTGTACAGTAACATGAAGAACTTAAAGGAACTCTGGGATACTTTGAAACAGAAGTACAAAACAGAGGATGCCATGAAGAAATACACTATTAAAAAAAATTAAATTTAAAACGATAGATAATAAAGCTATTGTTATCCATGTTCAGGAGTTGCAAGTAATAATCTATGATCTCTTTTGCGAAAGTTTTGATTATGAATGATGCATTTCAAGTGTCTGTCATAAGTGAGAAGTTATCACATTTGTGGAAGGACTTCAAAGCTACTTAAAATACAAACGCAAGAAGATAGCTGACAAAAATCTCATTATAAGGGTGAAAAATCAAAGAGGCTGCAGAAAAGTGGTCACATGAGAATTCAACAATAAATGGAGCAAACATTGTTGAAGATCATCCCACAAAGTCAAAGAAAAGAAAAAAAATATCTGGACAACCATACAATCCTCCTAAGAATAAATTTAAAGAAAATTATTTCAATTGTGGCAAAGTTGGTCACAAGTCTACTAATTATCAGGCTCTGAAGAAGGGCAAAAAAAAATATCAATCAAACATGACCGAATCTAAATAAGAAATGGTCAATCTTTGCTCCATGCTTTCATAATGCAATTTGGTTGGTAATCCAAGAGAATGGTGGATGAATTTTGATGCCTACCACCACATTTATGCCAACAAAGAACTATTTGCATTATATGTTTCGGCTCAAGCTGATGAGAAGATATTCATGGAGAACTCCGTATTGCAAAGGTTGAGGGGCAGACAAAATTTTCTTGAAGATGACATCTAGTAAGGTGGTAATATTAAACAATGTCCTTCATATTCTGGAGTTCCAAAAAAGCTTAGTTTCTACCTCACTTCTGACTAAGAGCGGATTCAAATATGTCTTTATTTTTGATAAAATTGTAATTAATAAGGGTGATGTGTATGTAGATAAAGGTTACCTTACTGAGGACCTTTTTAAGATTAATATAATGACTATTGATATAAATAAAAGTTCAGGTTTTTCTTACTTACTTGATTCAAATGAATTATGACATGAACGTTTAGGACATATCAATTACAAAACCTTGTTAAAAGTCATTAGTTTGAAAGTTTTGCCTAACTTTAAGTACAATAAATCAAAGTATCAAATATGTGTTGAACCTAAGTATGTTAAACACCTTATAAGTCTATCGAAAGAAATTTCAATTCCTTAGACTTTATTTATACAAATATTCATGATATGAAGTTAACCCAACTCGTGGTGAGAAAAAGTATATCATAACTTTTATTTACGGTTGTACTAGATATTGTTACGTTTATTTTCTGAATAGTTGTAACGCTCCAAAAGCTGATCCCAAGATGTCACACGGTGCTCAAGGCTACGAGTACCCCCAAGCTAACCCTTGAGCCTGCTACTAGGTCTGAACCTTACTTCAAGATTATCTAATCAAGAAACAGTACTGTATTATACCAAAATTGAACTGAATAAACTGTAGATAATGTCTGGATAACAAATACTAAAAAATCTATAAATAAACTCATAGTCCGACAAGCCTCTACTACTAATAAAGAACTAAAGAGCCATTGTGAAAGACCCCCAACTGACTCGGACTAAACTAAAAATGATAACTCAAATACTATAAAAGCTAGAAATCTGAAGAAGTAGTCCCTCGAATCATGAGGACTCACCAATTGTGGCAGCATAAATAGAGATGCTCGAACTACTTACATTGCTAATAATAAGCACCTGAACCTACATTATGAGACAATATAGAACATATACATATATGTGTGGATCAGTACTTTGAGGATGTACTGAGTATATGGAGGTGCATGCAATAAGTAAATAATATCATCACAGTTTATAAAAAAATGCATGCTAAATGTAAATGACTCACATAGGCTTGAGAAAATTTGAAATCTGAATATCATAAACCAAGAAGAGTAAAGCATATAATGTAAGGTTTGTGAGTCATAAAACTTAGTTCAAAAATCTGTATTTCTATTTCATTCTCAATTCATATAGGTTAAGTGAAAAAGAGCTCACCTTTGTGTCTGAAAGCTAAAACTGTAACTTTGTAACTGAAATCTCAAATAAATCAATAGCTGAATAAGTTTGTGAGCCTTTACACTTAGTTTCTAAAATCTTTAGGGAAAATACTTTATCTTAAGGAAATACTTTTAAAAGATTTTCTTTACTATTAGGGAGTTTCTCCTAACCTACATAAACCATTCGAGCTACATGGAGTCCAACGTCTCACCTTCCTAAATGGAAGACAAACTTCACGTTAGGGAAAAGGTGTCATACTCTTGCCAGGGAGTATAACCTCAACTTAAGTGATCACTATCTCTGCCTCTGTGGGTACTTTAATCTCAATCCTATGGTGGCACGTAGTTCTGGGGTACGAGATCTTGAAATCATACCCAACTCGGTGCTAAATACTACTCCCTTTTTATCTATCTCGCTCATCTCATTACAAATCCATTTTAAAAATAATCTCATGGTTTATAATGAAAACCAAACACATATCTTTACTCTGAAATAAACTCAAAAAAATGGATTCCAAAACTTGACTGATGATCCAAAGATCATATACAGTTTATACGACTGAAAACATGCAAATCTCAGGGTGCTTAAAAGCACCAGTTCTTGAAATATCAATACTCAAATTAGGGTCTAATAACCCATGTTTCAAACTCATATAACTTCATAGTAAATCATCATGCTCAATAGACTTCTTGAAAATACTTAAACCATATCAAAATATAAAATTCAAGAATCACAACGTATTTTTAAACTCAATTGAAAATCTAAAATCAACATTTCATAACATAATCATGATATTCAAAATCATAAAGAAGCATTCTTTAACTCAAAACAAACATGGAATTTTATCATTAAAATTATATCATACTCAAAATTATCAATAAGATACTTTAGTTATAAACCCAATCTCAAAACATAAGAAATTTGCTTAAAAATATACATTTGGGCATAAGGACGAAAGGATTGTCCTTGTTGAAAACCCCACATATCTTTATGGTGACGAAATTGTTAAAAGATTGGACCTTCAAGCTCGATTGTGCAACCCTAATTTTTTTTCTCTTATTGTGTTCTTAGATGATGAACTTACGATGTTAATAGGGTTATAATGTGATTAGGAGCTATTAATTTTAATAAGGTTAAGTTTAGGGACGTGTAAGGAGTGTCAAAAGACTTAGTTACCCTCAAAATAACTCAAAAATAGGGTGTTTACGTCACTTGGGCCATAAGGTATGCGCTGCATTGCCCATCGCTTAATCTAGGCTGGGCGGTGGATTGTTCATCGCCTAAGGTAGGCTAAGCGGCGCCTAACCCATTGCCTAATCTAGGTTGGGCGGCGCCTAACCTATGGCATAACCATTCTAGTAGCCTTAGGCGATTTGCTAGGCGACGCACTCCACTTTGAAAAGTCAAAACGTTTTGCTCGGGTGTTGGATTTAGGCAAAACTGGTATCGTTGGAAAGCTAATTCGATTCTATACAATTTGGTAGGTATAAATCTTACAAAATACCATATATACATCAATTTATTCTATATCAAAGACGACCCTTGCAAAATCAAACACTAAAACTTGATGGGTTCAAAAGCTCTTAGCTTTCATTACTTTAAGTGACTCTTATGAACATGTTTAACCTATCATAAGCTCTCTTTTCACTAGGATACTCATTGTAAGTCATGTGATTAAATATGAATTACAATATTAGAGGTTTCACACATAGGAAGAACGGTTCGCTTTCTAGTTTAGAAGTATACAGGGTATTACAATAGTAAGGATGAAACAATAGAAGCATTTAGGCAATATAAAATTGAAGTTGAAATTCAGTTGGATGAAAAAATTATAATGATGAGGTGTAATAGGGTGCTGAGTATGAATCTCTTTTTGGAAAATAAAATTGTCCATCAAACTACTACCCTCTTCTCACCTCAATCATTGAAGAAAATAATGAGTGTCTTACTTATAAATTCAGGTTTACCACAAAACATGTGAGATAAATCTATCCTCACAACAAATTGAACACTCAATAGACTTCCCCATAGCAAGACAATTTATTTCATATGAGAAATGGAAAGAAAGAAAACTTACTTGAAATATTTCAAAGCATGGGATGTCTAGCCAAAGTTCATGTTTCTATGCCCAAAAGAGTCAAAATAGGACTAAAGAGTGTGGATTGTGTTTTCATTAAATATGCTACAAAAAGTAAAACAAATTGATTTTTTATTCATAAATTTGAATATTTGGATATTCATGACAATACGGTCATTGAATCAGATATGTTGAGTTCTTTGAATACATTTATTCGTATATGACTAGACATGAGTTGTCTAGTGAAGGGTCTAAATGACCTAAAAAAAAGAATGTACTTAATGAAGGAAATCTAAGGCATGGTAAATGTTAGGACGTCTACTTAATTTAAACTAGATTTTGTAACATTTCTTATTTCAAATAAGACTTTAACATTCGAAGAGCGATGTCTTCTGCGAACTCATCCTTTTGAAAAGAGTTTGACAATAGTGATATTGATTCAATCTTGAGAAATCATACTTGGGAGATAGTTTATCTTCCTCTAGGAAATAACTTATAGGTTCAAAATGGATCTTCAAAAAAGAAAATTAAAGTTTATGGAACTATTGACAAATATAAGCCATACAAGCCAAGCCTTGTCGTTAAATACTTTAGACAAAAGAATGCCTTGATTATTTCAACATATACTCACCAGTAAAAAGGATTACATCTATTCGGATGTTGGTTGCATTAGAAGCAGCATATGATCTTGAAATCCATCAAAGGAATGTGAAAATAGATTTCTTAACTGGAGAGTTGGATGAAGAAATTTACATGAAACATTTTGATGATTTTGTATTTCCTGATAAAGAAAGAAGAATGTGCAAACATGTTAGGTCACTATATGAACTAAAGCAAGCATCCAAATAGTGACATGTAAAATTTGATCAAACCATGTCGGCAGATGAATTTATGATTAATGAGTGTGACAAATGTGTTTATCTTAAAGACACTACAAATCACAAAGTCATTATTTGTTTATATGTAGATGACAGGTTGATCATCAGTGGAGACATTTCTGACATAAATGCTACCAAAGAAATGCTAGAAAGCAAATTTGATATGAAAGACCTTTGAGATGCTGATGTGATCTTAGGGATGAGAATTCATAGAATTCCACAAGGCTTAGCATTGTCACAGCCTAATTACATTGAAAGGATATTTGACAAGTTTAAGTATTTAGATCTTAATATTGTGAAGACTCCATTAGACGTTAGCTTTGCACTTCAAAAGAATGAAGGTGAAAGTGACTAATAACTAAACTATACAAAAGTGTTAGAAAGTTTGATGGTTATCATGAATTATATTCTATCAGGTATAAATTGTGCTACTAGTAAATTGAGTTAGTGCACAAGTAATCTCAATCAAACTCATTGGATGGCAATGAAAAGAATTTTGGGGTCTCTAAAATATACTCAAAACTATTCTTTGCATTATAATAAATATCCAACTATAATTGAATGATATAGTGATGCAAATTGAATCACTAGGTCAAATAAAGTAAAATTCACGAGTAAATATGTGTTTACTCTAGGTAGAAGAGCAGTTTCTTAAAAATCATTCAAATTGACAAGTATTGATCATTCTACAATGAAATCTAAATTTATCTCTTTAAATAAGACCGGTGAAGAAGCTGAATGGCTTTAGAATTTCTTGAAAAGTATTTCTTACTGTCCAAAACCTTTGGCACCAGTATGCATACAATGTGGTAATCAAGCTGCAATAGATAGGGGAGGGAGCATAATGTATAACGATAAATCTCGTCATATAAGATGAATATATACTACTATTAAAATACTACTCTATAGTGGAATAATCATGATTTACTATGCAAAGTCAAATGATGATATGTGGATTCACTTACAAAAGGTCTAACTAGAGAGAGAGAGTTGAGGGATCATCAAAGAAAATGAATTTACGATCTAGGATAAATCATCACGGTGATAACTCTACCTACTAGATTGGAGATTCTAAGTTCTAGTTTCAGGGAGATCGAACAATGTCGTGATTGATGGTTCAAAATTTTTAATTAACTTAATCCATTCTCATGATGAAGATAATATTCAGGAAATAAGGATAACACTTATGGATTAAAGCTTTTTAAGGGTTTCTAAGTTTGACAGATTTGACCAAATAGTTTGATCTATAGGTTTAACATTTAGAAATCACTATGTCAGTGTGAAGTGGAAGCCTCTTCAAAAAAAATTATAATAAAAGCCTATTCTCTAAGCTCTCATGAAATCGGATTGTGTTCATAGCTAAAACAAACAAAAACATGAGAACCATGAACAATAAAAGACTAGTTATATGACTTGTATTGTCTAGATGTACAACAAAATTTGACGATTCAAAGATATCACCTATATTAATTGACTTGAGTGCATCCGCTACAAGTTCACTATAAAAATTTCAAAGGAAAACCTACTGATCCAGATTCAATTAATATTTGCTTGTAAGTCATACACTTGTCCGTATATTTTTTTATCATATATCATTTCTCATTCATGTGGGACATTGTTGGGTTCTATTTAAATGTGAATGAAATGAAGAGAAAAAATAAACGAAAAAAGGTGAATGATATTTTCACTTTAAAGGAAGTGGTGGTCTCCAACATTGGTGGGAGGAAGAGATATTCTTGTGCTTAAGAATAGAAGTACTCCTCCTTTTTCTAAGTGAGGTAAGAAGAACATAAGGCTCGCACCATCGTCATTGTCGCTCACTCGGCTCGACTTTGAATTTGAATTTGTCAAATAATCGATTGAGAGATCATCTTCTTGGACAAAATTCATTAGAAACTTAAGTGTTAATGAACCAAAAATCTAATCTAAAATTTCTCCATTTTGCGGATACACGCAAGCATGTGTGAACACATGTCACAACACACCTTATCAATAATATTAAAACGTCACAAGTAAATGAAGAAAAGAAGTATATCTCAAAACATCACGTATTCTTTTTATCATTTTGATTTTTCTATAGAATCTCTGATTTAACATCAATCGTCAGCCAGTTTCATTTTTTTCTTTTAGGGCAACTTACATAAATCTCTGAATCTTTAAGTGATATTACATAAAATCCCGATTATTTTGTTAATTACATTTTATCCCGGTTTTTTAAAATGGTGATACATATGTTATATGGTGATACATATAAAAAACTAATACATTTGAAACTAATAAGATATTTATTTAAGGAAATAATAGATTCCCTTTTATTCATTGTATTCTTTTATTCAAGGAAAGATATCTAATTTTTCTTTTTTTAGATTTAATTTAGGTGTTTTAATTATGTTTCTCTTTTTCGTCTTTAATTATGAAAGATATATTTTTTTTGGGTCTTTTTTCTCTTTTTCCGTCTTTAATTTTGTCTTTAATTTAATCTATTTTTTTTAGATTTAATTTTAATTATGTTTCAATTCTGCTTTTAGTCTTTTTTTAAAAAATATTATTACTTTTGTTTCCTACACTGACTACACCATTACCTTTTATTAATAACATATTAATCACCCAATAATTGAAAAAATAATTGTATCTACCATATGAATCACCATAATACCATATATATCACCCATTAATATCATGTGAATCACCCAATAATTGAAATAAATAATTGTATCTACCATATGAATCACCATAATACCATATGTATGAATCACCATAATACCATATATATCATCCATTAATATCATATGAATCATCCAATAATTGTATCTACCATATGAATCACCATAATACAATATGTATCACCCATTAACAGTGGCGGAGCCAGAATTTTCATTAAGGGGTTCAGAAGTAAATATATGGACTAGTCGATGGGGGTTCAACATCTACTATATATACATAAAAATATTTTTGACCGTGTAAAATTAGTATAAAAATAGCATAATTTTTCGTCGAAGGAGATGGATCTGCTACTTCCCATTAATATCATATATATCACCCGTTAAAATCATACAAAATATTTCTATCGTATGAATCATCATAATAGCCATATAATGATACCATATTTATCATTCATATGAATCACCATTAAAAAAATAAACATGTATGAATAACTAAAAAAATTTATATATGTATCAATAGATTTTAAAAAAAATATATGGGAGAGATTTTAGGAGAGGAAAAAAATGTTCATGCATTAATAGAGGAGAAAAAATCAGGAAGGAAGATGATTTAAGCATTAATGGAAGAGAAAAAATCAGGAAGGAAGATGATTTAATTGTTGATAATTAGGGAGATATTTTAGGGAAGGAAATTTTGAATGAGTTAATGGTGGAGTAAAAATAGGATGTGGGGCTTTCTTGATATGTATCAAGAGTAAAGTTGAAAAATAGTATTTTATGTAAATTTTAAAAAAGTACGGGATATTAGGTAATATAATATCTTAAGTATGCGATTTGTGTAATTTATCCTTTCTTTTATTGGTGGTCTTTTTCTTGTTCAGTAGACACTAGGGGTTGGCATTCAGTCGGTTCGGTCTGATTGTTTAATATTGGTTTGGTTTATCGATTTTCGGATTGGCAAAAATGACATCCGTAACCAAACCAAAATAAATTCGTTTTGGTTCGATTTTTACAAATTAGGTTCGGTTATTTCGGATTTTTATTTCGGTTTGAAATATTAAAGTAGTTAACCTCTCTTTTTCATAACTAAGCATTTAAAATTGATGGTTTTTTTTTTAGAAAAAATATTTTCTCAAACCTGTTTTCCATTCCCAAATATAAATAATTATAAATAACTTAACATGGATGAAACGAAATGAAATAATCATAAGCTTAACATATTACATAACGTCATAAATCGTTACATATAATATAACCTTGCATAAATAGTTCATAAAATAGTCCAAAGTCACCAAAATAGTCCATAAAATATTTGAGTCACTAAAACGATCCATAAACAGCCTGCGACATATGCGAATTTGCTATTAAATATTAATTGTGAATGTCAATTACTAAATATTATATAGATATATATAATATAATATTATATTATAAAATATATATATATATATATATATATATATATATATATATATAATAAAATATATATCTTATTTATTTATAAAATTTTGGTTTTTCGGTTTAATCGATTTTTTTAAAATAAAAACCGAACCAAAAAACCAAAATTTTAAAATTACAAACTGAATTCGATCCAAAAAACCAAAAAATCAAAACCAAAATTAAATTTTAATTTATTTTTTTGATTTAAATCAAAATATTTCCACCCCTAGTAGACACTGTCCTACAATATTCTTACCTAAATTAACAATGAATAGGCACAATTTAATTCCCACTTGGTGTTAATTGATTTCAAGTGACGATGAGAAAGCATTTCTATTATTGTACACAATTTGATTAGTTCAGTGTCCTTGCAACCATGGTTCACATAAAAGTTATTCCTAGCTAAACGTACACAATATTCTATAGAAAAACTACATAAATTATTTTCTAAAGGGTTATTTCGTGAGTGGATGAGGTAAACAAGGTTATTCTATGGGTTGGTATATCTCATGGAATAAGTTATGATATATTTTATTATTACAGTATAAATAGTGAGATAAATAACTCAAAATAATTTATATTCCTAACCAAACGCGGGATAAAATAATTTTGTGTCTTATCCCAAAATTATTATCTTTTATCCTTCATACCAAACACCCCTAATTGTGACATTTGTCCAGTGCTTATTTGTCTTAGTCTACGTCCCCCAACCCAACAACTTCTATCTCAATCTTATATAATTTATATGCTAATTTTGTAATGAATTATTAATTATGTAAAGAATTTTTGTAATCTCAATCTTACTGTCTGGCTTCAAACTCATACTATTACAAAAGCAATAGTAGTGTTGCAAATTCAGCAGATCTCTTCACGTGTTTCCCCCTTTATTTTTGGAGTTAATAACTTAAACGGTACTCAACTTAGATTTTTAGTCAGAAAATTAATTAACTTTGAACTTTACTCAGAAAGTCACTCAATTTTAGATATTTTACTCAGAAAGTTACCCAATCAATTTTATTATTTTTTAACTAATTTTTGCTTATGTGGAATTTTTTTTTAATAAAAAAATTCTGAAAAATATAAAATATTCATTTAATGACCTTTTTACCCTTTCTTTCATTCCTCTTTCTTTCATTTGATACCTACATTTAAATGCTTATGCGGATATTTAAATACCTACAGTATTGTTACTGCTTCACTTGGAGAAGTTTTCTTGTCTGCTACTGAATTAGTTAAAGAGTTTTCAAGAGTTTCTAACGATGTTGTTGGCACCATTTAATTAATTTGTAGGTTAAATTTTTTGAGGAGATATATAAATCAAGAAATGAAGGTATCAAATGAAAGAAAGGGTAAATGTAGGTGTCAAATGAAAGAAAGGAGAATGAAAGAAAGCGAAAAACAGTGTGAAAATAAAACATAATAAACAACAGACTATAATAGTATCGCAAGTAGGGACCATAATACTATGGCTAGTCAATGATGAACACCAACAAGTCTAAAACTTAGAGACGCAAGACAATACTCCTACACAACTGACCTTTTACCCTCGAGATGCAAGACAAAAATTGATGTTGAAATTTAGTATAGATTTCACAAACAAATGTTGATTTCAAATCATAACTTGAAACTAGGGTCTCAACACCTATGGACAAGTACATATTAAAAATAGGATTGAAATTCGTGAATTTATAGGGCTAGAAGTTGAATATGTACATTGTGCGCGTATTTATATCAATGAGTACAATATATTTTTAAAATAATCATTTTAACTATAGATAAAGAGAACATAAAATATTTATTATTTATTAAAAGAGGATTTAATAAATAAATTTATAGTCGGTTTTAAAAGTCGAAATATTAGAAAAATTAACATAGAAGTATACTATTATTTACATACATAGTTCCAATAAGAAAAATATCTTGACCGGGTAAATTCCTAATATTAAGACGTCTGACATAATTCAAATAAAAACCATACAATAATAAAAAATGAAGTTGATTTTATAATCTTAAATATTAAAACTATAATTAAATTACAAATTTCTCTAATATGTCTTTCTTTTGGAGGGTAAAAAAGTTGCTAGCATATGGTGTTAGAAATTTCGTACTCCTATAATAGTAATACAAGATAATAATCCTTTCTTTAAATGTAGGTATCAAATGAAAGAAAGGATAAAAAGGTCATTAAATGGATATTTTATATTTTTCAAAATTTTGTTATTAAAAAAAAAAAAAATTCACATAAGCAAAAATTAGTTTAAAAAATAATAAAATATGTTGGATGACTTTTTGAGTAAAACATCTAAAGTTGTGTAACTTTCTGAAATAAAAGTCTAAAGTTGAATGATCGTTTAAATTATTAACTCTTTATTTTTGTTTAGTCATTTGGAACTAGTGCTTGTTTTGAAGTTGAATTATTTGGAGAAAACATTTCTTAGCCTCTTATATCCAGTTAATCTCTCTTCATCTTCTAATTAAGTAATTAGTTTCTTTTCTGCCCCCTTTCTTGCCTTTATTACAGAAATATGTGAGTAAAAGAAAGTCCTCAAAATAGCCCAAGATCAATTTTTAACTAAGACAAATAATTAGGTGATTTTTTCCATCTGTTCTTGCTTTGATGAACAGAGTTATGTACCTAGTACGTATTGCTGGTGGGGGAAGCAGATATCCTGTGAAATTAATCGAGGCACGCAAGCTGATACGAACACCCGGTAATAAAAAAAAAAGTCCTGACAATGCAACTAGTCTATATCTTTGCTTGGTAGAAACAAAGTAATTTGGTTGGAACTGCTTAAATCATGGCATTGGGGACAGTGGTTTACCTTCAAGAACAATATGGTTATATTTGCAAGGAATTTTATGGCTATGGTGAGCAAGAATGTTCCTTTCTTGGCAACACAATTGGGAGTACACTTCATCTTGTAATTATTCAATGATAGAAAATCAAGTGAAAGGATACAATAATTGGAACAATTTTTCAGTAGAAGAAAGATGCAATACTAATAATAATATTGTTGAGAAGAAGAATTATTTAGGAAAGAAAAGGAAACGAACAGATAATAATAAAAAGACCAAGGAGGAAGAATTGGGAAAACAGACAACGATACATATTGTTGTGGTTTGTGATGATTTCTTTTCATTGTTATCGTAAAATATTGTTATATAAAATATATAATATAACAATATGAAAAATTGATTTAAGTGAATTGTTGTTATAGAGAGATTTGATTGCGACTTTTGAGTAATTCATTTTTCAACTAGTATTTTTAAGTATCTAATTGGGGAACGGAAAATACTATTTAATTTTTCTTTTATTAAAGATAAATAATGATGTTATCTAATCACTTATATTTTGATTATTTATAAAATTTGAGCTTCAGTATTTGTAAATTTTGATTTGAACAGCAATATTTGCAAGTACTGAAAATATAGGTGACATAAAAAACTTGCAGGAGTTGTATTTCAAGAGTAATAATAATTTTTACTCAAAAATATATGATTATTTTTTCAATTTAAAATTCTTATTCAAACTTGCTAGAACGTATTTTCTACTTCAAATTACACACACTTGTTCTAATGAACTTTAATCAAATATAATTCAAATCCTGCTTTATAGTTTATTAGATTTTTTCTATTTATTTTTCTCAAAATTATGATGAAAATATACATACATCTATATCTATCAATATCTATAATTTATAATCTATCTATAATCTATAATATATTAAAATTGTAAATACCCTTAAAAAGAAAATTTGAACATTTTGTCCTTCATTAAAAGAAACTCCTTTAGACAAAACTGTTTTTTAATTCAATTTATTATTTAATTACTTTTATTATATTAACTAAACTTCTAAAATATATGGGACTCCTAAAATATATGGAAGGAGAATCAATTAATATTTTTCTTTGTACTGATTAATTAAAAAAATACTTATATATATTAACTAGACTCCTAAAATATATGAAACTCCTAAAATATATGGAAGGAGAATCAATTAATATTTTTTTTTGTACTGACCAATTAGAAAAAGACTCCTAAAATATGATAGAAAAATACTCCTAAAATAGGACTATATTAAGGAAATACTTTTATAAATATTTAGAAAAAGACTCCTAAAATAGGATAGAAAAATACTCCTAAAATAGGACTATATTAAGGAAATACTTTTATAAATATTGAGATGCACGTTAAACTAGAGAAGAAACCTTATTGTGAAAATATGATTGATGCCCATCTAACTTGATTCAATTGCATGTCTAGATTGATGTATGCTTAATTTTATAACTCTCAACTTTTCACTATTTTTGTCAACATAATAAAATTCAAGTGTCAAAATTTTCGCTCAAACAAGAATTATTTTCATCAAAACTGAGGCTTTGTGATAACTATTATATTATTTTGTTGTAGTTTACAGGTCATAGATGAATTTATAGGTGATAGATGAATGTCAGTCAGCTTTGAGATTTTTTTAGATAAATATTAGGTTTAATTGTATTGTTTTTATATCTCTGTTTTGAGAAAAAAATTGTGTAAAGGTAAAGTTTAGTTGTATTATTTTGATATCTCTATTATCATATTATAATTTATTGTAGTTTACAGGTGGTAGATAAGTGTCGGACGGCTTTGAGAAAATTTTTGTGTAAAGGTTAGATTTAATTATATTATTTTTATGTCAATATCATCGTATTATTTTGTTGCAGTTTACAGGTGGTAGATGAATGTCGATCGACTTTGAGAAATTTTTTTGATAAACGTCAGGTTTAATAAATTCTTCAAAAGATGTTGAATTTAATTATTGTATTCATCTTTATTATTTAAACAAATATCCTATTTAGTGTAACTTTTTAACTCAATAAAGGGTTAAAACTTACACGCACCCGGTGTATATACTAAGCCAATACATTTAATTGCTTAATGTGATAAAAAAATATTAATTTGATGTATACACCGAGTGCGTGTAAGTTTTTACCCTCAATAAAATAAATAAATCAATGCACAAATTTTCCTTTCCATTCTTGCCTATAAATCAAAAATGAAAACGGTAGATGCCTTCTTCCTTTCAACCTACAGTAGTTTTTTTTCCGTTCTCGACTTATCTTTCTCATATTCCATTTAAATTTGATTTTCACCTTCATTTTATCGTACTTTGTTACTTAATTACGAAGTTATTTATGTTTTAATTTTCTTTTCACCTTTTCTCTTTCCTTTTTTGTTTTTTTTTGCTGCAGTTTTTTTTCTTTTTTTGCTGCAGAAACTTTTTGTGTACTAAAAACCGACAGAAAGATTTACTCTTATCAAGGTAAGCTTCAATTATCTTCTCTTCAAATTTACATTATGTTACTTGCTCTTTAGTTGATATCTAGTGTCACCTTTTTTATTTCTAATCATGCCTTATCAATTTCTTTATTAGTAATAGTAAGGAATATTGAATTTGTATGACTCAAGTTATACTACATGCAAAACAAATGTGGCTGCGAAAAATAATATGTTATTTTGTTAAATTATTTTCTAAACATAAAATCTTGGTTTCCATCTTTAATCTCTTCATCTTTTTTTTTTCCCGGGTGAGAAGCACTACTGACAGGGTAGTAATAGCATTTTACATTTTCATATTCAAAACTTCTACTCTAAATTAGTACTTCCTTCGTTCCATTTTAATTGAGCACATTCTGTTGTATACGACGATTAAGAAATCATAAATTGAAAGTTAAATTTTACTATTTTATCTTTTATGTATATTAATGATAGTCACTGGACACATAATAACGGATAATGGAATTGTTATTGTTCACATATAATGTATACTATTAATTGTAGAGGTAAAATTAAAAAAAAATTATATCCCAATTTAGTAAGTAATCAACTAATATAAAACGTTTATTTTTAGTAAGATGACCAACTAAAATGAGATGAAGGCAATAATATTTATAACTCACATTAAATTGCCTTCATTATAAAAAGATTAGTGCATTTCATGTTCTTTGAATCTATTTAATTTGTATGAAATGGAAATGGGCAAATGGCAAAAGAGTAGCAAGTTTTGAATTTTTTTTATTTCATGCATATGCCACACTGAAGCTAGATAATTGATCAATATTCATGCCTCTTTTTCTTTTACTTTTTTGTTTTCATTTTGGTAGATTATCGCTTAACTTGAACAAGAACTATGCAGAATTGAAATGGGTTCATTTCATTGGAGATGCTGCCTAATAGTAATTTTTCAATTATTTTATTTTATATTTTAGGTATGATTCTTCTATTTGTTATTGGAGAATCAGACAAATGGTTGGACACACTATTTAGCCATTTTTGTTGCATCATAATTTCATGGTTTTATACTTTTGCAACAGTTTGCATGTGTCATTGTCGGACAAAAAATGAGGCATTAGCATGTCTTGAGAGTGGAAGAAAGTTCTTCCTCTTTTATCATAGTTTGTCTCTTTTCTAGGAAGTAAATATTTATTTTTTATAATTCAATTTTGTAATGAATAATTTTTAAAATAATACGTGTACAAAAAAATGCTAATCAAGATTAAACATACCACCACTTTTAGCACTTTCAAGGAATTAACGAAAAACAAAGATAAATAAAAGTTTTATTTGTAGTAACATGTCTATGTTATAAAGATATTAATTATTAATTTATTAGGTGCCGAACTAAAATGGAGAATATAAACAAGGTGAAGATAGGAACATCCAAAAGGTATAGCTATATGAAATATACCCACATTTTAAAAATGTATTTTGTGGTATAGCTATATGAAATATACCCACATTTTTAAAATGTATTTTGTTTTTACTTTCGTGTGTTTCTTATTTTAATAATAATAATTATTTATTTGTTTTTAGTGATTTTGATATGACAATCTTTCAAATTGATGGACAAAAGAAAATTAGCAAGTAAATCGCAATGAAGTTAGCAAAGAGGAGGAGTAAAATGTGAAAATTAGGCAATTCAAGTCAGAAAGTGTAACACCCCATATTTTCGGATTAGAATTCGAACGAGCAACTTTTGCGAGCGAACCAGTGAGGGTCGCGATAAGGGAGAGGCACTCTCTCTGCACTCCAGCAATAAGAGTGTGGCACACCCTGTATGCTCCACGTTAAGGGCATGGCACACCCATGTTTCAAGAGAAGCTAAAACACGGGTTTCTCTTCAATTTGTCTAGGGAAAACTAGTCATTTACGTCCTAAATCATCCTATAACTAATACTAACATGATTTTCCTCATCCCATAACTCAAATACACAATTTCTCTCCTCCTATATTCTCAAGAACACCAAATAAAGGTTCTTTCCCAAAGTTCAACTTCGAATGCTTTAAATTCAAGTTTCTTCTCAATGTTTTCTTACAAATTTCATCACCAACGGTATGGAAAACGAATCCAAGTCTTCATATCGATTTCAAGCTAGAGTTCAAGCTTCAAAGTTAAGAATTCAAGCTTTTTTTAAAATTTCTTTTGTCAAAAAGGCATGTTGGACGCTCCCCATTTTAATTATTATATTATTACATCAAATTATTTGATATTTACATGTTTCTTGGTTGTTTAATTCAAACTAGGATTGAAGACTTTTGGTGGTTATACTCTTGTATTGATTGATTCTTATTTAAATGGTTTATTCATTGTTTGAATAGTGGATTACAACCTGGTTTTGTATCCTATAGTAATGGTGGAATTTGGTAATATGATTTTCATAATGGTTATGGTTCTGGCATGATAATGATGTGAACCTCATCCCACACTATAATTTTGGCTTTGAAAAAGGATTCTACATGGTTTAACTCATCTTTTGAAATATTGCATTGCATTAAATTGTAAACGGATAAAGAGGTTTAGAACACCCTTGGTGGCCATGGTGTTGGATTTTAAATTAAAATTTGGAGTCTAATTAGTTAAATGGTTATGGTTTGGCATAATTGAAATAGTTTTCAAGCTATTGGTATGACGATACCAAATTAAGAATGACTTAATAAAATACTCCATGGTTAATGATTGATGCTATGTGCAAAACTGTTTTAATTTAGGCTTAAAGGATATTGTGTAGCTCACCAAGAAAGTGTAGTCCCAGGAGGACTAACACTGAAAACCATGTTTGCAGATATTGGGTTCTATAACACTGTGTCTATTTTACACAGTATATTTTGGGTGGCTATCATCTTAGTGTCTTTATCCATTTTCTTGGTACATGCGACTAACATGAACTAGGGTCTTTCCGACCGAAGGAGACAGACCCATACAGCTCGTGGGTGCCCGAAGATTGGTAAGACCTACATAGTTCAGGATTAATATTTTAAACAGTCATGTTCATTGCCCCACTCCCAGGGCAGAGTTTGATAAATAATGAGGATTAATATCAAAATCTTTCACTTTATGACTGTTACACAGTAGTCATGTTCCAACCTAGTAGTTATTATTAAAGTTAATGACTTCGTAGACAATGTGGGTTGATATATTGAGTTTTGTTCTTAAGACATGGACACTACTTTATTGGGGTTATTATTGTTTAGATTTGGATTTGGTTTTCAAGCTTCATTTGATTATTTATCAAACTCTTTCACTTTATGGATTGGATTTCTCAATTTCTTTATATTACTATACTTATGATGTAAGGCTAAGAGGTCATCTCATACCTTTGTAGACTTAGGGTGCAATTCACGGCCAAGGCCTCGATTTCAGTCATGACAAGCTTGGTGTCAGAGCATGATTTAGGGCTCTGGGGCGTCTACACGGTTGTGTCTAGAAGAGTCTTGCTTATGGGTGTGTTGTGCACGACACTTATACTCAGGAGGCTACCAGACATTTAGGAAATATTTCTCATTCTTTCATACTCTAGATCGTGTAACTATGTTGTCCATATAAAATTTATCCAAAATTCTTTTCTTGCTTTATTTTCTTGGATATGTCTAATTATCGAGGCAAAACAAGTGCTAAAGCTTAGATTCTTAACGATTTGGTCCTTTTCGATTGAGTCATCAAAAGGTTATAAAACATCACAAGGACTTGAAAAGATTCCATTAGTGCGTCAAAGGGTGTTGATTCAAGTGTATACCCTATCTTCATGAGTTGTGCTTTTCAATTAGAGGTAAGATGTGTATTTAGTCCTTTTAAAAAACTTTATTACAGACGTCTCTCTTAAGGGGAAAGATGTGTATTTGAATATTGCGATAGTACTTCCACTCGAGAGGTAGTACAAATTGGATTGTATTATCTATGAATAGTAAGATGATCCCAAGTTAGTGATATGAAAACCTAAGTTTAGAAATCAAAGTGAGGGTTACTTTTCAGAAAAAAATATGGTCGTTGTATTTGCGTAACTTTTAAGTGAGTGTTGGGGGTGTTATGTCCTTATGGTATTAGTTAAGATGTATCAAAATTAGCAAACTTATGGTAGTCGATAGAAAGAGAGTGGTAAGTTAAAATATTAGTGTCTTTAGTAGAAATATAAAAAAGAGCTCATGAGGACTAGATATTGTAGTAGTTAAAAAAATTAATCATAGGTTGTGAATGAAAGGATTTGTCGGCTAATAATTTACAAATTTAGTATTCACTTAGTGAGATCATAGAAAAAGGGACTCAGTGACGTTTATAGAATTTTCAAGGTAGTTGGGATGCATGCATGAGTAAGTGAATGTGATGTGAGGGAGGTGAATTTTCTATAGACCATAATGGGTTAAGTTATAAGATTATGATGTACTATCCTTGTTATATGGTTTTAATACATAGAGGGTCCTCTGATTTTCATCTAGTAGTTGTAAGCCAATTTAGCAGGTGAGAAGCTATGTCATAATTTTTAAGGTGAAGTAGTAATGTTGTGGATAAGATGTGCTTGTAGGACGTAGTAAAGATAAATCTGAAATTTAGGTTGATTTCTCTATTTGATGGACTAGCACATTATGCGGTATATTTCATTGGTGGTACATGGTTGTTGCTAGACACTAAGTTTGAACTTTAGATGTCAATTGTGGCGATAAGAATGTTAGATCGAGTATAGTGATGTGAGATTGGTGGAAGTAAATTAGTAGGCTTGATTTAATATATGAAAGAGCTTAGGTTGATGGCGATGTATGAAATATTGGAGTGGGTAAATGTGATATATACATGAGGTCTAGTGTTGAAATATAAATTATTGCTAAATAATTAGATAGATAAAGCCTTAAGTTATAAGAATAAAGTGTACTCGATCTTGAGTTATTAAGTGCCTTATTACCTAGTTCATGTTCGTGAATTTCTTTGTATGGAGAAGTCTGGGGAGTTGTTATATGGTGTTCTTTAGGGATGAATTTAGGGAGATATAAATAGACTATGTGAACACTTGGTATAGTTTTAAAATTTTGTTAAATTGTTAGGTTATGCAATTAGAGGTTTAATGTTAGTAAGCTAATGAGTGTAGAATTAATGATTACGTGTTAGAGAATGTGCATGTGTGTGCTCGAGAGTTTAAATTATAGGGTGATAGAAGTTAGCAAAAGTTAAGATTAGTATCCCTAAAGAGGATGTCCTAGAATGAATTTAGTATCTTCATATTAAAGTTGTCAGGGGGAGTTTGGCATTTATGCGCATAGTGATACCTGCCCCCGCCCCCATTGTGTGTAGTGTTGTGCTTATAGAGTTGACAGAGGGATATGTCTGCAAGTCTAGGAAAGTGACCTTTGAGATAAGGGGAAGATTAGTAGATTTTGAATTTTCTCATGGTGGTGACTTTCGAGGAAGAGTCATGATAAATCTATTCTTATCTAGCAAGTTCTTCCTACTTAGGTTTAAGAGGACATTCTACCCATATCTTATGTATTCAAATTGTACCTATGCCTAAGGTCCGAGTTCTCTATGCAACCTATGTCCATGTTTCGACCCTCTATTTATGATTAGGTGATTGATATATGAATCCTTTCGGGCCTATTAGATCGTATATTTCATCACAGGTTCCACCTTGAGTAGTGAAAAAAATATAAGTTATAATTAAATAGTTCCATTCCCATTTCTGTTGTTTGTACTCTAGTCCCTCAATTACCCTTCTTATGTTAGATGATAGTGGTTATGGAAGTATAGTAATGTTTCAGATAAGAGAGTAGATGTTTTTATTATGAAAATTTTAGTATGACTACTCGAGCTAAGGTTATAGATGAAGTTGGAAGAGTGGGATGAACTTTTGTTATGAGAAATACTTAGAAAGGGGATATGTGGTGAAAATCTTTGTAAAAATAATTGTGATGAGTTTTTGGTGGGGAGATCCATAAAGTGCATGTAGAAAATATAGACTTGAATGTTGTGATAGATAGATACACAAACCATTGTATTATGTGGCTAGTACTTATTTATTAAGACATGAGGTTGCTTGATAATTGTGATAAGATGGAGTAGTATTCCTGGAGGGATGTAGAGTATATGGTCCCATAGCTTAATGTAATGGTTTTGGCCTCTGAAAGTTTCTTGATGTTTTCCATCACTACCCAGGAAATGAATTACGTGACAAGTCGTTATCACTCGTCACGAGTCATAAAGCGCCTATCGTAGTCTAACCAGTAAGGTTGTCCAGTGTTTCTGTTGGGTCCACAACTTAGCTCTCATGTGTCGTAGGGTAAGGTCACGAGTTGTAGTAAGGGACTTGTGACCATAACAGTGAGGTGCCCCAGGTTTTTGCTTTGGGTACGCCTCAGCCTCACGAGTCATAAGGTCTAGTCACGAGTCATAAGGTGTGACTCGTGACCATAACAGTGAAGCGTCAGGGTTTGGGCCTCAGGTGATGACTTGTCACTTATCATTACGAGTTGTCACCCGACCCGTAACAACTAGCAGTCATTTTTCTGCACAATTTTAAATGGGGGTAACTTAGTATTTTCCCTTCCCTTACACTACTCCCTCAACTTAAACCCCATCTTTTGTCCCTTTGACAAAAAATCATCAACTTCAACACTACGCTCTTCTCTCGAACTTCAAAGTCAAGAATAAGCTAGGGTTTTAAAGGATTAAGCACCTAGGGTTCAAATTGTTGTTTCCTCTCAAAATCTCTTCGATATCCAGGCATGTCTCTCATCCCTAAATTTATTTTTATAAAATCATAGGTGTTTAATTATTATCCATGTGATTTTAACGTGTGGTTTGAAATTGGGTTGAGGGTTTTTGGATGGTTATTACTTGAATTGGATTTCTATGGTTTAAATGCATTGCTTATGCTTTAATTGGTAAATTTTGGAACTAATTGGGTGCATTGGTATGTTGGATGGAACAAGGGTCGTGGATTCCCCCAAATTGATGGATTTTTGGTTTGGAATTGGCATTAACCTCAACCCACGTTGTGAAATTTGTTTTTAAACATGGATATATGTATAAATTTAACTTAACCTTGGAACGTTGCATTGCATAAAAGGTTAATGGAACATAAAATGGTTTTGAAAGGCCTTGGTGGCCGTAGTTTGGTTTTAAATTGGAACTTAGGAGTCTAATTGGTAAATTGGTTTTGGAATGACAAAATGGAATTGGCTTGCATTATTTAGTATAACGATACAAATGGTAAATGCCTTACTTAATGACTCGTGGGTTAATGGATTAGGATTATGCGAAAATATTTTAATTTGGGCTTAAAGGGGGTTGTGTAGCTCGTCATAAAGGTGGAGGTCCCGTGGGGACCGATACTGGAAACTATGTTTGCTGGCGTGGGGGTCTATATGACTATGTGCATAGTTCACACTATATATATATTATTGGAATAGTTGAAGCCTCGGTGGCTTTGGCACTTCCTCGAATTTCCTTGATTCATGTAGCAGCATGCACTGGGGAGCTTTCAGTAGGGGAGCTAAACCTACATAGCTCGTGGGTTCCCTTAAGACATATAGAGCTACACAGTCTAGGCTAATGGTTTTAAATCTCATTTATATGACCCTGTTCTCCATTTCGGCATCTTATATATATATATATATATATATATATATATATATATATTGGACATGACATTATTTTATCATTTTCCTAAGATACATGCTAGTGATCATCCCACTAATCATCCCTGGATGCTGCACCATTTTATTATGTAGGGTCCCAGGGGTTCTCTGTTGCCTTGTACAGTGTTAGGTGATCCGGTTCATCGGTTGGGCTACTTTAAAGTGGTGTGCCTCCATCTTTTGGAAAGTCTGTCATTTCTTTGGTTTCATTACTTTTTCTTATTATATTATTTTGGATTCTTTTGGTCATGATCGGTGGCATGTCCCAACCAATTTGGTATTTTGGTATTATAGAGGCTTTTATGGACAAGATGTGGGTTAGGATGTTTGTTTGATTCCTAGTCTTATTCAACTTATCTATTCATTTTATCACTATACCTGGTTTTTCTTCCGCTATTATCTATGTGGAGTTCTGGATGTTAGGCTGATGGGGTGGTCTCTGGCTCTCGATGGGCTTGAGATACCCGTCATGACTAGGCCCTGGTTCGGGTTGTTAAAACCTTGGTATCAAATCATAGATTCAGGTTCTTCGGGTGTTCGTAAAGTCATGTCGAGTAAAGTCCCTTTTATGGGTGTGTAGCGTGCCACACTTATAAGGAAAAGGCTACAAGGCATTTAGGAAAGGTTCTCTTTCTTGTGTTCTAGTTCGGGCTATAGAGTCTATGTGTCTGAAAATTCCTCCAACTCTTGGCTTACTCACATTTCAGATTATGCCTCCCCGAAGATCTGATGCCTATAGAAACTTTGTTGGGATCTCTGTCCCACCTAGTAAAAATGTAAAGAGCACCCACCCTGTTCATGGAATGCAAACCCAGTCTGGGGTCCCCTCTTTTGATTATACTGCTCCGCTTGGGATTCCACCGGTCCCAACTAGTCCTTATCTATCTGGTGACGCTCATGCTCAATCACCTTAATGGGATATCTCTAATTCATAGTTTGTATACACCTAATTTTGTCCCTCCCGAAGTCTAATTTTATTCATTTTTAGTTCACCTTATCATGTGTCCAACCCCATGTAATTATATCCCACAAAAATACAAAAATAAAAAAAAACAATACCTCTAACTAATTTATCTTATCCTAACAACCTACCCAATCAAACGCCTCCACCTCCTAACCCACTCACATTTTTATCCTCACAATAACAAACTAAAGAAGGGGGACCACGGGTACACCTAACAAAAAGGACCCATTTTGTCTCCATATATTTGGATATATACACACTTATACACAGAACATCGAAAAAAAAGAATTCTTCCATTTCCAGTCCATAGATATACTTAGCCACATAGCAACCAACACACAATACACCATTAACCTCACCATTAATGGACAGCTTCCTCACCATTCCAACAGCTCACACACTCCTTGATGGCTCTATTTTTCCATTCTTTTACTCTTACCAGAACACACACCCATAGCTACCATATACACAATTACATACATCACTGAAGACTCACACTCATAGCACACGAAAAATAGAAGAAGAATTCACCTTCTTCTCCAACATCTACTCACAGACACCCTCACTAATATTTTTCATTCACCATACTTCACCCATATACGATCCCTCATCCTCACCATAGCAGATCTCACTCATGATAAACCACTATTAATGCACACACTACATAGATACAGACCATAAAGAATAACAAAACAGTGAGATAGCGAGAACAGAGTAGATCAAGAGAGGGCGGCGAAGAGAGAGAGTAGAGTACAGTAAGGGTAAATTGAGAGGATGAAGAGAGTTTGAACTAAGTTTGGTCAGTTTCTGGATATTCTCTGGTGAAATCTCACAGGAAGTGACCCATGTTCGTCATTGCTCGGTCTAAACTCGCCGAATTTTACCTCGAGCTCACCGAAACTGGTTTCTCTTTCATCGTCTGATCGTTCCCATCACGAAATTGTCCAAAAATCTTTATTTTTCTCTGATTTTTTGGGGTGAATTCAGTCGAGATGTGTTAGGGGGTCACCAGAATTGGTTTTCATTCGTCAATCAGATTGATTTAAGCCCCCCAAAACCACCGAAACTAGCATTGGTTCTAGGGATTTCTATATGGGTTGGCTCCTTTGGAATTTAGTACGGGTACCTCTGGTTTCTTTACAAGACTGACCCCATTTGGTTTGATATTTCTTCTTTATTTATGTTTAGAAATTGGATTTTCAATCGAACTACGAGTTCGAAGTGGATATCGAGTTGGGGGTTGTCGTTTGAGGTTCAATTGGGACATTTCAAATCCGGCTCCATTTTCTAATCACACAATCCAACATATAAAAGTCCATTTAAGGTCCAACTCTATCTCTTCTAATTTTACTTTACTATACGTATTTGATTTGCCTGATGTGTGGTTGAATTTTGGTGACATTAATTTGGTGTTCGATTTAGTTGAATAGATAGTTATGGATTGTTGAGATAACTGTCTTGAATCGTTGGAATTTGGTATAAAAATGGAAAAAGTGGGGCGAGAATTGAAAACCTGATATAATTAGTGAATTTTGATTAGTTTGATTCATTAGTTGTTTGACTTGAAATAAACGTTAATTGAATTTGGTAGTATCAAGATACGCCAATTGGAATAGGAAAGACGTAGGTCGGGTAGGCAAAATCTAGAGATTGTGGGTTGATTGAATGTTTGAAACTTGATTGAATGGTTTGATTTTATCACTTTTGAATCAATTGTATAATTTGGCCGGGTAATGCCCTGAAGTATCTATATATATTTATTCACCGAGGAATGTCCTGAGGTATCATGTAGTCGAAGGACATTTTTGATGAAGGACCGAGGCGTCGGGTATAGCATTAGTCTAGAATTAATTAGAGTAGGATTTATTTTTACACTTTTTTTCTTTTTGGACTGTATAATTGGACTGGACACTAAATTTTGGATTGTTTTATCTTGTTTGCTTGATTGATTGTTTTGCATGTTTTGTGTGGTTTATATATTCATAATGTCAAATTAGCCTATACGCTCCACCAAGCGACAGTGGTCAAACCACAGGATCGAGGGGTGCATAACACCTTCCCCTTAGTCAACAGAATTCCTTAGCTGGAATCTCTGTTCGCAAACCAGTTTTAAAGAGTCAAACCATTTTGAAAAGAATTTTTCAAAGGTGACTTGGCAAAATGGATTATGCCAAGTGGCGACTCTGAATTTAATTATAAAAATCCTTTTCGGAACAGAATTTTCATTTTTTGTCACTTAATAATAACATCCTTTCGAACTTAAAAATTAATCTTTTGAGAGTGAAAAAAGGGGTGTGACAGCTCTGGTACTCTGCTGGGGATCTTTTCAAAATTTGGTCTTATTTTTGGAGTCGTATCGTCTTTGTTTGGCATTATGGATGTATAAACATTGTTTGTCATTATTGTTTGTATTATTGTTATCACTGTTGTTCATTTTCGTGCTCTTTGTGTATAGTATTTATCCTATATGTTACCGCTTTTATATCTGGCATCATGTGTCTACCCCCAAGCCTTCTTTCTACAACAAGTCTGTAGTACACGTGTTGTACACAACCTCTAGTTGAGTCACCCTTATTTTAGGGGGAGCCATCGGTGTTATGGAGTAGGTGGAAAGCAATGCAGCCACTATCGACTATATTCTCCCCCGAACAGCCTTGTTAGTGAACCACAACGTAGGTCAGCCTTTAGGTCATGCTTATGTGCATCATACTGAGAACTAGCGGAACCCACAGGGCCCTTTGTAGGAGACTCACCTCTAAAGGCATCCCTACGTGCTAAATGTTGCATCTTTGAGGATAACGTGGTCATTTCACGGACTGATTTGGGAAAAACATGTGTTAGAAGTAAAGTGTGTGGGTAATGAAAAAAAAAACAAGAAAAAAAAAAGAGTTTCATAGTTTTTAGAGTTTTTTTTATGGCTTTTATTTTTTCACAATTCCAAAATTCAAAAGGACTTTTTTACCTTTCACACTCATTTTCTCAAAAAACACCAAAAAGATTCTCCTTTGTCTCGTTTAGCATGCATTCACAATTCGAAAACTTCAAAAAGATTTTTCATTCATCGGATGTGTTTATAAAAGAAAAATGCAAAAAAAAAAATGTTAGAATTTTTTTACATTTCGTATAACGAAAATACCAAAAAGATTTTTCTTTCATAGTTGTTGATGTCATTTTTCTGTGAAATATAAAAATGAAAACTCAAAAGATTTTATTATCATGGTTCATCGTCTGTCTTTGGTCGTATCTCTTAAATTAGGGTCTAGCCTGTTATTTAGTCATTAATTGTCCAATCTGAACGAACTACGCACCCCTGATTCTCCTCTCTCGGGAGTAAGATACGTAGGCAGCCTATTATAGGTTCGGGGATCTTATTTAAAAAATCCAAAAAAAAAAAATTCTTCACTTTTCATCTAGAGTAGGTGTTTCATACAGGTCTTGAAAATAAAAATACAAAAAAAAATCCTTAATAGTCGTAGGTTTTATTTTTGGTTGATCTTATTCCAAAAAATTCAAAAAAAGATTTTTTTCACTCTTTATTTAGAGTAGGTGTTTCATATACATCTTCAAGAGAAAACTACAAAAAGATTTTCCTTTAATAGTTTCAAGTTTCATTTTCATATGAAATTCAAAATTGAAAACCCTAAAAGATTTTTCTTAGGTAATCATAGGTTTCGTTTTGTATAGGTATTTTAAAAGTAAAAAAATGCAAAAAGATTTTCTTCAATTCTTTTGACAAATTGTTATTTTCTTTTATTCTTAAAGTTTCAAGGAAAAGAATGAAAAAAGAGTTTAATTGGCCATTTTGGCAAGACTTCACGAACTACGCACACCTGATTTCCCCCTTTCGGGGTGAGATACGTAGGCGCCCTTCTAGGGTTCGGTGATTTTTTTTCCCAAAAAAAAAGAGGTTTTGAAAAATTGTTGAACTCTAACGCATTTGTTATCTCTTGTCCAGTTAGTTTAAGGTGGTTGATTTGTGGAATTTTAACTGGTCCTCCATATTGCTCCAAGTCACAGAGGAAATTATGGCCAACAAAGATACCGAGTTAGTTGTCACTAATCAGATAGGGAGTTCAGAGAATGAGAATGTAGGAGATAATGAAGAGATTCGAAAATTAAGGCGACAAATAATAGAAATGCATCAAGCTTGGGCTAATGGGTTGCCGCCTCCTCCAGTTCCCACTGATAATCTGGAATATCTTTCTAGCTTGCCTCCCGTGTCACATGCAATATTTCCCATTTTTCTTGATATGCCACAACATGCATCAGGATTGACTCTGGGGCAACAATATCCAACAACTTCCAATGTTCATTTTCTCACTCCCCAATCCAAGACTACTACATACTTGGCTCTAGCTGTTGTTCATGCTTTTGTGACGCCACCCCCACCTCCTAATTTTGATGTTCATCCATAAGTTGTGCCTCCCTACTCTATAAGAGAGCCTGCATTGAATATTTTTAGTGATCAACATTATGCTCTTGATCCTATATTTAAGTCAACTGGTCCTTACGATTGCCCTCAACTGCCTGAATTTCCTTCTAACACTGAGAAGCCTGTTATGACAGAAGAACAAGAGGAAATAGCCAGAAATTGAGAAGGGTGGAACTGACTATGAAAAACTTGCAAGGACTTGGGGGGTACAAAAGTGTCTCATATAAAGATCTGTGCATGTTTCCTGGTGCACATCTTTCTCTTGGTTTTAAAATACTGAAGTTTGAAAAGTATGATGGACATGGCGATCTTGTAGCACATTTGAGATGTTATTGCAACCAGCTAAGGGGCGCTGGAGGGAAGGAAGAATTACTCATGGTATATTTCGGTGAGAGTCTTTCAGGTCTAGCTTCAGAATGGTTTGTTGACCAAGACATTAACAAATGGATTAGTTGGGATGACCTAGCTAACGAATTTGTGCAATAATTTCAATACAATGTGGAGTTAATCCCTGACGAAAAATCCCTAACTAGTATAACAAAGAAGAATACTGAGAGTTTCAGGGAGTATGCGATCAGATGGCGCGAACAAGCTGCTAGAGTAAAACCGCCAATGAAAGAAAGCAAAATAGTGGAGGTGTTTATTCAAGAATAGGACAAAACATATTATCAACACTTGTTACCTGCATTAGGCAAGCCGTTCATTGAGGTCCTTAAAATAGGGGAGATAATAGAATAAGGAATTAAGACTGGTCGCATTGTGAGTTTTGCAACATTGAAAGTGACTACTCAAGTAATTCAAAAGGGTTCAGGAAGTGTTGGGGATAAAAAGAATGAGTAAGATACATCTGTAATTATAGTTGGACAGCAAGAAAGGTCAAGAAGACCACGTCGTCGTCGATCTCAGGCTCAAGCTCAAGTTTATGCCCAGGCTCCATATATTACCCCCAAAATCCATTTTAATCTGTTCCTCCACATCCATTTCGAGTGTATAATGCACAACCATATGTTCAACCCTCATCTTACCCACAATGGCATACCACAACGCCCCAGAGTCATCCTCGAACTCCACAAACATACTAAAACCCTTCTAAGCCAGATTTTCTATCCAAGCCAAACAATGAAATAAGGCAGAAGTCGAGAGATAACTTCACACCAATTGGAGAGTCATATGACAATTTATTTCAGAGATTGGTGCAGGAAGGAATGATCACTCCTCTCCTTGGTCACACCCTTAATCGACGTTCAAGAAATTTTGATCCTAACGCACGATGTGCGTATCATTCTGCGTCTCAGGGTCATAGTATTGAAAATTGTCGAGATTTGAATAGAGAAATTAAAAATATGATTCATGATAGATCAATTGTGGTGCAAAACATTGATAGTGAAGGAAGCTCTAGTCATGCTGATATGCAAACCAGCGGCTAAGTTGTCAAGCTGAGCAATTGACAATTCACCTATCTCCCTACTAGGAAGAGGTCTAGTAGTTTGTTTTGTCTTCTTTTCTGTTTTTCAAATTATTTCAGGATTGTAGTTCGGGATCTATCTTGTTTTGTCCCTTTGTCATTTATGTTCAAACCCTTCTATCTTTCATTTTTATTAAATAGAGTGTCCCCTTTTTCTTTGTGTTTTAAATATGTGTTGTTGTTTTTTTTTCTACATAGTACATTTTATGTTGACTTTAGTGATATGATATGCTAGTGAAATTTACAGCTAGATCTTAACATCCAGTTTAAGAATGAACATTGAATCAGAGGGTTAAAGTTAGAAAAAGAGAGCATCTGAGGAAATAGATAGTGTGTTGGGGCATTTGGTGATCAAGTTGAAACCTTCTTTGAAAATTAAGGCTATTATTTTGAAAATCGTGAGAATAACTTGGTCATCAATTGAAAGACATATCTCAATTAGGTCAAGTAGTGAATGTGTGATCCTATGTCAAAAGTAACAGGAAGAAAATCAGCTCCACGAAGTCATGAGTCCTTCAGCATGAAGAATGTACAACTAAAATGGAGTTGTATGTTTGACAAGTGTAGAAAAATAAGTGACATACATGCTCAGTTGAAGTTAGTGTTGTTAAAGTGCCACAAATGATCTTCATCTTTCGTTTTCATATTGCATAATATATACTTGCATTTTTAAGGATTGATATGATGAAGGCCTTTCATTCTACTATCCAAAAATTGTGTCATCCTTTGTTTACCCATTTGAGATTTAGTCCTATTTGCTTTCATACCCCTCTTTTGGAATCATATAGAGTTAACAAAGCTCAAAAGAAAAGGTGTCGAGCAAAACAGTAGTGTCAGAAAAGTTTTAAAAAAAGAAGAAGAGAAAAATGTGTCCAAAAGGAGAAAAATAAGAGCGTCGAGAAAAATAAAGTCAGAAAATTCCCAAAGAGAAAAGAGTCAACAAAAGGGAAAAAAAACTTAGAATCAAGTGAAAAAAAACAAGCTGCCAGAACTATGCATGACCTGATTCCCCTCTCTCGGGGGTGAGATACGTAGGTTGTCCTACTAAGGGCTCAGTCCAACCAAATAAATAATTTAGAGTCACCCAGTCAAAAGAAATTTGGGCATGAGTTAATCCTCATTGTTTGAGTCTATTCCAAAAGTTGTAAGTCCTACCCCACTTCAAGTGTCATTTGGGCCCTATGCCATCCTTTCTTTCTAACCTTATCCCAAAGCCAAGTTACAACCAAAGAAAGACCTTCAGATCAATCTTTGAAGATGTTAAGGTGGAGCATGCAAGATATATGATGATACATTTGGGAACTATTTGTCTTCCTCGGCATAGGGAATCAAGAGAGAAATAACAATGAGAAAGTCTTATCGGTGAAAACCCTTACGGGCACCATAAGGAGATGGCAAGTTGAGAGAAATAAAAATGAGTGAGTCTTATTGGTGAAAACCGTCATGGGCACCATAAGGCGATAGTGAGCCGAGAGAAAATGAAAGAAGCTTGTTGGCGAAAACCCTTCAAGGCGCAACTAGCCGAATGGGGTCTTAAATGCAATTGACCTAAGAAAGAAACTTAGTTTCAACGTCATTAACTCAACAACAATGGGTAGAAAGTTTGGATGAAAAGATCAAGCTGCTTAATCCAAAATGCATGGCATAATCATTAGTGTTGACTGTCATTTTTAGATGATTTTTTCGTTTCTTTGTTTTAAAAGGAGACATTCATTGTCTTTTCTTTCTTCTCTTTATTTTAATTTTTATCTTTCTTAAGTCATTTATCAAAAAAAAATTGTCATTCTTTTTTTGTTTCTTGTCTTTGAGTCAAGTCCATGTCAAAACAAGTGAGAAAAGATTTCAAAATTGGCTACCAGCTTCTTTAATTGCACAAAGCAAGACAAAAGATAGCACATGAAAGAGATATGATTGTGAGCCCAAAAAAAGGCATGCAGGAAGTTTTGTCAACAGAGAAGTCGGGGAACTCATAGAAATACCAAGGTTCAAAGGGTTTATTTGAGAAACACGACAAAGCAGAAATACTATATTAGTTTCAGAGTCACTCTTAATAAGCTGAGTTTGAGTCAATGATACAACAAGTCAATGGCATATGCTAATGGTTGAAAGCAAAGCTAAATGTGAAGGGGGCAGGAGCAATTGCCTCAAAAGCCAAAGCCACAAACTAGCCACTATGTTTTTAAACTCACAAGTTTTCTTTGTATGTAATAGGAATACATGTTGCATTCAGATCAAGGATTTTAGAGCCTAAACATCAAAGGTTGTAATTTCTCACCTCAACAAATGCAAGAGGCAAGGTTGTTGCACAGGTTTGGTAATCAAAATTATGGTAAAACTCATAATTCAAGATCTCTAGGAGACACACTTCCTTGTTTTGGTAATTCAAGCAGCTTTGGTAAGGAGACGCACTTCATTGTTTTGATAATTCAAACAACGTTGATAAGGAAACACACTTCCTTGATTGGGTAATTCAAATTTTGCTTCTTAGGTAATGGACTTTCTAACTTAAGTCTTGATTCTTAGAAGACGTACCTTTTAGTCGAGTCATCCCCTTTGATTCCTATAAGATGTACCATTTAGTCGAGTCATCCCCTTTGATTCTTATAAGACGTACCTTTAAGTTGAGTTATCCCCTTTGATTCCTATAAGACGTGCTTTTTAGTCGAGTCATTCCCTTTATTCTAATAAGACGTACCTTTTAGTTGAGTCATTTCCCTTGACCCCTATAAGGCGTACCTTTTAGTCGAGTTTTTCCTATTGATTCCTATAAGACGTACCTTTTAGTCGAGTTATCCCCTTTGATTCCTATAAGACATACCTTTTAGTCGAGTCATTCCCTTTGATTCCTATAAGACGTACCTTTTAGCCGAGTCATTCCTTTTGATTCCTATAAGACGTACCTTTTAGTCGAGTCATTCCCTTTGATTCCTATAAGACATAACTTTTAGTTGATTCATCCCCTTTGATTCCTATAAGACGTATCTTTTAGTCGAGTCATCCCCTTTGATTCCTATAAGACGTGCCTTTAGTCGAGTCATTTCCCTTGACCCCTATAAGACATACCTTTTTAGTCAAGTCTTTCCTATTGATTCCTATAAGACGTACCTTTTAGTCGAGTCATCCCCTTTGATTCCTATAAGACATACTTTTTAGTCGAGTCATTCCTTTGATTTCTATGAGACATACCTTTTAGTCGAGTCATTCCAATTAACTCATAGAAAATGGATTTCTTTTTTTGGGATAATTTTTTTTTCAGTTTTGATGTGATTTCAGGAGCATGCCCGAAGCACAGGGCGAATAAATGGAAAACCAAGCAACAAGGTGAAGAAATTGAAAGTTAAAAAAGTTAAAAAATATCAAGTTAGGAGCCCGCCTGCAGAATAGGGTGAAGAAGTTTAAAGCATGGCAACAAGTAGATAAAATAGCAAGTCAGGAACCCGCCTGGAGAACAAGGTGAATAAATTGAAAGGCAAGCAACAAGTTAAAGAAATAGCAAGTCAGGAGCCCGCCTGAAGAATAGGGTGATGAAACTCAAGTCAAGAGTCCAAAAGAAGCTGTATAGATAGGATTTTTGTAATTTCATTTATGCTTTAACTTGTAATTTTCATTTTTAATGTAATGACAGAGACGTGGACCGGAACCTCGATGGAACCTCACTCGACTCTCCAACTCGGTATAGTCCATCCCTTTCCAATCCTTTGAAATACCCATGACTTGATTCTCTTATAACTTGGGTAGGTAGAATGTCTTAAGTCAAGACCCGATTGTCCTTATTCTTTCTATTTCTTTCTTTGAATAACAGTTGGGTCAAAATTTGGTCTCGCTGTCTACTTCTTTGTCTGAAAACACTTTATGTTTACATTAAAAGGGGGCATGATGTAGACACCTAATTTTGTCCCTCCCGAAGTCTAATTTTATTCATTTTTAGTTCACCTTACCATGTGTCCAACCCCATGTAATTATATCCCACAAAAATACAAAAATAAACAAAAAAAATACCTCTAACTAATTTATCTTATCCTAACAACCTACCCAATCAAAAGCCTCCACCTCCCTACCCACTCACATTTTTATCCTCACAATAACAAACTAAAGAAGGGGGACCACGGGTATACCTAACAAAAAGGACCCATTTTGTCTCCATATATTTGGATATATACACACTTATACACAGAACATCGAAAAAAAAGAATTCTTCCATTTCCATTCCATAGATATACTTAGCCACACAGCAACCAACACACAATACACCATTAACCTCACCATTAATGGACAACTTCCTCACCATTCCAACAGCTCACACACTCCTTGATGGCTCTATTTTTCCATTCTTTTACTCTTACCAGAACACACACCCATAGCTACCATATACACAATTACATACATCACTGAAGACTCACACTCATAGCACACGAAAAAAAGAAGAAGAATTCACCTTCTTCTCCAACATCTACTCACAGACACCCTCACTAATATTTTTCATTCACCATACTTCACCCATATACGATCCCTTATCCTCACCATAGCAGATCTCCCTCATGATAAACCACTATTAATGCACACACTACATAGATACAGATCACAAAGAATAACAAAACAGTGAGATAGCGAGAACAGAGTAGATCAAGAGAGGGCGGCGAAGAGAGAGAGTAGAGTACAGTAAGGGTAAATTGAGAGGATGAAGATAGTTTGAACAAAGTTTGGTCAGTTTCTAGATATTCTCTGGTGAAATTTCATAGGAAGTGACCCATGTTCTTCGTTGCTCGATCTAAACTCGCTGAATTTTACCTCGAGCTCACCGAAACTGGTTTCTCTTTCATCGTCTGATCGTTCCCATCACGAAATTGTCCAAAAATCTTTATTTTTCTCTGATTTTTTGGGGTGAATTCAGTCGAGATGTGTTAGGGGGTCACCGGAATTGGTTTTCATTCGTCAATCGGATCGATTTAAGCCCCCCAAAACCACCGAAACTAGCATTGGTTCTAGGGATTTCAATATGGGTTGGCTCCTTTGGAATCCAGTAAGGGTACCTCTGGTTTCTTTACAAGACTGAACCTGTTTGGTTTGATATTTCTTCTTCATTTCTGTTTGGAAATTGGGTTTTCAATCGGACTACGAGTTTGAAGTGGATATCGAATTAGGGGTTGTCATTTGAGGTTCAATCGGGATATTTGAATCCGGCTCCATTTTCTAATCACACAATCCAACATATAAAAGTCCATTTAAGGTCCAACTCTATCTCTTCTAATTTTACTTTACTATACGTGTTAGATTTGCCTGACGTGTGGTTGAATTTTTGTGACATTAATTTGGTGTTTGATTTTGTTGAATAGATGGTTGTGGATTGTTGAGATAACTGTCTTGAATCATTGAAATTTGGTATAAAAATGGAATAAGTGGGGCGAGAATTGAAAACTTAATATAATTAGTGAATTTTGATTAGTTTGATTCATTAGTTGTTTGACTTGAAATAAACGTTAATTGAATTTGGTAGTATCAAGATACGCCGATTGGAATAGGCAAGACGTAGGTCGGGTAGGCAAAATCTAGAGATTGTTGGTTGATTGAATGTTTGAAATTTGATTGAATGGTTTGATTTTATCACTTTTGAATCAATTGTATAATTTGGCTGGGGAATGCCCCGAAGTATCTATATATATTTATTCACTAGAGAATGTCCCAAGGTATCATGTACCCGGAGGAAGTTCGTGATGAAGGCCCGAGGCTTTGGGTAGAGCATTAGTCTAGAATTAATTTAGAGTAGGATTTATTTTTACACTTTTTTTATTTTTGGACTGGACACTAAATTTTGAATTGTTTTATCTTGTTTGCTTGATTGATTGTTTTGCATGTTTTGTGTGGTTTATACATTCATAATGTCAAATTAGCCTATACGCTCCGCCAAGAAACCGTGGTCAAACCACGGGATCGAGGGGTGCCTAACACCTTCCCCTCGGTCAATAGAATTCCTTAGCCGGAATCTTTGTTCGCAAACCAGTTTTAAAGAGTGAAACCATTTTGAAAGAATTTTTGAAAGGTGACTTGGCACACCGGATTATGCCAAATGGCGACTCTAAATTTAATTATAAAATATCCTTCTCGGAATAGAATTTTTATTTTTTGTCACTTAATAATAAAACCCTTTCGAACTTAAAAATTAATCTTTTGAGAGTGAAAAAAGGGGTATGACATAGTTCCATCAATCTATTTATCTTCTTACTCAGTTGGTGGCATCTCATTCTCGTTAGTGTGACCGTCTTAGTTTTGTTGCTTCTTTATTTGAGGTCACTAGGGTTGGCCAGTTTATGATATTGAATCCCTCAACCTTTACAGTCTCTAAGGTTGAGGAGGATCCTCAAGGGTTTATAGACAAGATGGAGAAGATATTTAGGGTAATGCATGCTACTGATTAAGAGGGTATGGAGTTTACTGTGTATCAGTTGAAAGATATGGAATATTAGTAGTATGAGGAGTTGTGGGAGCTGTTGAGAGGTTATGATGTTAAGCACGCAATGTGGGAGGAATTTTCTGGTGCTTTTCTTTATCATTTATTTCCTCGGGAGTTGAGGGAGGCTAAGGCCAAAGATTTTGTGAACTTGAAGCAAGGTAAGATAAGTATGAAGGAATATGCCTTGAAGATTCATCGGTTGTCTCGTTATGCTCCAGATTTGATCTCTAGTATGAGGGCTAGAATGAGGAAGTTTGCTTCAGGTTTGTCTCAAGATTTGTTATTGGAGTGTAAGGTTTCAATGTTAAACAATGACATGGATATCTCTAGGTTGGTAGTTTATATTCAGCAAGTGAATAGAAATACCAAGTTTGCTCATTTATTGTACCATAAGGACTACCTACTCGGGAGAGGATTATGCTAAGTTATTTATTGAGAAGATTGTTAAGTTGTATGGAGTGTTGATGTTCATTATTTCAGATCGAGGTACGCAATTCTCTTCTCACTTTTGGTGTTTGTTTCAAAAGTTTTGGGTATACAGGTGAACCTTAGCACTGCTTTCACCCTTAGATGGATAGACAAGCGGAGCGGGTGATTCAGATTTTGAAATATATGATAAATGCCCATGTGATTGATTTTAAAGGAAGTAGGGTGGATCATCTTCCTCTTATTGAGTTTGCATATAATAATAGTTATCACTCTAGCATTGGAATGGATCCTTTTGAGGCTCTTTATGATAGGAGGTGTAGATCTCCTATTAGGTGGTTCGAGGTTGGTGAGACTAGGTTGTTTGGTCCTGACTTGATTCACAAAGCCCTGGAGAAGGTGCAGGTGATTAGAGAAAGACTGAGTTTCCAAAATTCCTATACGAATATAAGTCGAAAGGAGTTGGAATTTGATGTCACACCTCAAATGCCAATGGGTTGCACAGAAACTCATAGCCATAAAGGCCCGAGATCACCAACCTATGCCTCATACATTTTGCGCATGTAAATATGGTATCCAAAGGTTCATCCAACTATCATATGATGCATCAATAAGAATAACCAAGTAGGCAAGCACAAAATTAAATATACAAGACTTGGTCGTTGGGAGCACAACATCTAAAAGACAGATACTACTATGTTTAACTTCACATCGGCCTATAAATCCTCTAAAGATACATATATTTAGTTAAGTTCGGGACAAACCCCTGCCTTACTCTTAACTAGTACAAGACAAAAACATAGGTAACAAACTCAGAAAGCCCCGAATCAATCTAGAGTTCACTGATAGCTACTGGATATCCTGTGCTTCTATTGAGAAGGGTATTAGCTGAAGCACCTGTGCCTGCAGAATGAAAGACTAGTCCCCTATAAAGGGCATCAGTATGAAAACATATATTGTGTATGTAAGGCTGAAAGTAATTACACATGATGTAAGAGCTCAATTGAAATCAGACACAAGTGTATAAATGACTCTAGTTGACCAGCTTTACATATACTTTTAGGTTCAAGTACATTACATTTTTTGCTTCATTTTTCCTATATTACTTTATAATCTTCGTAAGATATATAATGCAAATGACCAGCTGATCAGTGGTGAACACACAAATTGGGATCGGACCATGTTATGCTTATGCCCCTAAGCTGCCACCCATGTATAAATAGATTGGGATCGACCTATTCTAGGATTTTTACCCTGACCTATCACCCATATATAAAGGTATCAGTATCGACCCATGCTAGGATTACACTCCTAAGCTACCACATGTTCAATTCAGATTTGTGTTACTTATTTTATTTAGCCTTTGAGATTGTTACTTTATTGGTCATAACATTATGGTACCTTGGAAACACAATCCACCAGTAAGAGACATATGAAAAAGAACTTAATCCAACAACAATGAGGTAGGGAGCTACTGGTACACTAATAAAATGTTTAGGAGCTGAAAATAACACATGGGACTTATTTGCCTAAATAGAGAACTCCTGAAACTTTCTAGTGAAAGTAGACATGCAGACTTGATAATAAATATGTATAGAAGTGTTTTAACATATTGGAGAGTTGGAATAAGGTCGTTAGCTACATGGGAGATCATACGCTACCATTATGTATCGTTTGCTATGGGAGAACTTTGGAAGCCTACTTACTGGAACATGTGTTCAATTTCATGACAAAGAGTGTGAAATAGAGTATGCCTTACATACCTGGTCATATAACTCTGATGTTAACCTAATTAACTTCTTACCTTTAGGATTGTTTATCTACAATAAAGTATATGGTAAAACTAGTATTAGTAACTAGCCAACACATTGTGCTACTTAATTTTGTCAAAATAGTAGTCGCGAAGTAATCCCTTAATTTATCAATCGAGGGTGTTATTTTAATCTCTTTTCTCATCCAATTACATCCATATATCATATATATTCTTATAAGATCCCTCGAAACAACTTTGGCTTCATTATACCCTCCAAATGATATACAAAATAAAATGGGCAATAAACATATACAGAAATTAGTTCAATGGTGTACCCTACACCTTTCTTCTATATTTCAGTACGAACTAGTGACATCTTTTCCAACATCAACCCGGCAGTCTCCAACATATACACATAAAATAGTCCACAAAACAACCTCAAATTATTTTTTCGCAACAACCAATTATTGAACGCATCATCCCTTGATCTCTTAATAACAACACATCCGTAATTCTTTCCCAAATTCATATATTGATGATAGGCAAATTTACACGCCTATATCAATATATTTTGCCCATATTTTAGCCTAGTTTTGAGAACAAATTATATATTTCATGCACTTTTAGTCCTTTTTCCTGTAAATGAGCTAACGAACATGATTAGGAAAGTTTCAGGTATAAATGATGCAAAATACAGCATTTCATGGCTTACTTGACGCAAAAGAAATCTCACAAAGGAAGGGAAGGAAGTCTACACGCCTAAGGACCAAAACTGCTGCATGGAAAACCTGTCCCGGGCTAAAACAACATTTCTGAAGACTTTGGGGACTTACAGATACAAAGCTGGATTTTGACAATGATACATTAACCTAGTACAATTGGGTTATGTATTTCATTAGTTTATTTGGATTAGGAGAATGTTACATTAACCTAGTACAAATGGGTTAAGTATTTCCTTAGTTTAGTAGGATTTTGTTATTTATTTCATTAGCATAGTAGGAGTAGGATAGGAGTATTATAAATACACTATCATGCTAGAGATTTTTAATTAAGTCCTCCCTTAGTGGAGAGGCAAGTCCTCCCTTAGTGGAGAGACACATTCTACTTCTCAATTACAACTCTTCTAATCTTTCCATTAATTCTATTCTTAAATTCCACAACAAGAGAATCGTTACTTGCTAAGGAATCACGCCACACGCCTATCACCTAATCCACACGCCATTACTCAACAATAACAATGCAAATTGTGATCTCCTTCGCACTCATGGGTAACTAAACTTCTCTGTTGGGGTTATGGAAGCCGAATGAGATACTATCTATTGCTGTGAGTTTGTGAGTTTGAGACACGTATATTGCTTATATCATTATTCTCTTCATCTTAATGCAAATTCTTGTGGCTGCAGACGCATAGAATAACGCCAGTCTAACATTTAACTTGTTCGAGAGAAAGGTTATTTGTCTGGAAAAGAGATAATGTCAAGGTAGTAGGACACCCTTTCCTATTAAAAAGCTAGTGCCGTAACTGGACTAACCTCTTGGAGAATTCGTACCGTTAGACACGCTTTAAGCTCGAGAGAGTTAAAGTGAAATAGTCCTTGTTCAGGTCGAGAGACGCTTGGATTTACCATCGACTACAATTCTCTATAAGCAATTGCATGTTAAAACTCTACACACTCATAGCCAATGGAGACGTATACCTCAGAAGGTGGACATAACCCCAACGCTTCAATTCTCATTGTTTACAACTTACGTAACAATCTTTCTCTCTTTACTTTGCTATTTTCAGCTTTTACTTTATTGTTTTCGTTACACATTACAATCCCCCCTTTTACGAGACTTGCACCAAAAGTTTAGTAATTTTGCTTACTTGTTGGCCAAGCTATTCCCTGTGGGATCGACACCCAACCCAGGTTGGGTTCTATATTTGCTAACGACCGCTTTACACTCCCACGAGAGCTGTAGATTGAGCGTTATCATATATAAGGAGGACAAAATGGAGCAGTAACCTTACCTCAATTTTCTTCAACTTATCCTTTTAGCTTGAGCTCTTCAACAACTTGAACTTTCATTCATACTTTAAAACAAAGAATAAAAGAGAAGTCTTATAATAACAAAGAAAAGTCAGCAGTTAGCTTGCTTTATATTCTACCCTGGAGTTATAATTAAGCATTAATAGTATGTTTCCTTATCATCTAAGGTAGAATTAAGCTAAACCTTAAGTGTTTCCACTTATCTCTGCTTGCAAAAGTGAGGGTTTCTTTAAGAACCCTGGGAGAAATTTTAGGGTTATTGTTTTAAGCCTTAATGGGAAAAGAGAAAGCAAAAGTTAAAAGGGTGGAAATTATGCTTTAAATGATTAAAAAGACCAGCTATACTGGTCTTATATTGAGACTTTAGGACCTCCCTTATTGAACCCATTTTCAGCCACAAATTAGTCCAAGTAGGTGATGCACCTACTTAAGAGTTCAAGCTGCTCAAAATGTCAAAGCAGATGATGCACCTACTTGTTTAATTCTTATTTGGGCTTAATTAAATTGGGCCTTTGGAAGGTTTAAGTATTGGGCCTTTCTCTATTTTCTTCCTCTTTTACTTAATTTGGGCCCAAATGAGTACATTAATATAGGCCCAAATCTGATCCATGGCCTTGGTCCATCAACTTGGTTCATATAGCTCAAGTAGGTGAGTCACCTACTAGCTTAATTAAGAAAAGCAAATACCTCAATAAATTATTCCATTTTTAATTCTTAATCCCTCTAATATAACTTAAAACTTATATATATTTGGTCACTTTAAACTTGAGATTCAAATCCCAGCTTATAATTCCAAGTTAAATAGTTGTATCGATGTTTACTTGGTCGCATCACATTAAAATATATAGGCAATAGCTGAACTCCATTTACATCATCAATAATGGCATAACAAATCTCGTCCATTGCCTACCCCACAAGGTTATATCAAGTTCTATGTAAGTAGAACAAGTACATGCAAAATACAGGGTGTTACATCCTCCCCTCCCTTCCAGGAACATTCGTCCTCGAATGTTAGCATAGTTTTCCAACATAAACAAGTTCAAGCCTAAGGTTAATATTCCCGTTATCACATAGCATTTATATATTATACTTGTTATTGTTCCAATTCAGAATCTTGGACTTTCTTTTTGTATTCAAATAAATAGGGGTACTTGGATTTCATTGCTTCATCAGCTTCCTATGTGACCTCTTCTACTTGCTGGTTTCTCCAAAGTACTTTTATAGAAGTTATTTTTTTATTTCTTAACTTCTTAACTTGTCGATCTAGAATAGCAATCGGTATTTCTTCATAGGTGAGATTTCTTGTAACTTGTACATCTTCAGTAGGAGTAATATGAGATGGATCTCCGATGCACTTTCGAAGCATTGAGATGTGAAACACCGGATGGACTGTTGAGAGATATTGGGGAAGATCCAACTCATATGCGACTTGGCCAAACCTTCAAATAATCTTATATGGCCTATATAACGTGGACTTAGGTATATCTATTTGTTGTGATTTTGGGGTTTGGATGAATCTGATAAGTTTTAGTTCCAAACTAATTGATGGGTTTGTGTTCTTGAGATCATGGTCTTTGTAGTCAACCATGCACATTATAAATTCATCGTTGTCACTTGATATCTTTCATGGAAAAATTTTCCAATCGCCTAACTCCTTCGGTGCTAAAAACACTTGTAATCACAATGAAAGTCAAAACAAAGTCACTTTTTAGAACAAAAATTAGACACTAATGCTTGTATTAAGATAGGCTTTCTCTATCACACCCTTAGAGGGTGTCTCTTCCTCTAATCCTGTCTGAATATGGGAGACTTAGTGCATTGGGCTGCCCTTTTTAATAAAAATAGAGGCAGTCTTCTTGGATATTCCCCCACTTATGAGTCTTTACGAAATACAAGCAATAAATTCATAATCTAGAACTCCATGAGATTTAAATGTAAACCCGAGTACAATGCTTAGACTTATTTGTACATCGATTACTAATTTTAGTAATGCCTGAACGTATCTGCAGAGGTGACCACACCTTGATCAAAAAGCATATCTGGAAGACTTTTGTTACACGTGTATTAAGGTGAAACCTCAGCCAGAAAAATATGGCCTTGGGGGATCAAGATAGAAAAAGGAACAGTGCATGAGTTCACCCGCTTGTTCGAAGATGAAGGGGAAGAAACAGATGTCATGGATAGAGTAACCAGAGGGGGAATGAAATGAGCCATTATTTAATTATGGCTAAGTTATGTTTCTAAGTTAGGAGGATTTTCTCTGTAGCCTTGCCATTCCTCCTTCTTTTTGGAAATTTCGTAGCTATTAATATATCTGTGTGGAATGCAAGATAAGAGAAAAGATGTTGTCAAAAAGGTGATTGCTGCTATGATAGTTGGGAAAGATGTTTCTTCACTCTTCAAGATGTTGTTAATTGTATACAAATAGGAAATTTGGAGTTAAAGAAGTTTGTATCTTGTCAACTATGCTAAAAGTCAACCTGATCTTACAATACTTGTTGTAAATACATTTGTAAAGGTATTTCCATGATGAAACTCATCATTAATTATTTGTCTTCTATAAATGCTGCAGTTATTCTCAGTACCTACTAATTTGCTCTTTACATATCAATCTTTACCTGTATATAGAAGCTTTAGATATCATCATTGATCTATACTCACTTGTTTGTCTCATATAGGTACGATCAATAATAGAAAAATATTACATAATCTTTCTATCTATATTTTGAATGGTGTAATGTGATATAATTTAATAATAATAATTGATCTTATTGATATTGAAGGGGTTACAGCTGTATATATAGAGAACTGAAGAATAACTAATTACAGAATAACCCAGATGTATTTAATAATTATATATGTAGTCTATTATCCCCCCGCAAGCTGATCAGCGGTAACGAGGGGCAGCTTGGAGCAGAGATACTGAAAAGGCTGTAACGGAAGAGGCTTGGTGAGAATATCAGCAAGCTGGTCAGTAGATGGGACATAGTGCGTGGCCATCGTTCCTGCAAGTACCTCATCGCGAACAAAGTGACAGTTGGACCCAACATGCTTCATACGATCATGAAGGACTGGATTTTTGGTAACACAAATAGTAGACTGATTGTCACAATAAATCTGTGGTTTCGTCGGGGGAATGCCAAGTGCATCTGTAAGGTATCGTAACCACATGGCTTCAGCAACACCCGCAGCCATGGCACGATATTCTGCTTCTGTGGAGGAACGGGACACTCGCGTTTGCTTCTTGGTGCACCAGGAAATCAGATTCGGTCCCATCATAGCAATATATCCAATAGTGGACTTCCGATCATCTTTGTCGTTAGCCCAATCCGAATCAGAAAAAACAGATATATCAAACGAGCCCTTTTGAAATAAAATTCCACATTGAAGAGTACCTTTAAGATAGCGCAGAATGCGTTTCAAGGCCTGAAAGTGTTGTTCTGTGGGAGCATGCATTGATTGGGAGACTCGATTGACTGCATATTGGATGTCCGGACGAGTAACAGCAAGATAATGAAGTCCACCGACGAGGCTCCGATATAGTGTAGGATCGACAAAGGGAGTATTCGGCCCTGGGGATTGGCAGACTGCCATGGGAGTGACCGCGGGTTTGCAGTCTGTCATTCCAGCTCGATTTATAAGTTCAAGGGTATATTTTATCTGATGCATCAATATGGTTCCCGATTTGCGGATGAGTTCGAGGCCAAGAAAGAACTCCAGAGGACCGAGGTCCTTAAGTTTGAAGTCACGATGCATAGCCTCAGTAATTTCAGTGATGAGTGATGACGAGCTGCCTGTAATAACAATATCATCCACATAGATAAGAATGATGACTGTCCCTCGAGAACAGTGAAGGGTGAAGAGGCTGTTGTCATGATAGTAGGTGCGAAAACCAAGACCCTGCAGAAAAGTAGAGAGGCGTGTGTACCAGGCACATGGGGCCTGTTTCAGGCCATACAGTGATTTGCGAAGCTTGCAAACATAGTGAGGACGATTGGGATTAACATATCCCGGTGGCTGAACCATATAGATGTCTTCCTCAAGATGACCATGAAGAAAGGCATTGCTGACGTCTAACTGATGAAGCGGCCAATCATAGTGAAGAGCAAGAGACAAGACCAGACGAATAGTCTGTTGCTTAACAACAGGGCTGAAGGTCTCCTTATAATCCACACCATACTCCTGATGATACCCTTTTGCAACCAGACGTGCTTTATAGCGAGAAAGAGATCCATCTGAATTTCGTTTGATGCGAAACACCCATTTGCACCCAATAGACTTTCGGTTACTAGGCAGAGGTACCAAATCCCATGTACGTTGTTCATTCAGAGCCTGAAATTCCTCATTCATAGCTTGGCACCAGAAAATATTTTTGGAGGCTTGGTTGTAGGTAGTAGGCTCAGTTATGGGATGTGCATCAAAGGGTATTTGAGTGTGGTAGAAGCAACCAGGGATAAACCAGACACCCAAACGGGCGGTGATGGATGTAGTCGGGTGGATGATTGTAGAGACGGGCATATGGAGTGGAGTTGGAGAGAGTGTGAGTGGGCATGCGATTTATGAGGTAGTTGGCAGTAGCAAGGGCATCAACCCAAAAGGAAACAGGTAAGGTGGAATCATGGAGGAGCGCAACAACTGTTTCTATTAGGTGACGGTGTTTGCGCTCAGCAACGCCATTTTGTTCAGGGGTATATGGACATGAAGTGTGATGAAGAGCCCCTAGACTTTGAAGAAAAACACCAAATGCATTGTTGACAAATTCTTTGCCATTGTCACTTCGAAAAATTTTGATTTTGGCATTAAATTGATTTTGAACCATTCGGTCAAAGTTGACAAAAATAGTATAAGCTTTGCATTTAAATTTCAGAGGATAAAGCCAAGTGAATTTACTGTAATCATCAACAAAACAGATATAATAACGAAAACCTTGAACAGAAGGAACTGAGGTTGGACCCCAAACATCAGAATGAATTAATTGAAATGGCGCAGTGGCCTTGTGTTCAGACAGTGAAAAAGGTAAACGACAAGATTTAGACACTGAACAGGACTCGCAATGTAATTTCCCTGAAAAATTAAAACCTAAGGAAGATAAAATGGATTTGGTGATGGCGGATGATGGGTGCCCAAGCCGGCGATGCCAGGTGGACGAGAGAATGGCTTGACTCACAACAGAAGGAGACCTAGATGGAAGAGTGTATAGCCCATGCTCACAGCGGCCCGTGTACCGCACCCGGTTCGTGGTATTGTCCACTATCTGGAAATTGGTGTCATTAAAAATGAGGGTGCAGTTATTTTCTTTAGTAAAGCGATAAACAGATAAAAGATTGGATGTGAGGGAAGGGACGTGGTGAAGGGTTGAGAGATGAAATTTACCATTTGGGGTATAGACATACCCAGAGCCGGTGTTTGTGATGGGAAGCGATTGACCATTGCCTACTGTAATAGTTTCTGAGCCATGATACGGATGAGGAGCTTGAAGTTGTGAATAATCCGATGTCACATGGGTGTTAGCACCTGTGTCTAGATACCAATCGCCAGATTGAGCGTTTGTGGACGCATGCATCGCCCTTGATCCGCCGGACTGGCGATTTACATTCTGCGAGTCATCATAACGATACCAGCAATTAGCCGCAGAATGGCCCCGTTTAGCACAAATTTGGCACGTCGGAAGATCTCGTGTGGGCCCCCGCTGGTTTCCTCGTCCCTGTCCGCGGCCTGACTGGAAGCCGTCCCTCGGTGGAGGCCCACCTCTGCCTTGATGCCCGACGTTCCGACGGTCACCGCCGCCGCTGCCTCGCCCTTGGTTACGGCGATCGTCACCGCGACCCCTGGCCGAGCCCCCGCTGTCAGCCGAGTAAAGAGTCGTGACGCCAGGGGTGGAACTGGCTTCTCCGAGCAGTAATTTGTGTTCTATGTCTAGATTCAATTCTTCTGCATTAAGCCATCCAGACAGTTGATTCAGAGTGATTTCGACAGGTGAGAGGCGAATATGTTGTTTGAGAGAGGAATAGCCAAACGGAAGACCACGTATCACGGCATTCACCACGTCTCGTTCAGGAATAATCTCGTTCACAGCATCTAGGTCAGACAGAATAGAGGCCACATCATCAAGGTATTGAGTCATCGTCTTCGTTCCCTTCCGAAGAGTATGCAATCTATCACGCAACTGAAAAATATGAGTCGTGGACACAGAGTTGTACCTTGTGGCTAGTGCGTCCCAAAGTGAAGCCGATGTGAGAAAACCCCGGGCGCGTTTGTGCACAGAGGGGCTAATAACGGCGAGAAGACAGGCTCGGATCTGAGTGTCTACGATCATCCACGGAAGGTAGTCGGGATTTGGGAGCATGACGCCGTCCTCCTCGGCTGTCTCGGGCGGCGGCTTCTCCGCACCGTCAATCCATCCGAGCAGCAAGTTGGCTGCGAGGTCGGTGCGGACGTTAAGTGCCCAGGCCGGGTAGTTGTTGTCAGATAATTTTTCGGGGATAAGATTGTGGAGATTCCTGAGCAGTAATTTTACTCCAGACGGTAAATTTGACAGAGGATCAACAACCTTGTCCATGGCGCCGACCTACGGCGGAGGAGGGAGGCCGTGCGGCGTGGTGTAGACGGTGGCGGCGGCGCACACACGTCGGAAAAGAGGAGAGATTAGGGTTTGGGCGGAAGAAGAAACCCTAGCTTTGATACCATGATATAATTTAATAATAATTGATCTTATTGATATTGAAGGGGTTACAGCTGTATATATAGAGAACTGAAGAATAACTAATTACAAAATAACCCAGATGTATTTAATAATTATATATGTAGTCTATTATAATGCAATAAGTTTCAAATGTTCATGATACTCCTTTTCCCTGTCTTCAATGAGAATTGAAATCGAAGGGGCTTTCCAATTTTATTTAATCCTTTTGTATCCCTTTTTGTTTTTTCATAGGCCACAAAGTTTTCTGCTCTTTAATTGAGTTGCTCCTAATTTTTATTAGAGTGAAGGTTAAAAGAATACAACCAGGCAGTCTTTTGAAATTTGTTGATCTTGATTGTTTTAGTTCATCTCTATGAGCTTTCTTGGTGTTCCCGCGTAAGGGGCATACTCTGTGAGCTTTCTTGGTGTTCCCGAGTAGGGGGCATATTAATTAGATGTATTCCTATATCTAACTAAAATTCTTTCTGGATTTGTGGACATTTATAACTCATTATAAATTTAATGCTTTCACATAGAGAGTTGGGATAATCTGGATTAGCTACCATATTTATGTTGATAAGAACATATTAGTACACTTCACCTAAGCACCAACAGTTGTTTATCTTATAGTATATCTGGCTACATAACTTGTGTTTTAGTATTTCTGAATTAGCAACCATATTTATGTTGATAATAACTAATTAGTACACTTCGCCTAAGCACCAACAAAGGTTCATCTTATAGTATATCTGGCCACATAAGTTGTGTTTTAGTATTTTTCTTTTGTAGTTTCTCATTTCATTATTATCTGAGCTTGATTCAGCAAATAGAATGATCTTAAGAAGAAATGCTTTGGCATCAACATAAGGACCAGCGCATTGGGCGTCCTAAGCATTTTAAAAAAATAATTTTGTCATTCTTCCTCTATTTCAATGTCAAATAGAGTTGAAAGACTTGGTTTCTCTTGTGGTCTTCTATTTTCTTAATTCATCGTATTATGCTCTTAATCTAATAATATGATTGTTTTCCTCTTTTAATTGTAGTTGAAATTGAGTTTCTTGTGATGTTTTATTTAACTTTGGGTTGATAAGAGGGAATTTTATATAGAGAAGCTAATATATTGGTCTAATTTCATATAGTGTTGACACGAGTTGGAGCCTTAGAAGTTTGGTCGTATTCGTGCAATGTCAACGATTACTTAAATGACTTTTAGGTACGTTAAATTTAGGAGACCGTCCGAATAGGCCTAAAAGTTATTTTTAAGCTCTTTTTAACTTTTTAAATTTCGAGCATTCACATCTCCTATTAATTATTATCCACTCTTAATAACAATGTTCCTGAATAATCCCACAAGTTGGATTTAGGAGGGTAGAATATGCAACCATGCCCCTACCCTTGGGAAAAAGGTAATGAGACCCTTTTCGATAGATCTTTGGTACTGTCCTCTCTTAATAAATACAAAAAATAGGCTTGAGGTGTGATAGTGATGTCAATTTCATTTCTTCTAATTACGACTAAATCTGATATACTAAACAATTTAAAAGATACTCACAGGTGACAAATCTGAACTCTCAATATCCCTGCTACTCATGTAGGGATTTTAACATCTGTTGAAGTGATTCAACCTAATTTACATATTTCCTTTTACACCAAGAGCAAAATAAAGCTAAACAAACAAATTTCAGCTTTAGAATGTTGTTCATAAGTAATCATCTCTCCATTTTTTCACTCATCTAACAATCTCAAATGATGTTTTACACCAACTACTATCATTGATTCCATCTCAGCAAATCATATTCTTTTGAGAGACTCATAACTGGTCATTTTCTTATTACATTTGATCAGAATATAATCCTCATTCACTAAAATAGTAGCAAAAGAATCATACATAAACCAAAGATATATATAGTAACTTATCTGACTGAATCTTCCCGTTATAGTTTTATTTTCTCCTTCCCAGCAAAAAAGTTGTAGTAATAATGCTGCCACCAGGAGAAAATAAATTGAAGTGTCATTATTTATCATCCTTGTAAGTTGTAACTATACTAAATATTGTTGATTTTTGAAAATTCCCATCTAAGTCAATATTCACTTTAGTAAAAATATAAGATAATTTTCTCTTCATTTATTTATAATCCAAGGTAATTGCTTCTTATATGCAGTTTATGCATATCATCTGTTTGTGGAGTTAAAGAACCTTAATGGTTCATATTTTGAATTCCTTAATTCTACTAAAAATTATATTAGTGCTAGGTTAGTTAGGTTGATGTTTTAGGATGGAATTATGCAAAATCTCTGTAGTAATACTAAACTTCTAGTTTACCACCATGATGCAGTATTTTTCAAATATTTTTTTTTAAAACTTAATAGTTCTCTTGCTTCTTATTTGTTGACTTTTAAAATTGTTATATATATGTTTTCTGTTTTGATGGTCATTCATAATCCTTGATAATAGATGTGTTATATTATGATTCTAATGCTTGATTTTCTTTTTCAGCGGATACTAAGATGACGTATGAGAATTGTTAAAAATTCAGATTTTACTCAATTATAGAGGCACACTTCAATATTAGTTGAGACATCCTACATAAACATGGATAGTCCAATTGGTTGTCTCTCTCTCAAGGAAGCATTCCTTTACAATTCTGTTTTTACAAATGAATGTACATATTGTGAAGTGTATTATGTCATTTATTAACTTGATGGGTTGCTTTCTTTCGTCGCAACTACTAAATAATTTTAAAAAAATTATTTTTCTCAACATATACCTCTTTTAGTACGTGCTTGGTATATGCCAGTGCATTGTACGGATACAGGCCATCTAGTGTGTGTGTGTATGTATGTATGTATGTATGTATGTATATATATATATATATGTATGTATATATATATATATGTATATATATATATATACTCCCTCCGTTTAAAAAAGAATGACCTACTTTCCTTTTTAGTCTGTTTAAAAAAGAATGACCCCTTTCCTTTTTTGGCAATACTTTAATTTCAACTTTACACATGACATGTTTAGGACCACAAGATTAAATGACATTTTGGTACATTTGACACAACTTTAATTTAAGGCCACAAGATTCAAAGACGAACCGTACAAGTAAAAATGATGCGGAAATAAACATATCCAAAACCATACATTTTCAGAACCTGGTGTCAATAGTGTAAGAACTTCTAATACAATCCAGTAGTCAAATACATCAGGTTTATCGACAAGAAACAACATTTGTCTTCGAATACTAATAAAGATAAAACAAATACAGAAAGATAGAGGTGATCTCCGAATACATGAAGGTCCAACCACTACCTTAAATACTTTGACGGGGCTCCAAGTCAAGTCATGTGAGGCGCACCCAAACCTGAATCTGCACCGAAATGGTAAAGTAGGAGTGAGTACGATTCACTTGTACTCAGTAGGTATCTTAGGCCAATCGAGCAAAATAGAAAATAAAGCATACAAACTACACACTAAGGGCACATCACCTGCAATCAGAAAATATCCCACAACGATATCTCACACCGCTTGCGCTAATAGTTCTAATATATCACAATTACAACAAAAAAATAGTATGTAGAACACAAGTATATATTATATCGTATTCAAGTAGAAACAGAAAGAACATGTACATACAAGATGATCTAGTATAAATAACAGGATATAGAACAAGTTGACAAATAACAAGTCAAAATGGCAATCCAATCATAACATCAATAACAATAAAGCAAATGCAATGTATGAAATAATAATGATGATGATGCACGATATTGTCGCACAATCTCCGTATACAGCTACAAAGCTAAAGCTTCTCGTTGTAGAACCCATGGAGGGTTCATCAATTCGTAAACACCTACAAAGCTAAAGATTCCCGATGTAGGACCCATGAGGTTTCGTCAACCCGTATACAATCAATATCCATGGCTTTTCTCCACATATCCTTCGGAGAGGTCTAAAATCCAATGTTTCCAATGTTTTCAAAGCACATACATAAAATGAGACACAAATCAAGTGAGACCAATAACATTAATAAGTATATACGAAACATACAACAAATGAGTGAAATTATGCGTATGATGTCATGAGGATGTAATATTCACAATCACTCCCAAAGAGTATTAAAACAACCAACCACATGATGTATTTTTATAACAAACCACAATGATACATTTTCACAACCACGTGGGCAAATATCCATTCATTATTTTCAATCATCATAAATTTCCACATGTTTCATATACCCACAAATATGAATATATCACAATGCACCAATGGTACCACAATAGACATTTATAACAATACAATATAATTATTCGCATGTATTCAAGGCTACCAACATCATATAGGACCTCACACGGTCACACATATCACATAATATCTTAATTTCAATAATTACATCACATATAGTCCCGCACACGGGCACAACACATAGATAGATATTTTTCATGATTAGCTCCCACCCTTAACATGCATTTTATACCATTATTAACTACCCATCTCACTCTAAAAGAGGTAAACCATAACCTACCTCAAATGCCAAAATTGATCCGCTACACTTCGAACCCACGACCTTAATTTTCATGAATGATTTCAAAATAAACTAAAATCATAAAATATAGAATCAATTCATTAAAATAAAGCCAACGATACTCATATTGCCTACTTTTGGTTTGGAGTCAAAACGGATCCCCAAAATAGGTTTTCAAAAAAGATGGGCAAAATCATAAATTTACTTCAAAAATGTGTTCCTCATATTTTTAGAAATCTACAGCTGAAAACTAAAGTCAAATCGAGTAAAAACGAGGTTCAAATCAACGAATAAATATTTTAAAGTTTTTTTGGGTAAAATCTTTGAAACTCGTGTTAAAATTAAGAATCGAAGTTGTTTTTAAGGTTAAATTGATGAAAAACTAGTAATTATAAGATTAAAATATTATTCAAGTGAAAAGGAGTGAAACTAGGGTTTAAAATCAAGCCCTAAGATATTTGGAGTTTTGAGAAATTAATCAAGAATTAGAGTAGAAAAGGATGAAATCTCACCTTAAATTCATAATAGAATCTAGAAATAGATGTTAATCTAGCTCCACAAGCTTCACTTTTAAACTCTCACACTATTTTAGGATTTAACTCTCAAGAGGCAGGGTGAAAGAATGGGAAAAATGGTCAAAAATAGAGGGGTAAAAGCTGTTTTTATATTGCAGATTTTTTACACCAGATTTTTAAGTCCAAAAACGGACTTCGACGGGGTTTTCGAGATTCGTCTGGAGTTTGATATATGCAAACACACTAAATTTAATGCTCCAGACTCAATGACAATACCAGAATTTCAAAAAAAATATATCATTTTAACAAAGTTGACTTCCGAAATTTGAAATTATAATTTTCCAAATTGAGGATAGTAATGAGATTTAAAAGCCGAAAAATCACACCAAACATGTTACCACCCTATAATCAATGTTCTGAATGCATTTTCCAAGTCGTATTTTTCATCTGAGGTCGTTTCAACCAAATGTGGATCCCACATTCATATTTCTAATTTTTTCAACTTTCCGACCAACATGGCGAAATGAGCTCGGATGCATTTGGACCTGAACTAAAGGTCTTTCTAGCCTAAAATTGATATTATAGAGTTGATGGAACAAATTTTTCAGCCATCCATCACAGGAGTAAAAATATAACCCCATAGGTCCCTAATAAGGCTCTTGCAGCCACAAAAAACCACAATATCGCACAAATGGTACTAAAATGCATCGAAAATCATGTCAATCACCCACACACCTCATATTTAACATAATTAAACTACAAGGAGGGTTAAAATAGTTAAATCACACAAAATCATAAATTTCACACATTTTATCAGATTTTTAGGTTGTTACATTGTAATACTCCGTACCTTTTCTAGCTAAAATCTGCCTAGCATGTTAAGGAATAGCTTCCAAAATGAAGAATAATTATTTCATGTGGAATTTTCCAGATTTAGGACTCCCATTGTGTGGAAAATTTAATAAGCTTTCCAACGATATAAGATTTGCCTAAATCCGATGACCGACTGAGAAGTTAGGGTTATTTTAAGCTTCAATCGTAAAACACCATGATTTGGGTCCTTAGCGCGTTGCGGAGATGGTTTAAATGAAAATTTTCAAATTCTAGTAAAACTCTGCTATATTGGCACGTCACAGAGAGGTCAAATTTTCCATTCGTTAAGATCCAGCGAAACTCCGCGATTTTCCCGCATCGTGGAGAAGCCCTTTTTTTCATTTGTCCACTTCCAGGGGCTCACCGCGATGGTGGCACATTGTGGTGATGGACCAAATGTCCATCTAGCAAATCATCGCGATAACTTCGCATTGCGGTGTCTTTCCAAGTCTAGTTGGCAGTTTCCAGTAGGCCACCACAATCATGGTGCGTCGCGCCGTAGGCCAAATTCTGGAATTTTCCCATTTCCGAGTAAAAATTTAGAAGGGTCTATTTGGTCTTTTTCCAAGCCCTAAGTTGTGAATAACAGATGATTTAACCCATCCTAATCATATTACATTCACTTTTCACCAAAATACTCTCAAAGAAAACCTTAGATCATCAAACTTTCTCCCCAAGAATCCAAATTCCTCCATTAATTCTCCAAGAAAATTTAAGATTAAGGATTCCCAATACAAGAACTCTAAAAATTCCTCTCCAAAGCATCAATAGAAATCCAGGATTCAAAATTTTCATCAAAGATCATCAATTAAGGTATGTGGGGTTCTTCAACGAGGATAGTCCTTTCATCCTTGTGCCCAAAATTTATTTTAATTACAAATTTACTAAAATTTATGTGATTTCCCATGAAATTGAAGTTAGGGTTTATACCCATCATTGTTATTTACAAGCTTATAATGTTTCCAATGATTTAGAAGTTGAATCACATGATTATGTTCATATTTTCATACATAATGCAGAAATTTCCAGATTTTGAATTAATTTCTCAAGGTTTACATTATCAAGAATGATCAATTTGATGTTTTAACATGAGATTTATACATGGGGTATTATCCCAAGATTGAATAGTATTACTTCATGAAAGATGATGCTTTAAATATCTTATGAGCAGATTATTTTCAGTTTTCAGAAAAAACTTTGATCTTTTGATCATTGTTTTAGCTATGGAATCCACTTTACAAAATTCAGATCAGCTGTATTTACAGATTTATTCAGATAAAAGCATTTTTGGTTTCATAATGAACCATTATACTAGTTTAAAGTAGATTTTCAATAGAATGAGCATAAAGACTAAAAAGTGAGTATCTAGCATAGAGTGGGAAGTGTGGGATTAGCGTGTGATGATAGGCGAATTTACACGCCTATAGTGCTATATTTTACCCATATTTTAGCCTAGTTTTGAGAACAAATTATATATTTCATGCACTTTTAGTCCTTTTTCCTGTAAGTGAGCTAACGAACATGATTAGCAAAGTTTCAGGTATAAATGATGCAGAATTCAACATTTTATGGATAACTTGACGCCAAATAAAGCTTCACGAAAGGAGAAAAGGGAGTCTTGGACGCCTAAGGACCAAAAGTGACGCATGGAAAATCTGTCCCGGGCTAAAACAACATTTCTGAAGACTTTGGGGACTAGCAGTAATTTATTAGGATTAGGATAATGATACATTAACCTAATACAATTGGGTTAAGTATTTCATTAGCTTAGTAGGAATAGGATATGGGTATTATAAATACCCTATTTTGCTAGAGATTTTAGATCATCTTTCCATCTTTCTAAAATACATTCTACCTTAGATCTTCTTTCCATCTTTCTATTATACATTCACTACTACTTCTAATTCTTCCATTAATTCTACTTTTTATTCTTCTTATATTCATCTATTTTTCCACAACAAGAGAAATGTTACTTGCTAGGGAAGTTCACGCGTAACGCCTACCACATCATTATTACACGAAATCTTTATTGTGGTATAATAACAATGTCAATTGTGATTTCCTTCGCAATCATGGGTAACTAAACTTCTCTGTTGGGGTTATGAAAGCCGAATGAGATACTATCTATTACTATGAGTTTGTGAGTTCGTGACACGTATGCTGCTTATATCATTATTCTCTTCATCTTAATCTAAATTCTTTGTGGTTGCAAATGCAAGAATACACCAGTATAACATTTAACTTGTTCGAAAGAAAGGTTATCTGTCTGGAAAAAAGATAATGTCAAGGTAGTAGGGTCTCATCCCCTATTAAAAAGTTAGTGCCATAACTGGATTAACCTCTTGGAGAATTCGTACAGTTAGACACGCTTTAAGCTCGAAAGAGTTAAAGTGAAATAATCCTCGAATAGATCGAAAGACGCCTAGATTTACCATCGAATACAATTCTCTATCAGCACATGCATGTCGGTATTCAACACACTCATAGCCAATAGAGACGTATAACTCAGAAGGTGGACATAACCCCAACTCTTCAATTCTCATTGTTTTACAATCTACTAAACATTCTTTCTTTTTACTTTGCTATTTTCAATTTTTACTTTAATATTCTGGTTACACATTACAATCCCCCCTTTTTACGAGACTTGCGCTAAAAGTCTAGTAATCGTTGCTTACTTGTTGACCAAGCTATTCCCTGTGGGATCGATACCCAACCCAGTTGGGTTCTATATTTGCTAGCGACCGCTTTACGCTCCTACGAGAGCTGTAGATTGCGCGTTATCAGCGTGTCCTATCTTCCACAGAACTATGTAGCAAACGTAGGTATAGATTATTTGATTATTCCCATTCCAATATAGATGACAGCTTTAGCTTGTGATCGATCACATGAAAAGTAGGTTATACTCCCTGGAAAGAGTATGACTCTTCTCCCCAACGTGAGGATTCCTCCTTAGGGGAGGATAAAAACGTTGGAATCCATGAATGCTCACATGGTTTATATCGGTTAAGAGAACCTCCCTTCTAGTAAAAGTAAATAAAAAGTTTTGAGTATTTCCCTACCAGTAAAGAAAAGCTTTGAAAGAATTTCCTTCAGTTAAAGTATTTTTCCCATGAAAATTAAGTTTTCAGATTTCACTTAGCCTATATGATTTGAGAATAAGAACAGAATACAGATTTCAGTACTAAGTTAATGGCTCATAAGATTTATATTATGTGCTTTGCTAGTCATGATTTATGATCTTCAAATTTCAGATTTACTCAAGCCTATGTGAGTCATTTACATTTAGCATGCGTGATTTTATAAATTGTGATGATATTGCTTACTTATTGCATTCACCCCCATATACTCAGTACATCATCAAAGTACTGATCCACACATACGTTTATGTGCTACATTATCTCATAATGTAGGTTCAGGTGCTCAGTCTCAGCAGCGTGAGTGATTTTCGAGCATCTCATCTACTTCTCTGCAGTTGGTAAGTCCTCATAGTTTTGGGACTTAATTATTTCAGTCTTCCAATTTATTAGTAGTTGATTCAGTATTTATTTCAGACAGTTTGAGTCAGTTGGGAGTTTGTCCCAGTGGCTCTCTAGTTTCAGTTAGTAGAGGCTTGTCGGACTACCAGATTTAGTATTCAGATTTTGTTTCAGTATTGTTTTACCAAGACTTTTGAGATTAGTATGTTTATGACATACCTAGTTATTTCAGATATACTTTCGTATTTAGTATAATTTTTCATTCATATTCTCCTATTTTGAGACCCAGACTTAGTAGAAAGCAGTCAGGGTTAGCTTAGGACTACTTGTAGTTTGGAGCACCATGTGGTGTCCTGGGAACTCAAATTTCAGGGCATTACAAACTGGGTATCAGAGCCTAAGGTTTAGAGAGTCCTAAGGAGTCATACAAGCCGCGTTATGTAGATTCTTGATCATCGGTGTAAAGCGTGCCACATCTATGAGAAAGAGGCTATGGAGAGTTTTAGGAAATCATCTCTTCTTTCATAATCTATCATGCATTCAGTTTCTCTATCTGCTTCTAACTCGTGCTTTCATATGAAAGAAAATGCCTCCTCATCGAGCTAACACACGCAGAAATAATAACCATCCACCTTAACCTGTAGATCCTTTGAATGATAATGTGTCACAAGCAGAGTTTTGGCTGTCTCTCAGGCGCTAGCCCAAGCTATGACAGCTAATTTTTAGGGCAACCGTCAGGCTACAATTCCACTTCAGCAAGATGGGGACTTATCTAAAGCCAGAATTTAAGATTTTATGAGAATGAACCCACCAGAATTGTTTAGGTCAAAATTAGGTAGGGACCCACATCTTTATCTAGATGAGGTAAAGAAGATCACCCGAATTATGCATGTTTCTAAAGAGGAGAGTGAAGAATTAGCATCCTATAGGCTGAAGGATATTGCATATGATTTGGGTAGCGATGTGGAAGAAAAGTAGAGGGGAGAATGCAGCTTTTATGACTTGGCAGATATTTTAGGATATGTTCTTAGAAAAGTTCTTCCCACGTAAGATGAGGAAAGCTAAGATAGAAGGGTTCATGAACCTAAGGCAGGGCTCAATGATCGTGAAGGAGTATTTTCTCTAGTTCAACCAGTTGTCTAAGTATGCCCTTGATCAGATGGCTGACCCTAGGTCAAGCATAAGTAAGTTTGTGACCAGTGTGTCTAGGTTGGTAGTTAAAGAGTGTAGGACTACTATGCTCATTGGAGACATGGATCTTGCTAGATTGATGATGCATGCTCATCAGATTGAGGAAGAGAAGTTGAAGAAAAGAGAAAGAGTTAATAAGAGGGATAGTACAGGGAAGTTTAATCATGGTCAGACTAGGTCTAGAGGAGAAAATCGTTCGCAGTTTCAGAATCGGTCATCTATTCCCGCACCTTCTTCAGCCAGTACTCCTAAACCCAGAAAAAGGCAGGAACAGTGCGGTAATTTTTCTATATGTAGATTTCAGAATAGTGTGAGTGGTAGGCCCAACTATCCTCAGTATGCTAGGTGTGGTAAGAATCATCCTGGTGAGTGTTTAGCTAAATAGAAGGGTTGTTTTGGTTGTGGTAAGTTGGGTCACGATATTAGAGATTGTCCACATGCTAAGCGAGGAAATAGAGATGTTCGTCCTCAGACTCAGGCTAATAATGCACCAACCCCTCTAGGTCGCCTAGTCCCTCCTCAGGGTGCATCATCCAGTATCGGTGGCGGTCAATGCCAGAATTAGTTCTATGCTTTACCATCCCACTAGGAGCAGGAAGATTCACCAAATGTTGTTACTAGTATGCTTCGTGTCTTTCATCTTGATGTTTATATGTTGTTAGACCTTGGGTTGAGTTTCTCTTATGTGACCCCGTTAGTTGCTGTAATATTGAGATAAGTTCTGAAAAGATCCCTGAGTTTTTTTTTTGGTTTCTACCCCAGTAGATGAGTCAGTTATTGCTAAAAAAATCTATAAAAAGTGTCCTATCACTGTCCTTCATAAGGTCATGTTAGTGGACCTAACAGAGTTAGATATGATTGATTTTGATCTTATTCTTGGCATGGATTGACTTCATTCCTATTATGCATCTATAGATTGTCGCACCCCTGTGGTGACGTTTCAGTTCCCAGGTGATCCAGTCTTTGAGTGGTCAGTAATTCAGTGTCTCCCAAGAGTCATTTCATATTTTATCTTAAAGACAAAAAGTCGATATCCAAAGGTTGCATTTACCATCTAGTTCGAGTCAAAGACATAAATTCTGAGACTCTAATAATTCAGTCAGTTAGTGTAGTTAATGAGTTTCCTTATGTTTTTCCTGAAAATCTCCCAGGGATACCTCTCGATAGGGAAATAGAATTCGGTATTGACCTTCTCCCAGTTACTCAGCCTATTTCTATCCCTCCTTATCTTATGGCTCCTGCAGAGCTTAAGGAGTTGAAAGAGCAACTCAAAGATCTTTTAGATAAAGGTTTCATAAGGCCTAGCGTTTCTCTATGGGGCACTCCCATCCTATTCGTTCGAAAGAAAGATAGTTCTTTGTGTATGTGCATTGACTATCGTAAGTTGAATAAAGTTACAGTCAAGAACAAAGATCCCTTTCTGAGAATTGATGACTCATTCGATCAACTCCAAGGTGTCAGTTATTTCTTAAAGATAAACCTTAGATCTGGCTATCATCAGCTTAAAGTAAGGGAGTGTGCTATTCCAAAGATAGCTTTCAAAACCCATTATGGTCATTTTAAGTTTTTAATCATATCTTTTTGGCTAACTAATGTCCCAGCAACTTGGATCCCATGAAAGAAAGAGGAATTCATCTGAGTGAAATCCCAAATTCTAGTTGTAACATATTGGCCACTGGGTTGGCCAGAACAGCAGATGGTCGTTCATTCTGTGCTGCTCCAGAGTTTGCTAGAGTAGTGAACGCAACCCTGAAGTCTGCGTGAGAGACATGCTCATCTAGAGGATCTGCCTGGATAGGCTGGGGGGTTGGCTGAGTTCTTGTTCTTCTTCTGTTCTTCTTGGGAGGCATGTTCTGTAAACGAAAGGAATAAATAGATTAGATAGGGATTTTAACTTGAGCTCATGCTCAATCGCACGACATAAATATTGGAAGAAGGGAAAATTTTCCTAAATTCCTTATAGCCTCTTATCCATAAGTGTGGCACACTACACACCCATGCATAAGACTCTACTCGACGCAGCTTTCAGACTTCCTAGGATACTATAAAACCTTAGGCTCTGATACCATATTTGTAACGACCTGAGACTACCCCCAAGTCGTTACACAATGTTTACAATCCCGAGAGACCCCAAGCTAACCCATGAGCTGGTACCTGCTGTGAGCATTGAATAATATAATCATAAATGCAGAAGAATATTGACATTCCATAAGGTTTTAACTATCTGAATTCAAACTGAAATATGAATCTAAGAAAAACGACTATCTGAATTTGATAACGTACTGTAAACTGAACAACTAACTGACTGTAATGTCCGAAAAGCCTCTAAGACTAACTGACTGAGAGTTGATGGGACAAGCCCCCAACTAACTCTACTGACTACTGAAATAAAGACATGAAATAAGATAGTCTACCCTCGGGTGATGATGACTCACCACTGCTACTATACTATCGAGAATCTGAGGGACTAAGTGCGATCCGAGAACTAAGCGTTAGCACCTATGATATGAGACATCATAACACAAAAGAAACATATGCGATCAGTACTTTTAATGTACTGGTATGCTAAATGAGGTAGGCTAACATACAAGGTTTTATGAATAGGAGTAATGATCTATCTGAATACACATGTAAAGCATGGAATACTGAATAGAGAGCATGAAATCTGTAGATACTGAACATGTATGAAAGTCTGTAAAATACTAAAAATACATAAAAATCTGTAGACACTGAGGATGCATGACCAAGCATATGACATGAACTAAGTAAAATCGACAAACTAAAATGCTGAAATGACTTAAATCTGTATGCTTTGGTCAAACAACACTAAGACTGTAACTAAGACTATATCTGAGGCTGTGGGAGGTATCATCTAACTGAAATTCCCCAATTTGAGCTAATTGGGGTCCAAATTGTAACCCCAGTTGGAAGGGTGTTAATACCGTGCCACGGGTACTAACGCTGGCTGTGTGGATCTACTAAACTGATATAATGTCCAAAGGACTACGGGTGTCAAGCATGAACTAACGGGTGACCCCTACGAGATAGTCAAGCTTAGTCTGATGGGTGACTACTCATATCCTACACTGGCTACATAATTTTGGAATATAAGGACTGCTACTAATTACTCTACCTATCTGAAGGGGAAACCGCCATCCCTACACTCGCTTTCTTACTCCCAACTGAAAACACTGAGATACTGAATTGTTCTGAGTTTAACTGATCGGTATTTGACTATTCTGAAGTGCTCATAGTATATTTTGAAGATTTTTCTGTACTGCACTTGGACTAGCCTAAATAAACAGCTATGAATTTCGGGTATTTAATACCCCCAAGACTCAAAACAATAGTAGTAGCATGACACTAAAATATTGAAGGACATAGCATGAAGGCTCTTATTAAATCAATTGCTCTTGTAGGCATTTTATCAAACACTTATAGTTCATGGTTTAAAATAATCATAGAATTACTAAAGGACTGACATAATTGACATGAAATTATCATGGAAAACACTAAGTCATGATTTAATTCAACAAATGATAACACTAAAACATAAGGAATCGAATAGCCACAATAACTTCATTAAAACATGGTGTTAAATCAAAGTTCATGGAGATTAATGGATGAAATCATGATTTAAAATCAAATAACTTAAAAATATCATAACTTTATAATTAAAAAGGTTACTTGGGCTCCATGGATGAAAGGAATCCATAGATAAACATCTAACATACCTGGGATGATGAATTTGGAAGGATGGATGGAGAGTTATTGAGAAATTGCCTTGAATTTTTAGAGCTAGGGTTTCTTGTTCTTGAAAAGGGGATCTTTAATTTTGAAGAAGAATTGAGTAATGATGACTACTTAGGGTGTTTAGGGGTTAAATATCATGTTTTAGGTTAATTAGGATCGTGAAAAAAGACCCAAATACCCTTAAATGAATTTAAAAACGGAAGTTGAAAACTGACCATCCTGATTTTTGACCTTGGAGCGATGTGCCACTATCGTGCCAAGCCACTAGAAAAGGGGCAACTGGGAACTGAGGGCATGGTGCGATACGGAGGAATCACGATGCCCTTTTGATTCTGAAATTCACCCTTGGCGCGACGCGCCATTATCGCGATAGGACACTGGAAAAGAACAATTAGGATTTTGGCTGATGGCGTGATGTGGTGGTTTTGCGGAGCTTCACTAAAAATTAAAAATCATCATTTATACTGGCTCCGCGACGCGCTAAGGTTAAAAATAATGGTGTTAAATGACTGAAACTTAAAATCGCCATAACTTCTTACCCGGTTATCGAATTTAGGCGAATTTTATATCATTGGAAAGTTAACTGAATTTTCTACACAATGGCAGGATCTAAACTAAAAAATAATGAGAGCTTAAAAGATTTCATATACGAATACTCATGTATTGAGACTTAGATTAAGCTAGGGAAAGCTAGGGAAATACGGGGTGTTACATGAACTCACCATTTATTTATTTTAAATTGAATTCTACGTTGATTCGTATTTGTTAATTCTCCTTCATACTTCCTTCCTCATAAATAAAGTCATTTAAAAGTTATCCAATTATATAATGAAAAAACATTAATAATCTTTTGACTTACCAAACAAGACATAATCAATGTATCAATATATTAAATTAATTATGTAATAAAAAAAATGTGACTTAATTTATATTTTTTATAAAATTAAATTTTAATTCTTATATCATGAAGTTGGGCCCGGGCTTAACACGGACCTTACACAACTAGTATATATAAAGGAGAAACATAGAGGAGGTAATGTGACACCCCTCTATGGTCTTCATTGGCATTTATCATTTTTATCCTTTTTTTGAAGTCTTTTGCACAATTTAATCTAATAAATTTTAATATCTATTTCATAATTATATTCTCTTAATTACTCATATCTTTTTCAGTTTTTGTAAGTCTTTTTTCAATTTTAGAAGTGCAAATGTCATTTGAGGACATTTGACTAATATATATTATTGTTTTATTTTCAAGAATGCTTCAAAACGTAAGAATTATTTTGTAGTCTTCAAGAAGGTTTACATGAAACTCATAAATTGACTGCATGAATATGAATTTTTGCAATGTGATATACACATGTCATAGAGGCGTTCTAATTTCTAGATTTTATTTTTCACTTGAAACTTTCTAGATTTTATTTTTCACTTGAAACGAGTCTCAAATTTTGTATTTATATCGTTCAGGTATTATCATCCAAGAAAGAAGTTCATCAAGAGAACAATGAGGAGAAGCAGAAAAAGAAATATTTGTAATAGAGACTTAAGGTAGGGAATCCTGACTCAGAATCAACTATTCCTTTCAAATTTAATGTCTTTTATGTCTAAACATTTTCTCTATCCCATATCATCTTGATTAAATCAATCAACACTTTCCTACAGAGATGTAGGGTTTTTTTTGTCGTATCAAATATAGAGGAGGTGTTGTGACACTTCTCTATGATCTCCATTGACTGTTGGAGTCCCACATCGGTGGGTCAAAGGGTCTTTGGTCTCCTTATATGGTCTTGGACAATCCTCCCCTCATGAGCTAGCTTTTGAGGTTGAGTTAGGCTCAAGGTTCATTTCTTTATCATGGTATCAATGCCAGACCCACCCAGTTCATTATTTTCGTTGTTGGGACCCCCGTCTTATATTTTCCATGCTCCAGATGTCCATCCCTAGGCGTACGGAGGGTGTTGGAGTCCCACATCGGTGGGCTAAAGGGTCCTTGGTTTCCCTATATGGTTTTGGGCAATCCTCCCCTCATGAGCTACCTTTTGAGGTTGAGTTAGGCCCAAGGTCCATTTCTTTATCATTGACATTTATATTTTTTTCTCCTTTTTTTTGGAGTTTTTTTTCACAATTTAATGTAATAAAATTTCATATTTATTTCATAATTATATCCTCTTAATTACTCATATCTTTTTAAATCTTTTTTGGGTCTTTTTTTCAATTTTAGAAGTGCAAAAGTCATTTGAGGATATTTGACTAATATATATTATTATTTTATTTTCAAACAAAGGGTAGATCCTTGAGGGACTCCTTTTCTCCTATTGCTCAATGAAAGCACAAGGCCAGGGAAAAACCACTGCCCTTTTTCTTATTTTTGACAATACGATCATCGTGTGAAATATCGAAATTGTCCATGACATTATTTGAGCAAGATGAACCTCTGCATTCTAATTAATCTTCTAAGATGGAGTTAGGAGTAATTTGTCTTTCTTCGTCGATCAAATCTAGAGGTGTCCTGATTACTCATATTATTGTGTTGGTTCATATCTCCACTAGACTGAGTGCATGTATGCTCCATTTTCTTTGTTGCCACCAAAGGTTCACTCCTCTCTTTTTATTTTATTACTACTATAATTTACTATATATAATATAATACTAAGAACAACTAATTTTTTCTTTTTCATTTCTTATTGTATGAACTGTGTCAAAACAAATGATCTGTAGAAGAGTAATAAATCAAGCTCAACGTCAAAGTCAATTATTTTGGATTTTTTTTAGTGTAACCTTTTCTTTTATTTTTGGTCCAAGTATCAATTTCTTTTGTCGTAAATTTTGTGATTTTTATATATATATTTTGGAGGTGTGAATGTGATCCCAAACTTTTTATATTTTCTTTATCTATGGCGAAATGCTCAATATTGAGAATTTTTTTCTTTTAGGTCATCAAAATCTTTTTATTATTATTATTTAGGTTGTTTAGTGCTTGAATAAAAGAAATTGTTTGAATGAAACACATCATGGTGCTTTTTTCTTGTATCTTTTGTTTTTCATGAACTAGTTGTTGAATTACATATAAGCTTGAATATTTTTTTTCAAATTAAATATGTCATTAAAGTAGCATCAAATTGACAAGATTTTTTAATCTCAACTTACAAATTTGAATTGATTTTTGTTTCATAACATCTATAAAGTTCAGTATAATATTTGTATTAAGTATTTGGAGGAGTTGAATTATCATTTTATCCCTATACTAAATAAAAACGTCATTAGACATCTAATCAATCAAATAGTAAATAATAATCATATCATATTATACTAAATCCTAGAAGTCGAAAGGTGTTAATCAAAAATTGGAAGATGAAAGTATCTTTTTTTTTTTGAAAGATGGAAATATCAAATATTTTGGTGAAAACTATTAAGGATGATGCATTTAAGTAGACTCATACTTTTGATTTCTATTAAATCTCTACTTTTCTATGTAAATCTCTCTCTCTCTCTCTCTCTCTATATATATATATATATATATATATATATATATATATAGGTTAGGCATTTGATGATGTGACGTATTTCTAAGCCCATCATTTTTATTTATTTTTTATCCTTTTTTGATAATTTCTTCTTTATTATTATAAAATATCTAATTAATTATAGATTAAATAATAATCATATAATTACAATAAAGACAAAATTAACGACTTTTTGAATTCTGATAATTATGCTAAAAAATTTTGAGTTTTCTCTGCTTAACTCATACGAATGAAACCACAATATAGTACAATATTTTTTATTCTTTTGAAAGCTTATGTTTATTTATGAAATTTAATGCATTGAATATATGAGTTACTAATACGGTTAAAATGTTTTATTTTCTTGCCTTCAACGAAAATATTGAAGAGTCATGAATTATTTGTGTTTCTTTTATTAAATTATTAAAGACTCCAACTATTAACATTCATTGTTAAATAAGGTCCTCAATTGGCTCTTTGATGATCAATATATCACTATAGAAGATTTTCTTTGAATCGTTTACATGAAACATGACTGCACTCTATCTGTTCTATTTAAATTTTATTATTTTTTCATTCTTTTAAAAATATGAGTAGTATTTTCAGAGAATATATTGTGGTGATAACAATTTATGCAGTAAGTCAAATTTTATTTAAATGGTTATTTCTTCTTTGAATGTATATTTATCATATTTATTCTTTTATCTCAAATAAATTTATATTAATTTCTTTTTGTGAATCTACAGATTACTTTGAAATTACATAAAAAACGAACACATTTATGTAAGTAGTAAATATAGATTATCATATAAAATTTCTACATGTCTTATAATAAATAAGAAGAACAACACTTGGCAACTGCATGTATATAATGGGTCTTGGGTGTTCATGTTTTGTTTGTGTACTCAAGTTTCTTTGTTTGTGGGTATATTTGTTATATATTATATATTGAAGTCTCAAATCCTCATATTAAGTTGTATTCTCTCCAATTCTAAATAAATGATATACTTAATTTTTTTATCTGAATATTTTATTTGTTGAACATTTTATAATTATCTTCAAAAAAATTTCTGTTTGTTATTTTCATTTTTTTTTCATTAACATAACTTTATGTGCAATTTTTTTCTCTATTTCTTCTTCTCCCTCTTAGTTTCTACAATTAGAATGTGGTGTTGCTTTTTTTATTTTGTTTATAATTTTTTTAATTTATTTTTGGTTTGTTATTTTTTGCAAGTTGACATCTTAATTTTTACGTGTTTGTTAACTGAACATTATCATTTAAAGGTAGCAAGAAAATAGTATGTCTGATATTTTCTTTATATCCTATTCAATGTTCAACAATCATATTAGAGACAATTAATCTCGATTCGCATTGAAAATTTTGATTATGGGGATAAAATACTCCCTACCAAAAGCGACCTCATACTCAAGGCTCGAACCTGAAATTTATGAAAAATGAAGAAATTTACCACTTCACCCTAACCTTTAATTGTGAAGTTGACCAACCTCACGTAGTTGTCTTTTTTAACTTCATGCATGCCAAGCAACGGTTACATGTTCTTGATGATGTCTCCATGTATTTAAAAATTTTTATGATACTAGCTTATGTTTTATGTTTGGGTACTTGACTTAATGAATTTTAGTTTAAAAATTAAGGACTTTTATCTAAAATATCCTTAGTTAAATATTGTATACAACATAAAACTTGCAGATTGAATTAGAAATGTTTCTGGAGCAAATTGGTGAAAAGGAATTAAATATCTTGATTTTATTTTGTTTCACTTTTTAGAAGCTAATTTATTTCTGATAGCAATCAAAAGTGATAACGACAGTGAAGATCAAGATCAACAATGAATTTCATTTAGGCCGAATGCATAAACAACTTTTTAAACTTATCTGAATTTTTTATTTAGATCCCCAAATTAAAAGTTATACTATCTATTGAATAAACACTTAAACTAGAATCAAATAATGTTTGTTAAGCTCACATTGTTTTCTTTCAACTAACTCAAAAGATAGAATTAAGTCAACTAATACAACTAAAATCATAAAGGGAGTTTTCTAAAAAATTAACTAATTTATCTTAAAATCGCGCGAAGCGCGGCAAATTTCACTAGTAAATAATAAAATAGTTATTATACCATAATACCCCTACTAAATGATGTTTACATTGGGTCTTAAAATTAATTTGAAGAAAAAATAATTAATGCTAAGGGTAAAATAGGAACAAAAAAGTTGTCTTTTCTTTGATATGTCAAAAATGACAAGTAAAAGTAGAAATACAACTAGAAAATTAATGACAATTAAAAACAAACAAAGAGAGTAATAAATTAAAATAACTATTTTTATCACGAAAGTAAAGTAAAATGAAATGGGGAAAGTAAAATCTATCTATCTATCTATCTATCTATCTATCTATCTGTCTGTCTGTCTCTCTCTCCCTCTTTATATATATATATATATATATATATATATATATATATATATAAGCAAAACTAAAAGCACCCAAAAAGTCAAGTGGCAACTTAAGAAAAAGCCACGTGATAATTTTAAGACAAAGTTAAAAAAAATATTGTACGTAATAAAAAATTTTAATTGAAAGATTAAGTATTTGAATTTGAAGTACATTATCCTTTAAACAAGAAATTATCTTAATAATAGAAATCCATAGTTAAAGAGTTCTAATGGATATTTACTATTTCAAACTTATCTCTTTTAAAATTTAATTATTACAAAATATAATTAATAATAATAATTAGTAGCAATGGTAGAAACAACAATACTATTAGTACGTATGTAGTAGAGGTAGTATGGTAATAATTGAAGGATAATTCCTTCTAAATTAATGCAAAGATTAAAACTCTTTTAACTCTCCGTAATAAATATGTGTAAATATCTGTAAGTCAGATAGGATGGGAGAGTTAATACTTCATAAATGTGATACAAATGACGGTTTTCTACAAATACAACTTTGTGAAAGAAGAAACATTCGGAAGTTTTAAAAGTTACTTTATTAACTCTGTCATTAATTCAAAGAGTAATGTTACATTACGTACATTAACTCCTTTCTCTTCTTTAACTCTTAACTCTTCTTATGGATAAACCTAAATGATATACCTATTTAAGGAGAATCATTTGGGAGCTAAACATACAGAAAATATAGAAAACAAATTACTCTCTCCCTCATCAATTCTCTATTTTAGTCTTGGCTTCCTATTCTTTTCAACTCTTAGGCAATTGGTTTAGGCAACCTCCAAATTTCTAGCCATGAGTGCACGTTTTTTAAAGTAGCTGTGGAACCTTGGGGGGTGATCGGCTAGAAGGATTTGCACTGGAGTCGGGCCGAAATCGCTTTCAAGGCAGTGACTTGCCACGACATAGTGTTTGTAATAACTTTCTTACTATTATTAATTCCTATCCATTATCAATATTGTAGCATTTTTTCCAACAGTTTGAAAGCGATTTTCTTACATACAATATTGATAAATGGCTATTTATTTGGAAAAAAAAATTCCTGTTTTTCAAAAATTGAGCCATTGACCAAAAATAATTTTAAAAGTTGGTCACAAAATCTTCTTATTTTCTCAGAACAATTAGAAGTTGATTATATTTTATTTAATGATGGTTCTAACATCATTATTGGTTCTAATACTGTTATGATTGTTGATGAATTTGGTAAAAAGAATATTAAAAAGAATAACATAAATGCTAGAGGGTATTTATTGAGTCATATGACTAATACTTTTTTTGATTTATTCTTTACTAACAAATCTACTAAAGAAATATGGGATAGTTTGCAAAACTCAAAACAGGGGGAACAAAATAATGTCCAAGTTCATCTTGTTGAGAATGATGATGTGATTACGACAGTAGTCGTCGAGACGAACTTGATGTCTAAAAAGACTGAGTGGGTGTTGGACACAGGAGCTTCAAGGCATTTCGACGCTAACAAAGAGTTATTCCATGACTTTCAGGAATCCACCAATGACGAGTGTGTCTACATGGGTAACTCTACTACTGCTGGAGTTTTGGGTAATAGAAAAATTTTACTTGAATTAACTTCTGAAAAAATATTATCCTTGAACAATGTTCTGTATGTTCCCTCGCTCCATAGAAACTTAGTTTCTGGAGCACTTCACAACAAAGTAGGCCTTAAACTTATTTTTGAAGCTGATAAAATAATTATTTCTTATGGAGAAAACTTTGTTGGGAAGGGATACCTCAGTGGGGACTTATTTGTACTGAATATTGATCAAGAGATTTATATCTAACAGGGGCGGTGAATATAATACTAAAACTCTAGAAGATTTTTATGAGAAAAATGGTATTATCCATGAGTTTAGTGCTCCTTATACTCCCCAACAAAATGGTGTAGCTGAACGAAAGAATAGAACTCTTAAGGAAATGATAAATTCTATGCTTTCAAGCTCAGGTCTACTGACTATATGTGGGGGGAAGCTGTCTTATCTGCATGCTATATTCTTAATAGAGTCCCTCATAAAAAGTTAGACAAGACCTCATATGAGTTATGGAAAGGATTTGCCCCTAACTTAAAATTTCTAAAAGTGTGGGGGTGTTTGGCTAAGATTGGTCTACCTTATTTTAAACGAGTAAATGTAGGTTCTATGATCTTTGATACTGTCTTTATTGGTTATTCTCAAAACAGTGTTGCATATAGATTTATGTCTTTAAATGATTATTCTATTTGTGAATCTAGAGATGCAGAATTTTTTGAGCATGTTTTTCCTTTGAAAAATGTTGTGCCTAGTGATGTGCAAAATAATACTTTTGTATCTGTGTCTGTTAACTCTCATGTTATGCCTTCTTCTGATGTTAATGCTAATGAGCATGAAAATGAACTAAGAAGGGGTAAAAGATGTAGAACTAAGACTAGATTTGGTCCTAATTTTATCACCACCTTCATAACTGAGGATTTTGATATCGATACTTTAAATGATGAATTAGTGTCTATCTACTTAATAGAAGAAGACCCTAAAACATATGATGAAGCAGTGAGTTCAATAGATACGATATTTTGGAAAGAGGTTATTAAAAGTGAATTAGACTCTATAGTTTCTAATCACATGTGGGACTTGTATGATTTGCCTAAAGGTTGCAAACCCATAAGTTGCAAGTGGATATTCAAGAAGAAATTGAGGCCTGATGGTACAATTGATAAATATAAGGCTAGACTTGTGATCTGGGACTTTAACCAAAAGAAAAGTGTTGATTATTTTGATGATTATTCTCTTGTGACTAAAATAGCGACCATTAGAACTCTTATTTCTCTAACTGCTATTCACAATTTAGTGGTACACCAAATAGATGTCAAAACTGTACTTTTAAATGGTGATTTAGAGGAAGAGATCTATATGACTCAACCTGAAGTTTTGTGGTCTCAGGACAAGAGGATAAAGTATGCAAATTAAGAAAGTCCTTATATGGACTTAAGCAGGCACCTAAGCAGTGGTATGAAAAATTTGATTTTATATTAATAGATAATGGCTTTGTTGTAAATTCATCTGATATCTGTGTTTATTCTAAAATAATAGGATCAGACTGTGTGATTATATATTTATATGTGGATGACATGTTAATCTTTGGCCCTAATGTGAACGTTGTAAATGAGACTAAGAAATTTTATTTTCTAAATTTGAAATGAAAGATCTTGGAGAAGCTGATGTGATTTTAGGGATAAAAATCAAAAGAAATGTTAATGGTTTCTCCTTGTGTCAGTCTCATTATATTGAAAAAATGTTGAAAAGGTTTAATTGTATTGATGTAGTATCAGTGAGAACTCCTTATGATCCTAGCATACACTTGAAAAAAAATAAAGATTTCAGTGTTTCTCAAACTGAATATGCTAAAATAATTGGGAGTGTAATGTTTATCATGAACTATACTCGGCCTGATATAGCTTATTCTGTTAATAGATTGAGTAGATATACTCATAATCCTAGTAATGAACATTGGCATGTTCTTTATCGCTTGTTAAGGTACTTGAGAGGTACTGTGGATTGGTGTTTGTATTTTAATAAATTTCCTGCTGTTTTAGAAGGTTTTTGTGATGCAAATTGGGTGACTGACAATGATGAAGTTAGCTCTACCAGTGGCTATGTACTTACTTTGGGTGCAGGTTCTATTTCATGAAAGTCTTCAAAGCAGACTTGTATAGCACGTTCTACTATGGAATCTGAATTCATTGCTTTCGAGTTGGCAGGGCAAGAAGTTGAGTGGCTGAGAAATCTTTTGACAGATGTGCCTTTATGGGGAAGACAAATGTCACCAGTCTCTTTACATTGTGACTCACATGCGGCAATTGGGATTGCTAAAAATAGTGTATACAATGGTAAAAAGAGACATATTCGCATCAGACATGGTACAGTTAAACAATTGTTGAAACATGGTGTTATTTCCTTGGAATATGTAAGATCTGAAAGAAATTTGGCGGATCCTATGACCAAGGGTTTGACAAGGAAAATGGTCCTTGAATCATCGAGGGGGATGGGGTTAAAGCCCATGGATTGAGCTAATATGGTGGATACCCATTTGTGGTCAAACAAAGCCATATAGGCCGTCAATAAACACTACATATCCTATCCCTATGGCGTGAGGTAGTGTATTATAAGGTTGAGTTTATTTTTGCTCTTAATGATCCACAGCCTTTAGGTGGTCTATGAGATAGACTTGATGGATCACCTATGTGAGTGTAAAAGGTTGGTCACCTTTTTATGAAAGACTTGGGTTGCCTTTCTAAAGCACTCATGAAACCCAAGGTTTGTGTGCATGACCATAAAAGCACTTTATGAGTATCGCAGAGGTTGCTTAAAATCAAGGATATGGTATGTGTTGTGGGGGTCTCAACTTATGTCCATCTAGTCCAAGAGTACTTCACTTTTTGAATATTTGTTGTTTCCTCACATCACTACGTGTCAATTCAAATCAAAAGATATTGAAACTTAAGTACATGTTCCTTCCATTTGTCAAAAAAACTATTTCATTCTTTATCTTTGCATTAGTGGGGGATTGAAGGATAATTGCTTCTTAATTAATGCAAAGATTAAAACTCTTTTAACTACCTGTAATAAATATGCGTAAACATATGTAAGTCATATGGGATGGGAGAGTTAATACTTCATAAATGTGATACAAATGACGGTTTCCTACAAATGCAACTTTGTGAAAGAAGAAACATTCGGAAGTTTTAAAAGTTATTTTATTAACTCTGTCATTAATTCAAAGAGTAATGTTACATTATGTACATTAAATCCTTTCTCTTCTTTAACTCTTCTGATGGATAAACGTAAATGATATACCTATTTAAGGAGAATCATTTGGGAGCTAAACATGCAAAAAATATAGAAAACAAATTACTCTCTCCCTCATTAATTCTCTATTTTAGTCTTGGCTTCTTATTCTTTTCAACTCTTGGGCAATTGGTTTAGGCAACCTCCAAACTTCCAGCTACGAGTGCATGTGTTTGGAAGTAGCTGTGGAACCTTGGGGAGCGACCGGCTAGAAGGATTTGCACTGGAGTCGGGCCAAAATCGCTTTCAAGGCAGTGGCTTGTCACGACATAGTGTTTGTGATAACTTTCTTACTATTATTAATTCCTATCCATTATCAAGATTGTAGCATTTTTTCCAACAACAACAACAACAACAACAACAACAACAATAATAATAATAATAATAATAATATAATTTATTATTATTAACATTATATTTGCAATTATTTATATATATAAATAATAGACATATGTGGACGTTTACTCAAATCTCAACGTGCAATTTATTTTAGAATTTTAAATATAAATTAAAAATTGATTTCTTTTACAAACAAAGAAAAGAGATAAATAAAGAAAGTAAAGCGGGAAAAAAAAAAGGAAACGTAGGGAAAAGATAAATTATTACTTCCTCTGTTTAAAAAAGAATGACCTAGTTTGATTTGGCATGGAGTTTAAGAAAATAAAAAAGACTTTTGAATATTATGGTGTTAAATTAAAGATATGTCAAATGTACTAAAATGCCCTTCAATCTTGTGGTCTTAAACATGTCATGTGAAAAGTTAAAATTTAAAAGTTGCTAAAACGGTAAATGGGCCATTCTTTTTTAAACGGGCTAAAAAGGAAAGCAAGTCATTCTTTTGGAGGGAGTATTATTATTAAGGATAAAGAAACTAATGAATTAGTCTTCTTTTATTTGTTATTATTTATTACTTTAAAAATATTTTGAATAGATTTCAAAATTTGTCTCAATTTAAATTCATACATTATATATGATAAATATGCATGGTATTTAAAAAAAGTAAGGGTAAAGAAGAAGAATAAATTTTTCTTCTTTTAGCCAATTAATAAGATATTCAAATTTGAATTTTAATAGAATTTACAGTCTAATGAAATTAAAAGATTAGAGATATTTGTATTTGAAAATATTAGGCTTTATACAAATTAATAAAATATTTAAATTTAAATTTAAATAGAATTTGAATTGAAACGGAATTAAAAGATTAAAAATATTTGCATTTGAAAATATTAGGCTTTTTAAATAGAGAAAATAGTTAAAAGTCCCCCCAACCTTTACCTCAAATCTCAACTTCACACCTTCATTAGCTTGAAACAAGAAACACAATATTGAAGAGTTCTAAATAAACTTAAAGTAATCTCTTTCAATAGCTTAAAATATATTTAAATATTATATAAAATACAAAAACAATAGATAGTAAAACAACTACAACAACAATAATGGACTAATTCAATATATCTCAAATAATTTTCAATAGATAATAAAAAGTGAAATTTATTTGGAGGGCCATAACACGCTTGAGGAGGGCAGTAACACGTTTAAATTTACTCAGGTAATTATTTTTAAGGTAATGATGAAGATAAAATTAGTAGCTATTAACTGATTTTGAGCATAAAAAATAAATAACTTTATTTGAAGTGATTAGCATATATGCTAAAAGAAATTGATACTTGATATTTTATTAGTATACTAAATAATATTTTTATAAAAGTACTTATTGTAAACACCTAATTTTTTACCAAATCTAATATTTTTATATCATTTTAGTACTCAATTTTTTTATTATTTTTACTTTTAGTCTAAATTAGCTATTTCAATTTTATCTTTTTTTATAAAAGTTTGTTTTAAAAAATTTGAAAACTACATAAATAGAATCACATTTTTAAATAAATTTTTGTTTTATTGTTTATTTATTTATTCCTTTTAGGAAAAAGAAATTTTATATTTTTTTTCTTCTTTTAACTTTTAATAACTAATCTAATGATTGTAGTATTATTTCTAAGACTAGTTATTAACTTATTTTATATTTTATTAGTTTTAAATAGATTTTAATCATTTTTATTTTATTTAAAATATTATTAATAATAATAATAAAAAAAAAGAGACCTAAACTACCCAAACCACTCCACAATTCCCACTTCCACTTAACCTCTCCCACTTTTCCTCCACACAACCCACGACACACACACATGCACTTCTATATAGATGAACACCCGCACTACATCAAGCGGGGTACAGATACATAAATACAAAGACATCAACATTTAATAAAGAAAAAAGGAGAAAAAATATCTGCATAGTAAGAAGAAAGCAAAAGAAGACAACATAGAGAAAGATCAGAAAAAAAAAAAAAACAAAGCAAAGAAAAAATAGAATTAAGAACAATATTGGAAGCAAGAAACACAAAAGAACATTCTTGAGCCAACCAAAAGAAAACAAATACAAAATATATTTCCTCCCACCTGTGGAATCGACACAAACAACAAAGGGGAAAACAACAATAAAAAATTACTTACATCCAAAGATTTTGAGTTTTGTTCACGGTTTAAGTTCGTGGCTTCTTCTTGTTGTTGTTAGGAATTATTTTTGCAAGAGGTAACCCTCAATTTTTTTTTATGTAATATCACAATTATGCAAGATTTGATTCAAATATTATGAAGTCGTTTAATCATGAGTGTCATTATATGTTATCGTAGTATTATGAAGTATGTTAATTAATTGATGTATTAATTTGTAGATTTTTAAGTTGCTATTTGTAATAATTACTAATTAATTAAGTTTAAAAAAGGAAAGACGAAATCTGTGCGCTACGGAATTAAATTGTGATGGCATATGAAGATTTTCATCTATGAGAAAGTGAATTTTTATTTAAGATATATTTGATGACCACAACCGTATGTTTGTGAATCTTATTTCCTCATATTTAATTAAATTATTTATAGGGTTTCATTAAAATGTACGTGGCAATTGTCTTGAACTCTCTTAACGAAGATGCTTTTGTTAAGATTTTGTTAACTTTGTTAAGATAATTTTGTTAAATCTATTTTGTTATGTTAGTTTGGCTTTTATGTAATTTTGTAAAATTTATATAATAATGTGTTTCACATTTTATTGTTGTCGTACGAGGATGAAGTTATTATTTTAATGATCGACATTGTAGTAAACAGTAAAATTATATTAATTTTTTCTTACTTATACATATTGGTAAATTTAGTCTACTTTAGAGCCAAATGTAAGATTAATTCTTTTCTTTTAAAAGAAAATAAATAAATTAAAAAAAAATAAACTTTTGGTTTAGATATCAAACGATAGAGTTTCTCTAAGTTTTAAGTTTAAATCTGAAAAGTATAGAAGAATGAATGTTCAAAGTTTAACATAAGTGAAAATTAACGATGAAGTTGGAAAGCTCTGCTACCGACCATTCGTTATAATAAATTAACCTACCGTTTGAAGCCAATTGAATTGGGTTGGATAGATTTTAAACCTATGAGGTGCTTATTTAGACTAGAAAAATGGAGACGACTCATAAATGCCTCAAAGACACGAGAAATGTATCAAAACTCGTGGTAAGACCGAAAAGCACTACTATCGGTAAGCCATACATCAATACAGTTTTAAATATATTCAAAAATAAATAAAAGCAGGATACAAGTCACTTTTAGGCTAACAAATATTATATATCCAAAAGACTAATTTAAGCCATACATAAGTCATTAAAGCGACCGTGCTAGAACCACGGGACTCGAGAGGTGCCTCACACCTTTTCCTCGGTCAACAGAATTCCTTATCCGGATTTCTAGTTCGCAGACTAATAAAACAAAGAGTCATTTTCTTTTGATTGGGTTTTCAATAAGGTGACTTGGAACACCCAAGCTCAATTTCAAGTGGCGACTCTGTAAAATAAATAATCCCTTTTCAAAACGTCACTTTAATTGAAAAAACCCATTTTTCTCTAAAACCAGCTCTCCCTTGCGGGGTCGGGAGCAGAAAAATAGCGGTGTGATAGATGGCGACTCTGCTGGGGATAACCAGAATTCGAGCTTTTATATTGTGTTATTTGGCTTTATTTAATTTTGATATTGTATATTGTTAGACTAAATGAGTTATTTACCTACATGTTTAACTGCGTTGATATTATTTGAATTGGAAATAAACTATCTTCTCTCGCGCACCCATCTGAGTCTTCTGAGATACTATATATTCGGAGATGCGGTATACGCTTCTGAGCTTGAGATACCAGAGATGCAGCAACGCTCCTGGGAAGGATTCTGTAGTCACCCATGATTTAGGACGGGAAAGGACCAACAGTAAGGCCGGAAAGCCCTGCTACCGGTAAAGTTATCCTTTGCCGACTTGAGTTCTTCGCTCATTTCACAGCCAGTCTAGATACCTAACTCCACCAGGTTGAACCTAACATAACTAGAACTTAGACATGGCTATCCCTAATAGACTGCATTTTATTTGTATCATGTGCATTTTTTACTTAGTGGGGCTCGACACGGGGGTCGGGTTCGTCTAGGACAGGTGTCACCTTTTGAGACCATCATGTACATTTTATGTGCTAATTGTTGCATTATAGGAAATGCCTCATCGAATGTTGACCTGCTTTTAAGTGTATTAATTGATCTGAAAAAAGGGGTTAAATAAAAAATTTTATGGGTTTATTTTAGAAAATATATAATATTTTTAAATAGAACTTTTTTGAAAAGATTAAGTGGTTTTGACATCGTGGTCTCGTTATGTCCATTTTCTTTGGTTTTGAAATCTCTCTTAGGAATATCATAGAACCCATTTTTGTCAAACACAGTTAAAATTTTGTCAAACAATTTGGTCCACTATTTTGTTTTAATAATTTAATTATTTCTAATGTGTCTGGTTCAAATGTCATCAAATTATTGTCTCTACTCTAGGATGTTTTAGAAGACTCGAATACTTCCTGTTTTGTCAGTTATTATTTTCTCATGGTTACTTTGAAATCTTATTCTGTGTCGTTCCATCAACTTCTTTGGAAAATTAATTTTGTCTTATTTTAGGATGTTTAAAATAGAATTCTTGTTTTCCATCATTATCATATAGGGCAATATGAACTCATTCGGAAGGAGTGACAAGAGGCCGAGGGATGATGAAGTACCCCATTTCATGGTGTTGGATAAAGTTTCAAAGCTATTACAGATATGGTATAACAATATGACTGACTATAGACAGGGAGAAGTATATAAACATTTGGGATTTTTAAGAAGTCTGTTGAGTGTTGAACCACGAAGAGACGCGATAGAATCATTGGTACAGTTTTGGGATCCTTCAAACAACGTATTCCGATTCTCCGACTTTGAGCTCACTCCCACACTGGAGGAAATAGGAGCATTTATTGGAAAGGAAAAAAATCTTCATCGAGGAGAACCCATGATACCGAAACATGTCACTTTCGAAAGATTTTTTGAGCTATTGCACATAAAGGAGAAGAACATAGGAGGCTGCCTAGAAAATGGATGGGTTCGTCTAGAATTTTTGTACGAAAGATATGGTTAGAAAAAGGGATTCGAGTTGTTTAAATCAGAACTTAACAACGGGGGGTGCTACCAGACTTGGGAAAAGCACAGTTCTGAAGTATTCATAGTGGCTTTTTTGGGAATCATGGTATTTCCGAAGAGAGGAGGAAAAATTAGCACCAATCTGGATGTGTTTATTAGCACTTTTGAGAAGAATCCTAAGGTCACCCTCGTGCCCATGATTCTGGCAGACATTTATCGGGCCCTGACGATGTACAAAAATGGGCGGATTATTTTGAAGGATGTAACTTTCTATTGCAGTTATGGATGCTCGAGCATGTTCGTTATCATCCATTTGTTGTGGATTTTTGAGTCGAATGGAATGATATATCAATGTCCATGAGAAGAGGATGGAGGACCAAAACTTTCCCAAACGAATAAGAGCTTGGAAGGAGTACTTGGAGGGGTTTACGGCGGACAAGATAGTGTGGAATTATCATTGGTTCCCCTCAAAAGAGGTGATATATATGTCTACTTTACAACCCTTCATCGTCTTAATGGGTCTCCGAGGTGTTCAGCCCTACGTGCCACTAAGAGTCATGCGATAATTTGGTCGACGTCAGCATATATCGCCAGTCGAGGACATGAAAGAATTCATCTACGAATTCCTCCCTGACATCCCTCTAAGAAAGACTGAGATACTTAAGATTTGGGGAGGATGTGTACTTTCAGGTTTCGAGCACATGGTGGAAGACCGCGATAAGGTGAGGTAGACTGTTGGTATTTGCCATGGTTTCATGACCAGCCTCCTTCTAAAGCTATTCCAGAAAGGTCAGCCAGAGAGCCAGTGGATCGAGAAGCGAAGATTGAAGTCAGAATTAAGCAGGCTCGCCGAGAGGTAGAAGAGAACTATCGGTCTACTCTGCACGTCTTAAATAATGATCTGGAAAGGGCCAAAGAAGAATTAGTTCATCATTAGGCGAGATTTGAGGCCAGACTTAGGCTAGTTCGTAAGGAGATTGAGAGAGAAAAACGTTTTGACATGCATGCCCTACAAGAAGACCTGGATATTGCCACCGGTGCTATAGAGCAGCAATCGAGTGATTTTGAGAAAGAGAAGGCTTTGCTGACAAGCACACAGTCGAAGCTTCGGGCTCAACTAAAAGCTTCCATGGAATGAGAAAGAAAAATAGCGAGGATCTTCACGACTTTTCAGAAGAAAGTTGAAGTTGAGAGAAACCAGTGGATGATCGAACGGCAGGCGCTTCACTATCAGATCGATGACCTTCATGAACAAAAAAGAGACCTAAAGCATACCGTTCGTACTACGCAGTATTGGGTGTGAAACTGCCATGAGAGTATGAACAAGGCCAAGGTAGAAGTATTTCAGCTCAGTGAAACCTTGATTAATGTTAATGCTAAGTATCTTCACCGAGGTGACAAAAATCTGGGTCGTTAGGCACGTGCTCTCGCTCCACATCTGCCAAAAGCATTATCCAGGATCTACTCAAGTCTGAGGGATGATTAAGTTGCAAGACATCTTTGGAAGGCATATTGATGATAATTATTAAAGTCCTTGTTTTCTTAGAGTTAGTTTCTTTATAGGATATTTAGTATTTCGCCAGTATTCTGAGTCTGTTCTAGTTTTAGATAATTTTAGTTTCCTTTCATTAAAGCTTTGTTTTAAGAACAGTTGGAAATGTATGGAAAATTTGCATTTGTTTCAAGTTTTTATTCTCTTTATTTATGAATATATATATATATATATATATATATATACTATATCCATGAACTACGTGATGATCTGATTCATGTGAAACATGATATGTAGGCAACCTTCGGCGGGTGCGATAAAATATTTTTCCAAGTTTCAAGTAATAATTTTAAGTTGTTGGCGTTAAATAATGAGGGTAAAAATTAATTCACCAAAGCCGGGATGAAACAAGAGGGTTTTCCTAAGTCCATTTTAGGAATGAAATTACTTAGGTGCATGACATTTGAGTTTGTTATAAATATATCAATATTTTTAAAGCTCTAAATCCTAAAATATTTGTTTCTGTTTCATAAAAAAAAGAGTAAGGTGGTTGGTTGTGGTTAAGATTGTCTCTCACCCGTACAACACAAGGTATAAAGGAAAAAGGAAGATGACTCGAAAGGATGGAACAGAATCTGATAATGAAAAAGGTTGAGATCAGTTAATTCCATGAGAGTTTGCATCTTTGGAGGAGAATAGGTTATTGAAGCAACAAATTGCGGAAATGTATCAGGCCTGGGCGAATGGACAAGCCCCGCCTTCCTCGATTCCTAGTCTTTCGAATGCGAATCATCCCAGTTCTACTCAAGCCCAAGTCGACGATCCACTTTATCCACCTGGATTTGGTCTATACGCTAATGTGTCTAGCGCTGCAGGCACATCCATCATGTATCCTCCAAATCCATAATTCACGAACAACCCACTTTTTATTCCAGCCATGCCAACTAATATAAATCCTCTATCAATGATACAGAAGCCTATTGACGAGCTGAATCATGATCAAGTCTATCCTCCTAAATTGGCATTCAAACCCATAAATTCATATCAGCCCACTCATCAACCTGAGTCTCATATTGTGATTGAGAAGGCTATTATGAATGAAGAACGAGAAGATATAGCTAGAAAAGTGAGGAGTCTGGAGCAGAGTATGAGAAACATACAAGGATTGGGAGGACACAAAAGTGTCTCTTTCAAAGACATGTGTATGTTTCCTAATGTTCATTTTCCAATATGGTTCAAGACCCCAAAATTCAACAAATATAGTGGTCATGGTGACCTAGTGGCCCACTTAAAAAGGTATTGCAATCAAATTAGAGGTGTAGGAGGGAAAGAGGAGTTGCTTATAGCCTATTTCGGAGAAAGTCTAGTGGGAATAGCCTTCGAATGGTTTATCGATCAAGACACCTCCCATTGGCACGTTTGGGACAATATGGCTCAAGATTTTGTACAACAATTTCAATACAATCTCGACATTGTCCCTGACCATACTTCTCTCACTAATATGAAGAAAAAACCATCTGAAAGTTTTCGAGAGTTTGCCATAAAATGAAGAGAACAGGTGTCTAGAGTCAAACCGCCAATAAAGGACCAGGAATTGATTGACGTCTTTCTTCAAACTCAAAATTTTGATTATTTTCATCATTTACTAGCCGCGGTTGGTAAACCTTTCACCGAAGCAATAAAAATTGGGGAAATGGTGGAGAATGGCATCAAATCAAGAAAAATCGTGAGCTAAACCGCCCTCAAAGCCACTACAGAAGCCATTTAGAGTGGATCAGGTGGTTCTAAAAGTCAGAAAAAGAAGGAGGAAGGATCCATGATGACATAAGACCGGGCAATGCCCAAAGGGGATGGAACTCCCCTTACGTTCAGGTCCAACAGGGGCAGCCCAGCCCTTCTCAACATTATTATACACCTCAACCTGCTATTCTTAATGCTCAAGTGTATGCCCGACCTCCTCAGCGTCCACAATGGCAGGCAACTGCGCCACAAGGTTTTCGTCTACGGCAGCCAAATTTCTAAACCCTTCATAATCCATATGTTCAGGCAGATTATACAAGAAAACAGCGGTCAAGGAAAAACTTCACCCTAATTGGAGAATCGTATATGAGCCTGTTGCGGAGATTGGTCAAATTTGGATGGGTTGAACCTGTTTTGCCCTTTAAAGTGGATCTGAATGCAAGTTGGTTTGATCCTAATGTAAGGTGTGAGTGCCATTCAAACGTCCAAGGTCATAGTATCGAAAATTGTTGAAATCTAATGAGAGCCATTAAAAATTTAATTGAAAGCAAGGCAATCGTAATACAAAACAAAAAAGAAGCGTCGAATGTCACCGATAATCCACTTCCCAATCACAGTAACACACACGTCGTGGGCATGATTTTTAATGATAGAGACTACATGCCAACAAGCCAAGCAGTGATGGAAATAGGCACCCTGAAGGAGAACCCGGGTGAAGCACTGAACTCTATGCAAAGAGAACCACTAATCGTGAAAGGAGCGAGTTCCATTATAAGACCTCGAGATTCAGAAAAGATGGTATTGTATGTTCCTACAAAGCTAACGGGAATAGCACAAAATGGGCCAAAACTATATGTTTTGAGTGGTCCCGCATTGTTCGACCAACAGTGCAACAACATGAGAAAGATAACAGAGTCAACTGTCATAAGACACGTAGCACAACTCCCAGTGATAATCTTGAAAACCATCCCATGGAACTACAACAAAACCACGGTGATGTACAAAGGAAAAGAGGTCATGGAAGAAATAAATGAAACAGGGGGTTTGACTCGATCAGGAAGATGCTATGCTCCAAAAGAATTAAGGAGGCCAAAACTGTTTAAAGATAGTCAAGGGCCAATGAAAAAACTTGTCACAGATGAAGAGGCTGAGGAATTTTTGAAGAAAATAAAAATCCAAGACTATTACATTGTCGATCAAATGAGGAAAACCCTGGCTCAAATCTCATAATTATCCCTGCTGTTATATTCTAAAGAACATTATCAGGCATTGATTAAGTTGTTGAATGAAGCATACGTCCATAAGGAAACTACGGTCTATCAAATAGAAAGGATGGTTCATAGAATATTTGAAGCAAATAGAATCACTTTCACTAATGATGAGTTACCTACAGAAGGTTATGGTCACAACAAGGCTTTACATCTGACTATCAAATATGAAGGATATTACATAAAAGGGGTAATGATCGATGGAGGTTCAGGAGTAGATATCTGTCCTCTCTCTACTTTGGAAAAATTAAAAATCAGCCCAGATAGGATTCGATCCAATAATGTATGTGTTAGGGCTTTTGATGGTGCAATATGAGACACAATTGGTGAGATAGATCTTGCTTTGGTTATTAGACCAGTTGAGTTTGTGATCATCTTTAAAGTAATAGACATGGATACTTCCTTCAACCTACTTTTAGGAAGACCGTGGATCCATACGGCCAGAGTCATACCTTCTACTTTGCATCAAGTAGTTAAGTTTGAACATGACAATCAGGAAATCATTGTGCATAGAGAGGATGACTTTCCCATACATCAAGATCCTTCTGTACCCTATATCGAAGCAAAAGGGGGTTGAGAATCTTCCATTTATCAAGCCTTTGAAATTGTGATAGCTAATCAATTTGTGGAAGGTACGCCGATTCCGGGGCCTTATCTCTCTTCTACTTCAATCATGGTGGCTAGCCAAATGCTATAATATGGTTATTGATGATAGGCATATTTACACGCCTAAAGTGCTATAATCGACCCATATTTTAGCTAAGTTTTGAGGACAAAATACATAATTCATGCACTTTTAGTCCTCTTTCCTGTAAGTGAGCTAACAAACGTGATTAGCAAGTTTTCAGGTATAAATGATGAAGATTTCAGCATTTTATGGATAACTTGACGCCAAAGGAAGCTTCACGAAAGAAGGAAAGTAGAGCTTGGACGCCTAGGGACTAAAAGTGATGCATGGAAAACCTGTCCCGGGCAAAAACAGCATTTCCAAAGACTTTGGGGATCAGCAGTAACTTAGTAGGATTAGGATAATGATGCAGTAACTTATTAGGATTAGGATAAGTACGCAGTAGCCTAGTAGGAATAGGATAGGGGTATTATAAATACCCTATTTTGCTGAAGTTTTCCATACTTCATACTTCTTCAATCAATTACTTTTTATTATTCATTCAACACTTTCAATTCATTCTCTTTCAATTCATTCTTATTACTTTCTCTTCATCGACTTCTAAATTTTCACAACAAGAGAAACGCTACTTGCAAGGAATTCACACCACAAAAACTACCAAAGCATACTTCATGTTAGACTCTTATTTTCGTATGATAATAATGTCTATTGTGATTTCCGTTGCACTCATGAGTAGCTAAAATTCTCTGTTGGGGTTATGGAAGCCTTATGAGACACTATCTATTGCTATGAGTTTGTGAATTCTTGACACGTATGCTGCTTATATAATTATTCTCTTCATCTTAATATAAATTCTTGTGGTTGTAAACATATAGAATACGCTAGTATAGCATTAACTTGTTCGAAAGAAAAGTTACATGTCTGGAAAAGAGATAATGTCAAGGTAATAGGGCACCAACCCCTGTTAAAAAGTTAGTGTCGTAACTGGATTAACCTCTTGGAGAATCTGTACCATTAGATACGCTTTAAGCTCGAAAGAGTTAAAGTGAAATAATCCTTGATGGTCGAAAGACGCCTGGATTTACCATAGAATACGATTCTCTATAAGCGCATACATGTCTGAATTTCGCATAACACATAGTCAATAGATACGTATAACTCATAAGGTGGACATAACCCTAACTCTCAATTCTCATTGATCAAAACCAACCAAGCAATCCGTTTTACTCTTCTATTTTGATACTCTTAAATTCACGCTACAATCCCCCTTTTTTTTACGAAACTTTCACCAAAAGTCTAATAATCTTTGCTTACTTAGTGACCAAGTATTCCCTGTGGGATTCGACACCTAACCCAGTTGAGTTCTATATTTGACAACGACCGCTTACACTCTTACGAGAGCTGTAGTTTGAGCGTTATCAAATTTTGGCGTCGTTGCAGGGGAATACGGTTGTCAACTAAGTTTGTGATAATTACTAGACCCTTTGGTCAAAGATTCTCGTACTTTAATTTTAGTTGTTGTTTTTGTTTTCTGCAGGTCTTTTGTTTAGTGCATGCCAAATACTCGAAGTTCGGGACAACCATTATTACCCATAAACCCTGAACCACAACTTATTGAAAGGATGGATGCACAACGTGACATTGAGAGAAGGGCTGCTTAACAGGAGCAGGCTAGACTAGCTGCGTTGGCCGCTGCCCAAGTACATCAACAGAATATCGATAACCCTGGGCGAGCAGCATATCCTGATGATGAGGACTTAGGTGATGATGAGCTACTAAACCCTAGGCGTGATGCTGAGGTGGCAACACCGACAAATAGAAGAGATCGTCAAGAAAGATTTTGGCCTGAACGCCGAGCTATGCAGATGCCTTTTGATGATGATGATGACGACCTGGACGGAGCTGGTGCCACAGGAGCTATTATTCCTCCGCCCTTGGAACCTGGAGCCAAGCTCAACATCACTAGCACCATGATTCAGTTATTACAGCTCAAGGGATTATTTGGTGGACTCGCAGGTGATGATCCGAATATGCATCTGATCAACTTTATCTCCGCATGCAAGTCATTCGACAATCCAGGCATTGGACAGAATGCAATTCGACTACTCTTATTTCCACTGTCTCTATCTGGGGAGGCAACTCTATGGTTGAATGGGCTGACTCTTGATTCTATCACTAATTGGAGGCAATTGAAAGATGCTTTCCTAGAAAGATTCTTTCCGCCATCCAAGAGAGCACAATTGAGAGATGAAATCAACAACTTTCGACAGCTTCCAACTGAAGCCCTCCACGAAACATGGGAGAGATTCAAGAAGAAGCTTATGAGGTGTCCAAACCATCACATGACCAATGTCCACTTGATGGAGATACTATACAGATCCTTGAATTCAGTAACTAAACCAGTGGTGGATAATGCGGCTGGAGGATCATTCATGGACCTCACCTTTGTTCAGGCAAGCGATATGCTAGGCCGGATGACAAAGCAAAGTATAGCTTGGCATACCAGGGATTCTGAGGTAACAAGCCCCACTATACCTATTGGCATGACTGCAGAACAAAGGCGAAGAGAGGAGGAACGCGATCAAGATATGGCTCACATGAAAACACACATGGATCTTCTCACCAAGCACTTATTATCAGGGAAGACCAAAAAAGTCAAGGCTGTTGCGTCGCAAGAAAGAGATGAATCTGATTTTGAGGAAGAAGCAAACTACTTGAACAATCAGGGGGTTTCCGAGGCACTGCCAAAGTAAACCAAGGTCGGAACTATTATGATAAGTCTGGAAACAAGGACCGTGATCAAGGTAGTTGGAAGAATAAGACTGACAGGAGTGGTTTGTATGTTCCCCCTGAAAGTCGTGACACCGCTGCATCTGGCTCTGGTAAGATGTCAATGGAAGATATGATGGCGAAGCTGTTGAAAGGAGTGGAGGCAACCAGCATGGGAGTAACCGAGGTAATAAATGATTTGGCCTCAATGAAGCAATTGGTTGACTCGCATTCCACTTCAATAAAACAGCTGGAGCAACAATTCAGTCAAATTTCATCCATATTAACTCAACAAAAAGCTGGTACCTTACCTAGCGACACAGTGCAAAACCCAAGGAACGATGGAACATGCATGGCTATTACTACCAGGAGTGGCAAGGTGCTGGAAAATTCAGCCCAAAGCAAGCAAGTGGCCGATGATATCATAAATAATGCAGAAGATGCCGAAGAAGCTGAAGAAGGCATCAATGACATCACCTCTCAATGTCCACAGCCCGAAAAAATCGCCAACCTGAAGCAAGAGGAAAAAAAAGTTGTGGAGAAAACTATTCTCCTTCCACCACCACCTTTTCCGCAGAGACTGAAGAAGAAGGCAGATGATACAAGGTTCAGTAAATTCATGACGATGTTGAAGCAGCTGACTATTAATGTTCCTTTGGTGGAGGCGCTGGAACAGATGCCTGGATACGCTAAATTCATGAAGGACCTTTTAACAAAGAAGCGGGCAGTAAGCTATAAGCCGGCAGATAATATTCATCATTGTAGTGCAATTGCCATAAGGTCCTTAGTACAGAAAAAGGTAGACCCTGGTGCTTTCACTATTCCTTGTACGGTTGGATCTATGAATTTTGCTAAGGCATTGTGCGATCTGGGAGCAAGCATCAATTTGATACCACTATCCGTCTACAAAAAGTTGGGGTTGGGAGACCCTACACCAACCAATATGCGGCTCGTGATGGCAGATAGGTCGATAAAATGACCTGTTGGTATCTTAAATGATGTGTTGGTGAAAGTTTCCACCTTGATCTTTCCTGCAGACTTTGTTATTTTGGATTGGGAGGTGGATTCTGAAGTTCCCATAATCTTGGGATGCCCTTTCCTCGCAACTGGAAGTGTGTTTATTGACATGAGAACTAATGAGCTTTTATTTCGGTTGAATGACGAAGTGGTCTATTTTGATGTATGCAAAGCAATGAAGCAGCCCGAAGATATGGATGTGTTCTCTGTAGCTGAAGTTAATTATAAGGATGACAAAGAATTATCGGTAGAAAAGCAGCTTACTGATTAGTCACTATCTGATGAGCTGCTGAATTTTGAGCGTGAGGAGGCTCAAGAACATGAAGAAACTATGTGTGCTCTAACAGAAATAGGGTCCTATTCTCATACTCCTAAGCAGCCGGACCTTGATCTTAAGAATCAACCGTCACCAACAGCAAAGACTTCCATTGAAGAGCCCCAGTGCTAGAATCAAAAGAGCTCCCCAATTATCTAAGGTATGCATTCTTGGGAAGTGGAAATACACTTCCTGTGAGTGTGGAGGATGATTTAAGTGAACAACACGTAGAGGCTCTCATCTCTGCTCTGAAGAGATACAAGAGAGCTATGGGTTGGACTATTGACGATATAATTGGTATCTCGCCTGGGATATGTATGCACAAGGGTCATCTCAAAGAAGATTGCATGCCTACAAGTAAGCCTCATTGTTGTCTGAATCCATTCAGAAAATGATCCACCATCTATGTCAATGAAGTCTAAGTAATCGAGATAGCTATATCGTGCCGCGATAATAAATCAAGCGTTTGATGGGAGGCAACCCATCGTTTTTAATTGTTTTTGTTGTTTTTGTTTTCCTAGGATTTTGTCGAGCCACGATCAAAACTAAGGCGCTTGATGGGAGGCAACCCATCGTTCTAATCGTTTTTGTTGTTTTTAAGTAAATGTAGGTGAAAGAGGTGTAAAGGAGGAGATTGGTTTCAAATTTTGATTTGGAAGTATTGCATGTTGAAGGTGGTAAGTTAGGAATGAAGAAGCAAAAGGCTATGGGTTAGGCATTTCCTATGAAAATATAGGCAAAGAACAAGGCAAGGCCTATGTAAATCTAGGCCACGAACAAGGCAAGGCCTATGCTATGGCCTAAGCTCTCGGATTCTACAATGCCATGACATAGGCGCCGCCTATGCTCAACAATGCCATAGCATAGGCGCCGCCTATGCGAAAGACTTTTGTCTCTGAATCTAGTATGCCATGGCATAGGTGCCGCCTATGCCTAACAATGCCATAGCATAGGCGCCGCCTATGCTCAACAATGCTTTGCAAAAGGCGCCGCCTATGCCAAGCATAGGCAAAGCATTAGGCGCCGCCTATGATCACTTTTGGTCTCCAAATCCGATTCCAAATGGGTCAAAACCCGACCCAAGCTTGTCCTATAAATAGAACCTTAGTCTTAACAGAAAATTGCATTGCAACTTCAACCTAGGCGCCGCCTACCTCTCCAAATTCTCTAAAAAAATTTCCTTTTTGCTCTTTTACTTTGCAAGAACATCTTCCGAGGCCATCAACCAAGTAAGTACTTTGTTGGTCTTCTTTTATATTCCGTAAGTACTACACTACTACGCCTATAATAAATTGTTAAATCTTGAAGTAGTATTGGTGATTTGAATGTGGTTGATTTGTTGTGATACAACTAAGTAAGTGAAACGATACGTAAGGATACTCTTGAATTGTTTCCAACTTGTATTTAATTCTTATACACTGTCATACTTTTGCGGAATTGACATGGCCAAGGAAATTGCATAATCTTGTAACTAGAAAGCTTACATGTTGGAATGACTTGTTCATCAAGATGAGAATCATGGTTGACTACAAACATACGATGTTGTGATTATTTCTAAATGCTATAACCTGATTCAATCTCTATGTAGTAGTCTTGCTCAAAAGATACACCAATCCAAACATGAAAGTAATGCCAAGATTTCATGAAATAGAATCAAAAAGGATAGTTAAGATGACAAGAAAAGTATGAATGCACTGATTATATTGTTGGAACATAACACCTAAACGTATATCGATGAAGTCTGAGTAATCGACATCGTTCACTTCACTAGTTTGTGCCAACAAATTAAGTGTGGGGTGGTGCTACTACTGCTTGTTTGTTGATTGTATCCACCGAGATGAAGCTAACATGACTATTATTTTAATCTCAGGTACAATGGCACCAAAAGCAAGACAAGGAAAAGAAAAAGCAACCACTTCACAAAAAGGCCAGAAAAGGGGACGAAAAGAGCAAGGAGAATCCTCCTCGCTACAAATACCTCGCCGCATGTTTGGAATCAAATGGGTCCTAGAGGAGCAAGGAAAGGAGTGGTATAGGAACAATAAAGAGAAAAAATATGTTCATGTGGAGTTGATACACAAGGAAAGACTAGCAAAGAAAGAACCTCGCATGTTGGCCAAGATAATGGTATTACATCTTGATTTCATCTTTCAAGATATGGGAGAATGCAATCTCGATCTAACACGAGAATTCTATGCCAACTGGTCACCGAAAACTACAGGGAGTGAAGTAAAGATTCGGGGCCAAGTCCTTCAACTAAATGCGGAGTTCTTCAACTCTTTTCTGAGTTTGCCATCTGTTGATCCATCACCACTGAAAGAGCTGTATAACAGACCTCCGTACAGGTCCATTAGACACACATTGTGCGGAACAAGATCTATGGCACGATGGAGTAGACACAAGGACACCGGTCGGCACAATACCTTCCCATATGCTTCATTAAATAGGGAAGCTAGGATATGATTGCGAATAGTCAACTCTTGCCTGATTCCAGGGACACAGTACACGAAGATTACACGAGACAGAGTGTGCTTGGTGTACGCATTGATGACGAATGTCCCTATCAACATTGGGGCAATTATTCGATCTACAATACGTAAGGCTAGGCTGCACAAGAGGTCCCACTTCAGCTTTGGCAATCTGTTGACTGCAATATTGAGGAAGAAGGACATCGAAGAGGAACCTGCTGATCATAAGCTTCCACACAACCCAAAGAAGGTTGACCTCACAAAGGTTAAAGATGCTGAACCCACGCATGGCGTCAACCTTACCACTGCAGAAAGACATGCTCGCGACGAAAGCTTTTTCCGCCATTTATATGGCATGACAAGGTTTACCATGATGAGTGGGGGTCGTGTTCCAACTGCTGTAGAGCTCCAACAGCTGGATTATGACTACCCAATGAATGAGCATGCGAGGGCGATGTGTGGCGTAGGTGTATTTTTTGAGAAACCTCTTGATGACGATGTGCCAACCGATGATGATCGCTGAATGCCAGAATTCGACGTGGAGGAGAACTCTGACAACGATGACTCTGATGATGATTCCGATGAAGGAGGTATGACCCCAGACATAGAGAAGGAGTCCGACTAACCAGGTTCTTCTTATTTATTTTCCACTGAGGGCAGTGTGTCCTATCTAAGTGTGGGGTGCTGGTATTTGTATGCTATACTTCCGTATCTGCATTTGCATTCATTTATGTTTGTTTGTTTTGATTTTTTTTAGTAGTAAAATTTTTTTTACTTTGCATTAAATTGTTCTAATAGGCAGCATGGTATGATAACAAGAGTCGGTGATAAAATCATTACTATTGAGACGTTTAGGCTCTAATTGTGACTCACTATATGATAATTGTGTGGTTCAATTCCTTCATCTGTTGGGTCAAGAGTCTATACTATCCCCAATAAAGTCGACCATGTGCCTTGTGTGTGTGAGGCAATAGTATATTCTGTGTTTGTGGCTGATGCTAGAACTTGCCCGGTGTGTGTGTAAAGCGAAATAAAGAGTGTGAGTTTAGGAGATGATTTAGGCATTTCTTTGGCAGCCTATTATTGTTTACCTTCTTTTTATCTACCCATGGACATCATCCTAGATAACCCCCTTTGAGCCTTAAGCCTATTTTCTTTGACAGCCTCATATGTAAGCCCAATCCATTTTTTTCAAGACCATAATTTGATCCAAATTCCTAAGTTCTTTAAAATTGTAAAGTCATGTGACAAAATAAGAGGAAATTGGGTGAGAATAGTGCCTTAAAGTGAATGGGTACTTGAACTCGTTATAAAAAAAGAGTGGCTATCATAGAGGTATGTTATAAAAACAAAAAAGAAAAAGATAAAAAGATCTTTGTGTTTATCATTGAATAACAAAATAGGTGAAAAAGGGTGGTAGATGAAAGAAAGGTAGAAAGGTTGTTTTAAAGAGAGTGTTAATAGCATAATGTGATGTATCAAAGCGCTTAGGAACATAGTCACTATTTCTGGCCAAAATAGGCCTACCCGTCCCTTAGCCTACATTACAACCTGTAAAAGACCTATTTGATCCTAAGCTTAGCATTCTGATATTAGTAGAGCATTACACTAAGGGCAAGCCTATGGTCATCAGTTACAGCATATGAATTCTTTGTGAGTGTGAGAGCAAGGAAAATATTATACCCATGTTTCGAAAAATAAAATACTTGTGAGTGATTATGGGTGATATATTGTGAGACACACATGGTTGATGATTTTTGGGTAGTCGTGTATGATTCTTTGTGCCTTAACTTTTGAATACGAATTAACCATCATCACGAGTCTAGGTTGGAGGTTGAATTGTTTCTAGTAGTGATCAGAAAACTACTCTTTGTTAATAATTGTCGTTCCTGTCTTAATGAATATTTTGTGTTGTTACTGTGAAACCCTAAGTAGATGTTTAGAAGGACATGATATTTTGTTCGAGGGAGAACAAAGCTTTAAGTGTGGGGTGTTGATGATAGGCGTATTTACACGCCTAAAGTGCTATAATCTACCCATATTTTAGCTAAGTTTTGAGGACAAAATACATAATTCATGCACTTTTAGTCCTCTTTCCTATAAGTGAGCTAACAAATGTGATTAGCAAGTTTTCAGGTATAAATGATGAAGATTTCAGCATTTTATGGATAACTTGACGCCAAAGGAAGCTTCACGAAAGAAGGAAAGCAGAGCTTGGACACCTAGGAACTAAAAGTGACGCATGGAAAACCTGTCCCGGGCAAAAACAGCATTTCCAAAGACTTTGGGGATCAGCAGTAACTTAGTAGGATTAGGATAATGATGCAGTAACTTATTAGGATTAGGATAAGTACGCAGTAGCCTAGTAGGAATAGGATATGGGTATTATAAATACCCTATTTTGCTGAAGTTTTTCATACTTCATACTTGATACTTCTTCAATCAATTACTTTTTATTATTCATTCAACACTTTCAATTCATTCTCTTTCAATTAATTCTTATTACTTTCTCTTCATCGACTTCTAAATTTTCACAACAAGAGAAACGGTACTTGCAAGAAATTCACGCCACAAGCACTACCAAAGCATACTTCAAGTTAGACTCTTATTTGGTATGATAATAATGTCTATTGTGATTTCCGTTGCACTCATGAGTAGCTAAACTTCTCTGTTGGGGTTATGGAAGCCTTATGAGACACTATCTATTGCTATGAGTTTGTGAATTCTTGACACGTATGCTGCTTATATAATTATTCTCTTCATCTTAATATAAATTCTTGTGGTTGCAAACATATAGAATACGCCAGTATAGCATTAACTTGTTCGAAAGAAAAGTTACATGTCTGAAAAAGAGATAATGTCAAGGTAATAGGGCACCAACCCCTGTTAAAAAATTAGTGCCGTAACTGGATTAACCTCTTGGAGAATTTGTACCATTAGATACGCTTTAAGCTCGAAAGATTTAAAGTGAAATAATCCTTGATGGTCGAAAGACGCCTGGATTTACCATAGAATACGATTCTCTATAAGCGCATGCATGTCTGAATTCCGCATAACTCATAGTCAATAGATACGTATAACTCATAAGGTGGACATAACCCTAACTCTTAATTCTCATTGATCAAAACCAACCAAGCAATCCGTTTTACTCTTCTATTTTCCGTTCTTACGTTACTATTTTGATACTCTTAAATTCACGCTACAATCCCCCTTTTTTTTATGAAACTTTCACCAAAAGTCTAATAATCTTTGCTTACTTAGTGACCAAGTATTCCCTGTGGGATTCGACACCCAACCCAGTTGGGTTCTATATTCGACAACGACCGTTTACACTCTTACGAGAGCTGTAGTTTGAGCGTTATCAGTTATGAACCAGGAAAAGGATTAGGGATTTCGCTGCAAGGAATTATAAACCCTGTAGATCCATGTGGTAGCTACAACACCTTCGGCTTAGGTTTTAAGCCGACTTCTGTAGATAGGAGATGGGCGAAAGAACAGAAAAATAAGGCTTGGCAATTAACAAGTTCGGTTCCACACATTAGCCAATCTTTCAGGAAAGCTCAAAAGGAAGAAGATCAAGACCCATCTGCTAACAAGGATGTAGATGAAATATGTCAAGGTCTCAAGGAAATATTTTATAAAGTAAACACGGTTCAGATGGGTGAAGTCCCTAGCCATGCAGATGTGCAGTTCATCGGGCCAAATATCAAGCTCACTAACTAGGAAGTCACTCATCTCCCATAAGGAAAGAGTCTTGGTAGTTTATTTTGTTGTTTTGCTTTTATTTCTTTTGCATTTTGAATTATTCTCAGGGTTGTAATACACTTAGTTTAGTTCCTCTGCTTTGATGTTAACCTTCCTATCCTTTCCAATTCAATGAAATGAAATTCAAGTTTCCTAGTAAATTTATCTTTTCTTCCCTCTTTTAATTCTCATTTTTTTTATCTTTATCTTATTTTAGTTATGTTAATACTGTCTTTGATAACATGGCATGCATGCGGAGTTCACATTTAGATCCTAAAAAGTTATCTAATCTCAAATCAGCAAACCAAATGGTAGATGAATATGATGAAGACAAAGCTGATAAGGAAATCAAAAAAGGATTAGATCAATTTGAGGATAAGCTCAAACCCAATTTAAATGACATTGAGATAATGAATTTGGGAACTGGTGAGGAGGTTAGAGAAATAAAAATAAGTATTCATGCGGATCAAAATATTAGAAATGATATTGTTCAGATTTTGTTTGAGTATAAGGATGTTTTTTCTTGGTCTTATGATGATACGTGGGTCTAAGCACTGATTTGGTAGTCCAAAAACTGCCTACATACCCTGATTTTTCACCGGTCCAGCAAAAGCAAAGAAAGTTTAAAACTGACGTGAGCGATAAAATCAAAGAGAAAATCATGAAGCGATTAATACGAACGTGATCAAGGTCGCTCAGTACACCACATGGTTGGCTAATGTGGTGCCCGTACCAAAGAAAGATGGTAAGATCAGAGTTTGTGTTGATTATAGGGATTTGAACAAAGCAAGCCCTAAAGATAACTTTCCGCTACCCAATATTCATATACTTGTTGATAATTGTGCTAAACATGAGATCCAATCTTTTGTGGATTGTTATGCCGGATCTCATGTTTAGCACAATTATCAACAAGTATATGAATATTGGGTAGCGGAAAGTTATTTAAGTAAAAAGTTCACGAGTTATGAGGTAAAATATACTCTTTTAGAAAAGACATGTTGCGCCCTAACTTGGATTGCTCAGAAGTTCAAGCACTATCTTTCGTCCTACACAACCTACCTCATATCTCGAATGGATCCTTTAAAGTATATTTTTCAAAAACCTATGCCCACAGGTAGATTGGCGAAGTGGCAGATTTTACTTACAGAATTTGACATTGTGTATATTACTCGTACTGCTATGAAAGCACAAGCATTGGCCGATCATTTGGCAGAGAACCCAGTTGACAATGATTATGAGCCTTTACGAACTTACTTTCTTGATGAAGAGATTAATTCAATTGATGAAGAAGTTCAAGATAATATATATGCATGGAAATTATATTTTGATGGGGCAGTCAATGTCAAAGGAGTAAGAATTAGGGCGGTTCTTGTCTCACCGGCCAGGCGTCATTATCCCGCCACAGCACAACTTCATTATTTTTGTACTAATAAACAACAGAATATGAAGCTTGCATCATGGGGTTAAATATGGCAATAAATCTGGATGTACATGAGCTAGTGGTGTTGGGAGATTCCGAATTGCTCATTCGACAAATTCAAGGCGAATGGGAAGCTAGAGATATCAAGCTCATTCCATACGAATAGTGCTTAGAGGACCTTAATAAAAGGTTCAAGTCTACCGAGTTTAGATATATTCCCAAATCCTACAATGAGTTGGCTGATGCCCTGGCTACCCTAGCTTTCATGCTCCCATACCCAGGAAATATGCATATCGACCCATTAGAGATACAGATACGAGATCAACATGGTTATTGCAATATAATTGATGCAGAACCAGATAATGAACCCTGGTACTATGATATCAAATGCTTCCTAAAGTCAAAAGAATATCCAATACACGCCAATGCAGATAAAAAAAGGACTATTAGGCAATTTGCTAATGGTTTCTTCTTAAGTGGGGAGATTCTGTACGAACGAACCCTAGACTTGAACTTTTTGAGATGTGTTAATATTCAGAAAGCTGAAGAAATCATGAATGAGGTACATTCGGGGGTATGTGGTTCGCATATGAATGGCTATGTTTTAGCGAAGAAGATTATGCGGGCAAGCTATTATTGGTTAACTATGGAGAGAGATTGCTTTCGCTTTGTTCGCAAGTGTCATCAGTGTTAAATTCACAGTGATTTGATTCACTCGCCACCTTCAGAGATGCATCATATATCTGCTCCTTGGCTATTCGTTGCTTGGGGCATGGATGTCATCGGTCCAATAGAACCAAAAGCTTCTAATGGGCATCGATTCATACTAGTCGCTATTGACTATTTCACCAAATGGGTAGAAACTGCTACTTTCAAATCAGTCGCGAAGAAAATAATAGTGGATTTTGTTCATTCCAATATCATATGTCGTTTTGGTATACTAAAGTCCATTATCACAGACAATGCAACCAATCTCAATAGTCATCTAATGAAGGAGGTTTGCGAGCAATTCAAGATTGTGCATCATCATTCTACCCCTTACCATCCCAAAGAAAATGGAGCCGTTGAAGCAGCGAACAAGAATATTAAAAAGATTCTTAGGAAAATGGTCCAAGGATCTTGATAGTGGCATGAGAAATTACCGTTTGCTCTTTTAGGATATCGTATAACTATCCGTACATCGACTAGCATAACTCCTTATTTACTAGTCTATGCGACTGAAGCTGTGATACCCGCAGAAGTCGAAATTCCCTCGCTTCGAATCATTGTTAAAGCCGAGATTGACGATACTGAATGAGTCAAGTCTAGACTAGAACAATTATCGTTAATAGATGAAAAAAGGTTAATGGCAGTTTGATTTGGCCAATTATACCAACAGAGAATGGCGCGAGCTTACAATAAAAAGGTATGTCCTAGAAAATTTAAGGTCAGCCAACTTGTTGTAAAATGCGTCCTTCCACATCAAGAAGAGGCTAAAGGAAAGTTTGCTCCAAACTGGCAAGGTCCATACATAGTTAAACAAGTATTATCAAATGGAGCTTTGCAACCTGCGGATCTGGACAGAAAAATGGCAGAAAAAGCTATCAATGCCGATTCAGTCAAAAGATATTATATTTGACACACTTGTGCTTAACATTCTCAAGTTGAGATGACGAAAGGCCATCATTCTACTTAACTAAATGTCGTTAATCCTTTTTCAGCCCTTCGAGCTTTATTTACCTTTCCTTGCTTACCCTCTTTGGAGTCAAAAAAAAACTTGTGGGTGAAAACCCATGGAGGTACCCATAAGATGATTCAAAAAAAAAGATAATGCGTATAGGATTGAACTACGTTCGACCTGATTCCTAAATGGATACGTAGGCAGCCCTATTTTGGGGTTCGGTCCGACCAAAAATAAAAATTTTTGTATTCAAAAAAACTGAGATATTTATTCTATTATCACTTTTATAGGCTCTTAAGTTGTAATTTATCCTAAAAATCCTTTTCCCTTTGTCCATTAGAGACCTTTCGATCAATTTTGGAGAATGTCAAGCCTTATTTTCTGTATATGTAAAAAAAATAGTCTTGTAGGTGAAAACCCATGGAGGCACCACAAGATATCAAAAAAAAATCTTATTGGTGAAAACCCTCAGGGGTGCCATAAGACAATGATGAACGAGACAATCGAAATTAGAGAAGTCAATTGAGAAAATCCTAGAAGGAATAACTTTAGTCAAAAAAAGTTTATCATGACAGGACAAAGACCAAGAAGGATGATTTGATTTGATTGAAAGATGCATCCTAATTCGAGATTAGACAGTTTAGAAGGGTTAAATATCTACTCCAAATTGCGTGTCATGCGTTATTGAAGTCAATATACACCTCCAAATAAGCTTTCTTCCTTTACTGTTAGAAATACCTTCTATTCAAACATAATTCTTTTATTCCTTCTTTTGATTTTTCCTTATTTCATTTTTACACGCTCTGTTTTTTTTATGCATAAGTCTTGCACCAAATGCAAAATAAAGAAAAACGCGCAAAATTGACCATGGCTCCCAATGAAATTGAGTAGAGATTATTGGGCGTACACCACCTTGACAAGGATAGGGAGCCAGTTAAGATAAGTGTTACGAATGAAGCATTTAAAAATGAAGAACAAAATCTTACTGAAACAAACAGAGACGCAATAGAATTTGAAAGATGAAGATTCAAGCTCGCCAACCAATTAGTTGAATCAACCGTATCAATTTGGGGAAGAGATAAGGCAAATCTCTAAGGAATTCAAGGCCACAAAACAACTACCAATTTTAAAACTCACAATTTTTTTTCTCGCTTATTTGAACAAGGGCAAAGTAGTCTTGTGAAGTTTATTGGGAAAAACAAGTATAGCAAAGTTAAGTTTTTTTTAAAATTTCCTCTTTTGTTTTACTCCTATAATTCTAGGGCGACATCCCCTAGTTGACATTTTATTTAGTTTTCATAGGACGCCATCCCCTAGTTGACATCTTATTCGTCTTCATAGGGCGTCATCCCCTAGTTGACATCTTAGGAAACAACATTTCATAATTTTTCTTATTTGCCTTCGTAGGGCGCCATCCCCTAATTGACATCTTATTCATCTTCATAGGGCGCCATCCCCTAGTTGACATTTTAGGAAATAAACCTTCCTATTTTTCTTCTTTATGTCTTCATAGGGTATGACAATCCCTAGTCATATTTTTAGAAACAAAAATCCTAATTCTTTTTCATGCATTCGCAAGGCATCACATCATTTAGTTGCATTATTGAGAACAAGAATCTTATTTTATTGCATACCTAGCTTTGATTTTTATCATTTTTATTTACTTATTTTTAAATTATTGTGTAGTTTTTCTAATAACTCACAAAATTTTCCTAGTACAACCTAGGGCAGAGAAATTTTTGTTTTTTTTGTTTTCTTTTCTTTGATTTGTTGCAGGTTTTCTGCAAAACATAGGTTTAATGTCGAGAATGGCATTCCATCTCTGATTGGAGTAGAGAAGAATAATTAGTTTGAAAATACAGAGTCAGCTTTGCATCTGTAGCAGCCCAATATCTCAAGAGTCATCTTCATATCTTTTGATCAAGAGAACAAGCATCCAATAATATTCTATGAACGATTTTTGGTAGAGTGTCAATGACTCAATCCTAGTTTCAAGTTCAAGTCTCAAATCCTAATTTCAAGATCAAATTTTGAGATCAAGGTACCCACCAGAAGAAGGTGAGGCAATAACTGAGGATCCAAGTGGAAGATCTGAAGCAAGAGAATCAAGACAAATAGAATAGATAGGATCTTGTACTCTTATTTCTAGTTTCATTTTTTATGTAACAAAAGAAGCAATGAACCAGAAACTCGACGAGACCTCAACTCGACTCTCCAATTCATCCATTTATTCCTACACCCATTTGAACTACACATGATCTGATTCACGTATAACCCGAGATATATAGGATGCCCAAAGCCAGGGCTCGGTCACACCTCTTTCCTACTTATTTATGTATTACTTTTGAATAAATGGTTAGGCCAAAAATTAGTCATGTTTACTTATTTGCTTGAAAATTCTCCATATTTCCAAACAAAGAGGGACATTCTGTAAACACCTAATGTTTTACCAAACCTAATATTTTTATATCATTTTAGTACTCAATTTTTTTATTATTTTTATTTTTGGTCTAAATTAGATATTTCAATTTTATCTTTTTTTTACAAAGTTTGTTTTAAAAATTTTAAAAACTACAAAAATAGAATAACATTTTTAAATAAATTTTTATTTTATTGTTTATTTACTTATTCTTTTTAGGAAAAAGAAATTTTATAAATTATATTTGTTTTCTTCTTTTAACTTTTAATAAATAATCTAATGATTGCAGTATTATTTCTAAGACTAGTTATTAACTTATTTTATATTTTATTAGTTTTAAATAAATTTTAATCATTTTTATTTTATTTAAAATAATAATAATAATAATAATAATAATAATAATAAAAGAAAAAGAGACCTAAACTACCCAAACCACCCCACAATTCCCACTTCCACTTAATCTCTCCCGATTTTCCTCCACACAACCCGCGACACACACACATGCACTTCTATATAGATAAATACACACACTACATCAAGGGGGGTACAGATACATGAATACAAAGACATCAACACTTAATAAAGAAAAAAGGAGAAAAAATATTTGCACAGTAAGAAGAAAGCAAGAGAAGACAACATAGAGAAAGATCAGGAAAAAAAAAACAAAGCAAAGAAAAAATAGAATTAAGAACAACATTGGAAGCAAGAAACAAAAAAGAACATTCTTGAGCCAACCAAAAGAAAACAAAGACAAAACATATTCCCTCCCACCTGTGGAATCGACACAAACAACAAAGGGAAAAACAACAATAAAAAAATTACTTACATCCAAAGACTTTGAGTTTTGTTCGCGGTTTAAGTTCGTGGCTTCTTCTTGTTGTTGTTAGGAATTATGTTTGCAAGAGGTAACCCTCAATTTTTTTTTATGTAATATCACAATTATGCAAGATTTGATTCAAATATTATGAAGTCGTTTTAATCATGAGTGTCATTATATGTTATCGTAGTATTATGAAGTATGTTAATTAATTGATATATTAATTTATAGATTTTCAAGTAACTTTGCTAAATTATTAACCCAATGTACTGATAGGCAATAGTATCCATTTGCAATTAGTAATAATTACTAATTAATTAAGTTTAAAAAAGTAAGGACGAAATCTGTGCGCTACGAAATTAAATTGTGATGGCATATGAAGATTTCCATCTATGAGAAAGTGAGTTTTTATTTAAGATATATTTGATGACCACAACAGTATGTTTGTGAATATTATTTCCTCATATTTAATTAAATTATTTATAGGGTTTCATTAAAATGTACGTGGCAATTGTCTTGGACTCTCTTAACGAAGATGCTTTTGCAAAATATTTTTAACTTTGTTAAGATAATTTTGTTAAATCTATTTTGTTATGTTAGTTTGGATTTTATGTAATTTTGTAAAATTTATATAATAATGTGTTTCACATTTTATTGTTGTCGAACGAGGATGAAGTTATTATTTTAATGATCGACATTGTAGTAAACAGTAAAATTACATTAATTTTTTCTTACTTATACATATTGGTAAATTTAGTCTACTTTAGATCCAAATGTAAGATTAATTCTTTTCTTTTAAAAGAAAATAAATAAATTAAAAAAATAAACTTTGGGTTTAGATATCAAACGATAGAATTTCTCTAAGTTTTAAGTTTAAATCTGAAAAGTATAGAAGAATGAATGTTCAAAGTTTAACATAAGTGAAAATTAACGATGAAGTTAGAAAGTCCTGCTACCGACCATTCGTTATAATAAATTAACCTACCATTTGAAGCCGATTGAATTGGGTTGGGAAGATTTTAAACCTATGAGGTGCTTATTTAGACTAGGAAAATGGAGACGACTCATAAATGCCTCAAAGACACGAGAAATGTATCAAAACTCGTGGTAAGACCGAAAAGTAGTACTATCGGTAAGCCATACATCAATACAGTTTTAAATATATTCAAAGATAAATAAAAGCAGGATACAAGTCACTTTTAGGCTAACAAATATTATATATCCAAAAGACTAATTTAAGTCATACATAAGTCATTAAAGTGACCTTGCTAGAACCACGGGACTCGAGAGATGCCTCACACCTTCCCCTCGATCAACAGAATTTCTTATCCGGATTTCTAGTTCGCAGACCAATAAAACAAAAGTCATTTTATTTTGATTGGGGATTCAATAAGGTTACTTGGAACACCCAAACTCAATTCCAAGTGGCGACTCTGTAAAATAAATAATCCCTTTTCAAAACGTCACTTTAATTGAAAAAACCTATTTTTCTCTAAAATCAGTTCGCCCTTGTGGGGTCGGGAGCAGAAAAATAGGGGTGTGACACTTATGTTCATCTAACACAAATTAATAAAGAGTTAATTCCTCGTATTGTCATTTTACTATTGATAATATCTCACAAAATTCACTTTTATTTTTTTATGACAAAAACGTCACTGAACTATTATTTTATCTCTTATATTTTCATCCTAACATTTTGAGCTACTAAACTCACTTAATTAAGTTTAAATTTAATGAAAAATTCATTAAATTATACCACCCAATACATAACAAAAGATGATTTTAGTATAAAAGTAATAAAATCAACCAAAATAAAATAGATTTTAAATAAAAATAAATTATCCATGGTGAATATAATTTTAAAAATTTTAAAAATAACATGAGTTTTTATAGAACCATTTTTTTTAATTTTTAGGGAATCACTCTCTCTGTTTCATATTATTTATCCATTTTTCTCTACGCGTTCCTAAAAAATTATAAATAAGAAGGATAATTTACTAATTTACCTCATAATTTTTTAATACATTCTATTAGTGCCTTAATAAATACTAAAATTAACAATATAAGAATTTTTTTGAAACTTTATTATATTTATACTTTCAAAAGAATTAATAGAAAGACAAGAACTAATTTAATTTAATTTTAGTCTTATAAACTGACAAATAGCTTAGAATATATGACAAAAAGATTGGTTAATACTCCCGTCGTTCTTAAATAAATGATTAAAAACAAAATATAAAATAAGATAATTTAATATATATGTTTTAAAATTTTATTGAATGTATACATATTAATAATATTGACTCATTAATTTTTAAAAATATTAAAATTCAGAATTCATAAACTTTAAATTTTGATTCAATAAGTGAAACATGTTAAACGAAAATTATATAAATAATATGAAATGTAGAGAGTGTCCACTTTTCTTTTAAATGGTCCTATCATTTTTTTTTTCCTTTCTAAAACATCTCAATATGTTTAAATTTTATTTATTTAAAATATACATTTCATTTTGGTGGATTTCATTGCTTTTATATTTTATCCATTTTTTGTTATGTATTTGGGTGGTGTAATTTAATGAATTTGTTATTACATATAAACTTAATTAAGTGAGTTTAGTAGATTAAAATGTTAGTATGACAATATAAGAGATAAAGTAATAATTTAATAATATTTTTGTTAAAAAATAACTTTCGTGGGATATTGCCTACAGTTTAATAATAGTTCTTTTTCTAATTCAGCAATTCTACTATTTTTAGTTTCTTCTATTTTTCGTATTTCTTCCGTAGTTTGTTGTTTAATTTTTTCTATTTTCTTTTTTCTATCTATTTCTTCATTTTTTTTTGTAGGGGGGTGCGGATAACTAGGCTAATAACTAGATTATAGAATAGATGGGTGCGGATAACTAGGCTAATAACTAGATTATAGAATAGATTTATTGTAGGTAATGAATCTATTCTTTTTTGTGCGTGGATATTTATTAAATTATGTTTCAATAATTTATTCTTTTTGTAAGGTGTTTCCATTAATTTATTTGGTTTATTATTTTATCCTGTAGTAACTGCAGAGTTACGAATTTCTGTATAATAATTTATTCTATCTGTACTGTAGTATATATTTAATTCTAGATTTTCTATGTCATTTATTATCTTGTGTTGTTCTTCTCGTAGTGAGTTTTTTAAAGTATATAAACTATCACATGTACTTTTTTCTAGATTTTCTAAGGTTTTTTCTATCCATATTAGCTTTTCTTTTAGATCTTCCATTATTTTTCTAATTCGGTTTCTATAATTAATTTCATTATTTAGATTATCTTGGTTTTCTCTAGTTTTTCTAATATATTCTAACATCCGCAGTCTTGATCTGAATAATATCCTTCTGGGTAAATGTCTTCGTATATCTGTTCTAACGCATTTATTGTTTCGATTTCGTAGTTTATTACTTCTTCTAATAGTATTTTCTTAATATCTATAATTTCTATATCTTTAAGTATATATAAGATTAAAACTTTAAGGTAGTCTAAATGATCTATTTTCTAAAATTGATATTTTATAGTTATTTGTTTTAGCCTTAGTAGTTCTTGCATATTTTTATTAAGAGATTTTATATATTTTTTATTTTCCATGTATTTGTCTATATTTATTTTTATCTGTTTTTCTAGTAACTGTATATTTCGCATATCTTTAAAAATTCTACGTGATTTTAACATAATAAATATTTATAAGAGTAGCTAGGTAGACATGGTATATAATTTACTCTAGTCATGTAATATTCTCCAAATGTTTTTTCTAATATAATTTTTTTTTATATCTGCAACATTTATATTTCTAAGTGCATACAAAATAAGTATCTTAAATTTATCTACCATGACATCAGATATATTATCATTCATTATCATAAAATTGCTTTTTTCAAAATATTCCCTCCAACCATGTACATAATAAAATATAGTCATCTCAGATTACTATATACTAGATTATTCTTAAATAACATGTTCTTCGGTCACTATTAGCATGGTAATTTGGATACTTTTTTCCTTAAACAGCGCCTCGACTCTGGTTACTCCCCGTCACGGCTTCTTGCCTCATTGGTTTCACCTTTAGGATTGCATAGTTCTTAGGGATTTTTCTCCGTTTCCACTTTGCTAATAAACTTCTTAACATATTATTCTTCGAATAATTCTACTATAAAGTAACTAATATGAATTTATTTTATCATATCATGATTGTTGGGAATTATGAATTTAGCTATTCATAATCACAAATAGATATACCTGTTCCGGTAGCTTTGATATTTCTGAGGTTTGTTGCTCCATAGCTTTTTCCATTGAAGTGTATATATTTTACTAACTAGCAAAATATTTTTGAACGGAATGGAGAGAGTTTTTTGGCTAATGTAAGAAGGCTTGCCCTCTGCAATGTCTTCTTCTTCTTTTATTTATAGAAAGAATATATCTTTACATTTTTTACACCTGTCTGCTAAAAAACAAACAAAAAACAATCAAAGAAAGACTTAAAAGTCTTAAAGCCTACCCTAAGCCTATAAGGCTAAAATTCAAACTTTATTCAATTTACATTAAATGCTACCAACTAATTTTTTAAATGCTAACTTTACGTAAACAACTTAATAAGTCTTCCGTCTATCTTGTCATATCTGTTGTATCTCCATTATTGCTCTGGTCTTATCTTTTCAGCTGGCGTCTTTATCTCTTTTTATTCTAGCTGAACTGCTGGGACATCATTATCTCCTCCATTACATTTTGAACATTTGTGGTCTGGATATTTATGTCCAATAGTCTTGCAATATTTGGTTAATAATTCTTCCGAAATAATTTTTTCCCTGATAGCTCTGGCGATAGGTTCTGTTTCTGGTTTAAGCAACGTGATAATCCATTGCCTAATAGTTTCCATATCTGTTTCTCATAACTCTTTTGAATTTGAATATATTAATACATGATTTCTTGAATAGTAGCTCCATATGGGATTTTGGTTGCAGTATGTATTTGCTAGCTCTTGCAAAATTGTAGATAGTCCGATAATCCTTTTGTTCGCATAAAATGTTGGTATCTCGATTCTAGGTATCTCTGGCTGTGAAATAATATCTTGTGGTATAATCATATCTCGTGTCATTCCTATCTTTACAACTTGTATAGGTTTTTTGACTTCATCAAATAGTATCTCTGCTGGTGCCGTGTAAATTTTTATAAAAAACAAGGTACCTTTGGTTATTCTTTTAAAAGTGATAAATGCGTCATATATCTCTGGTATAGTGGATATCTCGTTTCCGTCCGTGGTATATACAGTACTAAGTAGTCCATATTCATAGCAAGTTTTAACTAAACTTGGTTTGGTTTTAGGTAAGGCAATTAATTTATTATATCCGGTCAATCTCTGGGTTATATAGTTTGTATCTGGTTCTTGGATATTTGTAGCTTTGGGGTTGTTATTTAAAAAGGTTTGTACATTGTAGATATTTTCTATGTATGTTCGGGCTGTGTAGTTGTAAGTCTTTTTGTCTTGGTTTAGACTTTCTCAGTATGTGGTAACTTGTGGGGGTATAAACATGGGATCTTTTGATGTATTTGGTGTATATGGTTTATCAAATAGCTGGTTTAGGTTCATATTTTTTCTAACTCCTCTGCTTGTACCTGCAGAAGTAAATTGATAAACGTTATGGGTTTTATGGAGTATCCCAACGTCTCCTTCTAGCTCTGGAATTTTATTGTCTTTCGATCGACATAGCTCTGCGCATTGCTGAGTTAGCTGATTCATAGCTATAGACTTCAGTTTATCTTCACTAGTCTTTAGCTTTAGCTTTTCTATCTCAGTACCCATACTGTCCACTTTCAATGAAAGCGTAGTTAGGGCGTTGAGTATCTTTTCATGTATATTTTCTTCTATCATTTCAGTTTGTGTAGCTTTGTCTTGATATGTAATCTACAATAACATTCTTGTTAGTACTGATCACTTCTATTGTGAATGTGAAATTTAATATGTTTAAAACTAGTCTCCGAATCTCTTTTGTTGTAACTGAGTTTTGTATTTTCTTTGTTAGCCACCAGTGTACCTGTGTATTATCTGTTCGCACAATAAATTTGTTATATACAATATATCGCTCAAATGCTAACAAACATTTATATAATGAACATAATTCTTTCCTATTTATTTTCCATTTTATTTCTGTCTCGTTGAACGTACCTGAGTAGTATCTACAATGGTGTTCTATTTTTTCTGCTTCATATTTATATTTAAGTACTCCTCCATAACTATATTCATTGGCATCTGCTTCTACTATATATGTAAATTTTCTATTTTCATCTGGAAATTGTAATTTTGGTAATTCCTTGCAAAGTAATTTTATTTTTTGAACTTATTTTTTATCTTCTTCATTATAATTATATTCTATATCCTTTTTTAATTTTTTCTGTAGTGGTTTTAAGTTTTCTGCTAATTTTGGAATATATTCTCTTACTTGGTTTACTAATCCTAAAAATGATTGCAATTTCTTTTTTGTATCTAATTCTTCTTTCGAGTTTATTATTTTTTGTACTATATGTTGTTGCATTTTTACTCCACTTTTATCTATTTGTATTCCTAAAAATTCTATCTGATTTTTCATAATTTCAGCTTTCTTATCACTTAGACTTATTCCTGTTTTTTCTATTATATCTGTAAATTGTTCCAATAATTTTATATGTTCTTCTTTAGTTTTTGTATATAATAATATATCATCTATGTATACTATGCAATTAGGTAATTCTTTAAAATGATTGTCCATAAAATGTTGATATCTACCTGGTGCATTTTTATATCCAAATGGTAATACATTTCACTCATAAAATCCTTGTGGTACCGTAAATGCGGTTAATTCTTTAGATTCTTCTTCTAACTTTAGATGGTAAAATCCTGATTTACAATCGAATTTACTAAAATAATTATATCCTTGGATTTGTCTTATTTTTAATATCTTATTTGGTATTGGATAATTATATGTTATAGTTTTTGCATTTAAATTTCTATAATCAATAACCATCCTACTTTTTCCTCTTTTTTGTTCACTATGTCTATTTACTATAAATGCTTGACTATTATATTTACTATTACTTTTTTGTATATATTGTTTTTCTAATAATTCATCTATATGCATTTTAAATTATTTTAAATCGTCAAAATTATATGTTAATGGTTTTTGGGTTATTATACTATTTTTATCTATTAATTCAATTTTTATAGTCCCATCCTTTTAATGGATCTTCACTATATAATTGTTCTAATTTTTTCTTAACTATTTCTATCTTATTTATTGAAAATATAGTTATTTCTGTTTTATTTATCGAAAATACTACTAATTCTATTGTATCTTCAGTGTTTTTTATATTTTCTAACTTTTGTGTAATTTTTTCACTTCCTTTTATCCAATCAGTTTTCTTTCTTATTTTATTATTAACTCTTTTTGCTCTTACTTTTTGTTTACATGGTGTTGTAAACCACCAATCGTTTCTAGTTATTATGTGTGGGTATAATTTATCTAAAAATGGCATTCCTAAAAGTATATCTTTTGACGTTAGTTCATAATTATAAATTTCTTCTATTGTCAATATCTTATCCCATATTTGTGCTTTTACATTCCTAGCTTTATAAGTAATTAAGCTTCCTTCATTATAAATCCTTTAACTACTATTGGCATTTTTAATTTATCCCATTTACTTTCTGGTAAGCAATTATATCTACATAAATTAGCTTCTGCTCCTGTATCTATCATAGGCGTATAATATCTACTGTAATATCCTTCCACTACTATCTTCATTAATACATATATCTTCATTTTATGTTAAGGCTCTTTTTAAGAATAATTTCTCTCTATTATATGTTATGGTCAATTGTGTATGTTCTATATTTTATGGTTTTACTTGTTCCAACCATTTTATTCCTAATATTATATCTGCTTTTTGCATCTCTTCTTTTACTTCAAATTCTATTTTTATTTTTCGAACTCCGATTATTATTTCTTTTTCTGCTATATTTTTACTATTTATTAAGCTTCTTGGTAGATCTGAGCATATATCATTATCAATTTTTATTTCTTCATCTTTTACTAGATATTTTGCTATATAATTTTCTTCTTGTCCTGTGTTTAATAGTATTAAATATTCTTTTTCATTTATTTTTTCTGTTATATAATATTGATTTAAATTACTTATTGAATTCGTTTCATAACTTGTTCTTTTTGACGAGCTTGATGATTCTGGTTTTTCATTAGCTATTCTTTTTGTTGTACTTATCCTATCATTTACTATTTCTAAATTTTCTTCTATGTCTATGTCTCTATAGCTATAATCATTATAATCTATTGTTTTTACAATTTGTTCGAATGGGCTATCTATTTGTATCTTGTTAATCTTTTTTTTCCTGTTATTTTATGTTTTGTTGCTAATACATATAAATTTTTACATCTTGCTGTAAATATTTTACTTCCTGGGGTTAATTCTATACCTGATATCTTCCAATATAATACTAGTGATTTATCTATATTTCTATCTGTTACTGCTACTGAATAGTTTGCACTTATTATAAATTAAAATTTTTGGTATATTAAATTTCCTTTTACGGCAGTTATTATGCTTTTTTCTATAGGTTTTATAATTCTATCATCTGCTAAATATAATTCTATCGGTGTATCTATTCCTTCTCTAAAACATATTTTTATTAATATTTCTGTACCTCCAAGGTGTACATATTTTATTGGATCTCCTTTTCTTTTTATATCATTTATTTCTTTGTTAGTTATCCTTTTTGTTACTAGTGGTATACTAGCTTTACCTTTTGCATATCTATAGTCTATTACATGTTCTTTTTGGCATACTACGTAATATTCATCTTTTTTCCTAGTAAACATATTTTTTATTGTTGGTATTTTAAATATTTTTTCTACACTTAAATCTAACTATTTTCCTTTTATTTCATCAAATATATTACTGTCAAATATTATTTTTTGTTCTGTTCCTTCATCATTTAAATATTCTTCGTTTGTTATTATTTTTATATCTTCTTCAGTCATTCGATTCATCTATTTCACTATCTATTTCATTATCTGTTTCGTTTTATACTATCTTCACTTTCTAATTCATAATCTATATAATCTATTTGCATATATTCCATATTATCTATTTTTATTTCGGATATTTGTTTATTTTTTAAATTTTTAGGTAAATTACAATCTTTAGCTAAATGTCCTAACTTTCCACAATTATAACATGTACATTCTTTTATAGATTTTTTCTTCCTATATGGTCTCTTATTTTTGTAATTTTTTATCTAATATCTTTTTCTTGGTTTTTTGTATTTATATTTTGATTTTTTATATTTCTTATATTTCTTATGTCTTTTTCTTTTCTTATAATATCTTTCTTCGCATCCAAATTGGGGTGCTATTTTATTTTTGCAACATGCTAAATTTCTTATTAATGTTTTTTCCATTTTTAATTCTTCTCTATATTTTTCACATAAATTTCTATACCATTGTTGTAAGAATTTTATTCTAGCTCCTAACGTATCTACTATTTTTGCTTCTTCCCAACTTTTTATTATCTTTGAACTAAATGGTTCGGGTAATTTATTAAAATATAATTTTCTTATTTTATTTACTTTCTTCTATACTATATGCTCCTTTATAATAATATTCTTTAAATGCGCAAGTATATTCGTCTATATAACACATATTACATATTGTTAATTTTAACATTAAATTCCTATTTGTATCTTTTTCTTCATCTTGTTCTTCTTCTATTGTTGTCATACTACCAAATTCATCTTTTATAGTTGTTTCATATTTTTTTAATAGTTCTATAGGTGTTAGTTTAATTGTTGTTGATGATGTTCCTTCCATAGGTTTATTAGTTCTTAATACTTTCTTACTATTTTCTGTTAAGTTTGAAAACCATAGTTTTACTGATCCTATTAATGTTTTTTCTATATATTCTGGTGCATCTGTTATGTTTATATTATTATTTAATAATTGTTTTGTCATATATCTTATCCATAATTGTATTGTTTTTTCTGTATCTATTACACAATCTAGGTCTAAAAAATTATAATTTTTATTAACTATTTGTTTTGGTGTCCATTTGTCATATTCATTATATCTTTTAAATTTACCTTTATAATACATGGGTTTTCTTATTTCTGTTGTTTTAGGTATTATATTATCATCTTCTTTTTTATCAAGAGTACTTATTTCTGTGTTGGTATATTCTAGGTTCTCTTTATTAATTATTTCTTGTTTTTCGTTAATTTCTAAATTTTTTATATTTGTTAATATCTCTGTATATGTTTCACTATCTTCTGAGTCATAATTATCTGACTCTTCAACCTCTATATTATTTATTTCTAATTTTTTTTTAAATTGATTTATCTCGTTTATTAATTTTTGTTCTTTATCTTTTTCTTCTTTTTCTTTTTGTCTTTGTTCGTACAGATCTTTAAACATTTGTAGTTCTTTTTCCAATTCAGCAATTCTACTATTTTTAGTTTCTTCTATTTTTTGTATTTCTTCCGTAGTTTGTTGTTTAATTTTTTCTATTTCCTTTTTTCTATCTATTTCTTCATTTTCTTTTTCTATTCTTACCATTGCTGTTAATTTATCTTCTAATTTTAATTCTTTTTTTTCTAACATTAGATATAAATGTTCTCCTATTTTCTTGTATCTTCTTCCTAGATTAGAAAATAGTATTTTTATTTTTGATCCTTCGTGATTTTCATATATTTTTTCATCTATTATAAATTCCTCTTTGTTCATTTTATTGTGAATAGTTCATGTTGATATATATATTCTAAACTATCTATCTGTGATTCTAATTTTGATATTTCATCTTTTTGGGTATTTATTGAGTTTTTACTAACTCCGGCAAATATATTATAATGTAGTCTTTCTTTTCTTAATTTTAATTCTTTACGTTTTTCAGAGATAAATTGTTTTAATTCTTTGTATTTTTGCTCTTTATTCATTTATATTTATAATACCTTGGTGGATATCTAAATCTAATTTTATCATAATTATGTGATATGTGTCTCATTCTTCTAAATTTTAAATGGATTATTAATTTTGCTTCAATACTAGATATTAATGTAATTAGGTAAGCTAATCTTTCTGGATTTTCTTTTGTTTTATTTAAACTAATATATTTTGAATAATTACTAACTAAGAATTCTTTAATTTTTCTAAAAGCTTTTCTATTTTTAAATGGTCTTCTCATAATTAACATCTAAGAATTAACTCAATTAATAAAATATGGTTAAAGATAGCGTGATGAATAATATGATTGAAAGGAAGGATAGGAAATTGCGGTGACCTAGGTGGCATAGGGGGCTTGGCTAGTGGGATGGTGGATGTAGGTGGGGAGTGAGGTAGGAAATAGTTTTTTTTTTAAAATAGAACTGAAAAATATAAAATAAAAACTGTAAAGTTTTTTTGGCGCCCAGGGTGATGGTTACAATTTTAATTTTTTCCTTTTAACAAAATAATTGATTTTTTTTGGGTTGGATGGGTTGTGGGGGGGGGGGGGGAATATATATATATTTTTTCAATAAATTTTATTTTTTTTCATTTGGGAGTAGGGGTGGGTGAGGTAAGAAAATAATTCTAAATATATTAAAAGAAATTAAAAAGGGTGGGGGGGGGGCGAGGTAAAAGTTGGGGTGAGTATGAGATTTGTTGAGATAAGTGGTTTTAAGAGTGGTTTGAAGGATTTTAATTAAATTAATTGAAGATATAATAATAAGTATAAATAAAATACTTAAAGATATTAGTAATTACAATTCTTGTTAGCTATTATCCACATGCACGGGTAAGTCGAGAGGCTTAAGAATGTCGAGTACCCCTAATAAAAATCATAATATTGCTCTTTTCATATCAAAATATTTAAAATAATTGCAATTGTGATTAGCGGTTAAGTGTAGTTGTAATTTTACTTAACATTTTATAATTAATAAATATGTTAATGTGATACAATAAAATTGATAATTTTATTATTTTAAAGTGAATAAGTTAATATTTTTAATGAATATTTTTTAAAATAAAAGTTCCGCGCATCGCTAGTGGAAACCTAATAACGGAACTGTAAAATCAAATTAAATTGGCTCATTCCTATTTGTTACTAGTATTTTTAAGTCCACGCCTGTACCTGGTTAGAATAAAAATTCAAATCTAACTCCAAGACGTGCTTTACGAATTTCCCATTGAATTCAAGTCAGCTTATGTTCCCTGTGGGTGCCATTTGCTACTTGAGGATGAGATACTATGCGTTTCCTCTTCTTCAAATGTCGTGAATTTTCCACTCTGAATCCAATCAACACTCTTGTGTTGGTTAATTCCAAAATCAAAGGCTTTATCCAGCAAGGGAACCATCTTGAAGCTTTATTAGCCTACTCTAAACAACCTCTTTTTCCACTACACACCTCCAAATTCACTTTTCCTCCTCTACTTAAATCCTGCTCCTTTCTTCCAAATCAACTTCACGATACTGGTAAAATAGTCCATGCAACGATCATCCTAAAGGGTCTTCACTATGATCCTTTCATCACCACTTCACTCATCAACATGTACGTTAAATGTGGCTCACTTTGTAATGCACTCCAACTGTTTGATTTTATTTCTCAATGTGAAGATTTGAATCGAGATGTAACTATATGGAATGCTATGCTGGATGGGTATATAAGAAATGGACTTACTGAGGAGTGTATGGGTCTCTTTAGAAGAATGCAAGAGCTTGGTGTCAAGTCTGATGAGTACTCTCTTAGTATTCTTTTGAGATTCTTTAATAATGGTCGTATCGGGTTATCGAAAGCAAAAGAAGTTCATGGTTATGTCATTAGAAACTCATTTGGTCGTGATCCTTTTGTGGTTACAGCATTGATTGATATGTACTCAAGTTGCGGTAGGCCAAAAGATGCTTGGTGCATTTTTGAGAGTGTAGAAGATAAGGACAATATTGTCGTGTGGAATGCATTGATTGGGGGCTTATCGGAGAACAGATTATGGAGAAACAGCATGAGACTCTATTCATTGGCTAAGAATAAGGGCTGTAAACTTATGTCGACGACTTATTCTATTACTTTGAAAGCTTGTTCTGAGGCTGAAGATATAGATTTCGGGAGGCAGGTACATTCGGATGTTGTCAAGATGGATTTTGAGAATGATCCTTATGTCTGCACTTCGGTGTTGTCCATGTATGCAAGGGTTGGTCTGTTGGAAGATGCAGATAGGGCCTTTGATTCTGTATTAGATAAAGAAGTTGAAGTGTGGAATTCTATGATTTCAGCTTATGTTGGCAATGGCAGAGGTGATGATGCTTTATGCGTGTTTAATGAGATGCGATTAAGAGGAGTTCTTTCTGATTCTTTCACCTTGTCAAATATTCTTATATCATGCAGCATGACCGAATCTTATGATTTAGGTAGGGTAATTCATGGTGAACTGATAAAGAAACCAATACAGAATAACATCGCGTTGCAAAGTGCTCTAGTGACTATGTACTCAAAATATGGAATGCTAAAAGATGCTCTTGAAGTTTTCAGTAGAATGGTGGAGAAGGATGTGGTTGCATGGGGCTCAATGATATCAGGTCTCTGCCAAAATAAGAAATTCGATTTGGCACTGGAAATATATAAGGAAATGGAGACACATAATGTCAATCCAGATGCTGATACAAGGGCAATGGTGATAAATGCTAGTGCAGGACTAAAAAGCTTAGACTTGGGTTGCAGTGTCCATGGAATCACTATTAAGAGGGGGGAAGAATTAGATAGTTCAGTGAGCAGTTCCCTTCTAGATATGTATTCTAATTGTGGCCAGCCAGAAATGGCTGAAAAGATTTTTTCGGGTGTTTCTTATAAGAATTTGGTAGTTTGGAATTCTCTAATCTCTTGTTATTCGAAAAATGACTTACCAGAGCTCTCTTTAAAGCTTCTTCCTCAACTTGTGGAACAAGGATTTTATCCAGATGCTGTTACACTTACTAGTGCCCTCACTGCTGTTTCATCCTTAGCTATACTCATTAAAGGAAAGACAATTCATTGTTACCAAATAAGGCATCATATTCTTGAAGACAGCCAAGTAGAAAATGCTCTTGTTGATATGTATGTAAAAAGTGGATGCTTAAAGTATGCCGAGTGTATATTCAAGTACATGTCCAAAAGGAACTTAGTAACATGGAATACGATGATTGCAGGGTATGGATCTCACAGTGAGTGTGTGAAAGCTATCAACTTGTTCAATGAAATGAGGAAATCTGGAGTGATGCCTGATGCTGTAACTTTCCTTTCCTTGATTTCCTCTTGCAACCATGCTGGTCTAGTTGACGAAGGCCTCAAATTATTTTACTTAATGGAAGAGTATGGAATCAAACCACAAATGGACCACTACATAAATATGGTTGACCTTCTAGGTCGTGCTGGACGCTTGGATTATGCTTACAATTTCATACAGAATTTGGAAGTAGAGCCTGACCGGGGTGTGTGGCTATGTCTTTTGTCAGCCTGTCGGGTCCATCAAAATGTGGAGCTTGGAGAAATAGCTGGAAATAAACTTCTGAAGATGGAACCAAACAGAGGCAGTAATTACGTTCAACTTTTAAATCTCTATGTGGAAGTTGGGATGAGGGAAGAAGCAGCAAGTTTAAGGGCTCTGATGAGGCAGAAGGGGTTGAAGAAGAACCCTGGATGTAGTTGGATAGAGGTAAAAAATGAACTTGAGGTTTTCTTCTCAAGTGATTCATCCTCCACCAAGACAACTGCAATCTATGAGACACTCCATAGTCTCAGAAGTATTATGAAAAAGGGGGATTATGAGACTGAACTTGCATGTCTTCCTTCACCTAGTTGTTAATTAAAGGAATACTCTACTTTCAGGCGAACCAAGCATCAATAATTGGACGAGCCATCAACTTTATAATAGAGCTAGAGCATCATCTCCGAATGCTACAAGCTCAAAACACATCAATTTCTCGCCCCAAAAAAGGCGATAGATCGGCATCACCACTTTTTCGTGATTTCTTCTCCATCCAACAACACTCAAGTTGTTCATGTGAGTCATCAGGGGCTGAGATTTCTCGGCCGTTAGCGATGACTCACAGAGAAGTGAACTTAGTAGATAACCATGCCAACATCAAAATACTCTCAAAGAGAAGATCAAAACAACTCATGAAGATAGTAGCTGAACTTCAGTGTATATGGCTAATGTAACTACTACTGTTGAACGATGACCGCTGACCAAATGGTTATTTACTCCCTCAGTGCTAAGGTTTGTCATTTGTTTCTTCGTATCTCCATATTATTTATCCCGTCAGTGTTTATGTGTCCACTTTTTTATTGGCAAAGGATTAAGAAACAGTAAATGATAAGAATAATTTTATTATATTATTCTTTAAATATAATAAATTTTGTGTTTTGAGAAATGCATCAGATAATGAATCGTATTCAATGTTAAGGATAAAATGGATAGTAATACGCAAATTATCCGTTTGTTTTATAAACTAAACAAATATTACCCATTTACATAAGTTAACTAAATAAGGTTTCACCATAAGAGATTAAGGTCGTTTGGTAGACTGTATTGAAAAGTTAATGCATGCATTAGTTTAATGTGTACTACTAATACCTTGTTTGGTATATTTTTTCACCCTATGTATAACTAATGTCTGCGTTAGTTATATACTCTATTGTGTATTGAGGTGTATATTACTAATACCTCAAAATCCATGGTATTAACAATGCAATGGATCCAATGCATGCATTAACATAATTAAAGACATTATTATACCTCAAAAAATTTTCCAAAATCCTTTCCAACATATATATGGAGGATATTTTTGTAAATTTTTTTTTTAAAAAAATTATTTAATTCATGTTATTTTTAATACATTAAATCAAACACTGCATAAGAAAAATACAAGCATAACTAAAGCAAGCATAGCTAACACAAGCATAACTAATACAAATATTACTAACACACCATATTTTGCATTATTCTTATACACTCTACCAAACAACCAGTCATAAATTAGAATAAGATACATTACTTTAAACCTTTTTAGGTCAATGGATAACCCAACTTTTTATGTACAAGTAAGGGATAGGGGCCGAAGCATCATCTTCTCTTTCTGTGCAGTGATTAGGTGAACGAAGCGGTTCATGCATTGACTTCAGAGTGGTGAGCTTGCTTATTTCGAAAGACGTTCATTCTTGGTCTCCTATCTGTAGACTTAGTTTTATTTTGAATTGATTTAGCTATTGTCGAGGGCTTATCCCGACATATGCATTTCTAAACTTTGGTCTGTATAGAGGTATTGTGGATGACTGTGGACTTGGGTATATTGGCTAGTGTGTTGATATTTATGAAATAGTTAGACATTGTTAAGTTACGACTTCTAGTATTATTTTTTCTATCTTGTTATGCTGTCGGGATTTACTCGACCCCTGTGTTTGATGTGATGATAGTGATGGTTATCGGGTGATCTCTGGCCCATGTGGGCTTGAGGTGCCCATACGACATGGCCCGATTTTGGGGCGTGCCAAGTTGTTATCAGAGCCTAGGTTCATGGTCAGTTGGGTGTCCATAATACCATGTCGAGTAGAGTCTCTTTTATGGGTGTGAAGCATGCCACACTTATAAAAGAAAAGCTATGAGACATTTTAGGAAATGTTTTCTTTTCTTGTGTTTCAATCTCAAGCTATAGAGTCTGAGCTCTTGGATTGCTCCGATTTCTATTTGCTATCTATCAGATCATGCCTCTAAGGAGATATGAGACTTAGGCAAACCCTTCTGAGGGCCTTATGGACGAAGCTCGTCCAACTTTTGGTGTTTGGACCCGGTCTAGAGATGTGGCATTCGACCATCTTTATGGGGTTCCACCTGTCCCCACCAACCCCGACTATGAGAGTGACCCTTCTAACCCCTGTTAAAAAGTTAGTGCCGTAACTGGATTAACCTTTTGGAGAATCTGTACCATTAGATACGCTTTAAGCTCGAAAGAGTTAAAGTAAAATAATCCTTGATGGTCGAAAGACGCCTGGATTTACCATAGAATACGATTCTCTATAAGCGCATGCATGTCTGAATTCCGCATAACTCATAGTCAATAGATACGTATAACTCATAAGGTGGACATAACCCTAACTCTAAATTCTCATTGATCAAAACCAACCAAGCAATTCGTTTTACTCTTCTATTTTCCGTTCTTACATTACTATTTTTGATACTCTTAAATTCACGCTACAATCCCCCATTTTTTACGAAACTTTCACCAAAAGTCTAATAATCTTTGCTTACTTAGTGACCAAGTATTCCCTGTGTGATTCGACACCCAACCCAGTTGGGTTCTATATTTGACAACGACCGCTTACACTCTTACGAGAGCTGTAGTTTGAGCGTTATCAAATAATGAGCCTCAACAGCCCAAATCGATAATGCAAAACGGAAAGAGCCCATTTAAGACCCAAATGTATTCACTTGCAAAGAAAAGAAAAAGGAATTAATATATGTGCAAAATTTCTGGGATTAACAAGTTATATGATTCCTACTACTTTCAAACATACTCATGCGCAAGAAAATGGGAAAATGGTTCCTAGCAAATAAAACAAACAATTTATCTTTTTAATGACACGAAAGATCCCGAAAAGCATGCTAAAAAGAGATTATATAAAGCAATCGTAAAGGGGTGGATCAATCAGCAAGAGAAAACTATGAGGAATGAAGGATGAAATCGTTTAAGTAAACAAACTATTTGTTCTAAAAGAAATCATTCTCCTGAAGCATAATCATGCTAAAATGGGCAACAAACTACACTTTACGACAACAATAACAAACACAAAACATAATTGTATATAAAACAGTACAATATGCAAAATAAACTAGGGAAAAGGCATCGTTTCCACCCCAAACTATATCCGAAAAGTAGAAGCCACACGTAAACTAAACTAGTGACCTATTACACACCTAAACTATAAAAAAGTGAAACTATTTACACCCTGTCAGTCTACCACCACTTGCATGTGATGTAGTGTTTTACACGCGCTGCCACATCAGCACCACGTCAGTAAGAAGTATCACTTTTTTATAGTTAAGGTGTGTAATAGGTCACTTATATAGTTTAGGTGTGGATTTGACTTTTCGACTATAGTTTGGGGTGGAAACGATGCCTTTTCCCTTAATGTTTTTAGCCGTTTACTTTTGTTATTTAATAGGCTAGACGCGCCTAAAATAAGTGTAACACACGTGCCTTAGAATGGGGATCACGGGAAGGTAATAATATCACTTTTTTATAGTTAAGGTGTGTAATAGGTCACTAGTATAGTTTAGGTGTGTCTTAGACTTTTAGGGTATAGTTTAAGGTGGAAACGATGCCTTTTCCCAATAAACTAACACCGCTAACCACAAGATAATACTACCGCCATAGGATAATACTAAAAACTTACTCTCCAAAATCATAGACATCTCTCAACCCCATGAACAAGAAACTTCAGACATAAATAAAGAACGCTCGTCACTTCAATTTAAAAATATATTCACCATATTACAACATAAAACAACAAAAATCCCAAAAGAAAAAACTTTCTTCAAAACTAAATCAAAATCATATAACAACAACAACAAAAAAAAAACCCATGTGTTACCACAAAGGGGGGTCTAGGGAGGGTAAAATGTACGTAGTCCATGCTGCTACCTCTGAAGAAGTAGAAAAGTTGTTTTCGATAGACCCACGACTCAAGATAAAGAATAGGCGACAAGGAGATTGATTACATAACAGAAAAGGCGTAAGGAATAATAAAAAGTAAATCAGAGCAATATGAAAATACGAGAGATACGGCAACACGAAAAAAACAGATAGCAGCTAAGAAAATATGAAAGGGACACCCACTATAAGTGACACATACTCGATGCCATAGACACCTATAGACACAGACCTAAGGTTACTAACCCAGCTACACAAGATCTCTCCTGGTTGCTTGCTACAACCCACACCCTCTCGCTAGCCTTCTACCCTTATCCACGACCTCCACACCTTCTTATCTAGGGTCATGTTCTCAGTAAGCTGTATCCGCTCCATGTCATGTCTAATCACCTCTTTCCAGTATTTCTTCGGCCTACCTCTACTCCTCCTGAAGCCATCCAACTCTAGTCTCTCACACTTACGCACTGGGCATCTGCGTCCCTCCTCATCATATGTCCAAACCATCTCAGTCTTTCTTTCCGCATCTTATCCTCCACTGATGCCACTCCCATCTTCTCCCAGATAATCTCATTCATAATCCTCTTCCCTCTAGTAAGCCCACACATCCAACGCAACATCCTTATTTCTACAACCCTCACTTTTTGGATGTAGAAGTGCTTGACTGGCTAACACTCCACGCCATACAACATGGCCGGACGGACTGCCACTTTATAGAATTTGCCTTTAAGCTTAAGGGGCACTTTCTTATCACACAGCACCCCCGAGGCAAGCCTCCACTTCATCCAACCTGCTTCAATACGATTAGTGATATCCACACCAATCTCACCATTCCCCTAGATCAAAGACCCAAGATATTTAAAACTATCCCTCTTACAAACATCTTGGGAGTCCAACCTCACCACCACATCATCCTCCTGCCTCAAGTCACTAAACTTGTATTCCAAATACTCTGTCTTGGACCTACTCAACCTGAACCCCTTCGACTCAAGGGTTTTTCTCCAAACCTCTAATTTGTCATTCACGCCCCTTCGCGTCTCATCAATCAGCACTACATCATCCGTAAATAGCATACACCAAGGCACCTCGCCTTGAATACTCTGCGTCAACACGTCCATCACCATCACAAACAGGAGCGGACTAAGAGTCGATCCCTGATGCAACCCTATCTTGATTGGAAAATGGTCTAAGTATCCTCCCGCCGTCCTCACCCTGGTCTTCCCTCTACCGTACATGTCCTTAATAACTCTAGTGTATGCCACCGGGACCCCTCTCACCTCAAATACCTCCAAAGAACCTCCCTCACAACTTTATCATACGCCTTTTCTAGATCGATGAACACCAAGTGTAAGTCCCTCTTCCTTTCTCTATACTGCTCTACCAATCTCCTCACCAAATGGATTGCCTCTGTCGTTGAACGACCAGGCATAAATCAACACTGATTCTCTGAAACAGACACAACCCTCCTCAATCTCCATTCAAGCACTCTCTCCCAAATCTTCATAGTGTGACTCAATAGCTTAATACTCATGTAGTTGTTGCAACTTTGAATGTCACCCTTGTTTTTATAAAGCGGAATCATCGTACTCCATCTCTAAGCCTTAGACATTCTCGCAGTCTTGAAAATACCGTTAAATAAATTCGTCAACCACCTAAGCCCTGCTCCACCCTCATAATTCCAAAAATCCACATGAATCTCGTTCGGCCCCGTCGCCCTACCCCTCCGCATCTTGCGAATAGCCTCTTTGACCTTTTCTACCTTAAAACGCCTGTAGTAGCTGAAATCATAGCTCCCCTAGCTCAATGCCTCTGTCCCCTTCCTCGTTCAAAAGTCTATGAAAGTAGTCCTGCCATCTCTTCTTAATGTGAGCCTCCTCTACCAAAACACTATCATCCTTCCCCTTAATGTACTTCACTTGATCTAGGTCACGACCCTTCCGCTCTCTAACTTTTGTAAGCCTATACAACCTTTTATCCCCTTCTTTCTCCTATAACCCAGCATACAAATGCTCAAACGCTCAAACGCTGCTGAATTGGCAGCCGTAACTGCCAACTTAGCCTCCTTCTAAGCTACTTTGTACACCTCCCTATTCACCCACTTCTCTTCTTCATCTTTACTCTCAATCAACTTATTCAAGAATATTTTCACACTCTCAAAGCTAATTTACTTCAATTTACAAAAATAAATGAAATAAAAATATTCATCAAATTACAACATGAAACAACAAAAAAATCCTAAAAGAAAAACAAAAACTTTCTTCAGAACCAAATCAAAATCATGTAAAATATGAAATTTCAAGAATATTTTCCAGCACCTAAATTCGACTCCAAAATAAAATTAAAAATAGAAATTTTCAAACAACAAACTACACTTTATAAGAAAGAGACATATCAATCGCACAATGTCAAACATATTTAAATCATAAGAATAATACTACTAAAAATGGTAGAAGCAAAGGGCTAATCAGGCAAAGCTAACACCGAAATCGCAAACATATCTTCATAAAATCACGGCAGCAAAGAAAAAAAATAAACAACGATGAACTTTATCTAAAAAGATCCTACGCCTTTCAAGGCTTCTATAGCTACTCCCAGTACGCATAAGAGAATTAAATTACTACTACTACTTCAAAAGCGAAACGAGGCAAAATGATGAGAAAGAAAATAAAGCATTGAGAAGTTTACCTCTTTCGGGGCAGTAAAATGGGACTCGAATATCGTCGAAATCTCTCCGTCACCATCGAAAAGCTTCATTGCGACTTTGAGGACTTCGAGTAGTCATTGACTTTTCACGAAAAATATTTTTACTAAAAAAATCTATTTTTGCCTCGAAAGTTTTTCACTCCAAGACTTGGTCTATTTTAGCTCAACAATGAGCTTATATAGAAGGGAAATTTGGGTTCATCCTCTTCTTCTACCGATGTGGGACAAAGGGAAATAGGGGTAATTTAGGGATTTTGAAAGAAAATAAGGCTGAGTTGTAGAAATCAGTATAAGTTCGTACTAGATTAGAGAGAGAAAATGGCCAAATAATTGAAAATCGCCACGTCGTGAGTTCTAGAATTTTTGTCGAAACGAGTCCAAATCGGGTCAGTTTTCACGATTGGAAGGTTGTGCGTTGAAGCTATTGAAATTATCATTAACGTTGGAATCGTGTACGGGTCGGCGATTGTTGTGGTTCGAAGGAATTTCTGGTGTTGTCGTTTGTTGCTGTTGTTTGTCGATGATGCTGCTGATGCTTATTTTGGGTTGGTGTTTCTTAGGGCTATTTAGAAAATAACCCCAATTAGACTAAGGGTTATTCAAAAAAAAATTCCAATTTAGAATTTAGTCTATTCTATTTAAATTTTGATCAAATTAAAAGTTAATTGGCCAATTACATCGCAATTGTGGTCAATTTAGTTTTAATTATGATCAAATTTAATAGATTGATTAAATTAAATTGAAATTCGAAAAGAATTAATTCCTCCTTTAATCCCGGACTTCTTGATTTAATAAAAATCCAGCAACTGTTTTTCAAATAAATTATTTTCAAGAACAAATTACACTTAAACCAAGATTTTAATTAGTTGAATTTATTTTCAAGATAAGCCTTGATTAAAATATGATATTTTACAAAAGTAAATATTTAAGTAACAAAATTATATAATCTTGTATAATTGAATACGATAATATATAATTTTCTCTTAAAATGATAAAATTACCCAGATAAATACTTTGAAAAATCTTTTATTCGGATAAAATAAATGTTGTAATTTTATTTAAAATTGAAGAAACTCAAAATTAAACTTAGTTGTGGAGGGCAAAAATTAGGTGTCAACAACACCCCTGAAAACATCGGGAGACGCCTCAGAATCCTGGCGAGTAGCAAGTACATACAAGCGGTTTCGTTTAGTATCGGTGCCAGAAGTAGAAGCAGAGACAAACATAGCACCCTTCGATGCGCGAGTAGAGGGAGTAGCAATAAGGGACCTATTGGCCCAAGAAGCTGCTAGAGAGGGGCACTCATGTTGTATGTGCCCAATCTGACCACAATGGAAACATCTGTTTCTCCCCTTCTCATACTGACCATGATGACTCTGACCATAGAATCTGCAAGGAGGGCAGGGTGGAACCGACTAGGCACCACTAGCCTGGAATTGGGCACCCTGTGCCCGGGACCCACCACCAAACTGAGACTTACGACTACCCAAAAACTTTGGGTAAGGAGAGCAAACATTAGCCGAGAAGAACGAACTCGAACTCCCCCACTTCTTCCGTGGCCACTTGCCACCATTACCATTACTATGCTTAGAAGGCCTAAATTTCCTTCCTTACCTCTCACTAAGCTTAATTTGCTTCTTTTCTCTTCTTTCACTTGTTTTCAATCAACCTAGAAATATCCATGTTTTCAATCAACAAGGCCGCCTTGCTCTCAAGGACCAGCTCACGGGACAATCCCGAGACAAACTTATGCATTCCAGCCCTCATGCTAGAAACCATCTTGGGAACATACCTTGACAATTGATGGAAGTACAAGGCATACTCTTGAACGGAAATCCTCCGTTGCGTCAAGTTCACAAACTTTTTCGCCTTAGCCTTCCTTAACTCTTGAGGAAAGAAGCGGTCTAAGAAAGCCTTGGAGAAATTCTCCCACATGGCGGGATTAGCATTTACACTCTAGAAAACTCCCACTTTTTGTACCATTCGTACGCTATATCTTTCAATTAGTAGGAAGCAAACTCAATGACCTCAATCTTCGAAGCATGCATGATTCGAAAGATCTTCCCTATTTCATCAACGAAGCCTTGAGGATCTTCCTCAACCTTCGTACCGGAGAACATAAGAGGGCTCAACCTCATAAATTTTCCAAATATCGTGGCCTTAGAAAAAATGATAACCGGAGTACCACGCTCCGATTGAAAGGCTAACAATTAGTCAAGAGGTTAATATAACAACGAAACTCGACATTAGTAGCAGCCCTCTGAGGTGATGATGGTGCCCTATTACCTTGACATTATCTCTTTTCCAGACATGTAACTTTTCTTTCGAACAAGTTAATACTACACTGGCGTATTCTATATGTTTGCAACCACAAGAATTTAGATTAAGATGAAGAGAATAATGATATAAGCAGCATACGTGTCAAGAATTCACAAACTCATAGCAATAGATAGTGTCTCATAAGGCTTCCATAACCCCAACAGAGAAGTTTAGCTACTCATGAGTGCAACGGAAATCACAATAGACATTATTATCATACCAAAATAAGAGTCTAACGTGAAGTATGCTTTGGTAGTGCTTGTGGCGTGAATTCCTTGCAAGTAGCGTTTCTCTTGTTGTGAGAATTTAGAAGTTGATGAAGAGAAAGTAATAAGAATTAATTGAAAGAGAATGAATTGAAAGTGTTGAATGAATAATAAAAAGTAATTGATTGAAGAAGTATCAAGTATGAAGTATGAAAAACTTCAGCAAAATAGGGTATTTATAATACCCATATCCTATTCCTACTAGGCTACTGCGTACTTATCCTAATCCTAATAAGTTACTGAATCATTATCCTAATCTTACTAAGTTACTGCTGATTCCCAAAGTCTTTGAAAATGTTGTTTTTGCCCGGGACAGGTTTTCCATGCGTCACTTTTAGTCCCTAGGCGTCCAAGATCTACTTTCCTTCTTTCGTGAAGCTTCCTTTGGCGTCAAGTTATCCATAAAATGCTGAAATCTTCATCATTTATACCTGAAAACTTGCTAATCACGTTTGTTAGCTTACTTACAGGAAAGAGGACTAAAAGTGCATGAATTATGTATTTTGTCCTCAAAACTTAGCTAAAATATGAGTAGATTATAGCACTTTAGGCGTGTAAATACGCCTATCATCAACTCCCCACACTTAAAGCTTTGTTCGTCCTCGAACAAAATATCATGTCCATATAAACATCTACTTAGGGTTTCACAGTAACAACACAAAATATTCATCAAGACAGGCACAACAATTATTAACAAAGAGTAGTTTTCTGGTCACTACTAGAAACAATTCAACCTCTAACATAGACTCGCGATGATGGTTAATTCGTATCCAACAGTTAAGGTACAAAGAATCAGACACAACTACCCAAAACTCATCAACCATGTGTGTCTCACAATATATCACCCATAATCACTCACAAATTTTGCATTTTTCGAACATGGGTACCATATTTTCCTTGCTCTCACTCTCACAAAGAATTCATATGTTGCAACTGATGACCATAGGCTTGCCCTTAGTGTAATGCTCCACTAAATATCAAAATGCTAAGCCTAGGATCAAATAGGTCTTTTACAGGTTGTAATGTAGGCTAAAGGACGGGTAGGACTATTTTGGCCAGAAATAGTGACTATGTTCCAAAGTGCTTTGATACATCACATTATGCTATTAACACTCTCTTTAAAACAACCTTTCTACCTTTCTTTCATCTACCACCCCTTTTCACCTATTTTGTTATTCAATGATAAACACAAAGATCTTTTTTTTTTATTTTCCTTTTCATTTTTCTCTCTTCTCTTTTTTTTCTATAACATACCTCTATACTAACCATTCTTTTTCATAACGAATTCAAGTACCAATTCACTTTAAGGCACTACTCTCACCCAATTTCCTCTTATTTTGTCACATGACTTTGCAATTTAAAGCACTTAGAAATTTGAATCAAATTATGGTCTTGAAAAAAAATGGATTGGGTTTACATATGAGGCTGTCAAAGAAAATAGGCTTAAGGCTCAAAGGAGGTTATCTAGGATGATGTCCATGGGTAGATAAAATGAAGGTAAACAATCATAGGTTGCCAAAGAAATGCCTAAATCATCTCCTAAACTCACACTCTTTATTTCGCTTTACATACATACCAGACAAGTTCTAGCATCATCCACAAACATAGAATATACTATCATCTCACACATACAAGGCACATGGTCGACTTTTTTGGAAGCAGTATAGACTCTTGACCCAACGTATGAAGAAATCAAACCACATAGATATCACACAGTGAGTCACACTTAAAGCCTAAACGTCTCAATAGTAATGATTTTATCACAGACTCTTGTCATAATACCATGCTGCCTATCAGAACAATTTCATGCAAAGTTAAAAATTTTAAAAAAAAAATTAACTACGAAAAAAACAAAACAAACAAACATAAATAAATGCAAATGCAGATAAGGAAGGTTAGCATGCAAATACCAGCACCCCACACTTAGACGGGACACACTGCCCTCAGTGGAAAATAAATAAGAAGAACCTGGTTAGTCGGACTCCTCCTCTATGTCTGGGGTCATACCCCCTTCATCGGAATCATCATCAGAGTCGTCGTCATCAGAGTTCTCCTCCACGTCGGAGTCTGGCATTCGGCGATCATCGTCGGTTGGCACATCGTCCTCAAGAGGTTCCTCAAAATATACACCTACTCCACACATCGCCCTTACATGCTCGTTCATTGGGTAGTCATAATCCAACTGTTGGAGCTCTGCAGCAGTTGGAACACGACCTCCGCTCATCATGGTAAACCGAGTCATGCCATAAAGATGGCGAAAGAAACTCTCATCCCGAGCATGACGTTCTGCAGTGGTAAGGTTGACGCCATGCGTGGATTCAACATCTTTAACCTTTGTGAGGTCAACCTTCTTTGGGTTATGTGAAAGTTTATGATCAGCCAGTTCCTCTTCAATGTCTTCCTTCCTCAATATTGCAGTCAACAGATTGCCAAAGCTGAAGTGGGACCTCTTGTGCAGCCCAGCCTTACGCATTGTAGATCGAATAATTGCCCCAATGTTGATAGGGACATTCGTTATCAATGCGTACACCAAGAACACTCTATCTCATGTTATCTTTATGTACTGTGTCCCTGGAATCAGGCAAGAGTTGACTATTCGCAACCATATCCTAGTTTCCCTGTTCAAGGAAGCATATGGGAATGTGTTGTGCCGATCGGTGTCCTTGTGTCTGCTCCATCGTTCCATAGATCTTGTGCCGCACAATGTGTGTCTGATTGCCCTGTACGGAGGTCTGTTATACAACTCTTTGAGTGGTGATGGATCAACAGATGGCAGACCTAGAAAAGAGTTGAAGAACTCCGCATTTAGTTGAAGGACTTGGCCCCAAATCTTTACTTCACTCCCTATAGTTTTCGGTGACCAGTTGGCATAGAATTCTCGTGTTAGATCGAGATTGCATTCTCCCATATCTCGAAAGATGAAATCAAGATGTAATGCCATTATCTTGGCCAACATGCGAGGTTCTTTCTTTGCTAAGCTTTCCTTGTGTATCAACTCCACATGAACATGTTTTTTCTCTTTATTGTTCCTATACCACTCCTTTTCTTGCTCCTCTAGGACCCATTTGATTCCAAACATGCAGAGAGGTATTTGTAGCGAGGAGGATTCACCTTGCTCTTTACGTCTCCTTTTCTGGCCTTTTTGTGAGGTGGTCGCTTTATCCTTTCCTTGTCGTGCTTTTGGTGCCATTGTACCTGAGATTAAAATGACAAGCATGTTAGCTTCATCTTGGTAGATACAATCGACAAACAATCAGTAGTGGCACCACCCCACACTTAGTTTGTTTGCACCAACTAGTTAAGTGAACGTTTGTCGATTACTCAGATTTCATCGATATACGTTTAGGTGGTACGTTCAAACAATATAATCAATGCAGTCATACCTTTCTAGTCATCTTAACTATCCTTTTCAATTCTATCTCAAGTAATCTTGTCAATACTTTTCATGTTTGGATTGATGTACCCTTTTGAACAATACTACATAGAGATTGTATCAAGTTATGGCATAGAAATAATCAACATTTCATGTTTGTAGTTAACCATGATTTTTCATCTCAATGAACAAGTAATTCGAATGAAAGCTTTCAAGTTACAAGATTATACCATTTTCTTGACCATGTCAATTCCGCAAAAGTATGATAGTGTATCAAAATCAAATTCAAGTTGGAAACAAGTCAAGACCATCCTTACGTATCCTTTCACTCACTTAGTTGTATCACAACAAATCAACCACACTCAAATCACCAACACTACTTCAAGATTTAACAATTTATTATAGGCGTAGTAGTGTAGTACTTACGGAATATAAAAGAAGAACAAAGAAGTACTTACTTGGTTGATGGACTTGGAAGATGTTCTTGCAAAGTTAAAAGAGCAAAAGGAAATTTTTTGAGAGAATTTGGAGAGGTAGGCGGCGCTTAGGTATGGTTTGCAATGCATTTTTGTTCTAAGACTAAGGTTCTATTTATAGGACAAGCTTGGGTCGGGTTTTGACCCATTTGGAATCGGATTTGGAGACCAAAAGTGACCATAGGTGGCGCCTTTTGCAAAGCATTGTTGAGCATAGGCAGCGCCTATGCCATGGCATATAAGATTCAGAGACAAAGGGCTTTTTCATAGGCGGCGCCTATGCTATGGCACTCTAGAATCCGAGAGCTTAGGCCATAGCATAGGCCTTGCCTTGTTCGTGGCCTAGATTTACATAGGCCTTGCCTTGTTCTTTGCCTATATTTTCATAAGCAATTCCTAACCCATAGCCTTTTGCTTCTTCATTCCTAACTTACCACCTTCAACATGCAATACTTCCAAATCAAAATTTGAAACCAATCTCCTCCTTTACACCTCTTGTACCTACACTTACTTAAAAACAATAAAAACGATTAGAACGATGGGTTGCCTCCCATCTAGCGCCTTAGTTTTGGTCGTGGCTCGACAAAATCCTAGGAAAACAAAAACAACACAAACAATTAAAAACGATGGGTTGCCTCCCATCAAGCACTTGATTTATTGTCGCGGCACGACATAGCTATCTCGATTACTTAGACTTCGTCGAGATAGATGGTGGCCATATAGTTTATTGAGTCAAGAGGACCGATATATGGTTTTACTCGTTGGCCATTCACCTTAAAGACAATACCATTATTGTCTTCTAGCTCAACTACTCCAGACGAGTAGACTTGGCTAATTTTGTACGGACCAGACCATTTGGACCTTAACTTACCTGGGAATAGCTTTAGTCTGGAATTGAAAAGAAGTACCATATCACCCTTTTGAAAGCTTCGTTGAACAATCCATTGATCATGATACTTTTTCATCCGCTCCTTGTAGAGGTCTGATCTTTCATATGCATGTAGACGGAATTCATCCATCTCATTCAGCTGCTCCAACCTCAAGTTCATAGCATCATCCCAATTCAAATTCAGTTGCTTCAACGCCCATAATGCTTTGTGCTCGAGCTCAATGGATAAATGACAAGCCTTCCCATAAACTAGTTGGTACGGGTACATGTCAATTGGCATTTTAAATGCTGTCCTATAAGCCCATAGTGCATCGTCCAGCTTCCGAGACTAATCTTTCTTATTAGCATTTACAGTCTTAGCAAGGATTTGCTTGATTTCTCGATTGGAAACCTCTACCTGTCCACTAGTTTGTGGGTGATAATGCGTGGCTACTTGATGTTGCTTGACACCATATTTTGCCAACACGGATTTGAACAGTTTGTTGCAAAAGTGAGATCCTCCATCGCTTATGATAGTACGTGGTACCCTAAAACAAGAGAAGATGTTTCTCTTTAAGAATGCAACAACACGCTTTCCTTCATTATCAGTCAATGCTACTGCTTCGACCCATTTTGAAACATAATCTACAGCAACTAGGATATATTTCATTCCAAACGAATTCACGAATGGGCCCATAAAATCAATACCCCATACATCAAAGAGCTCGATTTCCAGAATTTTTGACATGGGCATTTCATGATGCTTCGAAATTGTGCCTTGTCTCTGACATTGGTCACATCTTCTCACAAATTCGTAGGCATATCTAAATATCGAAGGCCAATAATAGCCGTTTTGCAATACCTTTCTTGCTGTCCGACTGCCTGCATGGTGTCCACCAACTTGTGAAGCATGACTTGCTTCCAAGATACTTGGCACCTCCTCATGAGATATGCAGCGTCTGATCACACCATCCGCGCATCGTCTAAACAAATATGGCTCATCCCAGAAGTAGTGTCTTACATCATGCATGAACTTTCTTCTTTGATGAAATGATAGATTCGCGGGCATCACATTACTTACCCCAAAGTTTGCAAAGACTGCATACCATGGTAACTCTTCCATCATGGTGGCTAAGATCTCTTCATCAAGGAATGCATCATCAATCTCTAGATCAGGCTGCGCTATATGCTCGTTCTCGAGTCTAGATAGATGATCAGCCACTTGATTTTCGCTACCTCTTCTATCTTTTACCTCGAAATCAAATTCTTGCAGCAACAATACCCATCGAATTAGCCTTGGTTTTGCATCTTTCTTTGTCATCAAATATCTCAGAGCTGCATGGTCTGTACGAACTACCACTTTGGTTCCCAACAAACAAGCACGAAACTTTTCAAAAGCATACACAACTGCTAGAAGCTCTTGTTCCGTGACAGTATAGTTCTTCTGGGCTCCGTTCAAGACCTTGCTCACATAGTAGATTGGATGGAATAACTTTTCTCTTCTTTGGCCTAATACAGCACCCAAAGCTACCCCGCTAGCATCACACATGACTTCAAACGGTAGAGACCAATCTTGTGCTACAATGATAGGAGCTTCAATTAGCTTCCCTTTGAGGCGTTCGAATGCTTTCATACAATCTTTGTTGAATTCAAACTTTGCATCTTTCTCCAAAAGTTTGCATAATGGACTAGCTATTTTGGAGAAAGCATTGATAAACCGTCGATAGAAGCCTGCGTGACCGAGGAAACTACGAACTCCTTTGACCGAAATTGGGGGTGGTAGTTTCTCGATAACTTTGATTTTAGCTCGATCCACCTCAATTCTTCTTTCGGATATTTTATGCCCAAGAACAATACTGTCTTTCACCATGAAGTGGCACTTCTCCCAGTTTCGCACCAGGTTGAATTCAACGCATCTCTGCAATGCCATACTTAGATTTGCCAAACATGATTCAAATGACTCACCCACAACTGAAAAATCATCCATGAATACCTCCAGAGTGTCATCCACCATATCAGAAAAAATGGACATCATACAACGCTGAAAAGTGGCAGGTGCGTTACATAGCCCAAATGGAATACGTTTGAAGGCAAACGTACCATAGGGGCATGTAAACGTTGTCTTCTCTTGATCTTCGGGGGCGATACATATCTGATTATAGCCGGAATAACCATCTAAGAAACAAAACCATCCTTTCCCTGCTAATCGATCAAGCATTTGGTCAATAAAGGGCATTGGAAAGTGATCTTTAAGTGTCCACGAATTCAGCTTACGGTAGTCCATGCATACTCTCCACCCTGTGACAGGTCTGAGTGGAATTAACTCATTTTTTTCATTCGCAACTACCGTCATGCTACCTTTCTTTGGTACACATTGTACCGGGCTTACCCATTTACTGTTGGAGATTGGATACACAACCCCTGCATCTAACCATTTAATAATTTCTTTTCTTCACCACCTCTTGCATAGGTGGATTCAGATGCCTTTGACGCTCGATAGTGGGTATACAATTTTATTCAAACTGAATCTTGTGTGTACAAATCCCAGGTGGAATACCAATGATATCAGCGATGGTTCACCCGATGGCTCTCATGTACTTTCGTAGAACCGTGATGAGAGCTGCAACTTGCTGCTCACCCAAATCTGCTGCCACAATAACCGGGAGTGTGTTACCGCTTCCCAAGAATGCATACTTTAAATGGCTAGGCAGCTCCTTCAATTCTAGGGTGGGTGGTTCCTCAATAGATGATTTAGCTGGTGGTGTTGGTCGGTTTTTTAGATCAAGGTCCAGCTTTTTGGGAGCATGAGGATATGACCCTAATCCTGTTAGAGCACAAATAGTTTCTTCATAATTTTCAGCACCCTTATGCTCAACATTCATAAGCACAACCGCCAATGGGTCATCAACAAGCTGCTCCTCTACAGGTAATTCTTTCTCATCATCAATATAAACATCGGCTACTGAGAACACGTTCAGATCTTTGGGTTGCTTCATTGATTTACATACATCAAAGCGGACTACTTCGTCATTCATCCGGAATAGAAGCTCATTAGCTCTTAAATCAATAAGCACACTTCCTGTTGTAAGGAAAGGGCGCCCCAAGATTATGGGAACTTCAGAGTCTACCTCACAATCCAAAATAACGAAGTCCGCCGGAAAGATGAATGAAGAAACCCTCACTAATACATCACATAAAATACCAACAGGTCATTTTACCGACCTATCAGCCATTACAAGCCTCATATTGGTTGGAGTAGGATCACCCAACCCCAACTTTTTGTAAATAGATAGTGGCATCAAGTTGATGCTGGCACCTAAATCGCATAATGCCTTGGCAAAATTCAAAGATCCGACAGTGCAAGGAATAGTGAAGGCTCCGGGGTCGACCTTCTTCTAAACTAGTGATCTGGTAGCAATTGCACTACAATGATGAACAATATCTGTCAACTCACCACTTGCTGCCCGCTTCTTTGTTAAAAGATCCTTCATAAATTTTGCGTAGCTAGGCATCTGTTCTAGTGCCTCAACCAATGGAACATTAATGGTCAGCTGTTTTAACATTGACATGAATTTATTGAACTTGGTATCATCAGCTCTCTTTTTTAATCTTTGAGGAAAAGGTGGTGGTGGAAGGGGAATAGTTTTCTCCACGACTTTCTTTTCATCTTGCTTCGGATTGGCAATCTTTTCGGGCTGTGGATGCTGAGGGGTGACGTCTTTGACGTCTTCTTCAGCTTCTTCGGCGGCTGCTGCATTATTTGTGGTATCATCGGCCACTTGCTAGCTTTGGGATGAATTTTCCAGCACCTTACCACTCCTGGTAGTAATGGCCATGCATGTTCCATCGTTCCTTGGGTTTTGCACTGTGTCACTAGGTAAGGTGCCAACTTTTCTTTGATTTAATGTGGCTGAAATTTGACTCAATTGTTGCTCCAGCTGCCTTATTGAAGTGGAATGTGAGTCAACCAATTGTTTCATTAAGGCCAAGTCATTTATTACCTCAGTTACTCCCGTGCTGGTTGCCTCCACTCCTTTCAACAGCTTAGTCATCATATCTTCCATGGACATATTTCCAGACCCATATGCAGTGGCGTCACGTCTTCTTGTGGGAACATACAGACCACTCTTGTCAGTCTTGTTCTTCTAACTTCCTTGATCACGGTCCTTGTTTCCAGATTTATCATAATAGTTCCGACCTTGGTTTCCTTAGGCATTGCCTCGGAAACCTCCCTGATTGTTCACGTAGTTGGCTTCTTCCTCAGAATCAGATTCCTCTCTTTTTTTTGACGCAACTGCTTTGAATTTTTCGGTCTTCCCTGATAATAGATGCTTTGTAAGAAGATCCATCTGTGTTTTCATGTGCGCCATATCTTGGTTGTGTTCCTCCTCTCTTTGCCTTTGTTCTGCAGTCATGCCAATAGATATAGTGGGGCTTGTCACCTCAGAATCTCTGGTATGCCAAGCCCTACTTTGCTTTGTCATCCAGTCTCGCATATCGCTTGCCTGCACAAAGGTGAGGTCCATAAATGATCCTCCAGCCGCATTATCCACCACTGGTTTAGTTACTGAATTCAAGGATCTGTATAGTATCTCCATCAAGTGGACATTGGTCATGTGATGGTTTGGGCACCTCATAAGCTTCTTCTTGAATCTCTCCCATATTTCGTGAAGGGCTTCAGTCGGAAGCTGACGAAAGTTGCTAATTTCATCTCTCAATTGTGCTCTTTTGGATAGCGGAAAGAATCTTTCTAGGAAAGCGTCTTTCAATTGCCTCCAATTTGTAATAGAATCAGGAGTCAGCCCGTTCAACCATAGAGTTGCCTCCCCAGATAGAGACAACAGAAATAAGCGCAACCGAATTGCATTCTGTCCAACGCCAGGATTGTCGAATGACTTGCATATAGAAATAAAGTTGATCAGATGCATATTCAGATCATCGCCTGCTAGTCCACCAAATAATCCCTTGAGTTGCAATAACTGAATCATGGTGCTCGTGATGTTGAACTTGGCTCCGGGCGCCAATGGCGGAAGAATAATGGCTCCGGTGGCACCAGCTCCATCAAGATCATCATCATCGTCATCGAATGGTATTTGCATGGCTCGGCATTCACGCCGAAATCTTTCTTGACGATCTCTTCTGTTTGCCGATGTCGCCACCTCAGCATCACGCCTAGGGTTTAGTAGCTCATCATCACCCAGATCCTCATCATCGGGTTCTGCTGCTCGCCCAAGGTTATCAATATTCTGTTGATGTACTTGGGCAGCGGCCAACGCAGCTAGTCTAGCCTGCTCCTGTTGAGCAGCCCTTCTCTCAATATCACGTTGTGCATCCATCCTTCCAATAAGTTGCGGTTCAGGGTTTATAGGAAATAATGGTTGTCCCGAACTTCGAGTATTTGGAACGCACTGAACAAAAACCTGCAGAAAACAAAAACAACAACTAAAAGGAAAGTACGAGAATCTTTGACCAAAGAGTCTAGTAATTGTCACAAACTTAGTTGACAACCGTATTCCCCGACAACGGCGCCAAAATTTGATAACGCTCAAACTACAGCTCTCGTAAGAGTGTAAGCGGTCGTTGTCAAATATAGAACCCAACTGGGTTGGCTGTCGAATCCCACAGGGAATACTTGGTCACTAAGTAAGCAAAGATTATTAGACTTTTGGTGAAAGTTTCATAAAAATGGGGGGATTGTAGCGTGAATTTAAGAGTATCAAAAATAGTAATGTAAGAACGGAAAATAGAAGAGTAAAACGGATTGCTTGGTTGGTTTTGATCAATGAGAATTTAGAGATAGGGTTATGTCCACCTTATGAGTTATACGTATCTATTGACTATGAGTTATGCGGAATTCAGACATGCATGCGCTTATAGAGAATCGTATTCTATGGTAAATCCAGGCGTCTTTCGACCATCAAGGATTATTTCACTTTAACTCTTTCGAGCTTAAAGCGTATCTAATGGTACAGATTCTCCAAGAGGTTAATCCAGTTACGGCACTAACTTTTTAACAGGGGTTGGTGCCCTATTACCTTGACATTATCTCTTTTCCAGACATGTAACTTTTCTTTCGAACAAGTTAATACTATACTGGCGTATTCTATATGTTTGCAACCACAGGAATTTAGATTAAGATGAAGAGAATAATGATATAAGCAGCATACGTGTCAAGAATTCACAAACTCATAGCAATAGATAGTGTCTCATAAGGCTTCCATAACCCCAACAGAGAAGTTTAGCTACTCATGAGTGCAACGGAAATCACAATAGACATTATTATCATACCAAAATAAGAGTCTAACGTGAAGTATGCTTTGGTAGTGCTTGTGGCATGAATTCCTTGCAAGTAGCGTTTCTCTTGTTGTGAGAATTTAGAAGTTGATGAAGAGAAAGTAATAAGAATGAATTGAAAGTGTTGAATAAATAATAAAAAGTAATTGATTGAAGAAGTATCAAGTATGAAGTATGAAAAACTTCAGTAAAATAGGGTATTTATAATACCCATATCCTATTCCTACTAGGCTACTGCGTACTTATCCTAATCCTAATAAGTTACTGAATCATTATCCTAATCCTACTAAGTTACTGTTGATTCCCAAAGTCTTTGAAAATGTTGTTTTTGCCCGGGACAGGTTTTCCATACATCACTTTTAGTCCCTAGGCGTCCAAGCTCTGCTTTCCTTCTTTCGTGAAGCTTCCTTTGGCATCAAGTTATCCATAAAATGCTGAAATCTTCATCATTTATACCTGAAAACTTGCTAATCACGTTTGTTAGCTTACTTACAGGAAAGAGGACTACAAGTGGCATGAATTATGTATTTTGTCCTCAAAACTTAGCTAAAATATGGGTAGATTATAGCACTTTAGGCGTGTAAATACGCCTATCATCATTATTCCTGAGTCAATTTCGAAGCCCCCTAAAAGACAATCTCATGGCATATGGATACGAAAAATTGAAAGAAGGAAAATGGGTTAAAGTCTCATCTTTGAAGCGGCTAAGAGACTTGAAAAGTCTCATTTATTTATTTATTTATTTATTGTTGTTTTATTTATTTATTCATTTGGGCCTTGAAGTCAAAGTTGTAAACTAATACAGGTAGAGCAAATTATGAGCCAAAGCCTAATATTTAGATTAGGACAGGTGAAAATGGGTAGAAAGCCCAATAATTAGATTAAGATAGAAATAATGGATTTGGGCTTACTAGCCTAAGTCTTCTATTTCTCTCCTTTCCTCTTTCTGTGCTTACTTGTCATTTTATTTGCTTAGACTTAAATAAACTCCCTATTAAGTCGTCAAACTAATTTTTAAAACAAGTTTGCTTTCACTTTTCTTTTTTCAAAAAGCAAATTTTCTTTTAAAAGTTAGTCAAAAAATTATTTTTAAACAGTCCAGTTAACCGCAAGTTAGCGGACATTTTAGGTGCCTTAAAAACCTTCCTAAAATGTTAATAAGAACCGCTTACCTAGAATTTTGAAACATAAATAATTTTTTCTGTTTTGAATCATTTGATTAATTTATAAAGGTTTTCTTAATTTTTCTAAATAAATTAAGTGGCAACTCTAAAAGGTCATTTTTTCGAAAAACAGGTATGTTGAGACTTTTCTCTTATGATATATATTATTTGCTTGATCCAGGGTCTATTCTTTCTTATGTGACCCCGTATGTTGCTGTGCATCTTGATTATGGTCTCGAGAGTCTGTTAATTCCCTTTTTTTGTTTCTACCCTGGTCGGAGACCCTTTGATTGTTAGAAGGGTCTATAAAGGGTGTGTGATATCAGTTAGTGGTAGAGATACTCTTGTAGACTTGATAAATTTGGACATGGTTGATTTTGATGTCATTCTGGGGATGGATTGGTTGTACTCTTTCTATGTTTCCTTAGATTGTCGGACCCGTAGGGTCATGTTTAAATTCCTTAATGAGCCGGTGATTGTATGGAAAGGTGGTTCCCTAGTGCCTTAGGGAAGGTTCATTTCTTATCTAAAGGCCTAAAAGTTGATTTCAATGGGATTTTTGTATCATTTGGTTCAGGTTAAAGATTCTAACTCAAAAAATCCTTCTCTAGAATCCATTCCCGTGGTTAATGAGTTTCCCGAGATATTTCTCAATGATCTTTTCGGTGTTCCTGCTGATAGGAAAATTGATTTTGGGATTGATCTTGTTTCGGACACTCGTTTGATTTCTATTCCTCCTTATAGAATGGCTCAGGCGGAGCTAAAAGAGCTTAAGGAACAATTGAATGACCTCTTAGATAAAGGTTTTATCCATCCTAGTGTGTCTCCGTGAGGTGCTTTCGTGTTGTTCGTGCGCAAGAAGGATGGTTCTTTTCGTATGTACATTGATTACCGTCAATTGAACAAAGTGACCGTAAAGAATAAATATCCTCTTCCTAGGATCGATGATTTGGTTGATCAACTTTAGGGTGCAAAGTGTTTCTCTAAGGTTGATCTTAGATCGGGTTATCATAAACTTAAGATTATGGATGTTGATATCCCTAAGACTGCCTTTAGAACTTGGTATGGTCACTATGAGTTTCTAGTCATGTCTTTTGGGTTAACTAATGCCCCGACGGCATTTATGGCCTTGATGAATTGGGTCTTCCGTCCATTTTTGGACATGTTTGTCATTGTTTTCATTGATGACATCTTAGTTTATTCTAAGAGTGAGGCGGATCATATATATCACTTCCATGCTATGTTGCAAACTTTGAAGGATCATCATTTGTATGCCAAGTTCTCCAATTGTCAGTTTTAGTTGAAAGCCATCGTTTTCCTTGGTCATGTCATCTCTAGTAAGGGATCATGGTAGATCCCCAAACCTATGATTCCAACCGATATTCGGAGCTTCTTGAGTCTAGCTAGTTACTATAAAAGATTTATGGAGAGTTTCTCTTCTATAGTTGCCCCATTGACAAAGCTGACCCAAAAGAAGGTTAAGTTCTTGTGGTCCGATGCGTGTGAGGGTAGTTTTGAGAAGTTGAAAGATAATTTAACTTTGGTTTCGGTTTTGACCTTGTTCGAGGGTAGTGATGGTTTTGTGGTATATTGTGATGCTTCTCTTGTCGGTCTCGATTGCGTATTGATGCAACATGATAGGGTGGTGGCCTATGATTCTATTCAATTGAAAGTTCATGATAAGAACTACCCTAATCATTACCTAGAGTTGTTAGCCATAGTTTTTGCGTTAAAGATTTGTCGACATTACCTTTATGGGGTTCATGTCGATATCTTTTCTGATCATAAGAGTCTCCAATATATGTTTACCCAAAAGGAATTAAATCTTCGGCGAAGAAGGTGGCTTGAGTTGTTGAAAGACTATGATATGAGTCTTCATTACCATCCTGGTAAGGCGAATGTAGTCGTCGATGGTCTTAGTAGATTATCCATGAGGAGTTTGGCTCATGTAGATAAGAATAAGCGGGAATTGGTAAAGGACATTCATCGTTTGGATAATCTTTAAGTTTGACTTTCAGACTCCAAGGATGGTGGTGTATTTGTGCTCCTGGTATCTCAATCGTCTCTTGTTGTTGAGATAAAGGAAAAGCAAGCATTAAACCCTGACTTGATGAAGATCAAGAGTGATATAGGTCAACACAAAGTTGCGGACTTTGTGATTGGTGGTGATGGTATCTTAAGATACCAAGGTAGGCTATGTGTTCCCGATGTTGATGGATTGAGGGAAAGGGTCATGGCTTAGGCTCATGAATCCCGTCACGCCATTCATCCCAATTCCACCAAGATGTAGCATGACCTTTGAGGGTTCTGCTGGTAGAGAAATATAAAACGTGATTTGGCTAGCTATGTGGCCAAGTGTTTGGTGTGTCAACAAGTGAAAGTTGAGCACATGAGGCCCGGTGGGTTGTACCAAGAAATTATGTTGCCCAAATAGAAGTGGGAGGAAATTAATATGGATTTATTTACCGGTCTTCCTTGATCTCAGAATCAATGTGATTCTATTTGGGTCATTGTTGATAGAATGACCAAGTCCGTTCACTTTTTACACGTGAGGACAAATTATTCAGCGAAAGATTATGCTAAGTTGTATCTTGCAAAGATTGTGAAGCTGCACGGCCCTCTAATTTTTGTTATCTCAATCGTGGTCCTCCATTTTCATCCCACTTTTAGAAGTCGCTCCAAAATGGTTTGGGTACTAGAGTATGCCTTAGTACCACTTTCCACCCGCAAATGAATGGGCAAGCTAAAAGGACCATCCAAATTTTGGAGGATATGTTGCGAGCTTATGTGTTTGATTATGGTGGTAGTTGGTAAGACCAGTTGCCTTTGATTGAGTTCTCCTATAATAATAGTTACCACTCTAGTATTGGCATGGTCCCTTTTGAGGCATTGTATGGTAGGAGATATTGATCTCTTATTGGGTGGTACGAAGGTTGTGAGGGTAAGTTTCTTGGCCCCGATTTAGTTTAACAAGCCTTAGAGAAGGTGAAGGTGATTCTTACAGGTTGAAAACTGCTCAAAGTTGCCAAAAGTCCTATGCGGATGTGAGGCATAGGGACTTAAAGTTTAGTGTTGGCGATTGGGTATTCTTGAAAGTATCTCTCATGAAGGGAGTGATGCAATTTGGTAAGAAGGGGAAGCTTAGTCCCCGATATGTTGGCCCCTACTTGATTTTAAAGAGGGTTGGCAATGTTGCCTAGGAGTAGGAGTTGCCTTCTAGTATGAACTCCATTCACCCGGTTTTCCATGTCTCTATGTTGCGGAAATGTGTGGGCGATCTGTCGTTGGTTGTTCCCTTGAAGGATGTTGATATCTCGGACTCTTTGTCCTATAAGGAGATCCTGATGAGGATCTTGGATCGACAAGTTCACCGGTTGCAAAAGAAAGAAGTGGCTTAGGTGAAGGTTCTATGGAGGAACCAAAAGTCCGAGAAAGCTACTTGGGAAGTGAAAGAGGACATGAAATCCAAGTACCCGCATTTGTTTCCTATTTCGGAAACTTGGGATGGAGGTATGTGTTGATCTCCGTGCTTTAATTTATGTCTTTGATAGACAATGGGTTAAAGTCTCCAATGTGTTGAGTTGATTTGTGTTTTGTTAGACCATGGGTTCAAGTTCCTAATGCTTTAAAACTATACGTGTCCTTGTTGTGATGGGTTTAAGTCCCTAATCCTTGAATTGAGCAATTATCCTTGATAAGTTGATGGATTGAAGTCCCTAACAGGTTGTTTGGATGGTGGTTTTCTATGGTATGGTATGGTATGGTATGGGTAGGAAACCATGTTTGTTTTGATTGTTTTTTAAAAGGCATGGTATGGTATGGTAACATTTCATAGTTTGGGAACCATGGAATAGGCCAATTTTTTGAACCACCGATTTGGTGGTTTTGCATGGTTTTCTTATTTATTTTTCCAACTATGCCCTCATACAATATTTTCTATTTCCATTTTACCCTTTGCCTCATATTATTAACAACCTTAATATGTAATAATTTTTACCCACAAACCAAATCAAACAAAAAAAATATTATTAAACAATAGTGAATGATACAGTCTATCCAAATATAGTACTGTACCATACCATACTGTACCATACCATACCATACATTATGAAACCATGATAAACCACCATCCAAACAGAGTGTAAGTTGTGAAATGAGTAACTGTTGATAAGTAAGGGCTTAAGTCCTTAAGCTTTGCAATGAACAAGTGTCTTGATAAATAATGGGTTTGAGTCCCAAAGACGATGACGTGAATAATTGATTGATAATGAGCATGTTGTGTGTTATGTCCTTGTTGTATTCTTGTTCTAACTTGTTTGAAGGTTGTTTTGATATGTGATAATGTGTTAACTTGTGTTTATTGCTTGCCCTACCCGTCATTCACGGACGAATGATCCAAGTAGAGAAGAATTGAAACACCTAGACTTTGATCTATTGAAAAAAATTCTCCATTTGATGTCACAAAGGTAGGTACAACTAGCACTACTAAAAAAATGTCAAAAACCGACGGCCAGAGTCGCTTTTTGGGGCAAAAGCGACGGAGTCCGTTGCTTTTTTTCATCTCAAAAAAGGACATTATTTTTTGAAAACGATGGCGTACATCGCTTTTAGAGAAAAAAATATTTTGTTGTTTTTTGAAAAATCAACGTTGTGCGTCGCTTTTTGTTCTTCATGTGAAGAACACATGATGAACAAAAAACGACGGACAACGTTGCTTTATTGAAAAAAAATATTTTTTTTTCAGAAAAATTGACACTGTCCGTCGTAATTTGAGAAAAATAAAATATTTTTTTTAAAAAAAAGCGACGTTGGTCGTCGCTTTTTATTCTTCATAATGAATAAAATGGAACGTCGGTCGTCGCTTTTTGTTCTTCATAATGAATAAAAAGCGACGTTGATAGTCACTTTTTGTTCTTCATAATGACTAAAAAAGCAACGGCTGTCGTCGCTTTTCTGCATTTTTTTATGCAGAAATCTGCATTTTCTGTATCCCACCTGCCAAATAAAAATGCAATTCAATAAATACATCCCTCATGCAACATACATTATTACAATAATCATACAACATGCTATGTCAATAAATCATTTAAGCAATTCAAATCAACAACACTTAAACAATGAATCCAGCAATATTCAAAATACTTAAAACACTCCTAAAGATTTTTCACTAATTAAAAGCTAAGTTCAAAAATATCTAAAAATTATCTCAAAGTTAAGTCCAACAACACTAAGGACTAGCCCCAACAAACTCCTCATCACTATTTGTTTCCTTTTCACTACTTAAATCAGGAGCAACGGTCTGTGCCAAGCCACGTCTAAGATGTGCAATCTGATGTGACATAGCAACATGTCTCTCAAAAATTATAGAAATGGCCTAATCGTGCTTTGTCAACCTATAACACATTGTCTGAAAATCAATTGACTAGTGTTATATGACTAGTATGTATATATATATATATATATATATATATAGAGAGAGAGAGAGAGAGAGAGAAAGAGAGAGAGAGAGAGAGAGTTAACTGAATAATAATTAATCATTTTCAACTCTCTAATTCACTTCTCAAGTGACTAAACTTAACCATTTTCAAATCATGAATTCACATTTCATGTATCAACACTAAACCAATTTCAAGTCATGAATTCACGTTTTCAACTGATTACACTTTACAAATTTCAAGTCATGAATTCAAATTTTCAAGTGATTACACTTTACAAATTTCAAAACACAAGTTCACCTTTCAAGAACTACACTAAACCATTTTCAAGTCGCTAATCCACTTTTTAAGTGACTAGTACACATTTCAAAACACTAAACTTAATCATTTTCAACTCTCTAATTCACTTCTCAAGTGACCAAACTTAACCATTTTCAAGTCATGAATTCACATTTCAAGTATCAACACTAAACCAATTTCAAGTCATGAATTCACATTTTCAAGTGATTACACCTTACAAATTTCAAAACACAAGTTCACCTTTCAAGAACTACACTAAACCATTTTCAAGTCGCTAATCCACTTTTCAAGTGGCTAGTACATATTTCAAAATACTACACTTAACCATTTTCAGCTCTCTAATTCACTTCTCAAGTGACTAAACTTAACCATTTTTAAGTCATGAATTCACATTTCAAGTATCAACACTAAACAAATTTCAAGTCATGAATTCACATTTTCAAGTGATTACACTTTACAAATTTCAAGTCATGAATTCAAATTTTCAAGTGATTACACTTTACAAATTTCAAAACACAAGTTCATCTTTCAAGAACTACACTAAACCATTTTCAAGTTGCTAATCGACTTTTCAAGTGACTAGTACACATTTCCAAACACTACACTTAATCATTTTCAACTCTCTAATTCACTTCTCAAGTGACTAAACTTAACCATTTTCAAGTCATGAAATCACATTTCAAGTATCAACACTAAACCAATTTCAAGTCGTGAATTCACATTTTCAAGTGATTACACTTTACAAATTTCAAAACACAAGTTCACCTTTCAAGAACTACATTAAACCATTTTCAAGTGCTAATCCACTTTTCAAGTGACTAGTACACATTTCAAAATACTACACTTAACCATTTTCAACTCTCTAATTTACTTCTCAAGTGACTAAACTTAACCATTTTCAAGTCATGAATTCACATTTTAAGTATCAACATTAAACCAATTTCAAGTCATGAATTCACATTTTCAAGTGATTACACTTTACAAATTTTAAAACACAAGTTCACCTTTCAAGAACTGCGCTAAACCATTTTCAAGTCGCTAGTCCACTTTTCAAGTAACTAGTACACATTTTAAAATACTATACTTAACCATTTTCAACTCTCTAATTCACTTCTCAAGTGACCAAACTTAACCATTTTCAAATCATGAATTCACTTTTCAAGTATCAACACTAAACTAATTTCAAGTCATGAATTCACATTTTCAAGTGATTACACTTTACAAATTTAAGTCATGAATTCACATTTTCAAGTGATTACACTTTACAAAATTTCAAAACACAAGTTCACCTTTCAAGAACTACACTAAACCATTTTCAAGTCGCTAATCCACTTTTTAAGTGACTAATATACATTTCAAAACACTACACTTAACCATTTTCAACTCTCTAATTCACTTCTCAAGTGACTAAACTTAACCATTTTCAAGTCATGAATTTACATTTCAAGTATCAACACTAAATCAATTTCAAGTCATGGATTCACATTTTCAAGTGATTACAGTTTACAAATTTCAAGTCATGAATACCCACTCATTAAATTAGTTTCCTGTAACTTGTTGATTTTGTCAACTAAAAATCGGCTTGATTTGTTACATATGTTTTCCTTAATTAAGTATTTAGTTTTCATATTCATGTATTTTAGAGGGGTTTATTAAACAACTTTGCTGAGGCGAGGGTTTTGCTTTACATTTTTACTTCTGCAATTATCAAGAATTTATATTTGGCTCAATAGTTTTTTATCTCAGACAAAAGATAATGTAAACGGAGAAGGACCAAAACTATCATTATGCTATTGAATTTGTTTCAAAATTACTTCTTGCGTTATTTTCATATTTCAAAATATTCCTAAGATTTGAGCGTTAACTAGATGGAACATAAATAGTAAGACATTGCAGCTTATAAGTAGTCCACATGGATTGATAATTTTGAAACAATGAGTCCGCAACTACAAAGCAAACCCACCCACAATATCTTGTCCTTTTACTAGCCAAAATTATTAAAATTATTGTTTTTTCAAAATAGAGAGATTTGAGGAGTTAAAATCTAGAGTTATTTAAGAAATTTTCATCATTTTTGTTCTAAAACTTGAGGATTTAAATTCTTCCACCATTGTCTTGAGAAGAGACTGAAGATTTTGTCTTTTGTTTGGTAAAGCTTAATTGATACATACAAATTTCTTCTTTTTGTGTTTTGGAAAAGAGAAATCTAAACATAGCTTAATTTCAAATCAAAACTTGACTTACTAAAATCACCATCTCAAAACAATATCCTTCATGATTTTTACTCTTTTTTGGTGTCAATTGGTCCCATTTTTTTGTTGATGGTGCTGGTTGGCTGATTTTGCCGGTTGCATGGCCGGTGAGGCAGATGCAGGTGTTGCATGGTAGCAGCGGCGTTGACTGATGGATGGAGTGATGTTGGCGGTGACGGCTGTTTGAATGGAGGAGGTGGTGCCGGTGGTTGGCTGCTTGTGGTGGCTACCATGGTGTTGTGGCATTTGGCGATAGAGGGAGACGCGACTGTTAGCCTCGGTGTGACGATCGACGGAGAGAGAGGTCTTGAGGGAGAGAGGAGGATCGTGGGTGATGGGATGGCCAGCGGAAGCCATGGATGCTGATAGAGAGGAGATGAGAGTGTAGAGAGAGAAGGTAGAGAGAGAGGGCTGATGTGCAACTCTTTTTTGTGAAAAATAAAAACTAGGGTTTGGTGTTTTGAGTTAAAAAAGGAAAGAATGAGTTGAACGATCTCAGCCGTTGGATTAGTTTTGATCAATGGCTGAGATTAAAATTATTTAAAAAGAAGGTCACCCATTGAATTTTAATTTGGGGGTTAAAAATTGGATCAATTTTGGCTATAATTACAATAAATTGAATAGAACTTGGGCTAAAATCATTATATTGTGGTAAAAATTAGGTCAAAAACTAAATAGATTAGACAAATTGATTTAATTTAGGTTGTTTACTTAAATAATAGTAATAAAAATAACAAACAATAATAATACTAATAATAAAATAATAATGAAAACTTGACAATGTATTTGCAAAAAATGTGAGTGTGCACAATTACGTGATAAATGATTTAATAAATATTAATAAAAATCATGTAAAATGTCGTATTTGAGTTAGAAAATTATAAAAAAATGATAATAAAAATAATTTGAGCCTTTTGATCATGAATGTGACACGTCAGTATGTATTTTAATATAAGAATAATGTGTAAAAAATAATAATAATTAAATTTAAATAATTTTGATAAAATAGCAGCCTAAAGGAGTATCGGGAGGTCAAAATTGGGTGTCAACAACACAATTAAATCAATTTAGTCCCACAAATTAGGTCTGTGGAGGGTACAGTGTACTCAGACCTTCTCGAAAACCTATTCAAGCTTGAAGATTCATGTAAAATAAAACACATCATGTAGGATTTTTGCTGCAATTAATATTTCATTTTTTTCTTGTTAATTAGTTGCTACTATTTCTATGTTATGCATATTTTCTTATTGGTTAAACCGAAAACGAACCGTTAAGGACTAAAAATCGATTAGAAAAATACCCTATTGATTTGATTATTGGTTTAACTTATTTAAAAATCGATAACCAATAAACCAAACCGATAATATATAAAATCAATTCGAACAGACCGATGCACACCCTTAATTTCAAGAAAAAATAGTGAAAATTAATTTTAATATTGACTGTTGATCAAATATGATGAACGACTAAGATTAAAATTGAGGAGATGAGTCAAATTAGGATTCGAAATTGGGTTAAAAAAGATTGAATTGGATATTTTGATTACGTTAATACAATGTATTAATATGATGAATTTGTCGGTTAATTGGCTTCATTATTATAACTTCAGCAGTGTATTATTACCTCGATCATATGATGTTAACGTATTATTCAAAATATTTGGATATATAGATTCAATTAGTTAGCTTTTAACTAGTATATCTAACTTAACTTTCAAACGAAAGCCAGACGTACAAGTGGATAAACCGCAGATATGTATACTAGACAATTTATGGATAACTTATAATAGAAGTGACATTAATTATTTTATTTCAGTTCTAAACGCATTAAGTTACTATTTTACTGAGAAAAATACTACTAACTAGTTTAAATTCTATGTTGTTCTCAGAGGACAGCGGCAGGGAGTGTTCCAGACTTGGATAGAGGTAATGGATGCCATAAAAGATTATAGAACACCTCTTTATAAAGGTTTTTATGACCTCTCAGAAACTCTAGACTATGCCCGGAGAAGTTTCGGATCAAATTATTTTATTACTCCAGCTTTAAGACCAGAAACACAAAAAATTCCTCAATATAATATTAACAAAAACATAGACAAAATTATATTTTGTGATCATTGTTCCTCTATGACCGGAGCTTTTCAAAGACTGAATCAAGCCAATGAAGTTTTCAAACAAGATAATGAAAACCTTGTAAAATAAAAAGGATAGATGTTAGAACATATAAATATTTTACAAGACCGTATAAAAATCCTTCATTTTGAACTTTCACAATAGACTCAGCCAATTTATGAGACCCAGCCAAAGAGTTCTCCATCTTCTTTAAAAATAAAAAACCCCACTGTATCAGGTAATGATACAACTAGTCCAGCTCAAACAGTAGCTGGTAAAGACTTCTCAAATCCGTTAATGGGTGTGCATTCCCCAATGAATGTAGCAAGACCCACTATATTGGGTAATGATATAGCTAGTCCAGGTCAAACGGTAGCTGGTAAAGACTCATCAAATCCATTGATGGGTGTACATTTCCCAATAAATTCAACAAGACCCACTGTATCGGGTAATGATACAGCTAGTCCAGCTCAAATGGTAGCTGGTAAAGACTCATCAAATCCGTTGATGGCTGACACTTTGCCAAAAAGTATAGGGAGAATAGTCCCATTTAGTTTTAAAAAAGCTAGTTCTAAAAACACAAGTACTCAGACAATAGATGAAGCGAGTTCTTCTCAAAATAAGAAGGGTTTTTCATTAAGAAAAAAGAAAAATGAAAAAAAGAAATATAAAAAAAATAATAGCAGACTCACTAAAAAAGTTGTTAGTAGAGCAATCGCCTAAGGAGATATCTATGAATCCAGAACCACCAGAACAAAGACCCAGAATTCCTTTAATTTCAAGAGAAGAGACAAGAACTGGAACAAGACTAGGATTATCAAACGGAGACAGTGATGAATATGAACGAGAATATAACTCAGCCATGGATCAATTTGCCCAAGACCCAAATGCAGATGATGATTCAGGAATAGAGTTTGGCTCAGAGGCTTTACATAATTTGGATATGTAAGCAATGACGATATCTACAAAAGACAAAATAGCAGACGTATGCAATATCAGATAAATAAATGAACGGAGGAGAATTAAAGAAAGATATTAGCCGTCGGGCCCACCCAAGTTGATAAGTCTTGCTAAAGTGTTTACAAAGGATTTGAAATCCACAAAAAAGTAAGATTTGAAGTCCAAAAATGCCTATAAATACCCCCTTATGGAAGACAAAAACATGTACCAAAGAGAGAGAAAAAATCAAGAGTGTGAAAGTTTTCATAAAGTTCTTAGCTGTTCTTAAAGTTCTTAATTTCCAAAGTTTGTAAGTTACTTCAAAAAAAAAAAGAGGAGTGTGTGAAAAGTGTGAAAAGTTTTCTTAGTTCTTCATTTTCCGGTAGCTGTTAAGTTTTCAGGGGACTCCCGAAAGGGAAACCTCACTTCTTCATTAAGGCATGTAAGTAGTAGTTACATAGGTCCTTGTAATTTTCTTCCAAGTTTGTAAATTATGTTTGAATTAATTAAGTTTATATTTTCTTTCACATATGTTTTATTATTAAGATCCGGATCACCGGTTGTTTTCTGACAGTTTTTCTGATCTTGTAAAATTTGTAAATTACTTATAAAAATACCCTCAATATATGGTTATTCTTTCAGTGTTTTAGCAATAACGATGGATTAATCTGTAAATTCCTAGGGACTTGGAGAGTCTGAAGAAGATTGAAAGAACAACTGTTGTTATTTTCTCAGAGTGTGATTAAAGAAGATATTGCTAAAATACCTAAAACTGAAGAGAAAGAGATGAACAGGGTATATAAAAAATCAATAAACCAAAAAATACAAAATAATATATGTTGGGAGAAAATACACTTAGACCTTTATGACTTGGACACTTACACTGGACTAAGGACAATGAAAGAGGGAGGACTGAGTAGGGCTTTACACCATATTAAAACAAACTCACCATAATTCTATGTTAATATCTTAATATTACTCACCTACTTTAATAACTTAAAAAATTACCTACTTGCTTTAATAACTTGTTTATTTTATTTTACTAACTATATCCACGTGTCTAACGTATATATATACTTAGACTTATATTGTTTATACATATACTAGTCACTATTTATTATTACTTTTGTTTATATATTATTAATATATATATCTACTTATTATATATTATATATATATATATTATCTGCTTAATAGTGTATACTAGTTATATACATTATTATATATATATACTAATTACTAAGTTATTAAATATATATATATATATATATATATATATATATATTACTATTATTAGCTGCCTATTCATCTTATATCTAGCTTATATCTGCGTACTACCTCTGTTTATTATTATTAACTATACTCATTATCAACTAGCTGCTCATTATTGGTATCAAAGTCGTAAGATTCTAGGAGACTTTATTATATGAATTATTCAAGAACACAGAAAAGAAAGCCTAGACCCTACAAACGTTTAATAATATTAGATTCAGAATATTATTAGTCTCAGAGAAGTTTAAAGGACCAACTTAAAAATTTATACAAAGTACGTATTGCAACATAAGGAATTAAGCATAAAATTATTTGAACTTTCCCAACAATCTAGAGAAGAAACTTGGACTGAACTACAAGAGGTAGATACTAGATTAAGAGAAGTTACAGAACAAATAGCTTATATTAACCATGAGCTTTGGGTAGATAAGATTTTAAGAGATATGCACCCTTTTTATTTGGCTTAATGAATAGACCACCTAAAAATACAAAACCATTAAAAGAAATTGAAAACAATTTAAATAGTTTATACATAGACTATAAAAGACTTAATACTACAAAAGAAGACCCTATAACCTTAGATAAACTAATCACTACAATATCCGAGTTAGAATATCATTTAATAAAACATCTTAAGTTTAGAAATAATAATAGATGAAAAGACATCCTTTTGCTAAAAATATATGAGATAGATATTGGTTTTTATATGAAGAAATAAAACAAAAGGAAGAGAAAGAAGAACTAGAAATATTTTTAAGTATTTATTTAGATTTATTAAAATGTATAGACATTTCACAATCAGAATTATTCAAAGAATATGTAAGTGAAATAAGTTGGGAATTACAGGGAACTGGTGTTGACATATTTAACCATAATAGAAGAATAAGCTATTATAGGAGACGTTGTGACCAAGTAAGTATTCCTTTAGGGTAAAAATACATGAAAACGCATTCTTTTGCGAGAAAAATACAAAGAGAATATAATCATTTATATAAAGAAATAAGACAAAGAAACGATTTTTTAAGAGTAGAACAAAGACTAATAAATCAAATAGAAATATTAGAAACTACAGAATTACCAGAAGCAATCATTATTTCAAAATTTATAAATTCAGTAAGTTGCATAAATCATATAAGTTTGCTAAAGTGTAGATTAGAAAGTATTAGATATTGTATAAACTATAGGAATTTTAGAATACAAATAGCTATAAAATAGTGTAGGAATAATACACCCTCTTTAGGATAAAAAAGAATAGTAGTATAAAAACAGATAATTTAAAGAAGCTAGAATATTTAGATCTAACAATCCCAGCTGAAAAGAAATATAGACGTTTAAAAGATAATTCTCTTATTAGATGTAATTTTAACAATGGAGAACATACTTTATATGGAGAAAATCCATAATTAAATACTATTACATATTTTATAATAAACCTAGGAGAAAAGACTCAACAAGAAAATACAAAAATATTAAAAACTCTAGAGATATTAGAAGACCTGCAAAACAAACAAAAGAAATTGTTAGATAAAATAGAATTAAATTTTGATTTCTTAAAGAACCAACAAGCAGAATTAGAAAAGTAATTCAAAGATTTAATTAATAAAGACAAAGGTAATTTGGAAAATCTTGAAATAAGGCTAGTATTACAAGAAGTACAAAGACAAATTAATAAAATAAAAAATGTAATACTCTCATGAATGATATACTCCAAGATAAACTTTATTTAGCAATATTAAAAAAGGCAGCACAGATCCAACCAAATCCCGAAGGAGACCATCAACCCTAGGGAAAAGCAGACTCGTTAATCATAAAACAAAATAATATTATAATTTTGTTACTATTAGAACTGACTAAGAACCTAGAAAAAGAAACCCTAGAAAAAGACAGTCAAGATAAAAATATAGAAGAATTAATAAAACAACTAAAAAGGATAGAAATAACCCCTCAAAATGAACTAAATGAAGCTAGAATAACTATACCAACTAAGCCAAAACCATGGACCATTTTTCAGCATCCCCAAGTAGAAAAAGATCAAGTTTTACCCAAAACAGTTTAACAAATAATGTGCTATCAAAAATAATAAATAAACCAAGAATGACTTCAAGACAACAGTTAGAAGAAGTAATAGACGTAGATGAAGAAATACAATTATTCCAACAAAATAAATTAAAACTATTAAATGCTAAAACATTGTCTAATGAAGGAATGTTTTCAAAAGCACAACTATATAGGCATTATAAAGAAGAACAGATGTGTGTTATCGGAGAAAATAGTTGTAGCATAAATTTATTAAGCTCAGACTCTTTAAAAGAAATCATGAAATTAGACATGAATCTTATGCACATGGAATTAATAGTAATAGGCATAAGAGGTTTAACTAGAAAAAATTTAGGAACTAAAGTATTAATCACAATATATGATAATAGATGGTCAGACATAGAAAGATCTATAATAGGAACAACTGAAGCAGACATGACTAATAATGGAGGACTTTTTTATTGTAGTCCAGATTATATGATAAATACCTTAGAATTCGAAAAGCATAGTAAAATAGGTGTACAAACTAAGGATATGAAGAAATGAATAATGGAAATAATTTACTTATATGTGTAGGTTTTATAGGAAAACTTACCACTAATAGTAGTATAAAGTTTAATCTAAAGATAGATAATGTAGTAAGTTTAATGGGAAAGAAAGGTATTAAATTACTAAAATCCCTAAAAATAAACTCAGAAAAATATACAAGATTAGAATGGAATTTAGAAAAAATTACTAAAAAAGAAATACTAAAGCCAACCGATCATTTAATGTATATAAACTGTAAAGGAAAAGCTTCAGTAAGATTCACAGACTAACAATATACAAATGAAAAAGAAACTAATAAAGAAATTGAAGAATGTGAAAATACTAATTTTATGAACATAGAAATATTAGAAAAAGGTTTTGAAGTAAATAAAGCTATAATAAAAGCAGAAGCCCTATATGAAATAAATAGCAATAGCGTATTTAAATGTACAGGTTGTAAATTAGGGAATTTAAAACTTGAAGAAATGAAAGAACATTTTATAAAATGTGAATTAAGAATAGATAATTATGGTTATACACGTAAAAAGGAACTAAAAAGTGAAGACGAAGAATCAAATTATAGTATAGAAGAAAGTATAAAGGAATTTATGGAAAGCACAACAAGTTCCTCAAGCCCTTTCGAAAGAACAACCGGTATGCAAAACGTACCATTAACAAAAGGAAATTTACCAAGACATAGAGTATTTAGAACAAACCCAAACACTCTAACAGAACAAGACATAAAACCTAGAGGAAAAAGAATGCCAATAGAAGAACCCATTAGATTACAAGAAGGAAGTAATAAAGGAAAAATTTTAAACTTGTCAGCCCATGTCCCTCAGGCATGGAATCATGTAATAGACATATGAAAAAATGTAGTTGTAGCAGACTACATACAACATATACAGGGTAATCAAGAACCAGATGCAGAAATTATGTATAGATATATAGAAACATTTCTAGGAGAAAGTATTAAAGCACTTTGGGAAGCTTATAAAATAATATTCCCACAAGAATTTCAAGAATTAGTAGAACTAGGCTCAAATCCATACAATTTTATAAATAAAGTACATACTCTACTAACAGGCCAAGATCCCAATAGTGGATTAGTAGTATTACAACAAAGAGCTTTAATAAATTTAGAACAATTAAGTATAAATCATTGGTCAAGAATTAAAGAATTTTTAAATGATTACTTTTATTATTGTACAATTTGTGGAAACTCATTTGATCAGACTCTAGGAGCTAGATTATTTAATCAATTATCAGGAGCTTTAGGAAGAGAGATAGAAGAAAAATGGTCTAAAAGAGAATGAGTAATACAAAATCCAAACAACCCATGGTCAATAGGACAAAAAATACAACATGTAATGGATATATTACAAGAAAAATGTACAAATATACAAATACAAAAATAATTAAAAAGAAGTGATACAGATTTTTGTAAGACCATATATGCTACTCAACATTATGATCAAGATTATAAAAAGAAAAAATATAAAAAGACTATCGCCTTAAGAAGAAATATTACTTGAGGAGATCAAATACGAGAAAATCATACTTAGATAAGAATAAACATGTGAGAAAATATAACACTGGTAGAACCTACAAGAATAAATTAGAATGTTTTACTTGCGGAAGTATAGAGCATTTAGTAAATACTTGTCCAAAAAGAAATAACAATAGATCTAGAAATGCACAATTAATATAGGATGCGAATGAGAATGGTATGTAATGAACAAAAGAAAATTAGTACAGCCAAGGTTTTAGCGAGAATAAAAATTCAAGACCATGAGTTCGAGACTTTAGCTATAGTTGATTCAGGATGTACAAGGAGCATTTTAAATAGTAGAATTTTACCAGCAAAATTAATTAAAAAATTGCCAAAACCTCACGAATCCATGCAAATGGACGGAACATATAATACTTATACAGACTATATACCAAAAGCAAAAATAAGTTTTATTAATACTTGTAAAAAATTCTACCAACCATCATATACCCTTAGTGAAATACTAGTTAGAGATTTAAACATAAAAGCAGACTTTGTGTTAGGATTAGATTTTATGGTACAAAATAATGGAGGATGTCTAGTTACAAAAAAATGGGTAATATTCGCCAGTAATATCACTCACTCACCAGTACAGACACAACCTACTTTAACTAAATATTGCCTTCTTAAGAATAAGTCAGAGGAAAGCTTAGATAACCAAATAAAACCCAAGATATCACTAAAATGTGATAAAGGAGAAAATTGTACATGTAATGATAATAAAAAGGCAACAATGTATGAAGAATTACAAGATTTATTAGTAGTAGAAGAAATAGAAAAAGACTATAATTTAATAAAAATGGATACAGAATTATACAATTTTAAGAAAGGTATACAACAGATAGGAGTAATAAAAGATCAAAAAGACTTATAAAAAATAATACAAATCCTAAATAAGCTAGAAATAATTGGAGAAAAAACCTTGCAACATTGGGACTCCAATCAAATTACCTGCAAATTAGAAATAATTAATCAAGAATATACTATAAAACAGCATCTATAGAAGCTACAAATGAAGAACTTAAAGACTTTGAAATACAAATAAAAGAATTACTAGAATTAGGAATAATTAGAAGATCTACGTCAAGACATAGGTCAACAGCTTTCATAGTAAGAAACCATAGTAAAATAGTGAGAGGAAAAGCTAGAATGGTAATAAATTATAAAAGACTAAATGATAATACCGTAATGGATGGATCTAAGTTACCAGACAAAACAGAATTGATAAATAGAATACAAGAAAGAAAAGTATTTAGTAAATTTGATTGTAAATCTGGATATTGGTAGATTAAAATGCATGAAGATAGTATAGAATGGACAGCTTTCACATGTCCAGAAGGACATTTTGAATGGTTGGTCATGCCGTTTGGATTAAAGACGGCTCCTTCAATTTTTCAAAGAAAAATGGATAGTATTTTTAGAGACTATAAAAATTTTATATTAGTTTACATAGATGATATTTTAGTTTTTATTAATAATATGAGAGAACATCTAGGACATTTACAACAAGTTTTTAAATTATTTGTAGATAATGGAATAATAATAAGTAGAAAGAAAATGGAATTATGTAAAAATAGTATTAATTTTTTAGTAGTAGTTATTGGAGATGGTAGGATAAAATTACAACCACACATAGCTAAAAAAGTCTTAGAAATGCCAGATAAATTAGACAAGACTAAAGATTTACAAAAAATTTTAGGACTCTTAAATTATGCTAGAGCTTTCATCAAAGATTTAGGAAAAGTAGAAGGACCACTGTACTCTAAAATAGGATCGACAGGTAAAAAATTCTTTAATACTGAAGACATAAAATTAGTCCAACAACTTAAAAGTATGATACAACACATTCCAGACTTAACATTACCATTAGAAATAGATTATTTAATAGTCGAGACAGATGGAAGCCTTCAAGGATGGGGAGCAGTATTAAAAGCAAAACCTAACAAATATAGTGAGAAAAAGGATGAAAAAATTTATGCTTATTCAAGTGGAAAATATAAAGAAAAAGGAAAATTAAATAGCATAGATGCGGAGACACTAGCAGTAATTTATGACTTAAATAGTTTTAAACTTTATATATTAAATAAACCTGAAATACTAGTAAGAACAGACTGCGAAGCTATAGTAAAGTTTTATCAAAAAATAAAAGATAAGAATAGTAATAAAAGGAGATGGTTAAATTTCCTAGATGCTACTTCAATCTATAATATTATTTTAGAACATATTAAAGGAAAAGATAATAACTTAGCAGATCAATTAAGTAGATTAATTAAAGAAGACAACTAACGATTTTTGTTTCAGCATGAATACAGGAAAAGGAAAAGGAAAGGCAGAAGTCTCATCATCCCAAGACTATCTAAAGACACTAATGAGCAACACTCGTTTCAGACCACTTACAATGCTAGAACAACCAAAATTAGATAGACTAAATTTTGGACCCCACAACTTAGTATGTTACGAACCATCCAACTTAACTTTCAGACGAAAGCCAGACGTACAAGTGGATAAGCCGTAGATATGTATACTAGACAATTTATGGATAACTTATAATAGAAGTGACATTAATTATTTTATTTCAGTTTTAAACGCATTAAGTTACTATTTTACTGAGAAAAATACTACTAACAAGTTTAAATTCTATGTTGTTCTCAGAGGACAGCAGCAAGGAGTGTTCCAGACTTGGATAGAAGTAATGGACGCCATAAAAGATAATAGAACACCTCTTTATAAAGATTTTTATGACCTCTCATAAACTACTATGCCCGGAGAAATCTGGGACCAAATTATTTTATTACTCCAACTTTAAGACCAGAAACACAAAAAATTCTTCAATATAATATTAACAAAAATACAGACAAAATTATATTTTGTGATCATTGTTCCTCTATGACCGGAGCTTTTCAAAGACTAAATCAAGCCAATGAAGTTTTGAAACAAGATAATGAAAACCCTGTAAAACAAAAAGGACACATGTTAGAACATATAAGTATTTTACAAGACCGTATAAAAATCTTATATATATTTATATCTATATATATATATATATATATATATATATATATATATATATATATATATATATATATATATATATATATATATATGATTATCATCTTTGTAATATGTACTATATACATCACATACACGAGTATACTACTTCGTAATACAATGTTTTGTATATATATAATGAGAAATTAGCGTTTAATTTAGCTTATATTATTATATTATAACTTCAACTGTATATTATTTTTTTGATCAATTGATCGTATGATATCAATGTATTCAATATATAATTGAATACTTTTACTTTTTTAAAATATAAAAATTATTTATTTAATAGTAAATTAAAAAAATCAAATATCGACGGACAGTGTCGTTTTCATAAATTTAATTTTTACTTAGTTTTAACAAAAGCGACGTTGTTCGTCGCTTTTTGTAAACAGTAAAGAAAAATTAAAAAATATTTATAAATTGCGATGGACAATGTCTCTTTTCTAAATTAATATTTTAAAAAATAATTTTTTTAATAAAAATATACAAAAATAAAAATTTAATTTAAAAAGCGACGGACAACGTCGCTTTTCAAAAAATTAATTTTTATTTAGTTTTTAAAAAAGTGACACTGGCCGTCGCTTTTTGTAAAAATAAAGAAAAATTAAAAATAATTACAAATTGTGACGGACATCATCGCTTTTCTAGAATTAATATTTTTAAAAATAAAATTATAGTGACATTGCTTTAAATAAAAATTAAATTTAAAAAGTGACGGACAACATCGTTTTTCAAAAAATTAATTTTTATTTAGTTTTAAAAAAAGCGAAGATGTCCATCGCTTTTTGTAAAAAATAAAGAAAAATTAAAATAATTACAAATTGCGATGGACAGCGTTGCTTTTCTAGAATTAATATTTTAAAAAATAAAAATTATAGCGATGTTGTCCGTCTCTTTTAATAAAATAAAAAAAAATTAAATCTAAAAATCGACGGACTATGTCGCTTTTGAACAACTAATTATTATTATTTGTAAAGAAATTACGACGCTATCCGTCGCATTTATTAAAAAAATTATAAATTAATTTTTAATTAGTTGGCACAATATTCCGCAAAAAAAAAGCAACGTATATTAAGACGTTGGCTGTCGATTTTAATAAAAAATAAATAAAAATTTAAATTAAAGTAAAAAAGCGACGGACAGTGTTGCTTTTCTCGTCGCTTTTTAAAGCGACACAGTTGGTCGCTTTTTTTGCGTCGCTTTTTTGCCTTTTTTTAGTAGTGCAGGGGAACGAGTCGTACCCCTTGGATATGAGTCGTATCCTCCTTTCCCTCCCCTCTCACATCCTAGGTAGTGTGGTGAGGCTTACTCATTGTTTTAGGTACGAGTGACTCCCTCCTCAATCGTACCCTAAGTATACGAGTCGTACCCAACATGATCGTATAAAGGAAAGTCCTAGCTTAAGTGAACTGTTTTGGGTACGGGTGGTGTATACGAGTTAGGGATTGAGTCTTACCCTTTGTATATGACTCAAGGGTTTGTGATCATACCCATAACAGTGTAGGTGACCTCGGAGAAGCCTAGGGTACGAGTTAAGGTACCACTCGTACCCTAGGGTGCGGTTTGTAAGGTGAGTCGTACCCCTGCACGGGTTCATTTTACAGCTTTTAACTAAGGGTCTTGTGGTCATTTTTCATGCCTTGAACCCTAAGTCCCTTAACTATATGAGGGTGCATTTGTTTTTTTTAAGATTAAGAGGTCTGAATCTGAATGGATATCTGAATGATTAAGATGTTGTTTCTAGATCTGATTATTAAATGATTAAAACTGTTTGTTTTTTAACATCTGAATTACGTAATTATTTATTTGTAATAAATATGCAATTCAAATTTTAAAAGTAATAAAATATTATATTAATAAACACCACTATTTAACATAAATTAAGCTGAATTTCACAAAACAAAAATAAAAACAGATGAGTAAATATGGAAAAACATACAAAATCATTAAGAATTACATAAAAAGTTACTTTCTGAAGCATAATATTAGATATAGATTAAGTTACTAATTTCATTGTAGAACTTAGTTTAATTACTTATTTTTTGTTAAAGCTCATGTCGAAACTTGAAAATATTGAGATAATAATCCAAGTTCTCTCTCTTTCTAAATATTTTATGAGAAATTTTTTCTAGTCGTTAATCCAGAATCATTGTGATTGTATGCTGCTCCTATCCTTCCAGCCTCTCAAAATTTAATCCCAAGTAAAATATTGTACAAGCATGCGAAAGAAGAAATCTTGATAAGGTTGATATCTAATCAAGTTTACCTTGAATAAAAGTACTCCAATTAGAATTGGACACAATCTTGATAAAAGTGGTATCTATTCAAGCAAGTTTGCCTTGGATACACGTAGTAGAATTAAATTTAGACAAGAGTGTTGTAGATTTATCAAACTAATCATACACAAAAACCACACATCTATATACGTGATATTCAATGAATTCTAGCAAGCCATTGGCAGCAAATAGTGATTACACAAACTAAAAACTAAAGTATTTATAAAAAGTTTTGGTAAATCATACCTGAAAGAGAAAGAAAGCAATGTGAAGAGGAAAAGAGAGAGAAATGTGAAAAGAGGGAGAGAGAGTAACGTGAAGAGCGAGGGAGAACTACATATAGAGAGAGGAAAATAACAAAGTGAGAGAGTTTTAAGGAAATAAATTATGTTTTAAAAAGAGTCTGAATACTATTCAGACTCTTTTTCATATCTGACCGATTCAGAGGTTTTCAGATACAATAAGAGGCTTTTATAAATAAAAAAAACACACTTAATGGACTGAAGTCTGAATTATTCAGATTCAGGTCTCCATTAAGAGTATAAGGCCTCCTTAAACACACTTTTGAGTGGATCAAACATCCAAAACACTCTCTCAAACTTATCTTTGAAGAATTGGAGGCTATGATTTCAAGGGTGAAAGGCAAAGTAAAGTCAAGACTCTAGGTGAATCAAGTTGTTTAAGGCATGTAACTCTTCCCCTTGTTAAATAACCCTAAATCCATGTATTTCACACTTGTATTAGTAAGTGTACATGGTGATTTTGAAATTAATGAAAAGGATTATGTTGCCTAATGATGAATAATGTTGATTCTTGCTTAGACTTACGTTTATACATGTCATTGATGGTGATTTGCATATATGGGTACTTGTTGTATGTGGTTTAACATGAGGGTCTTAAGTAACCCTAATCTTTATGATTTCTACCATGAAAATAGCCTTGTTAAAGGTATGAACATAAGGTGTTTGTGGAAATGTCAAAGTAAATTGTCTAGTCACATGTTGGTGATGCTTGAACTAGGGCAATGGCCCATTAATCATGAATGATTGATAAATAGTATGTTGAAAATATTGTGAGCTATGTATTATATAATTGATGACCACGTTGGGTTAATTGACTAATAAGGGGTTGAAGTCCCTAAACATGCTAATGTGTCTAAATTGCGTGTTGAACCAAGTGTGATGAGAATGTGCTATAAGATGGTTAATGAAATATGAATAGTTTGTGAGGGTCTTAATGATAATAACTTGAATTGTATGATGGATTGAATGAAGGCAATGACCTAGTAAAATAGTTGAGCAATGAAGGCTCCCATAAGGACCATGCGGTCATGTATAGCATTTAATTAGTTAAATGGTTAAATTCCTGGAATGAATGTTGATGTATGGGCAAAGGGTTAAAGTCCCGATGTCAACTAATGCTAGTTGTGATGGCTTGAGGTTGAAGTCCCTTGCCTTATGGAATAGATTGAGGTTGGACTCCCTTGCCCAATAAAATTGCTCGAGGTTAAAGTCTCTTGCTTAAAGAGATCTCTTGAGGTTAATGCACCTCACCGAATAAAAAAACTTGCGGTTAGAGTCCCTTGGAATGATGTTAGAGTCCCTTGAATAACGAATGGGAATGAGGTTGGAGTCCTTTGCCTAGATGAATGTGTGTGTGGTTAGAGTCCCTTATTTGAATGATTGTGTATGCAGTTAAAGTCCTTGGCTAACGAATGTGTGAGATATGTAATTGTGGTTAAAGTCTTATACCTAAATAAAATTGTTGAATCTAAGTGTGGAAGGTCGGAGTCCTCCATTTCATGTCTAATGAATGAATGTTGTTAAGCCTTGATTTCTTGGTTAGCATGTGATATACCTATATGTAAGGATAGAGTGCATGAATATGATTGAATATGATATATTGGTGTGTTGTTGAATAATGATGCTACTTTAGCCTTATCCTTGAGTTATATGCTAGCATTCCAACCGCTAACTGTCTCCGGACACTATGTCCCCACGCGATATAGGGGCCGAAGAATCATCTGCTCTTCCTGCGTAGTGATTAGGTGAACAAAGCAGTTCGTGCATTGACTTCGGAGTGGTGAGCTTTCTTAGTTTGGAAGACATTCATTCTCGGTCTCCTATCTTTAGACTTAGTTTTATTTTGACTTGGTTTGACTATTTTCAGGGGCTTGTCCCAACATATACATTTCTAAACTTCGGTCTGTATAGAGGCATTGTGGATGACTCTGGATTGGGGTATATTGGCTAGTGTGTTGATATTTATGAAATGGTTAGACATTGTTAAGTTACGACTTCTAGTATTGTTTCCGCTATCTTATTATGCGGTCGGGACTTACTCGACCCCTGTGTTTGATGTGATGGGTTATCGGGCGACCTCAGGGTTATGTGTGCTTGAGGTGCCCATACGACATGGCCCGATTTCGGGGCGTGTCAACTATGCTATGTGTCTTATACCTTTTCGGATTTATCGAAGGGTAGATAAATCATTTAAAAAGGAAAATATTTTTTGACTTCTTAAATCATTTCAAATCTTAAAGAAACTTATCAAAATAACTTAAGGAAAAATTATAGAGTCGACACTTAATTTTTATAGAAAACTTAAATGAATTCCAAAGGTTCAAAAATAAAAATAAACCTTTAAAATTAGAGAAAATGGGTAAGGGTTCAATTAATGTCCTAAAAAGGGTTTTAAGGCATTTAGGAAAACGTCCGTTTTTATAACGATTGACCAAAATATTTTGGACTAACTTAAAAGGGCTAACTTTTGAAAAAAAATATCAATTTCTAAAAATTCATGACTTGATCGAGTGATTTTTGAAAATAGCTATCCTTCGTTTAGGTCCAAAAAGCCCATTTTTAGGTAAGAAGAAATGACTTGAAAGTAAAAATTGAGCCAAAACTTCATTTTATTTCATTATTTTTAAAATCGAGAATAAGTAAAAAGAATTAACCAATTATGTAAAAAAATTAATGTTTTCTTTTTTAGAAGAAATGAAATTGAGAAAAATCTATTTCGTTTTATATTTGGGAAAATTCCATGAGATTGATTGACACATGAACAAGAAAATATTTTATTTTAACTCGAGAAGATTTGTTTTTAAGAAGATTGGCACATCATCCATTCTAGTTCGAATTTTAAAACAAAATAAATTAGATGAGGAAATCCGAATAAGAAAAATGAGATAAAAATAAAAATGTCAAACCTTTGGAAATTTACCTAGATTAATTAATAAAAATGTTCAAGTAAATACAAATAAATAAGTTAGAATGGAAGTAAATAGAGAAGAGTTAAGATTGGGCCACTTTTTGGCCCCCTAAAAGTTTGTCCAGCTTGTGGACATGGATTTGCAGTCCATTTTCACTCCTGTATATTCGTTGTGTATCAGGAGACTTTTCCCTTGCGAGTTTTTGTATACCACCTCGTATACAGTGTGTATACCTACATATTTTGGCTCCAGTTTTTATCATAAACCGTAGGATAGCATGAAGCTGCTTCCTACGATGGATATTCACCGTATATCAGAGTATATCAATATATACCAGCTTGTTTGCAGACTTGGTTGAGGCTTTGACTCGATAGAGGTTGGATTTTAATCCAATGGAATGCAAGAGATGGGAGTCCGAGGGACTCACGGGCGAGTTCGTGCATAAAATTAATAGGAAAGGATTAGCAAACCGAATAGTCAATGATATCCCGAATAAAATATGCACATGAACAAGAATCCACATATACTCAAATAGATAGGCAAACCAACATGCTTCACTTATTAGCCCAAAAATATGCGAGGAACATATGCCGCATGCTTTTACACACATGATAAACTTAGCACCATCGAAAGAATGTAATATATCAAAACCCATAGTCAAACACAAAGTAGATGTCATTTATAAGGAGGAAGCAATGACCTTCATGTCTAGGCATAAATGAAAATTAAATTGCTTTAACTACTAGGAGGAAACTGCATTTCTATTTTTTCCTAAAAAAGAAAATCTCTTGGGAAACAAGATTCTTACTAACGAATTCATTAAAAGAACTAAAGAGTAACATTTTGATTTGAAGTTTTCTAAAATAACTCTACACAAGGATGATAACATTAATACTCCACAGTACATATGTACTCATCTATTCCTTTCTCTAACCCCCTTTTTCTTTAAAGGAACAATGAAAGGTTCAAGCTAATCATGATTCACACATAATAATCTATTAAAAATCTTATATCCAAACCAAATCCAAATCCAAGTAATGATGAGAAAGGAAATGCTAACTAAATTATTTGGGGATTACACATTCCCCAAGAAGAAATCAGAAAAAAAAAGAGAGGGGAAACAAATTTAATGAAAATTTGTCATAGAAGCTCCAAAGCGTGATTCCGGACGACACAAGCAATGAAGCTTAACCTATGATTAACAAAGAATGTTATTTGGCTACTATTCAGGATCATTTTTAGCCAAAAGATAAGAGCATGATGCGTGTATTCGTGCGTATGGGCAATAAATTAGACAATACTTAAAATATGATTCCTAAGATGTCGGTAGACTAGCTTTTGATATTACTATTTTATAGCATCTAGATAAAATAACATCATAAGACACTAACATCATATCACATTATGCATACGAAACATTCTCAAACTTAATAAAGTGAAGGGGGAGTTGCGGATATGCTAGACGTGACGAGTCCATTGGACTCATCGGGAGCACCCATTCAAAAAAAAACGAGGACATTAGTGACGCACGCAGGTAAAGTAATCTTGGGTAAACAAAGTAATTAATCATTCCAAGATTCGATGATAAACTAGATCGTAAATCCTAATCGTCTACTGGAAAGTTAAAGGCGAAATGAAAGATGATAGAATAAGAGAAGAGCCTTTATATACAACTATGTTCAAAATTTAATTAAATACATTTAAACATGACAAAGATTTTAAACAAAGACTATATGAAAGAACTTGAGTAACAATAAGAAAATCCCCTGCTTGCCATGCCCCCAAAACTAAAAAGCTAGTATTTAACAGGTTTCATTTTTATAACTCCCCTATATCTACATAAAAATGATGAGAAAAATTAAACCAAGAGTTTCATCCTTGTTCTTCGAAAAGGTAAAGATATAGCATGAACATTGAGAGAACACTAGAACATAATTTCAAATATCAATTATAGGGAGGGATGGACACTGAATGTTGAACTTGAGGCAAATTAAAATTAAGTGATCTAATAGGCCAAATACACACTGTTTCAGGAGCAATTACGAGTATGGAGTTGAGAAAATCTCAATCCCATTCAAACTCGAACCCAAAATTAGATTAATATTAGTATTATGTGAGAGAAAATCATATAAATGGTGGAGGGAAACATTAATTTTAAGCACTTAGAGGGAAAGACGGGAGTTTGCTATGAAGTGTTCCTCTCTTATCCCATTATCCTCACATGAACATCTCTCTGCCCCATACCTCATCCAGACTAAACAATGATAGGAAAAATAAGAAATATGATTGGAAAATACAGGAAGGAAAAAATTTATCAAATATTTGGGGATAGGGAGAGAATAGAAAATGGTAACACCATAAGATGTTCATAGTTCATCCATAGTATTCATACTAATACTCTTTATACTGTACGTCATCGAGATATAGAAACACACCGGGCACGCCAAAATATTGAATTCAAACATAGGTGAAACTTATTAACAAGCAAGCTCCATTTCACGTGATTGACATACCCAAAAATAGAGGTAGTGAAATCTGAAGAGTGTTTAAGAGCGAGGAAAGTACAAAGTGCGACATATCATGAGATATTCACCCCTTTGTCCCTTTATGTTTATAAGAACACTCCCTCGTCGCTCTATACTCCAAAAAGTAGGATCGAAAGCAAGACAAGGCTCTATTCATAATAGCAACCAATCAAGTCAACTAAGCAATAAGTATGTTATGGCCGTTATGCAGCAACATGAGAAGGAAACAACAACTAGGCGACAGGATTAATAGAAAATGGGATAAAATAAAATGACGAAATAAAGGTGAAGCAGGAAAGTTACAACAACAACAACAACATATAAAAAAAAATTGCATTTCAAATTGAAAAAGAGGTTACCTTTTTCGGGGCAGCGAACTGTTGGGAAAGACAGAGGCACTATGAAAGAGCCCGACAGGGTAGCAGCGGAAGAATACCCAAGTTTAAACTTTCCCTTCCAATTTGAACTAAAAGGAGACAAGAAAACCAAGAAATTAAAGTAATATGGCAGCAAAAAAATTACCACATAAATACGATAGGGCAAGAATAAAGGCAATCATACAAGACACCAAATTTATGTGGAAAACCCTTCGGTGTGAAGAGTAAAAAACCACGGGACCAAACCTCCACTATAATAACCAAATAGTTACAATATTGTTATCCAAAATGGCCACAAAATAAGTGTCAAACAACAAGAAATAATACATAAACCGCAGCACCAAACACTAGAGAAATAAAGGAGTGAAAACACCAAAAATGCAGCTACTGTTTGGAAACAAAGAACAGGAGCTACAGGCCACCAAATCAAGCTCCGTCAGTTTCTAATCAAAGATTGAGATGAGAGAAACAAGCAATCCTAAAATCATCTCAATTGGACAAGAAACAAAGCGAAAATCGCAATTTGAAGTTGACAGTTGTGGCTGGAATTTAGGTGCGAAAATAAGCTTTGTTTGTCTCTCTTTAGCTGCTGAAAACTCTCTTTTTGTGATAGTGAATAAGACCTAAAAAGATCAATATATATATGCCCATAGTAATGAGCCTATGGGCAAAAGTGGTTGGTCCAAATTGGGCTTCATTTATCCACATCGGAAGGGAAAAATACTCAATAACCCATCAATTCTCCCCCTCCCAGGTATGTGGAGGAAACCACCATCCCGGCGATCATGCAAAAATTTTCAAACTTCCCTCTTAGCAAAGCTTTAGTCATCATGTCTTAACCATTATCATCCGTATGAATCTTCTCAAGTTCTAGCAACTTAGAATCTAACATATCCCGAATCCAATGGTATCTCACATCAATGTGTTTAGACCAACCATGAAATGTAGAATTCTTGCCAAGATATGTGGCACTTTGACTGTTGTAATGAAGCACATACCTCTCTTGAGCACAACCAAGTTCCCCCAAGAATCTCTTTATCCAAAGCAATTCTTTACAAGCTTCAACGGCAACAATAAGCTCAGCTTCTGTAGTAGATAGAGCAACACATTTTTGCAACCTAGATTACCAAGACATAGCTCCCCCTACAAAAGTAACCAAATCCCCTGAAGTAGACTTGTGAGTATCAATATCACCGGCCATATCTGAATCAGTATAACCACAAAGAATAGGATTCCCTGTACCAAAACACAAACTCAGACTAGAAGTGCCACAAAGATATCTCATAATCCACTTCACAGCATTCCAATGTTCTCTTTCCGGATTAGAAAAAAAAAGACTAATAAAACCAACAGCATGAGCAATATCCGGTCTTGTGCAAACCATTGCATACATCAACTACCAACAGTTGAAGCATAAGGAACTTTCTTCATATCTTTCTTCTCATCATCACTGGAAGGACATTGTTCCGTGCTCAACTTGAAGTGCATAGCTAAAGGTGTACTGACAACCTTAGACTTGTCCATATTAAACGTTCGAAGTACTTTCTGAATATACTTCTCTTGTGATAACCACAACTTCTTAGCCTTTCTGTCACGGATAATCTGAATGCCAAGAATCTGCTTTGCTGGTCCTAAGTCTTTCATAGAAAAAGACTTACTCAACTCTTGCTTCAACTTTTGAATCCTGCAAGCATTATGACCAACAGCAAACATATCCCGCAAGCATTCTTGCCAAGATATGTGGCACTTTGACTGTTGTAATGAAGCACATACCACTCTTGAGCACAACCAAGTTCCCCCAAGAATCTCTTTATCCAAAGCAATTCTTTACAAGCTTCAACGGCAACAATAAGCTCAGCTTCTGTAGTAGATAGAGCAACACATTTTTGCAACCTAGATTACCAAGACATAGCTCCCCCTACAAAAGTAACCAAATCCCCTGAAGTAGACTTGTGAGTATCAATATCACCGGCCATATCTGAATCAGTATAACCACAAAGAATAGGATTCCCTGTACCAAAACACAAACTCAGACTAGAAGTGCCACAAAGATATCTCATAATCCACTTCACAGCATTCCAATGTTCTCTTTCCGGATTAGAAAAAAAAAGACTAATAAAACCAACAGCATGAGCAATATCCGGTCTTGTGCAAACCATTGCATACATCAACTACCAACAGTTGAAGCATAAGGAACTTTCTTCATATCTTTCTTCTCATCATCACTGGAAGGACATTGTTTCGTGCTCAACTTGAAGTGCATAGCTAAAGGTGTACTGACAACCTTAGACTTGTCCATATTAAACGTTCGAAGTACTTTCTGAATGTACTTCTCTTGTGATAACCACAACTTCTTAGCCTTTCTGTCACGGATAATCTGAATGCCAAGAATCTGCTTTGCTGGTCCTAAGTCTTTCATAGAAAAAGACTTACTCAACTCTTGCTTCAACTTTTGAATCCTGCAAGCATTATGACCAACAGCAAATATGCCATCAACATAAAGCAACACAATAATAAAGTCACCATCAGAGAATTTTTACATAAAAACACAATAGTCTGAAGTAGTCTTCTTGAAGCCCTGCTGACTCATAAAGGAACTAAACTTCCTGTACCACTGCCTAGGAACTTGTTTCAAACCATACAAGTTCTTCTTCAATTTGCAAATATAATTCTCTTTTTCCTTGACTTCAAAACCTTGGGTTGCTCCATATAAATTTCTTCATCTAAGTCACCATGGAGAAAAGCAGTTTTAACATCCATTTGCTCAACCTCTAAATCTAGACTTGTAGTTAAGCCTAGAACCATACGAATGGATGATATCTTCACAACTAGAGAGAATATCTTATCAAAATCAAATCCCTTTTTTTTGGTTAAATCCCTTCACAACCAATCTAGCTTTGTAATGTGGAATTGGGTTACCATCTTTATGCTTCACCCGAAAAACACACTATTTTTCAAAGTTTTTTTGTCTTTAGGCAGCTTAACCAAATCAAAGGTATGATTATCATGCAAAGATTTAATTTCATCTTCCATAGCATCAAACCACTTTTCTTTTTCTTTACTTTCCATGGCCTCATCAAGACTCTCAGGTTCTCCTCCGTCAGTCAAGAGTACATACTCATTGGGAGAATAAAGAGATGGAGGTATTATCTCTCTAGTAGATCATTTGAGAGAACTCCCTAGAACACCAAGAAATAGTTGCTGATCAACCATATCAACTTGCACTGGAGCATCAACAACATCATGTTGGTCATTCTGAATATGATCATCAAATTCATTATCAACTTGATTTTCATCATTATGAAGATTTTCTTCGGGAGTAGTAGTCAAAGAAACTGGATCAACATCAACTAGACTCTCACTACTCTGAGAATCAACCTTCTCAACTTTGTCAAAATCTTCAATTGTTTGGTTTTCAAAGAACAAAACATCACGACTTCTAACAAGTTTCTTCTCAACTGGATCATAGAAACGATAGCCAAATTCATCCTGACCATAACCAATGAAGATACACTACCTAATTTTAACATTCAACTTTGACCTTTCATCCTTAGGAACATACACAAAAGCTTTACACTCAAAAACTCTAAGATGATCATAAGAAACATTTTTACCAGACCAAACTCTATCAGGGACATCACCATACAAAGCAACAGTAGGAGAAAAATTGATAGCATAAGCAGCAGTATTAAGTGTTTTTGCCCAAAAAAAATCTGGCAGCTTAGCATCTGAAAGCATACATCTAACTCTCTCGACCAGAGTTTTGTTCATCCTCTCTGATAAACCATTCAACTGAGGAGTTTTTGGAGGAGTTTTCTGATGTCGAATACGCCGCTCCCTACAATATCTATCAAAAGGACCAATATACTCACCATCATTATCTGAATGGATGCATTTCAATTTCTTCCCTGTCTGTCTCTCAATCAAGGCCTAACAATCTTTGAACACATCAAGTATTTGATCCTTGGATTTTAAAGAAAATACCTAGAATTTCTGAAAATGATCAACAATAAAAGTCACAAAGTAAAGTGCACCACTATGAGACCTTACTTTAAAAAGACCACATAAATTAGAATGCACCAACTCCAGCAAATCAAGCTTTCTTGAAGGCGGATGACTCTAAAAAGAAACTCTTTTCTGTTTACCGGCTAAGCAATGAACATACTTCTTCAACTTTGCTTGTTTCACTCCAGAAAGAAAATTTTTATTAGCCAAACTATCAATCCCCTTCTCACTCATATGACTCAACCTTCTATGCCACAACTCTGATGAAGTATCATTCTTCACAAAGTTTATCAAGCCTCTAGAAGTAGAGCCCTGAAATACGTACAAGTTAGACAACTTGTCACCTCGAGCCACAATCATCGAACCTCTAGTAAGCTTTCAGTGTCCAGCACCAAGGGTGTTAACATAACCTTCATCATCAAGGTTCCCTACAGAAATCAAATTCAAGTGCACATTTGGAGCATGCTTGACATTATTGAGAACTAGTTAGGACCTCTGAACTTGTTTCTCTCCCTCTCTTCTATAAGCAAAACATCAGAGTGTGAAGATGAAGAAGATGAGACCTAAGATATTCTTCTCATCTCTTTATTCAAGACACTACTCTTAACATATTTCATAGTTACAACACCACCTGGAGCAGAATTAGTCAAAGAAACTCGAAGAGTCTCCCAAGAGTCTGGCAGAGTATTAATCAGTCAAAGTCCCTGAATTTCTTCATCGAACTTTACACCTATTCCGAACAGTTGGTCAAGGACACCCTAAAAATCATTTATATGATCAGAAATAGGAATTACCTCTTTATACCTGATATTCATCAATTTCTTAAGCAGGAACAACTTGTCATTGCCAGTCTTCGAAGCATAAAGTGTCTCGAGCTTGTCCCACAAACTTCTGGCATGTGTCTCATTCATAATATGATTTCTAACATTATATTCAACCCATTATCTGATATAACCACAAACTTGTAAGTGCTCAACTTCCCAATCCTCATCTGTCATGGATTGAGGTTTAGTAGATGCAAACACAAGTAGATGTATTTTCTTGAGAAATAGAAGATCTTTCATCTTGACTTTCTAAGTATGATAGTTACTACCATTCAAACACACCATCTTGTTCATATTTGCCTCCATCATTTAAATCAACAATCAATAACAACCAACGCTCTGATACCATTTTATTGGAAAAGATAGGAGCACTATGAAAGAGCCCGACAGGGTAGCAGCGGAAAAATACCTAAGTCTAAACTTTTACTTCCAATTTGAACTAAAAGGAGACAAGCAAACCAAGCAAAACAAAGTAATATGGAAGAAAAATAATTACCACACAAATGCGATAGGACAAGAACAAAGGCAATCACACAAGACACAAATTTACGTTAAAAACCTTTCGGTGTGAAGAATAAAAAACCACGGGATCAAACCTCCACTATAAATCACCAAATAGTTACAATATTGTTCTCCAAAATGGCCATAAAACAAGTGCCAAAAACAAGAAACAATACAGAAACCACAACACCAAACACTAGAGAAATAAAGGAGTGAAAGCACAAAAAATACAACTACTGTTCGGGAATAAATAATAGGAGATACAGGCCACCAAATTAAGATCCGTCAGTTCCTAATTAAAGATTGAGTTGAGAGAAACAAGCAGTCCAAAAATCAGCTCAATCGAACAAGAAACGAAGCTGGAATCGCAATTTGAAGATGGCAGCTATGGTTGGAATTTAGGTGCAAAAATCAGCTTTGTTTGTCTCTCTTTGGCTGCTGAAAACTCTCTTTTTCTGATAGTGAATAAGACCTAAAAAAATCAAGAAAAAGTTATAGAAAGTAGCATATTTAACACTATAATTACACTAAATAACAACACTTTTATAAAATTACAGTTTATAGCAAGAGTAACATTATTTTACTCATTAATTAGGTAAGTCCATATTTTACTCTCACTACTTTACATTTTCCTATTTTCACTCCACTATTTCACCTCCCCCAAATATAGTCATATCTTTTATCCTTTTTTTTTCATCTTATTTTTTTTATCATTTATCTTTTTATTTTCTCACTTCTATTTCTCTTCTTTTTTTTTGCGTATTCATTTTTTTATTTTTTCACTTTTTTTTTCTTTTTCATATTTGAAGATAATTATCTCCATGATCTTCAGGATTTCAAAATAAAACATGTCTTTCACTCTCTTATCTCGATACCTTTTTCCTTGTTAGTTTTTTTTCATCTTTTTTTTTATCATTTTATTTTTTTATTTTTATTTTTTTTATGTTTTATTTTTTTCTTTCCACTTTGTTTTCTCACTTCTATTTCTCTTTTTTTTCCTTTTTCGTTTTCTTGTTTTTTCCTTTCTCATATCTTTTTTTTCTTTTTCTATTTTCATTTTCTTTTTTTTTTTCTATTTTATTTTTTTTCTTTTTTCTTTTATTTTTATACTTTATTTCTCTTTCTTCTTTTCTTCTTTTTTTCTTTTTCACTTCTCTTTTTTTTATTTTTTTATTCTTCTCTTTGTTTTCTTTCCGGTTTTTTATTCTTCTATCTCTAACTTTTATTTTTAAAAAGGCAAATATGTATATCATATACACATGTTCAAAAAACATATAAAATAAATAGTCATACAGATCTGGATATGTATTTATAGTACAAAACCTACATATGTATTTACGAAATACATATGATATTCATATTAAACAGTAACAAACATAACTATACTATATATCTTCATATGTATTTGCGAAATACAAAGGTGACTCATATAAAATAAGAATACACATATGAATCAGGTATGTATTATGTAAATACATATGCAGAGCTACATGTATTTTATACGGTGTTGAATTTATCTTAGAACTGTACATACTATGTCATTTTAGAGGGTAACATTTGTACTTATTTGTTTCTTTTACTGTTTTAAGATATGTATATGTATTTTTTTACTACCTATATGAATATGTATATAATTGTCATTTTTGTTATAGAGATTTTGGGTCCTATATGTTTATATATACATGTGAGTCAGATATGTATTTCTGCAAATACAATGCAGATATATATGTATGTGTTTTTACCATAAATACATATGCAGGTCTATATGTCTATTTATTTTGTATATTTTTTGAATATGTATATATGATATAGATATTTATTTTTTAAAAATAAAAGACAGAGATAGAAGAGTAAAAAAAAAAAAATAGAAAAAAAATAAAAAAATAAAAATCCAAAAAAAAGAAGTGAAAAAGGAAAAAAAGAAGAAAGAGAAATAGAAATTAAAAATAGAAGTGTAAAAATAAAAGAAAAAAAAACGAAAAAAATATAAGAAAAGAAAAAAAACGAAAAACGAAAAAATAAATAAAAATGAAAAAGGACAAAAAAAGAGAAATAGAAGAGAGAAAATAAAGTAGAAAGAAAAAATGATAAAGAAAAAAATTTAAATAAAAAAAAATAAAAAAACTAACAAGAAAAAATAATTAGAGATATAAGAGAATGGTATTTTAAAATTTTAAAGACCATGGAAATAATAATCTTCATATTTGAGTTTGATTTGAAAAAGAAATCTACTAATTTAAATAAGAGTAATTTATGAGAATTTAATTAGATGAGATAATTATTCTTTATTTAATTCGATTAATTTGAGTAAAAGGATGAAAGTAAATCTTATTGTATATGTATTTGTATAACAAAAATTATTTAAATACAAAATATAATTTGCTATTTTTTATAATTATAAAACTGTTACTATAAAAGTTACAATTAGGACTCTATAATTGTTATTTCTCAAATTTCGTGAACTAATTTTAAAGAAAAGCCAATTGCACTAAACTTTTCGGACTCAGAGAAAGGACTTGACCATATGAAATCTATCCTATGCCATCTTAACTACAATTCTGCAAGACGACGATATCTTGTCAGAACAATGAAACAAGTCAAACAACATAGAAACTTAACCTAATCTGATTACCAGACCAAAGTCAGATAAATAGTGTAACTTATGGTTCACCTTTCACGTATCTTTTGACCAAACCCTATATATTTATAAATATTTAATTGCAAACTCAATTATCATTATATTAATATAAAATCGTTGTGGAATTTTGAATTGGCCAATGTACCGGACCCACCCTTAGAATTCATTCGAATTAACTGATCTTGCCAGATAAAAATTCTCAGTCATCACCCTTCATGATATAACAATAACAACAACATACTCAATGTGATCTCATAAGTTGAATTTGGAAAGGATAGAATGAAGGCAAACTTCATTCCTACTTGATATATGCTTGAAATTTGGGTCACAAAACATTACAGATGATCTTTGAGGTTGTGGACCACTTTTTATTTCTGAAACTAATTTATAAACCAAACTTTTTCTCATACCTGTACAACTAGCGAAAGTAGTAAGACATCAGGCTTATAATCTATGTTACTCGAACTCTTCAAAAATGTCATAAGGTGCTTGTCGGAATTTTCAAAAGTAGTGCAATTTTGGAGGATCCGACTAGGCTGCGGCAACATTTTTTGAAAGTCCGAACAACTTAGCTTACAATTACCACAAATCCCATGTCTCTTACTGCTATGTTTTTGCAGAAATTTCATATAGATCTCTTCAATTGAGCAACTAAAATTGGTTCATAATGGAAGTACTGAACTAGGATTTCGATTTTTCGAGAAAAATGACCTCCCACCATAAGATAATGATCTCTTCATTGAAAAAGCAGTGTCCATGACCCTTTGGATTCTTGAATTCGAAGAGCTTGATTCCTCATTTCTTTTTGTTTCAACACAGTTTTTTTCACCTTCACCCTTTGCTAACACAACCATTTGTAGTCCTATATTTGTAGCAATTGATGAATCCATTGAGACTGACCTTCTCATTTGTTGTTGTAGTATATCATCTGTTTTCGAAGTCTCAGGACGTTCAATCCCTTGGAATTCGTCTTGATCATCGGTCACTCCCCTCGCATTTTCTTGAAATCGCCCTTCTCTGGCTTGATTGCTGTTGTTGTTCGCTTCTAAAATTATATCTCTATGTGAACCATTAACTTCATTGGGACTCGTATTGGTACTCGAGATGGTGGTGATTGATCCCACGGGGGCAGCTGAAGTGTCGGAGATAATAGCAGCACGACACAAGGGGCAAGTCGTGTGTGATCTAAGCCATGTGTCAATACAATGGATGTGAAAGGCATGGTTACATTTGGGCAACAATCTAAGAGAATCATCATCTTGGAATTCATTTAAGCAAACAGAACACTCTGTTCCATCAATTAAACCATCCCCTTTTTTATACTTGAAAATTGTGATCAAATTGATTAAAGAAGGTTGAAGTCCCACAGTGTTGATGTACCAAATTGGATGATCAATAACAGGACCTCGATTTTCGTCCAAAAACTCCTCGCTATCACCTTCTTCTCGCAATCCTGTTGTTCTTCTACGATTCCAATTCGAGCAATTCCTCACGACGATTAAGTAGTAGCTAAGGAGTAGGAACAAGCTAGCAAGCAATGCGACGGAGATGATAATATAAGGTAAAATGTTTTGAACAAGTTTGTTGTTCGATTGAATTGGTGATTGTTGTGGTAACAGTGTTGGTGGTGGTGGCATGTAATAGTCCATATCAGGATACGGATAGCAGCCATAAGGACATGTTGAGTCACAAACAACATGACAATCTATTGTTTGGTTAGATGTTGGAAATAGCTTTCGTGGCCTCATGGCCATTGACAAGATCAAAAGGAAACAAAAGTGTGAATATTATTGAAATGGAAGAGGGGAGAGTGGCGTGGTGGTGGGGGTGAGGCGGGGGGGCGGGGTTGGTAGGAGTGATTCTTGATCATGAATAAAGAAAATAATAATGGAGTTAGGTTAGGTTGTGGGTAGAAAATGATGATTTAGTTGAGGAGTCATTGTGATCCATATAACTAAACTTCTCACTGGGTAGTTGTCAATTAGGAAGCGTGGCAAGGTCCCTTAGCTACTTATAGTTAATTTTAAAGAAAACTCAACTACTCCCGATTTATATAGCACCATTTGATTATTTGATAAAGAGTTTAAGAGAGAAAAAATGAAGAAGACATGTGAGGTGCAAAACAAATGTCTATGTTAGACAATTGTATAACTATAAATCATCTTACTAGATGTAAATGAAATTTGAAAGTTATATTATCTTTAAATATATAGGTATGTGACATTTCTTTAAATAGATAGAAATGAAATTTGTCCCAATTTATACAGCACAATTTCAATTTCGAGAGTCAAACTTTCATATTTTAATTATAAATTTAAACATAAAATTTTTAATTTGTTAAAAATAAAATTTATATATTTGAAACTGATATAAAATTTTGTAAGTCACAATGATTAATAATCAAAATAAGTAAAGGCATTCGGAAATATTTGCTTATTTACTGAAGTTCAAAAAACCTAAGTAATATATAAAATAAATGTTTTACTCGTTTACCTATAGAAATTAAGAAGAGATCAGATCAAAGAAAAATGTGGAGCGAGTTTTCAAGGGCCACACAATTTATTTAGCAAATCCCCGAGTATCTTATAAAGTCAACTATTTGAAGGTCAAGGTAAAATAAATATTGTGTCAGTGACAAGCTTAAGATTAGGGGTGTACAGATTAAATCGTCAAGTCAAATCGAATCAATGACTCAAATCAAACTGAAAAAAAAAACCGACTTATGGTTTGATTTGATTAGTTTAGTATTAGAAAAAAAAAAATCGACCATTCTTGGTTTGGTTTGGTGTTAACAAAAAAAAAGTCAAACTGAACCCGAATCAAACCGACATAATATATATATAACATTCGAAATTTTTTATACATAAAATATTAATTATAATCTACTTTTTAAATACTTTTTCAACTAGTTTTAGTAATTTTCAATAATTTGAAAGTAGATGTAGATATTGGAAAAAATACATAAAGTAGCATACTTAATTATTAAATTACAAAAAATAGCAACACTTTTATCAAATTACATTTTGTAGTATATGTATTTGTATGTATTTATATTTTTATAGGAACAGTTTGCAAAAATACAAAATACATATCGATCATAAGAGCAAAAAAATCATATGTATTTGTATTTTTGTAACAACAGTTTGCAAAAATATAAAATACAACTTGCTATATTATGTAATTATGAAACTGTTGCTATGAAACTCATAATTAAGGGGATAAGTATGCTATTTCTGAATTTTGCCCCATATATATTTAGATTTGGGCCTTTAAGTTGTTATATTTATCCATTAATTGCTAATTAAATGATCAAAAACCCAATATAATATTTAAAACCTAAACTTTTCACTCTTCATCTCACTTTTTAGTTTCAAGAGAGTTTTTCACTCCTCATTTTTTCATAATTATGATTTTTCATTAGCACATGAGTGAAAACATGTTTGATCTAATCTTCGATCACAATATAATTATAAAAACTAAAGATTATAAAAAAATCAAAAAATTCGAAAAATCCGAAAAACTCGACTAAAACCCAAACCGAAAAAAAAAATTTATGTTGGTTTGATTTGGTTTATAGTTTTAATAAACCGACATGATTGGTTTGATTTTTTTTAAATAAAAATCGAATCAACCCGACCTATGTACACTCCTACTTAAGATAAACTTTTCAATGACTTGTGAGGTGGTAGAACTAACTCAACTTCAAAATTTAATTAGCGAATGAAGAATTATCGAACTTCATATAAACAAACCACTACTCATTTTTAAAATGATGTGAAACTTTAATTATATTTCATTCATTTGCTTTTGAAGAAAAAATATATTTAAAAGCACTTTTAAAAGCTTAGCCAAACATTAATTGTTATTCAAAAGTGTTATTTAAAAAGAAAAAAAAATTACTGGTCAAACACAAATTGATTTTTACCAAAGTAATTTTTTGAAAAACGTTTATAAAGAAAACACTTATCAAAATAAGCAGATTTTAGAAGTTTAACCAAACAGGCTATTAAGGTTATACATTAGTTAATATGAATATTGTGTAAAAAACTTATAATATTACTATTTCTTAAGAGACGAGTAATGATCTTGTGAACACTTATAAAGTAGACATTTTTACTTACACTTTTGTCATTTAGACCCTTTAACCCATTAAAAATGAATATTTTGAATCCTTTTTTTTGTTTGCATATATGGCATTAAATTGATGATTTAAAAATATGCCCGTAAAACACGCGTTTTTCAGCCAGTGAAGTCAATTTTTTTGACTTTAAAATATATTTTTTTCAAAAGATTGTAAATTAAAAAAAAATCCACCTTCTTTTTCGTTTGACCCTCCCACTCCCTCGTCCCCACCCCCACACCCCATACCAGCCCCTCTCTCCCCGTCCCCCCTCCTACCCCCTACACCAGCCATTCCACACCCCCTACCCCATATCAGTCACCTCTCCCCAGTCCCTCGCACGCGCACCAACCCCGCTTCTTTGACCCCCCACCCCATGTAATTCCCTACCTTTCCCCGTTCTCCCCACCCCGCACCAGTTCCTCATCTTTTTCCCATCTCCCCCACCCCTCACCGCTCACCCCAGCACACGCACACACACGCAACCCCCCTCCCCCCCAAAAAATTAAAAAAATAGTTTCAAAAAATATGATTTTCAAATTCAAGAATTGTCTCAAAAATTGAACAAATTATTTTTATATGTTGCAATTATTTTGATCAATTTTTTTAGATTAGTGAATATTATTTTTTGATTATTGAGGGGGTTGGATGAGTTTTGAATATTAATTTTTTGATTGTTGATTATTGAAATATTCAACATAATTTTTTTATATTATTGAATGATTGTTTTGTAATAATATATGAAATTGTCATTTTTAGATTATTTTGATAGGTCTCAAATATAAATATAATATAAATAATTTTTTTTTAACAAATGAGGGGGTGGGGGTGGGTGGGGGTGGCATGGGGGAGTTTTAAAAAAAATATTATATTTTATATATATATTGAATATTTAATTTTCTAGCTGTCATTGAAAAATGACATGGCATGCCACGTGTCGTCGAGTGTTTTACACTCATATTATAGTTGGATGAAAAAAAAAGTTTAAAATGTTATGTTTTGATTGGTAAAGGGTTTAGAATATTTATTTGACGGGTTTAAGGGTTTAAATGACAAAAGTGTAAGTAAAAGTGTCTAATTTACAAATCAAGACAAGTACAAGTATCCACGAGACTATTTCGCCTAAAAGTAAGTGAAAGAAGTACTCCCTCCATCCTGTTTTACTTTATCCTTTATTGAAAATAGTTGTTTTAATTTTCTTGTGTAATTTATGAAATCAAGAGAAGATTATCATGTTCATAAAATACTAGTACTAACATTAAATAATTATATAAAGAGTATAATATTTAAATTTATACTTTTCAAAACATATTTAATAAGGTTAGTTTAGTAAAATAAACTCTTAATAAATATTTTCATAAACAGATGTCAAGTAAAAAAGGGTCCAAATAAAACGAAAACGAGGGAGTATATATAGAGATTGAAGCTCGAATGTCAAATTTAACTCCCGGAATGCAGCGCTTAACTAGTAGACCTAAAAATGCAATTAGTTGAGCAATACCATTTAAAAGTGTCTATACATTTATTTTTTGCATATTATTTAGGCAAAATGACTTGATGAACCCTTGTACTATGTCTATTTTGTAATATGAATATTCCTACTTACATGTTTGTCGACTGGACCCTTGAACGCATTAAAAAAATCTTTGACCGTTAACCATACCTATGCGGCATTAAAATGGCTGAGTAGAATGAAACACGTGTAGGCACGCGCCTGCATTTCAGTAGATGAATACTAAGCCATTATCAATGATAGAAATTGTCAAACAAGAGTAAAACACAATAAAAGACAGCCATAATGTCACTAGGAGGTATTCTACTTCTTCGAAAAATATACAGATGACACAGTTGCAAAGAGTGCAGTCTTACTTTGTTGATACGAAGTTAAGTTATCTATCTATACTAATGAAAGATGTCTCAGCTAAAATTTTAGGCCAGTATCAACAAAAGAAATCTATACAAGCATGTTGTAAGAATCAACGGGCATTAGACCAATGACTGATATTTAGATTCTAAAAGGTAAATTGATCTGTGGCCAAGGCTGCCATGGCCACACCACCATTAACGCCAAATTAGTTTGATTTGTGGCGCAGCAAACGAACCAAAACTGATGACATTTGACCCACAAACTTTTAAAAAATTTTGGTGGGTTTTGTTCCCCGTAAGAAGGCGCCCTTTCTGGTGTGGGACTTTTCCGATTTGCCGGTCAGACGTGGTGGCGGCGCTGTCACGGGAATTCACAATTGGCGCAACATTCAATTGTAAATTGATGGCGTTTGGCTCAACAACTTTTGGAAATTTTTGGTGGGATAAGCTAGCGGGTGGCTATCACACCGGTAGCGGTGGTGGAGATAGAGAAGAGAGAAGATGGAGAAGAGAGAGCCGTTGGCCACTATCATTTTAATTTTTTACTTTTTAACTTTCAATTTAAATTTTTCATTCTCTTAATATTTAATTTTTTATGTGGCATTTTAAAAATGATGTGAAATTTAATGTAGTATTTAGAATGACGTGGAAGCTGACGTGGGGCGAGTGTGTTACAATCACCAAAAAAATGTTTAAAATGTTGCTTTTTAATGGGTTCAAGGGTTCAAATGACAAACATATAAGTAGGAGTATCCATATTACAAAACAGACATAATACAAGGGTCCATCGAACCATTTTACCTATTATTTATAAATGCATTTAATAAAAAATTTCCACCTAAACTGAGATGCCTAAACATAATAGTAATGATGATGTAACAATTGTTTGGCAACAGGACTGAAATTTTAGAGTAATTAGAGTGAACTCTTTACTTGAAATTAATTATAGCTGCTGTCTGCTGGTTGCAACTCTGCTCTACATATTAGGTGAAGGAAATGAACGCCACCAAATGTCTTTGAGACTTTTTAGATTGATTTATTTGAAGTGTTTTAAGTCAAAATAATTTTTAAGTATTTTATAATGTTTATTAAATTAAAAACTGATTTTAAACACTTGTGTTTAAGCCAAAAAGATAGAAATAAGTCAAACATCGTAAGTCCATCCAAACAGACTTTTAGATTCTTTTCAATTTTCATGTCCCGTTTTATTCATGAACCAACCTCCATCAAAAAATTACTTCCAAAAACAAAAGGTAGCTCTAAATATGCCTAATGAAACAACAGTAAATTGGCAACCAAAGAAAGAACAGATAATAAATATAATAAACTGTGAAGAAAATCTCCAAGCTTCATGAGGTACCATTAAACAGAAGTCTTGATCAACATTTTAGTTCTTGAAATATGCAAATAAGTCGTACGAATCTCTAATCTCTCTTCAAACAAACTCTTTTTACCTTAAGTATTTTCTTCTTTTTATTTTAGGATTTTCATCCGATGATAGATATTTATATTGGGATTCGACTAAGTTCAAAGTTGAGCTTTGGGAAGTACTACGTTCATGAATGATAAGTTCCCAAACACTACTACTAAACAATACTCCTTACCTTATAGAATTCACAAGCCTAAAACCTCTAATTGAGAATGAAAGATTGGTTATCATTTCATTGTAATAACTTTATTGATTACTTTTTCTTCTAATGATCCGATACTGGAGTATAGTTTATTCTTCTCTTTTTCCTTTTTGGTCTCGAAGTCGTCGTAATAATTAATACTGCAGCTGATATTTTGCCGTTTAGTAATATGTCAAACATCAAAATGCCTATTAAAGTGAAATTTGGTAGGTTAGGTGATGAACTGATTCTGGTGACTAACAATTATAATATGCCAGCCTGCTTGCCTAACCCAAAATTAATTATGTATAAATACCATAAATATCAAATCTTTTAAAAAAATTACACTCTCTTATTTTTTAATTACTTTATTCTCTCCTTATTAATATAATTACACTCTCTCCCTATTACTTTATTTCTTCTAAAAATTACACAAATACACAATTTATATTTCTAATATTACAAAAAATCTCAACTTCCTAAATATATTACAAAAATCTCAACATATACACAGAATGCTATGTATATGTCGGTTATGCTATGTATATTAATAAGAAAAGAGAGTAAAATAATTAAAAAAATAGGAGAGAGTGTAATTACTTTCAAAAAGGATGATATTTATGTTATTTATACATTTCTCACACCTAAGCTACAGTCCATGTGGTCATATTTAGAATTTAAGCCCATTTCTCGCTCAACAATATGATGGTTTAATGCTCTGTTAATAATAAAATTCGGATCAAACTTGAAAAAGAGAGCCGAAAAATGTATACATTTTTTATATATTAACGAACAGTATGCATAAGAGTACACACGCGCACACACATAATAGTGTATATATTATTTTTAATGTTTTGGGTACAAGAATTGTATTTAGGCACAACAACTTCAACACAAGTTCAAGTCTAAAAACAAGAACACTTATGAAGTTATATAACACCCTCAACACAAGATCAAAAAGACCTTTCAAGGAAGTGTTTTTTTTTCTTCCAAAATTTAGATGAAATAGAAAAGGCAAGTCCTTCGACTTCACGAAGTGTCCTTAAGGAAATAATTCCCCTCAAGTACTCGAGGTTGCGGAATTTTCCTCCCAGGATAAAATGGTCTAACAATCCGACTGTAGTGGTACCTCAAATGATCGGATTCTCTTCGAACTCATTCAACGATTAGATGATCACATGGAGTATATTTTCAGAAAACAAGAAGAACTTTATTGCAGAAAAATTTTTGCACCTAAACCTATGGATAAATGCAGGTTTATATAGCCATCAAGTGCCCCTTCCGAAAGATGGCAATGGTTCATCCGAAAAGGTGTATCTTTTGGAAGAGTCATGTTTGTTCATTCGAAACATTGTGTCTTTTTCTAAACAGACACAACCATCCGAACAACCACTCCTTTTCCAAAACAATACGTTTTTTCCTCAAAGGTTGTGTCCCTCCATTTTTCATTCACACCAATTGAACTCAACAATCCCCCACATGAATGACGAATGACTATTCTTTGTAAAACTGTACGAACAAATATGTGATCATCAAGCAAAGACTGATTGCATATGGATAAGTGGGTTTTCCTTTGAACTTTCGGTAGTGAACATGTGTCGGATGCACTCGGTCAATTGATAGATTTGATATCCTTGAACCGTCGAGCTTTAATGTACACCTAGACAACACATGTCATACAACCAACCTTTTACCATTTATGATTCTCACGGTTTTATTTGTTTAAGCCATGAACACGTCCAGGTCTCATGAGAGCTTAGAGAATATGCCTTTACTAACATTCTCCTTGAAGCGGCTTCGACTTCTCCCCCACATAGGTAATTTCTAAGAATTCAATCCTGTAGGTTAAACTATTTGGTCAAATCTGCCAAATTTGGATAATCATTAAAAGACTTCACAGTATAAGTCTTATCCTTGTTTACTAAATATTGTCCACATCATGAAAATGGGTTGAGTATATTGACAATGTTGAACCTGTCAGACATAACTTTGTTTGATTTCCTTGAACCTAGCTCTTGGACTCTCCAGTCTTCTAGGTAGAGTTACCGCCATGCTGACTTGTCCTAGGCCGTAAACTCATTCCCTTGGATATCCTTTCAACTCCTTCTCTAGACAAACCTTTTGTAAGTGAATCCGACATATTATCCTTTGACTTTACATAGTCAACAGTGATAATTCTATTAGAGAGAAGTTCTCTAACGGTATTATGTCTCCATCTTATGTAACGAGATTTACTATTTTCCATTATCCTCCCTACCCTACCTATTGCCACTTGGCTATCGCAGTGTATGCATACTGGTGCCACTGGTTTGGGCCAATAAGGAATGTCTTCCAAGAGATTTTGGAGCCATTCTGTTTCTTCACCGACTTTATCCAATGTGATAAATTCAGATTCCATCATAGAGCGAGCAATACATGTCTGTTTGGATGATTTCTAAGAGAATGATTCTCCACCTATTGTAAATATGTATCCACTCGTGGATCTTACTTCATCTGAACTGGTGATCCAGTTTGCATCACTATATCCTTCAAGTACCGCAGGATATTTATTATAATGAAAAGCATAGTCTTGGGTATATTTAAGATACCCCAAAATTCTTTTCATTGCCATCCAATGAGTTTTGTTGGGATTACTCGTGTACTGACTCAACTTACTAATAGCGCGTGTTATGCCTGATCGTGTACAATTCATACATTAAACATCCTAATAGTCTTGCGTACTCCAACTGTGAGGCACTTTTACCCTCATTCTTTTGAAGTGCGAAGGTCACATTCAATGGAGTCTTGGCAATACCAAATTCTAAATACTTGAATTTGTCAAATACCTTTTCAATGAATGAGACTGTGACAATGCTAACCTTTGTGGAGTTTTATGGATTCTTATTCCCAAGATCACATCCGCAACTCCAAGGTCTTTCATATCAAACTTGCTTTCAAGCATTCGTTTCGTAGCATTTATGTCCGAAATATCTCTACCAATGATCAACATATCATCCACATCAAACAAACAATGACTTGGTGATTTCGAGTGTCTTTAATGTAAACACATTTACCACATTCATTAATCTTGAACCCGTTTGCCAACATAGTTTGGTCAAACTTTGCATGTCATTGTTTAGGTGCTTATTTTAGTCCATAAAGTGACCAAGTTTATACACCTTATTTTTTTTCTGAAACTACAAAACCCTCCGGTTATTCCATGTAAATTTCTTCCTCCAATTCTCCATTTAGGAATGCTGTTTTCACATCTATTTGATGGATTTCAAGACCATATACTGCCGTCAAGGCAATTAACATCCGAATTGACGTTATCCTCATTACTGAAGAGTATGTATCACAGTAATCAAGACCTTTATTTTGTTTAAAGCTATTTACAACAAGTCTTGCCTTGTATTTTTCAATAGTACCATCAGTTTTCATTTTTCTTTTGAAGATCCATTTAGAACTGAAAGGTTTATTTTCTGGAGGAAGATCAACCAACTCCCACATGTGGTTGCTTAAGATTGGATCAATCTCATTATTGACTACCTTTTTCCAAAAGACTGAGTCTGGCGACAACATCGCTTCTATAAACGGTTGAGGCTCATTTTTTAAGAGAAATATTACAAAATTCGATCCAAACGAAGTTGATGTTCTTTGATGTGTACTAAATCTTGAATCCTCACTTGGTTTATCTAGAGTTCGTTTAGACCCCTCACTAGACTATTCATGTCTAGTTTTATACAGATAAATGTGTTCAAAGAATTCAGCAGTATCTGATTCAATTATCGTATTTTCATTAATATCCGGATGTTCGGATTTATGAACTAAAAACCAACATGCTTTACTACTTTTAGCATATCCTATGAACACACAGTCCACCGTATTAGGTCCTATCCTTACTCTTTTAGGCGTAGGAACTTGGACCTTCGCTAGACACCTCCACACTTTAAAATATTTCAAGTTGGGTTTTCTTCCTTTCCATTTTTCATATGGAATTGATTGTGTCTTACTATGAAGAACTCTATTTAGTATTCGATTAGCCGTAAGGATATCTTTTCCCCACAAGTTTTGCGGTAAACCTGAACTTATTAGTAAAGCATTCATCATTTCCTTCAAGGTTCAATTTTTTCTTTCCGCAATTTCATTAGATTGAGGTGAATATGGGGCTATAGTTTGATGGACAATTCCATTCTCTACACATATTTGCACAAAGGGAGATTCATATTATTCACCTTTATTACTTCTTATTGTTTTGATCCGTTTCTCTAACTGATTTTCAACTTAAGTTTTATATTTTATAAATGTATCTATTGCTTCATCCTTACTATTTAGCAAATAGACATAATAATATCTAGTGCAATCGTCAATAAAAGTTATAAAATACTTTTTTCCATCACGAGATGGTGTTGACATCATATCACGAATGTCAGTGTGGATTAAGTCTAAGGGATTGAAATTCCTTTCAACGGACTTATATGGATGCTTAGATTACTTTAATTCCACACACGTTTGACATTTCAATTTATTGCACTCAAAGTTTGACAAAACTTCTAAATTAATCAGTTTTCGCAATGTTTTGTAATTAATATAATCGTTCATGTCATAAATCATAAGGCTCAAGCAAGTAAGAAGAAACTGAACTTTTATTGATTTCAACATTCATTACATTTATTTTGAATAGGCCCTCATTGAGGTAGCCTTTTCCTACATACACTTCTCCTTTACTAAGTATAATTTTTTCAGAAACAAATACACATTTGAATCGGTTCTTGTCTAAAAGTGATATAGAAATCAAGTTCTTCCGTAACTCTGGAACATACAAGACATTGTTGAGTGTCAACACTTTGCCTGAAGTCATTTTAAAGCACACTTTTCTTATTCCTTCTACCTTTACAGTAGCGGAGTTTACCAGGTAGATATTTTCTTCTACTTGAGCCGGAGCGAATGTCAAAAACAACTCCTTATTAGTACAACCATGGTGGGTGGCACCAAAATCCATCCACCATTCACGAGGATTTTCCACCAAGTTGAATTTGAAAAGTATAGCACACAGATCATACATTTCTTTTTTGGACTCAGCTAAATTCGGTTGGTCCTTTTTTTTGCCTTTTTTAGGGGCCCGACAATTTGTTGATTTGTGGCCAATCTTGCCACAGTTAAAGCACTTTCCCTTGAACTTGTTCTTGGGTTGATTACTTTCATTTTCAGCTTTCTTTAGCTTTTTAGAGTTATTTTGGTCATCTTCTATAATGTTTATCCATTAATTGCAGAATTTTCTCTTGACCTTCTTTCCGTAGTCTTATTATCTTCTTCAATTCATAGTCGTACAATTAGATCTTCGATTGACATATCCTTACGTTTGTGTTTCAAATAGTTCTTGAAGTCTTTCCACAAAGGTGATGGCTTTTCTATTATTGCTGCTACTTGAAATGCTTCATTTACGATCAAACCTTCCGCAAGGAGATCATTCACTTACAGTTCCTGTACTTGGGAAATAAGAGAATTGCTATCTATCATCTTATATTCTAGGAATCTTACAATGAAGAACTTTTTAGTTTCGGCATCCTCTATCATGTACTTCCATTTTAGCACACCCCACAACTCTTTTGTTGTCTTTGTTATACTATACACATTGTATAGATCATCTTGGAGATCACTCAAAATGTAGTTCCTGTAAAGAAAATATCGGAGTGTTTCCAAGCCTCCACAATCACAAATCGCTTTTGTTCAGAGGTTCCTTCGGGCACATCTGGATCTTCCTCAAATGTGAACCTTTGAAGACAAAGAGTTGTGAGGTAGAAATTATTTTTCTACAGCCACCTCTTAAAGTCAATACCCACAAAGTTTTTGGGTTTTTCCGCTGGTGCCATTTCCGGTGGATCATTAGTATGACTCGTTGTGGCAGTACTAATTTCTGCCATAGTCATTGCAGTATCTTACACTTGACTATCGTTAGTCATTTTCCTGTCACAACAAGACAGAGACTTTAGTATATCAAAATACTATTAATAAAGTTGCTGCAACTTTAAACACCTTTTGTTTCTAGTTTAATGATAAGTTTTTATGACTTTCAATCATCAGCCGAGTGATCTTTAACTTATGATGTAGATTTTATTTCTTCAAATCACTAGTTAAGTTTAAACGGAGTAGAAATCTTAAAGCTTTAATCTTCAGCAACCAAGCAGTACAGATTCCAAAAAAAAAAAACTTTAGTGAAAACAAAATTTCACCAAACAAGCAAAAAAAATATATATATTTCCAAAATTATTTCCTTAAGATTGTTGTTTTCAATGTTTTCGAGCACAAGAATCTGTATTTAGGCACAACAACTTCAATACAAGTTCAAGTCTAAAAACAAGAACACCTATGAAGTTATATAACACCCTCAACACAAGATCAAAAAAGACCTTTCAAGGAAGTGTTTTTTTTTTCAAAATTTAGATAAAATAGAAAAGGTCAAGTCCTTCGACTTCGCGAAGTGTCCTTAAGGAAATAATTCCCTTTAAGTACCCGAGGTTGCAAAAATTTTCTCCCAGGATAAAATGGCCTAACAATCCTACTCTAGTGGTACCTCAAACAATCGGATTCTCTTCGAACTCAGTCAACAATTAGATGATCACACGGAGTATATTTTCAGAAAACAAGAACTTTATTGCAGAAAAATTTTCGTACCTAAACCTGTGGATAAATACAGGTTTATATAGCCATCAAGTGCCCCTTCCAAAAGGTGGCAATGGTTCATCCAAAAAGGTGTATCTTTTGGAAGAGTCATGGCTATTCATTCGAAACATTGTGTCTTTTTATGAACAGATACAACTATCTGAACAGTCACTCCTTTTCCCAAACAATATGTTTTTTCCTCAAAGGTTGTGTCCCTTCATTTTCCATTCACACCAATTGAACCCAACAGTATACTAGGTGTACGTGCTTCACTCGTTTAACCCTAGATATTATTATCAAACTTATCCCGACCCTGACATTCAATTCTTAACCAGACTAAACTCTTGACTTCAACTCGACCCAACTCCCTACCTTGACACTTCACTCTCGAGTGTTAACCCCTACCTGAGATAGAACCTGTCACACCCCTTTTTCGCTCGAGAGCCGAGTAGAAGGGTTTTTTCAATTAAAGTGACGATATTGAATAGGGATTAAATTATTTACAGAGTCGCCACTTGGAATTGAGTTTTGGTGTTCCAAGTCACCCTTTTTTTTGAATCCCTAATCAAAAGAAAATGACTCTTATTTAGTCTGCGAAAACAGAAAATGGGTAAGGAATTCTGTTGATCGAAGGGAAGGTGTAAGGCACCCTTCGAATCCCGTGGTTCTAGCACAATCGCTTTTATTGACTTATACTTAACTAAAATTATTTCGACAAATTGTGTTAGTAGGCCCTAAAATCGCTCATTTTATTATACTAAAATTATTTAAAACTCTTGTATTAAACTGGTGAAAATTAATTTTAAGCGCAATATTGCATCCTCGAATTATTTTTAAAAGTCTCAAAAAGATGCGTACACCACATTCTTAATCGAGATAAATATTATAAACATATCGAAAATTTACCTAACATTAAAGCATTGATTTGTTTTTTATAAACTTGTCTCAATTTATCTATTTGAAATATTTTTAACTCAAATAATAAAATAGACTAAAATTCATTTTAAAAGAATAAATAATTAGTAAATTTTTTAACGATAATTAATAATTATAACAATAATAAATAATAATAATAATATATCCATTATTTATTAAGATTCTCTAAGTATTATATATAAAATCATGTCATACTCAATTAGCATAATAAAAGTTACAAAAAAAAAAACTAAAAAAATGAATAAATAAATAAATATACGTGGACCCACCTAGTAAGAGAAATCACCACATATTCATAATTTGCATGTGACCTCTTCATCTTAAATGTAAAATATATTTTTCTATTATCTTAATATATATAAAAATGTCAAATTACCTACACCATCTTCACATTTTTCATTTTTTATGAACTACTGCAAGTTCATCTTCCTAAGTGCTAGTACCGCAAAAAATGACCTTCTCGGCCAAGTTTATTATAAGCAAAAGATGGAGTGTCGTTGGTAGCCGGTGGTAGGAAAGGAGAGGTGGAGCAGCGCGGGTAAGGGAAGAGGGAATCAGCAGTCGCATCGCAAAACGCCGCCGGTGATATTCTAACCGGATCTAGACGGTGGTGGCGTGGAAGAAAGAAAAAGGGAGAGGGGGCACCGGCGCGGGTAAGAGAAAAAGAATCAGCAGCGGCAGCGCGATAGCGCCGCCGGTGATATTCCGGCCAGATCTGGGTGGCGGTGGCGTGGGAGAGAGAAAAGGGGAGAGGCGGCGCCAGCACGGGTAAGGGAAGAGGAATCAGCAGCGGCAACGCGAAGCGCCGCCGGTGGTATTCCGACCAGATCTGGGCGGGGGGAAAGTCCGGTCACCACTGTGGCTGGTTGACAACCGGGTTGGAGGGGTCATTTTGCGGTTGCTGTTGCTGCTTCGTCGGACGGTGAGCCACGACCGTTGGCGGCGATAGATCTGGCAGCGAAGATCTGGTCGGATCTAAGCCAACGCGCCGCGGTCGGAGCTGGTCGGGTTTTTGACTGTGGGGGTTGGGTTGCTTCCGCGAACAAAGATCTGGTGGGGACGGTTGACGACGGCAGACACGCCATCGCCGATAGGACGGCGGCGCCGCTGTTTATATCTATTTCTTTTTTTTTAGTTTTTCCATGTTTGTTGTATTGTGCACGTTATATAATGTGTACAAATTGATAAGTTACATATAATTGTACAGTGTGTAAAAGACGGATTTCGTGAATACATGTACTTCATGTGAATATTATCATCTGTATGAACAATATTCTATACTGTTTTTGTTATATGCAGATGAAAAGTGAGACATAATATTAAATTTTTACTATTGACAACATGCATAAAATATAAACATGATAACAAGTTCCTATAATGTTAATTCATAAATCATCAAAACAATCATATTATCATCCAATCTATAATGAAAGTTATAAAATAAAATACAGGATTACAAATAAAACCTGTGATAAAATGAAACAGAAAATTTGCATATCGTTCCGTAAACTTGATATCGTCCTGTAAACTTGATTGTTGTTCAAATTTAACTTTACCCACTTTTGTTTGCTATTTTTTTTTACTGATTTTCTCAGCTTTTTTTTATCTGATTTCCCTATCCTCCTCTGTCTGTTTTTCGTGATCCCTTACATGTGTGTGTTGTTTGTAAATATATAGGAAAGTGTTGTGTGTGCATGTGTGCAGTTGAGGGAGTTTGTGAGAGAAAAATGGGGTGGTTTCAGGATGTGGGAATGGGTAGTTTAGGTTAAGGGGAATGGGGATTTTTTTTTTTTAAGATAATAATAATAACAAAAAATATTAAATAAATAAATAAGATAATAGTAACAAATAAAATAATAATAATAATAATTAACTAATTTTATATTTAAGAAAATACAATAAAAATTTAGAAACAGCCAAACATAAACTATATAATTAAGATAGTACAAAAACTACTAACTTATTTATTTAAAAAGAAACATATTTATTTATTTATTTATTTTTAATTTTTGTATATTTTTTTTATTTGAATAAAACAAAAATAATATCCTAAAATTAACTTAATTTAATTATTTTTATAAATTAAAAATAAAATAATAGTCAAAATAATATATGATTAACTATAAATATAAATATTTAATATTGATAAACAAGTTAAAATTTAGGGAGGATCAAAAATCACGTGTCTACAGAACCCAGGATCTGATCTTTACTTGAGACTTGACTTTGAAACTTTACTTGAGTACCGTCTCTCGAGACTTGACCAAACCGACCTCGACCTCAACTCGAGAACAATTTTCAACATCAACTTGAAAAATAACCACTACAGAGGAATTAATGTCCAATCACGACTAGACTTCTAACCTTCGACTCTAACTCTAACCTCCTCGACCCTGGACCCGACTCTTAGACCATAACCCCAACTCCTAATTATTGACCCAGACTCGAGGTCCAACCTCATTCAAGAGTCAGGGTGGCTCTTGAGTTGGAAGTCGAGGTCAGATCCCAAGTTTTGGGTCAGGAGTCAGGGTCGGATAATTTATTGAGATTCAATGTTAGGTCTACTTTAGAGTTAGAAGTCAAGATCGGATATTGAGTCGGATATCGGAGCCGAGTAGGGTCCAAGATCAGGATTTAGGTCTCGTGCTAAGAGTTGAAGTTTGGAGTGGAGAGTTGAGGTCAGGTTTTGCGCTGAGAGTCGAATCTTGAGTCAGGAATCAAGATTGAGTCTCGAGTTAAGAGTTATGTTAGGGTTGAGTTTCAAGTTAAGAGTGGGGGTTAGGGTCGAATTGATAATTCGGATCAAGGTTTATGTTTGTGATATTTTATTTCAAAGGTAAGCCTATTCATTTGTAAAGCTACATATGCTAGTGTAACACATTTCATTGCCCAAAAAAGTTTATAATAATATAAATACATAAAAATATTACAAAACCAACTTACGGGGTACATTTTTAGGGAATAATGAATGCAAAAATTAAAGTAGTCCCACGCAGGGTTAAGATCACTGTGTACTATGACATGTCCTTATCTAACACTCGCTCTTTTCCTCCCTTAACCACATTCCTGATGCAAGATTAGTTACTTGCATAATTATGTCAGATTCATCAAATACATTGCTTTTGGAGAATATGATATGTACACACCATTTACATTTTTGAAGAGTTCGAACAACATAATACGTTGTAAGATAATTTCTGTTTTGGGAGGTTCCGTGCCATTCATCTTGCCTATGTGCACATTTTCGAACATATGAATCTCTATGTGCAATTTCTAATTATGCTATAGTAGCTTCTCCGTTGGTCTCATGCAGAAAACTAAAAAGGTAAAATAGTGGGAAATACATATTCTAATTTGCAAACAAAGAAGAGTACCATACCTTCTTTTTCCCTTCTAGTTTTCTAAAAAAAATTGCTTCTCCATGATTATATTGAGAATATCAAACAAATTTCGTCTATCAAGAATAATTGTTAAATTGTACAAAATAAAATAGTAATAAGCATAAAGTGCCCTGACCTAGAAAATCACACAAATTATATTAAAATCAAAGGATACATAATCATCAAATTTTTAATATCAAGCTGATAATCAAACAATCAGACAACTCTATAACTTTCGATCACCCGCCCCAAACAATTACAAAGTATTCTTTTAGTTGTACATAATTTTCTAACATTGACACCCAAAAACAAATAATAGATTATATATATGTCACAAAATTATAAGAAAAGACATAGGAAGGAAAACAAAAACGAAAAAGAAACCTATAGTAGAAAACATGTTAGAGTTTACTCCTATATAAAGAAAAAGTTACTATATTAGGAATTTCACTTCATATATATTTAGTAGTGCACAAAGAAAATTTATATTTTTAGATTTTGTATAAAAAGAAAAAAGTTTCGTGTATTACTTTCCATATATTTAGAATTTTTCTCATATATTTTAGAATTTTTTTTTCAAAATAAACTTTTACTTATTATCCGGTGAAAATTTAACTTCAATTTTCAATTGGAATTGCCGTTGCAATGGACTTTCCATATAGAATACACGAAAAGTCCTTTATTTTTCAAAAAACTTCATCCAATTTCAAAGTGAACTTTCACGTGACTTTTCCAATTTCAGTTGGAATTCATGTTCTAAACAAATATTTTATTAACATAAATAATAATTAAATAAAATAAATAGTAAATGAAGATTTTGTCTATTGCAGAGATTTTTAATGAAGGATAAAAAGTTCAAATCACTTTTCTAAGAGTCTTCACAATTTTAATAAATTATAGATTATAGATATAGATTATACATATAGATTATAGATTATAGATATAGATATAGATTATAGATATTGATAGATAGATATAAATTTAGATATAGATATGGATATAGATTATAGATATAGAACAAATCTTGTTAATTATAAAACTTGAGTCACTATAAAGACAGTTTTTTTTTATTAAGCAAAAGATGTAATGTCACAATCCGAATTTTGATCGAGTTGTAATAGATATTTGGTGTCTAACTTGACCGAACGAACCATCTTAACTTTTTTTTTTCTTCTTAAATACAGATCGGAGTACTATGCATCCCAATTAAGGGTGGGCGTTGGATCGGTTTGGTTTGATTGTTTAATATCGATTTGGTTTATCGATTTTCGGATTGACAAAAATGACATTCGTAACCAAATCGAAATAAATTCGGTTTGATTCAATTTTTACAAATTCGATTCGGTTATTTTAGAGTTTTATTTCGGTTTGAAATATTAAAGTAGTTAGCCTCTCTTTTTCATAACTGAACATTTAAAATTGATGGGTTTTTTTAGAAAAATTATTTTTCTCAAGCCTATTTTTCATTTCCAAATATAAATAACTCAACATGGATGAAATGAAATAATCATAAGCTTAACATAATACATAACGTCATTAATCATTACATATAATATAACATTGCATAAATAGTCTACAAAACAACACAAAACTCATAAAAATAGTCCATGGAACAACATACTTTCTGCATAAATAGTTCATAAAACAGTCTAAAGTCACCAAAATAGTCCACAGAATATTTGAGTCACTAAAACAATTCATAAACCAGTCCATAAAATAACAAAACAGTCTATAAAATAATAAAACAGTCAGTCAATCACCACCACCATCCACCAATCCATAAAACAGCTGGTCTACTCGAAGAAATATGCAGACGACATCACCATTCACCAGGCAGCAACATAATTTAGAGCCAAAAAATTTCTTAAAAGAGACAAAATGCATTAGGTTCCAATATAATTTAAACAAAAAGGTATTCATTGTATTATGATAGGTCAAATAGTTAAGATAGACAACTACAAGAACAACTAAGCCTCAGTCCCAAACAAGCTGGGCTTGACTCTTTGTATTATGATAATTGACAAGTTTTATGTTGGGCCAGCTTGCTGCAACTCTTCTTGTTCATTCAGGATTGAGACTAGCAATGTGAGCAAGCTCACACAAGCTATATTAGGCACCAACAGCATAATAAAGTAATTGGAGACTTAGAAAAAAAAACGTTTTGGTATTTGAGGATCAAAAGAGAACCATGAATCAAGTATCATACCGAGAAGACGTAAAAATAGGAAGTTACAAAAATAAAAGTAACTCTTCATAATAGTGATGATCTAAGCCCAAACAGATGAACTCATAAACATCTTCAAACATAGTTTGAGAGCAAGAAAATGTATCAGAAAGCAAGGACAATCTTAAACGATGAGTATCTAATAAACCAAAACATATTACCCAACACTTTGAACACAGAACATAATCATAACCAGTTCTAAGACCATTTAAAAAGAGGCTAAAAATTATACAAGAAATGAAAACTAGAATATTTTACTTAATCATGGAGGTCACAAAACAAAGGTACCATCCAATACTTACTTCACATGATAGAAAGTTGCCTGTATATCCAAACTGATTGATTGAGTCAATATTCATAGTAGTATACACACAAAAAATAAAAATCAACTTCAACAGCATTACTCAACTTCAACAGGTAACTTACCAGAGAAATTATTATTGAAAATATCAAGAAGTTCCAAACTGGAACATCTACCAAGACTCTCATGAACCATACCTGAGAAATTATTGTAAGACAAGTCCAATTCCACCACAGTTTTGCACAAATCAGCAACCTGATTAGGAAAAACACCCTGAAAATCATTTCTCTGCAAGTATAAAAACTGTAGGCTTTCACTTGGTAGCTTAGGGACAAACCCCACAAACTTGTTATTGGTAAGGTTGAGAAAACTGAGTTTCCCACATAAAGAAAGTGAAGCAATGATTGAGGCAACACAATGTAATGTAATGTGTAGATAAACATCTCCTATGATAAACATTTTTGAACTACTACTTATCCAATGATTGAGGCAACACAATGTAATGTGTAGGGTATAATATATACCTCGTTGTTCTAACATGCTAACAAAATATCTAGTTTAAATTTTTAGTATACAGCGCTAAAGAGCTAACAACTCTCTTTGATCCTATGCAGACTGTATTTCACCTGGTTAGAATTAGCTTCCTTCACAGAAGTTGGTGTTTCTATTCTAACACTTTTACCATAGTAATTGGATTCAACAACTTCTAGACATAATCTCCCATAACTCATTAAATCAAAAAAATAGTAGAAGTAGTAAAAGATGAACCCGAAAATAAACTTACCTACAATTCACATTTGCTTGTTGAGAACTACACATCAACAATGCTAGATTCAGTTTCACTACAAGCCATTTCTGAAAAATATATATGACACTTGTTAGTTGATATGCAGTATAAATAAGAAGTTATTTTTAATATAATGAATACAAAATCATAAAATTCTTACTAACTTCAAGTTACTCAAGATACTCTAAATCTTCCTCGATATTAACTGTAGTAGATTCACTTCTAAGATAATCTTGAAGACAAATAAGAGATTGCACTAGTTTAGGAGTTAATGAACTCCTAAAGGGATTAATAACCCGACCTCCCGTGCTAAATGCACATTCAGATGCGACACTAAAAATAAGAATGGCTAACACATCACGACCCATCTCAGCGAGAATGGGAAATCTCGGCTCATTAACTTTTCACTAACCTAATATATTAAATTATTTCGAATTTGGCTTAATCTCTTCAACAAGATATTTTTTCAACTCAGATTTATTGCTTAAACCTCCACTAATTTCTTTATGCTTCTCAAATTGTTGTTTTGTTCTCATTATTTATCTTCTTTGAAAGTTTCCATAACCACTTATGGATGAAGAATTCTCAGAAAAAAAAAGTGGATGAAGATGAAGAGTTTTTTTTTTTATTTCTTAACATAATGCTCAAACAAGGCTTTCATATATGACTCCACTGAATCAGACAACTTGTCTCCAATTTTTTTTCCAAACATGTCCACAATTGCAAAAGGAGCATATTCAAGTTTGTTGTGGGGATCCAACACAGATGAAATAAAGATCATTTTGTTCATTTTCTCTGGAGTACCCGAATACTTTTTGAACTTTTCCCTCATATTTGCTGTCATTTTTTTTAAATTAGAATCTTCATTTCTATCTTCTCTTTCAAAATCAGATCAAGCTCAGCAATTTTCATAAAGTGTGCATTGATAGTAACATATTTTAAACCAGAAACTTTCAAAGTAAGATCATAAAAAGTTTTCAAAATTTTTATCATTGTTCTCACATTTTTCCAGTCCTCACTTACATAGGCGCTTGCCTTAGTTCCATCTTCACAAGGAGAGGTACGAAGATAATCCAAGAAACCATTATCATAGAAACTATATCTTTCAAATGCAAGCTAAAAATATTTTGTTGTTTCAAGCATCAAGTATGTAGAGTTCCATCGAGTAGGAACATCTAAACATAAAGATTTCTTACAAGTTATCAATTGAGATTCACAACATTCTTTGAACTTTTTAACTCTCGCGGCAGATTGTTTAACATACTTCACAGCTTGTCCCACTCGCTTGATAGATTTATTAATTTCCTTCATCCCATTTTGCACAATAAGATTAAGAATATATGCCCATACCCCTCACATGAAGATGTTGACCTTCCATTATGTTAGTTCCCCAATTACTTAATTGTTTAGACATTTCTATCATTGTAACATCGTTGGAACTAGCATTATCAACTGTAATACTAAAATCAGTAGCCAAATCCCATTCAAGCAAACAATTAGTAATGAAAGCAGCCATATTAACACCTTTATGACTAGAAATTGGACAAAAATTTATCACTCTTTTATGCAATTTTCAATTTGTATCAATAAAGTGAGCTATTAGACACATGTAGTTAACTTTTTGTATAGACGTCTAAGTATCTGTCGTAAGATAAATTTTTCGGACGTACTTCTTTGAAAATCTTTTTCAAAACTTGTTTCTCTTTATTGTAGAACTGATAACAATCTCTTGTCAAGGTTCTACGAGAAGGAATATGTAACTGTGGGGCTGTGACTCTCATAAAATTTTTAAAACCTTCTTTTTCAACAAAACTAAATGACAACTCATCAACAACTATCATTTGAGCTAAAGCTTTCCTACTTCGTCCTTGATTATATGTCCAAGTACCCAATGCCCCTCCCTTTTCGTCCGCAGAAGATGGTAGAAAAGCTAATTTCGTTTGACTGTCTTTCTCTTTCACACCAACATTAGAGCGATAAGGACATAATTTTAGCATGTGATTATTCATCGATGAAGTACCACTAGCACTTGAAGAAACAACATAAATTTTTTCACAATACTTACATTGTGCTTTCTTAGCTCCAGTTTTTCTATCAACAATCTTGTCAAACCACTGCCGACATCTTGCCCTCGGTTCCATGGCCTTTCTTTTTTTTCGATAGTTCAACTTCAATCGCAGTTTCAACTTCATTTGGAGATGAAACTGAAACATTTTTATTTGATGCTCCACTTTCACTTACCCTACTTCCAATCTGTGAAAATAATGTCATTATTTTTAGTTCACACTTCTTACTTCTTAGCCTTTAATCTTAAACTATCAATTTAAATCAAGAATGAAAAAAAAGTACCGGATTAGACATAATTGAAAACCTGACTGGTTGAAAAATTGATCGCCGTCAGTTGAACGATTGGTCGTCGGCTATCCGGTCAGAAAACCACAGTGGATGGCTGATCATTGCAGACTCCACTATTTCTCGTCGGTGGATAGCCACAAGGTCCACAACCCACAAACCCACAATCAGTAGAAATGAAAACGATCAACGAAGGAACGTCGTCTTGCCTTCGGCGGAACGGAGGAACACTCGCGAGTCGTGACTCATCGTCGCCGGTGTACGTGAGAAACGACACAGGGAATACCAGAATAGGGATTTAGGGTTGGCAATGACTGCGGGCTGCGGCGTATGCGAATTTACTGTTAAATGTTAATTGTGATTGTGAATTACTTAATATTATATATATATATATATATATATATATATATATATATATATATATATATATATATATGTATATATGTATATATATATTATTTATTTATAAAAATTCTTTTTTTTTGGTTTAACCGATTCTCTTTTCAAAAATCAAAAATTCGAAATTTAAAAATTACAAACCGAAATCGATCCGAAAAATCAAAACCAAAATTAAATTTTGATTTGATTTTTCGATTTTTTTGATTTAAACCAAATTATGCCCACCCCTAATCCCAATACAGTTCTTAAAGAAAACTTTAAACATATAAAATATGACACAAGAAGTGAATAATTCTAAAATTGCTCTTTCTTTCTTTTCTGTAATTGTAAACTATATGTTGCAGTAAAGTCATTGTATAATGTGAAAATATTAACGCGAAATGGAAATCATAACTCATCTGACACTATTTATGAAGCCTCTAGCAAGAAATTAGAGGATTGCATGGAACAAAAACTTTCAGTCTAATCCTCAAAATAATAAATAAATAAATAAATAAATAAGTATATGGCTGAGTTTGAAGAAAAAAAAATACTCTATGAAACAAAATGGGGTTCATCAATAGTTGCTGGAATACAGGAACATCTTAGACATAAGAGGTCTCAAGTAAATAGAACGCCAGTACGCCTCAACGGTATTCAGTGAGTTTCAATAATCTCCTCGTTCTAAAGTTGGAACGAGCCTGTAAAGAAGACACGAATGCAAACAAAATAATATTAAAGCGATATTTTAAGGCAGGAAAGCATTCCAAACAAATTCTGAAACTTGATACATAAATATTTCTAAAATATATTCTATTTAAACCTTTGTTATGGACAGTACCACGAAACTCTTATATTTTCTTAACTTTATTTTAGTCACCGTATGGTCGATATGATGGATGATTATCGTCGCCCGGTCGATGGGGTCATTTCCTAGTGGTGCTTCGCGGTTTGTCATTCCTTTGTTACCTTATCAGGAAACATGGTCGCTAATTTAATTTTATTATGCATTCCATACGTCATGTCTAGTTGTGCGAGATATTAATGTCACTATAAGAAAAGAAGTAAATGTGGGAGGTTGAAACTACAATTCGCATAGGTTATAGGCGTTTGCTATTTTTGTCAGCAAATAGCGAAGATTTTTAACCTCCACAAATTGCAATATTAACCTCCTTACCTTTTTTTTTTTGTAATAATATAACTATGACACAGTGTATGAGAAGCATAGTAAAATTTTACTACTTTGATACAATAATTTCAGGGTAAACATGAATTTATTGTAGATTATGAAACCCTTCTCAAAAAATCTAAGGTGACTTCCAAAATCTTTTCATAAATATTTTGGTTTGGCTCTAGTGCCTCAACTTTTACTTTAACTAGTCATTATAGTTTATCATAATGTTCTTAGTTTCAAGATAAAATTAATCTTTAAATATTTTATAGGTAGTATGCATGAAGGAAATTTTGAGACTCTCTATAAATTTATGAACATGTGAATATTGCTTAAATAAATTAAATAATCATTTCTTTCAGGATGCTTTAACATGTAAACTTAATTAATTGAAAATGTGTATGGTTAATTCATGCTTGCCAGCTCCAATCAAATACTTTAAAAACGTCATTTTTGTAAGAAAATAATCTTAGTAAATACAAATCTTAACTCACCTCAATATCTTCACCCAAAAACGTATGTAACAATCAACCAAGACCCATTGAAATATTTAAAATCTATATCAAATTTAATCACATGACATCAACAACAACTATACCACCATTAATATCGGTTTCAACCTTTAATATTTATTATTTAATAACCATAAGTTCAAGATGCAATCTTAATTTATAGTTCCATCTAATTATGTGTGGAAATAATTCTAAGAACCTTGCGTATTTAAAATTTTGGCTTGAGTGGTCGCTCGTCGTAGTGCTCAACTTTCTCTCGCTGCGGCGTTTGTCATTCCCTACCGCTACAAGAAAATATTGTTGAGAGTTACAACCTCAACTACTACCGCTATTACAATACTTTCTTAGTCCATCTTTACTTGTCCCTAACTTGGCACACATCTTGAGAAACAATAAAGAATATGAATAATTTTTCTATATCGCCCTCTAAATGTAATAATTTAATACTTCCAACAATGTATTAGATAATGATTAATATTTAATAGAAAGAGTATGATGGACATAATCAATGGGTAATTAACTATTCATTAGTTTACCAAATTGGAATAGTGTTTTGAATATTTATTTTTAGTAATATAAATAAGAAAAGATGGAAAGAGTAAGTAACTGCCGATTTCCACGAAAATATCTATCGACTTTAAATTGTTGTCACTTGCTCCAATCCACTTTTTCTCACTTCTAGACAGGCATATTTCTTGATCACAAACATAACTTTTGAGTGTTGAGCCCGTTTGTGCTACCTTAATCACGTTATTAGGCTTATACTAGCCATAACTAGAGAACATATAAGTAATTAATTCTTTTTGCGTTTTAATACAAATGCAATTAACATCCAGACTTACATTCTAGTGGTATCAATACGATTCGATTGACATTGTCTTCACTCAAACAAGTGTTTTGACCAGTTCTCTCTGTGCCATTTCTTATCTATTTCCATCCATGCAATTAAAACACTAATAAAAATGAACAGTAAAATGAAGTACAAACTCAGTTGATTTAAAAAGCTAGAGAAAAAATATTTAACGGAAAAGGTACAAATATACCCCAAATTTTAATAAATAGTACAAATATATCTTCAGTCATATTTTGGGTACAAATATACCCTTGTCATTGATAAAAAAGTACAAATTAAATATACCCTTCTCATTAATGGCAGGACACGTATCAGCATCGTATTGGTTGACCCTTTTAAATTTATTTTATCTGTGAATAATTTAATCCATCCTAAATTATAACTCATACATGGTCCAAATAATCCAACCCAACTTGTGATATAACGAGGACCTTGGTTTAGCTGAGGAATGTCCAAACTTTGCAAGTTTTTCTCATGTTTCTGTTCTTAAAATGTTGTCTCTTGTTCACTCTTTGAAGTTGGTGAAGAATGGTGTAACAATGAATTTATAGCAGGTAACAACAACCACGAATCAGAAACAATTTCTGATTCATCGAAGCTCATGAATCAGAAAAAACAAACAAAAGTCGTTCATGAGGAACATTAAACATCAGAATATTAATCTAATATCAGAAAATTAAACAACATCGCAATATTAAATAAATCTCTACTCGATTCTAGATGGTAGATGGATCGAAACATGAATCGAACTGACACATTTGTTAGGGTTTTTGGGGTTAGTGAGAGAGTATGAGTGTGAGTGTGAGAGAGTGGAAGAAAGAAACACGCGTGAATAGAGACACATGATATGTCTAGCTTCTCAATTCCACGGGTTGGGTCGGGTTATTTGGAACGGGTATGAGTTATAATTTAGGATACATTAAACTATTCACAAATAAAATAAATTAAAAGGGATCAACCAATACGATGCTCACACGTATCCCGTCGTTAATGAGAAGGGTATATTTGTACCTCTTTATTAACGACAAGAGTATATTTGTATCAAAAGTATGACGATGAATATATTTGTATTATTTATTAAAGTTTAAGGGTATGTTTATACCTTTTTATTAATGACAAAGATATATTTATACTCAAAATATGATGAAAGATATATTTATATCATTTATTAAAGTTGAGGTATATTTGTACCTTTTCCGAATATTTAATGAGTCAAGACAACTCAAAAGGACACTATGGGTAGGGTATTAAACCTTATCTTGTTATTGATATTTATATTGCCCTAAAGTGAGTTGACTTGTATTTCTTCCATTTCATATTTATTGATCTTTTTTTTAAAAATATTTGTTTCAGTTTAGTTGTTTAAGTTCTAAAATTAAGAGTATTTTATATATATATTTCTCATTTTACCCTTGATAGGAATACTAAATACATCTATAGTTTTTAAAATTATTCAATAGTACATAAACAATCTAAATTTTTAAAATCAAAATTAAATGATTATTACTAGTTTCAATTATAAATATTCAATGTTCTAGATGTAATATATGGGATGAAGTAATATGTACCAAATTTCAACTTTAATCATTGCATTGACTATTGCACTTTAAAAGATATATAAGGGTAAATATGTAAAATGCATCTATATTTATTAATTTTTTTAATTGAATTTACCAAGTTCATAATGACCAACTAATATGAAACGGAGGGAGTATTATTTACACCCAGTAATCTACAAGTTATGAATTTCTTAGGTCTATTTGAATTTTTTTATCTTATTTTTCTGTAATCCGTTCAAAAGAAAATATCTTTTTCTTTTTTTGATAATTTTTAATTTGAATTTTCTACATCACATATTTAAAACCGTAAAGTTACATGATATTTTAATATAAATCACAAAACTTTAAAATCTTTTTATTTAATATTAAAACAAAATTAGATAAATAAATTAAAATGGAAGAAATAATATTTTGTGAAAGTATTTTGGTACCAGAAACTAAAATTCTTGAATTTTTAAACTCGGTCAAGCTTTTGAGTTGACTTAGTTAATTGACTTATAGATGAGTCGTCGAAATTGAGTTTGAATTTGATTCAATGCGTGGGCCTCTTTCTATCTTATCCATTCACGAGGAATCATTTGGCATGTGGATTAAATTTATAGTTGTGAAGTTATGATTTTTTTTATCGATTTTTCATCTGGTGTTCGGTACCCATATTGGACTCCAACTAATCTGGATTCGCGCCGTGTAGGGTTTCCATTCGGGGGAAACACTCCCAACAGAGTTTTCTCCAAGCCCAGGGTCGAACCCTCGATCTCTGGTTAAGGGTGGAGCAACCCCATCCGCTGCACCATAACCAATGTTGGTGTGAAATTATGATTTAGAGTGACGTATAAAAATACATCTAAATTATTCTTCTGTTTTAAAGTTATACTTATATATCTAAATTATCATTTATTAATTTGAGAAACACACCTCAAGCTAATCATTTAGGAGTGAAATTCAAACGAAAAAGGAGTAATTCAGGTGTGATTTCTGATACTTTATAATTTAGAAAAAGGACATCATTTTCTCTCTAAATTTGTCCGCTCAATTTATTTTAGCACTTAAACTAAACTTCTGTTTATTTACCCCCTTAACATCTTTAAAATGTATTAATTTCACCCCTAAAGTTGACGTGATATTTTTTTTTAAAAAAGTGTAGTTTATTAAAAAATAGACATGGTCCCACTTTTATTATTATTATTATTATTATTATTATTATTATTATTATTATTATTATTATTATTATTATTATTATTATTATTATTATAATATACCCCTTTCTTCTTCAATACCCCTCACCCCGCTCCCCCACACTGCTGTTCTCACCACCATCCCTGCCCAATCCTCTTTTTCTTCATTTTATTAGTTATACTTTTTTAGTATTAACTTAGAAAATAGTAATTCAATAGTTGTTACACCTTAAAATTAAGAATTTACAGAGGTGTCAAACAAGAATTATTAATTTTGAAATACAATATTATCGACTTACTATCAAAGAAGCCTTTATGGAGATCCCTTTCGAGTCATCCTCTTGAGCTTATCAAACTAGTCGAATTTTTGGAGAAAGAAGTTGTCGTCGATGAGAGAAAATGGGGTTAAAGTTTATTTTTCAGTAGCTAAGAGACACGAAAAGTCTCATTTCTTTTATTGCTTTGTTTATCATTATGCATTTATTTATTTATTTATTTGGGCCTTGAAGCCAAAATTGTAAATTAATACAGGTGAAGTCGATTATGGGCTAAAAGGTCCAAAAGATAGTTTAGGACAGGTTATGGGCCAAAGCTCAATATCTAGATTAGGACAGGTGAAGATGGGCCGAAAGCCCAATTAGATTAGGATAGGGCTAATAGATTTGAGCTTAAGAGCCTAAATCACTTATTCCCCCCCCCCCTCCCCCTTCCCTTTTTTTTATTTTCTATTTGACTTTAATTTACTTAAAACTAGTTAAATTCCCTACTAAGTCATCAAAAATTGATTTTATACAAGTTTCGTCCTAAATCACTTTCTTTTCAAAAATCAACTTCTCTTTTTTCAAAGTTAGTCAAAGTGGTTTTCAAATAGTCCGGATAACCACAAGTTAGCAAACATTTTAAGTACATTTAAAACCTTCCTAAAATATTAATAAGAACCTCTTACCCGGATTTTTCTTAAAGGCCTAAGTCTTTTTCTGTTTTAAGACTTGAGATTTTATTTTAAAAGTTTTCTTAATTTCTTTTCAATAAATTAAGTGGCGACTCTATAATTTCTTAGATAGTTTCAAAATTTTCTTTAAAATTTTGAAATAGTTTAAAAAGTCAAAATCAATGTTTTCCAACCCTACGAGTTAAAAAGGGATAAAACAGAAATGACGACTCTGCTAGGGAATTTAACTAGGTTATAATCAAATGTTTGAATTTATCTTTTGACTAACTGTTTAAACTATTTACGTGCTTATGTATTTGAATTCTGCAAAATTTAACTGTTGAATTTCATGGCATAATCCCACATGATGATTATTAAACTGTTTTGGGATTTCGTGAATGTCTCGGCCCCTGTTGTTCAACTCCAAATCAAATGTTGGGAATACAACAATTTATCAGCATGTTAGGCAGTTGGAGGTTGTTCGCGTTTCCAATCTCAAGTTGTCCGCTTGGGAACCTGTGTCCAAACCCACTCTAGACACCTAGGATAGAACTAAACCAAAGCCCTCTTTTAGGCATGGGCCTAGGACGACCTAATACCCGAGGGGGTATTGGGCCCATTAGAAAACCTGTCCTTATTCTATTGACCTCGAGTTAATTATAGACGAACCATATTTGTGTGCTGAAGAATATATATGTTTGATTAAACCAATATGTTATCCCTTGGGGTAGGGGGAAGGCTCATCTTTACTTGTTTTCGTGTAGAAAATGGCCCAACCATACCTTTGTAAAAGGTTCAAGATGGTTATCGGACCTGACAACTTTCTGAAAGTATGGTGGACGTATATGAGTGAACAAGATAAAAGGGTTGTTAGTACGCATATCGGGCACCTGCCTTCACTTATAGAGATGGATTCCTGGACAAAAATAATTCTCGTTCTAGCGACAGTTTGGGATGACAACAACTTGGTGTTTCGATTCGGGAAAGTAGAGCTGGCACCAACTATTGAAGAAGTTTTGACTTGTTATGAAAGTCTTGACAACAAGAGAAAGAACACACCGGACAATATTGTTCTAGTCCCTAACATGATGAATCGTCAAGAGACCCAGAAAGTCTTTGCAATCAATGATGACACTTGGTTGAGAGAACATGATATGGCAAATATCTCCTTTCGTAGGTTGTATCACCGATTTGGAAAGTATGACGCTTTTGAGAAGTTCAATCATAATTTTGATTCAGAAGAAAAATAAAAGAAAATGAGACCATTTGCTTTTGTGGTGAGTTTACTTGGAACAATGGTATTCCCAGAAGGAGAAAGTGGCACTATCGATTCGAGGGTCGTTATGGTAGCGGATACTCTCTTCAATAGAATGAATTACGGTCAAACTATGGTGTTTCATACCTTAGCACCTATGATAGTCGCCGAGATATATCAGGTATTGGGAATGTGCCAAAGTGGTGATTGTTTCTTTCAAGGTTGCAACCTTATCTTACAGTGGTGGATGATGACACACTTATTGATGGATCCTAGAGTGGGACATCTGGACCCTCAAACAAGGGTGAATCTCCTATTATCACTAGACATGTGTTTGTTCCTGCACAAGTTTCAAAGAAAAGAGTCTCGAGAGTTTTGGTTCAAAATGTTCGGGGAATTAAGTGACGGGGACATTCAATGGTCAATTAACTTTCTTAGCCAAGAAAGTACATTACTCGGGGGGGGGGGATGAATGGCCTTTCCTAGTACTTCCAAGACTCAGGGGAACTCGTCTTTATAATCTCTTTCATGTTCTCAGACAATTCAATATCAGGCAGGTAATACCACAAATGGTGCCTATGCTTAGATTCTTCAATGAGTATGATGAATTTGAAACTCCCCTGAAGCAATACATAGTAGATAGGTGAAAGAGAAGAAAAACACAGAAAATCTCCTTCCATATCGCGTATAAACCCAAAGTTAGTGACACATATAAGGAATGGTTAAAGAAGAGTTTTGCTGGAGCATTGATCCCAGGACCGAATGTACCCACTCGGATTATTGATATAGAATCAGAACATTAGATCCGACTCCACATACTTCAAGATAAATTCTAAAAAAATAAGATCTCACACCAACATAGGCATATGAAAGATGCCTCGATAATACAGATGTTGAAATAAAATTTAAAGAGAGCCAAACAAGAAACTAATGATGCTAGGCGGTGTTTGATTGATTAGGATGATTACATGGTTACTCAGATTGATGGCATAGAAAAAATGACCTACGACAACAATGCGCAGTTATGTGGGAGTCATCTAATCATCAACAGATATCAGATATGGCAGGAGCTGAACAAGGCTAAGAAGGCAAGGACAAACGAATGAGCATCAAGTAGCTAGTTTTCCATCCCCTGCTTGGGACTTTGTTTTTTTTTTATTTATGATATCTCCCTTTCCCCTAAAGATTGTATCCCTTTTATGCTATTTTGTAGGCATTTATGCCCTTTACATATTTAAGAAAGTTGGGGGATAATGGATTGTCTTTAAAAGAATATATATTTTCTTCAAAATTTGTTAGGCCCAAATCCTTGGCTCAAAAGGGTCACCAAATTAGGATACACGTTATGTTTTTATGTGATATAACTGCCTTATGTATTTGTGTGTGTTTGTTTGAATCAAAGACAAATTTATCCACTATGCTCCCGTGGATCAGTTTGGCTATGACACAAAGAACTCTATGTGGTTACTTATTGTCAAGTATCTTGCAATACTTATCATATATGGGAGCTAACATATCTGCCTTTGAGTTATTTTACATTACAAATAACAGAAAACTACTCCATGTTGAAATAAGTTGGCAGAACATCCTTACTTCACCTGGTAAAAAACGCATAAGATCCCATCCCTTAACCATCATTCAAACATGATTAGAAGTGATGAAGAAAGTGCATTGGCCATCAGGGATAATGTAATAGCGGAACAAAATGAGATGATTACTGAACTCACAAGAAAATTGGAAATGCTTCAGGGAGAAATGAACCGAACTAGAGATTTGGCTAACCTGGCTATCACTGTCAAAGCTCCTACCCCAGGGAGACATGGGCCTCCGCTTCAGATCCTTCCCCTAAGTATGCTTATTCTCGGGGACCATCCAAATAACATACCGTCCTTCTCCGCTTCTCAACTTATCTAAAACACCAATTGAGAAAATAACCCAGATGCTTACCATCCACAAAATCCATCCCTCACCCCATAAAATCTATCTCCAAATTCATAAAATTCATTCCCAAATCCCCAGAAACTATTTTCAGACCAACAAAACCCACTCCCAAATCTGTAAAATCTTCTCCCAAATCCATAAAATCCATCTCCGAATCCATAAAATCCATCTCCGAATCCACAAAATTCATTTCCAAATTTGCAAAATCCCTCTTAGATTCAACCAAACTTCTCAAATTTTGCAAAATGTTCTCAATTTCCAAAATATCCTCCTCATTTACCACCCAACCTATTCTCATCCTCAAAATCATGCAACCCTTCCAAATTCTTCTCATGTCATTATATCCCCTGACATCTACAATTCCTTTCCCGAGATAGACCATTATAAGGAGAGGGAAAAGGTAGAGGACTGAGCATGAAATGAAGTTGCTAGCTATGAATGAAGAGATTATGAGGATCAAGGAATCTCATAGGGCAGGGGACAATGACGGTCTAGGGTACAATGATCTATGTGTTCATCTTGGAGTAGATCTACCAGAAGGATATAAGGTCCCTAGATTTGAAACATTCAACAGTACCAAAAATCCTATGGCTTATTTAAGAAGGTATTGCGATCAGATGGTTGGGGTAAGAAGAAATTAGGTATTACTAATGCTCTTATTCAGTCGAAGCTTGAGTGGTGAGGCTTTAGATTAGTTCACATCTTAGGATTTGAGAAGATGGTCCGTCTGGAAAACATTGGCTAAAATCATTCTTGATAGGTTTGCATTTAACGTTGAAATAGTCCCTGATCGATACTCATTGGACCGGATCAAGAAGAAGAATGATGAGTATTTTTGAGACTACAGCTTCCCTTAGAGAAAAAAAGCTGCCAAAGTACAACCTCCCATGTCAGAGGAAGAGATGGTGTCTATGTTCTCACCTGCTCAGGAAGGAGAATATTATACTAGGATGGTATCCGTGGTCAGGGCTACTTTCACAGATTTGGTAAAAATTGGTGAATCACTAGTAGAAGGCATTCAAATAGGAAAGATTGTCAAAACTCCAACATTGTCTGGGACTTTTATGTTGCCAAAGAAGAAAAATAAAGATGTAGGTCAGGTCTCTACTGATTTTGTTGCTAAGTTGAAGAATAAATTTAAGCCTAGGAACATTCTCTCCTCTCCACCTTCACTAATTTTTCAGTATGTATTCTACACCAACCCAGTATCAAGCTCCACGTCCAAATATCCAATACTTGTACCAAGCTCCACTTCCAAATATCCAATACCAGTACCAAGCTTCATTTTCAAGTACCCAATCCTACTACCAAGCTCCACAACCAAATATTTTACCCCAATACCAAGTTTCACAGCCGAATTATCAACCTTTTATTCAAGATGCCCTTCCAAATAACCGAACAAAAGTCCAAGCACCTCTAAATTATCATCAAGTACCTTATCGTACTAATAAAAACCATTACAACACCCCATCCAAACCTCAAAAAAAGACCTCCCCAAAACTTCACGCCACTGGCTGAAAGTCGCACCCTACTCTTTGGGAGATTGAAGGACGTCGGTCATTTACAGCCTATCCAATCAAAAATTATAATCCCAACTCCCTATTTTATCATGCCGATCAAAATTGTGCCTATCATTCAGGAGCTGTGGGGCACAGTACTGAGGATTGCGTTAGCCTAAAGCATAAAATTTAAGATTTTATTAATCAGAACATCATCACGCTTTAGTCGCCGGCACCAAATGTCAACAATAATCCATTGTCTAATTAGGGGGGAGTTGAAATTAACATGATTGAAATAGAGGGTGAATGGATGTCTATCAATACCATCCATAAGGTGGATTCAGAAAAGTTCAAAAGAGCAAAAGGGGTGGTAAAGATAGAGAGTGTCGTAGCTGCCTTAAGTATCAATGAGAGGCCCTCATTAATAGTGATGGCAGCCCTAATTCAGGTGTACACTCCTTCTCCTAGGAAAGAATTCATTGTAGAAATTGCCGCTGCCCAAGGGATGACACGGTCTGGATGATGTTACATTTCTAAAGATTTGACCAATAGAAAAGATCCACAGAAAAGGCCAATTACTGAAGAAGAGGCCGAGGAATTTTGAAGGTGTATGCAACCAAGGGAGTATTCAATTGTCAAGCATTTAGAAAAGACTCTAGCTTTAATTTCTATTTTGGCACTGTTAATAAGTTCACAATACCACCAACAAGCTTTATTGAAGGTCTTGGATGATGCATATGTTCCCGCAGGCATAAGTGTCGAGAATTAGGCTGTAATAATAGGAAATATTATGGGAACTCATCGCATATCATTCAGTGAGAAAAAGTTGCCATTTGAGGGAGTGATGCATAATAAAGCCTTGCATGTCACTGTTATTTATCGGGACTATGTGATTAATTGGGTATTGATAAATGGTGGATTTGGTTTAAATATTTATCCTCTATCCACATTGGTTTAAATGGGCTATGATTTAGGGAAAAATCATCAAAGCCACATAAATGTGCGGGCATTTGATGGATGGAAGAGAGATACCATAGGTGAAATTGATTTGTGCATCCAGATGGGACCTGCTGAATTCAAGGGTAAATTTCATGTTGTGGATATCCATCCTAGTTACAACCTGCTCTTGGGGAGACTATGGATCCATAGTGCAAAGGAAGTTTCATCGACCCTTCATCAGTTATTAAAGATTATTTGGGAGGATCATGAAATAGTCATTCAAGGAGAAATAAGCCACGTGAATCATCCCAATGGTTGTGTGCCAGTGATTGAAGATATCTCAAAGGGTAGCAGTTTTTATACAGTGGAAATTGTAAGTGCTGTGGAGAAGGATTTGACGCTCAAAGTTCCAATGCCTTCTGTCTATAAAATGATTACGACTGTGATGTTAAGTAGTAGGTTCGATCTAAGTCGGGGCTTGGGTAAGAATTTGGAAGAAATTATTGAGCCCATTATGGTCCCAGAGAAAGCGTCTAAGCATAGGTTAGGATACCGGCCGATAAAGAAGGATGAGATTGAAGATATGTCAAAGATGAATCTGTCTAAGCCCTTGCCACTCCTATACAAGTCATTTTTCGTGCGTGAGATGTCAAAAGGATGGGATAGGAAATCTATTCGAGGGGTGTAATGCTATACTAGAAGATTTCTCGAAGTCCAGTGGGGTAAATAAGGTTGCACCAGTAGAGGTTTTGCAAAACTGGACTCCACTACACACATAACCCATCACCCATCGTGGTAGATAAAAGGAAAATTACTAGTAGTTTTAAAAAATCGGTGATGATCCTTAGGAGGCCCCATGATCTACCATTTTATGTCTTAAATTTTCTTTTCGTGTTTCACTGCTTTAAAAAAAGCATGGGCCTGTATTTACGTGGGTTATGATCCATTATTTGTAATTATTTCAATGAAAAGGCCTCCCATTATATAAGAACTTATTTTGAAACACCATTATATTAGTATATTTTATTATCTTGTTATCATCTAACTTGGTTTGTTTATTACAGTAGCGATAATTTAAAACCTGCTAATATCATGTCATGTCAAAGCTTAGATAAATAAAATAAGGGAAATGATGATGATTAGAAAGAAGGTGATGAGGAGCGATTAGTGAAAGATATAGAGGAGTTTGAGAATTGAGAGAAGCCCAACCTAGAGGAAACTGAAATAGTCAACCTGGGCAATCATGATGAAATAAAAAAAAAAGTATCAGTGTTCACTTAGCAGAAGCACAAAAGAGAGACCTCATTCGCTTGCTGCAGGAGTACATTGACATATTTTTTTGTTCCTATGATGATATGCCAGGATTAAGCACTAATATCGTGTCGCATAAGTTACCAATCAATCCCGAGTTTGATCCAGTTGAGCAAAAAATGCGAAAATTCAAGCCGGACTTAAGTTTAAAAATAAAGGAAGAAGTGATGAAGCAAATTCAATCTAAGGTTGTAGAGGTCACAAAATATCCATCATGGTTAGCCAATATTGTTCCAGTGCCAAAAAAGGAAGGCAAGATTTGAATTTGTATTGATTATAGAGATTTGAATAGAGTCAGTCCTAAAGATAATTTTCCACTACCTAACACCACATCCTTTTTGATAATTGTGCAAAGGACGAAATACTGTCTTTCATGGATTGTGTTGCCGAGTATCATCATATATTAATGGATTAGGAGGATACAGAAAAGATGACTTTCATTACGCCCTAAGGTGTTTATCATTACAAAGTGATGCTATTTTGTCTCAAGAATGTTGGTGCAACATACATGATGTCTCTGATGACAGTTTTTCATGATATGATTCATAAAGAGATTGAGGTATATGTGGATGATGAAATTATCACATCCCGCGAGAGTTTGAATTATCTGACCCATCTGGAGAAATTATTAAACAAACTAAGGAAATATAACTTGAAGCTGAATCCTGCTAAGTGTGCTTTCGGTGTTCCAGTCGGGAAATTACTGTGCTTCACAGTCAGAAGAAGAGGGATTGAGCTGGACCCGTCCAAGATCAAGACAATTCAGGATTTACCACCGATAAGGACCAAGAAAGAGGTTATGAGTATCCTGAGTCGTTGAATTACATCAGCAGGTTCATTGCCCAATCAATAGTTATATGTGAACCAATTCTCAATTTGTTGAAGAAAGATGTATTGAATGAGTGGGTTGAAGAATGTCAGGATGATTTTGATAGAATCAAAGAATATTTGTACGCTCTACTGATTTTAGTTCTACCAAGGGAAGAAATTTCGTTGTTGTTTTACCTGTTAGTCTCAGAAAATGCTTTTGGATGCGTCCTCGGGCAACATGACGAGACCGGTAAGAAAGAGAAACAATCTACTACTTGAGTAAAAAGTTTAAGCCATACGAGGCTTGTTACATTCTTGTAGAAAGGACGTGTTGTGCTTTGACCTAGGCCGTCCAAAAGTTGAGGCATTATCTATCCTCATACACAACATATTTCATTTATGAAATGGATCCGTTGAAGTATATATTACAGATATCCATGCCTATGGGAAAGTTATCTAAATGGCAAATATTGCTAAGTGAATTCGACATTGTGTATGTGACTCAAAAGGCAATCAAGGGGCAAGCCTTAGAAGATCATTTATCATAGAATCCGGATGATGAAGAATATGAGCCACTTTGAACTTACTTCCCAGATGAGGAGATTTTATTCGTGGGAGAGGACATTGCAGAGATTTACCCCGGATGAAAGCTATTTTTTGATGGAGCGGTCAACTTCAAAGGTTTAGGAATAAGAGTAGTTTTGGTGTCAGAAATAGGCAACACTATCCAGTAACTGCTAAGTTGCATTTCCTGTGCACCAATAACATAGCCGAATATGAAGCTTTCATCCTATGTCTCAATTGGAACTTGATATGAGTGTTCATGAATTGCTAGTCATCGGAGACTTAGATTTGCTGATTCACCAGGTACGGGGGGAATGGGTGGTTAAGAACTCCAAGGTTACTCCTAATGTAGAGCTGGTACAGGATTTATGCAAAAAATTCAAGGAAGTTGAGTTCATACATATCCCAAGGATACATAATGAGTTTGCTGATGCTTTGGCTACTATATCCTCCATGATTCAGCACCCAGATCAGAGTTACATTGATCCTTTGGAAATAATCTTGAAGGAATAACATGCATATTGTGCGCACATTGAAGAGGAGACTGATGGAAAACCGTAGTACTATGATATTTAAAGGTATTTAGAATCTGGAATATATCCTGAAGAGGCCAGCAATAATCAGAGGAAAAGATTTTGGCTCTTGGCAAAGAATTATTTTCCAAGTAGGGAAATTCTTTTTAGAACTCCAGACTTAGGATTCTTAAGATGTGTTGATTCTGTGAAAGCCACGAAATTAAAAAAGGACATACACGCTGGAGTTTGTAGGCCCCACATGAACGGGTTTGGCCTTGCCAGAAAGATCATAAGAACTAGTTACTTTCAGATGACTATGGAAAATGATTATAGCAAGTATGTGTAGAAGTGCCCAAAATGTCAAATACATGAAGATTTGACTCGCATGCCTCCACATGAGCTTTATGCAATGAGTTCACCTTGACCTTTCGTAGCTTGGTGTATGCATGTTATCGGACCAATAGAGCCACCAGCATCAAATGACCATAGATTTATTTTGGTTGCTATTGATTACTTTACCAAATGGTTCGAAGCTACTTCATATAGAGCCGTCACCAAGAAAGTGGTTGCAGCTTTTGTCAGGAATAACTTGATTTGCCGATTTAGAGTGCCCAAATTAATCATTATCGAGGCAAACTTGAACATTCATTTGATGAATGAGATTTGTGATTAGTTCAAGATTGTTTATCACAACTCGGCCGCATATCATCTACAGATGAATGTAGCCGTGGAATCCGCCAATAAGAGCATCAAGAAAATCTTAAGGAAGATGGTCGAAAATGATAGATCATGGAATGAGATGCTGCCCTACGCTCTCTTAAGGTATCATACAATAGTTTTAACCTCCACTAGGGTAACTCATTATCTATTTGTTTATAGGAATGAAGCTGTGATACCTGCCGAAGTTGAAATATCTTCCTTAAGGATTATTCAAAAGGCCGGATTAAGTAATGAAAAATGGGTTCGCGCTCATTATGAACAACTTATGTTGTTCAATGAAAAGAGAATGGTTGTCATGTATCATGGTCAGTTGTACCAACATAGGATGATCTGTGCCTTCAATAAGAAAGTAAGAGATCGAATATTTAAAGTTGGGAAATTGGTCCTCAAACACATATTCCCTCAACAAGAAGAGTACAAAGGCAAGTTCGCTTCAAATTGGAAAGGACCATACATAGTTCACAAGGTGCTATCTGGAGGAGCTCTAATTCTATCTGAGATAGATAGTCAAGAGTGGACCAAACCAATCAATTCTAATGCGGTAAAGAGATACTGCATTTGAAGGTTGTTTTAGTTTTAGTTTCATTGGTTTATTTGTAATAACTTTTATGGTAGTATTTATTTTATGATGTGTAATTGCCTAGAACTCATTTCTTTTTATGTACAAACTACGTTTGACCTGAATTTCCAAAAAAGGGATACATAGGTAGCCTATGTCAGCTTCGGTCAACCCCTTAGGAGAATTTAACCCTTCCTTTTATGTATGAACTACTTGATGACCTGAATTCACAAGAATGAGATATGTAGCTGGCCTATGTCAGTTTCGGTCAATCCATTAGATTTTTCTATATGTCCCTAGCGTAATCCTGAACTACATTTAACCTGATTCCTGCTTTAACGAGATACGTAGGCGTCCTAAAGACTCGGTCATACTACCCCAGAAAATAAAAAGTGGGGCAGAATTTTTTAGAAGGAATATCAAAAATTCAAAAGAAAAGGATCATGATCCAGCAAAGAGAATGAAGATCAACAAAGACTTCGAATCCTCGCAAGCTAGGATCATTTTAAATAGCATTAAACTAGGGTAGAAATTTTGAAGAGGTCCTCAAAATTTCCATCATATACTGGATTATATGTCAAATTCCCCAACACCAAAGGTCAAAGTCCAGCTTGAAAAATCACTAGTTGTGGCAAAGTCTAGATAGACTAAACCTCCAACTATGACAGAGCTTTTGGTAGAGCGCTCCGACAACAATGATGAGTTTTTAGAAATCCTCCGTCGGACATCAGATATAGTCAAGCCTTAAGTGGAAGACGTTCGTTGAGTTAGTACATGACATGACTGATAGAGATTTTCTATAGCTTCTATAGAAATTTTTGAAATTAGTTTTCAAAATTAAGACTTCTTTAGAAAATCTATACAAATCTTTTACTTAGTGGTTGCCTAGGCATCTATTGGGACGACGAGTCAGAGTGGAAGTCCCAATATGATGGAGTACCTGAAAGATGTGAGGAGCAAACCAAGGATCAAAGAAGGTCAACACGGAGTAGTTTCACGCAAAAACTAATCATTTTTCTGTGGATGCAGAGATCAGTACACAAAAGTGAAAATCTTTTTCAAAAAATCCCCAAGAGAGTTAGGAGCCATACCAAAGAATATAATGCTCAAGAATGATATTCCCAGGTAGTTTCAAAAATAAGTTTAATACCCATTTATCGAGGACCTTTTAAATTGACTATCTCCTTTCTTGAGACCAGGAAAGACAAGCAAAGGAGCCTTATCTTCTTTATGAATATTGTATTTATAATTTTCCAAAAAATAGTCGCTAGCAAAAGCAACTTTATGTCTGCTAAATATTTACCTTAAGCGCAGGTGCATTCAAGAGAGTCAATATAAGAAATACAACAATCAAAAGGAACACTCAATAGGAGGAAGAGCAGAAAGTCATCCTCAAAATTCGCCTTGAAGCGAAGCAAACATACAGGAACATGCAAAAAACAAAAAGTAGACAAACAGATTCAAGTGAAACTATTTTTATTACCAAGAGGGCCATTGCATATCATTTCTTTGACAAGAGGGCCATAACATTAAATATCTGATGACATACGAGATAGCATACGCAGGAGTCTAGTATATCATCAACATTAAATATATTTTAACACGAGAGATAGCATACACTGGCGTCGAGGATATCATCAGCATTCAATATCTGTTGACACACGAGATAGCATATGCTGGCTTCGAGGATATCATTAGCATTTAATAGTTGTTGACACAGAAGATAGCATATACTGGCGTTGAGGATATCATCAATATTTACTATCTATTGACACGTGAGATATCATATGCTAGCATCGAGGACATCTCATCATGAATCATCATTTGAACGCATAAAAAATATGTGATCTGAACGACCTATGAGATTTCCTAAAAATTGACAATCTGAGGGTCATCTATGTGGGAATACACTGGGTTTGTTGTTGTTTGTTGTTGAGGGTCATCTATAAGTCATATTATTTGAAATAGGATAGTGTACAAGATTATCTATTAGTTGATAGTCCATAGGTCATCCATAAGCCGCAGCAATAGCCCAATCAGATAGTATGAAAGGTTAACCAAAGATTGATAGTTTGAAGGTTATCCCTAAATTGCAACTAAATTCTTACCGAAGAGTATGCGAGATTATCAAATTGATAAGTCCAAGGGTTCTCTATAAGTCGCGTCATATCCAAGATCAATTATGTGCAGGATTACCCGAAGACTACCAATTTTAGAGATATCTATAAGTCGTATTGTACCCAAGGTTGGATGATATGCAGGAATACCTGAGAATTATCTATTGGAGGGATATCTACAAGCCATATCTTATCCAAGGTCAGATAATGTACAGGATTACCTAAAGTCTATCAATTCAAAGGATATCTGTAAGTCGCCTTATATCCAACATCAAATAATGCGCAAGATTATCCAAAGATTGATAATTCAAGGGAAATCTATAAGTCGTATCTATTCGAAAGACGCGCAACATTTATCCGAGATCATATATGAAGAATTATTGTCAATAACCAGAGAGGTTATCATATAACAAGTATTATAGGTGACCAAAGGGTTGCCGCATCAGCATAAGATTACACGATTATAGATCTGTTCTACATAAAGTGTCCTCGGTATTCAAATGGGCCACCCCACTTTGAAAATATATTCAATCGATAAATAAGAAAATTATGCAATGATCAAGAGGGTCATTGTGTCTGTTGTTGCCAGTTATTTTTTTCCAAACAGGTACATAAAAAGATGACCTCGCTTTCAGACAACAACTCACATGGAGATATGGTAGAGGCTATATACCTCTTTCGTAAATTATGTTTAGAACTAATGATCTTTGTTTGAGACATTGTCAATAACATCCGAGAGGATAAAAATCTTAAATCGATTCCATAGGTGCAGACGACTCCAAAAAGGATGCAGCAAAACAGGACATAGTCTAAAGATGAACGTCAAACTCTTTGGATGCGAGCTAAAGGATCATTGCCACCACCAATCAAACCACACCCCTGGTAGAAGGCATATGGGTATTTTGGGATATGCTGGTTTCAGCTTCAGGTTTGAGATATTTCTAAACTCATATTGAGGGTAACCTTCTCCTTTCTTTAAATTCGAGTGGCATCATATTAGAGTTTTGGAAATTATATCCAGGTAAGTTATTTTCTATGGATGTGAAGGATCCCACATTCATGGTTAAAGGGTTACAAGCCTTTTTTTTTGTAACTCAATTAATTTGTCACTCATCTCAAACCAAAGATTATCTGAAATAAAAGACTATCTTTTCTACCGATTGAGTCAAACTACAAGAAGTCTGATTCCCTGAGTCTCAGGAATATGTAGGTTGGGATCTATGTAAAAAACTCGACTGCATTATAATCTCCCCCAAATCCCTTTATTCTCCAGCTTTTTGATTTTATCAAAAACTCCAAAATCGAAATAGCTTGTGAATTTTTGAAAATCGTGCTTTAAATCAAGCTTTATGATCAACAAGTGGCCTGAATTGTCATGTAATCTGAGATATGTAGAAAAATTGATACCAAGGTCCGGCCATAACTCCACAAAACTCATGCGAAAACTAACCTTTTTTAGAAACGAATTTGTGGTCGGACAAAAATTAGGAATGTCAAACTCCCTTTGCCCAGGGTTATTTGCATCCACCCTACCCAAAGGGAGGGGTAGTTGTTGACACCTAATTTTGCCCTCCACGACTAAGTTTAATTTTGAGTTTCTTCGATTTTCAAATAAAATTACAACATTTATTTTATCTGAATAAAAGTTCTTAAAAATATTTATCTGAGTAATTTTGTCATTTTAAGTAGTGATTATATATTATCATATTCAATTATATGAGATTATATAATTTGGTTACTTAAACATTTATTTTATGGAATATCGAATTTTAATCAAAACCTATCTTGAAAATAAATTCAAATGGGTAAAATTTTGATTCAAATACGATTCGTTCTCAACATAATTTATTTGAAGAGATACTTGTTTGATTTTATAAAATCAAGAAACTTGGGATTAAAGGAGGAATTAATTCGGATCAAATTTTAATTTAATTTAACTAATCTATTAAATCTGATCATAATTGAAACTAAATTGACCATAATTGCAATGTAAATGGTCAATTAACTTTTAATTTGATCAAAATTTAAATAGAATAGGCTAAATCCTAATTGGAACTATTGTCTAAATAACCCTAAAAATTGTCAAATCTCTAACTTCCCATTTCTTAACAACAAACCAGCCTCCCATTTAATTAATCAACTACTTAGCCCAAATAATTAAAATCCAAATAATCCAATTCTAGCCCAATTCCTAAAATTCCTTCCTAATTTACCCAATTTAGGCCCAAATACCCTTTTTAATTAATTTTCCATTTATTCCAAACATGAGTAGCCTAAGTTAGCAGCCAAACCACACACACCAGCCCAAAACAATCTCCTGACCCAACTCGTTTCTTATTTTATTCAACAAAGCATCATCATCATCGACAAACAACAACAGTAAAAGACAACACTAATAATTCCTTCAAACAACGACAATCTCCGACCCGATGACCCATATCCAATGACCCAACCCGACACCAAAACCCAAGACTCCGAACCGACCCTTCTCACATGTATCTCACGCGATTGCGTGATGGAGAGGGCCAAAAAACCTTTTAGAATGCGCTTAGATGTCTCTCCAACGGTTTAATTCTGCGAATTTCAGGTGAAGTAGTACGAATTCGTACATATTTGGGAAAATGCTATTGGTTTTGGGAGTTTATTCCTTTTCTCCAATTCCCATTGGTCAACCCATTCGGAATTTCCTCAAGAACAATCCAAATTAGATCAAGTTGTGACCTGCAAAATCTCATACGTAGAAAAATTAGAATTTCTCCTTATTGTAAATTCTAAAATTATCCCCTAAAGACCCTAATCCCACATCATTCAAGGCTGAAGAAGGAGCCCTCAATTCTCTTCTATATAAAAAACTCACTGTTGAGTCGAGAAGGGGGTCAAAAAAAATTTTGGAAGCAAAAAAGGACAAGAAAAAAAAGAAAGGTGAAAAAAAATCCTTTCGAGCAAAATATTTATTTTTATTTAGTAAAAATTTTTGTTTCATATATTTGATCGGCTAATCAAAATTTTCGAGTTGCCGACGACGTTTTTCGGTGATGGTTGATTCCGACGAATCTCGTAGTCATGTTTTGCTGCCTTTAAAAAGGTGAACGCGCCTCTTTCTTTTATTTTTATTTTTATTTTTTATTACCAATTTCTTCTTCATCTCTTTCTCTGTAGTAATATTTATTTAGTCGCAATTGTGAATAAGGCTGGGATTGTTCGCTGTAGAGGCTTTGAAGGCCATAGGACTTGTTTGTGATGGTTATGATCTTTATGTCGTTATTTTAAGTTGAATTTACTTTATATTTTTGTTGTTGATTCTTATTCACTATTTTAGCTTCATGTAGTTACATTTTAGGCCACTGTTATCATATAACTCAAATGGTATTTTGTTGTGCTTGTAGGTTGTAATTTTACTTTGTTTTATCCATCTAGTGCAAAAGTTTTATTTTTTAGTTCTAATATCTTGTTGGTAGCCTAATTGTTATGGTTTCAATTTTGTTCAATTTCATTTTTAGTTCTTGAAAAAATGGCTTTTGTTGCTCAAGTTTGCATCTTTATTGCATAATCAAACCACTTCTAAATATTTTCTTGACTTTTAATGTCAATGGAAAATTGAAGTCGGTTTATAAACCAAAATTTCCACCCGAAGATCTTTTTTTTTGTGGATTAATCGTTGTGGTTTTGATTTTATTCGGGTTCATTTTTTAGTTTCTTTGAAAAATTGCTTTAGTTCAAGTTTTTCCCTTTCGGTGTGTAGTCAAACCGCTTCTAAATTTTCCTTGACCTTTAATATCAATGAATAAAATGAAGCCGATTTATAAACCAAAATTTCTACCCAAAGATCCTTTTATTTGTGGATTAATCGTTATGGTTTCGATTTTATTCAGGTTCATTTTTAGTTTCTTTGAAAAATTGGTTTTGTTCAAGTTTTCCCCTTTTGGTGTGTAGTCAAACTGCTTCTAAATTTTTCTTGAACTTTAATGTCAATGGAAAAAATAAAGTTGGTTTATAAACCAAAATTTCTACCCGAAGATCCTTTTGTTTGTGGATTATTCGTATGGTTTTGATTTTATTCGGGTTCAAGTTTAGTTTCTTTACAAAATTACTTTATTTCACGTTTTTTCCTTTTGGTGTGTAGTCAAACCACTACTAAATGTTCCTTGACCTTTAACGTCAATGAAAAAATGAAATCGATTTATAAACCAAAATTTCTACCCGAAGATCCTTTTGTTTGTGGATTAATCATTATGATTTCGATTTTATTCAGGTTCGTTTTTAGTTTCTTTAAAAAATTGTGTTAGTTCAAATTTTCCCTTTTGGTGTGTATTTAAAATGCTTATAAATGTTTCTTGACCTTTAATGTCAATGGAAAAAATGAAGTCGGTTTGTAAATCAAAATTTCTACCCGAAGATCCTTTTGTTTGTGGATTAATTGTTGTGGTTTTGATTTTATACGGGTTCATTTTTAGTTTCTTTGAAAAATTGCTTTAGTTCAAGTTTTCCCCTTCGAAATATTCCTTGACCCTTAATTTCAATGAAAAAATTGAAATTGCTCTATAAACCAAAATTTCTACCCAAAGATCCTTTTGTTTGTGGATTAATCGTTGTGATTTTGATTTTGTTCGGGTTCATTTTTTGTTGCTTTGATAAATTGCTTTAGTTCAAGTTTTTCTCTTTGATGCATAGTCGGATCGCTTCTAAATGTTTCTTGACCTTTAATGTCAATGGAAAATATGGAGTCGGTTTACAAGTCAAAATTTTAACCTGAAGATCCCTTTGTTTATAGGTTAATCATTGTGGTTTTGATTTTGTTCGAGTTCATTTTTAGTTTTTTGGAAAATTGCTTTAGTCCATGTTTTCCTTTTCGATGCATAATCAGACCGCTCCTAAGTTCTCCTTGACTCATAATGAATCAATGGAAAAGATGGAGTTGATATATAAGCCAAAAGTTTGACCCGAGGATCCCTCTATGACCTTATGCTAAGTTTACTTTGAACTTGAAAAGGAGAGAAAGGAGGTGGAACAATCTTGGTCAATTAGTTAGTCTCTTCTAAAGCACTATGTAAACTCGCTTTAGAATTTGAATTTTTAGTTGAAGGTTTAATCTGTGCATTTATGTTGAGTTAAATCATAAATATTTATACATTTTTATGAAGTTCGCTCAAGATTCATTCTTATATTGTTAAATAAGAATATGTGCTAAAGCGTTCATTTCAGTCTTGGTGTGTTGCTTTCTCTTTGTCTTTATTTTGAAGTTGTCTCTATGTCCTAAAGTGTTATTTTTCTGTTTATTCAAGTTAAAATGTGAAAGTCTTTGAAAATTTGTTACTAATTTCAAACTGATTCTAATCTCCCTTTTTTCTTCTTTGTTTAACATGTAAAATGATGAGTCCAAATGGACCCTCTTTATATGCATTTCGATGGCGGGCCAGTGTGGCCCATTTCCCTTTCGAGTCATCCTCTGGAGCCTATCAAACTAGTCAAATTTTTAGAGAAAGAAGTTGTCACAGATGGGAGAAAATAGGGTTAAAGTTTATTTTTCAGTAGCTAAGAGACATGAAAAGTCTCTTTTCTTTTATTGCTTTATTTATCATTATGCATTTAGTTATTTATTTATTCATTTGGGCCTCGAAGCCAAAATTGTAAATTAATACAGGTGAAGTCAACTATGGGCCAAAAGCTCTAAAAGATAGTTTAGGACAGGTTATGGGCCAAAACCCAATATCTAGATTAGAACAGGTAAAGATAGACCAAAATTCCAATTACATTAGGACAGAGCTAATAGATTTAGGCTTAAGAGCCTAAATCATTTATTTCTTCCCCTTTCCCTTCTTTTATTTGCTATTTGACTTTAATTTGCTTAGAACTAGTTAAATTTCCTGTGCCTAAATGGCTTGTTTCTTCCCCCTTTCCTTTTTTTATTTGCTATTTGACTTTAATTTGCTTAGAACTAGTTAAATTCCCTACTAAGTCGTCAAAAACTGATTTTATATAAGTTTCGTCCTAAATCACTTTCTTTTCAAAAATCAACTTCTCTTTTTTCAAAGTTAGTCAAAGTGGTTTTCAAATAGTCTAGATAACCTCAACTTAGCGGACATTTTAGGTTCCTTAAAAACCTTCCTAATGTTAATAAAAACCTCTTACCTGGGATTTTCTTAAAGGCCTAAGTCTTTTTCTGTTTAGGACTTAGGATTTTATTTTAAAAAGTTTTCTTAATTTCTTTACAAATAAATTAAGTGGCGACTTTGTAATTTCTTAGATTGTTTTGAAATTTTCTTTAAAATTTTGAAATAGTTTAAAAAGTCGAAATCAATGTTGTCCAACCCTTCGAGTTAAAAAGGGATAAAACAAGTCCCATAAACATAATAAATAATGAGAAATTGAAATGTCATAAGCTCCTCAAGATTAGTGTCATAAATGTAAGAACATCTTAGTACAACATCCGAAACTGAAATATGAATTTTGTCTCTAATCCAAAATAAAGACAAAGTAAATATTAGGATAAGATCTGAAATCCACCCCGAACACTGGAGCGTACCAGTACCTCAAATCTGATCAACTCAGCCCGAAACTCAATCTCCACGTACGCACAGTACTCGAACTGAAATCTGTACTGAAAGGGTAATGCTCAACCTATATCATGTTTTACTTATTTATTAACTACCCAACCTAGTCTAAAGAAAGTTAACCCATAACCTACCTCGAAATATCAAATTCAAGCCTAATATCCTTTAACACAGTTTTTTTCCTTTTGAACGTCCTCGAAATCAACTAAACCACACAAATATAACATCCCAACCGTTAAAAGATAGCTAATGATACCCATATCAACTATTTTTAAGGTGAATCAAAAACAGGTTCGAAAAGTGCGATTGAAAATAAAAGGGGCTAAACCAAAATATTTCTTTAGAAACACATTCCCCATGGTCATAGGAGTCTACAATTGAAAATCGACATGAAACAAGTTAAAAACAAAGTCCAAATCGAAGAAAAACTATTTTTAAACTTTCAAAGAATCCTTAAAATTTCATTTTGAAACCAAGATTAAGTGTGTTTGAAGATATAATTCAATGAAAAGAAATGAAAATAAGGTTTTGGAGATTATCCAAGCTCAAATGGTAAAGAAAATTTCTAAAATTGGCCAAATCCAAAGCTTAAAGGTCAAAAATGAGTAAAAAAATTTTCAAATGGGGTTTTATATACTAGTTTTTTTGCCCTTTTCCTATTTGAAGGGTTGAAAAATATTTGGTTTCGACATTTTAAACTATTTTAAAACTTTAAAGAAAATTTTGAAATAATTTATGAAATTACAGAGTCGCCACTTGATTTTTGAGAAAACATCAAGAAAAAGCTAAAAATATTACTTAAAAGATTCAAAATAGAAAAAATCTTCTAATTTTAGAAATTCGAAGTAAGTGATTCCTATTAATACTCTTGGAAGGTTGTTAAGGCACCAAGAGTATCCGCTAACTTGCGGTTATCCGGATTATTTGAAAATAACCTTTTTGACTAACTTTAAAAAGAAAAATTGTTTTTTGAAAAGAAAATGATTAATAAAAAGTTGTCTTCAAGATTTGTGCAAAACAAATTTAACGACTTAGCGAAATTTTTTAACTAAGTCTAAGAAAAGTAAGAACAATTAGCATATAAAGGGGAAAGGGGGAGACTAAATGGCTTAAGCCATTAGGCCCAAATCCATAAATCATGTCCTAAGTTAATTTGGGTTTTTGGCCCTTCTTCACCTGTCCTAATCTAAACCTTAAGCTTTTGGCCCATAACTTGGCCTAAGCTAGTTTTCGGATCTTTGAGGCCCAAAATCCGCTTCACTTGTATTAAATTACAACTTTCGCTTCGAGACTCAAATAAATTAATAAATAATGACAAAATAAATAAATAAATAAAAATAATGCAATAATAAAAAATGAGATTTTTCAAATCTTTTAGTAACCTCATCAATGGGTTTTCACTCATTTTCATTCTTCTTTTATCTTCTTGCACTCGCACGCCATATAATCGACTTTGGGTTTAAAACTTCAGAATTGACTCGGAGAGATGGCCTCATTGGCCTATTACGAAATGCAAAAGGAAAAGAGTCCATTTGGACTCCAAAACAGATTCATACAAAGGAAAAGATAAAAGAAAAAAAAATTAATATGTGTTCAAGAATTCTACACTTAATAGATAAATGATGAGATGAAAAAAAATTTCAAGCATAAAGAAATAGTAAGCTATGATATCAAAGCAAGCCAAATTATCCAACGAAAAGAAAACTAACGCATCTCCTAAACAATCTTACAAAAATTGAATCTAGCACAATATAATTAACTATCCCTTAAAAAGAAGACATGAATCCACAAGCATAGTTGCTTAAAATTTGGACAAATACATTAACATATATTTGCTCCAAATACTGATATGATAAAGTCTAAGACATGTTTTCATTAAGTAAAGAAAAGGAGAATGAGCGAGAGATGAGGAAACCTTTCATAGCACCTCAAATATGAAATACAAGACATACTAATGCAACAACATTTTTTAATACAAAGTGGATCACTCAACCTATCTATATCTTACAAGAAGAAAAAAATCACTATAGCATGTGAATAACAATGGGATGTCTAAATGAATAAAACCACTTTAAGAAGTAATCCAATAGGCGAAGTGAAGTAAATAGAATCTATTAAGAATACTTGAGAAATGATATTCGAAGACAAGATAGGAGAAATAGTAAAAGATTAATTCTAAGAAAAAGAGTCCAATTATGCCAACTACTATTTTAGTTCTACACCATTTCAACAAAACCTATAACCCTAACAACTTTTAAATCTAAACAAGAGAAAATCAAAGCCAATTTTGACCACAAAAATGAGTAACTCACTACTTCAAATTGAGAAACAATTTCACAGACCCTTAACAATAGTAACCATTCTTTTTCTACATAAAGGAATCAACTTTATATAGTAAAAGCAAACATATCTACCAATAACGAATTTAAACAAAGCATAAGCATGCATTTTAAGCAAAGATCAAAACTCTATCCATAATTATCAAAGAATAAAGCCAAAAGTCGAAACAATCAATGTTAACTATTCTTTTCAACATAAAGAAAATAATTTTACATGCTAAAAACAAACATTTCCGCCAACAATGAATTTCAGCAAAGAATGAGTACATATTTTAAGCAAAGATCAAAACTTTATTCATAATAATAAAAGAATAAAGACAAAAGGCGAAACAACCAATATTGACTATTCTTTTCAAACATAAAGGAAACAACTTTACATGATAAAAATAAAAAGATACGCCAACAACGAATTTAAACAAAGAATGAGTACATATTTTAAGCAAAGATCAAAACTTTATCTATAATAATCAAAGAATAAAGCCAAGAAAAAATACATTCAACTATTGGTAGCTCATTTCTTATACCATGAATATAAAAATATCCATAATATCAATACCATAACGTCCTATTCCGTCTACAACAAACAATCCCAGCAAACAAAATTACAACTACGAAGAAGAAATCAATAATAAAACTAAAAAAGGGGAAAGGTATGTTTACTCTTTTTTGGGCAGCAAAACAAAACTACAAGCTTTCTTCGGAGTCTTGATCACCACCGGAAAACGTTCAACTCGAGAACTTCAATTAGCCCACGAATTTCACGGAAAAAGAAATTTTTTACTAAAATAAAAAAAACTCTTCTTTGGTCAAAGCTTTTCTATTCAACCTTGAGACTTTTTTTACTTTGAGATATTTTTTCTATCAAAATAATGGTAGTATTTATAGGAAAGGATGGGGATCCAATTCTATTAATCCACCAATGTGGGAGAAAGAATTTAAGCATATTTTTGGAATTTTTAAAATTGAAGATAAGGGGAGGTGGAAGATAAGGTGGGGAAAAATTGTACAATGTAGTACAATTTTTGAATCTTAAATTGAAAAAAGGACGAGGTTGAGACAGAATTGTACAATGTAGTACTATTTTTGAATTTCAAAATTGAAAAAAAAGACAAGGTTGAGGGGGAATTGTTCAATGTAGTACAATTTTTGAATTTCAAAATTTAAATTTTGGGATTTGAATTTGATTTTGGTGGAAATTGGGTAGAAATTATGAGAGTTTTTATGATTTTAGGGTTATTTAAAATATAACCCCAATTGAGATTTAAAATTTAGATAAATTTATTTAATTTTGACCAAATTGAAAATCAATTGGCCGATTGCATTGCAATTATGGCCAATTTAATTTCAATTATGGCCAAATATAATAGATTGGCTAAATTAAATTATAAAGTCAACATGAATTAGTACTTCTTTTAATTATGAACTTCTTGATTTAATGAAATCAAATAAATATTTCTCCAAATAAACTAATTTTGAGAACAAATTTTATTTAAATCAAGACTTTATCCGTTTAGATTAATTTTCAAGCTTAATTAATAAAAGTTCAATTTTGATAAAAATGTTCATTTAAATAAAATTTTTTGTACAATTTCGCATATGTTAATACGAAAATGTATAATTGTCAATTTAATGACAAAATTAACCCAAATAAATATTTTAGAGCGTATTTATTCGGATGAAATAAATATTTTAATTTTATTAAAGATTGAAGAAACCCAGGGTTAAATTTAGTTATGGAGGGCAAAAATTAGGTGTCAATAACTGCCCCTTCCCTTTGGGTAGGGTGGATAAAAATAACCCTCGGCAAAAAAGAGTTTGACATTCATAATTTTTGTCTGACCATAAATCCATTTTTGAAAGAGATTGGTTTTTGCACGAGTTACATGGAGTTATGGACATACCCTGATGTTGGAATTCCTACATATCTCGGGTTACATGAGAATTCAGGGCAGTTGTAGTTCATAAAGCTTGATTTTGAGCACGATTTTCAAAGAATTCATTAGCTATTTTGATTTTGAATTTTAATGAAATCAGAATGCCGGAGAATAAGCGGATTGGGGGGGAGGTTGGAATGCAATCAAGTTTTCAACAAAGAGCCTAGCCTACATATCCTCGAGACTCAGGGAATCATACTGCTTGTAGTTCGACTCGATAGATAGAATTAATAGTCTTTTATTTTAGATAATTTTTGGCTCGGAATGAGTGACAAGTCATTCAAGTTATGAAGAAGAGGCTTGTAACCTTTTAATCATGAATGCGGGATCCTTCACATCCATCGACAAGAATTTACCCAAACATAATTTCCACAGCTCTAGGTGTCCTATCACTCGATTTAAAGACAGATAAGGTTACCCTCAGTATGAGTGTAGAAATATCCTGAAGGTGAAGCTGAAACTAGAACATCCCAAGGTACCCACATGCCTTATAACAGGGGTATGGTTTGAGGGTGGTGACAACCATCCTTTAGCTCGCGTCCAAAGAATTTGACATCCCTCTCTAGACTACATCCCATTTTGCTACTAAGAAAAAGTTTCATGTTGTGATGCATCCTTTTTTGAGTCGTCCACACTTGTGGATTTGATTTGAGAATTTAATCCTTTTGGATGCTCTCGACAACAACTCAAATAAACAATCAATTGTAAATATAGCATTACACAAATGTAAATTAGCGTAAACCTATTTGAACATGCTATGTTGAGATAGTTGATGAACCAAGTTGCACAACCTGTTCTAAAAATATTGTGCCACTTTGAACGGTGTGACGGTCTAACATGTCTCATTGAAGGGCAGACTACCCAATTCAAATGTAATATTTTAAATGTAACGAGCCACTTTGAACGGAGTGACGGTCTAACGTATCTCATTAAAGGGGAGACGACCCAACTTAAATGTAACGTACCACTTTGAATGGAATGACGGTTCAACGTGTCTCATTAAAGGGCGAAAAAACTAATTTAAATATAACATGCCACTTTGAAAGGAGTGACGGTCCAACGTGTCTCATTGAAGGGCGGACAACCTAAATTAAATGCAATATTCCACTTTGAATGGAGTGACGGTCCAACGTGTCTCATTAAAGGATGGATTACCCAATTTAAATGCAACATGCCACTTTGAATGGAGTGACGGTCCAACATGTCTCATTGTAGGGCAGACAACCCAATTTAAATGCAACATGTGACTTTGAACGGAGTGATGGTCCAACATGTCGCATTGAGGGGCGGGTGACCCAATTTAAATGTAACGTGCCACTTTGAATGGAGTGATGGCCCAATGTGTCTCATTGAAGGGTGGATGACAAAATTTAAATACAACGTGCCCGTTTGAACGGAGTGACGGTCCAACGTATCTCATTGAAGAGTGGACGACCCAATTTAAATGCAACGTGCCACTTTGACCAGAGTGATGGTACAACGTGCCTTATTGAAGGGCGGAAGACCCAATTTAAATATAACGTGCCACTTTGAACGGAGTGATAGTCCAACGTGTCTCATTGAAGGGCAGACGACCCAATTTAAATGTAACATGCCACTTTGAACAGAGTGATGGTCCAACATATCTTATTGAAGGGTGGACGACCCAATTTAAATGTAACATGCCACTTTAAATAGAGTGATGGTCCAACATTTATCATTGAAGGGCGGACGACCCAATTTAAATACAACATGCCACTTTGAATGGAGTGACGGTATAACGTGTCTCATTGAAGGAGGGACGACCCAATTTAAATGTAATATGCCACTTTGAATGGAGTGACTATCCAACGTGTCTCGTTGAAGGGCAGGCGAACCAAATTAAATGTAACATTCCACTTTGAATGGAGCGACGCTCCAACCTGTTTATTAATCACCTGCACTAAATTTATTAGTATCAAATACAATATGAGGGCAATCGTGTATACCTTGCTTTAGTCTGCCACACTGAAGGAGGTGAAAATTCATAATTTAGTAACATATTATGTTGAAGAAGATGTCAATCCATATAATAACGCGTCACTCTAAAGAAAGCGACAATCTAATAACATAATAACATGTCACTCTAAAGGAGGTGATGATCCATAACATAATAATATGTAACTCTGAAGGAGGTGACAGTTCATAATATAATAATATGTCACTCTGAAAGAGGTGACGTTCCATAACATAATAAAATGTCACGCTAAAGAAGGTGACATTCTATATAATAACATGTCACTCTGAAGGAGGTGACAGTCCATAATAATATGTCACTCGAAAGGAGGTGACACTTCATAACATAATAACATGTCACTTTGAAGAACGTAACGGTCCATAACATAATAATATATCACGTTAAAAGAGGTGGAAATCTATAAAATACTAATATGTCACGCTGAAGAGGTGACAGTCCATAACATAATAAGATGCCATGCTGAAAGAGGCAACGATCCATAACATAATGATAAAGCTGAAGGAGGTGACAATCCATAACATGATAACATATCACTCCAAGGAAGGTAAGAATTCAAACATAATAACATGTCAAACTGAAAAATGTGACAATCCATAACATAATAACATATCACACTGAAGAGGTAACGGTCTATAACTTAATAAGATATGACACTGAAAGAGGTAACGACCCATAACATAATGATATGACATGCTGAAGGAGGTGATAATCCATAACATAATAACATGTCACTCTGAGGAAGGTGATGATCTATAACATAATTACATGTTACTCTGAAGGAGGTGATGATCCATAACATAATAACATGTCCTACTAAAAGAGGTGACGGTCCATAACATAATAATACATCACTCTGAATGAGGTGACAATCCAAACATGATAACATGTCACGCTGAAGGAGGTGACCATCCATAATATAATAACATGTTGTTCTGAAGGAGGTGACGATTCAAACATAAAAACATGTCAGACTAAAGGAGGCTTCAATTCGTGACATAATAACATATTGTCTCAAATAAAGAGATGATCTTAGGCACCCGCTTAAAGGAAGGAAGATCCAAATATAATAAGATGCATCCTTTTAAAAGGAGGATGTCCCAAATATAATAAGATGTGTTTCCTTAAATTAAGTGACGATTAAGAATGTCCTTTTGAAATGGTGGATGACCTAAAATATGATAAGTTAGGGTGATAATCTGTTACGTCCCCTTGAAAGAATGGATGTCCCATATATATTGAGATACATCACCTCGAATGGGGTGAAAATCTAAGGTGGTGAAGCATAACATCACCTGCATAACTCAAACAACACTCATTAATAATACAACAATTTGTTGTAACTAAGCCAGGAGTGTAACAAAATATAGAGGTTAGAGATAAAGTCATTTGACTCATGATGATTTGGACATAGTGTTTTAAGTGATATACCTATATCTTAATCGTTTTACTAAGTCATTTCCCTACAAAATTATAGAAAGTGTTAGAGATCATAACGAAGTAATAGAAGCATAAATCAAGATAAAAAGGAGAACAAAAGTTGTCTGGATTATTATGGCAAGACCATAGTGGATCCGGTAATGCCCTTTATCAAGCTTAACATTGTCAACTTTCTGACTTCATTGTTCCTGCATCCAAAGAAAATTTCTTAGTTTTTAGAAGTTGGCTGGGTTGATTTTTCCTTGCTCCCCTGATGCTCCTTGTTGATCATCGATTTGCAGGGTTGAAATGTAGTTTTTGTGGAATTTTTGAGGATCTCCCTAAAAAATTCTGCCTCAGTTTAGAAACTCTCAAACTTCTTTGTAACTTTATGTCATCATTTAGTATGAAATTTTTGAGATCTTCTCAAAAATTCTGCCCCAGTATAGAATGCAAATTACTTGAGGCCTTTCTGGCGTAACATAACTTGAAATTTTAGAACTGCTCCAAATTATGCACTGATTCAGCTTCAGCAACGTCTGATGTTTAACTTTGTAGCAAATGTCAAGTTCTTGTGAAATTTTTTAGACCTTCTAAAAAATTTATGCCCCAGTTACACGCTTCAATGTAATCTCTATGTAACTTGAAAAAAGATCCTCTTAAACAAAATCTTGTGGAGAATATGATCGAGCTAATGTGGTGCTCACATATTCCATTGAGGTAGGAAAATAGTTCCACCATAAGATGGAAAAATAAATTTTCTAAGGGATTGAACGAAGCCGACATAGGTCGCCTACGTATTCCATTCTTAGAAATTCTGGTTAAACATAGTTCATACATAAAGGAAAAGAAAAAATTCTCCTAAGGGGTTGACCGAAGTCAACATATATCGCCTACGTATTCTTTTCTTGAGAATTCAAGTCAAACGTAGTTTGTAGAATTAAAAGGAATATTTAATATTTTTGATAATGTGACCGAAGCCGGTACAGGCCGCCTACGTATTCCGCTAGGGAAATCAGGCCAAACATAGTTCATTACAACTAGAAAGTACAATTACAAGAAAATCACAAAGTGAAATTACAAGGAAATCAAATCATAAAGTACAATTATAAGGAAATCAAAATGATAAAGTATGATTACTAAAAAATAAGACAATAACTTACGATAGAAGAACGCCAAAAGTGCACCTTGGAGGGAACTTCATTCTTCTTCGCGTTTGATGATGTCAATGATTATTTTTCTTTTAGTCTTTGTGAAGCAAGCAAGTTTGATTACCAACACAAATCAATCTCTCTCTAAAAAAAAAGGAAAAACACTCAGAAAGTAAAATGTTAGTTCATAAATTGTAATAATTGACCAAAGTAATGAGACAAATCAAACAAGCACATTCAAAGAAAAATAGTGAAACATTTTAGCACATAAATAATTTTTAACGCATCCTAACATACTTGGGACCTTTTTAAGCCAAAGGTAAGCCTAACGTTTGAAAGATATATATGTTGTTTGTAAGACGTTCCATTGCCCCCAAAATATTGTACAAACTTTATTGATAAATTAAATGGAAATACAAAATGAGGGAAAAGGGAAATACATGATATCAATTCTGCGTAGGTGGGAAAATCTAAACTAAGCCTCTTTAGAAACCCTTCCATCTTTGAACTTCTTAAAACATCTGCATATCCTTCCTAGGAAGACCTTCTTTTGATTAAACAAAACTATCTAAATAAAAGCCCTCAAACCCAGGGGACAATGGTTCTTACAATCTTGCATTATATCCTTCAATTTATCATATAAAGAATGATCGTCTGTTATGACTCGTGTTCAAATAGACATAAGACAGGTTTTCTAATGGGCCCAATACCTCCTCAAGTACTGGGTTGTCCTAGGCTTATGCCTAAACAAAATTTTGGTTTTGCTCTATCCTAGGTGTCTAGAGTGGGTTTAGACATAGGTTCCCAAGTGGACAACTTGAGTTTGGAAATAAGAATAGCCTTCTACTGCCTAACGTGCGGGTAAACTATCGTATTCCCAACACTTAATTTGGAGTTGATCAACAGGGGCCAGGACATCCACGAAACCCTAAAGTAGTTTAATAATCATCATTCGGGATTATGACATGAAATGCAATAGTTAAATTTCATAGAATTTAAACATATAAGAACATAAACAGTTTAATAATTAGTCAAAGAAGCTAATTCTAAATATTTGGTTGGAACCTAGTTAAAGTTCACCAGCAGAGTCGTCATTTTTATTTAGCCCCTTTTTCTATTCGATGGGTTGGAAAACATTTGGTTTCAACTTTTTAAACTATTTCAAAACTTTAAAGAAAATTTTGAAATAATTTAATAAATTACAGAGTCACTACTTGATTTTTGAGAAAATATCAAAAAAAAACTAAAAATATTTCTTAAAAGATTCAAACATCAAAATCTTTTAAGTTTAAAAATTCTGAGTAAGTGGTTCCTATTAACACTCTTGGAAGGTTGTTAAGGCACCAAGAGTATTCGCTAACTTGCGATTATCTGGACTATTTGAAAATAACTTTTTTGACTAATTTTAAAAAGGAAAATTGATATTTGAAAAGAGAATGATAAAAGAAAAAATTGTCTCTAAGATTTGTACAAAACAAATTTAACGACTTAGCAGAAATTTTTAACTAAGTCTAAGAAAACTAAGAACAATTAGCATATAAAGGGGAAAGGGGAGACTAAATGACGTAAGCCATTAGGCATAGATCCATAAATCCTGTCCTAAGCTAATTTAGGCTTTTGGCCTATCTTCACCTATCCTAATCTAAACCTTGGGCTTTTGGCCCATAACCTGTCCTAAGTTAGTTTTCAAACTTTTGAGACCCAAAATTCGCTTCACCTATATTAAATTACATCTTTGGCTTCGAGACTCAAATGAATGAAAAAAATAAATGATTAAATGAATAAATAAAAATAAAACAATAATAAAAATTGAGACTTTTCAAGTTTCTTAGTAACCTCATCAATGGGTTTTCACCCATTTTCCTTCTTCTTTCATCTTTTTGCACCCGCCCACCATATAATCAACCTTAGATTTAAAACTTTGGACTTGACTCGGAGAGATGGGCCGCATTGATCCATTACCAAATTCAAGAGGAAAGGAGTCCATTTGGACTCCAAAACAGATTCATGCAAAGGAAAAGATAAAAGAATAAAAGAATTAATGTGTTCGAGAATTCTACACTTAATAGATAAATGATGAGATGGAAAAAATAGCATTTTCAAGCATAAAGAAATAGTAAGCTATGATATCAAAGAAAGCCAAATTATCCAATGAAAAGGAAACTAACCCATCTCCTAAACAATCTTACAAAAAATTAAATCTAGCACAATATAATTAACTAGCCGTTGAAAAGAAGACATGAATCCACAATCATAGTTGCTTAAAATTTGGACAAATAGATTAACACATAGTTGCTCCAAATACTATAATATGATAAATCTAAGGCATGTTTCATTAAGCAAAGAAAAGGAGAATGAGGAAGAGATGAGGAAATCTTTCATAGCACCTTAAATATGAAATACAAGACATACTAATGCAATAACATTTTTTAATATAAAGTGGATCAATCAACCTATCTATAGCTCAGAAGAGAAAAAATCACTATAGCATGTAAATAACAATGAAACATCTAAATGAATAAAATCACTTTAAAAAGTAAACCGATAAGCGAAGTGAGGTAAATAACATATATTAAGCATAGTTGAGAAATAGTATTCGAAGACAAGATAGGAGAAATAGTAAAAGATTAATTCTAAGAATAAGTATTCAATTATGCCAACTCCTATTTTAGTTCTACACCATTATAACAAAACCTATAACCCTAATAACTTTTCAATCTAAACAAGAGAAAATCAAAGACAATTTTGACCACGAAAATAAGTAACTCACTACTTTAAATTGAGAAACAATTTCACAAACCCTTAACAATAGTAATCATTCCTTTTCGACATAAAGGAAATAATTTTACATAGTAAAAGCAAACATATTCACCAATAACGAATTTAAACAAAACATGAGCATGCATTTTAAGCAAACATTAAACATGTCCATAATTATCAAAGAATAAAGCCAAAAGGCGAAACAATCAATATTAACTATTATTTTCAACATAAAGGAAGCAACTTTACATGCTAAAAATAAACATATCCGCCAATAATGAATTTAAACAAAGCATGAGTACATATTTTTAGCAAAGATCAAAAGTTTATCCATAATAATAAAAGAGTAAAACCAAAAGGCGAATCAATCAATATTGACTATTCTTTTCAAACATAAAGGAAACAACTTTACATGCTAAAAACAAACATGTATGCCAACAATGAATTTAAACAAAGCATCAGTATATATTTTAAGCAAAGATCAAAATTTTATCTATAATAATCAAAGAATAAAGCCAAAAAAAATATATTCAATTATTGCTAGATCATCTTTTATACCATGAATATGAAAATAGCCATAATATCAATACCATAATGTCCTATGGCCTTTAAGGCCGTCTACAACAAACAATCTCAACAAACAAAATTACAACTTCGAACAACGAAGAAGAAAAAGATGAAGAAGAAAATGATACTGTAATAAAACTAAAAAAAGGGAAATGTGTGTTTACCTTTTTTGGCGAAGCAAAACAGAACTACAAGCTTTCTTCGGAGTCTTGATCGCCACTGAAAAGCGATCAACTTAAGAACTTCGATTAGCCCACGAATGTCACGAAAAAGAAAACTTTTACTAAAATAAAAAAAAATACTTCTTTGCTCTATGTTTTTTTGAGTCCTTGAAACTTTTTTGACTTTTTTTCTATCAAATAGTGGTAGTGTTTATAGGAAAGGATAGGGACCCAATTCTATTAATCTACCAATGTGGGAGAAAGAATTTAGGGGTATTTTTAAAATTTTTAAAATTGAAGATGAGGCGAGATGAAAGATAAGGTAGGGGGGCTGTACAATGTAATACAAATTTTGAATTTCAAAATTGGAAAAAGGAAAAGGTTGAGGCGAAATTATACAATGTAGTACTATTTTTGAATTTTAAAATTGGAAATAGGACAAGGTTGAGGGGGAATTGTACAATATAGTACAATTTTTGAATTTCAAAATTTAAATTTTGGGATTTGAATTTGATTTTGGTGGGAATTGGGTAGAAATTAGGAGAGTTTTTGGGAATTTAGGGTTATTTAAAATATAACCTCGATTGGGATTTAAAATTAGCTAAATTTATTTAATTTTGACCAAATTGAAAATCAATTGGCCGATTGCATTGCAATTATGGACAATTTGATTTCAATTATGGCCAAATATAATAGATTGGCTAAATTAAATTATAAAGTCAACACGAATTAATACTTCTTTTAATTATAACCTTCTTGATTTAATAAAATCAAATAAATATTTCTCCAAATAAACTAATTTTGAGAACAAATTTTATTTAAATCAAGACTTTATCCGTTTAGATTAATTTTCAAGCTTAATTAGTAAAAGTCCAATTTTGATAAAAATATTCATTTAAGTAAAAAAAATTATACAATTTCGCATATGTAAATATGAAAATGTATAATTGTCAATTAAATGAAAAAATTAATCCAAATAAATATTTTAGAGCGCATTTATCCAGATGAAATAAATATTTCAATTTTATTGAGAATGAAGAAACTCAGGGTTAAATTTCGTCGTGGAGGACAAAATTTGGGTGTTAACACCAGTGATGGCCGCTTAAGTGGTTTGAAGGTAGGTCGGCCATCACTTAAGCGATTAAGTGCCGCTAAAGCAGACACCGCTTAAGCGCTCCCTTGTACCTAAAACATCTACCGCTTAAGTGGTACCTTGACCGCTTAAGCGATTGCACCAGCTATCAGCAAGTGTTAAGTTTGTGCACCTCGCGATTTATTCGATACCCCTAAAAAACAAGTCATATATGCTACCAGGATAATTTTGATGTTTAGGATTCAATGACAATGTTGAATTTTTGAAAAAAGATCATTTTCAATAAATTAACCCATGGGACCCCTTTAAGGCAAATTTTACTAGTTTCCAAATGAAGGATCAAAAAGTAAAGTAAAGGTTTCAAACCCGAACCAACCCCACTACTAACCCAAATTCGACATTTCAAATCTAATGAAACTTTCTAAATCACCATCTGAGACTTGAAATATCAAATATTGAATGAAGTCAACACAAGATTTTAAAGCCCCTAAAAACCTCAAACTCTCCCAAAACCCTCTTGAAGGCACTGGAAACTGTGCCAACTATCCCCACACTTCAAAATTAACATATATCAACTATGGAGAAGGGAAAAATTTCACAAATTAGGTCATTACAACATCCACCACCAAGACTCTACTTCGTCCTCAAACTGATAGGCATGGAAATACCTAAATCGTAAGGAGTTGAGGGTAACTGCGACATATGTTAGACTCAATCACTTAAGTATCCTCCACAAGAGGACGGTGTTTACAATGAACCTTGACTATAGGAATATCTCTATAATGCAATCGTCTAACACCCTGGATAAAATTGACACTATCTCCTCTACAAAGGTTAACCTCTAATCTAACTGAATCGATTCCCAGTGAAGCACATAAGACTTATTGGGAATAGGTCCCGGAGCATAGATACATGAAAAATGGATAAATAGTTGAAAAGTCTGGAGAAAATCATAAACAACCCCTCCAACTTTCTAAAGAATCTCAAAAGACCAATGTACCTCGGGCTAACTTTCTCCCTTTCCCAAACTTCATCACATTTTTCATAGGTAATATGCGAAGGAAGACTCAATAAATAATCCCAAAATTCAAGGCATGAAGCCTACGGTTTGGATCACCATATTTGCCTACTATGAGGTGCCCGAAGCCTATTGTGAATCATCTAAACCCTGTCCACAAACTCACAAAGAAGGTTGGTAACAAGAGGTCTAACCTCTGAAGTCTCAAACTAACCAATCGGAGATCGACAACGACTATCAACCATATCAATACTCATTGGTAGCTATTATTATAAGCAAACTCTACTAAGGTTAAATATTGTTCCCACTAACCTCCAAAGTCCATGACGCATGCGCAGAGCATATCCTCAAAAATTTGAATAACCCGCTTCGGTTGATAATCGTCTGGGGTGGGAAAATTGGGCTAAGGTAAACTTGAGTACCCAACTCTTCCTGAAAATTCCTCAAGAAACTAAAAGTGAAAACTAAGCCTCTATCTGAAATAATAGACATTGGTACTCTATGAAGATGCACTATCTCATGAACATAGGTACGAGCCAACCACTCGGCATTGATAAAAATCTGACTAGGAACGTAATGGGCCAATTTTATCAGTCGATCCACGATAACCCAACTACTGTTTGAACTACGAAAAGACAAGGTAACCTAATTAGAAAGTCCATAGTGATCTGCTCCCACTTCTACTTAAGAATAGGTAATCTCTGAAGCAAACCATCCGATATCAGTTGGTTGACCGTCACCTGCTGGCAATATTAGCAACGGGATATAAAGTTTTTTACATTCTTCTTTATATCACCCCACAATTAATGCTTCTTCAAATCATGATACATTTTGGTCACCCCAGGATGGATAGAATCTCTAAAATAATGCATATCCTCCAAAATCAACTATACCTATCCACCAACTCTCTACACACAAACTCTACCACTAATCCTTAAGACACCATTAGAATCAAAAGACACCACTTTAGCCTTGCCACTCGAAACCTTATCTTGAATTGTCCTCAAACTATCATCATTAAACTGTTGAGCTCGAATATACTCTATCAAGGAGAATCCAGTAGTAACAAAGGTTAACCCACGTTCGGGTGCTAAAATATCAAGCCTAACCATTTAGTTAGATAAAGACTGAATCTCTAAGGGTAAAGGTTGTTACTGAGTCAAGAGATGAGCTAAACTACCAATACTAGTTGACTTTCAACTCAACGAATTCATGACCACTTTAATCTTACACAAATGATAAAAAAAATTGTGAGATCATAATCCTTAAGCAACTCAAGCGAATGCCGCTATATCATAGTGACATCTTGATAATGAAAGAAATATTGACTGCTATGATGATTAGAGAAAATCTCACAAAAAACTCTACATAAGTAATGTTGCCACAGCCTCAACACAACCACTATAATTACTAACTCCAAATCATGGGAAGGGTAATTTTTTTCACAAGGCTTTAACTGATGAGAGGTATAAGCAATCACCTTACCCTCCTACATCAACACCGCACCTAAATCAACGCTAGAAGTATCATAATATATAATGCAACCCACGCCCTTCATGTGTACGATTAAAGTAGAAGCCGAAACCAGTAACTCCTTGAGCTTTTAGAAGCTCTTGTTACAACCATCTAACCCCTGAAAAACAACTTTCTTTTGAGTCAACTTGGTCAAAGAAGCTACAACATATGAGAAAACCTCTACAAAACATAAATAATAACCCACTAAACTAATGAAACTCTGAATCTCAGTAGGAGAAGTACATCTAGTCCAATCACAAATTGCCTCTATCTTGGATGGATCAAGCATAATACTATCCTCGGTCACCACATGACCCATGAAAGAGATAAATCTAACCAAAAATCATAGTTGGAGAGCTTGCCATAAAACTTGTCATCACGCAACCTCTAAAGTACAATTCTCAAATACTTAACATGATCAACCTCATTCTTAGAATAAACTAAGGAGTCATCTATAAATACAATAACAAAGGAGTCGTGATATAGTTGAAACACCTGATTTATCAACTCCATGGACACTGGCGGGGCATTGGTCAACTCGAAAGACGTGAAAAAAAAAACTGATAATGACCATATCAAGTCCAAAAGTTATCTTCAGAACATCCGAAGCTCTAATCTTCAAGTGGTGATACCTGGATAGTAAATCTATCTTGGAAAATACCAAATCACCCTAGAGCTAGTAAAAAAGATAATTAATGGAAGGGAGAGGACACTTGTTGTTAATCATCACTTTGTCAAACTGTCTATAATCAATACAAACACGCATGGAACCTTTTTTTTCTTCACGAATAAGACAGGAGCACCCCAAAGAGCTACACTAGATCTAATGAATCCCTTACTCAAAAAATCTTGCAATTGTTGCTTTAATTCATTTAACTTAATTAGGGATATTGTAAAAGAAGGAATAGAAATAGGTTTGGTTCCCAGCTCTACATCAAAATCAATATCCCAGTTTAAAGGCATACCAGGCAAATCCATAGAAAACACATCTATGAACTCGCGAACAACCCTAATAGAATCCATAAAAGGCAGTGAGGCAACACTTGTATCACAAAAATAAGCCAAATAAGACAAACACTCTCTTTTTACCATCTAAATAGCACGTAGAAAAGATATAAATTCCTTCTAATCCAAATTAAGAGTACTCATCCAAGCTAACCTTAGCACACTTAGAGTAGCTAAGGTCATGGTCTTGATATAATAATATAAAATAGCATGGTAGGGATCTAACCAATCGATACCCAAGATAATATCAAAATTAACCATATCTAAGATAATCAGGTCTACCCAAATCTCAAGCCCTACAAGGGAGACTACATAAGATCGGTACACCCGATCAACCACTAAAGAATCTTTTACAGGGTAGAAACATGAAGAGGCACACAAGGGGCTCACAAAAAGCATCAAAACTAGAAGCAAAATATGTAGACACATAGAAAAATATAGAGCTAGGGCCAAATAACATGGAAGCAGATCTATAGAAAACTGGGATGATACCTATAATAACTAAGTTAGAAGCCTCTGCCTTGGGTCTCCCAGGGATAGCATAATACTGACCACGTTCGCTCTCATACTAAGTAATCCCTCAACCACCACCATGAGATCCCCTACCTCTACCTCTAGAACTTCTAGAACCACTCCTACCACTCTATGAACTATTTCTCACTATAGATATTAAAGTAGGTCAAAGCGGAATCTGAGAACCCTACTGAGTGGGGCCATACATACATCAGGGATAATTTTTGGCTAAAAAGCCAACCTAATTAGATATGAAACATCCCCTACGACTTGAATCAATCTGAAAGAACACAGACAAACTAAGATAGCTACTCTATCCCGGAGAACTAAAATTGGAACCTCTCCCAGCATGACTTGGTACCTGGCTACTTAAAGCTATATATAAAAATTAAAGGTCTACTACCTGGTCCTCGTGGAATGGCCTAAACCTACCTAACATGATAACAACTTTTACCTCTACTCACATAATATCTGCTTCAGGAGGTGACCACTAAACTATCCCTGATAGTGAACCTTCTTGGTTCCTTCTTGAGTAGCCTAGGTAATAGACTCGATCAACTTGGCATGATCAAAAATTGTAACACCCTGAATCTGGTACCCTAAATGCTACATGATTCTCATGACCTTGAAGGACCATAAGTTAGCCCATGACTGATATCTGTACCTGTATACTACATAAAATTCTTTATAATATGGAAACATGAACTGAAAGGCGATAAGGTTCAATACTGAATATGATCCGAATGATATAACGTCTATGTGGGGGTAATAGAATACCCAAAACAAAACAAAACATACTGAAGTCTGAAACATGATAGTCTACAAAACCTCTAACTGACTGAACTATCTGAGTAAGGAGTTGATGGGACATGTCCCCAACTAACTCTAACTAATAAATTAATTAACGAGATAATAGGGAAATAATCATGTCCTCAAAAGATGAGGACTCACTTCTAACTCTATTTGTAGATATCTGGAATCTATTGCTCCTCAGGAGCTCGACTCTCTGAACCTATGGTATAAGACACAATAGCATAAATATGTCAGTACTTTAAATGTACTGGTATGCATGTGAGGTAGGCTGAATGCATGGGGTTCATATGCATGAACAATAATAATAACTGACTAACTATCATGAGCGTGAGAATACATGCGTGAGACTTAACAACTGACACTAATACTGTTATAACATGATTACTGAATCTGAAAATAACTGATAGCATGAGTGACTATATCAGACAGTCCTGAATTTGATGAAACTATCTAAGTTTTGTATTGTATTTGAGTTGACTGTATCTGACAGTCCTAAAATCTGAAGAACTATTTGAGTTCTATTACTGAGACTGATTGACTATATCTGAAAGTCCTGATTCTATAACATAAAACTGTGGGAAGTAGTTATCTAACCGATATGCCCCTGATATGCCATTATGGCTGAGTTGGGGTCCAATTTGTAACCCTAATTAGAAGGGTGTCCATACCACACCACCGATAAGGATAAGCTATGGGCGACCCTCATCAGATAGTGTCCCCTATATGAGAACGGTGAGGACCTTATTTGACAGTGCTTATCCACCTCATCAACCCTCATCGAACAGTGTTGATGTCTCAGCCTATACTAGCTACATAATTTTGGAACCCAAGAATGACTTTTAAGAATCACACCCTCATCTGATAGTGTGTGTTCCCATCCTTGGATTTACTCGGTGCTAATTAAAACTCCCATCTGAATAGACTCTGAACATGATTTACTGAACTGAACATGGGTTGAGTTACTAAATTTCATTGACTGATGGAATACTACTGATATTTGACAACTGACTGAGTTCATGATATCATGGAGATTTCCTGAGTCAAAAGACTGTCTGAAGTCTAAGGATTTATAGCTTGACTGATAGTATCGTGAAAACATGACATGACTCTAGGAACACAACTAATATTTCGGGTACAAGTACCCCCAGGATGGAAGGAAACTAACCAAGCATAACTTACTTGAACATATAACTAACATCATAATCCATATTATATTTACATAAGCATTCCATCAAAACATATGATAGGCATAACTTGTACATACATGGGGATTTCATGGTATCATGCTAGTTAGGCACTTTTCCTTCATCTAGACATTTAATCAAATATATTATAGGCATTGTACATGTAAACATCATTGTACAATAATTAAACATCATGGTTCAATTCTAATTTCATCATTCAAGGGTTTAATCATAGGTTTGCATGAATCTATATCTATAATAATGTAACCCACATAGAATTTATCACCCAACATGGAGTAGAATTCAATTTCTTATTATCCACATGAACAAGAGCAGCCTAATCATGAAATTCAAAAAAAAATCCATAAACTTGAATTTAGAAAAGGGATTCTTGGACTTCATGGACGAAAGGAGTCCATAAGTGAACACTATGCATACCTTAGTTCTTAATTTTGTGAAGATTGACGGAGAAACTTTCTTGAAATTGGATCTTCTATGAAAGCCCTAGCTTGTTCTTGAGAAGTTTTTGATAGAAGAGAGTGTATTTTGGGTGAAAAGTGATTGAATCACGTGTTAAAGGGCTTAAATAGGGGTGGAAAGTTGACCCTTTTAACCCTGGACGCGTCATTTAATTTTAGTAAAATTTTCCCAAACTGAACCCCTATCGCGATGTGGCGCTATTGTGCCGTGTCACTGGAATTTGACAATTGGAAAACTGAAGTATGGCGTGATGCAGAGCCATCATATTGCCCCTTCTTTTGTGACCTGGAACTTTGGCACGATGTGGAGGAAATCACATTAAGGCATTGGAAAAGGACATTTCTAAATTTGGTTCCTTGCGCGAGGCGCCGTAATCGCGGACCCCTACTAGAATTTTCCAAATTCCATTTTCTCTTGTGGCACGGCGGGTCACTGACTAATATTGCGCTATTTTATGATGGGAAATTGAAATAGTCGTAGCTTCTGACCCGAGTATCGGATTTAGGCGAATCTTATATCGATGGAAAGCTTATTGAATTTCCATATGATGAAAAGTGTAAATCTTGAAAATTCCTCATGGAATAACCATCATTCAATTTAGAAGCTAATATTAGACATTCTTGAGATGAAATTAGCTAGGAAAAGTATTGGGTATTACAATATCTCCCCCATGAGAACATTCATCCTCGAATGAGACTGACTGACAGGGGGTAAAAGACAATTGACATACATGTTGAACATAAATAATTGGAGCATGATCTCATGAATGACATGATTGACAAGTTGAACATATAATGCTAAACATACATATCTAATGCATGTGTAACTAATTCATGAATGCATGACTGAGTGTTCTGAAGAACTAAGTTTCGCACAATGAGAATGCATATTTGATGCATAATTACATAACTGAACTCATACATGAGTGCATGAATGAATATGCAATGGTACTTGATACCAAGTTTATAATGGGAATATGAGCGGAAAACTACATACCAAGTTTGTGATGAACACTAAACATGAAACTGAGTAAGCTTAAGGAGAATCGTTACCTTAAGCTTGATCTCAGTTGGCGAAAAAGAGGTAAGGATACTTGGTATGCATGTCTGCCTCTGTTTCCCAAGTAGCTCCCTTGATGGACTGATTTCTCCAAAGAACCTTAACTAGAGGGACTTCTTTGTTCCCCAATCTATGAGTCTGATAGTCTAAGATTTCGAATGGAATCTCTTGATAAGAAAGAGTGTTCTGAACATCATTTCTCTGAATAGGGACTACAACTGATGGGTCACCTATTCACTTCTTGAGTAAAGAGACATGAAAAACTTATGATATGAGGCTAGATCTAAAGACAATTCAAGCTCATAGGCTACCTTACCAAAGCGACTGAGAATCTTGAAGGGACCAATATATCAGAGACTGAGCTTTCCCTTCTTGCCGAATCTCTTCACTCCCTTCATGGGAGAGATTTTTTAGATAGACATGATCACTAATCTAAAACTCGAGATCCTTTCTATGAATATCTGCATAAGGCTTCTATCAGCTCTTAGTAGCCCAGAGTCTTTCTCTAATTAACTGGACTTTTTCTAAGGCGTCGAATACTAAGTCAGGCCCTATAACTAAGGCCTCACTAACTTTGAACTAACCAATTGGAGATCTACATCTCCTACCATAGAGAGCTTTGTATTGAGCCATCTGAATACTGAAATGATAGACGTTGTTGTATGAAAACTCAATCAAAGTTAAGTGGTCATCCTAACTTCCCTTGAAATCGATTACATATGCCCTTAGTATATCTTCTAACGTCTGAATAGTCCTTTCTGCTTAAACATCTGTCTGAGGATGAAAGGATGTACTGAGATGAACTTGGGTACCAAGACCCTTTTGGAACGCTTTCTAGAAATGAAAGGTGAACTGGGTACCCCTGTCTAAGATAATAGATAGCGGAATACTGTGCAATCCGACCAAATCCCTGATATAGCGATTGGCATACTCCTCGGTAGAATAAGAGGTAGGAACTGGAAGGAAATGAGCTGATTTGGTTATTTTGTCTTCAATGACCTAGACTGAGTCATGCTGATGACGATTTCGAGGCAAACCCATCACGAAGTCTATGTTCACAACTTCCCACTTCTAAGTAGGAATACTAAACTCCTGCATGGACCCACCAGGCTTCTGATATACTATCTTAACCTGCTGATTGTAGAGCACTTAGCCACAAACTCTGCAATATCTCTCTTCATCCCACTTCACCAATAGATTTCTCACAAGTCGCGGTACATCTTTGTGGCCCCTGGATGAATAGAGTAGTTCACACCATGCGTTTCTGAAAGAATTTGCTGCCTTAAGTCATCTACACCTGGAACACAAAGATGACCCTGACAGTGAAGGACACCATCTCCCTCTTGGAAGAAAACCTCTATATTTTGATCCTGAACTGACTCTTTCAACTTGACAAGAATGGGATCTTTATCTTGCTTTTCTTTTACCTAGGAAACTAGAGATGATTCTAAATTACTCTGAACCCATATATCACCCTCTTCTGTATTGACTAAGCAAACGCCTAGTCTGCCAAGCTGGTGGACTTCCTGAGCTAACTTCTTCTTACTGTCCTCAACAGAAGCAACACTACCTATGGATAGTCTACTGAGAGTGTTGGCCACTACATTGGCCTTTCCCAGATGATAAAGAATACTTATGTCATAATCTTTCAAGAGCTCTAACTGCCTTCTCTGATGAAGAGTGAGATATTTCTGAGAAAAGACATACTGAAGACTTTTTTGATCAGTGAACACATCTACATGAACACCGTAAAGATATTGCCTACAAATCTTCAAGGCAAAGACTACGACTGCTAACTCAAGATCACGAGTAGGATAATTCATCTCACAGGGCTTAAGCTATCTGAAGGCGTAGGCTATAACCTTACCATGCTGCATGAGGACACAACCTAAACCTACTCTGGATGCATCACAATACACTACGAAACCATCTGGACCATCTGGCAGAGCTAATACTGGAGCTGAGGTGAGTCGAGTCTTCAACTCCTGAAAACTCTTCTCTCAAGGATCTGACCACTGGAACTTGACTTTTTTCTGAGTCAATCTGGACATAGGGGATCAATAGAAGAAAATACCTCAATAAACTGCCTGTAATAGACAGCCAAACCCAAGAAACTTTTAATATCTGTTGGAGACAGGTCTGGACCAGTTTCTTACTGCTTCGACCTTTTGAGGATCAACTCTAATGCCATTACTAGAAATGATATGACCAAGAAATGGTACTGACCTTAGCCAAAATTTGCACTTACTGAATTTGGCGAATAGATGATGATCTCTGAGAGTCTGAAGTAGTATTCTGAGATGGTCTGTATGATCGCGCTCACTACGGGAATAGACCAGGATATCATCTATGAAGACTATGATGAACATGTCCAAGTACTGCTTGAACACACAGTTCATGAAGTCCATAAAAGCTGCTAGGGCATTGGTAAGACCAAATGATATGACTAGGAATTTGAAGTGACTATACCGAGTACGAAAAGCTATTTTCGGAATGTAACATTCTCTGACTCTGAGATGATGATAGCCAAATCTGAGGACTATCTTAGAGAAATAACTGACACCCTAAAGTTGGTCAAATTAGTCATTGATTCTAGGAAGAGGATACTTGTTCTTGACCGTGACCTTATTGAGTTGACGGTAGGCTACACACATCCTAAGAGAACCACCTTTATTGCGTATGAATAATACTGGAGCGCCCCATGGGGAAACGCTGGCCTGGTGAATCCCTTATCTAAGAGATCCCTCAATTGTTCTTTCAGTTTTCTGAGTTCTGCTAGTCCCATTTTGTATGGACAAATAAATATAGGCTGAGTATCTGGAAGAAAATCATTGTTGAAGACTATTTCCCGTTCCGAAGGAATTCCTGGAAGATCTTCGGGAAAGACATCTAAATATTCACCTACAACTGGAATTGATTTAATGTTGGGAGTTTCAAACTAGTGTCCTTAACTCAAACAAAATGATAGACACATCTTTTAGATATCATTTTCCATGCCCGAAGGTAGGAAACAAGCTGACCTCTGAACGCTGAAGTACTACCCTTCCACTCAAGGATGGGTTCATTCAGAAATTGAAAATGGACTATTCTGTTTCTGTAGTCGACTGTGGCATAGTAGGAATGAAGCCAATCTATGCCAAGAATGACATCAAAATCAATCATCTTTAATTCGACTAAGTCTGCTGAAGTGACTTTCTAAAATATCATAACCGGGTAGTTCCTGTATACCCACCAGGCTATGATGGTTTTACCCACTAGGGTAGAGACTGAAAAGGGCTCTGCTAGGATTTTGGGACTGATTTCGAAATTGCCTGCTATATAGGGAGTAACAAAAGACAAAGAAACTCCTGAATTTAGCAAATCATAAATATGCACATGAAAGATCTGTAATGTTTCAGTAACTACATTAGGAGAATTTTTCTGATCCTGTCAGGACTAAAGATCATAGAGACGATTTGGGCTTTGCCCACTAGTAGCACTGGTGGTAGCACCTTGCTGATTTGAGTGACCGGACTGAGTTAAGGAGCGAAGATGACTCTGATAACCTGACTGAGGGCAGTCTTTGAATTTGTGGCTTGGCTTGACACAACTAAAACAGACATCGCTACCAGGTTGGTAAGCACCCTTGTGGTTCATACCATAAGTCTGACAAAGAAGATTAGTTTTGGCATTGCTAACACTGCCCTAAGACCTAGATCTTGGTGTTCTATCTCTGTTACCCTCTCCGAACTTAAGAACTGGAGCACTATCTGAAGAAGGGGCTGGAACTGATGACTTAGGAAAAAACTGGGAATGGTTTCCTCCTTCTGATTTAGGCTGAGTGAAGTTGAAACTACCTGTCTTCGCTCTCATATTTTTCTTCTTTCTCAGCTTAATCTTCTGCTTCTCTATCTGCTGAGTATGGGTCATAAGCCTGGCTAAAGTTATGTCACTGTTCAGCATGGAAGATCTGCACTTATTTACTACGCTATCATTTACCCTTGAAGCAAACTTGCTCATCTTGGATCTGTTGTCTGCAACCACATGAGGGGCATATCTAGCTAATTGAGTAAACTTAAGAGAATACTCTTTCACCGTTATATTTCCCTGCCTGAGGTTGATGAATTCTAGCACTTTAGCCTCTCAAAACTCTTGGGGAAAGAATCTATCTAAGAATGCAGTGACAAACTTCTCCCACTCTATAGGACCTGTATCATCTGACCTCTCTGACTTCCACTATTTGAACCAAGTATGAGCCACATCCTGCAACTGATATACAATGAGCTCAGCACTCTCAATAGTAGTCACCCCCATGATATCTGTCACCTTCTGAACCTAATCAATGAGTCCCTGAGGGTCCTTATCTACCTTAGACCTGAGGAAGGATGGAGGATTCATTCAGGTGAAGTCCCAAATCCTAGCTGCAGTTGATTTGGCCATTGGGTTGGTCGGAATGACTGTTGGCCATTCATTTTGAGCGGCAACTGACTGAGTAAGAGTAGTGAATGCGTCCCTGAACTCTGCATGAGAAACATGATCGCCCAAAGAATCTTCGGGCTGGGGGGCTGACTGATTTCCATTTCTTCTTTTAGGAGGCATGCTCTGTAGAAGAAAGGGAGAAATAGATTAGACTGAGAGATTGACTTGAGATTATGCTCACTGGTATGACATGAATACTGAAAGAAGGGAAATTGTTCCTAAGACATCTTATAGCCTCTTGCACATAAATGTGGTGCGCAACACACCCATGTATAAGACTCTACTGGATGGGGCTTTCAGACTTTCTAGGACTCTATTGAACCTTAGGCTCTAATACCGAGTTTGTAAAGCCCCGAATCTAGAACTTGGAATGCTACACAGTGCTCATGACCCCGAAGGACCATAAGCAAATCTATGATTGATATCTGTGCCTTTATACTGCATAAAATACTTTATAATGCAGAAACATAAACTGAAAGAGCATAAGGTTCAATACTGAACATGATCTGAATGATATAATGTCTGTGTGGGGTAATAGAATGACCAAAATAAAACTGAACATACTGAAGTCTAAAACTGATAGTCTAAAAACCCTCTGACTGACTGAACTATCTGAGTAAGGAGCTGATAGGACATGTCCCCAAATAACTCCAACTAATAAATTAACTAATGAGTTAATAGGAAAATAATCATGTCCTCAAAAGATGAGGACTTAATTTTAGCTTTTTCTGCTGATATCTGGAATCTACTGTTGCTCTGGAGCTCGTGTCTCTGAAACTATGGTATAAGACACCATAGCGCAAATACATCAGTACTTTGAATGTACTGGCATAAATGTGAGGTAGGCTGAATACATGGGGTTCATATGCATGAACAATAATAATAACTGACTAACTATCATGAGCATGAGAATACATGCATAAGACTTAACAACTGAAACTAATACTGTGATAACATGATTACTTAATGTGAATATAAGTGATAACATGAGTGACTGTATCAGAAAGTCCTGAATCTGATGGAACTATCTGAGTTCCATACTGTATCTGAGTTGACTGTATCGATAGTCCTAAAATCTGAAGAACTATCTGAGCTCTATTACTAAGACTGATTGACTATATCTGATAGTCCTGATTTTGTAATGTGAAACTGTGGGAAGTAGTTATCTAATCAATATGCCCCTGATACGCCATTATGGCTGAGTTGGGGTCCAATCTGTAACCCCAATTGGAAGGGTGTCCATACCGCACCACTGGTAAGGATAAGCTGTGGGCGACCCTCATCTGATAGTGTCCCCTATACGAGAATGGTCGGGCCCTTATCTGACAGTAATTATCCACCTCATCAACCCTCATCAGACAGTGTTGATGTCTCAACCTATGCTGGCTACATAGTTCTGGAATGCAAGGATGAATTCTAAGAATCATACCCTCATCTGATAGTGTGTGTTCCCATCCTTGGGTTTACTCAGTGATAATTCCAACTCCTATCTGAATAGACTCTGAACATGATTTACTAAATTGAATATGGACTGAGTTACTGAATTTCGTTGACTGACGGAATACTACTGATATCTGACAACTAACTGAGTTCATGAGATCATGGAGATTTCCTGAGTCATAAGACTGTCTGAAGTCTAAGGATTCATAGCTTGACTGAGAGTATCGTGAAAACATGACATAGCTCTAGGCACACAACTAATATTTTGGGTACAAGTACCCCCAAGACTCGATGGAAGGAAACTGACCAACCATAACTTACTTGAACATATAACTAACATCATAATCTATAATACATTTATAGAAGCATTCCATCAAAACATGTGATAGGCATAACTTATACATACATGGGGATTTCATGGTATCATTCTAGTTAGGCACTTTTCCTTCATCTAGGCATTTAATCAAACATATTATAGGCATGGTACATGTAAACATCATTGTACAATAATTAAACATCATGGTTCAATTCTAATTTCATCATTCAAGAGTTTAATCATAGGTTTGCATGAATCTATATCTATAATAATGTAACCCATATAGAATTTATCACCCAACATGGGGTAGAATTCAATTTCTCATTATCCACATGAACAAGAGCAGCCAAATCATGAAATTCATAAAAAAAACCATAAACTTGAATTTAGAAAAGGGATTCTTGGGCTTCATGGATGAAAGGAGTCCATGAATGAACACTATGCATACCTTAGTTCGTGATTTCGTGAAGATTGATGGAGAAACTTTCTTTGAATTGGATTTTAAATGAAAACCCTAGCTTGTTCTTGAGAGGTTTTTGAGAGAAGATAGTGTATTTTGGGTGAAAATTGGCTGAATCACGTGTTAAAGGGCTTAAATAGGGGTGGGAAATTGACCCTTTTAACCCTGTACGCGTCATTTAATTTCAATAAAATTTTCCCGAACTGAACCCCTGGAGCGACGCGGCGCTATCATGTTGTGTCACTGGAATTTGATGATTAGGAAACTGAGGCACGACACGACGCGGAGCTATCGCGTTGCTCCTTCTTTTGTGACCTGGAACTTTGGTGCGACGTGGAGGAAATCACGCTAAGACACTGAAAAGGACAATTCTAAATTTGGGCCCTGGCGCGATGTGCCATAATCGCATACCCCTACTGGAATTCGCCAAATGTTATTTCCTCTTGTGCCACGGCGCGCCACTGACTAATATGGCACTGTTTTACGACGGGAACTTGAAATAGTCGTAACTTCTGACTCGAGTATTGGATTTGGGCGAATCTTATATCGATGGAAAGCTTATTGATTTCCCACATGACAAAAAGTGAAAATCTTGAAAATTCTTCATGGAATAAACATCATTCAAATTAGAAGCTAATACTAGACATTCTTGAGATGAAATTAGCTAGAAAAAGTACGGGGTATTACAATAATACTCTGAAAGAAAGCCCTTAAAACAACCATCTGGACAGTAGTCTACTGGTAAAGATCCTTTAACCCCTTCAACAACTAATGAATCATTTATGACTTAGTGGAAATGGTGGTGGTTGAATACTTGGATAGAGCATGAAAGTGTGCCTCATACTTGGCAATAGAAATAGAGCTCTGCTCCAAGTGATCAAACTCATCATACATTTAATCTCTCAAGCTATACAACACAAACCTCTCTAAAAAACTTCTGTAAACTGAGCCTAAGTCATAGAAGGCAAACCCAAAGGGCTGCAATTTGATAAGGACATACACTAATTCCTAGCTGCACCTGTCAACTGGTAGACAATATAATCAGTTCTATGAGACTCAAGGGATCTAAGATTACGTAACTTTTACTAGCAGTCAATCAGAAACTCATCGGCATCCTTGCCAATCGCTCCACTAAGCTTGGGAAGAGCCAAACAAATAAAACTCTCAAAGCTCTTCTGATCATCAGAAGACATCAATTTATCTGAAGCAATTGGAGAAATAGTAAGTCTGACAGGCAATAAATCCATACACGAGGGTACCGTAAATGATTGTTGTACCCTTAAAGTAGGAATACTGCAAGCAGAAGTCTGTACAGAAGTTAAAACACCTCTTGAAGTCTGAGGAATACTAGGTACACTCAAGGAAACACCCTCCAAGCAACTCAAAAAGAGAATTAACATATTTTGAAACACTGGTATAACTAAACTTTGTGGAACCTGAGGGGCCCTCGCACCTCCTATCTGATAGTCATCTATGGCATATACAACCTCATGTTTGAGAAAGGTCTCCATAACACGTTCTCTGGCATGGGCAGATCCTCGTGCTCGTCCTCTACCTTTGGATCAACCATGACCCCTGCCTCATCCTCTAATCAGGGGTCCCATATTGGGTACCTTCCCGACATCCCTAACATTCATAGACCTATTCCTCACTATCTACGTAGAAAATAATGGAATACAAGATTAGGATATTAGGCATGAACAATCCACATGACAAGAAATTAGTTTAGAGAATTTTTTTCTAAAGATATCTTATAGCCCCTCAAAGATAGATATAGACATCTACGACTGATTTACGAGACTCTACTAGATATCTTGCTCTTACATTTATGAGGAAGTTGAACCTAACACTTTGATATCAATTTATCACAACCAAAAAATTGAGGTCATGATGATACTTATCGCGGCCTTGCCTTGATAAGTAAGCCAATCACCCAAAAAAAGTGCAAGATAATAAAGGAAATAAAGTTAATGAGACTCCTTGAACTAAATCAAGTCACATATACATAATAAATAAAGAAAACCCGATGGAATGTCAAGCTCTCCTATACTAGTATCACAAATGTAAGAGAATATAAGTACAACATCCAAAATTGAAATACAAAATCTGTATCTGACCAAAATAAAGACAAAGTAATTAATATGATGAGATTTGATCCGCCTCGAACACTAGAGCATACTAGTACCTCGAATCTGATCAACCCCATCTGAAATCCAACTGCCATACATACTACTCGAATTGGGATCTACACTGAAAAGGAATAGTAGAGGTGAGTATGGTCTACTTATACTCAGCAGGTATCATAGGTCGACTAAGCAAAGTAGAAATTAATATAAGTAAAGAAAATATTATGAGCCCGCAACCTGCAAGTAGAAAAATTTTCAAACTTAGCCCACACTATCTGCACTAACAGTTCTAGTATTTATATATATATATATATATATACATACATATATATATACACACACATCAAAAGGGTCAGGCATACATGAATGTATATATAGAAGGTAAAGCATGTCAAATAACACATAAAAACAACACATGATATGCAAACGCAATGCAATGAAATGCAATGAATGATGAAGTGAATATGACTTTCTGCATACACATCTCGAGCCTCAATTCTCCTAAAATAGGACCAATAGGGTGTTCGCGACTGGTATACAATCTCAAGTTTTCACCAATCTCAATCACATGTTTCATTATACCCGATTGGCCAATCCCTCGATCTAGGCGTTTTAAAAGTATCATTTTCTTTCAAATATTTGTGTTTCTCAATGATACCAATATCTCATGATTATGTAAGTATGAAATGAAGATAATATGCTCACAATCAAATCAATATGAAGGTCACTAACCCATTAAATACGTATATAAGCGAGCTCAAAAGTTAAATCAATGTGTTAATTATTCATAATATCAGTTCAAGTTTTGCATCATTAGATTAAATGTACATAGAAGACATCATTAGAATCCTATCGACCCAAAACTCAGACATTTTTATCATAATAACGACAAACAATGCTCAAAAAGACCTATAGTATCAATTCAAGCCCCCACCCGAGCTTTACATTAAGAATAAATGCAATACGATGCACAACTAAGGCCAACGATATCAAATAAAGCCTCCACATGCGGAACATGAAATATATAATATCATAAAAACGACAACAAAATATAAGCCCCCGCTCGGGCATCACACAATATATAATAGTTTCAAAAATAATTTCCACAGTCATTTCTGCAACTAATGCAATGCTTTACTTATTTGCTAACTATCCATTTGAGTCAGAAGAAATTTAAGTTTACTAGGAGTTTTGGTCCGAGATCAATTTCTTATCATTAAAAGCACCAAAACATGAAAATGAGCTTAAAATCCAAATGAACTGTCCGAAAATCAGACCAACTGTTCCGGCAAATCATAAATGACTTGTAGCCACTATGGGAAGACAAGAAATGTCACAAACGCACGAAAATCAAGAAAATGACTTGGAAGGCCATTACAATATACACTTCTAAAATGACTTTCGTACTTTAGTTTAATAATTAAAAAAAAATTAAATTTTTTGATATCAAATTAAAGTTATATCAAATGTATCAAAATACTTTTTAAATTTTGTGATCTTAAATATAACGTTTAAAAAGTTAAAGTTCCTTAAAGTATTGTTAAAAAAAAAAAGAAATTGTTGTTTTTTAAACGGATTTGAAAGAAAAATATGTCATTCTTTTTTAAAACGAGGGAATATCATTCATTCACTCTCGGTAGATACCCCAAAATATTATTACGTCCATTAATATATTTAATGTACATAATATAATAACATCTGTGAAGTTAGAAAGAGTGAACCATATCAAAGATTATAATATTTTACCAATAAATATATATGTGATATTGTTAGAAAGAGTGAACCATATTAATTTGTAGATATCTGTGAAGCTCTAAAGACTTTAATGTTTTAATTTAGTAATTTGTTGATCCAAATGATGTTTTCGAATTTTTGTTTATTTTAATTTATTTATTTTATTTTGTAAATATATTATATATTTGAAAATTAGGCAAATAAAATTATAAGTCATAACTATTAATATCTTATAATATTTTAAAAACATATAATAAAAAATATAATTGACTCTTGAAATTCTAATATTGTCACATAAGTGATAAAATGAGCAACATAAATTATTTGAAATTACATGATAAAATACTACAAATCACAAATATTAACAATTTAAAATATTTAAAAATTATATTAGTAATAAATTGATTGACTCTCTAAATTCTAAAATTGGGATAAAGCGAGTAACATAAATTATTTGATAATTACATAAATGGTACTATAAATCACAATGATTAACAACTTAAATTATTTAAAAATTATATTAATAAAATTTTATTGACTTTTCAAATACTATTTGTGCCACATTAATTGAAATAACTCAAATAACATTGTTGGACTCGTACTGACACGGGCTAAGTATCTAGTATATTAATATGTAATTCGCCAATATTACTTAATGATATCGCTAATACTTACAGTTAGTATAATTTTTAATGTATAATTTAGTAGTTAATAATATTTCTGAAAAATCACTAATAACTTTACTTAGTTTAACTATCGTAGAAGTTAATCAATTAATATTATTTTAATAAAGATATTAAAGATAATTTTTTAGTTTGATGTAATTATGGATATATAGATTAATCAATCAATAATATCTCGTAGTATATATCTATTTAGTATAGTTATCAAATTAGATGATCAGTCAATAACTTAAATAATAATAATTAAAGGGATCAGTCAATAACATTACATAAGAATATCATTAATTCACTTCTATTTACTACAATATCAACTATAAGCTAATCAATTACTAATAGTATTACTTACCACTAATACCCCTCTTTTTTTTCATTATCAAATTAATTACAAGCTAATATAATTCGTCAACTTTTATTAAGGAATTATATTAGCTTGTAATTAATTTGATAATGGAAAAAATAGGTGTATTAGTGGTATATGTAATACTATAAGTAATTGATTAGCTTATAGTTGATATTGTAGTAAATAGAAGTGAATTAATGATATTCTTATGTAATGTTATAGACTGATCCCTTTAATTATTTTTTTAAAAAAGTTATTGACTGATCATCTTATAATTTGATAACTATACTAAATAGATATATACTACGAGATATTATTGATTGATTAATCTATATATTGATAATTAAATTAAAATAAAAAAAATCTGTTTAATATCTTTATTAAAATAATATTAATTGATTAACTTATACGATAGTTAAACTAAGTAAAGTTTATTAGTGATTTTTCAGAAATATTATTAACTGTTAAATTATACATTGAAAATTATACTAACTATAAGTATTAGCGATATCATTAAGTAGTATTAGCGAATGATATATTAATATACTAGATACTTAGCCCGTGCCAACACGGGCATAACTTATGTTATTTGAGTTAGGAAAAATTACATAAAGTAGCATAATTAACACTATAATTATAATAAATAGTAACACTTTTGTAAAATTACAGTTTATAGCAAGAGTAACATTATTTTACTCATTAACTAGGTAAGTGCATGTTTTACTCTCACTACTTTACATTTTCCTATTTTCACTCCACTATTTCACCTCCCCCAAATATAGTCATTCTTTTACCTTTTTTTTTTTTCATCTTATTCTTTTTATCATTTTATTTTTTTATTTTTTTATTTCCACTTTGTTTTCTCTCTTCTATTTCTCTCTTTTTTTTTGTTTTCTTTTTCATATTTGAAAATAATTATCTCCATGATCTTCAAGTTTTTAATATATAACATCATTACTATCTTTCACTCTCTTATATCTCTACTTTTTTTTTCTTAGTAGATTTTTTTCATCTTATTTTTTTTTATTTTGATTTCTTTTAATTTTTCATTTTTTTCTTTCCACTTTATTTTCTCTCTTCTATTTCTCTTTTTTTTCCCTTTCTCATATCTTTTTTCTTTTTCTATTTTTATTTTGTTCTTATTTTTTCTATTTTAGTTTGTTTCTTTTGTTTCTTTTTTTTTTATACGTCTATTTCTCTTTCTTCCTTTTTTTTCACTTCTCTTTTTTCATTTTTTTCTTTTTGTTTTTTTCCATTTTTTTTACTCTTCTATCTTTAACTTTTATTTTGAAAAGACAAATATGTATATAACATACACATATTTAAAAAACATACAAAATACATAGTCATACAGATCTGGATATGTATTTCAATACGAAACATACATATGTATTTACGAAATACATATCATATTCCTATTAAACAGTAACAAACATACCTATACTATATATCTTCATATATATTTGTGAAATATAAAGGTGACTCATATAAAATAAGAATATACATATGGATCATGTATGTATTCTATAAATACATATGCAGAGCTATATGTATTTTACATGGTGTTGGATTTGTCATTGAACTGTACATGCTATGTCATTTTAGAGGGTAACATATGTACTTATTTGTTTTCTTTCACTTTTTAAGATATGTATCATATATTTTTTTATTAGCTATATGTATATGTATATAATTGTCATTTTTGTTATAGAAATTTTCTGTCCTATATGTTTATATATACATGTAAGTCAGATATGTATTTCTGTAAATACATATGCAGATATATATGTATGTTTTTTATCATAAATACATATGTAGATCTGTATGTCTATTTATTTTGTATATTTTTTGAATATGTATATATGATATAGATATTTGTCTTTTAAAAATAAAAGATAGAGATAGAAGAGTAAAATAAAAAATAAAAAAATAAAAAAATGAAAATGAAAATAAAAATTTAAAAATAGAAGTGAAAAAAGAAAAAAAATAAGAAAGAAAAATAGCGATTAGAAATAGAAGTGTAAAAACAAAAGCGAAAAAAAAAATTAAAAAAAAAAAGAAGAAGAATAAGAAGAAGAAAACAAAAAAAATTGAGCAAAGTAAAAAAAAAAAAAAAGAAAACGAAAAAAGAAAAAAATAAATAAATAATGAAAAAAGGAAAAAAAGAAGAAGAGAAGTAGAAGAGAGGAAATAAAGTGGAACGAAAAAAATGAAAATGAAAAAGAAATTAAAATAAAAAAAGGATTAAAAAAATGAAAAAAACTAACAAGAAAAAATAGTTAGAGATATAAGAGAATGATATTTTGAAATTTTGAAGATCATGAAAATAATAATTTTCATATTTGAGTTTGATTTGGAAAAGGAATTTACTAATTTAAATAAGAGTAAGTTATGAGAATTTAATTAGATGGATAATTATTTTTTATTTAACTCAACTAATTTGAGTAAAACAACGACAGTTAATATTGTTGTATATGTATTTGTATAGCAACAGTTTACTTAAATACAAAATACAATTTGTTATTTTTCGTAATTATGAAACTGTTGCTATAAAAGTTACAATTAAGACTCTATAGTTGTTATTTCTGAAATTTTTCCGAGTTCTCTCAATTTATGTAGCACAAATAGTATTTGAAAAGTCAATCAAATTTTTATTAATATAATTTTTAAATAATTTAAGTTGTTAATCATAGTGATTTATAGTACCTTTTACGTAATTATCAAATAATTCATGTTACTCGCTTTATCCCAATTTTAGAATTTAGAGAGTCAATCAATTTTTTACTAATATAATTTTTAAAAATTTTAAGTTGTTAATCTTTGTGATTTGCAGTATTTTATCATGTAATTTCAAATAATTTATGTTACTCGTTTTATCACAACTTTTGTGACACCATTAAAATTTCAAGAGTCAATCATATTTCTTACTATATATTTTTAAAATATTATAAGATGTTAATAGTTATGACTTATAATTTTATTTGCGTAATTTTCAAATATATGATATATTAAAAAATAAAATAAATTAATTAAGATAAACAATGTACCAAATTTTAAAAATATGTTAAATTCGAAAACATTATTTGGATCAACAAATTACTAAATTAAAACATTAAAGTCTTTAGAACTTCACATATATCTACAAATTAATATGTTTCACTATTTCTAAAAATATCACATATATATTTATTCGTAAAATATTATAATCTTTGCGTACATCATTTCATTAGTATTATATTTTGTACATTAAATATACTAATGGACGTAATAATATTTTGGGGTATCTATCAATAGTGAGTGAATGATATTCCCGCGTTTTAAAAAAAATGACATATTTTTCTTTCTAATCCGTTTAAAAAAATAATTTTTTTTTAACAATATTTTAAGGAACTTTAACTTTTTATGTGTTATATTTAAGATCAAAAAATTTAAAGTATTTTGATACATTTAACATAACTTAAATTTGATACCACAAAGTTTAATTTTTTTTCTTATTATTAAACTCTTTATCCCACAGGGAAGCTGAAGTACCCCTCGAACGACAGGGTATATCCTAGGAGTGAGGTACAATACATTTAAGAAATGCAAATTATAAAATGTCAAAACTATCCCGACTTTATATAGCACAATTTTAATTTATATAATCAATCACATTTTTAAATTGTTAGCTATTGTAATTTTCAAACAGTAGATGTTACTCTCCTAATCCAAACTTTTGTGGCATTGATAATTAATTATATTTTTAAAATAATTGAAATTTTTAATTATTATGATTTATAATACTTTTTATTTTATTCCAATTTCAGTGGAACTGATATAATTTCGAGAGTCAATCAAATTTCACGATTGAAACAGCGAAGCAGACATGTCTTAAATGACTTATAATAACTAATTAGAAGCGATATAGCAAAATTACTATTAAAAATTCTTGAACATAACCTTGGTTTTGAGAAGTGGAGCAGGGTACATTTTCCCGGCAGCAAGTATGATGTGATAACCATAAATATTGCAGAGTCGATCAACTTTATGTTGATTGCCGAAAGGGAGTACCCCATGCCATTCATATTTAATTCAATTTCTATGAAGTTTGGTGAGAAATTCAGGGAGAGGCGCGTATATGTCCTAAAGTATAAGGATAACAAATTTGTGTCTTCCGCCAAAAATATCATAAGGGACAATATGTGAGAGGGAGACTCCTATGTGGAGAATGTAAGAGGGGACGACAACCAATTCACAGTGTTTGGAAGGGGTCCTACGGCCAAAATCAACCTACTGGAAAAGTTGTGCTCTTGCAGAAAGTTTGACTTGATAAAAATACCATGCGCTCACGCAATGGCCACTTTGCGATCAAAGCACGGTGATAATTATGGTTTGAGCATCTACGAGTATTCTTCGTCTGTGCATAAAGTGCAAGAGTACCTCCTTGCATATTAATAATTAATTAATGTTGTCCCTTAAGAGTCCGAATGGCGCGTGCCACAAAAATTGGTAGACTATCACGACCCGATTTAGGGCCTGGCCGTGACGGACATCCCAAACCATGAAGTCCCAGAACGCCCTTCTCTGTCTGGTAATCATGCAAAACATTCATATAATAAACAAGATGTGGAAACACAATCTGCTATGGAAACATGGTCAACTCTGAATTCAACATAAGTATGGAAACTGTAAATCAAGAACATCTAAATAACATCTGACTCAGTCTGCGAAATCTCTACTACATGAAATCTGACAACTGTCTGAAATTGGGACAAGGACCCCAGTAGACCAAAACTGTGACATAATCTGAGAAGATATACCTTCTGGAATAGAGAAGGCTCACCACTGCACAATCTGATCAGCTGTCTGAATTATCTACTGCTTATCTGGACCCCTAGACTGAGTTTTAGAACCTGAGAGGTAGAGGGAGTGGGTCAATACAGATGTACTGGTACGTAGAGCATATCCAAAATAATCATTTATAAATCAACATATATGAGAGCAATTTAAAACAGTTCATAAGTATATCATGTAGTAACAATTCACATGGGCATTTTAAAGACTCTGTAAAAATCATCTCAGCTCTGAGAAATTTGTGTTACTTCTTCGCTAGGTGGTATACCCTATAACTCTAAAACATTCCATGGTCTATATGGAAACTGCCATTAACTTGGCAGCGAAGCCCCCCAACCCAAGTGTGCCGCAAGGGTCGAAGTCTCTGAATATACTATACCACACGGCCGTCGCCATCATACAATAATAATCTACCTATATCGGCAAATACGATTTCAGGCTAAGAGTTGCTTGAATTTGCTCCTTCTTCGAGTAACCACCTAACCCTCTTTAAGTCTCTTTTTAAAACTCTATCAAAACATACAGTCTCTAAAAACATACTCTGAAAACATGTTATGAAAACATAATCTGTTATGGCATAAATATATATGGTATCGTCATACCATTGACTTGCAAGTCATAGCTCTCAGCCATTATTAGTATATCATAAATCTCTGTATTCAAAACACCAGTTTTGAGACCAGCATTTCAATAATTCAATTCAATGAATCTTTCTTTTTCCAAACCTCGTGTAAACACATACAATTCTTTCTCATACACACAAGAACATATTGATATCAAGAAACACCCTATCAACAATTCCAAATCATGTTCAAATGCCACGATACTGTAAAAATATCTTTCAAATTATAAAATCATAATCTTTAATTCAATACAAGGGAGGAAGTTCATAATTTATGCTCTCAACAATCTTAAATCTCAAATTCATACATATACATATATATGTAAATTAATTTAGGGGAAAAGACTACAAGGCCAAAGCAATAGTAGCACTGAAACTTTCGAAATGCATAATCAATAATATAGTTTTCAAAACTCCCATAAAATACATGCATCAAAACCTTTAAATCATGCTTTAACAATTTCAATCCCATGTAGTTTTTTAGGATAAACCCCACGTACCTCGATTATGAAGAATAAGGGATGATCCTTTAAGCCTACAGTTTGAGGATTCCAAATCTTCAGTCAATTTTAAAAATCCACAGTTGAATCTTGAGTTTCTTGGAGGAGAAGTATATGAACTAGGGTTTTTGTTTTGAGGAAAATCTTGAAAATACAATATATTCTGCTTGTAGAGGTCTTAATCTAATATTTGGACATTTTAAGATACTTGGAAAAGTCCAAATTACCCTTGTTAACTTCTGAACGAAGTTGGAAAAAATTAAACTGGGAACCCAATTTTATAGGCCACCGCGATGCGCCACTATCGTAGTGGCTCACCGGAAATTGACGAATGGGAATTCGGCAACCTCTGCGATTCTCCACTATCGCGAGGTCCCACTGAAATTTGACAATTGATAATTAAACCCTCTCCGCAATGCACTAAACACCAGAATGATGATGGTTTATGACTAGCACATAAAATAGTCATAACTTCTTCACCGAGTGTCTGATTTGGACGAATCTTATATCGGCAGAAAGCTTATTCAGTCATCTACAAAATGAAAGTTGAAATCTAAGGGATTCGATAGGGAAATAAGTATAACTCATTCTAGAAGACAATGCTTGATATTTTAGGGATAAAATTTAGCTAAGAAAAACTTTGGGGTGTTGCATCGACATGAACATTATTCCACCCCTTTTTGATGCCAAGCTCAGAAGGAAGAAAAGAAAATATGTTAAGAGCGTGGGCAAGACTTTTAAGTTGAGGGGAAGGAACAAGTGTTCACATGCAAGAGACTTGGGCACAAGAGAACCACTTGTAATGACAACAAATCATAGATAGACTTGTATGAATGTGTTTTTGTATGTCATGACAATGTATGCATTTTGACAACCCGGCAGTGGTTTGATTAATGCCAGTTTTATCGATTTTACTCTGTGTCTATAACCGACTTTTTATGTTATTGCATATATTGTGTGTCAAGTCTATTGGGAGTATTCTTTATATACCACATCATTTATTATCAATCCCATTTCAAGTCTATTGAAAAACCCTATTTATTCAAATGAACAGATGAAAAGTCAGACATTTATGACATATCAAAAAAGTTGTTGCACTTCCACTCACTGTCACACCCCATTTTACCACAAAGATGATATTTATGTTCGAAAATGGTTTTATTATTAAGTGAAAAATGAAAATAATTTATTTCGAAGAAGGACTTTTAACAATCAAAACTCAGTGTTGACACTTGACATAAATCTGGTGTGTCAATGCACCTTTGAATATTCTTTTTCAAAATGATTTTTGACTCTTTCAAAACTGATCCACGAATAGAGATTTTGGTTAAGAAATTCTATTGATGGAGGAAAAGGTGTTATGCAACCTCGATATCGTGGTTCGACCACGGTCGCTCTGTGAACTATATCGGCTAATATGACACTATGAAATGTATAAACCAACAAAACACATAAACAAGAAAACAAATAACCAAAACAATCAAAAATCCAAAAATAGTGTCTAGTCTAATTTATTACAAACCAAAATAAAAATGCTGAAATAAAATCTAAACTATTCTAATTGTCCTAGTTGTTCTTTACTCGATGCCTTGGCCTTAATCACGGACCTCCTTATCATACATGATACTTTGAGGAATTCCCCAGTGAATGAGTATAATGTGACCTCAGGGCATTCCCCAGCGAATGAATATATTTGATGGAATGTGATAAAAGTTGAGAAATCACTCAACAGAGATATTTACAAATTCGATGATATAGAATCCTATGAGTTGTCTACCCCAAAACCTAGAATTTGCCTATCGATTTTGGCCTAAAACATAAACTATCAGGTTTGTCAAAATTAACATCCATTTCAAATCCAACAATAATCGATGAATCAAAGAACAATGATATCAAATTTTTATTGATTTTTCAACTCTCTCCTCAAAATTCAACTCAAGGTTCAACATAACAATTCAGAATTAACATTTTTCAACAATCCAGATGCAAAGAAATTAAACTATGAATCAATACAAACAACCAATTCACTTTGTTCACGTAAAATCATAAAATTATAAAGAAGGGGATAAAAGTTGGACCTCAATCATTACCTTAAACCACCGAATTCCTTTAATAAAGACCATTGATATACAAACGGAGCATCGTCAGAAATCAAATTCAAGACCTCGAACCCACAAACTCAGTGGAAGTCCATCCCAACAATTGAACAAAATAGATGATTCCCAGACAACAGATTTTCATAGAGAAACTATTTTGCCGCTTGTGTTTTCCAGTGATGGTTTGCTTCACCGGAGTTCGTATAATTTTTGGAGTTTGGGGGTTTCGCCACTGATTTTAGGGGTGTTTGGTGGTTGGTTTTGGTGTGGGTTTGTCCGGTTGGAGTTGGTTTGGGAAGTTGTCTTGTCGGAGCTCAGGTGAGCTTCAACAGTGATTCAAGCAGTGACGAGAGCCATAATTCTGGCAAGAACATCAACTGAAAATTGAGAACCGACGACTTTTTCACTCTTGTTTCTCCTAATTTTCTCATTGTCTCTCTCGCTCAATCTCTCCCTCAATTCACTATTTCTAATATCTCTCCCCTCTTTTTTTATTGTTCTATATGTATGTGTATATGTATTGTGAGTTTGTATTCAAAATGGAGGTGTGTCCATGAGAGCCATCTACCTTTCAATTATGAAAAAAAAGATAAAAATATGAGTGGGGTAGGGGTGGGGTACGTGGGTAGAGGTGGAGTAGGGGTAGATTGTTATTTTTTGTTATGGATTTGTTGAGAGTTGGTTATTTTTGTTCTTTTGTGGAAATATTATCACACGGGTAGAGTGTACGGTAATGTGAGGTAAGATGGATAAAATTGACTTTTGGAGGGATAAAATTACATGTCTACATCATGCCCCTCTTTGGATGTAAACACAAAGTGTTTTTAGATTAAAAAAGTAGTAAACGAGACAGAATTTTGTCCAGTTAATTATTCAAAAGAAGGAAAGAGAAGGAAGGAGGGCATCTGAGTCTTGAATTTAGGCATTCTACCTATCTCAATTTATGTGGGAGTCAAGTCACATGTAACTCCAGGGTTGACAAGGAGAGGTACTATAGCGAGTTGGAGAGTCGAGTGAGGTCCCATCGAGGTTGCGACCCTCGGCTCTATTATTACATCAAAAATGAAAATTACAAGTTAAAAAGATAAATGAAATTACAAAAGTGCTATCTATGCAGCATTTCTTGATTCTTTTCTTGAATGCTTTCTCAAGTGATACAATATCTACTTTTATTTGGGTTGACTTAAGAATAAATACTTTCTCTATACAAAATCTGGTGGTGGAGATGAACTCAAAATTGACCATCTTCTGCTTGTGGTACTTCTGATTTTTAAACTGAATTTTAAAATCCTCACCCTATTTATCAGGTGGGCTCCTGACTTACAATTTCCTCATCTTGTTGCTTGGCTTTCGATTTCTCCACCCTGTTCTTCAGGCGGGATCCTTACTTTGTATTTCTTCAATCTACTTACTTTTAAATCCTTCACCTTGTTTCTTAACTTTCAATTTCTTCACTTAGTGGCTTGACTTTTAATTTCTTCACCCTGTTGCTTGACTTTCAATTTCTTCACCCAGTTCTTCAGGCGGGCTCCTGACTTTTAATTTCTTCAGTTTATTAACTTTTAATGTCAGCACACTAATCTCTAGGTGGGATACTGACTTGCAATTTCATCACCCCATTCTTTAGGTGGGCTCCTGACTTTCAATTTCATCACCCTATTCTTCAGGTGGGATTTTGACTTGTAATTTCATCACTCTATTTTTCGAGAGAGCTCCCGACTTGAAATTTCATCACCCTGTTCTTCAGGAGGGCTCTTGAATTTCAATCTCATTACGCTATTCTCCAGGCAAGCTCCCGACTTATAGTTTTACCATCCTGTTCTTCAGGCAGGCTTCTGACTTTCTATTTCATCACTCTATTCTCCAGGCGGGTTCCTAACTTGCAAGATGCTCACTCTGTTCTTTGGGAGAGCTCCCTACTTGCAATTTCATCACCTTATTCTTCAGGTGGCTTCCTGAAATCAAATTCAAAACTAGAAAAAACATTATCCTAAACAATGATTACTATAAAGAGAGATTCCATTTTCTAGAAAAGTAATATCTCATTTTCTAGGAAGGTGGAAAAGTGAGGTTCCAAGTAGCAGGAATTAAATTTTACCCAGTTTATCATCAAAAACTTATGTGGGTGTCAAACTCAATCACAATTACTTGAAAAATACGTAATGCAAAGGTGAATCAAGACTCTGATTAGTAAATGGATCTCTTAAGGATAAAGAGGCGTGTCTCCTAGGGGTTACATGGAAGGACTAGATTAGAAAGTGCGGCTTCTAGGAGTGAAGGTCCAAGTTAGTAAAGTGCACCACCTAACAAGCGAAACCAGAATACCCAATAAGAAAGTGTGTCTCCTAAGGATCAAGTGGAATGACTCGACTAGAAAGTGAATTTTCTAGGAGTTAAGGCTTAAGTTAGGAAATAAACCACCTAACAAGCGAAAACTTGAATGCCATACAAGAAAGTGTGTCTCCTAAGGGTCAAGTGGAATGACTCGACTAGAAAATATATTTACTAGGAGACAAGGATTAAGTTAGGAAGTGAACCACCTAATAAGCGAAAACTTGAATACTCAACAAGGAAGTGTGTATCCTAAGGGTCAAGTGGAATGACTCGACTAGAAAGTGCATTTTCTAGGAGTCAAGACTTAAGTTAGGAAGTGCATCACCAATAAGTGAAACTTGAATTACTCTGACAAGGAAGTGCATCTCTTAAGGGTTAACTACTCAACTACAAAGTACATTTTCTAGGAGTACAGAATTAAGTTAGGAAGTAAACCACCTAACAAGCGAAACCCTTAATACTTAACAAGGAAGTGTGTCTCCTAAGGGTCAAGTGGAATGACTCAACTAGAAAATACATTTTCTAGGATTCACGACATGAGTTAGGAAGTGCATCACCTAACAAGGGAAACTTAAATTACCCAATCAAGGAAGTGTCTCTCCTTACAAATGCCACTTGAATTATCCAGACAAGGAAATGTGTCTCCGTACAAATGTCACTTGAAAATACGTCTCTTTATAAATGCCACTTAAATTACCCAGATAAGGAAATGTGTCTCCTAAAGATCAAATGGAAGGACTCACCTAGAAAGTGTCGTTTCTAGAAGTGACGACTCAAATTATAAAGTGCAAGACCTAATAAATAAACCTGAATTACCCGAACAAGGAAGTGTGTCTCCTGGAGATATTGGATTATGAATTGTACCATGGTTTTTATTACCAAACCTGTGTAGAAAAATTAGCTCTTGTATTTGAAGAAATGAGAAATTACGGACTTTTATGTTTAGGCTTTGAAATCCTTGATTTGAAGGTAACATGTGTTCCTATTTTATATAGAGAAAACTTGTGAGTTTAAAAACCATGGTGGTTGGCTTGCGGGTTTAGCTTTTGAGGCGATTGCTTTTGCACTTGTCACATTTAATCTTGCTTCCAACTAATTGCATATCACTGTCTTGCTGCACCATTGATCCAAACTCAGATTATTAAGACTGACTCTAAAACAAACACAACATCTCTGTTTTGCTATGTTTCTCAGATAACCCCTTGAATCTTGGTATTTTCAGGAATCCAAAAACTTGTATGTTGATAAAACTTTCTGCATGCCTTGTGTCAACTTACAATCATGTTCCTTTCATGTGCTGGCCTTTTGTCTTGCTTTGTGCAATTGAAGAAGATGGTAGCCAATTTTGAATTCTTTTCTCACTTGATTTTATATGAACTAGACTCAAGGACCCAAGAAAAATGACAATGATTTTTTATTTGGATAACTGACTCAAGAAAACAAAAATAAAAATACAGAGAAGAAAGAAAAGACAATTAATGTCCCTATTTAAAACAAAGAAAATGAAAAATTTATCTGAGAATGATAGTCAACTCTAATGATTATGCCATACATTTTGGATTAAGCCGTCTAATCATTCCATCTAAACTGTTCACCAATTATTGGTGATTTAATGGCCTTGAAATTGAGTTTCTTTCTCTGATCAATTGCACTTATAGACTTCATTCGACTAGTGATACCTTGAAGGGTTTTCACCAACAAGCTTCTCTTATTTTTCTTACTCTCAGCTCACAATCGCCTTATGGTTCCCATGAGGGTTTTCACCAATAAGACTCGCTCATTTTTATCCTCTCAACTCACAATCATTTTACTGTGCCCATAGAGGTTTTCACCAATAAGACTCTCTCATTTTTCTCTCCCGTCTCCTTATGCTGAGGAAGACAAGTAATACCCAAAATGTATTATTATATACATTTCATACTTAACCTTAGCATTCTCAAAGATTGATCTGAAGGTTTTTCTTTGGTTGTAACTTTGCTTTTGGATAGAGTTAGAAAGAAAGGATGGAATGAGACTCAAACATCACTTAGAGTATGTGGGACTTACAACTTTTGAAATCGACGCAAATAAAGAAGATTATCTAATGACCCAGTTTCTTTTGATTGGGTTATTCAAATTGTCCATTTAGTTGGACCGAGCTCAGAGTAGGGCTACTTTCATATCTCACCCCCAAGAGAGGAAAATAAGGTCAAACCCTTTTTATACCAAATAGATTATATTTATGTTCGAAAAGGCTTTTATTATTAAGTGACAAAAGAAAACAATTTGTTTTGAAAGACTTTTAACAATCAAATCTGGTGTACCAAGTCACCTTTGGAAATCCTTTTTCAAAATGATTTTTGACTCTTTCAAAATTGATCCACGAACAGAGATCCGGTTAAGGAATTCTACTGACCGAGGTGAAGGTGTTATGCAACCTCGATCCCGTGGTTCGACCATGGTTGCTCTGTGAACTATATCATCTAGTATGACACTATCAAATGTATAAACCAACAAAACACATAAACAAGAAAACAAAAAACTAAAACAATCAAAAATCCAAAAATAGTTTCCAGTACAATTTATTACAAACCAAAATAAAAATGCTAAAATAAAATCTAAACTATTCTAATTGTCCTAGCTATGCTTTACCCGATGCCTCGGTCCTTGATCATGAACCTCCTATGCATACATAATATTTTGAGGCATTCCCCAGTGGATGAGTATAATGTGGCCTCGGGGCATTCCCCGGCAAATGAATACATTTGATGGAATGCGATAAAAATAGATAAATCACTCAATACAGATATTTACAACAATAACAACTAACCCAATGTATTCCCACATAGTGAGGTCTGGGGAGGGAAAGATGTATCCAGTCCATACCACTACCTACGGAGAAATAGCAAGGTTGTTTCTGATAGACCCCTATCTCAAGATAAGATAAGTCATCAAAAACATAGATAAAGCATGGAACAATATGGCATGACATAAATACGCCACCTATAAGGAGTAGTAAACAAAGAATAGTAAGTAATCGTAATGTAGCATAACAAGAATACTCCACCATCCAAGTAAAGCCCTATCCTACCTACCGAAAAAGTCACTAGCCTTCTAACCTAATATGCGTCCTCCAGATCTTCCTGTCTAGGGTCATGTCCTCAATAAATTGTAACTACTCCATGTCCCGCCTAATTACCTCTCTCTATTATTTCTTCAGCCTACCCCTGCCCCTCCTAAAACCATCCAAAGCAAGCCTCTCATACTAACAAACTGGAGCATCTGTGCCTCTCCTCATCATATGTCTGAACCATCTCAAACGGACCTCCCACATCTTGTCCTCCATCGAAGCCACACTAACCTTGTCCCGAATAGTCTTATTCCGAATCCTATCCCCCTAATAAGCCCATACATCCAGCGTAACATCCACATTTCTGCCACCTTTAGTTTTTGAATATGAGAGTTCTTGACAGGCCAACACTCCGCTCCATACAACATATCCGAATAGACTGCCACCTTATTAAATTTGCCTTTAAGCTTGGGCGGCACTTTCTTATCACATAACACCCCTGAGGCGAGCTTCTACTTCATCCATCCCGCCCTAATCTAGTGAGAGACATCCTCGTCAATTTCAATATTCCCCTGAATCATGCCCTCTAGGTACTTGAAACTATCCCTCTTACACACCACCTGAGAATCCAACGTTACTACCACTTTTTCCACCTCTCTCAAGATATTAAACGTATATTCCAAATATTCGGTCTTTTTCCTACTTAACCTAAACCCTTTACATTCAAGGGTCTGTCTCCACGCCTCTAATTTATCATTCACACCCCCTCCCCCCGAGTATTATCAATCAAAACCACATCATCTGCAAAGATCATATACCAGGGCTCCTCACCTTGGATACGCCGCGTCAACATATCTATAAACAAAGCAAACAAAAATGGGATAAGAGTAGATCCTTGATGCAACCCTATCAAGATCGGGAAATATTCTGAATCGCCTCCCACAATCCTCACCTAGTTCTTAGATCCATCATACACGTCCTTGATTGCTCTGGTATTTTAATACCCCAGGAAATTTTTCGTTGAAATTTTGTGCGTAAACATGTTGGGTTCTATCTTCTAGAATAAATTATAAATTTTTCATATGGAATGTCTTAGATTATGACCCACCATTATGTAGAGTATCATATAAGATTTCCAACGATATGTGGATCATCCAAAACAGACACCCGAGCGACAAGTTATGAACATTCTGATCGAACCATGAATAGTAGTGAACAGTAAAACGTGCAGGAAAAAGTACTGAGGCCTGGCGTATTTTTGCTCCAACTTTAAATGATCATAACTCCTGGTACATAATGATCTGGGTTATCTACTATATATCAACAGAAAGCTCTACGAGTTCTCTTTCTAATGAAATTAGTTTTATCCAATTTGTCTATCGGAGAAAAACGTTATGGTCGATCTACTTCAGCCTACCAAAATTAAATATTTGGGTCAACTTCAAACGATTATAAATCCTCGTACACAATGATCTGGGTGATATACTATATATCAACCCAAATATATGAGAGTCCTCTTTCTAATGAAATTAGTTTCATCCAATTTGGATATCGGAGTAAAATGTTATGGTTGATCTACTTCAGACTATCAAAACAGTCCACCAAAGGACAAATTCAAGAATTATTTGATTTTTAGGGGCGTTTTGGTCATTCCCCCTCACCCAAAATCCATCCAAACCCTATATGAAAGCCTATTAGAAGCATTATATGTTATATTTCATCAAATTCCCTCAAAAAGAAAACCTAAGCTCCTACATCCAACTTCAAGAACCTCAAAAGTTCACCATTAATTCTGCAAATTTATTCAAGATTCCAAGTTCCTAGTTCAAGAACTCTAAGAACCATCATTCAAAGGCATGATTAACATCTCAAAAATGAGTATCGATCTAAAGTTCATCATTCAAGGTATGTGGGGGTTTTCTACAAGAACTCTCTTTCGTTCTTGTACCCAAAAGTAATTTTCTTTATAAAGGCAAGATTTTTATTTGATTTTTACGAATTTGAAGCATGGACCCATATCTTATGATGGTTATTATGAAATCTTGATGTTTATGATTTTGAAAGATGAATTTACATGTGTGGAGATATAAAGCATGAATCTTGAACGATATTTATCATGATTTTGATATTTGAGTTGTGAATCCCCATTGGAAATTGTGTTTTTTTGAGAAAGTGTGTGTTATAAGCACGTTGATGTTGAATATTTGAGATATTGAATGATTTGACCTTTTGATCTTAATGGAGTTATTTTGAACTCGAGTGTGAAAGAAATCCACAATGTGGTTGATTTTGATAAATGGGAAGCATGATGGCTCCCAATGTATATTTATATATTACTGAAATTGTTTTATTGTGGATTGACTTTGAAATGATCGAAGTTAAGTCTGAGAGAAATCTTTAGTACCGAGTGGGAGGTATAAAGTGACCTTACTTTCCTAGAACTACATGCCCCCATAGGAGTGAGCCTGAGGCTGATTTATATAGTGATCATTAGTTTGTGTGAATTTTATATCGATATTCCTACTTTGATGGCAAGGATAGGATGGCTCTCCCCAACGTGGGTTGTACTTTGGACTCCATGTAGCTCACATGGTTTATGTTAGTTATAGGATCTCCCAGTGTGTGTGTGTTTCCTTGTGTCTATGGTGAATGGTAAAGTGATTTAAAAGTGGAATTGTGAAAGTTTTTCTTTTGAAAGATTTAAATGATATTTACATTATGAGAATTGATATTCTTGATAAACTGATAGCGATTGACAAATTATATGATGATTCACATGTGTTATTGTACTTATTTCATCCTCTCATGATTATGATAATTTTTTTTGGGCTATGTGAGTCTTTCATACATCCTGCATATTTCTTATAAATATTTATGATGATGATGTTTATACAACTGGATACACCCCCATATACTCAGTTCCATTCCATGGTACTAACCCACATCTTCGGATGTGGGCTGCATTTTCTCAGAATGTAGGTTCAGGTGCTCAGTTCCAGGTTCGACAGTGATTCTTTGGGCATGCTGTTCTACATCCTCTGTTGTGGTGAGTCCTCATGTTCTGAGGACGTGATGTCTGATGTTGGTTTCACAAAATTGTTTACATTTGATAACTGAGTATGAGTTAGTTGGGGCATGTCTTAATGGATCGCTGGTTTTATTGATTTTCTTAGAGGCTTGTCAAACTAGTATAGATGTTGGGAGTTGACTAATAAGTCGTATTTTATTATCTTTCTGAAATTCTTTTATTCTTGGATGATGATTACTGTGTTGATATTTGAGGGTTATTTATGAAAACCCCATTGATATGTGCTGAACTAAATGAAAATGGCTCAAAGGGTTAGCTTGGGACTACTCGTAGCCTCAAGCACCGTGTGACGTCCGGGACCTATTTTTTGGGGGCGTTACAAACTTGGTATCAGATCCTAAGGTTTTAAGGTGTCCTAAGGAGTCTGACAAGCCACGTTAAGTAGTGTCTTGATCATCGGTGTGTAGTGCGCCGCATCTATGAGTAAGAGGCTACAAGACATTTTAGGAAAAAGTATGATTCTTTCTTTCAGAAGTCTATCGCACTTAATGTGCCTCTCTCTGCTATTGATTCATGCTCTCCTCTTTCAGAAATATGCCTCCATGTCGAGCGAGAAGAAATAATGATGGTCAGCAACCTCAACCTGTTGACCCATTGAATGAAAATGTGTCTCATGCTGAATTTTTGGTAGCCTTTCAGGCTCTGGCCCAAGCTGTTACTACAAATGTTCAGGCCAACCCGGCCCCGGCTCAACAGCAGCAAGGAGGTAATTCAGCTACTGCCAGGATCTGTGACTTCATGCGGATGAATCCACCGGAATTCTATGGGTCCAAGTCTGATGAGGATCTACGGTTGTTTTTATAGGAGGTGCGGAAGATTACTCAGGTGATGCATGTATCTGAGGAACATAGTGTGGAGTTGGCTGCATATAGGTTGAAAGACCTTGATTATGACTGAGTTGTTGCTTGGAGGAAAGGTAGAGGTGAGAGATCTATCCTTACAACTTAGCAAGAGTTCCAGGATACATTCCTGGATAAGTTTTTCCCTTTGGAGATGAGGGAGGCGAAGGTGGAAGAGTTTATAAACCTACGATCGGGCTCTATGACTGGTAGGGAGTACTGTCTAAAGTTCAATCAGTTGGACAAGTATGCTCCTGACTTAGTGGCTGATAATCAGGCTAGTATTAGTAAGTTTGTGAATGGAGTGTCTAGTTATGTGGTTAAGGAGTGTAGGTCTACTATGCTAAATAGTGAGATGAATATTTCTAGGCTGATGACTCATGCCCAACAGATTAAGGCAAACAATATTAAGGAGAGAGATATAATAAGAGGGAATAAGAAAGCTAGGTCCGAGCAGTACGAACAAGGTCAGACTAGATCACAAGGAGGGAGTCGCCCTCAGTATTAGGATCGTTTGTCTATGCCAGCACCATCATTTGTTAGTGCTCCTGTGCGTAGAGGTAGGCAGGAGCAAGGTAGCAGGTCATATGCATCTAGGTCCCAGTAAAGTGCTGACAGTAAGCCAAATTATCCTCTGTGTCTTAAGTGTGGTAGGGCTCATTCAGATGAGTATTGGGGTGAGAAGAGAGGTTGTTTCCAGTGTGGTGACATGGGTCATAGAGTTAGAGATTGTCCATAGGATGGACAAGGGCGTCATGACTATCGCCCTTAGACCCAGACTCAGACTTTTAGTGCTCCAGTTCCAGCGACTCGCCCAGCCCCAGCTCAGGGCACCTCTTCTAACAATGCTGGAGGGCAGCACCAAAATAGATTCTATGCTTTACCGTCCTACCAGGAACAGGAGGACTCTTCTGATGTTGTTACTGGTATGCTTCGTATATTTTAGTTTGATGTGTATACTTTGTTGGATCCTGGATCTAGTTTCTCATATGTTACAGCTTTGATTGCTGTGAATTTTGAAATGATTCCTAAGAGTATTCCTGAGCCTATCCTAGTTTTTACCCCAGTGGGTGATTCAATTGTTGCCCAAAAAGTGTATAAAAAATGTCCTGTTATCGTTATTCATAGAGTCTTTTTGGCTGATCTGATTGAGTTAGACATGGTAGATTTTGATGTGATTTTGGGTATGGACTGGCTGTATTCTTCTTATGCCTCTATTGATTGTCGGACCCGAGTGGTCAAGTTTCAGTGTTCGTGTGCATCCGTGTTTGAGTGGTCTGGGAATTCTTTGTCACCCAAGAGTAATTTTATCTCTTACCTCAAAGTTAGAAAGCTTATTTCCAAGGGGTGTATTTACCATTTGGTTAGAGTCAAAGACACTAAGTCTGAGACTCCAACTCTTAAGTCTATTAGCGTCGTCAATGAGTTTTTTGATGTCTTTCTTGATGATCTCCCAGGGATACCTCCCGATAGAGAGATAGAGTTTGGGATTGATCTTCTTCCCGATACTCAGCCCATTTCTATTCCTCCTTACCGTATGGCCCCTACATAACTTAAGTAGTTGAAAGAGAAACTCAAAGACCATCTATATAAGTGTTTCATAAGGCCTGGTGTTTCTCCTTGGGGTGCTCCTGTGCTGTTTGTGAGAAAGAAAGATGGCTCTTTGCATATGTATATTGATTACCACCAACTGAATAAAGTCACCGTAAAAAATAAGTACCCCTTCCGAGAATAGATGATTTGTTTGACCAATTGTAAGGTGCAAGTTATTTCTCAAAGATAGACCTTCGTTTCGGCTATCATCAACTCAAAGTTAGGGAGTGTAACATCTCGAAAACCACTTTCCGAACTCGTTATGGCCATTTGAGTTTCTTGTTATGTCTTTCAGGTTAACTAATGCCCCAGTAGCTTTTATAGACCTCCTGAATCGAGTGTTCAAACCATATCTGGATATGTTTGTCATAGTGTTCATCGATGATATACTGGTGTACTCCCGTAGTTAGGATGAACATTCTGATCATCTCTGAACTATCCTGCAAACCCTTAGAGATCACAAGTTGTTTTCCAAGTTCAGTAAGTGTGAGTTTTGGCTAAGGTCAGTTGCTTTTTTGGGTCATATCATTTCTTCTGAGGGTATTAGACTTGATCCCCAAAAGATCAAAGCTGTTAGAAATTGGCCTAGACCTATTTCTCTGACTGATATCTAAAGTTTCTTGGGTTTAGCTGGCTATTACCGCCATTTTGTTGAGGTTTTCTCCTCTATAGTGTCTCCTATGACTCGGTTGACCCAAACAAAAGTGAAGTTCTTGTGGTCCGAATCTTGTGAGAAGAGTTTTTAGGAGTTGAAGACTCGACTCACTTCAGTCCCTATTTTGAATTTTCCTGATGGTTTTGTGGTATACTGTGATGCTTCGAGAGTGGGGTTGGGTTGCGTATTGATGCAGAAGGGTAAGGTGATAGCTTATACTTCTAGACAGTTGAAACCCCATGAGAAAAATTACCCCACCCATGACCTTGAGTTGGCTGCTGTTGTGTTTGCTTTGAAAATCTGGAGACACTATTTGTATGGTGTCCATGTTGATGTTTTCACTAATCATAAGAGTCTGCAGTATGTGTTTACCTAGAGAGAATTGAATCTTAGGCAGAGACGATGGTTAGAATTATTAAAGGACTATGCTATGAGTATGTTGTACCATCCGGGCAAGGCCAATGTTATGGCGGATGCCCTAAGTAGAGTGTCCATGGGTAGTATTTCGCATATGGTAGAAGGTAAGAAAGAGTTGGCTCATGATGTACATCATTTGGCTAAATTAGGGGTTAGGTTGTTTGACTCTGCTGAAGGTAGTATTGGGGTTCAGAGTAGTTCCGAATCCTCCTTGGTTTCAGAAGTGAAGGAAAAAACAATACTTAGATGCTACATTGGTCAGACTGAAGGAGTCAGTCAAGGACCAAAAAGTAGAGGTTTTCTCCCAAGAGAGAGATGGTGTGTTGAGATTGCAGAGTAGATTATGTGTCCCAAATATTGATGATCTGAGATAGAGAATTATGGTTGAAGCGCACGGGGCGTGATATTTTATTCATCCTGGTGCCACCAAGATGTACAGAGACTTGCGAGAAATCTATTGGTGGAGTGGCATGAAGAAAGATATAGCAGTGTTTGTATCTAAGTGTACAACATGCCAACAGGTTAAGGTTGAACACCAAAGACCTGGTGGTATGATGCAAGAGTTTAGTATTCCCACCTGGAAGTGGGAAGAGATAAATATGGACTTCGTGATTGGCTTACCTCCTTCCCGACGCCATCATGATTCCATTTGGGTTGTGGTTGATAGGTTGACTAAGTCTTCTCATTTCTTGCCTATTCATACTTCATATACTGCTGAGGATTACGCTAGATTATATATCCGAGATCTAGTCACACTGCATGAAGTTCCCTTGTCTATCATTTCGGATAGGGGTACTCAGTTCACTTCGCTATTTTGGAAAGCTTTTCACAAAGGTCTTGGTACCCAAGTACTTTTGAGTTCTGATTTTCATCCACAGACTGATGGTCAGGCTAAGTGGACCATCCAGACCTTAGAGGATATGTTGAGAGCTTGTGCACTTGACTTAAGGGAAGTTGGGATGATCATTTACCATTGATAGAGTTTGCTTACAATAACAGTTTCCACTCTAGTATTGGCATGGCTCCGTTTGAAGCCTTATATAGGAGGAAGTGTAGATCACCCGTAGGTTAGTTCGAGATGGGTGAAGCGGCTGTGAGTGGTCCTAATTCGGTATTTGAGGCTATGGAAAAAGTTAAGTTGATTAGGGAAAGGTTGAAAACTGCGCAGAGTCGTCAGAAGTCATATGCGGATGTTAGAAGGAGAGACCTTGAGTTTGAAGTTGGTGACCTAGTGTATTTGAAAATTTCACCCATGAGGGAGGTGAAGAGATTTGGAAAGAAGGGGAAGCTTAGTCCCCATTATGTTTGTCCTTACAAAATTCTTAGTTGTGTTGGTAAGGTAGCTTATGAGGTCGAGTTGCCTTTCGAGTTGTCCTCTGTTCATCCAATATTCCATGTCTCCATGCTTAGAAAGCATATTAACGATGTTGTGGTATTGGATTCCTCTGTGAGTGCTGACATTCAAGAAAATCTTTCTGTTGATGAGATTCCTGTTGAGATTCTTGATTTCAGTATCCGAAGACTAAGGAACAAAGAAGTTCCCTTGGTCAAGGTATTGTGGCGAAACCAATCTGTTGAGGCGGATATATGATCCAAGTACCCGCACCTATTTTCTGTGAACTTCGATCAAGCCGAAGGTACCGTTCTTTCCTAAATCATGCACTTTTTACAAAAGTTGCAGCAGCTCAGCTGTCATTTATTATGTGTTCAGTTGTAGTTTCTTGAATTTATGTATTCTATGTTGCATTCGGAGTGAGAAACGATGTGGTGATGAGTCTAACGAATGGTTTCAGCTGTATGCTCTATTCCATATCTAATCTGGGAATGTCTAGCATCATTCGAGGATAAATGTTTCCAAGGGGGGATGATGTAATACCCCGGAAAATTTTTCGTTGAAATTTTGTGCGTAAATATGTTGAGTTCTATATTCTAGAATGAATTATAAATTTTCCATATGGAATGTCTTAGATTATGACCCACCATTGCGTAGAGTATCGAATAATATTTCCAACGACATGTGGATCATCCAAAACGGACACCTGAGCGACGATATATGAACATTCCGATCGAATCGTGAATAGTAGTGAACAGTAAAACGTGCAAGAAAAAGTACTGAGGCCTGACGTATTTTTTCTCCAACTTTAAATGATCATAAATCCTTGTACATAATGATCTGGGTGATCTACTATATATCACCGGAAAGCTCTGTGAGTCCTCTTTCCAATGAAATTGGTTTCATCCAATTTTTCTATCGGAGCAAAACGTTATGGTTGATCTACTTCAGCCTACCAAAAGTGAATTTTTGGATCAACTTCAAATGGTCATATCTCCTCGTGCACAATGATCTAGGTGATATACTATATATAAACGGAAATATATGAGAGTCCTCTTTCTAATTAAATTAGTTTCATTCAATTTGGATATCGGAGTAAAATGTTATGGTTGATCTACTTTGGACTATTAAAACAGTCCATTAAAGGACAGATTCAAGAATTATTTGATTTTAAGGGGCATTTTGGTCATTCTCCCTCACCCAAAATCCATCCAAACTCTATATTAAAGCCTATTAGAAGCATTATATGTTATATTTCATCAAATTCCCTCAAAAAGAAAACCCTAAGCTCCTACATCCAGCTTCAAGAACCTCCAAAGTTCACCATTAATTCTGTAAATTTATTCAAGATTCCAAGTTTCTAGTTCAAGAACTCCAAGAACCATCATTCAAAGGCACGATTAACATCTCAAAAATGAGTATCAATCTAAAGTTCATCATTCAAGGTATGTGGGGTTTTTCAACAAGAACTCTCTTTCGTTCTTGTGCCCAAAAGTAATTTTCTTTACAAAGGAATGATTTTTATTTGATTTTTACGAATTTGAAGCATGGATCCATATCTTATGATGGTTATTATGAAATCTTGATGTTTATGATTTTTAAAGATGAATTTACATGTGTGGAGATATAAAGCATGAATCTTGAACAATATTTATCATGATTTTGATATTTGGGTCGTGAATCCCCATTGGAAATTGTATTTTTTTGAGAAAGTGTGTGTTATAAGCACGTTGATATTGAATATTTGGGATATTTTGAATGATTTGACCTTTTGATCTTAATGAAGTTGTTTTGAACTCGAGTGTGAAAGAAATCCACAACGTGGTTGATTTTGAAAGAGGGGAAGCATGATGGCTCCTGATGTATATTTATATATTACTGAAATTGTTTTGTTGTGGATTGTCTTTGAAATGATCTGAGCTAAGTCTGGGATAAATCTTTAGCACAGAGTGGAAGGTATAAAGCGACCTTACTTCCCTAGAACTACGTGCCCCCGTAGGAGTGAGCCTGAGGCTGATTTATATAGTGATCACTAGTTTGTATGGATTTGATATCGATAGTCCTACTCCGATGTCAAGGATAGGAAGACTCTCCCCAACGTGGGATGTAAGTTGGACTCCATGTAGATCACATGGTTTATGTCAGTTATAGGATCTCCCAGTGTGTGTGTGTTTCCTTGTGTCTATAGTGAATGGTGAAGTGATTTGAAAGTGGAATTGTGAAAGTTATTCTTACAAAAGATTTAAATGATATTTACATTATGAGAATTGATATTCTTGATGAACTGATAGTGATTGACAAATTATATGATGACTCACATGTGTTATTGTACTTATTTCATCCTCTCATGATTATGATGATTTTCTTTGGGCTATGTGAGTCTTTCATACATCCTGCATATTTCTTATAAATATTTATGATGATGATGTTTATACAACTGCATACACCCCCATATACTCGGTTCCTTTCCATGGTACTGACCCACATCTTCGGATGTGGACTGCATTTTCTCGGAATGTAGGTTTAGGTGCTTAGTTCCAGATTCGACAGTGATTCTTTGGGCACGTTGTTCTACATTCTCTGTTGTGGTGAGTCCTCATGTTCCGAGGACGTGATGTCTGCTATTGGTTCCACGGAATTGTTTACATTTGATAACTGAATATGAGTTAGTTGGGGCATGTCTCAATGGCTCACTGGTTTTATTGATTTTCTTAGAGGCTTGTCAGACTAGTATAGATGTTGGGAGTTGACTAATAAGTCGTATTTTGTTATCTTTCTGAAATTCTTTTATTCTTGGATGATGATTACTGTGTTGATATTTGAGGGTTATTTATGAAAACCCCGTTGATTTGTGCTGAACTGAATGAAAATGGCTCAAAGGGTTAGCTTGGGATTACTCGTAGCCTCAAGCACCGTGTGACGCTTCGGGACCCATTTTTTTGGGGCATTACAGGTGTACGCCATCGGGATCCCACTCACCTCCAAGCATCTCCAAAGGACTTCCCTAGGGACTTTGTCATATGCCTTCTCTAAGTCGATAAACACCATATGTAAGTCCTTATTCCTTTCCCTATACTATTCTATTAGTCTCCACACTAGGTGAATTGCTTCCGTTGTCGAGCGCCCAGTCATAAATCCAAACTTGTTCTCCATAATAAATACAATCCTCCTCAACCTTTACTCTACCATTCTCTGCCAAATCTTCATCGTGTGGCTCAGTAAATTAATACCCTTATAGTTGTTGCAACTCTGAATGTCACCCTTATTATTATATAGAGGGATCATAGTACTCCATCTCCAGGACTCAAGCATTTTCGCCGACTTGAAAAATTCGTTGAACAAATCCGTCAACCACCTCAAACCAACCTTGCCAGAAAACTTCCAAAAATCCACGGGGATCTCATCAGGCCCCATCACCCTACCCCTTCACATCCTGTGAACGGCCTCTCTTACCTCCTCCACCTTAAAACGTCTACAATAACTAAAATCACGACACTCCTCTGAATGCTCGAGCTCACCCAACTCAATAACTCCTACCCCTTCATCATTCAAAACCCTATGAAAATACGACTGTCACATTTTCTTAATATGACCATCCTTTACCAAAATTCTACCATCCTTCCCCTTAATGCACTTTACCTGGTCTAGGTCACGGCCCTTTCTCTCCCTAGCCTTACCCAGTCTAAACAACCTTTTTTCCTCTTCTCTCTCTTCTAACCCCACATACAAGCTCTCAAACGTTGTTGTCTTAGCTACCGTAATGGTAAGCTTAGCCTCCTTCCTTGCTAGATTGTACTCCTCGCTAAAAACCCACTTCTCTTCATCATCCTTACTCTCAACCAACTTTGCATACGCCCCCTTCTTAGTCTCCACTTTCTTCTTTACTTCATCATTCCACCACCAATCCCCCCTATGGTACCCGGCCCGGTCCCTTGACACACCCAAAACCTCACTAGCAGTCTCCTTGATGCACCTAGCCACCCTATCCCACCTACCATCTATGTCTCCCCTACGCTTCCACAACCCCACACCAGTCAACTTCTCCCTTATCCCGTACATTCACAGGCGTTAAGCTGCCTCACCTAATTCTTGGTCAACCCTCCTCATCCCTACTCTTTTTACCCTTCTTTATTCCTAAGTCCATCACCAAGAGCCTATGCTTAGTCAAAAGATTCTTTCTCGGAATGACCTTACAGTCCTTACACAACCCCCTATCCCCTTTCCTAAAAAGCAAAAAGTCAATTTGGGTCTTGGCTATCGCGCTTCAGAAGGTGATCATCCTTCTTTGGAAAGATTGAATTCACCACCACCAGCCCAAAGGACCTCACAAATTCCAAAGAGCAGCTCCCTCTTCATTTCTCTCCCCAAAACCAAAACCACCACGCACATTGCCAAAGCCTCCCGAAAATTCCCCGATATATCCATTAAAATCCCCAGCTACAACAATCTTCTTAGAGCTAGGCACGCCTCTAACCACCTCATCTAAGTCCTTCCAAAACCGCGTGTTCTCCTCCCAATCCAAGACCACCTGTGGTGTATACACACTACACATGTTCAGGGTAAACCCCTCAAAAGCTAACTTAATAGGCATCAGCCTATCATTAATCCTCTTCACCTCCATTACCCGCCCTATAAGCTCTCTATCTACTAAGATGCCAACTCTATTCCTACGTCTCTCACTTCCAGAGTACCAAAGTTTGTAACCATCCACATCTCTAGTCTTAGACCCTACCCACTTAGTCTCCTGGACACACGTCATATTGATCTTCCTTTTTCTAAGAATGTTTACCAGCTCTATGGACTTTCCCTGGAGAGTCCCTATATTCCAAGACCCAACCCTCAGCCTATCAACTCTAGCAACACGCCCTCCTCTACCGCCCTTAATGCAAGACCTAGCCCCTACTCCCCTACTTTCCCTACTCTTATCCCCCACCCCTAACACCGCCTCCTGCCCCGACCCCGACCCCGGCCCCTTCGAACATGACCTTTTCTACCATCAACAACCACAACCACTACACCAAGAAAATAATAACCACAATAGTAATAACAACAATAGGGAATACAAAGCAATGATAGGAAAAATAAGGCACACGTAACGTAGATGTAATGAACAAGCAATAGTCAATCATACAAATTAGAAACTTTCAGGAGATGAAATAATTAGGGAAAGTAGATGTGTAGGATAATGTACAAAAATTAAGTCGTCGGAAGTAGATAAATTAAAAAACACTAGAAGGAAAATACAAAGCAACAACAGGAAAACAAGGCATATGCAAAGCAGATGAGATAGGCAAGAAAAAGTCAATCCCACAAATTATAAATTCAAGAGAATTCAATAAATGTAAAGAAATTAAATAATCAGTAAAGGTAGAAGGAACGAGACAAAAAAATACAATGTAACTAAAGGAAATCAATGTTTTAGATGTCACCGGTATAGTCCTGTGTTGTTGGTTAGGTTTCCGGTAAAGGGGTCATCGGAACAAGCCCGCCAGTGCGTCACCAGAGTAACCTTGCCGGAATTGGATGCTGGATCGTCTGCTTACCAACCTACTCTACCAATGCTTCCACTCTTACCCTTCTTCAGAAATGAGTCAAGCCGGCAGAACCCTAAGGCCGCCAGCGATAGCCATGTCTAGGAGGCAGAGGGGGAAAAAGAGATAAAAGATTAGAGATGGGTATGGGGAGATCTGGGGGGGAGACCTGTTACCGGTGTAGCTACATCATCACCGGAGACAGCGCCGATCGTTGGAGGTCAGTGACGTAGGTTAAATAATATACACACCTATTTTGTCCACTTCGCACTGCACTTGATGAGAAAATATAAGTCGATCAAATGTGAATTGTTTACTCCCATATCTAAATTTCCCACATCCAACAGGCAACTCTGCGCTCACCCAAGCCTTTTGCTTCTGATCTTCCGGATGAGCCTCAAGCCAACTGAACAACACCTTAAATTCAGGATTGTCTACCACCTTCCTAATGTGCATATAGAATCTTGGCATTCCAATAACTGTATGTCAAGATTCAATGATATAGAATCCTACGAGTTGCCTACCCCAAAACCTAGAATTTACCTATCAATTTTGACCTAAAACATAACACTATCAGGTTTGTCAAAATTAACATCCATTTCAAATCCAACAACAATCGATGAATCAAAGCACAATATTAACCTTTTATCAAATTTTCAACCCTCACCCCAAAATTTAACTCAAAGTTCAACATAATGATTCACAACTACTATTTTTCAATAATCTTGATGCAAAGAAAATAAACTATGAACCAAAACAAACAACCAATTCACACCATTGTTCACATAAAATCATGAAATTACAAAGAAAGGGATAAAAATTGGACCTCAATCGTTACCTTAAACCACTAAATTCCTTTAATAAAGATCACAAATATATGAATGAAGTGTCAATTGAAATCAAATTCAAGACCTCGAACCCATAAACTCAACAGAAGTCCATCCCAATAATTGTACAGAATTGATGACTCCTAATAAAGAATCTCCCACGGAGAAACTGTTTTGCCGATTTGTATTTTTCGATGATGGTTTGCTCACCTGAATTGGTATGATTTTCAAAGTTTGGGGGTTTTGGTCGCTGATTTTGGGGTGGGTGGTGTTCGATTGTGATGTGTGTTTGTCCGGTTGGAGCTGGTTTGGGGATTTTTCCTGCTGGTGCTCTGGTGAGCTTCAACAACAATTCAAACAGTGGCGAGAGCTACAATTTCGTAGAGAACATCGTCGAAAAATTGAGGACTGATCTATTTTGTGGCGAGAGCTACAATTTCGTAGAGAACATCGTCGGAAAATTAAGTACTGGTCTATTTTTTCTCTCTTATTTCTCCAAATTTTCTCATTGTCTCTCTCACTTAATCTCTCCCCCAATTCACTGTTTTCAATCTCTTCTATCTTTTTTTTGTTGTTTTATGTGTATATATATATATATGTAATGTGAGTGTGTAATCAAAATAGAGGCGTGCCAATGATAGTCGTCCTCCTTTTTGTTATAGAAAAATGGATAAAAATATGAGTGGGGTAGGCATAGGGTACGTGGGAGGGGTGGGGCAGGGGTAGGTTGTTATTTTGTTTATGGATTTGTTGAGAGTTAGTTATTTTTGTTCTTTTTTGGAAATATTATCAAATGGGTAAGGTGTATGATAACGTGAGGTAAAATGGATAAAATTGACTTTTAGAGGTACAAAATTATGTATCTACATCATACCCCTCTTTGGATGTAAACACAATAAGGTGTTTTTAGAAAAATAAGTAGACAACGAGATAAAATTCTGTCCCTACCATTATTCAAAATAAGGAAATAGAAGGAAAGAGGGCATTTGAGTCTTAATTTTAGGCATTATACCTATCTCTAGTTATGTAGGAGTCAAGTCTTATGTAACTATAGGGTTAAAAAGAAGAAGGACTATACCGAGTTGAAGAGTCGAGTAAGGATCCATCGAGGCACCGGTCTGTGGCTCTATCATTACATCAAAAATGAAAATTACAAGTTAAAAGATAAATGAAATTACAAAAGTCCTATCTATGTGATAACACTCAATCTACAGATCTCGTAGGAGTGTAAAGCGGTCGTTGTCAAATATATAACCCAACTGGGTTGGGTATCGATCCCACGGGGAATAGCCGGTCAACAAGTAAGCAAAGATTATTAGACTTTTGGTGCAAGTCTCGTGAAAGGGGGGATTTTAATGTGCAAATAATGTAATCAAAATAGTAAAGTAAAAACAAAAAATAGCAAAGTAAAAAGAAAGAATGTTTTAGTAAGACGTTAAACAATGAGAATTAAGAGTTAGGGTTATGTCCACCTTATGAGTTATACATCTCTATTGGCTATGAGTTATGCAAAATTCAGACATGCATGTGCTTATAGAGAATTGTATTCTATGGTAAATCCAAGCGTCTTTCGACCTTAACAAGGACTATTTAACTTTAACTCTTTTGAGCTTAAAGCGTGTCTAACGGTACAAATTCTCCAAGAAGTTAATCCAGTTACGGCACTAATTTTTTAACAGGGGTTGGTGCCCTATTACCTTGACATTATCTCTTTTCCAGACGTATAACTTTTCTTTCGAACAAGTTAATGCTATACTGGCGTATTTTATGCGTTTGCAACCACAAGAATTTGCATTAAGATGAAGAGAATAATGATATAAGCAGCATACGTGTCGCGAATTCACAAACTCATAGCCTTAGATAGTATCTCATAAGGCTTCCATAACCCCAACAAAGAAGTTTAGCTACTCATGAGTGCGATGGAAATCACAATAGACATTATCATTATACCACAATAAAGATCTCACGTGTAGTATGGTGTGGTATGGCTTTAGGCGTGAACTCCCTTTTAAAGTAGCGTTTCTCTTGTTGTGGTATTTAAGAATTGAATAGATGAATAGAAGAAGAATAAAAAGTAGAATTAATGGAAGAATTATGATCCGAGTTGTAAGTTGTGGAATAAGAAGTAGAATGAGAATGATAATAATCTCTAGCAAAATAGGGTATTTATAATACCCATATCCTATTCCTACTAATCTAATGCATTACTTAACCCAATACTACTAGGTTAATGTATCATTATCCTAATCCTACTAAGTTACTGACTTGCTATTTCTTCAATCTGCTTAGTTTCAATTCCTTCAAGCTTTTGCTTAACTTTTGATTTCTCCACTCTGTTGCTTGACTTTCAATTTCTTCACCTTGTTGCTTGACTTTTAATTTCTTCACCCAGTTCTTTAAGCGGGCTCCTGACTTTTAATTTCTTTGGTTTGTAATTTCATCACCCTATTCTTCGGGTGAGCTCCCGACTTGTAATTTCATCACCCTATTTTCAGGTGGGCTCATAAATTTCAATTTCATCACCCTGTTCTTTAGGCGAACACTCAACTTGCAATTTCATCATTTTGCTTTCTTAGCGAGCTCCCCACTTGTAATTTCATCACCCTGTCTTTCAAGATGGCTCTTGGATTTCAATTTAATCACTTTGTTGACTTTCAATCTCATCACCCTATTCTCCAGGCAGGCTCCTGACTTTCAGTTTCATTACCTTGTTCCTCAGGCGGGTTCCTGACTTTTAATTTCATCACGTTGTTCTTCGGGTAGGCTCTGACTTGAAATTGCCTCACTCTGATCTTCAAAACTTGAATGAACATTATCCCAAACAAAGATTATTATTAAGAAAGATTCCATTTTCCAGAAAAGTAAAGTCTCATTTTCTAGGAGGGTGCAAAAGTAAGGTTCCAAGTAACATGAATTAAATTTTTCCCCAGTTTATCATCAAAAACACTTGTGGGTGTCAAAGTCAATCATAATTACGTTCAAAATGAGTAATGCGAAGGTGAATAAAGACTCTGATTAGTAAATGCAACTCTTAAGGATAAGGAGGCGTGTCTCCTAGGGGTTACATGGAAGGACTCAACTATAAAGTACGACTTCTAGGAGTGAAGGTTAAAGATAGGAAGTGCGCCACCAAACAAGCAAAAATAATACCCAACAATGAAGTGTGTCTCTTAAGGACCAAGTGAAATGACTTGACTAGAAAGTGAATTTTCTAGGAGTTAAGGCTTAAGTTAGGAAATGAACCACCTAACAAGAGAAATTTTGAATATCTAACAAGGAAGTGTGTCTCTTAAGGGTTAAGTGGAATGACTTGACAAGAAAATGCATTTTCTAGAAGTCAAGGCTTAAGTTAGGAAGTGAACCACCTAACAAGCGAAAACTTAAATACTCAACAAGGAAGTGTGTCTCCTTAGGGTCAAGAGGAATGACTCGACTAGAAAGTACATTTTTAGGAGTTAAGACTTAAGTTAGGAAGTGAATCACCTTACAAGTGAAACTTAAATTACTCTAACAAGGATGTGCATCTCCTAAGGGTTAACTACTCAACTAGGAAGTACATTTTCTAGGAGTACAGGCTTAAGTTAGGAAGTGAACCACCTAACAAGAGAAACCTTGAATAGTTAACAAGGAAGTGTGTCTCTCAAGGGTCAAACGGAATGACTCAACTAGAAAATACATTTTCTAGGAGTCACGACATGAGTTAGGAAGTGCATCACCTAACAAGAAAAACTTGAATTACCCAATCAAGGAAGTGCGTCTCCTTAAAATGCCACTTAAATGATCAAGAAAAGGAAATGTATTTCCTTACAAATGTTGCTTGATTTGACCAAACAAGAAAATACGCCTCCTTACAAATGTCACTTAAATTATCCAGATAAGTAAATATGACTTCTAAAGATCAAATGGAAGGACTTAACTAGAAAGTTTAAATTCTAGGAGTGAATGTTCAATTTAAGAAGTGCAACACCTAATAAATGAACCCGAATTACCTGGACAAGGAAGTGTGTCTTCTAGACATATTGCATTATAAATTTTACCATGGTTTTGAGTACTAAACCTGTTCAGAAACATTGCCTATTACATTTGTAGAAATGAGAAACTACGGCCTTTGATATTTAGGCTTTCAAATCCTTGATTTGAAGGTGACATGTGTTCCTGTTTCATACAAATAAAACTTGTGTATTTAAAAACATGGTGGTTCTTTTGAGGGTTTAGGTTTTGAGGCGATTGTTCTTGCACTATCATATTTAATCTTGCTTCCAACTAATGGCATATCGTTGTCTTGATACATCATTGATCCAAACTTATATTATTAAGACTAACTCTAAAACAAACACAACATCTCTATTTTGCTATGTTTCTCAAATAAACCCCTTGAATCTTGGTATTTTCATGAATCCCAAAACTTGTTTGTTGATAAAACTTTCTGCATGCCTTGTGTTAACTTACAATTATGTTCCTTTTATGTAATGGCCTTTTGTCTTGCTTTGTGCAATTGAAGAACCTGGTAGCCAGTTTTGACATCTTTTCTCACTTATTTTGATATGAACTTGACTCAAAGACACGAGAAAAATGGCAATGATTTTTTATTTGGATAACTGACTCGAGAAAACAAAAATTAAAATATAGAGAAGAAAGAAAAGACAATGAATGTCCCCATTTGAAACAATGAAAAGGAAAAATTTATCTAAAAATGACAGTCAACTCTAACAATTATGCCATGCATTTGGATTAAGCTTTCTAATTATTCCATCCAAAATTTTCACCAATTGTTGTTGAGTTAATGGACTTAAAACTAAGTTTCTTCCTCTGGTCAATTGCACTTATAGACCTCATTCGACTAGTGACACCTTGAAGGGTTTTCGCCAACAAGCTTCACTCATTTTTCTTTCTCTCAGTTCACCATCGCCTTACGGTTCCCATGAGGGTTTTCCCCAATAAGTCTCTCATTTTTATTCTCTTAACTCACAATCGTCTTACGGTACCCATTGGGGTTTTCACCCATAATACTCTCTCATTTATTTCTCTGTTGACTCCTTATGCTAAGGAAGACAAGTAATACCCAAAATGTATCTTCATATACATTGCATGCTTAGCTTTAGAATTCTCAAAGATTGATGTTAAGGTCTTTCTTTAGTTGTAACTTGGCTTTTGGATAGAGTTAGAAAGAAAGGATGGCTTATGGCTCAAACGACACTTAGAATAGGGTGGGACTTACAACTTTTGGAATCGACTCAAATAATGAAGATTAACTCATGCCCCAGTTTATTTTGACTGGGTCATTATAAATTGTTCATTTGGTTGGATCAAGCCCGGAGTAGGACTGCCTACGTATCTCACCCCCAAGAGAAAACAATCAGGTCACACGTAGTTCTGACAACTTGTTCTTTTTCTTAATTCTAATCTTTTCAAAAACTTTTCTGACTCTAATCTTTTTCTTGACACTTTTATTTTAAACTTGCTGACTCCATCTTAATTTCAAAAGAGGGGTATGAAAGAAAATAGAACTAAAACTCAAACGGGGTGTACAAATGATGACACAATGTTTGGATAGCAAAATGAAATCCCTTCATCATATCAATCCTTGAAAATGCAAGTACATATCATGCAATATGTAAGTGAAAAATGAAGATCATTTGTGACATTTTTTATAGCACTAACTTTAATTAAGCTTGTGCGTCACTACTTCTTCTACACTTTGTCCAGCATACAATGCTACCTTTGTCGTACATCCCTCACATCGAATGACTCATGCTTTCATGGAGGTAATTATCTTCCCACTTCTCTTGATATAGGGTCATGCATCTACTGCTTTACCTAATTGAGATATGTCTTTTAACTGATGATCAAATTATTCTTGTGATTCTTAAGATAATTGTCTTAATTTTTAAACAAGGCTTCAACTTGGTCACCAAATGTCTCACACTCTACCTATTTTATCTGATGTTCTTTTTCTAAATGAAATATTCAGATTCAAAGGTCATGCTTAAACTAAATTTTAAGATCTAGCTGAAAATTCCGCCAATATGTCATATCATTAGAACCAACATAATATGTATTGTGTAAAGAAAACAAACAAACAACACATATTAAATACAAAGGGTAAAGGGACACTCTATTTAGCAGAAATGAAAGATAGAAGGGTTCGAACATAAATGACAAAAGGATAAAACAAGATAGATCCCGAACTAAAACCTTGAAATAATTGGGATAATAGAAAAGAAAAGAAAACAAACTACCAAACCCCCTCCTAGTAAGGAAAGACTAACTTCTCAATTGCTGAGCCTAATATCTTTGCCACTGATTTGCACATCAGCATGACTAGAGCTTTAACCACTGTCATTGTTTTGCACCATAATCAATTTATCCTGAATCATCTTTTCTATTTCTCTTTTCAAATCACGACAATCTTCAATACTATGACCCTGAACATCAGAATGATATGCACATCACATATTAGGATCAAAATTTCTTGAATATGGGTCAGGAGTGTATCCAAGAAGAGGAGTAATTATTCCTCACTTTACTAATCTCTGGAATAAACTGTCATACGACTCTCCAATTGGTGTGAAACTATCCCTTGACTTATGCCTCATTTCATTATTTGGCTTGGATAAAAAAATTGAGCCTAGAAGGGCTTTGATATATTTGTGGAGTTTGAGGATGACTCTAAGGAGTTGGTGCACGCCATTATGGGTAAGAAGGGGATTGAACATATGGTTGTGCACTATATACTAAATATGGACTAGGTGGAATGGAATATAATGGGTTTTGGGAGTGATTATATAGAGCATGGGTATGAACTCGAGCTTGGGACTGAGGGTAACGGCGACGTGGTCTTCTTGTACATGCCCGTTGTCCATCTACAATAAAAGCTACATTTTCCTCATTTATCTTCCCTCCAACATCTCCTAAACTCGTTTTAATTGCTTGAGTAGTTTCTTTCAATGTTACAAAACTTACTATGCGACCGGTCTTTATTCTATCCCCTATTATCTCCTCCATTTTGAGGACCTCGATAAATGGCTTGTTTAATGCAGGTAACAAGTATTGATAATATGTTTTATCCTAAACTTAAATTAACACCTCCACTATCTTGCTATCTTTCATTGGCAGTTTTACCCTATCAGTTTGTTTATGCCATCTAATCGCATACTCTCTGAAACTTTTAGTACTCTTTTTCTTCATATTAGTTAGGGGTTTCTCGTCAAGAATCAACTCCACATTGTATTGAAATTGTTGCACGAATTCATTCTACAAATAATCCTGACTATTCTACTTGTCGATGACTTGATCAACAAACTATTCCAAAGCTAGACTTGAAAGACTCTTACCGAAATAAGCCATGAGTAATTCTTCCTTCCCTCCAGTTCCCCTTAGTTGGTTACAACAACTCCTCAAATGTGCCATCGGGTCACCATGTACCTCATATTTCTCAAACTTTGGCATTTTAAAACTAAGAGAGATATTAACACTTGGAAACATGCATAAACATTTATACGAGACACTTTTGTAACCCTCGATCCCCTGCAAGTTTCTCATGGCTTGCTCTAAACTCCTCAATTTTGGTGTAATGCTCTCTTATTTTTTTGTCATAACAGGCTTTTCAATATTAAAGGGAAATTCAAAAGGTTGAGTATAGACATAAGGAACAGTGGACTTAAATATGGTCTCGGGAGCATAATGTTGATCACCAAAAATATTCAATATAGGCTCTTTTATAGAGTAGAGAGGCGCAAATAGTGGATAAACATAAAAAGTAGGAGTTTAAGGTGGGGGTGATGCTTCAAAAACATGATCAATAGGTGGAGCCGAGCATGTGGTAGTTTTGTGTTGAGGAGTGAGGAAATGAATATTGGAAGTGTTTTAATAGTGTTGCCTAGGAGTAGACCCTAATGCCTGTTGTGGCGTGTTAACAAAAATGGGAAATTATGAACGTGACCTGATGGGAAAGATAAACAGATATTCTAGATTATCAGTGGGAACTAGAGAAGGAGGCAACCCGTTAGCCCATGCTCGATGCATTTCTATCATTTGCTGCCTTAATTTCTAAATCTCTTCATTAGGTTCTAAATTCTCATTCCTCGAACTCTCTATCTAATTAGTGACAACAACATCGGTATCTTTGTTGACCATATCTTTGTCTTCGACTTGGTTTAATATGGAGGACAATCCAAAATGTCACAAACCAACCACCTTAACCTAACTGAACAAGAAATAACAAATGTGTTAGAGTTCAATACTTTTCAAAACCTTCTCTCTTTTTATTTATTATATTTTTTTAAAAAGATCACCGAACCCAAGAAGGTCACCTGCGGATCTCACTTCCAAGATAGGAGAATCAGGTGTATATAGTTCATGAAATTTTGACACAACATGACCAATCAAACTCTCTTTCTTTTTCTTTTTCTTTTCTTTTTCTTGAAACTTTAAGAAGAAAAGAAAATAACAAATTGTCAAAAGAATTGACGAAAATCTTTTTGAATTTTTCAGTTTCCTATACTAATTGAAACCTATGATTACCAATGAGAAATCTTTTTGAGTTTTCTATTTTGAATTTCATACGAAAATGAATCTTGAAACTATTAAAGGAAAAACTTTTTGTAGTTTTATTTTTAAGGTGTATATGAAACACCTACTCTAAATGAAGAGTGAAATTTTTTTTTTGAATTTTTTAAATAAGATCACTGAACCCTAGAAGGACTGCCTACATATGTCACTCCTGAGAGAGGAGAATCAGGTGTGCGTAGTTCGCCCAGATTAGACAATTAAGGATTAAATAACAAACTAAACCTTGAGTTAACAAACACGACCAAAAACAAACGCTGAAAATATCAATAAAATCTTTTTGGGAATTTTAATTTGACACTTCAAATAAAACTGACACCAACAACTCCGAAAGAAAAATATTTTTGGTACTTTTGTGATAACAAATGTACAAAACTTCTATCATTTTTTTTTGAATTTTTCTTTTATAAAAAAGCTCCTAAAAAATCTTTTTAAAATTTTTGAATTATGGATGCTTGCTAAAGGAAACAAAGGGAAATCTTTTTGATGTTTTTTTTTGTTTTCTGTGAAATGAGTGCAAAAGGTAAAAAATAATCTTTTTGAATTTTTAGGATTGTGAAAAACAAAATCTATAAAGAACTTTAAAAACTATGAAACTCTTTTTTCACTTTTGTTTTTTTTTTTTTAACTTTTCCCTGCCTACACACCTTGTTTTAATTCTAGCACATCCTTTCCCCAAATCAGTTCGTAAAGTGACCATGTTACCCTCAAAGATATAACAATTAGCATGTAAGGATGCTTTAAGAGTGAGTCTCCTACAGAGGACCAAGTGAGTCTCGCTAGGTTTCAATATGATGCAAATAAGCATGACCTAAATACTGACCTAGGCTGGGGTCCACTAACAAGGCTTTTCAGGGGAACGTTTAGTCGATAGTGGTTGCGACAACTTTCCACCTGCTCCATACACCCAATGGATCCCCTTTCTAAAATAAAAGTGAATCAACTAGAGATCGTGTACATACGTGTACTATGGGACTTATTGTGAAAGAATAACTCAGGGTAATTCACATGATGTCAGATACAAAGCAGTAACATATAAGAGAAAAAATGTAAAAATATAGCACATACACATCCACCAATGATAAAATAATAACACAAACAAAAGGTCTATACACCTATAGAGTCAAACTAAGCAGATACAACTCAAAAAATAAGCTCAAATTCTGAAAAACTCCCCAGCGGTATCACTAGAGCTGTCAGACCTCTTTTTTTTTTACCAAAAAGATGATATTTATATTCAAAAAGGGTTTTATTATTAAGTGACAAAAGAAAATAATTTATTTCGAAGGACTTTTAAAAATCAAAACTCAGAGTCACCACTTGATATAAATCTGGTGTGCTAAGTCACCATTGAAAATCCACTTTCAAAATAATTTTTGACTCTTTTAAAGCTGATCCACGAACAGAAATTTTGGTTAAGGAATTTTGTTGACCGAGGGGAAGGTGTTAGGCATCCCTCGATCCCGTTGTTCGACCATGATCGCTCTGTGAACTATATCGCCTAGTATGACACTATGAAATGTATAAACCAACAAAACACATAAAAAAGAAACTAAATAACCAAAACTATCAAAAATCCAACTATAGTGTCCAATCCAATTTATTACAAACCAAAATAAAAATGTTGAAATAACATCTAAACTATTCTAACTGTCCTAGCTGTGCTTTACCCGATGCCTCGGGCCTTGATCACGAACCTCCTATGCATACATAATATTTTGAGGCATTCCCTAGTGGATGAGTACAATCTGACCTCGGGGCATTCCCCGACGAATGAATACATTTGATGGAATGCGATAAAAGTGGAGAAATCCCTCAACAAAGACATTTACACATTCAATATAGAATCCTACGAGTTGCCTACCCCAAAACCTAGAATTTACCTATCGATTTTGGTCTAAAATATAACACTATTGGGTTTTTCAAAATTAACATCAATTTCTAATACAACAAAAATCTATGAAGCAAAGCACAACAATATTAACTTTTTATCAATATTTAAACTATCACCCCAAAATTCAACTCAAGGTTCAACATAACAATTCATAATTACCACTTTTCAATAATCCAGGTGGAAAGAAATTAAACTATGAATCAAACAAACAACTAATTCACACCACTGTTCACGTAAAATCATGAAATTATAAAGAAAGGGAAAAAAATTAGACCTCAATCATTGCCTTAATCCACCAAACTCCTTTAATAAAGACCACTAATATATGAATGGAGCATCAACTGGAGTTGAATTCAAGACCTCGAACCCACAAACTCAGCGAAAATCCATCCCGATAATTGAACAAAATGGACGATTCCCAAAAAAGCAATTCTCATAGAGAAACTATTTTGCTGATTGTATTTTTCAATGATGATTTGCTTCACCAAACTTGGTATGATTTTTGGAGTTTGGATATTTTAGCCACTGATTTTTGGGGTGAGAGGTCGGAGGTTGTGGTGTGGGTTTGTTTTGGGGAATTGTCCTATCGGAGCTCCAGTGAGATTCAACGGTGATTCAAACAGTGACAAGAGCCGCAATTCTGGTGAGAACATCGCCAAAAAATTAAGGACTGATCTTCTTTTTCACTCTTGTTTCTCCTAATTTTCTCACTGTCTCTCTCGCTCAATCTCTCCCTTAATTTACTATTTTCAATCTCTCTCTCCCCTTTCTTTTGTTATTCTGTATGTATATATGTATATGTATTGTGAGTGTGTATTCAAAATGGAGGCATGTCCATGAGAGTCGTTCCTTTTTCTATTATGGAAAAAAGGGATAAAAATGTGAGTGGGGTACATGGGTAGGGGTGGGGTCGGGGTAGGTTGTTATTTTTTATTATGGATTTGTTGAGAGTTGGTAATTTTTGTTATTTTGTAGAAGTATTATCACATGGGTGGGGTGTATGGTAACATGAGGTAAAATGGATAAAATTGAATTTTGGAGGGACAAATTACATGTTTGCACTCACACACTGCGTCGATTGGGTATACTCTACCTACTCGACTTCCGTTAATCCACGCGTTGACCAACCATTAGATGGGAAGACCAAAGGTCTTCTATTTTTGTTTTTATAAACAACCATCAACTCTACACAATATTCATCTTCTTCAACCCAAAAAATCAACAAATACGACCAGATGCCAAGAATTCTACTCAAACAACAAAGATAGTTCATTTCCAGCATTTACACGACCTTCTTCTCCTTCAAAATGACCTAGAACATCTCTTCTATAGTCTAGGTCAGGACAGGGAACACCTCCACCGTGAACTCTGGTATATCGCTGGTTTTTTATAGGCTATCGTAGAGAGGCTGAACATAGAGCCCAATGAGTTGATCACCCCCACCATCCCCTTCGTTTAGGTTTTAATTTCTATTGTAGTTGTAGTTCTAAGTTCATTGCAAAGAAGCTTTCATGGTAGGAATTTTGTTAAATAAAATCTTCTTTCTTTTATCCTTTTTGCTCGTATTTTGGTGTACATATTATGTTAAACGATTTTGCAATGAACTAATGAGTTGAAGTATTTTCTATTTCATACATATTGTCTATACTTTAATTTTACAATTTTGTTGTTGTTTGAATTTTTGCAATTTCCCCTGTTAGAAGATGAATGAAACAGCTGTCAGACTTCAAACTTTATATATGCTATGGATAATGACTCAGGTCTATCAGCAATTCTGTTGATTTATACAAAATTAATTACAGGTTCGATAAAGCATATAATTGACCGAGATTAATATCTATGCGTGACTGTGAACGTAATCGATGCATCCATTATGCGAGTTGGTGAAATGGTAAACAAACAATATTACATCTTCAAAAATATAATTAACTAAATAAATAAATAAATAAAATTGAATTGAGGACCATCGATTGTGTCAATTGTAAATCATGGACTGCAAGCTTTGTAAATAATATACCATATTAGTTTATTGTCCTTTGTCACATGTTGTGCAAAATACCTAAATAAATAAATAAATAAAATTGAATTGAAGGTCATCGATTGTGTTTAGTGTAAATAATAGACTGCAAGCCTTGTCAATAATATACCATATTAGTTTATTGTCCTTTGTAGCATGTTGTGAAAAAAGTATACAAATAATTAAATAAATGAAATTGAATTGAAGGTCATTGATTATGTCCAGTGTAAATCATAGACTGCAAGCCTTGTCAATAATATATCCTATTGGTTTATTGCCCTTACTAGTATATTGTGAAAAAAAAATTGATAACAAATGAATAATTGGATTTTATGCGACTAAATGAACTTAAACATGTCATGTGATCGTATAAGAGTCCACATAAATTAAAAGTGGTAATCAAATATGTGAGGTAATGAGTTATGGTTGAACAATTCAATTATTTATTTTTTATTAATTAATTAATCCTTTTCAAAATATGTGCTAGTTATGGTCAAATAAATATGTATCCTGGTCTATTTCGTTTATTATTGAAATAGTCCATCATTTATGCTAGACTATACTTAGTTATTTACTCGATCTGACATAGTCTAGCATAAACCGTGAACTACTTCCACAATTAACTAACTAGACGGTGATGCCTATTTATAGACCATGACTAGCACATAATATGAAAAGAAAATAATTAATTAATAAAAAATAAATAATTGAATTTTATGTAATTAAATGAGCTTAAACAAGTCATGTGATCGTATAAGAGTCCACATAAATTGGAAAAGGTGATCAAAGATGTGTGAGAATGGCTAGTGGTTGTACAACCAACATCCTCACAACATACTTCCGTTTTGTATAAATATTACCCTGAGGATGTTGGTTGTACAACCACTAGCCATCTTCACACATCTTTGATCACCTTCTCCAATTTATGTGGACTCTTATACGATCACATGACTTGTTTAAGCTCATATAATTGCATAAAATTCAATTATTTATTTTTTTATTAATTAATTAATTCCTTTTTTCACAATATGCTATTAAGGGAAATAAACTAATACGGTATATTGTTGACAAGGCTTGCAGTCTATGATTTACACTGGACATAATCGATGGCTTTCAAATCAATTTTATTCATTTATATTTTTGACTATGTACTAGTATTTTTTTTATCGTTGCACCAACCCGTATATACCTTAGCAATGACCAAGTGTCGATATACACGATCCATCATATACCCAACGCATGAGAAGACATCGATTATATTGATGGTATATGAATGAGGTCTAGCAGTAGCAAAATTAAATATCAATTTTTTATAACGGTAATTAAGTACATGTCAAATCACGTCCAACGCTAATATCTAACTTTTTTTTTTTATAAAAGAAAGGCAATTCTTATTTTAACACTCATTTTTTTAGCTTTATTTTTTGTTCATTTTTAAACAACTACAATGTCTCAAGTATCCCAAATATCAAGTGCAAAAGGGTCCTACATATGTCGTTGTGGCAATCCAGCTGTGTTGAAGACGTCACACTTTGATTCTAACCTAGGTCAAAAATTCTTTAACTATGCGGTTGGAAAGATGAGTGCATACATGAATTTATGATTTATCTTTATTCTTTGTTTAAGTAAGTAAATTCATGTAATAACTTCTTTTTTGGTCATGGATGATGGCAGATGCTCTTTTTTATAAGTGGTTTGTGGAAGACTCTCCAACGAGTAGCCCACCGACATCAAATTTTCAAGGCACTTTCAAGTTTCAAAACCTAAAAAGGCTTCGGGAATCCGAAGAAAATAGAGATCTACTCATGACATTGTTAAAAGAAGACGAAAAACAAAGAGATTACTTGAAAGAATCACTAAAAGAAATCGAAATGGAGAGGGATCAAATAAAGCAAAGGTTGATTTTGGCCAAAGAAAAAGAGAATGACCTAAAAAAATTATTTTATGATTTGTTGTTGTTGTTGGCTTTATGGAAAGGTATAATAGTGATATAGGAAACTGAATAAATAGATGCATGATTTCTTAAATCAACCTTGGGTGCAGTATATAATTAATAGAGAATACCTTTTATAACGTTTATCATTTACCTCTATAAACCATGGGTGCAGTCTATAAATTATAGAAAATGACTTCTATAATATTTTTCATAAACCTCAATAAATTAAAACAATAGCTGAACTAGTAACACAATCCAATCAACTGTTTAATCTAAAAGACAATGGAATAACTGAACATAATTTCATCAAAAAATGTCATCATTAAGAAGCCAAATATATGTAATTCAATTATCCATAAAAAACAAATCATTAAAACCAATAAATCATTAAGAAAATTATTTGTTCCAAACTACCAAACTACATGTTATCATCATTGAGTTCCTTGACAATGCCCATCACATCCACTTCAGTTTCTTCATTTTTTTCTCCACTTCTTCTACTTTTTTCTTCTCATTTTCTTTCTCTCCTTCTTCTGATTTCTTCTCTCCTTCAATATTTTCACCTTCCTGTTCAGCCACTACTTCTTCATCAACTGCCTTCTCATTTTTCTCTTCTTCTTATGATGATTTCTTTTCACCATTTTCTTCTCTTTTCTCCTTATTTCCTACTTTTTCTTCAGTTGTCATCTCCTCATTTTTCTTCTTCTTCTTCTTCTTTTCTTCTTTTTCTTCTTCTAAATATGTTGCCTTCCCTTCCCCTATATCTTATTCTTTTTTCTCTTCTTCCATTTTTTCATCTATTGCTGCAAGGCCAGTTACTACGACTTCGAGTTCTTTGAGGTTTACTTGATGTCAGCTACGAGGGGCGACTGTCGAGGTGCGCAACATTATTTTGAAAGGATTACCAAAATTATATAAGTAAATTAAATAGGAGGAACAAAAAATAAATTAGTTTGCCTTGATGTTGTTGCTTCTTCATATTCTTCTCGATTCTCCTTAGACTCTCATCGCTAACAAAAGAAGAAATATCCAGAACAGTTTTCTCGAGCAAAGTAACACGCTCACGTAGGTCTTTATTATTAGAAGTGTCTGGTGCAATTTTGAGCCCACTTGACCCAACATGAACACAAGAACATACTGGACTTGGGACGTAATTGTGACTACCCAAATCTTCGTGTTCGTTCGCGACCTTCACTGATGAAGTGAGGACAATCACGCCTTTCAACTACACCATCAAGGCATCGATGGACGTGCCTTTAACTTCATCTGTGTATGCCTTAAATGTTCTTATGTAGGTCTGCTCCATCTCACGGACAATAGAGGTAAGGTATGAGTGCACAATCTATCAAAAAAAATATAAATTACACGACATTTACTAATTTAATAATATTATTATCATATTTTAAGAAGTACACTTTTACCTTTGTGTTGTTTCCTTTGTACTTAAATGAGTTTCCTTTCATTATGTTGTCGCTGTTTGACGTGTGCCATCTAAGAAGACAGAAAATGAGCAAAGGAGTATCCGTTACTTACCGGAGTACCTTCCAAGATCAGGAAAGACCTCATATATCCAAATCTGCAATCAATAAAAGCATAAGTAAATCTATAGGGTATGTGTATTAGTACATAAATAGGTAAGAGTATATAATAAATCGATAATATGGTAGATTATAAGTACTAGAAACGCTTAGGAAAAGCCGTATAAAGCGTACGATGCATTATTCCTCTTCACAAATGCTTCTTTCTTCTACGATGCATTATTTCTCTTCACAAACGCTTCTTTTTCCTTTCTCAAATTTATTTTCTTTTTTAAATAGCTCAATGTCAACCCAAACGACTCTTTTCCCCATGGATACCTCTCAAAGAAATTTAAATCAGATGCCATTTTGATGTGGTCTGAATCCACCTTCTTTGATGGGTCCTTTGCCAACAGCATCGAGTGCATAAACTAAACCAAAGCGCACTTCTGCTTTTGTTGATTACTCAACCTATTACCTTTGATCAGACTAATCAGCCTTGCAATAGTAACGCTCTTGTTCTTCGTCACCTTAAAATAAAATCTTTTGCCATTTTAGAGGACCTTGTTCATTTTTTATTCACGGGGATATACTGAACAATTCAGCCTTGTAATTAGAGCAAATTCCTTTAAGATGAAACAAATTGGATTACGTTCACACAGTACCAAATTTCATGCAGTTTTTTATTATTTTTGATATGTTGCAGCAACACAAAATGGACCATTTGTTCATTAAACTTAAAATGTTCTGGCATATGTCTCAAGTGTCCAAAACAGGACTTCTTAAAATCAGCATACAATTTTTGTTCAACTAGAATCCTTCTAAGATCTCGATAAACTGTCATTCTTGGTCTTAAGAAAATCGTTGTAGGAAAAGAACCTAACTCATCCATCAAATTTGTTAGGTCATACAGCTCAACGGATATGTCTCTTGCACAAATTGGCAAGGATAGGGGATCATCCTTCTCCCCGCCTCCACTATCTCTCATGTTCTTATCTTCACCGTTATCACTTTCACTTTCTTCTTCGCTTTTCCCTTCAATATCCTCAACATCTTCACTCTCATGTGCACTACTTTCGTCAAATTCGTCAATTTAGACAATGATTTTTAATTCATTTTTCGACTCAAATTCATTGATTACAACTTTTTTCCTCTTTGATGTTTTGGAAAATTCTTCGACTTTTCGCTTCCTACTGCTAGAACCAGTGGAAGCGGGCCTTTTAACTGCTCTATGAACTTTCACCATTTACGATCTACAACCAAAAATAAATCTGTAGTAGTTGATTTATCGACCACTGGTCTATTAAAATAAATGGGAAAATGCAGCAAAAACAAATCTGTAGTGGTCGATCTATCGACCACTGGTCTATTAAGAAAAATGGAAAAATGCCTCATATCAAACATGCAAATCAAGTTTCAATTTCTCCAGATATTGGCAGTGCAATTTTCAACAACAAGAACATCATTTAAATGGGTCTAATTCAGTAAAAAAAAATCAAAATCAATACGTAATATAAATACAAAAATTCAAAAATTTTCTAGTTATTATCCAAAGCAAAACACGATTAAACATGCGAAATTAACAATATTAATCAAAGACACTCAGATTTTAGCTAATTCAATGAAGAATAGTACAATTTTTGTCAAAATCGAAGAACCACAACACAAAATAAAATTTAAAAAAATACTAAAATGGATCAAAAACTGATCGGGGAAGAAGATTAAACTTACATGAGCAAGAGAAGATAAAAAATTTCGACTTGGGGAGCAAGAATTGAGCAAAATATTTTTTTTCTCTACAACTATGAAGAAAATTGGAAGAAGAAGAAGAATATTTGAGGAGAGAGAAAAGTAGTTGAATTTATTAAATGAATTTTAAAAAGGTTTGAAAATTTAATAAATATAAAAAGGGACCATATTGTATTTTTTACAAAATTGTATTTTATCCCCCAACTTTTAAAAATATTTAAGAGGCCCACGACCCCACAACCTTACCCAATGTTTTGCTTTTTCCAAACCCTAACCCTAAAAATAAATGAAATAGATATTAGGTGGGTATTCTTCAAATTAAATTTTCAAAGTGGGCATTTTACCAAATATTCTCTCCAGACTTACAATCTAGAATATGACTTGATTGACATTATCTTCACTCAAATAAGTGTTTTGACTAGTTCTCTCCATGCCATTTCTTATCTATTTCCAGCCATGCAATTAAAACAGTAATAAAAATGAAAAGTAAAATGAAGTACAAACTCAGTTGACTTACAGTGCTATAGAAAAAATATTTAACGAAAAACATATAAACATTTCCCCCAACTTTAATAAATGGTATAAATATACCCTCCTTCATACTTTCGGTACAAATATACCCTTGCCGTTAATGAAAAGATACAAATATACCCTCAAACTTTAATAAATGATAGAAATATACCCTCCATCATACTTTGGGTACAAATATACCCTTGTCGTTAATGAAAAGATACAAATATACCTTTCTCATTAACGGCGGGACATGTATCAACATCGTATTGGTTGACCCTTTTAAATTTATTTTATTTGTGAATAATTTAATTCATCCTAAATTATAACCCATACCCGTTTCAAATAACCCGACCCGACTTGTGATATAATGAGGACCTTGGTTTGGCCGAGGAATGTCCAAACTTTGTGAGTTTTTCTCATGTTTCTATTCTTAAAATGTTGTCTCTTGTTCACTCTTTGAAGTTGGTGAATAATGGTGTAACAATGAATTTAAAGCAGGTAACAACAACCTTGAATCAAAAACAATTTCTGATTTATCGACGCTCATAAATTAAAAAGAAAAGCATTCATTCATGAGGAACATTTAACAACATCTGAATATTAATCTAATATTAGAACATTAAACAACATCACAATATTAAACAAATCTCTACTCGATTCTAGATGGTAGATGCATCGAAGCATAAATTGAATCGACACATTTGTTAGGGTTGATGGGATAAGTGAGAGAGTGTAAGTGTGAGAGAGTGGAAGAAAGAAATACGCGTAAATAGAGATGCATGATATGTCTCTTGAAGCGTCTCTATTACATGGGTCGGGTCGGGTTATTTGAAACGGGTATGAGTTATAATTTAGGATAGATTAAATTATTCACAAATAAAATAAATTAAAAAGGGTCAACCACTATGATGCTCAAACGTCCCATTGTTAATGAGAAGGGTATATTTGTACCTTTTCATTAACGACAAGGGTATATTTGTACCAAAAGTATGAAGGAGTGTATATTTGTACCACTATGAAAGTTCGAAGGTATATTTGTACATTTTCATTAACGACAAGGATATATTTGTATATAAAGTATGATGAAGGGTATATTTGTACCATTTATTAAAGTTAGGGGTATATATATCTGAATATTTAATGAGTCAAGTCAACTCAAACGGACACTATGGGTTGGGAATGTATTAAACCTTATCTTGTTATTGATATTTATATTGCACTAAAGTGAGTTGACTTATATTTTCTTCGTTTAATAGTGCTTGATCTTTTTTCTAAAAATATTTGTTTCAATTTAGTCGTCCAAGTTCTAAAACTAAGAGTATTTTATACATATGTTTCTCATTTTACCCATGGTAGAAATACTAAATACATCTACAGTTTTCATAATTATTGAACAGTTCATAAATGATCTCAATTTTCAAAATCAAAATTAAATGATTATTATTAGTTTCAATTATAAATACTCAATGTTCTAAACATAATATATGGGATGAAGTAATATGTACCAAATTTCAACTTTATCATTGTATTGGCTATTGCACTTTAAAAGACATATAAGGGTAAATATGTAAAATGTATCTAAACATAATATATGGGATGAAGTAATATGTACCAAATTCCCATGTACCTAACTCCTTATTTTCATTCACGAGTTTCCATTTCTAAAAAAATGTATTTTCAAAACAAACATTAAACGTGAATCATGATAGACAACAAACTTAAGAATTTCATGTCATTACATGTCATGATTCAAAAATTGATGTCATTATGACACTTATCGCGATTCAATCTTGATAAGTAAGTCAATCGCTAAAAAAAAATGCAAGATAATAAAGGAATTAAGATAAATAAGACTCCTAAAATGAAGTCAAGCCCCATATACATAATAAATACTGAAAAACTGGAATGTCTTAAGCTCCTCAAGATCAAGCCTGTCAACCGGGCTGGTTCAAACCGACACCGGCCCACTTGTTGTTATCGGGTTCTGGGCCGGTTCGGTACCGGTTCAGCTCTTAATGGGTCGATCCGGGTCCAACAGTAAAAAATCCTAATTTAGCCCGTGACCGGCCCACTAAGCGTAAAATCGATTTTGACCGGTCCAAACCAGTCAAATTCTTTTAAAAAAAATTAAATTTGAATTTATATGTTTTTTCCAATATATACTATATATACACACCTATAAATATAATATATACATTTTAAATATGTTAAACAATAAACATATAACATATATACGTTACATATTATACTACAATATAATATATACAACTATTTACTTACAATAAAATATATATATACTACTTAAAATACTACTTGAAACAATATGTATACAACATATATACGTTATATATATATATATACACACACACACATACATATATACTACTTTAGAAAATTTATATACATGTATTTATTAAATATATACTACTTTAGAGTCTATAGAAAACATATACACATATATATGTACAATATAATATATACACTACTTAAAATACTACTTGCAATAATATACATACAACATATATATACTACTTTAGAAAACATATACACATGTATACATTAAATATACTACTTTAAAGTCTATAGAAAATATATACACATATATACGTATAATATAATATATACACGACTTGAAATAATATACATACAACATATATAGACTATATATATACTACTTTAGAAAACATATACACATGTATACGTTAAATATATACTATTTTAGAGTCTATAGAAAATATATACACATATATACATATAATATAATATATACTACTTTTGAAATAATATACATACAACATACATACAATATATATATACTAATTTAGAAAATATATACACATCTATACGTTAAATATATACTATTTTAGAGTCTATAGATAATATATACACATATATGTAGAATATATACTACTTAAAATACCACTTGAAAGTTGAAAGATATTTACATTACATGTTATAGTACTTTAGAAAATATACACACATATATACATACAAGATTACAATGTATACTACTTAATATAATAATACTTGAAGTTTTGAACATATATATTAAAAAATTTCCAATTTTACAGACAACACTTAAAAGATAAACTTATAGTATTTTTATATGCCAATACTAGTTGTCTAAGTAATATTTGCTAACATTATTTTTATTTTTTAATTATATGTATATATGTTTGTTATGTTTATTACTTAGTGTAAAGTTTGATAGTAATATATTAAAAATATTTAATTCAAACTAGAAATTTAATTTAAATGAAAAAATTAAGTAAGGAGTTAATGATTGTTGTATTTTATTGATTGCAAAATAATCCAAAATATATAATTTACATGAATGAAAAATCTACAAATTTTGCATCATTTTTTCTAACTCATGCATGTTAATATTAACGAGAACTGCCATAAAAAGTCAAAATCAAAGGGGGCAAAGGCTAAACCATGCATTGGACTTGATTGTGCTAAGTTCTCTCTTGAAGTCATAATTTCTTCAAGATTTTGTTCGTCTTTCGGCTCCTCCTCCATTCCTTGATTTCTTCGTTCCGTTCTAATCCAATCTCTAAGGCAAACTAGAACATTCATGGAATTGCTTTTCAATGAGTGTCAATTGTTTCCAAGGTGTTGCCATCCCTAACTAAGAGCGCTCTCCGATGCAACGGTTGACATTGGAGAATTCAATATATCTCTAGCTAATTTTGAAAGCACCGAATATTGTCTTTCATTATTCTTCCACCAATCCAGAGCGCAGATCCTTGCTCTACAATCCTCTATCAGCTATCGAAGAAAATACTTAAGCTTTTCCCAAGAAGTTGTTTTATGTGATGAAGGTTGCACCTTGTCCCAAAAACATTTAAATCATAAAAGTAATAAGGATAACTACTATGTGCCTGCCTTTTAGAAGATGATGGCTCCTCGGGAGCTTGAGAAGCGACAGTTGGAGTGAAATTTACCGTTACGGCTTCATCAAGTAAATCGGCATAATGATTATATAATACTTCCATGGAACTGTTCGCATCACTCATAGCCGTAAGCAAAGAAGGTTCTTCTTCAGGCTGTATCTCTAAAGCATTATAAATAATAGAACTAAATTTGGCCATAGTATTATATTTCATATATGGATTTATTATAGCACCAATCAAATAAATAGGGAAAAGCAGATAAAAATATTTTTTAAATTTAGCAATCATAGTAATAATAGTTTTTTTCTTAACCTTCTTTATTCTTATATTCGTTAAGCAAACAGGAAATGTCGGCTAAATAAGCTAAAATCTTACAAACAGTAGGATAATAAGCACCAGAAAATTCAACAGTAGATATATATAATTTTTTCAAAAATTTAACAAAATTATCAATTGCAGCCCAATCAGAATCATGTAGCATACACTCAGGAAAAGAACCAGAATACTGATTAAAAGTCATTGTAATAGGAACTTTATAATCAAGACAAGTTTTTAAATAAGTATAAGTAGCATTCCATCTAGTATCACATTCTTTAGGCATAAATATTGGTCTAAGTCCATTTTGTTCACATTTGGTTTTAAATTCTCTTACTCTAGCTTTTTCGATTATTTCCTTGAATAAAGGCAACAACAAGCCGGACCTTTTCAATATAAAACTCACAAAATTCAAGACCATATCTTATGATTAAATTATACATATGACAAGCATACTTAACATAAAATATTTTGGGTAACGGCGGAGAAAGTTCAAGTTTCAACAAATCAACAGTAGCCTTGTTGTTAGATGAACTAGTGTACGTACCCGCGCGATCCGCGGATAATATTAAAATAATATTTTTAATATTTTATGTTGTAGTGTTTGTTCAAACATGTTAAATTCTATTATCTTACAAAAAATCAACCATGATATTATTTCTCAATGAAACATAAAAATAAATATTTTTTTCTCTACCCTCACCCACCTCCCACCCTCCCACCACCTCCACCCCTCCTCAATTTGTTTTTTTTTTTAAAAGAATCCCCCTCCTCAAATTTGATATTTTTCTTTATTATATTATTCACAATTTAAAAATATTATATTTTATCTTTTTCTTCAATATTTATAAATATTTTTTAAAATTAAATGCATATTTATCATTATTATTATTATTATTATCAATAATTTTTATCTTTTCCTAATATGTAAATAAAATATATTTAAATATATTTTATAACATTTAAATTTTAAAAGAGATAAGTTTGACATGTACTATGTATTATTGTTTCTACCACTAATATTGGTTATATAGATATTAAAGAGATATTAAGAAAATAGAACTCTACTTCAATTTAAATTTCATTTAAATTCAAATTCAAATTCAAATATAATATGTATTTTTTAAAAGAATATCAATTTATTATTCATCCTTATCCATAATTTTTCAAATAAAAAACATATTTATCTTATAATGTATATATTTGAATTAAGAGAAAATTTGAAATCAATAAGATTAATTCACATGTTATTTTCTTTTAAAAAAAAGTTCCCACTTTTTTTTCTTCTATCACTATAACTATGTTCTACCCACTACTATAATTTATTTATTTATTTATTTACTATTATTATTATTATTATTATTATTATTATTATTCAGTACTACTACTACCATGCCTATTTTAAAAAATAACTAAAAGTACTACTACGTACTAAGTGTGTACTACTATTATTAATATTAGTTATATTAATATTTTTATCTATTTTTTTCAATATTTATAAATATTTTTTTTAAAATTAAATGCATATTTATCATTATTATTATTATCATCAATAATTTTTATCTTTCCCTAATATGTAAATAAATTATATTTAAATATATTTTATAACATTTAAATTTTATAAGAGATAAGTTTGAAATAGTATATATCTATTAGAACTCTTTTATCATTAGTTTCTATTTTTAAGATAATGAAAATCTTTGTTGTTAAAGGATAGTTTATTCAAATTCAAATACTTAATTCTCAATTCAAAATTTTTATTATAATATTTTTAATTTTGTCTTAAAATATTTTTTAATATTTTCTTAAAAATTATCACGTGGCTATTTTAGTGGCTTGACACGTGGCATCTTGTCTTGCTTATGTTTTGCTTTTATTATTACTATGTACTACATGTGTACTACTAAATAATAATAATATTAGTTATCTTAATATTTTTAATATTTTATTTAATATTTAATAATTTTTTTAGAACATTAAAAGGATAAAAGTTTTTGAATAGTAAGAGTTCATTTATTATATTATATTATTTATTTATTTGTTACTTTAGTATTATTATATTTTTATTTTTATTTAATATATTATTTTTATTATTATTAATGTATATTATAAAAATAGTAGTAAATATTATAAATTTAGGAAATATTAAGAATTTAGAATTCCATTCCCATTCAAATTTAAATATTATATTATATCAATTTGTTATAAGAAGATCATTTTATTATTCTTATCTTATCCTTAATTTTTTCAAATTAAATGCATATTTATTCGATAATTTATAAATTTTAATTAGAAAAATTTTTGAAGTCAATCTAAATAATTTCTTTATTTATTATAATTATTATATTTATTCCTACTACTACTTATCAGTACTAACACATATTGTTTACTATTGTTTATTATTTATTTATTTATTTATTATTAGATGGACCAATCCATGTAGTGACAATAACAACCCTGTCTTTGTACGCTTGTCATCGATATATTAATAAGAGTACAACACGATTAATAATGAAAATTCGTAAAAATATCAGTTGCAAATTAATTTGAAATTAAAACGTAAATATTATTGTTTGTTGGCATACTTAAGTTAGAGACTCTAATGTTTACCCCAAAAATAAAAAGTTAGAGACTCTAAGAGAAGTTTATGGGGACAGATCCCATACAGAAAAACATGTGTTTTAAATATTAATTGTACTTTATTTTTTCAATTATAATGTTATTATATTTTTTTCTTTAAATATAATTTGATAAATATTACGTGATACTTAACATTTTAGTATCATATACGGCGAAAAAATATGAACATTTATTTTAACAAACTAATAGTATAAAATGGTAATAAAAGTTAGCATTTAAAAAGCTAATATGCGACTCAAAATCTTAAGAGAAACGTAATTTCATCTTTCATTTATATAATCAAATGTATTATTTTTATCAAAAATCAAACAAACAATATTAAATAACAAATTATTTACTTGAATTTGGTCATATATATACAAAAGAAAAATAGCCAATAATATGATCATCACTCATCTGCATATAAAAATGAAGAAATTAAATCAAAAGTGTTTCAAGAAAATGAATAATATGAAGAATGCAACAACAGTAAAAAAAAAAAAGAGAGAGAGAGAGAGAGGAAAGTTTAGTGTGTACATCATTGCAGAAGTATATAGAGAGAGGTTAGGAAGTTAACTTCACTCCAATTCAAAGATGAATTTGAAATTTAAATGCCATAATAGGTGATTACATTTAAAAGATTTTTTTTTGTTGTGTAATAATAACAAACTAAAAATCTGTAACAATCAAATAATTGTGCATTTGTTCATAATACAACTTATACTGACCTCTATTCCTCAGCCTATAGGAGACAAATAATCACCCGTAAAATAGTTTTAAAAACAAAAAAGAAAGAAGAGAGGGTGGTAGAAGAAAAGAAAAAAAGAATAAAGGGCAGGTCAGTGCATTTAAAAGATACTATTATCCTATTTCTATGTACTACGTAATATAAAAGAGATTTTAAGAAAATAGAACTCTACTTCAATTTAAATTTTATTTAAATTCAAATTCAAATATAATACGTATTTATTAAAAGAAGAACAATTTTTTATTTTTTCTTATCAATAATTTTTCAAATACAGTACATACTTATCTTATAATGTATATATTTGAATTAAGGAAAATATTTGAAATCAATAAGATTAATTCACATGTTATTTTCTTTAAAAAAAAAAAAATTCCCACTTTTTTTTCATCTTCTATCACTGTAACTAAGTTCTACCCACTACTACAATTTTATTTAGTTATTTATTTTATTATTATTATTATTATTATTATTATTATTATTATTTAGTACTGCTACTACCACGCCTATTTTAAAAAATAACTAAAAGTACTACTACGTAAGTGTGTACTACTATTATTAATATTAGTTATATTAATATTTTTATCTTTTTTTTCAAATTTATAAATATTTTTTAAAATTAAATGCATATTTATCATTATTATTATTATCATCAATAATTTTTATCTTTCCCTAATATGTAAATAAATTATATTTAAATATATTTTATAACATTTAAATTTTATAAGAGATAAGTTTGAAATAGTATATATCTATTAGAACTCTTTAATTATTAGTTTCTATTTTTTAGATAATGAAAATCTTTTTTGTAAATGGATAATTTATTCAAATTCAAATACTTAATTTTTCAATTCAAAATTTTTATTACAATATTTTTAACTTTGTCTTAAAATATTTTTTAATATTGTCTTAAAAATTATCACGTGGCTATTTCAATAGCTTGACGCGTGGCATCTTATCTTGCTTATGTTTTGCTTATATATATATATAGATTATCAAAAGCTATACATAAAACTTTTCTTTCAATACCGTAATATTTTGTTACTTTAGAAATAGATTCATAAACAAATCTTCAAGTGTGCCTACGATCTTCATCATACAAAAATGCTAGAATACGTTTTTGCATAACAAAATTACTATTTATCCAGTGACAAGTAATTGTTAAATAATCATTTTTGTTAACAGCACGATCAAGATCAGAATTAAAGCAATTCTACATGGAATATTTTTTAATAATGCAGATAAATAATAAATATATTGTGCATGGAGTCTAAAAATATCATGCCGAAAAGTACTTCTAGGAATACCTGTAAACATAGGATTATAAATTGCTTGAATATAATGAATAAAAACATTCGAAAGAGCAAAAGTGAAAGGCAAACAACCCACAACTATCATTTTCGCTATTACTTTCGGTCCTTCAATTATTATAATTCTTAACTAATTGACCGATTGTTGGGTTCAATCTAGTTTGTGTTGGCGCACCAACAGCCTTACCACCTTGTACAATAGCTAACTCTCTTGCGTGTCTATCTCTTAAATGTCTCATCAACGAATCTGTACACCCTTTATTGTCTCCGATTTTATGATCGTATATAATTTCATAAATATTGCATTGCACCTCAGTTTCTCCTTCTATTTTCGAAATTTTTTTTCATGCAATACTATTTTTTCTACGAGATCTTGCAGGGGGCGCGATGGAGAGAACGGGGAGGAAGATTAACCGATTCGGATCTAACATTAGCATTTTCGATTTTGGATGTCTCACCAATATTTTCATCATCTTCATCTAAATTAACCGCATGTACTCCATTCTCTTCTTCTATACCATAATTTTATTGAGCTTCTAAATAATCCATATCGTGAGCACCTACACCTATTTCTTTCTCAAAAGATTGACTACCTGGTATCAGAGGCACACTGGTATATCTAGTACTTGAACTACCTCTACCGAAACCGTCACTAATTCATTTTTTACTACCACTACTACTTTCGAAACAAAAAATTTTGACACTTTTATTGAGGTTGCTTATTTTATCCATATTATAAATTAAACTAAAAAATATTCAAAATACACAAAAATAATAAAAATAAATATTCAACAATTAATGCATTAATTAAAAATTAAAAGTAAGAGACGGAACGACAATACCAAATTTTGAAAGTATCTGAAAGTTGCGACTTTAGAAAACTTTCACTTGTATTTGTAATAGCAAAATTAAAAAATAAAAATTGAGCACTTTAGGAGATAATTAAAATTTTTGAGAGAGATTGAGAAAATGAGAGAACTTATTTTTGTGAAAAATGATTTGAAATTGTAGGGTATTTATAGCAAAATTTTTGAATTATTTTTTTTTAAAATAATTGAAATTCGGCCAAATGGCCGTTGGACCCCAAACGACATTATAGCCATTGGGCCAATGGTCCATTTGACCATTGGAAGCTGCCAATCCAACAAGTCCAAACATAAAAAAAAAAATTCTTTAATAAAACCGGATCGGTCCCGTCCGGGTAATCGATGGGCCTGGTCCGATTTTGTTACTGGGCCGATCTATCGGGCCTGTCAATTGAGATGGCCAAGCCCAAGACCGGCGGCCCAATAACTTGGAGGCCCACCGAGGTGGGTCAAACCGGGCCAGACTAAATTGGCCAGAACGAGCTAGCCCGACCCAGTTGATAGGTTTACTCAAGATTAGTATCATAAATGTAAGAACATCTTAGTATAACATCCGAAACTGAAATATAAATTTTGTCTCTAATCCAAAATGAAGATAAAGTAAGGAATATGATAAGATCTAAAATCCGCCCCGAACACTAGAGCATACCAGTACCTTAAATCTGATCAACCCTGCTTGTAACTCAATCGCCACGTACGCATAGTGTTCGAATTAAAATTTGTACTGAAAGGGTACTGTAGGGGTGAGTATAAACCACTTGTACTCGGTAGGTGTCATAGGCCAATTTAGCAAAGTAGAAAATAATATAAGTAAAGAAAATACTATGAGCAAGCAACCTACAAGTAGAAAAGTTTCCAAATGGTTGCTCACACCATCTCTGCTATATATATATATATATATATATATATATATATATATATATATATATATATATATATATATATGAAATACCATCACAAGGTGCAGACATACACAAATGTATATGTAGAAGCTAATTATACGTCAAGTAACACGTAAAAACAACACATGATATGCAAATGCAACGCGATGAATGATGAAGTGAAAAGTTAAAAGTTATTGCATGACTTTCTGTATAAACTTATCGAGCCTCAATGCTTCCAATATAAGACCCATGGGGGATTCACAATCCATATTCTATCTCAAGTTTCCCACCAATCTCAATCTCATGTCACAATCTACCCGACCGCCACATTCCTCGGTCTAGGCATTTTAAAAGTGTCTCATTTTTTAAAAAAATTAAGGTTTCTTAATGATATATATATATATATATATATATATATATATATATATATATATTACAAAACGAGGATAATATGCTCATAATCAAATCAGTACGAAGATCACCAATCCATTTAATACTTATATAGCCGAGCTCAGAAATCAACTTAATATGTCAACAATTCATGATATCAGTTCTAGTTTGACACAATTGGATTAAATATACACGTAACACATTATTAATATCCTATCAACCCAAAAATCAGGCATTTCTATCATGATAAGGGCAAACAATGCTTAAAAAGGTTTATACTATCAATCAATCTCCCACTCGGGTATCACATTAAAAATAAAGGCATTCAATTGAACAAATAAGGCCAATGATGTCAAATAAAGTCCTCACACGAGCAACACATAATATATAATATTGTACGTCAGTGATGATAAAATATAAGTCCCCGCTTGGACATCACACATTATATAATAGCTCAAAAAATAATGTTTATAGTCATTTTCCTCAGCCTATACCATGTTTTACTTATTTATTAACTACCCAATCCAGTCTAAATAAAATTAAGCAATAACCTACTTCGAAATATCAAATTCAAGCCTAATATTCTTTAGCATAGAGTTTTTTCATTTTGAACGGCCTCAAAATCAACTAAAACACACAAATACAACATCCCACGCATTAAAAGAAAGCTAATGATACTCATATCGATTATTTTTAAGTCAAATTAAAAACAGGTTCGAAAAGTGAGTTTGAAAATAAAAGGGGTAAAAATAAAATTTTTCTTTACAAACACATTCCTCAAGGTCATAGGAGTCTATAGTTGAAAGCCCATACGAAACAAGTTAAAAACAAGGTCTAAATTGAAGAAAAACTATTTTTAAGCTTGCAAAAAAAATTCTCAAAATTTCATTTTAAAATCAAGATTAAAGAGTATTTTGAAGATATAATTCAATGAAAGGAAATGAAAATAAGGTTTTGTAGCTTATTCAAGTTCAAATGGTGAAGAAAACTTCTAAAATTGGCCAAATCCCAAGCTTAAATGTTAAAAGTGCTAAAAAATTATCAAATAGGGTTTATATACCTGCGATATCTGCTTAAGCGGCTATTTGACCACTTAATTGGTTTGAAGTTCGCTAACGCAGCCAAGCCACTTAGGTTGGCCATCACTTAAGAGATCAAGTACCGCTAAAGAAGACACTGCTTAAGCGCTCCCTTATCGCTAAAACGTCTACCGCTTAAGTGGTACCTTGACCGCTTAAGCGACTGCACCAGCTATCAACAAGTATTAATTTTGTTCAAGCCAAAAATATTTCAAAGGGAACCTCGCGATTTGTTCAAGATCCCTCAGAAACAAGTCATATATGCTACCAGGATAATATCGACATTTCGGACTCAATGAAAATGTTAAATTTTTGAAAAAAGATCATTTTCAATAAATTAACCTCTGGGACCCCTTTAAGGCAAATTTTACTAGTTTTCAAATGAAGAATGAAAAAGTAAAGTAAAGGTTTCAAACCCGAACCAATCCTATTACTAACTCAAATTCGATATTTCAAATCTAATGAAACTTTCTAAATCACCATCTCAGACTTGAAATATCAAATACTGAACAAAGTCAACATAAGATTTTAAAAGCCTCAAACTCTCCCAAAAATCTCTTGAAGGCATTGAAAATCATGTCAATCAATCCCCACACTTCAAAATCAACATATAGCAACTATGGAGAAGGAAGAATTTTCACAAATTAGGTCATTACAACATCCACCAACAAGACTCTACTCCGTCCTTGAACGGATAGACATGAAAATGTAATAAATTGGTACACTACAAAAAAAAGTCAAATTGTGGGGGTTAATTTTGCAGTTTGCGGCGGGGGTTCCCAAAACCCCCGAAATATGAGATGTAACTCGTTAAAACCCCTGCAAAATATAATTGGAAACCCCCGAAATACGAGCCGCCACAAACGAGTTGCAACAATTTTTTTCTAAACCCCATAATTAATTTGCAGGGATTATTTTGCAGCGGTTACGACCCCGTAATTAATTTGTGACGGTTATTGACCCCGTTATTCTAAATTTAATTCATTTTATTATAAATTTTTATTTAAAACTTACGGGGGTTAAAACCTCCGCAATTGTTTTTTTTTTTTTTTAAAGTTAATAAGACCCATGAATTTTCAATAACTAATTATAGATTCTAATTTTAGCTCAAATTTAATTATTCCTTTAGGCATAACCTACAATCCAATATTTGTTCAATTCATATATCATTAATACAACAGAGTAATTAAACATTGTAATTGACAAACATATCAAAAATACATTGAACATTAAACTTAAAAAATTAAATTTTCAGCATTCACATATTCAAACTCTAAATTTTCAACAGTATCTTCAAATTCCAAAATCAAATTTAAACACAAAACCTTCAATATTCTAAGATTCACTCCAACCACACAATTACATCATCATAATTGAATATCCAAGACAATTTACAATGAAATTAACGAATATCATTAGGATCACTATCATCACGTGATCTCCTTGCATTCATGGGCGAAATGGGTTCACTAGCCGCATCACTTGCCTACATAAAAATTCAAAGTAAAAAAATCAATCGATAAACTTTCAGTCCTTATTATAGTCCTTATTATAAACAAGAAGTTAGACTAATCATCTGCATTATCAATGATAAAAAGCAAAGATAAAAAGAACACATTTTTCTAAGCATCTTCGGGGAGAAGAACACAAGATTTTGGAAGCTGGAAATAGATTTATTTCCTGTCTCAAATCATATAACACAAATCAACAGTCATTGCTGTTCCAAATTCGAAATAAAATGCACTATGTACTGAACAAAATAGAAATAAAAAGAATCCCTAGCATTTTAAGACATATAACCGTACAGTGTAATGTGATTTTCTTAATATCTACAGTACTAAGTGTTATATGAACCATACTACGATCAGCTTCAACCTGTATATTTCCTAAATCAGTAAAGCTAGAGGTTTTGTGACACACTCAAGTTGTAGTTCTATCAACGGCGGCTTATCCTCTCATGGAAGTATATGACAAAGAGGAGGCGTTGAGTTCATTATAGAGAAGGCGTCAAACTGAAACTACTCCTTCAATCAAAAGGAGTTTAATGAAACAAGTGAAGAGTTTAAGAAGATACAAACACATACCAACACTTTGAACGCAAAAGAAGCCCTAATACCACACCTTAAAATCCGCTAATAATCACTTCACAGCATGATAAGCAGGATCAAGGGTGCTTTCAACCACAAAGAGAAACTCCAAAGGACCACCATAAAGAGACGTGATCTGCACCATTCACAAAGGGAACATAAGCAGGCTATACATTTATCTGGACAAAGTGACAAAAAATGGAGCATGTAACTCAAGGTTTTCATGACACATCCAAAACAACATGAATATAAATTAGATACCAAATGGAGAGCTAAAATAGATTATAAGATCTCCTAGCTTACATAAGCAGCTAAAGCCCATCCAAAACCAAGTATTAAGACAATTATACATCCCTGAAGACACAAAGTCCCATAAAAACAAAAGAAAAATCGGTAAAGAAACAAGACATGAAAGTAGAAAAGTATGATAAGTATTACAGTTTTCTTACTGTCGGTAACAGACCAAATACTAATCACACGCTAATAGAAAGCAGAGCAGTTGAGCATATGGAAAGAGATTTATACATGTTAAACACAACACCAAATATTAATAAACAACTGCAAATTTATACATATTTTTCATTTGTCTTCAGGCATATCATGCCATTTTATTCCCATTCAGACAAAAGATATATAGCAGACAAGCTTAAATAGACAAAAGCCACTTGTTGCAGTCATTCGCAGTAAGGCCATATGCAATGTTCTGTTACAGCTGTGGAGTCATTGAAATGTGATGAGTGCTTATTAATTTCTTCAAAAACTTTCTCTTCTAAAAATGAGTTCCAAAAGAAAAATGTATCACAGAGTCGTGACAACACAAATAAGACCAATAATGAAGTAGCCCAGGTAGAATAAGCCTGGTAAGTTCGGAGTCCTGAGAACACAAATTAAGGATAAAGATTGGAAGTATCCGAGGTAGATACATACCAGAATAAGCAAATATAATATGTAAAAACCTCTTTGACGAAGCCCTTCTATGACATTCTCTGCAGTCCTGAACCTGATCATCAGATTAGATCCTCGTTCCTTCAGTGAATGCTTCAGATCTTCCAGCGCAAAAAGAAGTAACTCGACCATGTCATCAAAAAATCCTATGAAAATGACAACAGCGGACATAAAACAAGATACATGAGTACCTCACCTGACTTTTAACAAGTTTCTAAAAATTAAGACACATATATAAAAATTAATCACCAAGTAAGACACATATATAAAAATTAATAATGCCAAATATATCGACTTAGCAGGAGGCACACTAACTTACCATATTCTTTTTCCCCTTGCTCGGTTCCAATGGTGGACGTCTCTGCCAGATTAAGATCCTGACTCTATTAGTTATCAGATAAATGAAGCATACGGGATACAGTGCATCAGTGTAAAACCACTCAACAGTTCCACTTAGAGGATGTAACTGACAACGATGGAAGGCATTAACTACAAAAACATGTTCATCTTTGTGCCGATATTAGTAAATGGAGGCTTTTAGGCTATTGAGGAGCATAGTAATTTCATAAACCTGAAGCACAAATGCTTTATTAAGCATACACATATTCAACTACATATGTATAAGAAGTTTAAAGATGGAAGAACACATGATATGAACCTTGCAGAACATCTTGAAGACTGAAAACATAGCATCATCATCTGCCACCACTTCTGTGTGCTCATTTGCAACACCTAGTGCAGCTACATATGCAACCCACAACTTCTGCGTCAAACAGATACGCTCCTGCAGATGTACTAATGTTCAAAACCAAAAAATAAAAGTAACGTTTCAACAGCTACACCAAAAAAGAGAAAGAAACAATTTCTAGAAGGAATTTTACATAGAGAATCTGCTAATCAGTTTTCTGTATCTAGTCTAAAAGAAATCTTAACAGACTTAGAAGATGAAAGTAAAGGCCTTTGTCAACTAGTATTTACTAGTTGTATCTTATGGGTCAGATTAGAACACCTACAGCCTATTCCTTGTTTCCATACAATTGTCTACGTAAATTATGCAAGTGTAAGTTGAAAACCGAATTGAGTTTTTAGCCAACCTAATAGCCATTTAAGTACGATAGTAATGGAGGCAAATAGCGAAGGAAATTCTATTAATACTGTTATACGAATACAGTAGTTGCGATGACCCCAACAAATGTGTGGTGTTCGGTCCGTGTATGCTAACAGGTGAAACTCAAAGGCTGTTTCCAACTATGTTGCTCGGACTCTCAAAAATGTCACTACACCTGTATCGGTTTCTCAAAAACCATTAATCTTTTGACGGATCCGACACACACCTAACAACATGTTTGAGAGTCCGAACAACATAAGCTTCTGGGCACAAAAATCACCTTGATTGACTCTAGGTAATTATAGTTCTCAAGAGAGACTCACACTAGCCAAGCTTGAGCAACCAGGTAGTGACATAAATTCAAACACTGACAAGTAAAAAACTCTATGCTGAAACATGAATTACCTATATTCTTTTAGAAATCTGAACATTGTTATAATTGGAATTACCGAAGAATCCTGGCAGTCTTGAATAAAAGTAAGAGGCACCTACATCAGGAAAGAGTACCAAAGCTGCTTCAGGCATAGCACATACCTGCAGGAAAAATGAACATGAGAATATGTTGACATGAAGTTTGTGCTACTGGTTTATACATAGCAAACACCAACCAAGTTTGAAAGAGGGTAAGTATAACTTCCAAGGAAAAAATAAACTCTAAATTCAATTCCATATATACTAGCTAAAGCTCTTGAAGATTTACGGTCTGTAAGCTAATTTTCACCTAATTTTTATAAAATTATTCCACGTGAAGTTTAGATATTATTTCATTCCACAAAATGTAACGAGGTACATATCAAGTAAGTATCAGTTAGTGTGTTCAAATTTAAAAAGGATAGCAAGATAGCTATATTGAAGAATTGAATCCTATATTACTCAAGTCTAGCAAGTGAACACACTATCAGATTGAAGTGCTTAGGCGCTTTTGATTTGTACATATGAAGGTTCAACTGATGGATACATATATCGAACAAGGGCACTCACAAAATATGGGCGTAAATAGATAAATGGAACCACTTAATTATGCTAGAGAAGAAAAATAAAAGCATCATTGACAAATTGCAGATCAAAGACTGAACTTTTGAACCTTCATATTTCACTCTATTTCGTAGCAATCCTTCCCCCGAGAAATCAACCACTAGATGGCATAGCGAGAAAAGGGGGATGGGAGTTACCCCCGAGAATTCTCTCTCCAGCTTTTTTTTGTACTTTGATAACCGAGAAATTCATCTGGAGTCGGCCCTTTGGGCCAACCACAGCTCTCGAACCTCGGGGATAATGAACCTTCCCCTACCCTTATCCACTAAGTACTGGACTGACTTAGATTCACGCAATGACTAAACAACAAAAGTCCCTCAACCTCTGCTAATTGAGCTAATAGCTCTCTCTTGCTTATTGCACAATGAGGGCAAGCTAAATACTTTTCTCAACACAGAAAGAAAGCTAGAATAGAAGTTTCCGAAACAGAGACACGTTTTACAATTGTTGCAAAATCCAACCCAAAAGAACATGATTCATGGGTTTATCAATAATAAAGGAATATATAACAAGAAAAATGTCAAAAGAGTACTAATAGAGTGGTTCGATCTTTTGTTGCCTCTGCTATGAGCTTCAAGATACTCCTCATACGTCTGCAAAGGGAAATTTGAAATACAATGTACAGTAATATCTTAATCGCGGCAACATGATTTGTTGGTAGATCTAACAGCTACACAGAGAGATGAAGCTCGCTCGGCTGAAATCATCAACAAACTTTGAGAAAGTACAGAAGAGTTTCATCTTCTTAGCAAATACAAGAATCTTTTTAGATACATGACTACAAACTTGGAATGCACCAAAACAGTCCAAAAACAGTCCACAACTCAAGCACAAATTGTGAACCCAACAATTACACAACACGACCAACAATAACAGAAAGAAACTGCCAAGAATACAAGGTGTTTTGAATACCAAATCAGCCACCCAAACCATATTAACAACAGGAAGATGATCAACAGAAGATGAACAACAATATTATAAGAACAACAACAACACTACAAGTGATTATTACAATTTTGGAGTCCAGCGCAATTCCAAGGCTGGCCGACGGAGTCAATTTCGAGGGAATTGGTGTTAATTTTTTTTTTGGGGGGGCGGGGGGCGGGGGGAAGGGGAGGGTTGACGACAGAGAAGCTGATTTGGGGGGAAATGTGAGAGAGAGAGAGCGCGAGATTTTAGGGGAATGTAAGGTGTGAATTAAAAAAAGGAGAGAAAATTTTGGCGGAAAAACATAAGGGAAATTTTTTTAATGGTATACGCTATTTTTTATATTGACAACGGGGGTTTAAAATTCCCTAATTTATAGCGGGGGTTTAAACCCCGCAAATTTATAAATTTTAGCGACGATATTTTAATTCCTGCATTTCATATAATTTTACGGGGTTTAAAATAACCCTCGCAAAAAATCCGCCATAATTTTACACGTTTTTTGTAGTGGTAAGGCATTGAGGGTAGCTATGACATATGTCGGACTTAACCTCCTCAATAGGACGGTGTCTCCATTGAACCTTAACTATAGAAATATCTCTATAATGCAACCGTCTAACACCCCTGGCTAAAATAGACACTAGCTCCTCTATAAAGGTCAACCTCTCATCTAACTGAAACGATTCCTAGTGAAGCATATGAGACTTATCGGGAATAGACCCCAGAGCATAGTACATGAAAAACTAGATGAATGGTTGGAAAGTCTGGAGGTAATCATAAGCAACCCCTCCAACTTCCAGAAGAATCGCAAAAAGGCCAATGTACCTCAGGCTAACTTTCCTCATTTCCCAAACTTCATCACGTTTTTCATGGGGAATATACGAAGGAAGACTCAATTAATAATCCCAAAATTCAAGGCATAAATCCTACATTTGCATCACCCTTTTTGCCTACTATGGGGTGCCCAAATCCTATGTGAATCATCTAAACCCTGTCCAAAGACATACAAAGAAGGTTAGTACCACAGGGTCTAATCTCTGAAGTCTCAAACTAATCAATCGGATAAAAAATGCCTATCATACGAAGCCTAAAAAGGTGCCATATCAATACTCAGTGATAGCTGTTATTATAAGAAAAGTCCGCTAAGGTTAAATACTGATCCCACTGACCTCCAAAGTCCATGACGCATACGCAGAGCATATCCTCCAAAATCTGAATAACCCGCATCGATTGACCGTCGTCTGGGGGTGGAAAGTTGTGCTAAGATAAACCTGAGTACCCAACTCTTACTGAAATATCCTCAAGAAGATAAAAGTGAACAATGAGTCTCTATCTGAAATAATAAACACTGGTATGCCATGAAGACACACTATCTCATGAACATAGGGATGAGCCAACCTCTCGTCACTAACGAAAATTTGATTAGGGACGTAATGGGCTAATTTGGTCAGTCGATCCACGATGACCCAAATATTGTTTGAACTACAAAAAGTACAAGGTAACCCAATTACAAAGTTTACAGTGATCCGCTCCCACTTCTGCTCAAGAATGGATAATCTCTGAAGCAAACCATCTGATCTCAGATGCTAGACCTTTACCTACTGGCAATATAAGCAACATAATATAAAGTTTGTTACATCCTTCTTTATATCACCCCACAATTAATGTTTCTTTAAATCACAATATATGTTGGTCACTCCCTGATGGATAGAATATCTAAAACAATGTGTCTCCTCTAAAATCAATTGCACCCATCCACCAACTCTCTACAAACAAACTCGACCACTAATCCTCAAGACACCATTAAAATCTAGAGACACCACATTAGCCTTGCCACTCAACACCTTATCTTGAATTGTCCTCAAACTATCATCACTAAAATGGTGAGCTCAAATATACTTTATCAAGGAGAATCTAGTATCAACAAAGGTTAACACACATTCGAATATTAAAATATCAAGCCTAAGACTAAACCTCTAAGGGTAAAGGTTGTTCCTGGGTCAAGAGATGAGCTAAGCTCCCAGTACTAGTTGACTTTCAGCACAAGGTATTCACGACCATTTTAATCTTACACGAATGATAAAAAAATAGTGATATCATAATCCTTAAGCAACTCAAGCCAATGTTGTTGTCTCATATTGAGATCTCGATGATGGAAGAAGTATTGACTGCTATGATGATTCGAGAAAATTTCACAAGAAACTCTACACAAGTAATGTTGCCACAACCTCAACACAGCCACTATAATTACCAACTCCAAGCTATACAACACAATTTGCATCACTAAAAACCTCTCTAAAAAAATTATGTAAACTGAGCCCAAGTCATAGTAGGCAAACCCGAAGGACTACAATTGGATAAGGACCTTCACCAATCCCTAGCTACACCCATCAACTGATAGGTAGTATAACCAATTCTATGAGACTCAAGGGATCTAAGATTACTTAACTTCTTCTAGTAGTTAATAAGAAACTCTTCAACACCCTCGCCAATCGCTACACTAAACTTGGGAAGACAACAAATAAATCTCTTAAAACTCTTTTGATGATCAGAAGACATCACTCTATCTGAAGTAAATGGAGAAATAGTAAGTCTGATAGGCAATAAATCCATACACGAGAGTATCGTAAATGATTGTTGTACCTTGAAAGTAGGAATACCACAAGCAGAAGTTGGTACAAATGTCGAAACACCACTCGAAGTCTGAGGAATACCAGGTACACTCAAGGGAACACCCTCCAAGCAACTCAAACGGACAATTAACAAATGTTGAAGCACCGAGGTATAACTAAACTTTGTGGAACCTGAGTTGGCCTCACACCTCCTATTTGATAGTCATCTATGGCATATACAACCTCAGGCTCAAGAAAGGTCTCCCTAACACGTTCTCTGACAGGTGCAGATCCTCATACTCATTCTCTACCTTTGGATCAGCCACGACCCCTACCTCATTTTCTAATTAGGGGTCCCCTATTGGGTACCTTTTCAACATCCCTAACATCCATAGACCTAGTCCTTACCATCTACGTAGAAAATAAAGGAATATAAGATTATAATATTGGGCATGAATAATCCACACAACAAGAAATTAGTTAAGAGAAGTTTTTTCAAAAGATATCTTACAACCCCTCAAAGATAGATACAGACATCTACGACTGGTTCGCGAGACTCTACTAGACATCCTGCTCTTACATTTATCAGGAAGCTGAACCTAGCACTTTGATATCATTTTTTCATGAGCTAAAAATTAAGGCCATGATGACACTTATCGCGGCTTTGCCTTGATAAGTAAGCCAATTGCCAAAAAAAGTGCAAGATAATAAAGGAAATAATGCTAACAAGACTCCTTGAACGAAATCAAGTCAAAAATACATAATAAATAAAGAAAAACTGATGGAATGTCAAGCTCTCCAAGACTAGTGTCTCAAATATAAGAGAATATAAGTACAACATCCAAAATTGAAATACAAAATTTGTATCTGACCAAAATAAAGACAAAGTAAAGAATTAAAGAAGATTTGATCCGCCATGAATGCTAGAACATACTAATACCTCGAATCTGATCAACCCCACCCAAAACTCAACTGCCATACATAGTACTCGAACTGAGTTCTGCACTGAAAAGGAACAATAGGGGTTAGTACGGTCCACTTGTGCTCAATAAGTATCATAGGCCGACTAAGCAAAGTAGAAATTAATATAAGGAAAATACTATGAGCATGCAACCTGCAAGTAGAAAAATTTTCAAACTTAACATACACCATCTACACAAATAGTTCTAATGTTCATATATATATATATATCAAAAGGCACAGACATACACAAATGTATATATAGAAGCTAAAACACGTCAAATAACACATAAAAACAACACATGATATGTAAATGCAATGCAATGCAATCCAATAAATGATGAAGTGAATATGACATTCTGCATACACCTATCGAGCCTTAATTCTCCTAAAATAGGACCAACAGGGGGTTTATGATCGGTATACAATCTCAAGTTTTCACCAATCTCAATCATATGTTTCTATATACCCGATTGACAAATCCCTCGATCTAGGCATTTTAAAAGTGTCCCATATTCTTTCAAAAATTAGTGTTTCTCAATGATACCTATATCTCATGAATATGTAAGTATGAAATAAAGATAATATGCTCATAATCAAATCAATATAAAGGTCACTAACCCATTCAATACGTATATAGGTGAGCTCAAAAATCAAATCAATATGTGAATAATTCATAATACCAGTTCTAGTTTTGCATCGTTGGATTAAATAAACATATAAGACATCATTAAAATCCTACCAACCCAAAACTTGGACATTTCTATCATGATAACAAGATACAATACTCAAAAGACCTATACTATCAATTCAAGCCCCCACTCGGGCTTTCCATTAAGAATAAACACAATCAAATGCATAACTAATGCTAACAATATCAAATAAAGTCTCCACAAGAGGAACATGAAATATATAATATCACAAAAATGATAACAAAATATAAGCCCCCGCTCAGGCATCACACAATATATAATAGCTCCAAAAATAATTTCCATAGTCATTTCCTCAACTAATGACATGCTTTACTTATTCGCTAACTACCCATTTGAGTCTGAAGAAATGTAAGTTTACTAGGAGTTTTGGTCTAAGATCAATTTCTTAACTTTAAAAGTACCAAAAATAGGGAAATGAGCTTAAAACCCAAATAAACTGCTCGAAAATCAACCAATTGTTCCGACAAATCATAAATGACTTGTAGCCACTTTGGGAAGACAAGAAGTGTCAAAAATGCATGAAAATCAAGAAAATGACTTGGAGGGCCATTACAATATACACTTCTAAAATGACTTTCGTACTTGAGTCAATGGGTAGAAAGAACCCAAAAGCTTGAAAGGATGAGGTAATGGGTCCACACACCCTGAGCACATAATAACTTCTTTGGAAAACCACCTGGGTAGTTAAAAATGCTAACACCAATTGGATTGAAAAATAAGAAAATCTGCGTATACTTGTACATTAATTCTCCCGTAATGCCTAATTGTTGAGTAAATTTCAAATGCAAACATTAAATTGAAAGAAAAATAAGGAAAGCTTCATATCAATATTTTTTAGGGACACAAATTTTTATTTATTTATCATAAGAGACACAAGTCACCATTGGTTATAGTTTATTCACAACAATACACATACAAAAATATAAACATACATGCATGATATTTAACAATGCATGCATGCTGAGAAACATTATTGTTCTATGATACAAACTATGAAATCATTTCTCTTTACTACTTTAAAAACTACCGTGATAGCTATTATTTTGGGTACACAAAATCTTTATATTAGTTCAGTAAACTTCAACACAAGTTCAAGATTTTTCAAGAACACTTTTGAAGTTTTCCAACACCTTCAACACAAGATCAAAATGACCTTTCAAAGAAGTGTGTTATTCTGTATATTTTAAGAAAAATGGATGGATCAGAATAAGTTAAGTCCTCTAAATACATGGAGTGTTCTTAAGGAAATAATTCCCCTTAAGTACCCGAGGTTGCGGAATTTTCTTTCCAGGATAAAATGGCTTAACAATCCAACAGTAGTGGTACCTCAAACGATCGAATTCTCTTTGACCTCACTCAACATGAGATAATCACACAGAGTATTTTAGAAGATAAGAAGTGTTTTCAAGTGTAGAAAGTTCATTTTTCAAACCTAAGGAAAAAATGCAAGTTTATATAGCCATTAAGTATCCCTTCCGAAAGGTGGCAATGATTTATCAGAAAGGTGTGTTCGTTGGAACAGTTATGTTCGTCCATTCAAAACATTGTGTCTTTTTCTAAACAGTTACAACCATACGAAAATTCACCCCTTTTTCTGAAATAGTGTGTCATTTCCTCGAAGGGTTACATCCCTTCTGAGGTAGCATTTTGCATTTTTGAAGTTGTGTAGAAACAAAAACTGTTATATTTTTTCTTTGGAATTTTGAACTGGATTTTTCCTATGTTTCAAATAAATTTTATCTAAAAAATTAATCTCATTAATCATTTTCCAAATCAAAATCCAAATCTGAAGCCGAAGCCGAGCGAGCGACAACGATGACAGCGCGAGGCACCTCTTGGTTCTTGCCTCACTTACTATGTGGAGTAAGTGTTTCTTAATATAAAAACTTAAAAGTTTCATTCTCCCACCAATGTGGGAGAATTAGTAGACTTTCCTTCTTTTGTGAGTACACTTTCCATTTTAAGTGTTAGCTCAATTTTCCCCCCCACTTAGTTCTCTTCATTTTCCATTCACACTTTTAATCTTGAACCCAACAATCCCCCATATGAATGGAGAATGGCTATTTGCCATAAAACTTTACGAACAAGTATGTGATCATCAAGCAAAGACTGATTGCATCTGGATAAGTGAGTTTCCATTTGAACTTTCCGTAGTGAACATGTATCGGATGCACTCGGTCAATTGGTAGATTTGATATCTTTGAATCGTCGAGCTTTAATGTACACCTATACAACACATGTCACACAACCAACCTTTTGCCATATATGACTCTCATGATTTTTTTGTTTCATTCATGAACACATCCCGGTTTCATGAGAGCTTAGAGAATAGGCCTTTATTAATATTCTCCTTGAAGCAGCTTCCACTTCGCCCTAACATAGGTGATTTCTAAACATTCAATCTTATAGATTAAACTATTTGGTAAAATCTTCCAAATTTAGATAATTATTAAAATACCTCTCACCATAAGTCTTATCCTTGTTTACTAAACATTATCTATATTATGAGAATGGGTTGGGTAAATTGACAATGTTAAAACTGTCAGACACAACTTTGTTTGATCTCCTTGAACCTAGCTCTTGGAATCTCCAGTATGCTAGGTAGAGTTACCGACATGCTGACTTGTCCTAGGTTGTAACCCATTCCTTGGATGTTCTCTCAACTCCCTCTCTAGATAGGCCTTTTGTAAGTGGATCCAATATATTATCCTTTGACTTCACATAGTCAATAATGATAATTCAACTAGAGCGAAGTTCTTTAATGGTATTATGTCTCCATATTATGTGGTGAGATTTACCATTATACATCATGATCGTTTCCCTACCTATTGACACTTGGCTATTATAATATATACATACTGGTGTCATTAGTTTGGGCTAATAAGGAATATCTTCCAAGAAATTTTGGAGCCATTCTACTTCTTCACCAGCTTTATCCAATGCGATAAACTCAGATTCCATTGTGGAGAGAGTAATACATTCCCGTTTGGACGATTTCTAAGAGACTGCTCCTCCACTTATAGTAAATACATATCCACTAGTGGATTTTACTTTATTCGATCCGATGATCTAATTTGCATCACTATATCCTTCAAGTATTGTAGGATATTTATTATAATGCAAAGCATAGTCTTGAGTGTATTTAAGATACCCCAAAACTCTTTTCATTGTGATCCAATGAGTTTTATTGGGATTACTCGTGTACTGACTCAACTTACTAATAGTGCATGCTATGTATAGTCGTGTACAATTTATTATATACATTAAATATCTCAACACTCTTGTGTACTTCAACTGTGAGTCACTTTCACCTTCATTCTTTTGAAGTGCAAATCTCACGTCCAAAGGAGTCTTGGCAATACCAAATTCCATATACTTAAACTTTTCAAGTACATTTTTATTGTAATGAGACTGTGATAATGCCAACCTTTATGGAGTTCTATGGATTCTTATTCCTAAGATCACATCCGCAACTCCAAAGTCTTTCATATCAAACTTGCTCTCAAGCATTCATTTCATAGCATTTATGTAAAACACAGTATCCACAAACACAAAATAGTCCATAAGTGACATGCAAATACCCATAACAAGAAAAAAACAAAACGACACAAGGAAGCAAACACAAACTTAATGATAAAGAAGATATATAACTTGACACAAGGGAAATATGTAAAGTAGTAACTAAAGAGTTTATTAAACTCTAAAACCCCTAAAAAATATGTTAACAAGTACCAAGTTCTTACGATGATACAAAAGCGGAGTCCACCACTTAAGCACCAACGTTTCTAACAAACAAGCAATCATAAGAGATTCTACCCTTGAGTGCTATCCTAGTTACAAGTTTTGGTTTTGTGCCTCAAGGAGAGAGGACTTGGTGTTTCAAAAGTTCAAGACTTACAATAATCATCAACTAAAGAACTAAAGACCTAAACTAGTCTATTTATAGACTTATTATAAAAGTAAGGTGAAATGACCAAAAAGGCCCTTTAATGAATGGCTTCAAGTAGGCACCCTTAGAGTGCTATGTATGGACGGTTTTGGTGTCCATTTAGGTGCTTCTTTGAATTTCATTTGCATCCATCAAGTCTAGAGTCCAACATGCACTTGATTAAGTTCATATCCATGATTATTATTGTATCATCCTCTCCATCTTGAGAGGAATTTGCCCACAAATTCACGGCTTCACCTCTCTCAATTGGCCACTTCAAAAGAAACCACTCAAAATAGCCCACAAAATATGACATGGCACCAAAACAGTCCGCAAAGAACATGAGGAACACGGGATCTCATCAACACAAGTCTCAGCTGACTTCATCATTTTGAACCTCGACTTTCTCTCCATCATAAGATGTTTCTTCAATCTCATCCATTTCAATTCCCATATCTCCACTTGGTGGTAGGTTCCTTGTTGGTCCCATTGACTAACTCTTTCTCCATACCCTCGGTATCCCCTTTGATCCGTATGTCTTCCTTTAAACTCTTCTTCCATCATATAAGGCTCATCATAGACTCCATATCCTCCGTGTTCCTCTCTACCATATACCTCTACGTGGATGTCTCGGCTTTGGAAAAATGGAGCTTTGATTGAGAGGATTGATTTGGTGAAGTGGATCTTCGGTTATGAAGCTTGGACGGGAGAGTTCAGTTTTGGAGCTTGGATAGGAGAGTTCGGTTTTAGAGCTTGGATAGGAGAATTTGGTTTTGGTGGAGGAATTTGGCTTCCAAGTCCTTCTTGTTGGACTTGATCAATTTGCAGAGGAGGTGGCCAACTTAGGTCTCGATTTTGAGGATAATTAGAAACTTAGCTTATGGCATTTTGTGGTGGTCTTGGAGGATTGATCATTGTATGTAAAGTTTTGGGAGTAGAAGCATGACATTTTGTTCGACTCTCCAAACGATCCAACTTCTCACCAAATGATGTCATATTCGACCCTAAACTATCAAGACTCGCATTCATTCTAGCCACTTCATGGAAAGAGTTTCAATCCCAGCCAAAATAACACTAAGAGCATTGTTATCCATTGTAGCCAAAAGTTACCTACAAAACACAAATAAGTTAGTTGTACAAAGGGGTAACATGGCAACCTTTGATTAGTTGCGGATAGTGACATGGAAGCCTTGGAATGATTGTGGAATTTAAATTTTTTAGTGTTTTTCCAACTTGTGAAAGAGTAAATTCGGTTTTGGAGGGGAAATACACAAGTTTTAGAGACTTTTACACATTCAAAATAGGTTGACTTTCTTTGCATCTTTTGGGCAAAATACCCTTTTGAAGGGTGGTTGACTCTTTCCTTTTTTGGTTAGTCTTGAAAAGTCCCCTAACTCCCTTTTGGTAACTAGTATTTTGAAAGCCCTCTTTGTCCCTTACTACTTTGATATAGTCTTGGAACTTGTTTCAAGAAAAAAAAGAAGACTACACTCTTCCACTTGGTCTTAAGATCAAATACTACTTATTGAAGGTTCTTCTTGTCTCAAGATATGAAGATTGGCCAAGAACACCAAGAACCTTCAACAAGATTTGAAGACCAAGATTCAAGTTGAACCTCCTAACAAAAACACCTCTTTCAAAAAAAATACACAACCACAATACCAACAACACACCTTTAAACATTCAAATTTTGAATCCACCACAACAACACCAACAACAATTCGGCCCAACTTTTGAATCCGCACAACAACAACACAAATAGGAGTTCAACTTATATCTTGACTCTATTAATGTTAAGAAAGAACAAACCAACACTAATAAAACTCAAGACTCACGAAATATACCTATATCTAGACTCAAAGAACAAATCTCGGCCAAGACAACAACAAGAACAACAACTTTCTCAGCCAAGAATGCCAAACTCAAGAAAACAACTCTTTTTGTGAGATTTTCGACCTTAGACACCTCTTCTAGTGTTAGGAAACAAAGATCTAACACTAGAATACACAAAACACACAAAAATCACAAGAAAACTAGGCTTCAAATTTTGGCCTAAACACAAAAATGCGGACAAATTACTATTTTGAGTTTTTCAAATTTTTTTCAATATTTTTCTTTATTTTTGAGTGAACAAACCCAAGATTGATCTCGTGGGAACTAAATCAATGATGGATCTGATACCAAATGATAACACAAAGTATCCACAAGCATAAAATAGTCCACAAGTGACCCACAAATACCCATAACAAGTAAGACACAAAACGATACAAGGAAGGAAACACAAACTTAATGATAAAGAAGATAGATAACTTGACACAAGGGAAACATGTAAACTTTAGTGTCCATTTAGGTGCTTCTTTGTATTTCATTTGCATCCACGAAGTCTCGGGTCTAACATGCACTTTCTTAAGTTCATATCCATGATTATTCTTGTATCAATTTATGTCAGAAATATCTCTACTGTTGATCAACATATCATCCATATATAAACAAACAATGAGCTTATGATTTGGAGTGTCTTTAATGTAAACACATTTATCACATTCATTTATCTTAAACCCGTTTGCCAATATGGTTTGGTCAAACTTTGCATGCCACTATTTAGGTGCTTATTTTAGTCCATAAAGTGACTTAACAAGTTTACACGCCTTATTTTGTTTTCCTAGAATCACGAAACCCTCAGGTTGTTCCATGTAAATTTCTTCCTTCAATTCTCCATTTAGGAATGCTGTTCACATCCATTTGATAGATTTCAAGATCATATACTGCCTCTAAGGCAATTAACATCCGAATTGACGTTATCCTCATTACAGGCAAGTATGTACCAAAGTAATTAAGGCCTTTTTTGTTTAAAGCCTTTTACTACAAGTCTTGCCTTGTATTTTCCAATAGTACTATCCGCTTTCATTTTACTTTTGAAGATCCATTTAGAACCTTAAGGTTTATTTTCTTAAAGAAGATCAACCAACTCCCACGTATGATTGCTTAAGATTTAATAATCTCACTATTACTTACCTCTTTAAAAAAGGATAAGTCTGAAGATGTCACCACTTCTTTAAATGTATGAGGCTAATTTTCTAATAAAATATTACAAAATCCGATCTAAATGAAGTTGACGTTCTTTGACATGTACTACATCTTGGATTCTCATCATTATGTATATCCCCACTTTGTTTATCTCGAGGTCATTTAGACCCTCCACTAGACTGTTCATGTCTAGTTTTATATGGATAAATATGTTTAAAGAATTTAGAATTATTTGATTTAATACCAGTATGTTAGGATTTATGAACCAAAAATCAACATGCTTTATTACTTTTAACATATCCTATGAACATGCGGTCCACTGTTTTAGGTCCTATATCATTTTAGGCATTGGAACTTGGACTTTCGCTAGACACCCCCACACTTTGAAATATTTCAATTTGGGTTTCCTTCCTTTCCATTTTTCATATGGAATTGATTGTGTCTTACTATAGGGCACTCTATTGAGTATTCGGTTAGCTGTAAAGATAGCTTCCCCCACAAGTTTTGTGCTAAACCTGATCTTATTAGTAAGACATTTATCATTTCCATTAACATTTGATTTTTTATTTTCACAGTTCCATTAGATTAAGGTGAATATAGAGCCGTAGTTTGATGGATAATTCCATTATCTACACATATTTTTGCAAAGGGAGATTCATATTCTCTACCCCTATCACTTCTTATCATTATCTTTTTCTCTAACTAATTTTTAACTACTGTTTTATATTGCCTAAATGCATCTATTGCTTCATCCTTATTGTTTAGCAAATAGACATAACAGTACCTAGTGCAATCGTCAATAAAAGTTATAAAATACTTTTTGCCACCACAAGATGGTGTTGACTTCATATCACAAATATCAGTGTGGATTAGGTCTAAGGGATTGGAATTCCTTTCAACGGACTTATACGGATGCTTAGCATACTTTGATTCCACTCATATTTGATATTTTGATTTATTGCACTCAAAGTTTGGCAAAACTTCTAAGTTACTTAGTTTTTGCAATATTTTGCAATTGACATATCCTAATCGTTCATGCCACAAATTATTAGACTTAAGAAAGTAAGAAGAAACTAAACTTTTAGTGATTTTAACATTCATTACATTCATTTTGAATACGCCCAAGGTGAGGTAGCCTTTTCCTATGTACACTTCTCCTTTACTAAGTACATTTTTCTAGAAATAAATACATATTTGAATCCATTTTATTCAAGAAATGATATAGAAATCAAGTTCTTCCATAACTCCGGTACATATAGGAAATTGTTCAAAGTCAACACTTTGCCTGATGTCATTTTCAGGCAGACCTTTTTTGTTCCTTCAACTTTTGCAGTTGCAGAGTTTACCATATAGATTTTCTCTTTGTATTGAGCTGGAGCAAATGCAACAAACAACTCTTCATTTGCACAAACATGGCGGATGGCATCAGAATCCATCCACCATTCTCGCGGATTTCCCACCAAGTTGCATTCAGATAGCATGACACACAAATCATCTATTTCTTTCTTCGATTCAGCCATATTTGCTTAGACCTTTTTTTTGCCTTTCTTTGGGACATGATAATTTGTTGACTAGTGGCCAATCTTGCCATAATTAAAGAAATTCTCCTTGAATTTCATCTTAGGTTGATTACTTTCTTGTCCAGCTTTCTTCCACTTTTCAAGTTGTTGTGGTTGTCTTCAACAATGTTTGCTTCATTCATTGTAGAGTTTACTTTCGACCTTCTTTTAACAGCTTTGTTTCTTATTCAATGTGCTATCTCAGTATGTGATCTTTGACTGTCATCGTCTTTCGTTTATGTTTCAAGTAGTTATTGAAGTCCATCCACATAGGTGGCAACTTCTCTATTATTGTCGCGACTTGAAACACCTTATTCACAACCAAACATACAATAAAGTTCATGTGAACAATAAGAATATTTTAACATATTCAACTAAGGTATTTACTAAACTCATACCTTCCGCAAGGAGATCATGGATGATAACTTGCAGTTCCTGTACTTGAGATACAACAGACTTGCTATCACTTATTTTAAACTCAAGGAATCTTCCAACAAAGAAATTCTTGGTTCCAGCAACCTCAGTCTTGTATTTTCTTTCCATCACACTCTACAACTCTTTTGACATTTTTATTCCACTAACACATTGTATTGGTCATCTTGGAGGCCACTTAAAATGTAACTCCTGCATAGTAAATCAGAGTATTTCCACACCTCCATAACGACAAATTTCTCTTGGTCTGAAGTTCCTTCGAGCACTTTTGGATCTTCTTCAGATGTAAAACTTTGAAGACACAATGTTGTAAGGTAGAACAACATCTTCTATTGCCACCTTTTAAAATCAACACCCATAAATTTTTTGGGTTTCTCCGCTGGTGTCGTTGCCTGAGGAGCTCTCGTATGACTCATTATGGAAACATTATTTGATTCCACACTCGTCCCAGCATAGTTCACACGATTGTTAGTAGTCATTTTCCTATCACAAAAAGACAGTCAACTTTAGTTTATCGAAATACTGCTAATAAAGTTGTATCAACTTTAAACACCCCTTGTTTCAAGTTTAGCGATGAAGTTTTTATGACTTTCAATTGTTAACCGAGTGACCTTTAACTTCTAAAGAAATTTTTATGACTTCAAATTACTTGTTTAGTTCAAACAGAGTAGAAATCGTGAAGTTTTAATCTCCAGAAGCCAAACAATACAGATTCTAGTTTATTTCCTTAAGATTGTTGTTTCGGGTACACAAAATTTGTATAAACTTCAATACAAGTTCAAGAATTTTCAAGAACACTTTTGAATTTTTCTAGTACCTTCAACACAATATTAAAATAACTTTTCAAAGAAGTGCATTATTCTGTATTTTTTAAGAAAAATAGATGAATCAGAACAACCCAAGTCCTCTAAATTCATTGAGTGTCCTTAAGAAAATAATTTCCCTCAAGTACCTGAGTTTGCGGAATTTTCCTTGCAGGATAAAATGGCTTAACAAACCGACAATAGCGGTACCTCAAAAGATTTGTTCTCTTTGAACTCATTCAACGGGAGATGATTGTAATACCCCAAACTTTCTATAAGCCTAATTTTATCTCTAGAAGATTAAGGGTTGACTTCCTAAGAAAATATTATTTAAATCATATAGATTTTTCCTAATTTTGACTTTTATCGTGTGGGAAATTGAATTATCATTCCAACGATACCCATTTCGCCAAAATCTGATGTCGGGGTAGAAAGTTATGGCCAAATTACAGAAAGCAGTTTGAATCGCCCAAGCACGATGGAAAGGGCCGACGGACATTCGTCCAAACCGTCACAGTTAAGGTAGTGAGACTAACTTCTGGCCAAGCATGATGGAAAGGGTTAACAGACCATCGAGCTAGCGATGGACCGTGGCCTAAACCGTCGTATTGGGGGCAGTGAGACCACATTCTGGCCAAGTACGATGGGATGGACCGACGGACCATTGAGCCAACGATGGACCGTCGTCCATGCCATCGCACACTTTCGTTCAGTGATTTAAAGCCTTTTTAAAAGGACTTTTTGGTCTTTTTTCATTCTTTTAACACCTAGATATATCAAAACGAAGCATAGAACTTCATATTCATCCAAAACATCAAAACTAGGGTTTTCTCTCAAGATTAACCCTCAAGAGCAAGACCAATTCATTCTCTAAGATTTCACCATAGTTCTTACAAATTGGGTTAAGATTCAAGGTTCCCAAGTCAAAATCTTCAAGAACCCTCACTCAAGAGTACCAAAAAGAGTCTCAAGCAAGCTTGTTCATCTAAATTCATAATCTAAGGTATGTGGGGTTTGAGCAAGGGTAACTATTTCGCCTTTGTGGCCAAAGACTTATTTTAAATACAAATTTTTCTACGAATTATGAGATTTTCTATGAAATTGAAGTTAGGGTTTATACCTATTATTATTGTTTGCAAGATTTTGAGATTTCCTATGGATTTAAGGTTGAATTACATGATTTTATTTATATTTCCATGCCTATTTATGAATTTTCCAGATTGTAAGATGATTATGAATGTTTTGTTATCAAGCATGAATTTTGAGACGAAATCATGAGATTCATATTATGAGTTTTTTTTTCCCAATATCTTAATTGAGATGACTGTAAGATTTTTAAGATGATGGTTTAGCATGAAGTTTAAATATGTTTATGATGCATTAAAGCTTTATATTTTGAGTCCTAAGTACAAGTGATAAGTTTATAAAGAGATTATGATCTCAAATTTTGTTGACAACTTTTGATAAGTACTTTCAAAAGCTAAGATAGGAATATATACTACTTATGATTTAAAGCTAAGAGAAGCATAATTTGGTCTTCATTATAGACCCTTGAGTTATTTTAATGTGGATTTCCTAAAAGTTCTGAGCCTAAGTATGGGAGTAATATTTAGCACCGAGTTGGGTATGATTCTTAGGTCTCATACCTCAGAACTATGTACCACCATAGGATTCAGATTTATGGGCCCAAGGCTGAGATAGAGATCACAAAAGTTAAGGTTCTATTCTGATGGCAAGGGTAGAACATCTCTCCCCAATATGGGCAAGACATTGGACTCCATGTCAGCTCACATGGTTTATATCAGTTAGAAGAAACTCCCAAGTTTCCAACGAGTCCTAAAGTTCCCTAAGTCCCAAAGACGTCATCACTTCTTTGAATGTATGAGGCTAATTTTCTAAGAGAAATGTTACAAAATCTGATCTAAACGAAGTTGCCGTTCTTTGACATGTACTACATCTTGGATTCTCATCATTATGTACATCCCCACTTGGTTTATCTCGAGGTCATTTAGACCCTCCACTAGACTGTTCATATCTAGTTTTATACGAATAAATATGTTTAAAGAATTTAGAATTATCTGATTTAATACCAATATGTTAGGATTTATGAACCAAAAATCCACATGCTTTATTACTTTTAACATATCCTATGAACATGCAGTCCACTATCTTAGGTCCTATATAATTTTAGGTATTGGAACTTGGACTTTCTCTAGACACCCCCATACTTTGAAATATTTCAATTTGGGTTTCCTTCCTTTCCATTTTTCATATGGAATTAATTGTTTCTTACTATAGGTCACTCAATTAAGTATTCGGTTAGCTGTAAAGATAGCATCCCCCACTAGTTTTGTGCTAAACCTGATCTTACTAGTAAGACATTTATCATTTCCTTTAAGGTTTGGTTTTTTCTTTCCGCAGTTCCATTAGATTGAGATGAATACGGAGCCGTAGTTTGATGGATAATTCCATTATCTACACATATTTTCGCAAAGGGAGATTCATATTCTCTACCCCTATCACTTCTTATCATTTTTATTTTTTTCTCTAACTAATTTTTAACTACTATTTTATATTGCCTATATTCATCTATTGCTTCATCCTTATTGTTTAGCAAATAGACATAACAGTACCTAGTGCAATCGTCAATAAAAGTTATAAAATACTTTTTGCCACCACAAGATGGTGTTGACTTCATATCACAAATATCAGTGTGGATTAGGTCTAAGGGATTGGAATTCCTTTCAACGGACTTATACGGATGCTTAGCATACTTTGATTCCACTCATATTTTATATTTTGATTTATTGCACTCAAAGTTTGACAAAACTTCTAAGTTACTTAGTTTTTGCAATATTTTGCAATTGACATATCCTAATCGTTCATGCCACAAATCATTAGACTCAAGCAAGTAAGAAGAAACTAAACTTTTATTGATTTTAACATTCATTACATTCATTTTGAATACGCCCTAGGTGAGGTAGCCTTTTCCTATGTACACTTCTCCTTTACTAAGTACATTTTTCTAGAAATAAATACATATTTGAATCCATATTTTTCAAGAAGTGATATAGAAATCAAGTTCTTCCATAACTCCAGTACATATAGGAAATTGTTCAAAGTCAACACATTGCCTGATGTCATTTTCAGGCAGACCTCTTTTGTTCCTTCAACTTTTGCAGTTGAAGAGTTTACCATATAGATTTTCTCTTTGTCTTGAGCCGGAGCAAATGTAGAAAACAACTCCTCATTTGCACAAACATGGCGGATGGCATCAGAATTCATCCATCATTCTCGAGGATTTCCTACTAAGTAGCATTCAGACAGCATGGCACACAGATCATCTATTTCTTTCTTGGATTCATCCATATTTGCTTGGACCTTTTTTTTGCCTTTCTTTGGGACATGATAATTTGTTGACTTGTGGTCAATGTTGCCATAATTAAAGAAATTCTCTTTGAATTTCTTCTTAGGTTGATTACTTTCTTGTCCAGCTTTCTTCCTCTTGTCGAGTTGTTGTGGTTGTCTTCTACAATGTTTGCTTCATTCATTGTAGAATTTACTTTCGACCTTCTTTTAGCGGCTTTGTTGTCTTATTCAATGTGCTATCTCAGTATGTGATCTTTGACTGTCATCGCCTTTCGTTTATGTTTCAAGTAGTTATTGAAGTCCATCCACATAGGTGGTAACTTCTCTATTATTGTCGTGACTCGAAACACCTCATTCGCAACCAAACATACAATAAAGTTCATGTGAACAATAAGAATATTGTAAACATATTCAACTAAGGTATTTACTAAACTCATACCTTTCGCAAGGAGATCATGGATGATAACTTGCAGTTCCTGTGCTTGAGATACAACAGACTTGCTGTCAATTATTTTAAACTCAAGGAATCTTCCAACAAAAAATTCTTGGTTCCAACATCCTCAGTCTTGTATTTTCTTTCTATCACACTCCACAACTCTTTTGACATTTTTATTCCACTAACACGTTGTATTGGTTATCTTGGAGGCCACTTAAAATGTAATTCCTGCATAGTAAATCAGAGTATTCCCACACCTCCATAACGACAAATTTCTCTTGGTCTGAAGTTCCTTCAAACACTTCTGGAGCTTCTTCAGATGTAAAAATTTGAAGACACAATGTTGTAAGGTAGAACAACATCTTCTATTGCTACCTTTTAAAATCAACACTCGTAAATTTTTTGGGTTTCTCCGCTGGTGTCGTTGCCTGAGGAGCTCTCGTATGACTCATTATGGAAACATTATTTGATTCCACACTCGTCCCAGCATAGTTCACACGATTGTTAGTAGTCATTTTCCTATCACAAAAAGACAGTCAACTTTAGTTTATCGAAATACTGCTAATAAAGTTGTATCAACTTTAAACACCCCTTGTTTCAAGTTTAGCGATGAAGTTTTTATGACTTTCAATTGTTAACCGAGTGACCTTTAACTTCTAAAGAAATTTTTATGACTTCAAATTACTTGTTTAGTTCAAACAGAGTAGAAATCGTGAAGTTTTAATCTCCAGAAGCCAAACAATACAGATTCTAGTTTAGTTTCTTGAGATTGTTGTTTAGGGTACACAAAATTTGTATAAACTTCAATACAAGTTCAAGAATTTTAAAGAACACTTTTGAATTTTTCTAATACCTTCAACACAAGATTAAAATAACTTTTCAAAGAAGTGTATTATTAGATGAATCAGAATAACCCAAGTCCTCCAAATTCATTGAGTGCCCTTAAAAAAATAATTTCCCTCAACTACATGAGTTTGCGGAATTTTCCTTCCAGGATAAAATAGCTTAACAACCCGACAATAGCGGTACCTCAAAAGATTTGTTCTCTTCGAACTCATTCAACGGGAGATGATTGTAATACCCCAAACTTTCTATAAGCCTAATTTCGTCTCTAGAACATTATGGGTTGACTTTCTAAGAAAATATTATTTAAATCATATAGATTTTTCCTAATTTTGACTTTTATCGTGTGATAAATTAAATTATCATTCCAACAATACCCATTTTGCAGAAATCTGATGTCGGGGTAGAAAGTTATGGCCAAATTACAGAAAATAGTTTGAATCGCCCAAGCACGACGGAAAGGACGATGGACATTCGCTCAAACTGTCGCAGCTGAGGTAGTGAAATCAATTTCTGGCCAAGCACGACCGAAAGGGTCAACAGAACATCGAGCTAGTGATGGATCGTTGCCTAAACCGTCGCATTGGGGGCAGTGAGACCATATTCTGGCCAAGTACGATGGGATGGACCGACGAACCATTGAGCCAACGACGAAACATCGTCCATGCCATCGCACACTTCCGTTCAGTGATTTAAAGCCTTTTTAAAAGGACTTTTTGGTCTTTTTCCATTCTTTTAACACCTAGATATATCAAAACGAAACATAGAACTTCATATTCATCCAAAGCATCAAAACTAGGGTTTTCTCTCAAAATTAACCCTCAAGAGCAAGACCCAATTCCTTCTCTAATATTTCACCATAGTTCTTACAAATTGGGTTAAGATTCAAGGTTTCCAAGTTAAAATCTTCAAGAACCCTCACTCAAGAGTACCAAAAAGAGTCTCAAGCAAGCTTGTTCATCTAAATTCATAATCCAAGGTATGTGGGATTTGAGCAAGGGTAACTATTTCGCCCTTGTGCCCAGAGACTTATTTTAAATACAAATTTCTACAAATTATGAGATTTTTCATAAAATTAAAGTTAGGGTTTATACCCATTATTATTGTTTGCAAGATTTTGAGATTTCCTATGGATTTAAGGTTGAATAACATGATTTTATTTATATTTCCATGCCTATTTATGAATTTTCCAGATTTTAAGATGATTATGAATGTTTTGTTATCAAGCATGAATTTTGATATGATGAAATCATGAGATTCATATTATGAATTTTTTTCCCAATATCTTAATTGAGATGATTGTAAGATTTTTAAGATGATGGTTGAGAATGAAGTTTAAATATGTTTATGATGCATTAAAGCTTTATATTTTGAGTCCTAAGTACAAGTGATAAGTTTATAAGGATATTATGATCTCAAATTTATTTGACAACTTTTGATAAGTACTTTCAAAAACTAAGATAGGAATCCATACTACTTATGATTTAAAGCTAAGAGAAGCATCATTTGGTCTTCATTATATACCCTTGAGTTATTTTAAAGTGGATTTCCTAAAAGTTCTGAGCCTAAGTATGGGAGTAATATTTAGCACCGAGTTGGGTATGATTCCAAGGTCTCATACCTCAGTACTATGTACCACCATAGGATTGAGATTTATGCAAGGCTGAGATAGAGATCACAAAAGCTAAGGTTCTATTCTGATGGCATGGGTAGAACAGTTCTCCCCAATGTGGGCAAGACATTGGACTCCATGTTAGCTCACATGGTTTATATCGGTTAGAATAAACTCCCAAGTTTCCAAAGAGTCATAAAGTTCCCTAAGTCTCAAAGACGTCATCACTTCTTTAAATGTATGAGGCTAATTTTCTAAGAGAAATGTTACAAAATTTGATCTAAATAAAGTTGACGTTCTTTGACATGTACTACATCTTGGATTCTCATCATTATGTACATCCCCATTTGGTTTATATCGAGGTCATTTAGACCCCCACTAGACTGCTCATATCTAGTTTTATACGGATAAATATGTTTAAAGAATTCAGAATTATCTGATTTAATACCAGTATGTTAGGATTTATGAACCAAAAATCCACATGCTTTATTACTTTTAACATATCCTATGAACAAGCAGTCCACTTTCTTAGGTCCTATATCATTTTAGGCATTGAAACTTGGACTTTTGCTAGACACCCCCACACTTTGAAATATTTCAATTTGGGTTTCCTTCCTTTCCATTTTTCATATGGAATTGATTGTGTCTTACTATAGGGCACTCTATTGAGCATTCGGTTAGCTATAAAGATAGCTTCCCTCACAAGTTTTGTGCTAAACCTGATCTTATTAGTAAGACATTTATCATTTCCATTAACATTTGGTTTTTTATTTTCGCAGTTCCATTAGATTAAGGTGAATATAGAGCCGTAGTTTGATGGATAATTCCATTATCTACACATATTTTTGAAAAGGGAGATTCATATTGTCTACCCCTATCACTTCTTATCATTTTGATTTTTTTCTCTAACTAATTTTTAACTACTGTTTTATATTGCCTAAATGCATCTATTGCTTCATCCTTATTGTTTAGCAAATAGACATAACAGTACCTAGTGCAATCGTCAATAAAAGTTATAAAATACTTTTTCCCACCACAAGATGGTGTTGACTTCATATCACAAATATCAGTGTGGATTAGGTCTAAGGGATTGAAATTCCTTTCAACGGAATTATACGGATGCTTAGTATACTTTGATTCCACTCATATTTGATATTTTGATTTATTGCACTCAAAGTTTGACAAAACTTCTAAGTTACTTAGTTTTTGCAATATTTTGCAATTGACATATCCTAATCGTTCATGCCACAAATCATTAGACTCAAGCAAGTAAGAAGAAACTAATCTTTTATTGATTTTAAAATTCATTACAGTCATTTTGAATACGCCCTAGGTGAGGTAGCCTTTTCCTATGTACACTTCTCCTTTACTAAGTACATTTTTCTAGAAATAAATACATATTTGAATCCATATTTTTCAAGAAGTGATATAGAAATCAAGTTCTTCCATAACTCCGGTACATATAGGAAATTGTTTAAAGTCAACACTTTGCCTGATGTCATTTTCACGCAGACCTTTTTTGTTCCTTCAACTTTTGCAGTTGAAGAGTTTACCATATAGATTTTCTCTTTGTCTTGAGCCGGAGCCAAAGCAACAAACAACTCCTCATTTGCACAAACATGGCGGATGGCATCAGAATCCATCCACCATTCTCGAGGATTTCCCACCAAGTTGCATTCAGACAACATGGCACACAAATCATCTATTTTTTTCTTGGATTCAGCCATATTTGCTTGGACCTTTTTTTTTGCCTTTCTTTGGGACATGATAATTTGTTGACTTGTGGTCAATGTTGCCATAATTAAAGAAATTCTCCTTGAATTTCATCTTAGGTTGATTAATTTCTTGTCCTGCTTTCTTCCACTTTTCGAGTTGTTGTGGTTATCTTCTACAATTTTTGCTTCATTCATTGTAGAATTTACTTTTGACCTTCTTTTTGCAGCTTTGTTGTCTTATTCAATGTGCTATCTCAGTATGTGATCTTTGACTGTCATCGCCTTTCGTTTATGTTTCAAGTAGTTATTGAAGTCCATCCACATAGGTGGCAACTTCTCTATTATTGTCACGACTTAAAACACCTCGTTCGCAACCAAACATATAATAAAGTTCATGTGAACAATAAAAATATTTTTAACATATTCAACTAAGTTATTTACTAAACTCATACCTTCCGCAAGGAGATCATGGATGATAACTTGCAGTTTCTGTACTTGAGATACAACAGACTTGCTGTCAATTATTTTAAACTCAAGGAATATTCCAACAAAGAAATTCTTGGTTCCAGCATCCTCAGTCTTGTATTTTCTTTCCAGCACACTCCACAACTCTTTTAACATTTTTATTCCACTATACATGTTGTATTGGTCATCTTGGAGGCCACTTAAAATGTAATTCCTGCATAGTAAATCAGAGTATTTCCACATCTCCATAACGACAAATTTCTCTTGGTCTAAAGTTCCTTAGAGCACTTCTGGAGATTCTTCAGATGTAAAACGTTGAATACGCAATGTTGTAAGGTAGAACAACATCTTCTATTGCCATCTTTTAAAATCAACACCCGTAATTTTTTGGGTTTCTTTGCTGGTGTCGTTGCTTGAGGAGCACTTGTATGACTCATTATGGCAACAGTAGTTGCTGCCACACTCATCCCAGAATCGTTCACATGATAGTCCGTAGTCATTTTCCTATCACAAAAAGACAGTCAACTTTAGTTTATCGAAATACTGCTAATAAAGTTGTAGCAACTTTAAACACCCCCTGTTTCTAGTTTAGCGGTGAAATTTTTATGACTTTCAATTGTTAACCGAGTGACCTTTAACTTCTAAAGAAATTTTAATGACTTCAAATTACTTGTTAAGTTCAAATGGAGTATAAAGCGTAATGTTTTAATCTCCAGAAGCCAAACAATACAGATTCTAGTTTAGTTTCTTGAGATTGTTGTTTCGGGTACACAAAATTTGTATAAAATTCAATACAAGTTCAAGAATTTTCAAGAACACTTTTGAATTTTTCTAATACCTTCAACACAAGATTAAAATAACTTTTCAAAGAAGTGTATTATTCTGTATTTTTTAAGAAAAATAGATGAATCAAAAATAATCCAAGTCCTCTAAATTCATTGAGTGTCCTTAAGAAAATAATTTCCCTCAAGTACCTGAGTTTGCGGAATTTTCCTTGCAGGATAAAATGGCTTAACAAACCGACAATAGCGGTACCTCAAAAGATTTGTTCTCTTTGAACTCATTCAACGGGAGATGATTGTAATACCCCAAACTTTCTATAAGCCTAATTTTATCTCTAGAAGATTAAGGGTTGACTTCCTAAGAAAATATTGTTTAAATCATATAGATTTTTCCTAATTTTGACTTTTATCGTGTGAGAAATTGAATTATCATTCCAATGATACCCATTTTGCCAAAATCTGATGTCGGGGTAGAAAGTTATGGCCAAATTACAGAAAGCAATTTGAATCGCCCAAGCACGACGGAAAGGGCCGACGGACATTCACCCAAACTGTCGCAGCTGAGGCAGTGAAACCAACTTCTAGCCAAGCACGATAGAAAGGGTCAACAGACCATCGAGATAGCGATGGACCGTGGCCCAAACCATCGCATAGGGGGTAGTGAGACCACATTCTGGCCAAGTATGATGGGATGGACCGACGGACCATTGAGCCAACGACGGACCGTCGTCCATGCCATCGCATACTTCCATTCAGTGATTTAAAGCCTTTTTAAAAGGACTATTTGGTCTTTTTTCATTCTTTTAACACCTAGATGTATCAAAACAAAGCATAAAACTTCATATTCATCCAAAACATCAAAACTAGGGTTTTCTCTCAAGATTAACCCTCAAGAGAAAAACCCAATTCCCTCTCTAATATTTCACCATAGTTCTTACAAATTGGGTTAAGATTCAAGGTTCCCAAGTCAAAATCTTCAAGAACCCTCACTCAAGAGTACCAAAAAGAGTCTCAAGCAAGCTTGTTCATCTAAATTCATAATCTAAGGTATGTGGGGTTTGAGCAAGGGTAACTATTTCGCCCTTGTTCCCAAAGACTTATTTTAAATACAAATTTCTATAAATTATGAGATTTTCCATGAAATTGAAGTTAGGGTTTATACCCATTATTATTGTTTGCAAGATTTTGAGATTTCTCATGGATTTAAGGTTGAATTACATGATTTTCTTTATATTTCCATGCCTATTTATGAATTTTCTAGATTTTAAGATGATTATGAATGTTTTGTTATCAAGCATGAATTTTGAGATGTTGAAATCATGAGATTCATATTATGAGTTTTTTTTTTCCAATATCTTAATTGAGATGATTGTAAGCTTTTTAAGATGATGGTTGAGCATGAAGTTTAAATATGTTTATGATACATTAAAGCTTTATATTTTGAGTCCTAAGTACAAGTAATAAGTTTATAAGGAGATTATGATCTCAAATTTATTTGACAACTTTTGATAAGTACTTTCAAAAGCTAAGATAGGAATCCATACTACTTATGATTTAAAGCTAAGAGGAGCATAATTTGGTCTTCATTATAGACCCTTGAGTTATTTTAAAGTGGATTTCCTAAAAGTTCTGAGCCTAAGTATGGGAGTAATATTTAGCACCGAGTTGGGTATGATTCCTAGGTCTCATACCTCAAAACTATGTACCACCATAGGATTGAGATTTATGGGCCCAAGGTTGAGATAGAGATCACAAAAGTTAAGGTTCTATTCTGATGGCAAGGGTAGAACAACTCTTCCCAATGTGGGCAAGACATTGGACTCCATGTCAGCTCACATGGTTTATATCGGTTAGAAGAAACTCCCAAGTTTCCAAAGAGTCCTAAAGTTCCCTAAGTCCCAAAGTTCCATAATCATAAATCTTTGAGTTTCTAAAGTTTCAAAAGAAGTTCCGTATTCTCTTTAACTCAAAAGTATAAATTTGAAAGTTATGGTTTAAGATTTTCTTTTGCTTACAAGTTTTAAGAATAAGAGGAGAATACAGATTTTAGAGTTAAGTATGATGACTCATAAGGATTATATCACATATTTCACTATTTATGATTTATGAGATTTATATTTCAAACTTACTCAAGCTATGTGAGTCATTCATAATTGCATGAATGGATTTTACCAAGATTATTGATATTTCTTACTTAATACTTACACCCTCATACACTCAATACATCATCAACGTACTGATCCACATATATGTTTGTGTGCTACATTGTCTCATCATGTAGGTTCAGGTACTTATTCTCAGCAATGCCAGTGATCTCTGAGTGCCTTGTTTACATTTCCACAGTGGTGAGTCCTCATGGTTCGAGGGCCTATTTTTCATACTTTTAGTTATGATATCAGTTGATTTTGTAGATTTAGTTCAAGTCAGTTGGGGATCTGTCCCAATGGCTCTCTAGCTCTTGAGTAGTAGATGCTTTGTCAAACTAGTGTTTGAAGTTTTCATGCTTGTTTTCAGTATTGGCATTCAGACTATGTTTTTTAGTTATCTCAATCCAGATTTGACATAATAGGCATTTATTACTTATTATAATTATCCTAAAGTAAGTGTTAGAAGTAATAATAGGGTCAAAGGGTTAGCTTAGGGCTACTTGTAGCCTTAAGCACTGTATGACGTCTCAGGATGAGATTTCGGGGTGTTATAAACTTGGTATCAGAGCCTATGGTTTAAGGGTTCCTAGGGGGTCTAACAAGCCGCGTTATGTAGAGTCTTGATCATCAGTGTGTAGCGCGCCACATCTATGAGCAAGAGGCTACAGGATATTTTAGGAAAAAAGTCCTCTCTTTCTTTCTGAATCTATCACGCCTATAACTTTCTCTATCCGCTATTAACTCATGCTCTTTTATGACAAAAAATGCCTCTTCACAGAGCCAACGCCCGTAGAAGTAATAATCAACCACCCCAGGCCGCAGACCCTTTGAATAAGAATGTGTCACAAGCGGAGTTTTAGAAAGATTTCCAGGCACTAGCCCAAGCTATGACAATAAATGTGTAGGGTAACTGTTAGTCTGCAGCCTCACCTCAGCACGATGGGGATTTAGCCGCAGACAGAATTAGAGACTTTATGAGAATGAATCCACCTAAATTCTTTGGGTCTAAAGTAGATGAGGACCCACAACTCTTTCTTGATGAGGTGTAGAAAATCACTCATATTATGCATATTTCTGAAGAAGAGAGTGTGGAGCTGGCATCTTACCGGCTGAAAGATATTATGTATGATTGGGTTGTGATATGGAGGAAGAGTAGAGGGGTGAATGCTGCTCCCATGTCTTAGAATGTGTTCCAGGATGCATTCTTCCCACTTGAGATGAGGGAAGCGAATATAGAGGAGTTTATGAACCTGAGGCAAGGCCCTATGGCTATAAAAGAGTATTGCCTCAAGTTTAACCAGTTAGCTAAGTATGCTTCTGACTTAGTAGTGGACACCCCATCTAGTATCAGTAAGTTCGAGACTGGTGTGTCTGGTTTAGTGCTAAAAGAGTGTAGAAATGCTATGCTCAATAGGGATATGGATTTTTCCAGACTAATGATGCATACTCAGCAAATTGAGGTAGATAATATAAAGGAGAGAGATAGAGTAAGGGGAAATAAGAGGGCTAGATTGGAGCAGTTTGAGCATGGCCAGACTAGATCCCATGGAGGGAATCGTTCATAGTTTTAAAATTATTTGTCTATGCCAGCGCCTTCATCCGTTAGTGCTCCTGTGCCCAGAAATAGGTAGGAGCAAGGGAATAAGTCTTCTATGTCTCGATCTCAGAACAACATGAGTAATATGTACAATTATCTTTTTTGTGCTAAGTGTGGCAGGACTTATCCCAGCAAATGTTTGGTTGAGCAGAGAGGTTGTTTTGGTTATGGCAAGTTAGGCCACAGACTTAGAGATTGCCCGCATACTAGGCAGGGGAATAGAGATATTCGTCCCCAGACTCAGGTTACCAGTGCACCAGCTCCTGTAGCCCGTCTAGCTCCTCCTCAGGGTGCTTCATCCAGTACTGGTGGCGGCCAGCGCCAAAATCAATTCTACGCTTTGCCATCCCTCCAGGAGCAGGAGGATTCATTAGATGTTGTGACTGGTATTCTTAGTGATTTTTACTTTGATGTTTATGTGTTATTGGATCTTAGGTCAAGTTTCTATTATGTGACCCCGTTAGTTGCTGTGAATTAGGAAATGAGTCCCAAAAAGATCCCTGAGCCTATCCTGGTTTCAACCCCAGTAGGAGAGTCAGCCGTTGCTAAGTAAATGTATAATAACTGTCCTATTACTGTTCTTCATAAGGTCATATTCGCTGATTTAATAGAGCTAGATATGGTCAATTTTGATTTTATTCTGGGTATGGATTGGCTTCATTCCTGTTATGCATCTATAGACTATCGTACCTATGTGGTTAAGTTTCAATTCCTAAATGAGCTAGTTTCTGAGTGATTCGGAAGTTCAGTATCTCCCAAGAGTCATTTTATATCCTATCTTAAAGCCAGGAAGCTAATATTCAAAGGTTGTATCTATCATCTAGTTTGAGTTAAAGACACTAAGTCTAAGACTCCGACCATTTAGTTAGTCAGTACAGTTAATGAGTTTCTTAATGTCTTTTTGGAAGATCTCCCAAGGGTACCTCCGATAGAGAGATAGAATTCAGGATTGACCTTCTACCCGATACACAACCTATTTCTATTCCTCCATATCGTATGGCACATGCAGAACTTAATTAGTTGAAAGAGCAGGTCAAAGATCTTTTAGATAAAGGTTTCATAAGGCCCAGTGTTTCTCCTTGGGGCGCACCTATCTTATTCATTCGAAAGAAAGATGGTTCTTTTCATATGTGCATTGACTATCTTCAGCTTAATAAGGTCACAGTCAAGAACAAGTACCCTCTTTCGAGAATTGATGACCTGTTTGATCAATTGCAAGGTGCAAGTTATTTCTCAAAGATAGACCTTAGATCCGGCTATCACCAGCTTAAAGTAAGGGAGTGTGATATCCCAAAGACAACCTTTCGAACCCAATATGATCACTTTGAGTTTCTAGTCAGGTCTTTTGGGCTAACTAATGCTCGAACAGCTTTCATGGACCTCATGAATCGAGTGTTCAGACAGTATCTTGATATGTTTGTCATAGTGTTCATAGATGATATCCTTGTGTACTCTCGTACTGAGAATGACCATGCGGATCATCTTAGAATTGTCTTGCAAACTCTTAGAGATCATCAGTTTTTCTCTAAATTCAGCAAGTGTGAATTTTTTCTAGTGTGCAGTAGCCTTTCTAGGTCATATTATTTCAGCCGAAGGCATTAGAGTTGATCTCCAAAAGAAAAAAGCCATAAAAAATTAGCCTAGACCTATCTCTCTGTCAGACATTAGAAGTTTTTTGGGTCTAGCTGGTTATTATCGCCGTTTTGTTGAAGGTTTCTCATTTATTGCATCTCCTATGTCTAGACTGACCCAAAAGAAAGTTAAGTTCCTTTGGTCAGATTCCTGTGAGAAGAGTTTTCAGGAGTTGAAGACTGACTTACTTCAGCCCCCGTGTTGTCTTTGCTAGATGGTACAGATGGTTTTGTGGTGTATTGTGATACCTCTAGATTTGGATTGGGTTGTGTGTTGATGCAGAGAGGTAAGGTTATATCCTATGCCTCTAGACAGTTGAAGCCGCATGAAAAGAATTACCCAACCCATGATCTTGAATTAGCTCCTATGGGTTTTGCCTTAAAAATCTATAGACACTATCTTTATGGTGTTCATGTGGATGTGTTCACGGACCACAAAATCGTGCAGTATGTGTTTTCTCTGAGGGAGTTAAATCTTCATCAAAGGAAGCTGTGGCGCCAAAGGACCAAAAGTGATGCATGGAAAATCTGTCCCGGGCTAAAACAACATTTCTGAAGACTTTGAGAACTAGCAGTAATTTATTAGGATTAGGATAATGGTACATTAACCTAGTACAATTGGGTTAAGTATTTCATTAGCTTAGTAGGATTTGGTTAAGTATTTCATTAGCTTAGTAGGATTTGGTTAAGTATTTCATTAGCTTAGTAGGAATAGGATATGGGTATTATAAATACCCTATTTTGCTAGAGATTTTTGGGCATTCTTCTACTATTCCTCAACAATTCTCATTCTAGTTTTAATTCATATTTCTACTTCTTCTTCTATTCATCTATTTCTCCACAACAAGAGAAACGTTACTTGCTAGGGAAGTTCACGCCTAACGCCTACCACACCATTACTACACGAAAGTCTTATTGTGGTATAATAACAATGTCAATTGTGATTTCCTTCGCACTAATGGGTAACTAAACTTCTCTGTTGGGGTTATGGAAGCCGAATGAGATACTATCTATTACTATGAGTTTGTGAGTTCGTGACACGTATGCTGCTTATATAATTATTCTCTTCATTTTAATCTAAATTCTTTGTGGTTGCAAATGCAAGAATACGCCAGTATAACATTTAACTTGTTCGAAAGAAAGGTTATCTGTCTGGAAAAGAGATAATGTCAAGGTAGTAGGGTCCGATCCCCTATTAAAAAGTTAGTACCGTAACTGGATTACCTCTTGGAGAATTCGTACAGTTAGACACGCTTTAAGCTCGAAAGAGTTAAAGTGAAATACTCCTCGAATAGGTCGAAAGACGCCTGGATTTACCATCGAATACAATTCTCTATAAGCACATGCATGTCGGAATTCAACACTCTCATAGCCAATAGAGACGTATAACTCAGAAGGTGGACATAACCCCAACTCTTCAATTCTCATTGTTTTACAACCTACTAAACATTCTTTCTTTTTACGTTGCTATTTTCAGTTTTTACTTTAATATTTTGGTTACACATTACAATCCCCCCTTTTTTACGAGACTTGCACTAAAAGTCTAGTAATCGTTGCTTACTTGTTGACCAAGCTATTCCCTGTGGGATCGATACCCAACCCAGTTGGGTTATATATTTGACAACGATCGCTTTACACTCCTACGAGAGCTGTAGATTGAGCGTTATCAAAAATTGGCGCCGTTGCCGGGGAATACGAGTGTCAATTAAGTTTGTGATAATTACTTGACCCTTTGGTCAAAGATTCTCGTCCTTTTACTTTTAGTTGTTGTTTTTGTTTACTGCAGGTTTTTATTCAGTGCATGCCCCATACTCGAAGTTCTAGTCAACCGTTATTACCTATAAATCCTGAACCACAACATATTGGCAGAATAGAGGCACAACATGAAATCGAAAGAATTACTGCTCAACAGGAGCAGGCGAGATTATATGCTCTTGCCGCTTCCCAAGTACACCAAAAAAACATTGATAACCCTGGGCGAGAAACAAATCCTGACGATGAGGATTTAGGCGATGATGAGTTACTAAACCCAAGGCATGATGCTGAAATCGCAACACCTGCCAACAGAAGAGGTCGTCAAGCTCGGTTTAGGTATTATCGCCAACCCATGCAACCAACTTTTGACGACGACGATGATGATCTTGATGGAGCCGGAGCCACAGGAGCCATTATTCCTCCACCATTAGCGCCCGGAGCCAAGTTCAACATCACAAGCACCATGATTCATTTATTGCAACTCAAGGGATTATTTGGTGGACTAGCAGGCAATGATCCGAATATGCATCTCATCAACTTTATTTCTACATGCAAGTCGTTTGACAATCCTGGTGTTGGTCAGAATGCAATTCGATTACGTCTATTTTCATTGTCTTTGTCTGGGGAGGCAACTCTATGGTTGAATGGGCTGACTCCTAATTCTATTACAAATTGGAGGCAATTGAGAAACGCTTTCCTAGAAAGATTCTTTCCGCCATCCAAAAGAGCACAATTGAGAGATAAAATCAGCAACTTCCGTCAGCTTCCAACGGAAGCCCTTCATGAAACATGGGAGAGGTTCAAGACAAAGCTAACGAGATGCCCAAACCATCATATGACTAATGTTCACCTAATGGAGATATTATACAGAGCCTTGAATTCAATAACTAAACCAGTGGTGGATAATGCGGCTGGAGGATCTTTTATGGACCTCACCTTTGGTCAAGCAAGCAATATGCTAGATCGTATGACGAAGCAAAGTAGAGCTTGGTATACCAGGGATTCTGAGGTAGCAAGCCCCACTTTATCTATTTGCATGACTGTAGACCAAAGAAGAAAAGAAGAAAAACGTGATCAAGATATGACGCACATGAAAACATAAGTAGATCTTCTTACAAAGCATTTATTATTAGGGAAGACCGAAAAAGTCAAAGCTATTGCGTCAAAAGGAAAAGACGAATCTGATTCAGAAGAAGAGGCCAACTACTTGAACAATCAGGGGGGTTTCCGAGGGAATACCCAAGGAAACCAAGGTCGGAACTACTATGATAAATCTGGAAATAAAGAACAAGGTAGTTGTAAGAACAAGAATGAAAAGAGTGGTTTGTACGTTCCCCCTGAAAGACGTGATGCCACCACATCTAGTTTTGGAAGTATGAAAGACATGCTGGCTAAAATATTAAAAGGAGTGGAAGCAACAGGCGCTGCAGTAACGAAGGTAGTTAATGATTTGTCCTCTATGAAATAAATAGTTGATTATCATTCCACTTCAATCAAGCAAATAGAGCAGCAATTGAGCCAACTTTCAGCAGCACTCAATCAAAGAAAGGCTGGCACTTTACCTAGCGATACTGTGCAAAACCTAAGGAATGATGGGTCATGCATGGCCATTACTACCCGAAGTGGTAAGGTGCTGGAAACTTCAGCAAAAATCAAGTAAGTGGTTGAAGAAGTAGTGGACATTGATGATAAGGCAAAAGAAGAAGATGTCGCTGCAACTAATCCTATCGTCAACGACGTCAACCCCAATAATTTGCAACCTGAAAAAGCTGAAAAACGGAAGCAAGAGGAGAATAAAGCCGTGGAGAGAACAATTCCATACCCACCACTACCTTTCCCTCAAAGATTGAAGAAGGTGGCGGATGACACGAAGTTCAGCAAATTCATGACTATGTTAAAGCAGTTGACCATTAATGTTCCATTGGTGGAGGCACTTGAACAAATGCCTGAGTATGCAAAGTTTATGAAGGATATTTTGACAAAAAAGCGTGCAACAAGTTATGAGTTGAAAGATGATGTTCATCACTGCAGCGCAATCGCTACCCGATCAATAGTTCAGAAGAAGGCCGACCCCAGAGCTTTCACTATTCCTTGCACCTTTGGGTCTTTGAATTTTGCCAAAGCATTATGTGATTTAGGAGCCAGCATCAATTTGATGCCATTATCTATCTATAAGAAGTTGGGGTTGGGTGATCCTACTCCAACTAATATGAGGCTCGTCGTGGCTGATAGGTCGGTAAAACGACCTGTGGGAATTCTATGTGATGTCTTTGTAAAGGTTTCTTCATTTATTTTTTTGGCAGACTTCATTATTTTGGATTGTGAGGCAGAATCAGAAGTTCCTATAATCTTGGGGCGTCCTTTCCTTGCTACGGGAAGCGTGCTTATTGATTTGAGAGCTAATGAGCTTTCGTTCCGAATAAGTGACGAAGTAGTTCGCTTTGATGTGTGCAAATCAATGAAGCAACCCAAAGATCTGAGTGTATTTTCGGTGGCTAATGTTTTCTTTGATGATGAGAAAGAATTACTTGAAGATGAGCAACTTATTGATGACCCTTTGGCGGTTGTGCTCATGAATGGAGAGAATGAAGATGCTGAAAATTGTGAAGAAGCTATTTGTGCTCTATCAGGATTAGGGACATATCGTTATGCTCCCAAGAAGCTGGACCTTGATCTCAAGAATCGACCCACACCACCAGCTAAGCCATTTATTGAAGAGCCACCCACATTTGAATTGAAGGAGCTGCCAAGACATTTAAAGTATGCATTCCTAGGAAGCGGAAACATGCTTCCAGTCATTGTTGCAGCAGATTTAGGTGAGCAACAAGTTGCAGCTCTCATTGCTATTCTACGGAAGTATATTAGAGCCATTGGATGGACCATTGTGGATATTATTGGTATTCCACCTGGGATTTGTACACATAAAATTCATCTTGAAGAGAATTGCACACCCACCATTGAGCATCAAAGGCGTCTAAACCCACCTATGTAAGAAGTGGTGAAGAAAGAAATAATTAAGTGGTTAGACGCAGGAGTTGTGTATCCAATCTCTGACAGTACATGGGTAAGCCTGGTACAATGTATTCCCAAGAAAGGAGGCATGACGGTGGTCGCGAATGCGAAGAACGAGCTTATTCCACTCAGACCCGTCACTGGATGGAGATTTTGCATGGACTACCAAAAGCTAAATTCATGGACACTCAAAGATCATTTCCCAATGCCATTTATGGACCAAATGCTAGATCGATTAGCGGGGAAAGGATTGTTTTGCTTCTTAGATGATTATTCAGGCTATAATCAGATTTGTATTACACCCGAAGACCAAGAGAAAACAACGTTTACATGCCCATATGGTACGTTTTCCTTCAAACGCATGCCATTCGGGATATGTAACGCACCAGCCACCTTTCAACGTTGTATGATGTCAATTTTTTCTGATATGGTTGAAGACACTTTGGAGGTATTTATGGACGATTTTTCAGTTGTTGGTGAGACTTTTGAAGCATGCTTGGCAAACCTAAGTATGGCGTTGCAAAGATGTGTAGAATTCAACCTAGTGCTGAATTGGGAGAAGTGCCACTTCATGGTAAAAGAAGGAATCGTTCTTGGGCACAAAATCTCCGAAAGAGGAATTAAGGTTGATCGAGCAAAAATCGAAGTCATTGAGAAGCTAACGCCTCCAATTTCGGTGAAGGGAGTTCGTAGTTTTCTCGGCCATGGAGGTTTCTATCGTCGGTTCATCAAAGACTTCTCCAAAATTGCTAGTCCATTGTGCAAACTCTTGGAGAAAGATGCGAAGTTTGACTTTAATGAAGATTGCTTAAAGGCATTCGAATGCCTCAAAGAAAAACTCATTGAAGCCGCTATCATGGTAGTACCAGATTGGTCTCTCCCATTCGAAGTCATGTGTGATGCTAGTGGTGTAGCCGTTGGATCTGTGCTTGGACAGAGAAAGGAGAAATTATTTCATCCTATCTACTATGCGAGTAAGGTCCTAAATGAAGCCCAAAGGAACTACACTGTGACAGAACAAGAGCTTCTAGCGGTTGTGTATGCGTTTGAGAAGTTTCGTGCCTATCTATTGGGTACTAAGGTGATCGTTCATATAGACCATGCAGCTCTTAGGTATCTAATGACAAAGAAGGATGCAAACCCAAGATTAATTCGATGGGTATTGTTGCTGCAAGAGTTTGATTTCGAAGTTAAAGATAGAAGAGGTTGCGAGAACCAAGTGGCCGACCATCTATCTAGACTCGAGAACGAGCATGTGGCGCAGCCTGATATCTAGATTGATGATGCATTAACTGACGAGGAGATCCTAGCGACGATAACAGAAAAGTTACCATGGTATGCCGACTTTGCAAATTTTGTGGTGAGTAATGTAATACCTGCCAATTTATCATACCATCAAAAGAGGAAGTTTATGCATGACGTACAACACTACTATTGGGATGAGCCATATTTGTTTCGACGATGTGCGGATGGTATTATTCGACGATGTATATCCCATGTAGAGGTGCCTACGATATTGGAAGCATGCCACACTTCCCAAGTTGGAGAACATCACGCAGGCAATCGGACGGCAAGAAAAGTATTGCAAAGTGGATATTATTGGCCTTCAATATTTAGAGATGCCTACGACTTTGTTAGAGAATGCGACCAATGCCAAAGACAAGGTGCTATTTCGAAACACCATGAGATGCCCATGTCGAAAATTCTTGAGGTAGAACTCTTTGATATGTGAGGCATTGATTTCATGGGTCCATTCGTGAATTCGTTTGGAATGAAGTACATCTTAGTTGCTGTAGATTATGTCTCGAAATGGGTTGAAGCTGTAGCGTTGGACAACAATGAGGGAAAGCGTGTTGTAGCATTTTTGAAGAGGAATATCTTCTCTCACTTTGGAGTACTACGTACTATCATAAGTGATGGAGGATCTCACTTTTGCAACAAGCTTTTTAAATCCGTGTTGGCCAAGTATGGTGTCAAGCAACATAAGGTAGCCACACCTTATCACCCACAAACGAGTGGACAAGTAGAGGTTTTCAATCGGGAGATCAAGCAAATCCTTGCGAAGACGGTAAATGCTAATAGGAAGGATTGGTCTCGGAAGCTAGATGATGCACTATGGGCGTATAGGACTGCATTCAAAACACCCATCGGCATGTACCCTTATTAACTAGTTTATAGGAAGGCTTGTCATTTACCCATTGAGCTCGAACATAAGGCATTGTGGGCGTTGAAGCAATTGAATTTGAATTGGGATGATGCGATGAATCTGAGGTTGGAGCAGCTGAAAGAATTAGATGAGTTTCGTCTCCATGCATATGAAAGGTCAGACCTATACAAGGAGAGGATAAAAAGGTATCATGATCAGCGGATTGTTCAACGAAACTTCCAAAAGGATGATATGGTACTTCTCTTCAACTCTAGATTGAAGCTGTTCCCAGGTAAGTTAAAGTCTAAGTGGTCTGGTCCATACAAAGTTATCCAAGTCTACTCGTCTGGAGTAGTTGAATTGGAAGACAATAATGGTGTTGTCTTCAAGGTGAATGGCCAACGTGTTAAAACTTATATCGGTCCTCTTGATTCGATAAGTAATATGTCCATCACCTATCTCGACGAAGTCTAAGTACTCGAGGTAACCATGTCGTGCCACGACAATAAATAAGGCGCTAGATGGGAGGCAACCCATCACTTATAGTTTATCATATTTTTTTTTCGTATTTTGCTTTGGATAAATGAAAATCCAAAAATAAGAGTCGTGTCGCGACCAAAACTAAGGCACTTGATGAGAGGCAACCCATCGTACTAATCGTTTCCATTGGTTTTGAGCAAATGTAGGTGCAAGAGATATTCAACGAGGAGATTGGTTTCAAATGATGATTTGGACGTATTGCATGGTAAAGGTGGTAAGTTTGGAATTAAGATGCATAAGGCTATGTATTGAGCATTGCTCATGACAAAATAGGCATCGAGCAAGGCTAGGCCTAGGTAAAACTAGGCCACGAACAAGGCAACGCCTATACTATAGCCTAAGGTCTCGGAATCTAGTGTGCAAAGGCATAGGCGCCGCCCATGCTCAAGTATGCTATAGCATAGGCGCTGCCTATGCTAAAGCATTTGGTCTCAGAATCTCATATGCCATGCTAAAGGCGCCGCCTATGGTCACTAAAGGCATTGCACTAGGCGCCGCCTATGCTAGCAAATGCTTTGCATTAGGCGCCGCCTATACCATGCATAGGCAAAGCTAAGGCGCCGCCTATGGTCACTTTTTGTCTCCAAAACCGATTTTAAATGGGTCAAAACCCGACCCATTCTTTTCCTATATAAAGGGGACTTAGTCTTGCAACATAAACACATTGGAAACTTGACCTAGGCGCCGCACATACTCTCCAAAACATCTCAAAATTTTTCTTTTTGCTCTCCCACTTCACAAGAACATCTCCAAAGGCTTCAATCACGTAAGTACTCTTTTATTCTCATCTATTTTTCGTAATTACTACGTTGCTATGTCTATTATGAATTTCTACATCTTGAAGAAATATTGGTGATGTTAATGTGTTTGAATTGTTGATACAAAACCATGTGAGTGAACATATACGTTAGGATGATCTTAATCTATTTCCGACTTGAATTTGATTTTGATGCATTGTTATACTAATTGCGGAATCACTTTAGTCATGAACATTGCATAACCTTGTCACTTGAATACCTACATGTTAGAAGATCCCGTTCATCGAGATAAGACTTATAGCTGCCTACCGACATAGGAGGTTGTGATTATTGATAGAAACTATACCAGGATGTAATCCCTATGTAGTAGTCTTGTTATACCTAACATGAAAGTATTTCTAAGGTTGTAAGAAGTGATACATCTCTGATTTTCTTGTCAGAATATAGCGCCTAAAATGCATGTTGATGAAGTCTAAGTAATCGACTACTTTCACTTCACTAATTTGTATCAACAACCTAAGTGTGGGGTGGTACCCCTATTGCTTATGTATAGATTGTATATATCGAGCTAATGCTAATAGGAACATTGTTTAAATCTCAGGTACAATGGCACCCAAAGCAAGACAAGATAAGGCTACCACTTCCCAAAAGGGCAAGAAAAAAGGTCGCAAGGACCAAGGAGAATCATCCTCATTGCAATTACCATGCCGCATGTTTGGAATAAAATGGGTTCTTGAGGAGGAAGCCAAGGAATGGTATAGGAACAACAAGAAAGGAAAATACGTTCATGTCGACTTGATCAACAAGGACAGCCTAGCGAAGAAGGAGCCGCGCATGTTGGCAAAAATCATGGCACTAAATCTGGATTTCATCTTCCGTGACATGGGAGAATGCAATCTTGATTTGACACGAGAATTCTATGCTAACTGGTCGCCGAAAATCACAGGCAGCGAAGTCAAGATTCGGGGCCAAGTTCTACAACTCAATGCGGATTTGATCAACTCCTTTCTTGGCTTACCTTAAATCGATCCAGCACCATTCAAAGAGCTGTACAGCAGACCTCCTTATAGAGCAATGCAACACACACTTTGTGGAAGTAGATCCATGGCAAGGTGGAGCAGACATAAAGACACCGAACGACACAACACCTTCCCCTATGCTCCTTTGAATAGGGAAGCAAGAATATGGTTGAGTATTGTCAACTCTTGCCTTATTCCTGGGAGCCAGTACACCAAAATAACAAGAGATAGAGTGTGTTTGGTCTATGCATTAATGACAAATGTCCCTATCAATATTGGGGCAATCATTCGTTCTACAATGTGGAAGGCCAGACTACACAAGCGGTCCCACTTCACCTTTGGCAACCTGTTGACAGCAATCTTGTGGAAGGAGGACATTGAAGAGGAACCAGCTGATCACAAATTCCCACATAACCTAAAGAAGGTTGACCTCACAAAGGTCAAAGATGCTGAAACAACACATGGCGTCAACCTTACTACTACAGAGAGACATGCTCGAGATGAGAGTTTCTTTCGTCATTTTTATGGCATGACACGGTTCACCATGATGAGCGAAGGTCGTGTTCCAACTGCTGCAGAGCTCCAACAGCTGGACCATGACTATCCAATGAATATGCATGCGAGGGAGATGTGTGGAGTAGGTACATACTTTGAGGAACCTCTTGATGATGATGTGCCGACCGATGATAATCGACGCATGCCAGACTCCGACGTGGAAGAGAATTCTGATGACGACAACTCCTATGATGATTCCAACGAAGAGGGTATGACCCCCGACATAGAGGAGGAGTCCGACTGACCAGGTTCTTCGTATTTATTTTCCACTGAGGGCAGTGTCCCATTTAAGTGTGGGGTGGTGGTATTTGCATGCTTTCCTTCTCTATCCGCATTTGCATTTATTTATGTGTGTTTGCTTAGTTTGTTGTTTTTCGAAATTGTTTTTTTTTTGTTTTTTTTTTCAATTTTTTTTTAAGTAGTAAAATTTCTTACTTAGCTTTGCATGAAATTATTCTAATAGGTAGCATGAGATTATGACAAGAGTTTGTGCTAAAATCATGACTATTGAGACGTTTAGGCTCTAATTGTGACTCACTATGTGATATTGTGTGGTTCAATTCCTTCATCTGTTGGGGCAAGAGTCTATACTACTCCCAATAAAGTCGACCATGTGCCTTGTGTGTGTGAGATAATAGTATATTCTATGCTTGTGGCTAATGCTAGAACTTGCCTGGTATGTGTGCAAAGCGAAAATAAAGAATGCAAGTTTAGGAGATGATTTAGGCATTTCCTTGGTAACCTATGATTATTTACCTTCATTTTACCTACCCATGGACATCATCCTAGTTAAACCCTTTTGAGCCTTTAAAGCCTATTTTCTTTGACAAACCTCATATGAAAGCCTAATCCATTTTTTTCCAAGACCATAATTTGATCCAAATTCCTAAGTGCTTTAAAGTATAAAGTCATGTGACAAAATAAGAGGAAATTGGGTGAGTATGATGCTTTCGAATGTATTGGTGCTTGAATTTGTTATGAAGAAGAAAGTGCTATCATAAGAGGTATATTATGAAAAGAAAAAGGAAAGGAAAGCTGAAAAGTTGCTTAAAATTGAAAAACAAAAGAGGAGAAAAAGGGTGGTAGAATAAAAGAAGGTCGAAAGGTTGTGTGAAAGAAAAGTGTTAATGATACAATGTGATGTATTAAAGCGCTTAGGAACATAGTCACTATTTCTGGCCAAAATAGTCCTACCCGTCCCTTAACCTACATTACAACCATCAAAAGACCTACTTGATCCTAAGCTTAGTATTCTGACATTTAGTGGAGCATTACACTAGGGGCAAGCCTATGGTCATCAGTTGCAGCATATGAATTCTTTGTGAGAGTGAGAGCAAGGATAATCCTATACCCATGTTTGAAATATATACAATACTTGTGAGTGATTATGGGTAATATATGGTGAGACACACATGGTTGATGAGTTTTGGATAGTTGTGTATGATTCTTTGTACCTTAACTTTTGGATACGAATTAACTATCATCACGAGTCTATGTTAGAGGTTGAATTATTTCTACTAACGCTCAGAAAACTACTCTTTGTTAATGATTGGCGTGCTTGTCTTGATGAATATTTTGTGTTGTTACTGTGAAATCCCAAGTAGATGTTTAGATGGACATGATAGTTTGTTCGAGGACGAACAAAGCTTTAAGTGTGGGGTGTTGATGATAGGCAAATTTACACGCCTATAGTGCTATATTTTACCCATATTTTAGCAATGTTTTGAGAACAAATTATATATTTCATGCACTTTTAGTCCTTTTTCCTGTAAGTGAGCTAACGAACATGATTAGCAAAGTTTCAGGTATAAATGATGCAGAATTTAGCATTTTATGGGTAACTTGACACCAAAGAAAGCTTTACGAAAGGAGAAAAGGAAGCTGTGGCGCCTAAGGACCAAAAGTGATGCATGAAAAATCTGTCCCAGGCTAAAACAACATTTCTGAAGACTTTGGGGACTAGCAGTAATTTATTAGGATTAGGATAATGAAACATTAACCTAGTACAATTGGGTTAAGTATTTCATTAGCTTAGTAGGATTTGGTTAAGTATTTCATTAGCTTAGTAGGATTTGGTTAAGTATTTCATTAGCTTAGTAGGAATAGGATATGGGTATTATAAATACCCTATTTTGCTAGAGATTTTTAGGCATTCTTCTACTATTCCTCAATAATTCTCATTCTAGTTTTAATTCATCTTTCTACTTCTTCTTCTATTCATCTATTTTTCCACAACAAGAGAAACGTTACTTGCTAGGGAAGTTCACGCCTAACGCCTACCACACCATTACTACACGAAAGTCTTATTGTGGTATAATAACAATGTCAATTGTGATTTCCTTCGCACTCATGGGTAACTAAACTTCTCTGTTGAGGTTATGGAAGCCGAATGAGATACTATCTATTACTATGAGTTTGTGAGTTCGTGACACGTATGCTGCTTATATCATTATTCTCTTCATCTTAATCTAAATTCTTTGTGGTTGCAAATGCAAGAATATGCCAGTATAACATTTAACTTGTTTGAAAGAAAGGTTATCTATCTGGAAAAGAGATAATGTCAAGGTAGTAGGGTCCCATCCCCTATTAAAAAGTTAGTGCCGTAACTGGATTAACCTCTTGGAGAATTCGTACCATTAGACAGGCTTTAAGATCGAAAGAGTTAAAGTGAAATACTCCTCGAATAGGTCAAAAGACGCTTGGATTTACCATCGAATACAATTCTCTATAAGCACATGCATGTCGGAATTCAACACACTCATAGCCAATAGAGACGTATAACTCAGAAGGTGGACATAACCCCAACTCTTCAATTCTCATTTTTTTACAACCTACTAAACATTCTTTTTTTTACGTTGCTATTTTCAGTTTTTACTTTAATATTTTGGTTACACATTACAATCCCCCCTTTTTTACGAGACTTGCACTAAAAGTCTAGTAATCGTTGCTTACTTGTTGACCAAGCTATTCCCTGTGGTATCGATACCTAACCCAATTGGGTAATATATTTGACAACGACCGCTTTACGCTCCTACGCGAGCTGTAGATTGAGCGTTATCAGCAGACAGATAGTCAGGCTGAGAGGACCATCTAGACTCTGAAGGATATGTTGAGGGCGTGTGCTCTCGATTTCAAAGGTAGTTGGGACAAACATTTGCCATTGATAAAATTCACGTATAATAATAGTTATCATTCTAGCATCCAGATGGCCCCGTTTGAGGCTCTTTATGGGAGGAGATGCAGGTCACCCAAAGGTTGGTTTGAAGTGGGTGAAGCGTCTTTGATTGGACCTGATGCTATATTTGAGGCTATGGAAAAGGTTAAGTTAATTAGAAAAAGGTTGAAGACAACCCAGAGTTGTCAGAAGTCATATACAGATGTGAAGACAAGAGATCTTGAGTTTGAGGTGGGTGATTGGGTGTACTTGAAGATTTCACCATGACGAGGGTGAAGAGGTTTGGCAAAAAGGGGAAGCTTAGTCCCCATTATATTAGCCCTTATAGAGTTCTGAGTCGTGTTGGGAAAGTAGGTTATAAAGTTGAGTTGCCCGCAGATCTGTCAGTTGTTTATCCCATTTTTCACCTCTCTATTCTTAAGAAGAGCATTGGTGATTCCGTTGTTGTAGACCCTTCGGAGAGCTCAGATATTCAAACTAGTCTTTCTTATGAAGAGATTCCAGTAGAGATTCTAGACAATCAAATCTGTAGACTAAGGAACAAAGAGGTTCCTTTGGTCAAAGTTCTTTGGCGGAACCAGTTTGTTGAGGGCACTACTTGGGATGCCGAAGCATACATGCAATCTAAGTACCCTCATCTCTTCACAACAGATTCAGATTCAGTTTAAGGTAATAAGTTGCCTCAGCTCATCTCTTTGCATCCCATGTTTCAAGCTTCATATAGTCATTCATATGATTGTTCATGCATTTGCAAGTCAGTTTAATCATGCTTCTAGTAGCACAGACCAGTTGTAGCTTCAGTTGTTAGCGTCTCAGTTTCGTTAGCAACATTCGAGGACAAATGTTCAAAAGGGGGAGATATTATAATACTCTAAACTTCTATAAGCCCAATTTCATCTCTAGAAGATTAAGGGTTGACTTCCTAAGTGAATATTGTTTAAATCATATAGATTTTTCCTAATTTTGACTTTTTATCGTATGGAAAATTGAATTATGTTTCCAACGATACCCATTTCACCAAAATCTGATGTAGTGGTAGAAAGTTATGGACAAATTACAGAAAATAGTTTGAACCGCCCAAGCACGATGGAAAAGGCCGATGGACCGTCAACTAAACCATCGCAGCTGAGGCAGTAAAATCAGCTTCTGGCCAAGCACGACGAAAAGGGCAGATGGACAATCGAGCTAGCGATAGACCGTCGCCCAAACCGTCGTAGTGAGGGCAGTGAGACCACATTCTGGCCAAGTACAATGGGATGGACCGACGGATCGTCGAGCTAGCGACGAACAATCACCTACGCCATCGCACACTTTCGTTTAGTGATTTAAAGCCGTTTTTAAAAGAATTTTTTGATCTTTTTCCATTCTTTTAATACCTAGATATATCAAAATGAAGCATAGAACTTCAGATTCATCCAAAGCATAAAAAGTAGGGTTTTCTCTCAAGATTAACCCTCAAGAGCATGACCCAATTCCTTCTCTAAGATTTCACCATAGTTCTTACAAATTGTTTTAAGATTCAAGGTTCCCAAGTCAAAAGCTTCAAGAACCCTCACTCAAGAGTACCAAAAAGAGTCTCAAGAAAGCTTGTTCGTCTAAATTCATAATCTAAGGTTTGTGGGGTTTGAACAAGGGTAACTCTTTCGCCCTTGTGCCTTTAAGGCTTGTTTTAAATACAAATTTCTGCAAATATGAGATTTTTCATGAAATTGAAGTTAGGGTTTGTACCCATTATTATTGTTTGCAAGATTTTGAGATTTTCCATGGATTAAAGGTTGAATTGCATAATTTTTTTTATATTACCATGCCTATTTCCGAATTTTCCAGATTTTAAGATGATTATGAATGTTTTGTTATCAAGCATGAATTTTGAGATGTTGAAATTATGAGATTCATATTATGAGTTATTTTTTTCCAATATCTTGATTGAGATGATTGCAAGCTTTTTAAGATGATGGTTGAGCATGAAGTTTAAATATGATTATGATGCATTAAAGCTTTATATTTTGAGTCCTAAGTATAAGTGATGAGTTTATAAGGAGATTATGATCTCAAGTTTTGTTGACAACTTTTGATAAGTACTTTCAAAAGCTAAAATAGGAAATCTACACTACTTATGATTTAAAGCTAAGAGAAGCATAATCTGGTCTTTATTATAGACCGTTGAGTTATTTTAAGGTGGATTTCCTAAAAGTTTTGATCCTAAGTATGGTAGTAGTATTTAACACCGAGTTGGGTATGATTCTAAGGTCTCATACTCTAGAACTATGTGCCACCATAGAATTGAGCTTTATGGGCCTACGACCGAGATAGTAATCACTAAAGTTAAGGTTCAATTCCGATGAAAAAGGTAGACAAACTCTCCCCAACGTGGGCAAGACATTGGACTCCATGTCAGCTTACATGGTTTATGTCGGTTAGAATAAACTACCAAGTTTCCAAAGAGTCCTAAAGTTCCTTAAGTCCCAAAGTTCCATATTCATAAGTCTTTGAGTTTCTAAAGTTTCAAAAGAAGTTCCTTATTCTCTTTAACTCAAAAGTATAAGTTGGAAAGTTATGGTTTAAGATTTCCTTTTGCTTACAAGTTTTAAGAATAAGATGGGAATACATATTTTAGAGTTAAGTATGATGACTCACAGGGTTTGTATCATATATTTCACTATTCATGATTTATAAGCTTTATATTTCAAACTTACTCAAGCTATGTGAGTCACTCATAATTGCATGCATGGTTTTTACCAAGATTATTGATATTGTTTACTTAATACATACACCCCCATACACTCAGTACATCCTCAAAGTACTGATCCACATATACGTCTGTGTGCTGCATTGTCTCATAATGTAGGTTTAGGTACTCAGTCTTAGCAGCGCCATAGATCTCCGAGTGCCTTATCTACATTTCCACAGTGGTGAGTCCTCATGGTTCAAGGGCCTATTTTTCAGACTTGTATTATGATGTCAGTTGATTTTATAGATTTCAGTTTGAGTTAGTTGGGGATTTGTCTCAATGGCTCTCTAGTTCTTAAGTAGTAGAGGCTTTGTCAGACTAGTGGTTGAAGTTTTTCAGGTTGTTTTCAGTATTGACATTCAGACTATGTCTTTCGGTTATCTCAATCCAGATTTGGCATAATAGGCGTCTATTGCTTGGTTTAATTATCCTAAAGTAAGTGTTAGAAGTAATAACAGGCTCAAAGGGTTAGCTTAGGGCTACTTGTGACCTTAAGCACCGTGTGACATCTTGGGATGAGATTTCGGGGCATTACAATGGTCACACAGAATATTTTAGAAGACAAGAAGTGTTTTCAAGTGCAGAAAATTCATTTTTCAAACCTGTGGAAAAAATGCAGGTTTATATAGGCACTAAGTGCCCCTTCTGAAAGGTGACAATGGTTCATTGGAAAGGTGTGTCCTTTGGAATAGTCATATCTGTCCATTTGAAACATAGTCACCCCTTTTCCCGAAACAGTGTGTCATTTCCTCGAAGGGTTACATCCCTTCCGAGGTAGCATTTCTCATTTCTGCAGTTGTTTCTGCACTACATGCATGCACGTTAATGGAAGAACAAAAACTGTTACATTTTTCCTTTGGAATTTTGGACTGTAATTTCCCTACGTTTCAAATAAATTTTATCTAAAAATTAATCTCATCGATTCAAAGCTGACGCCGATGGCGCGAGGCACCGCTTGGTTATTGCCTCACTTACCATGTGGAGTAAGTATTTTTTAATATAAATATTTGAAAGTTTCATTCCCCACCAATGTGAAACAATAGCAATTTTGAGACCGTCAAGGCAATCGTGGAAGAGAGGAGACATCTAGTAGAAAAGTCCTGCTTTTGAAGTTCACAATAGCAATTTTGACAAGGCAATCGTGGAAGAGAGGAGACATCTAGTAGAAAAGTCCTGCTTTTGAAAGAGTGATTGTGGCCTTTCCACTGCCATCAATGTACAATATATTTGTTGAAAGGCAAGTGCTATAGCTTGTGATGTCTACTTGACCAAGTTGCAATGTTTAAACTTTTAAACATTGACCGATGATTGGCGGACACAGAGGCTTTAAGTTTTTATTCTTCTTAAACATCAATAAAATATTTTTGATGATATTTAAGGGCATCATGCGGCACCAAGTAGTTGTGCTGCGTTTTCTAATTCATACGTTAGAGGCCTTGGACTTTGGAATAACAAGTTGACATTTTGATAACTATTTCTTTTTCTTATTTGTGCAACCTCTAACTCATTATTAATTCCTTATTTTCATAATATCTTGTAACGTATGTAACCTTTACGCGATTTATCTACCCACATTCTTCCTATTTATTATAAGGAAGAATTTCTCACCTACAAATAGTGGTGGTCTTGCATTATTTGTGTAAAAATAATTGAGATGAAAAATAGTAGAATTAGATAAGAAGAAATATGTCATGTTTATAGTTTGAGCTTAGTGTAGTGAAAAAGAAAGTTGAGACAAAAGAAAATATTTTAGGTCTCCAACTATATTCACTATACAAAAGAGAGTTAATATATGTTGAAGGAATGTCTTCTTTTGGTGGAGCTTTGGACTCTTTAACTAATATTCTAAGCTTTCAACTAATCCAGAGTGTTTTGTTACATCTTCTCATGTAGCTTCAGGTACCATCAGTAGGATTAAAGGGAGGACATGTTTCCAAGCTGGGCACTTTCCTATCACTTACCTTGGATGTCCCATTTACACATGTAGAAAGAGGATATCTCATTATGCAGAGATTTCGTCAAAGATTATTTAAAGAATTGGAAGATGCATGGCAAGGTGAAACAACTTGAGAAGTACTTGGCCGACTTCTTCTGGGGCCAGAATAAAGGTAAGTCCAAGTACCGCTGGGGTGCTGACATTCAAATACTCTTTCATCATTAAAAGATGGTAGAGATTCAGAACACAAAGCTTATGGATTGATTATCTGAAGGCTTGGTACTGCATTAGAGTAAACTCGGTGGCCAGAAGCTGGAGCTCTAGTCAATCTCAAAGCTGGAAAGGCTCGATATGGTGTATGTTTTATTAGAATTTTGAATTTATACTTAGTTGCTGATTGTACGTGTTTTCCTCAAATCAGTATCGTGGATAGTATTGCTTACATACTACATGCCAAAGAAAAATAATCATAACTACATGCCAAAAGAACAATAGTGATAATTTGCATTACAATAAATTGGACAAATGCCTTTACTATCCATATCCATTCTTTTTATGGAGATTTATTTGCTGGAAATAAAAAAAATAAAAGCAATGTTATTTGTGTATGGACACCTCCGATTAAATTACATACCTATTAGTATTATTATTGCAGAGATGTTCACGCTTATTCATGACATTGTAGCTTTAATAAACTATTACGTGACAAACAAACCAACAATTATTACTTTCTTTAACAAACTTGTATATTATCTTTTTGGGTGTTCCTTATTAATTCTCTAAGTTAGTATATATATATATATATATATATATATATATATATATATATATATATATATATATATTGCACGTGTAACTTTTGATTATTTAAAATTAGACGATTTTGTCTATTGCAAAGGTTTTTAATAAAGTGAAAAAAATTTAAATCACTTTACAAAAATTTTTTACACTTTAATATAATAATGTAAACATAACATATATTTTATTAAAAACACATATATATTTTACCATCAGAAACTTCAATAAATTTAATTTTATAAAATCACTTCGATATTATAAAGGAAAGTATTTGGGTATTAAAATAAAAAATGTTAACAACAAGATAGTTAGTGCATACAATATTATGTACAGAATCAATTACTCCTTCAGTCCTCTAAGGTTGTTGCTTTACATTGAGAATATTTATCTCTGAAATCAACAATAAATACTTTCATTTTGAATATATACAAGGTGTGTTTGGTATGAAGGAAAATGTTTTCCATGAAAAATGTTTTCCTAGAAAATATTTTCCTGTAAAAAAATTGATTTCTTACTTGTTTTCTTATGTTTGATTGTTGGATGAAAAATATTTTTCAAAAAATATTTTCTAGTATTTGTTTCGTGAATGAAAAAATATTTATCAAAAAATACATTTTAGTGTTTAGTTAAAGCGTAAAAATACATTTTAGAATCCTTTTTTAAAAAATAAATTAAAAATTTTTTAAGCTTTTTTGGAAAAGGTGGTTGGTAGGCGGGTGGGTGGGGGTGTCAGAATAGGTAGTAGGGGTGGGGTAAGAAAAAGTTTTGAATTTTTTTTATTAAAAAACTTAAAAAATGGCGGGAAGGGGGGTTAGTAGGAGCTGGAGGTCAGGGTAGGGGAGTGAGGGGGAAGGGGAAGAAAGAAATTAAAAATTTTTTAAAAGTAATTTTTTTTTTTAGGTTGTTGGGAGGGGAGATGGGAGAGGGAGATGGTAAGGGGGGAGGGAGGGTAGGGTGTGGGGTAAGAGAAAAGTATGAATTTTTTAATAAAATGTAGATATTATTTTTGGAAGGGGCTGGTAGGGGTAGGGATGTGGTGGGAGTAGGGCTGGACTAAGAAATTTTTTTGAAATACTTTTTAAAACAATTGAATTTTGGGGGTAGGGTAGGGGTAGGGCATGGGGTAGGGGATGGACTAAGAAAAAAATTTGAAATACTTTTTAAAATAATTGAATTTTGGGGTGGGGGTGGGGTGGGTGTAGGGTGAGGGTAGGGGTAGGGGTAGGATGGGGTGGGGGTAGGGGTGGTGTTGGAGTGATAGGGTATTGGGGGCGGGGGGCGGGGGGCGGGGTAGATGATTTTGAGAATTATATGAATATTTCAACTTTAAAGTGTGTTGAAAGAGAGTTTTGAAAAATATTTTCCTTACTTTTTGAAGGGAAGTTATTTTCCTTAGATTTAAGGAAAATAAGTTGGTTTGGAAAATATTTTCCAAAACATATAAGCCAACCAAACATAAGAAAACTGAAAAATATTTTCTGGAAAATGTTTTCCTTCGTACCAAACACACCCACAATGTAAAATCAAGTAAAGTCATCAAGCAATAATTATCTAGAGGAAAAACAAAAGAAGAGAAAGTACGAAAAGCTTAAGGAGTGACTTATTATGGAGAGTAAATCTCATAACATTTGCGAAGTGATTCCAATAAAGTTTTTAATTGTGTTACATAGTTTAAATAAATATACAAGGAAAAAGTTTACCAGAAAAAAAAGTCATTGCAGTTCTTATTGAAATCTAATATTATTAGTAATATAGAGAATTATTAATTCTAGTACCTCCTTGCCATTGTCCGCAATACACCTGCCATATCTTCGTATGTTTTTCTTCCAATATTTTCTTTTTCACGTATATGGAAAAGAAATCCATCAAAATTAATTTTCTTAATACTTTTTATCATATATTTAGAAATTTTTATTTTATCATAATTTTTATTAATTATCATTAATTTTGACGATTTTTAATAAGGAAAGAATTGCTATAATTATTAAATAATTTTATCTATTGCGGAAATTTTTGATGAAGTACAAAAAACTCAAATCACTTTTTAAAGATTTATTTCAAGTGATTGATGTATCATCACTTTTGCATTGTAAGAATTACATAATGTTAGGAAGCTATGTGGGTATAACCTAAGAAATAAAATATAACTTATCAAGACATTTGTATCTTACAATTAGTGAAAAACTATTCATATACTCTAGTCTAGCCATTAGACCTTAGTGTTCTTCCAAGAACAATTAGTAATCATCTTGTGTTTGTTTTTAAAGTGGACTCCTTAATTTTTAGGTGAGAGCATAGCAAACTTTACGAATGTTATAACTTTCTGGAGTCTAACTCCTTCAAGGCAAACAAACAAATACTCTAGTTTTCCTTGAAGGAGTCCAACAACTAACATGGTGTTTTTTCTAGTGCCACAACCAAAATGGTTCCTCTTAGCTACACTAAAATACCACATGCAATCCTAACTGTTGTTTTTCTAAGAAAATTGAAAAGTGTTGTAACATTTTCCACGTCAATAATATAGTGCCAGAGGCTATAACAACATCACAATTTTAATCCATTAATGATAACGAAGGTAATAAGACACTTCAATTAAAATCAAAACATAAATAAAAAAAATATTTGTATATAAAATAAAATTCTAATTGATTTAAAAGTACTAAATATAACTCTAAAATTTTTTACCTAGATCAAATAACCAACCTAAGGAAATTACAAATCAAATTAAGTATGAAATTTTTTTTTTATTCAACTAAGACACGTGAAAGAATGAGGAAATGGACTTCTATACAACTTTATCTAGGAAAAGATTTAATTTTGATTAATGTGTGATATTTCCTACAAACTTCTAGGAAAAGGTTTACTTATATTGAAATTTTTTTGACTTTAATTCCTTTATGTTAGGAATTTCTAGTTAGTTCGAATAAGAAAAAAAAAAGGGAAGTTATAGAATTATAATTTTAGCCAACTGTTTAGAGCATTAAATATTAAAAGTTCTTAACAATAGTCTAATCTTTAATTAACTTTTAAGTACTAAATATTAAGATAATACCATAAATATGATTTCGATGAAAAATAATAAATTACACATCTAAAAGTGGATAATGAAATCTTTTAACATGTTTAAAATCTCATATACTCTCAATTGCTTACAATATGAAAACACTCACTCATTAATCATTAGTTTTTACACTTCAAGTTGATGAAAGACCTCAGCCCAAGGGATTGAAAACAGTCCAAAGTTGTTCAAAAATACAAGCAATTACAGAAGCACAAGAAATAACATATAATAACAAAAATAATAGATAATAATAAAATAGAAATTGCAACAAAAACAATATGATAATTGAGATATCAAACCAAAATGATCAAATCTAATCTTTACACAAAAATAGAGTCGAAAATGCACCAAAGTAATTAGTTAGAAATTTACGTAAAAAAAGGTTTATTTTATAGCGAAAAAATTAGCATTACATATTACACCCACGTTTAGGAAGTTAAAAAAAACTTACCACAGTTTTAGGAGGCTTTTTCACGTAAAACCTCATAAATATTTAGAATTTAATTTTCATTTTCATGTATTTTAGAAGTTTTTCATATATTTTAATATTTAATTCCTATTCCCTTATATTTTAGGAATCTCTTTATAAATTTAAGTATTTGATTTTATTAACATGTATTTTATTAAATTCTTAAGAAATAGTTTTTTTTAATCATATATTTTAGGACTCCTTTTTCATGTATATGAAAAAAAAAAGCCTATTAACATTAGTTCTCCATATATTTTGTTCTAACCATATGTTTAGGATTCTTAAACTAATGGAAAAAGTATTAGTTGTAATTCTGATGATTTCTAATAATGAAAAGTTTTACCATAAATATATTTAATTAATTTTCAACTCTTAAATATTAGAAAAATTAGTGAAAAGAAAATTTTGTTTAAAACAAAAACTTTTAATGACGGACAAAAAATTCAGGCGACACATTTCTAAGGCCCTTCACACATCCTTCACACTTTTAATATATTGCAAGGAATAGTTATTTATCATATGATATATTAAGCATAAAAAATAGCAAATATCAATAAAATAAAAACTACAACAAACAATATGATAATTGATACGAGTAAACCTAAACTTTATGCAAAAAATTTTTAAAGTCCGATTGAACATTGATCTACCTCATGTATTAAACAGAAATAATAGCAAATCTACAATAAATAATAGAATAATCAAGATGTTAGAAAAATATAATTAAATCTAACCTTACAGGAGATGAAGAAGACTTTAAAATAAAATTAAGATAATTTTTTTTTTAATGAAGGAGTCACGTAAAAGAGCCAAAGCTCTCTGGTTTACTGACAGAGATTTGACGAATTTCATATCATTGGAAGGAGACACTTTCGGAGGGAATTGGGCTTCTTTCCAGGATACATTAAACGAGATAAGCAAGATGGTAGTAGGATATAAATTAACTTGCTCTTAAAGTAATAACCCTAACTATTCTTCAAAACAATAACGTAGACATTCATTATTATAACATCAAATATATTTATAAGAGTGTAAACATATTTTTTTTTTGGATTGTAATGTTTTTTAATATAACAAAAGAAATCAATCTTACGGTAGTTTTACATAAGTAGTACGCAATTTTTGGTTTTCCAAAAATAATAGGAGTTTTCCAAGAAGAAGAAAATTATTTTACCAAATTATTAATACTACCAAAACCATAAAGCTATTACCAACTTTTATGATAGCTTTATTTTCCGACCTACAGTCGGCTTTTATGGAAATTATTTTAGTATATTTTTAGTAACATGTATTTTATTAAAAAAAATTTAAGAAATATTTTTTTTAATCATATATTTTAAGCCTCCTTTTTCATATATTGAAAAAAACCCTATTAATTGACATTAGTTCTCCATATATTTTGTTTTTACCATATTCTGATGAATTCTAATAAGGAAAGATTTTACCATAAATGTATTTAATTAATTTTCAACTCTTAAATATTAGAAAAAAATAGTGAAAAGATGATTTTGTCTATTGAGGGGTATTTTAATAAATGGTAAAAAGTTCAAATTACTTTTCTAAAAGGCTTCACACTTTTACTATATTATAGATATAGATATAGATTATAGATACAGATTATAGATTATAGATATAGATTATAGATCATTCTTTGCCATTTTAGAGGATTGTAACTTGAGAAAATTGAAGGAAAGATGTCTTTTAAGTCTTGAATGAAGAATTGGTGACATTGACCAACAGATAGGGTCAAACATCATTAGGAAACTTGATTAAGTTAATTGTGGACTTGATTAATATTTTCAAAACTTTCTAATCTTTTCAAAAATACAAATCAACCCAACCCACACCCCTCTTCAATCCAAATCAACCACTCTCTCTCTCCAACTTCTCTCAACTCTCTCCCAACCAACAGTTCTGCAAAATTTCTCCCTTCAACCTCCGGCGACAAATAGTTAGGCGAGTTCCTTTTCGACTTTCAACCGTTAATTGACGTGAAGACTTCTCCGACGACAACAACTTCGAGTTCTTCGTCATCCCATTTCCCTTTTCACAAGTAAAAAATTATGAAGAAACAGAGGAACTTGAGTCAACTACTCTTCTAGTATTGAAATGTGGACTGAATAAAAACTTATTTTCTAGCATTTCTTCTTCTTACTATCATACTGTTGATTCAAATTTATTGGTAATTTTTTTTCACAATTGATGTTCTTAGTGTGTGTGTGCGCGTGTGTGTGATGTGTTGGTGTTGCTGGGTTGATTTGTTGTTTGTCTTGGTAAAAATTATATTGCAACAGATGAAACATCTGATGTAATAGATGAAATATATGATCCAATAGATGAAAATATGATGCAACGTATGAAAATCTGATGCAACAGATGAAAATCTGATGCAACAGGTAAGCAATCTAACAAATCATTTATCTGTTACGATAGACGACTCTTCTGTTTGAAAGAAATCTAAACAATATTGATCCAACAAATAACTGATTAGTGATATGTTTTTATTCTTTCCAACGGTTTACTCTTCATTTTGTAATATATTAGGATTGTTTTATTCTTTTCAACGCTTTACTCATCCATTACAACAAGTCGGTTATATGTTGCAAAAGATAATATACCTGGTGCAACAGATTAGTGATTCATTTTTATTCTTTTCAATGGTTTCCTCATTCGTTGCAACAGGTCTTATATATTGCAACAGATAAAATACCTAGTGCAACAGATTAGTGATCTGTTTTTATGGTTTCCAATGGATTACTCATCCGTTGCAATGGGTCAGTTATATGTTGCATCAGATAAAATACCAGGTGCAATAGATTAGTGCTATTTTTATGGTTTTCATGGATTACTCATCCATTGCAACAGGTCGGTTATATGTTGTAACAGATAACATACCTGGCGCAATAGATTAATTGTCTGTTGGAACTGTTACATTACTGTTATGCATTAATCAATTATTATCTATGTTATGTTCCTGTTAATTTAAGATAACATGGCTCCCAAAAGAAAAGAAATCGAATCAAGTCCAAGTAAAGGAACAAGTGCAGCAGCTCAGCTACATCCACCACTCTATGAGCTTGTTTTACAAGCGTTATCTCAATCAGGAGCAGAAGATACTGAACACGGGGAGGAGAAATCTTTCAAAAGAGATAATCCAAATGCTAATAACCCTTCCGCCGAAGAGTTGGTCAAAACCTTCAACATTGATCGTTATCCTATGAGAATGCAGTGCGATGGTGCCACAAATTTAATGGGTCATCTCGTGGTTAAGGCAGTCATGGGAAAATCTTTTGACGCCTTCAGAAAAATACTTCAAGAACAAAAATTGGATTCTAATTTCAGGGAAAGCTGCTTTGGGCAATATCTTGATTTGTCGAAGGACAACAATGCTTATTTCCAGATGAAAATTGCATATGATCTTCTCAAGCACAGGTTTATGTATGAAAAAAAAAAGATAAAATGGATGAGGTGTGGATAAATTACTGCGGCATGCCTATTTGTTTTAGTTGGAAGGAGTTTGCCATAATTACCGAACTAAAATGTTATCCTCCTTCTCCTTCTCAAGTTATACCTACTCTGACCCAAAAAAAGTACCCCGCACACCCAACAAAGGAAAAGGCAAGTCATTGTGCTTTGTTTGGTTTATACATAATGTTCTTTGGGTGAGAGACATTAGCAATAACATAAGCCTCAATTTAATAAATCTCTTTGAGGATCTTGAGGCATTTAACATCTATCCTTGGGGTTATGAAAGTTTCAAAATGACTGTCGAGTATTTGTTGACTCCGTTAACGCCAAAAACAGTCAATTTATATGGTATTCCATGGGCCTTCATGGTAAATATTTCTTTTATCATGATATGATTCGTCATTTTTTATTCAATAATGCTTTTGATTTATTGGCATTATGTTATAGGCTTGGGCCTTTGAAGCCATTCCTTATTTGAGACAACAAGTGAACTACCAGGAAGAAGTTTTCTGTCCAAGAATTTTGAGATGGTTGTCGGTCAAAACCGATAAAAATGCAAAATTTCTTGATCTTTTCAATCCCCTTAAGGAAGCAGTAAGGACAATTCTAATCAAATTTTTATTTTAATTAATGATTAAATGATTTCATCATCATTCTTAATATATGTACCGATTTATTTTAGATTGTCCATTGTGGCTTGTTCCGACCAACCGAGAGTTAAAGATGCCATTTTTTCTTACTTTACGGTTTATGAAAATTTTATTGGACCCTAAGATCTTTGATGGAATAAAAATGGAATTGTTTGAAGCAACAACCATCACAAGAAAAACAATTTTGGAGGGTGGGGCTAATGATGCTCCTCTTATGGTTTTTGAAATAACAAGCCATTATAATTATGATCATAATGGTTGTACAGATTTTTCTCTAGATTTTGCCTTATCTAGCGAATGTTCTTCATGTAAATATCAAGCATGCAATGCGAAACACGATGGAGTGATTAATGCTATTAATGCACTAACTTCTTCTATATTGGAAATAACATCTAAGAGGGGTGTCATTCCATTAAAGAGGATTTCATATCCAGACACTCCACTAGAGATCAAGGCGGCTAAGAGGAGAAGGAAAGACACTTTCAAGGCATCATCAATCATAAAAAAAAGAAAGATTGCAACGCCTCTGTCTTTATCTTAAATCAATATTCAGTGTGCAAAGGCCACAGAAGAGCAGCATGAGCTGAAGAAGGTGAATGTACATCATCTGTTCCAAAAAATATATAGGCACATATTGGTGTAAGACAAAGACAAAGCAGCATAAGCTGAAGAAGGTGAATGTACATCATCTGTTCCAAAAAACAAACAGGCATATATATGTTTCAACAGATAATACATCTACTGAAAATAATCAAACAGATATATACATCTGTTGCAACTGTTGTCAAACCTGTTGCATTAGATTCGTTATCTGTTTCAATAGATGAGTCTTATGTTGCAACAGATGGGTCATATGTTCTAAATTATCGTACTGCTCTGATTTACCTATTCGAATTTATCCCAACAGATAATCCATCTGATGCAACATAAGACTCATCTGTTGTAACAGATAAAAAATTTATTGTATATCTCTATTTAGCATTCACAATTTTGGCTTTCTAGGTGGATATCACAGCTACTGCTGAAAAGCAAATATCACAGTTAATAATCCATCAACTACTTCCAGAGATAAAGAAAAAGTGGAGCCTGTCAGTTTGGGAGAACGGAAGAATTCCTCGTTTGAAGGGTTCAACATCTCGAACGAGGCTCCAACAAAACTAACATAGTTGATCAACGACTATTCAGAATGGATTGCCGATGGGCTGTTAAAACATCATGTCGGCAGGTACATAAATCAATTTTATGGATATTGGTTTATACAATTCTTGTTGTAAGAACCTGATATTAACACATTTAAATCATCATGTAGAAAATAAAATGATGAGCGCTACAAAGTGAACGAATCGAGTCTTGGTTTTCATATGTTCGGCTTTGTTGTTGCACATCCCGAAATGAAGAATTGGTTATATTTGATGTCACAGCCCCAAAATTGCTGGAATGATAAGGTTTAAATGCCATATATATTACTATTAATTAATACCTTATTTAATTGCATTTGCGTATTGATTTTTTCATCACGTAATTCGAAATGTTTGATAATATGTGCAGCACATCGATGTTATTTTTTACTACCTCCGAAAGAAGGCCAAGTTTCAAACACAAGAACAATACAGATACATAACAAGCAATTGTTTATACAAAGTTTACATCAATAATGCCTATGATAGGTATTGTCAACAACAGCCGAAAGTTTCCTGAAATGAGGAATGCTTAATCAACATCATGAAAGGTTTTTACATTCCGGCTGGCTTATCTTGGCATTTGGTTGACGAAGAGTACATCCCAATCAATTGTGGTGATGAATTCTATTGGGTGTTGGATGTCGGCATTCTAAAAGAGAGGCGCATCCGAGTTTATGACTCGATATCGTGAAAGATACGTTCCGGCCCGTCGTGTGAGATACAAATGCTGACCAAAATATTGCCTACTTACCTTGATATGAGTGAATTTTTAGACCAAAAGATTTGTACTGGTTGATCGACGATTGAAGCTTACCGGGATAAAATGATTAATCTATTTGATGTACAATATGTTGACGGAATTTCTCAATAAACCATTGGTAGCCTGTAAGTTTAAGTGTCATGATTTAGTTTCATTTCACAAATTTCACAACACTTGCATGAACTGCAAGATATGGATTATCTATTTTTTTATAACACAGGGATTGCGGTCCTTTTGTTACTGCCTATGCCGAGTATTTGAGCAATGGATTACAAGTACCAAATGATGGACTTGATATCGGATTATTCCACAAAAAATATGTTACTTTTTTATGGAAATACGGAGAAGCGAAAGCTCAAAAGCCGTACGCAACCGACGCTAAAGATCCAAGACAACCAAAGCCGAATTCCGTAGCACCGAATGAAGAACAACTTGTCCATATTGATTAGATCTTTATAGCTTGAGTCTGTCAATGTAATAACCTATCCTCTTTGGTTTAACTTGTTGATTTATTTGTAGAGTAGATCGTTTGTACCCATAATGACTTTTTTTACATTTTATTTATTTGTTGAGTTATTTCATGTAATTTTTGAAGGCTTCAATTTATTTTATTCTGTCTATGAATATTATTAATCCTTAGTTTTGAACATGTTAATTGAAATGGAGTACTAGATTCAAATATCGTAACAGATAATACATCTGCTGCATCAGATGACATATCTTAGCAGACAGATTTAGACATATGTTGCAATATGAGATGGAACATGTAGGTCATCTGCTGGAAATTATATAACTGGTCTTCCTACTTTTTTTATTTTCTCTCACAGATTACCGATCAGTTGCAACAGATAAGTTATATGTTGCAACAGATCATATATCTATTGCGACAGACAGACTAGGAACATCTGCATAACACAACAGATGACCAATCTATTCCAACAGATAATCAATCTATCACAACAGGTACTATATTTGTTACAACATATATAAAATTTGTTGCATTATAAAAATTCAACTTGGCCAGACATAAAAACTATTGCCACTATATGTAAAGTGAATTGGCTTGAAATAAAAATTTGTTATTGTGTTTGTCTCTGTATTTGTACATGTTCTTTTTTATACACGAGCTTCAACCATTTAGTTAGTACCCTATATGCCCAGAACCATTGCATCTTTCCCACAACGGTGTCGAACACACTGGTCATTTGTGTGCCGGTCAACAAACACTCGATATATGCAAGTGAGTACGGCCCGCATGCTGCACCAGTTGTATTTCTTGGGAGCTGGATGTTCTTATTTCGACCTTCAAAATACCATGATTCCTTCGGTAAGACTTTAGCCGGCAAATGATCCATCATCTTACTCTGCGTCAACAACTTGGGCAATAACTTCAAGAATGGCTTCATGTGGGTGAAAAACGTCTTCTCGCTGAAGACAGGTAAGTTGCAGTCATAAACCTTAATCTTTCACTTGTAAAGCAGTATCTCAACAGTAAGAAAATGTGTGACATCCATGTTCATGACTGCAAGGATTCTCTTTGCCTTGGTCTAGCTCTTTCCGTGTGGATATGGCCTCTTTTCTCTAACATATTTAATCGCTTCTTCATCCCATTGGAACATAGAAACTAACTGGTCAAATCCTGGGCCATCGAAATTAGCTATCTGGGTAGAAGTTACCTATCCTTGAAATTTTGTAGAAGTTAAGGTCCATTATCCTATCGGCAGCATCATAAGCATCTGGGTACGTTAATTGCCTGCCCCTTATGAGGCAGAGAATTTCATCTACTGAGGTATAAGAAGATAATTTTTAAATAGGTTAGTAATTGTAAGGAATAAAAACAGAGTCGAAAGAATCTGATGTAGAGGGTTCTCTGAATCATTTCACAGATTACCCAGCCAACACAACTTATGTAATAGATGTGTATAATGTTGCAACAGAATACCATGTTATTGCAATAAATTACACATCTGCTATGTAGATTCTTCTACATGGATTAGATTAGAAGGGTAGGTTAGCAAAAGTAAACTTACCTTGTCGTCGTACCACACGCACATGTTTTTCATATTTGAGAAGTCTTTGGCGGCAAATAAATGCATGGTGTATTCTTTTTTATCCTTCATCTTGATGAATTCTTCCAGTTCCTTATTCTTCTCTTTGCCAAGTGCCGTGAATATGTCCACCTTCTTCGGTGGCCCATGAACTTCAACAACTATTGGAGAGGGGGGGAGTTGCAATTTTTGCTAATTTTAGAACGGAGAGAATTGGTCTAATTTTTCTTCTTTTCCTCCTAACCTCCATTGTAGGAGTGCATAGCTCCCTCACCTCGTTGGATGGTATGGCACCCCTCCTGAATTTCAACTCCTTGACAACTTTAGTAATAGCCTCTAGATTTTCAAGGAGTTTATCCTCTCTGTCCTTGCACACTTTGCATTTGCAATGAGAACATGAGGGTGAAAAGGGGTGAGAGGGACCACTGTAAGGGTGGGAGGGACCGGTGTAGGGGTGCGAGGAAAGACCTGTGCAAGGGGTGTTTTCAAATATATTTATTTTTTGCTGAGCACCAACATGCTCATAATCACAACTGGCAGCAGAAGCAGCAGCAGGATGGATTCCACCATCACAAATAACTCCACTAGCAATAACCCAGAAGAAGCACCTGGATTTGTTGCAGTTTGAGGTTGGTCGTGAAGAGCTTTAGCATTAGGCTGACCTTGCCTAACTGCTCTTCTTATGGACGTTTCTCCATCCAATTTCTTCTTTATTAACTCCACTTCTTTTGTATCAACAAGACCCAGAGTAACAAAAGAAGTCATCCCCAACTCATTAATGGTAGACACGATCCAAGGATGCACAACCTATAGAAAAGACAAGAGGAATTTAAATCATATAATAATTTGCAGTCATTTGGGTTACATGGGGCTCAGGTTATGTTAACACAACCAACTTATGCAACAGATGATCTAGCTACAGCAACAGCTGATCTGTATGTTGAAACAGATTGATAATATGTTGATCAGATTACTCATCTGTTGTATAATTTGCAGTAGATGGGTAATCTATTGAGTAGGGTTCAGAGAACAGAGCAATATATGGTTAATCTGTTGTGAAATATGGATCATGTATCACAACATATTACCCATCTATTGCACCAGTTCCAGTTGATGGGTAATCTATTACGACAGATGGAACATTTGTTTCAATATATTTCTTTGAGGCAAATTATTTTAGTTGAAAGAAGACGTATTGCATCATCCAGAAGTTTAAAGAGATCAGCCAGGTTAATATTTTTTTTGCTTCTCTCTACTACAACCAACCCTAAGGATCCCTGGATGAGAAACCTTATTCGGGTAATCCTTGAAATGCTTTCGGAGGGGAGGAATGGCTTCACATGTCCAAGCCTAAAATTTGTAAACAGGAAACAAGCAAAAAAAAGTCACAAGTATATTCAATATAAATTAATGAATGAGTAAAAATAGTGATCAATTTTACCATGAAAGCCCAAGGAAAGCTGTATAATGTGGCCATCTTTGGCTTTAGCTCTTTCAGTAAATATTTGACAGTCAAGTAACAGCTGTCGTGTCCCCAGGAATAATTGTTGAATTTACTAAAATCATCAGCAAGCGCCGAAAAATCATGTTTTATGAATTTCTTGACATCTCTTGCCAATAAAACAGAATGGACAAACCGAAATAAGGACAATTTCTCCCTATAGTGCTTTGGTATGTCTTTGTTCTGAAGATCCACCATCAAATCCTCCACTTTGTAGCTAGGTCCAACAATGCCCAAAAACCCATCCTTTTTTGACCTTGCATTTGTTGGACCCTTTGTGGGGTATTTTCTTGATGGGAGGTTCTTCTGGACGATCGCATCTCAAGCCCATTACAAAGGCAAATTCTTTCAATCCAAAACAAACCAACATGCCATAGTAGTTGATCCAGACTTCATCCATCTTTTTTTTGCCCTTCTTCGGACCTCCATCATCCCCCGTATACTTGATCCTGTGCTTGAGAAGACCATATACCATGATTATTGGGAAATGGAGAGGGCGGGGCCCAGATAACTTAAGAAAGTGTGCAAAGAAGCTCTTCTTAAAAAGTCCATCTGTGTTATCCTTCTTCATAATACTCCTAAGTTCGTCAAAAGGTTTCCCCAACAGACATTTAAGTACAAGATCACCAAATACTGCATTAGGGCTATTCATCGGCATCGCAACTCGAAACTTATCAATACTAATGGTTTTGACAGAATCATGCTGTAATTTTGATATTATTTCATGCCCCATTGGTGAGGAGGAGTTATCACTTTCCTCGGCTTCATTTTTCCCTGACTAAGATTGTTCTAGAAGTTTCTCCAAATCTATCTGTACTCTAGACTTTTTTGTTTGGTGATCAGAATTTGATCCGTTTTTTCTCCAATTTCAATTTTTTTTCTTTTAGGAGACATCTTTTAACTATAAACAAAAGAAAAACAAAAAATACATTGCATTTGATATCTGCATAATTTTTTTAAAAAAGGTGAGACAAATTTCAATAAATTATTCTTACCACATAACTAAAAAAAATACTCCAATGGACAACCCATCAGTTGGAACACATAGGGAACCCAAATCTATTTGAAGACCTATTTAATATCTTCAAACAGATATTCCACCAGTTGCAATAGGTGGACAAATTTTGAATAAATTATTCCATGCCACATTATAAGAAAATACTCCAACGGATAACCCATCAGTTAGAACAGATGGTGAATCTGTTTGAAGAACTATTTAATATCTCCCAACAGATCTTTCACCCGTTACAACAGATGGACCACCACCACTACAACCAATACCATTACCAATGCCACCAAGACCACCACCAATGCCACCATACCAATACCAACACCAAGACCACCAACACCACTGCCAAAAAATACAAATACCAACACCACAAACACCATCCAACAATACCACGATAGTCAACAAAATACTAAGAGACAAACTAGGGTTTTCTTGGGTGCTTCCTACTTTTTTAGCATCAAAACTCAAAATTTTTAACCCATTCTCGAAAATAATACAACTAAAAGTCTTCTTTTTCATCATTAACTAAAAATCCTTATTTTTTAGAATAAAGAACAAATGTAGAACGCTTCTCAAACTATGTTACCTGCGAAAACAGAGAAAACGATGGATACAAGCGGGAATGAAGTTGGAAAAAATAACTATATATAGTCGTACATTGGAAGAAAATTGACCTGTTTTGAAGGGTTGAGCAATATGTTGAGTAGTTGTTGTTTGTATTATTGAGAGGGAGAGGATACCCTGAGAGAGAGAGAGAGAGAAAAGAGAGAGAACTTAAGATTTAAAATAAAAAAATTTCGCGCAAATGGATGATTTGTATAGGTTGATTTGTAATTTTTGAAAAGAATGACAAGTTTTGAAATTGCTAATTTGGTTCAAATTGATCTTAATTAATTTTAAAATTTTTAAAATATGTAGTTTTTAAACATTGAGTTGATGAGAACTCATTTCAACTCAGAGTGATTGATCGATGACTCGGGTCAGGATGAACGCAATAACAACGTCATACAATTGCAAAGACTCGATTGAATTTGTACTTGACCCTATGAGTTCATTCATTCATACCTAGTTTCACCTAAATCAACTTATGTACTATCATTATCCTATCATTGAGTTGATGGGAACTTATTTTAACTCAGAGTGATCGATCGACGAATCGGGTCGGGATGAATGCAATGCCAACACCATGCAATTACAAAGACTCAATCGGATTTGTAGTTGACCTTGTGAGCTCATTCATTCATCCTTAGTTCCACCTAAATCAACTTACGTACTATTACTATCCTAACATTGTATTGGTGAGAACTCATTTCAACTCAAAGTGATCAATCGATGACTCAGGTCGGGATGAACGCAATACCAACGCTATGCAATTGAAAAGACTTGATTAGATTTGTAGTTGACCCTGCGAGCTCATTCATTCATATCTAGTTCCACCTAAATCAAATTAGGTACTATCACTATCCTAACATTGAGTTGATGAGAACTCATTTCAACTCAGAGTGATCAATCGATGACTTGGGTCGGGATCAACACAATACCAATGCCATGCAATTGCCAAAACTCAATTGGATTTGTAGTTGACCCTGCAAGCTCATTCATTCATCCCTAGTTCCACCTAAATAAACTTAGGTACTATTACTATCCTAACATTAAGTTGATGAGAACTCATTTCAACTCAGAGTGATAGATCAATGACTCGGGTCAGGATGAACGCAATACCAATGCCTTGCAATTACAAAGAATATATTGGATTTGAAGTTTACCCTACGAGCTCATTCATTCATCCCTATTTCCACCTAAATCAACTTAGGTACTATCACTATCCTAACATTGAGTTGATGAGAACTCATTTTAACTCAAAGTGATCGATCGACAACTTAGGTTGGGATGAATAAAATACCAACACCATGCAATTGCAAAGACTCGATTGGATTTGTCGTTAACCCTGCAAGCTTATTCATTTATACCTAGTTCCACCTACATCAATTGCAATAAAATTTATTGAAACAAACAACTGAGCTGTTGAAAATTTTCAAATAGATATTCATATTTGTCGCAACAGATGACATATCTAATTTAATTAGCAAATAGACATTTGCATCTGTTGTGATAGATGGCTGAGCTGTTGGAAATTTTTAAACAAATATTTATATCTATTGTAACAAATGATATATCTGATTTAATTAATTATCAAATGGACATTTTCATCTATTGTCACAGATGACCGAGCTATTGAAATTTTTAAACAGATATTTATATTTGTTGTAACAAATGACTGAGCTGTTCGAATTTCTAAATAGATATTTATATATGTTACAACAGATGACATATCTATTTGATTTTTTTTCTCTTTTAATTTTAATGCAAGTTTCTGGTCTGAGTAGATAATATCAAGTCATAGTACTTACTACTAAAGGCGATAAAAAATATTTCTTGGATATCTCAAAAGTGAGTTCATTGAGCAGTCTTGTCTTATATTTTTAATGTCACTAGTCTTAGTCTTCCTCGTGCCCCTCAAATTATTAATGAAATTAATTAATATTAATTAATGAATATTGAAAACCCCTACGTCTACGTACATAATACATCTATAGAAATCTTTCTTTTGCTGCAGTTTATTTTATTCAACTTTCTCATCTTTTTCTCTCTCCTCTTTAGGGTCATTGTCTTTTTTCTCTCTTCTCTTCTCTTCTCATAAAGATCTTTTTGGATCTAAATTGATCCATATCTTTCCTCGACTGAAATTTTTGTTTTGATTCTCTTTTTGATATTAAGGTATGGTTCATTATTGCTATTTCATTCCTGTCTTCTTTCTTACAAGTTATTTACATCTATTTTTTATTTAATTACTATTTATCCATATCATATTTATTAAAAAAATTTGAAGAAACTTTTATGTGTTGAATAAACAAACCGAGAATTTTTATTACAATATGTAAAATAAGTCATCTGTTGGGAAAAGTTTAAAAACCTTGTTGGCAGTATCATTTTTTTGTATGTATTTTGTTTGTTTTTTTATTGTTGATGCAATTATTGATGTTGTTGGTGGGGTTGGCGTTGTTGAAACTTGTGATGTGGTGTTGTTGATGGTTTTGGAACAAAGGATGTTACTTTTTTGTTGTTGATGATGTTGTTGGAACAAATGTTGTTGTTTCTTTGTTGTTGATGTTTATGCTGTTGTTGATGTTGCAACAGATAGAGAATCTGTTGGAACAAATCAAACCACCAGAAGGCTAGTTTGATGTATTCTATCAGATTCCATATCTGTTGCAACAGACTCCACATCTGTTGCAAAAGACTCCACATATGATGCAACAGATGGATAATATTTTTTTTGTGACCTCAATTTTTTCCCTCTTCTTTGTAGATATAAGGAACTGACAGTTGATCAACTTTTGCTGGACTATCGCAAGAGGCTGTAGTAAAGATGGGTTCAGAGGATTAAACTGCTTGCAGATGGAACCACTTCATATGTGGGAGGTATGTATTACTGATAATGTTATCATGGAAACACACATAGAGTGTACTGATTTTGTGAATGTTGTTTTTACTAATTAGTCATAGATCATTTAAAAAAGATGTCTGTAATTTTATAGTTAAGATTGGCAGGTTCGAACTGATAAGACTGAGGGACCATGAATATGGTTCTGATACCCTGTTAAGATTTAATATTGGTTGTTGCTCATGTTTATTTGTCAAGCATTGTGAAGGTATCCAGTTTTGGTGTCATTGTAAGGAGATTCAATAGATATTGGACTAACTTTTTGGGTGCATTGGACCCTTAAAGGGCCTTCAAATCTTAGTACTGCATCTAACAAGAATAGAAAACCAATATAGTTATTGCCCTGGCCAAAATTTATATGGTTGGGTTACTCGCTCGGGGTGATGATTATATGCTAGAAGGTGCGGTAGGAGAATGCCTTCAAGGGAAAATAGGTGTTTGATGGAATACTATAGCATCTAAGAGCTAATTAAAGAAGAAACATAGGATAGAAAGTAACTTTTAGCGAATCTGGCCGATGGAATTATCTTAACAGATGCGAAATCTGAATCAAGTGCAAATATGAAAGTGTATTCGATAATGTAACTTCACCTGTTATGTCTCTGAAAGAAAAATAATGCAGATGGACACTTTGCTAGGGAGCTGCGTGGTCGGAATTATCACCTAGGTAGAAAATAGGAGAAGACCAACAAAGCAGCCTCACGGGCATCGAGGATTGAAATGATGTTCAGCGAGTCTATAAAACTTACGCCAACAACAATTGCAGTTAAAATAAGGAATCTAAGTGAAGGCGACAATTTATGAATTTTAAATTTCATCCCATGCCTTCTTGTTTGTGTTTTTGATCAGGTCCACTGTTCGTTGACCTGATTGAAACCACAGACGAGATTGAAAGGCAAATAGAGTATCATTGCTTCCTTAGCAATATGGTTATAATTGATTGTGTTTTCTTGACTTGACTTGCTTTCAATATTCCTTGGAGAAGATTAGATGCTTGCTGTAGTATGTGAATCCCAATAATTTTCAAGCTTGCTGATTCTGTATTCAAGTTGGTTATTATCATCTTTGAAGTTGGTAAGGAGTTTCTCGTCTCTTGTGAGATCGATCAGGAACACTACCTTTAAAGTTGGGGCATTCTAGAATCCCTTCAGAACACTTTCTTTAGAAGCCTTAAAGGATACATGCAGGGTTGCTGTGTTTGTTTTAGGTCAAAATATGTTGATACACGTTGAAAATATGGTCCCCACAGTTGAACAACATACTTTTATCGAGCTTTTCTCTATGCATCTTGCTCAACCAATTTGATAAATTAGAAATCATGGAGTTATGTAACGTGTGATCTAAATCGGCTCTTCCAAGACAATCAAACGTTACGTAACTCTGAGCTCATTACCCTATTAAAAAAATATGATCGAGTTAGTGCACAAATCGAATGAGCTCAATCTCTCAGCCTTTCTGCTGATCGCTCTTCTCTAATATAGATGACAAGATATCTGCTATTCAAAAGTCTACATCATTTCCAGACATGCTTGCCTGGGAGCAATTCTTTTGAAGTTATCTATTGATGTCTTCTGAAGAATTGCTCCCAGGCAAGCATGTCTGGCGATGGTGTAGACTTTTGTATAGCAGATATCTTGTCATCTATATTGGAAAAGAGTGATCAGCAGAAAGGATGACTGATTGGGCTTGTTTGATTTGTGCACTAACTTAGGAATATATTCTTGATAGGGTAATAAGCTCGGAGTTATGTAACGTTTGATAGGCTTGGTTGAGCCGGTTTAGATCACACGCTACATAACTTCATGCTTACTAATTTATCAAATTGGTTGAGCAAGATGCATGGAGCAATGATCAATAAAAGTGTGTTGTTCAACTGTTGGGACCATATCTTTAACGTGCATCAACACATTTTAACCTAAAATAAACACAGCGATCCTCTATGTATCCTTTAAGGCTGCTGAAGAAAGTGTTCTGAAGGGCTTCTAGAATGCCACAACTTTGAAGGTAGCATTTCTGATTGAACTCATAAGAGACGAGGAACTCCTTACCAACTTTGAAGACGGCAACAACCAGCTTGAATACAGAATCAGCAAGCTGGAGGCAAGCTTGAAAATTATTGGGATTCACATATTACAGCAAACATCTAATCTTTTCCAAGGAATGTTAAAAGCATGCTAAGGTAAGAAAAAACAATCAATTAATCCATATTTCTAAGGAAGTAATGATACTCTATTTGCCTTTCAATCTCGTTTGTGGTTCCGATCAAGTCAACGACAGTGGACCTGATCCGAAACACAAACAAGAAGGCATGGGATGAAATTTAAAATTTAAAAATTGTCGTCTTCGCTTAGTTTCCTTAATTTAACTGTAGTTGTTGTTGGCGTAAGTTTTCTAGACTCGCTGCACATTATTTCATCCCTCGATGCCCGTGAGGCTTCTTTGTTGGTCTTCTCTTATTTTCTACCTAGGTGATAATCCCGACCACGCTGCTCCTTAGAAAATTTTCCATCTACATTATTTTTCTTTCAGAGACACAATAGACGAAATTACATTACCGGATACACTTTCATATTTGCACTTCATTCAGATTTTGCATCTGTTAAGATAATTTTATCGGCCAGATTTGTTAGAAGTTACTTTCTATCCTATATCTCTTCTTAATTAGCTCTCAGATAATATAGTCTTCCCTTAACCACCCATTTTTCCTCGAAAGCATTTTCTTACCGCACTTTTTGGCATATAATCGTCAGCCAGAGCGAGCAACCTAACCATATAAATTTTTGCCAAGGCAATAACTATATTGGTTTTCCAATACTATTTGATGCAGTGCAAGACTTTGAGGGCCCTCTAAGGGGCCAATGCACACTTAAAGTTAAGTCTAATCGCTATTGGTTCTCTGTAGTGATGACAAATATTGATCCCTTCTCAAAACTAACATGCATAAACACGAGCATCAACCATCAGTAATTCGTAACAGGGTATCTGCACCATTTTTATGAGGTCCTCAGCCTTATCAATTTCGAACCCATCACAATTAATGGTAGAATACAGGATCTTGTTTGAATGATCAATGCCTAATCAATTAAAAACTGCATTCACAAAAACATTGTACTTTGTATGTGTTGTCGTGGTGACCTTATTAGTAATACATAACTCCCACACATATGATAGTGGATCCATCTGCAAGCACCTTATTCTTCCTAGTCCATCTATGGCTTAAATTGAATAAACAAATGACTAGCTAGTTGCAACAGATGACACATCTATTTATATTGTTAAACAATTGGAGAAATCTGTTACGACAGTTGATCAACCTGTTGCAGAAATCAAATAGATATATACATCTGTTGCAAAAGATTGCCATATGTTGTAAGTTATCTAACAGAAAGAATATATTTTGCAACAGATTACCCATCTGTTAGATTTATTTTAAAGTAATTTTCTTTTCTTTTTGAGATACAATAATTTATAAATAGGTCCTCCTTACAAATATGAATGATCCAGAATCATACAAGAATATTCATATTGAGTCCTTGCATAAACTTCAAAGGCAGTTTGATGAACTCCAGAGAGATTTGGATGACTTCGGAGCAAGGCTGCAGGATGAAAAATGTCTGATTGACAATAATAATAATAGTAGTAATAATAATTAGGTAATGTTATTTATTTTAGCGCATGTATGTATTTTCCTCCTTTTGTATATCGGATCTACCTAAGGGATTCAAAAATCTATGAACATTCATTTCATTTTGTTGTCGACTTTAAATTTTTAATTCTTATTTAATATTTAATAATAATCAATCTGTTTATTCCTTGTTCTCAACATGTCGACGATTGGAGGTAGGGATTGAGCAGTAATTTATGTCTACAGAGGTTAATTTGCTACGACAGATCGATCATATATTGCACCTGGCGGTTATTAATAAAAAGGATTATTGTTGTTATTGAGAGGGTGAAAAAGAAAAAGACATCACTTTTCGATTATTCAATATGAAAAATGTTTTGTAAATAAATAATAAGGAAATAAATGATAAACACAATTTATAACCACAATTTTAATAACTGATCGTGACTTTTCACCATTTTTGTTTTTGAATTTATTTTTTAAAATTATTTATTATATAATAAAATGTTTTTATATTATTATGGAATTTATTTTTTTTATTTATAAAATAAAAAAGTAAGCAAATTTGGATTAATGATATGATGATAGTTATTCTTTTTTAAATAGATTATATGTTGCAACAAATAAATTATCTGATGCTACAGGTTCACCATTATTGCAATAGATGATATATCTATTGTCACAGATGATTTATCTGATGGAACCGATATCGAATCTGTTGTCACAACTCAATAAAAATGATTCTTGGAAAGAAATAATTAGTAATAATAATCTGAAAAGTCATGACTTATCACAATATTTCTTAATTTAATTAAGTCATTACTTTTCACATTAATTAAAAATGTAATTAATAAATGGAGGTGAACAGTTAGATTATATGTTGCAACAGATAGGCTATCTGATGCAAGGTATTTTATATTTGTTGCAACAGATAATATATCTGTTGTCTCAGATGTGTTATCTGATGCAACAGATATAGAATCTGTTGCCACAATTTAATAAAAATGGTTCTTCGAAAGAACTAATTAATAATAATAATCTGAAAAGTCATGACTTATATCACAATATATATTTTCTTAATTTAATCAAAAATGTAATTAATGTATGGAGGTGAATAGTCGTTCCTTTTTGCCTCTCATTCAAATTCAATCCTCTATAAATAGGTCCCTCCTTACTCAATCGTTCATTTAACTACACTCTATTTATTTATTGCATCTCGTCTTTCATATTACACTCTACAAGATAAGATTATGGCTGACTCAATGTAGGACGTTGCTTTTCTGCAAGACGCCGTGAATGAACTTCGGAATCAAGTTCGTGACCTGCAATGGGAACTGGGAGGAGTTAGAGCAAGAATACTTCACGAGATACGCAGGCTGAGGAGGGCCTTGCTACTTTCGGTTGAAGATTGGCCGACTGGCAATGATGATGATGGTAATAATAATAATTAGATTATTATTTTTTTTTAGTCTATTATATGTATTTTTATTTGCTTTTGTTTAATAAATAAATTATGTTTGATCTTTGACATTTAAATCCATATTTAATCTTCATTCTATCTATTATCTTCTCAACAAATATGTCGATAATTCAACGTAAAAAGGAATAATTTAGAATCCAGTAGCAATAGCAAGATTTATCTGTTGGGTTTGTGGAAGGGGTTGATGTGTTGTTCAAAACAGATTACTCATGTTACAACAGATAAGAAGTCTGATGCAACAGATAAATAGTCTGTTTCAACAGATGACTAGTTTGTTGCTTTGCTTGGCTCTAACATTTTAATCCGTACTCCCTCCGTCTCAAATTAACCGTCCCAAATTGAGATGCCACATTGATTAAGAAAAATAATTAATAATATGTCTAGTTTACCACAACCCACTGATCTGTTGGTGGGACAGTAGACGTCTTTGAAATAACCATTGTTTGCTATTCAATCAAAATTTCATAAGAGAAGAAAGCTTTTAACTTCGGTCGGTGTATAGTCCCCCTATTAAATGATGTTTCTATTTTAATTTGAAGAAAAAGTGATTAATACAAAGGGTAAATCATGGATTTTTTTTAAATATTTTCTAGATTAATGAAAAAGAAATCACATTAGGAAATTTGGGATGGGTAATTGGATGTAAGGAATAATTTTGAATCCAGTAGCAATAGCAAGAGTTGAAACATATTGGTTATCTGCTGGGTTTGTGGCAGGGGTTGATTTGTGTTGTTTCAAACAGATTAATCATTCATTGCAATAGATAATTATTTTGGTACAACAGATAAATATTCTAATGCAGTAGATAAATCTTCTGATGCAATAGATTACTCATCAAATTGTAATAACCTAATCATTCCTTAAGCCTAAATCTATCTTTTTAAATGGATATGTATGACTTCCAAAGTGATTGATATTTAAAACATGTTGCATTTCTCTAATTTCCACTTTTTTCAAGTAGATCATTGAATAAGCTTTCCATCGATACCATTTTTATCGAAATCTGACATCGGATGAGTGAGTTATGGCCGTTTTACTGAATGCTATCGGATCGCCCAGGTTTGACGGTCGACCTGGTGGACCGTCAAGTGTTCCATCAAGAAAAGTCAGTAGCTCCCTTTTTGGGATGTCGTGTGATGGTCAAAGTGGTGGACCGTCACAAAATTGATGGACCATCACGGTGTCCGTCAGACTGAGGCAGAATGTCCCATTCCTGAGCCTCGAGTGACGGACGATATGGTGGACCATCAGTCCCTCTGATGGACCGTCACTTCGTCCGTCACTCTGAGGCAGAACATTCCAGTTTTGACACTCGAGTGACGGACGACTTAGTGGAACGTCAGCTAATCTGACGGACCGTCAGATCAACCGTCACAGGCCCCGATCTGCAATTTTTAACTTTTTTTTCAAAAGGGCATCTTGATCATTTCCGCTTCTTGTGGCCTTATATATATATATATATATATATATACATATATGTATGTAGAGAAGAGAAGATCATTTCTCTCCAAATTTCTTTCAAGAATTCTCTAGGAACCTAGGGTTTCTTCCAAACCCAAAAATCAAATCATCTCCAAGAAATTCAAGAAATCTCCCACAAATTTCTTCAAGTTGTTCAATAACTAAGTTCCTCAAGTCAAAGGCAACAAGGTCTTGGTATGAAAGTGTGAGAAATAAGTTTCAAGCAAGTTCCTATATCTTCAAAATCAAAATCTAAGGTAAGTGGGGTTTGAACAAGAACACTCCTTTCGTTCTTGTGCCTAAAGATTTACTTTCTATTATTGATTTACATGATTTTGCAAGTGGGTTTACACTCAAATTTCTTTAGTTATGATTTATGAGATTTGAGTTGAATAAGTTTGATATTTATGATTACTTCACCATCATGTTTCTTAAATTGAGAATTTATTACATGAGTTATATATTGTCATTATGTATTGATGATTTTTAAGCGATTTAAGTCAAGTGCCATGAGTTATGCCTTTTCATGAGAAATTTTACTATTGAATTTATATAGATATTTAGATTGAAAGTCAAGAACGAGTCCTATGATGTTTCCTTGAAGTTTTTGATATTTGAAATGATTTGATAAGCAAATATACTTGATGTTGAGAATAATTGTATTGAGCTGAGTCGAGTTAGGAATCCACAAGATGTTTATGATTTACAGATGAGATATATATTTATGTTTTGGTCTTTTATGATAGACCCATGAGTTGATATTGATTAAGGTGGATTTCCTAACGCGTTCTGAGCTGAGTCTGGGAGGAGTATTTAGCACCAAGCGAGAAATTTGGTATTTCTCTAGAACTAAGTGCCATCGTAGGATTGATATTGATGATTGTGGGCCAAAGGATGAGTATGAAATTGTGATATTGAGATTGAGGTTGTACTCCCTGGCAAGAGTACAACACCCCTGCTAATGTGGGGATCCCTCCTTAGAAGGGCAAAACATTGGACTCCATGAGGCTCACATGGTGTAGTTATGTCGGTTATAAGAAACTCCCACGTCCATAATGATATATGTCTCTTGAGTTACCGAGTCACTCTGAGTCATGAGTTAAAGAGTTTGAATTGAGTTAAATGATTTATGAGATTTATGAAACACGTGTCATTACTGATGATTTATGGAAATAATGTTTCAGATAATTCAAATGAAGATAGTTATTATTGAGACCATGCATGATTTCTCATACATTTATGATATTATTTAAAATGTTGTATCGACCCTCACATACTGAGTACATTCCTAAGTCTTGACCCCGATATTCTTTTGTATTATATATTTCCTCGTGATATAGGTTCACGTGCTTAGTCTCAGCAGCGACAGTGATCTTTGAGTACCTTCCTCTAAACTTCTACAGTTGGTAAGTCCTCATGGTTCGAGGACCTGTATTTCTAGTTTTGTCTTGTCAATAGATGGTTATTTATTTTTAGTTCAGTACGAGTCAGTTGGGGATCTGTCCCAATGGCTTATTAGACTTGTATAGTAGAGGCTTTGTCAGGCTAGAGTACTAGTATGTACAGAACTTCAGTATTTTGATTGTACAGAGCACTATTACTTCATATCACAGTACGTTCATAACATGGTTATTCCTCTTTATCTTAGCATGATTTGCGTTATAGTGAGTTCTGAAAGTGATGACAGGCTTAGAGGGTTAGCTTGGGGCCACGTGTGACCTTAAGCACAGTGTGACTTCTAGGGATGGGTTCTTGGGACGTTACACTGATGTACCAGATGATTGATCTGTTTAAATTGTGGGCACTTATGCTAGATTCATGATCGGGGTTCTATCTATTTTTGGTAAAATAGAAGTGTACCCAGATGAAAAATATGAATAAAAATCATAATTTTACTTGTCAAAGTCACCTATGACAGATAAACATCCTGATACAACAGATAATACATCTGATGCAATAGATAATACGTCTGATGCAACAGATTAACAGTCTGATGCAACAGATAAATCTCTTGATGCAACAGATTACTCATCTGATGAACCAGATGATTGATCTGTTTAAATTGTGGGCACTTATACTGGATTCATGATCGGGGTTCTATCCATTGTTGGAAAAATAGAAGTGTACCCAGATGACAAATACGAATAAAAATCATAATTTTACTTACCAAAGTCACCTATGAAGTAATGCCAAAGTGGAAAGTGATGTAGTAAATAAAATTTAACCTAAGAAATTGGTCAGATCACATCAGTAGCGCTGTACCAACAACACCAACACCAACAATAAATGGTCGACAAGAAGAAGATGAAGATGATAATGAAGTAGAAGATGATGAATAAAGCAGCATAAATAGAAACAATGGACAACAGAATTTGCTAAGAGAAAGAAAACAACAATGGATTAGAAGAGAGAGAAAGATGCATTTTTTCCCTCCATTTCCCGTTATTTTAGGTATACATTGGGATCAAAGTATAAATTTAAAAACTTGTGGGTTATTTTTAAACTTTTCCAACTTTCTTAATCCATAATAAAGTAATTGTCACCTCCAACTAATAATTAAGACTTGTGTCACCTACACCTCATTTTAAAACTCTTTTGTCACCTGTGGCCCAAACCCCCTTGTAACTTTAATAAGCTATATTACGTGGCAAACAAACCAACAAGTGATGACTTTCTTTAACATAGTATATATTATTTTTTTTAGTGTTTCCCTTTAACTATCTAATTTTACATATAATACTAATCATTCTTTGTCATTTTTAGGATTGTATTTGAGTAGAAGGAAAAGACGAGGAACAAAAGAAAATAGATGGTAATTTAAATTGTTATCATTGGCATTATTTTTTAAAGTCTAGTGATGCTTAACTTTATTTTTATTTGTGCCTTTAATTGTTTGAAGTGGTTACGTTTGTTGATGCTTCATACCTATTAATAACAATTGTTTTAAAGTCTCATATACTCTGAAAAATATGTTAGAAAAATTCTCTCAACTTTATGTCTCAATTTGCTCGTAAAATAACAAATTATTAAAAGAGATTCAAAACTATTTTGATTCGATAAACTTAAGACATGTTCAAATATTCATGCTTTATTCCATGAGGAGAATGTGGTATAGTGTATAATAAGTCTGAATGAAGACAAATTATTAAAGATACATTAGGATAACTATGTTCCATTCCTGAAGAATAAAAACTTTTGATAAATATTGCAATTATAGATTCATTTCCGAAGTGAATATAATAATAATAAATGGCATATAACTACATACATGTACTTGATTGTGACAATTCACCTCAAGAAGAAGTAGAATAAATAAGAAGAATCATTCTAAAATTTATTTCCGAAGTAGTAAAGCTGTCAAAATAATAATTCTTAAATTTACTCCGAAAGTAGTAAATACTATAAAACTTACTCTTATAGTAACATTGTGAAATGGTAAATCTTGCAATTAACCCTTGAAGTAGTGAACATTCTGAAATTTATGCAAGAAAATAGCATATGTCATGGTAAACTTGAAGTTTACAAGTACAAGTAATTTTATTTGTTGTCATGAATGAATTTGTCATTCTGAGAATATGCATATTAAGTATTCAACATATACTAAAGAATTAGAAGATTTTTCAATTTTTTGTATGTTATTTATTCTCATGATAAGTTGATTAAATCCATTAATATTGAGATTGGATGTCCTAAAATTCCGGAAAGTATAAAATGTGAAAATAGGCTCGTTCACCTATATGTGGTATATTATAATGCATCTATAGGATGATCATATGTGCATTTATTGTCAATTTGCAATAGCACGATCCAAAAATAAGGGTCATGATGGCACTTGTCGTGGCGTACCTTGACAAGTAAGCCTATCACCCAAACTGATACAAAAAAAAGAAAAAAAAGAAATATCCCACGATAAGGATTCTAGAACGAAACTGAACCATATAAGTAATCATAACAATGTAGAAACAACTTATGCAAAATACCAATCATGTCCAAAACCAGGTGTCAATAGTGTAAGAACTACTAATACAATCCAAGAGTCAAATGCATCGGAAAAAAATAACTATAAAGGAATAATAACTGTCCCCGAATACTAATAAAGACATAACAACTATAGAAAGATAGAGGTGAACTTCGGACGCATGAATGACCAACCGCTACCGTGGAAGCTCCAACAATCATCTGAGTCAATCAAGTTGAGGCGCACTCGAGCTAAGTCCAGCACCAAAAGGACGCAGTAGGCATGAGTACGGTCCACTTGTACTTAGTAGGTGTCATAGGCCGACCAAGCAAAGTAGTAAATAAAGCATACAAAATATACACTAAGGGCACGTCACCTGCAATCAAAAAATGTCCCACAACGGTAGCCCACACCGATACTAACAGTTCTAATACATCTCACATATATTACAACAATACACCAAGGTATAGATCACAAGTATACATTATGTCACATATAAATAGAACAGAGAGAACATGTATATACAAAATCATCAAATACAAGTAAAGGAAGGTAAGACAAATACATAGATGACAAGTCAATAAGGCAATACAACACAACATAAACACAATAAAGTAAGTGCAATGATGATGATGATGATGATGATGCACGAGGTCGTCGCATAACCTTCGGGATCATCGCACAATCCCCGTATACACCTACGGAGCTAAAGCTTCCCTACATAGGACCCATGGGGGGTTCGTCAACCCGTATACAATCCACATATCTCATATCTCCTTTCTAATATATCCTTTAGAAAGGGTTTTATAAGGTATTACAATATTTTTTTTAAAAGGTGTTGTCAGTGCTTCTCAGATGTTGCCACGGTGGTACCACTGTTTCATGAATGAGTATGATATGAAGATGTAATGCTCACAACCAATTACAATGATTATTTTCATAACCAATCACATGATATATTTCCGCAACCAACCGCAATTATACATTCCCACAACCACATGAGCCAATATCACTTATTATTTTCGTTTCATCCATGAATTTTCACGTCTCGTATGCCAATAAAGTCTGAATATAATCACAATACACCAATAGTACCATATTAATCAACACAATATAATTATTCACATGTATTCAAAGCTATCAATATCACATAGGACCCCACACGGTCAAACATATCACATAATATCTCAATTTCGACAATTACATCACATATACGCCCCCTCACGGGCACAACACATAGATAGTCATTTTTCATGATTAGTTCCAACCCTTAACATGCATTTTCTATCATTTACTACCCAACCCAGTCTCAAATAGTTAAGTCATAACCTACCACGAAAGTCAAAATAAGTCCGCTACACTTGAACCCGCGACCTTACTTTTCACGAACAATCCCAAACTCCACTAAAAATATCAAATATGAAATATACGCGTCAATACAAAACCAACGACACCCATATTGACTACTTTTGGTTCGGGGTCAAAATGAACCCCCAAAATGAGTTTCCGAAAAAGAAGGGCAAAATTGAAATTTTATTTAAAAAACACGTTCCTCATATTTTTAGAAGCCTATTGCTGTAAACTCAAGTTAAACCGAGTCAAAAACAGACTTCAAATCGAAGAAAAACTATTTTTGAGTTTTATCGGGTAATATCTTTAAAATCCGGGTTAAAATCAAGAATCGGAGTTGTTTTGAAAGTTAAATTGATGAAAAACTAGTAATTATAAGATAAAAATATATTCAAGTGAAAAGGAGTGAAATTTGGGTTAAAATCATACCCTAAGATTTTTGGGGTTTTGAGAAATTTATCAAGAAATTGCTGAGAAAAGGGTGAATTCTTACCTTTGATCCATAATAAAACCAAGAAAAAAGTGTTAATCTAGCTTCCCAAGCTCCCACAAGCTTCACCTTTAAGCTCTCAAATTATTTAGGGTTTAACTCTCAAGAGGCAAGATGAAAAATGAGCAAAATGGACCGAAAACTATTTATAAGTGCAGAAAATCTGCACTTAAATAACCAAAAAAAGCTGCAGTTTTTTTTTTTTGTTAAAGTCCACTACGGACTTCGACGAGTGCCCGGGATTCATTCGGAGTTTGATTTATGCAAACAAACTATGCAACCACAATAAATTTGATGCTCCGGACGCGTTGGCGATATCAGATTTTCCAAAAAAATGTCGTTTTCATAATGTTGACCCTCCGAAACCCAAAATTATAATTTTCCAAACCGAGGGTCAAAATGAGATTTAAAATCCATAAAATTATACCAAACATGCTAACACCCTAAAATCGACAATCTAGATCTGCTCGAGAATTTGGATTTTCCATCCGAGGTCGTTTTGATCAAATGTGGGTCCCACTCCCATATTTCCAATTTGCCAACTTTTTGATCAATAGTTCGAAATGAGCTCGGGTGCATGGGGACCCAAACCAAAGGTCTACCTAGCCTAAAATAGATATTCCAAAGTTGCTGGCAAAGTTCGTTCGACCATCCGTCGTATGGATCAATACATATCCACATAAGTCAAAATTAAGGCTCTTTAAGCCATCAAAACCCACAATATTGCATAAATGAAACCAAAATGCATCGAAAATCATGCCAATCACTCCCATACCCCGAAATATCATAATGCAACTAAGGGAGGGGTAAAATAGTCAAATCACACAAAATCACAAATTTCATCAAATTTTTAGGTTGTTACATTATCCACCACTAAAAATCTAGTTCGTCCTCAAACTAAGGCAAGGAAATACCCGAATTAATAAAAAGCTGGGGATAGGAACTACGCATATCAGACTCAACCTCTGAAGTAGCCTTATCTACAGGTTGATGTCACTACTAGACCTTGACCACAGGGATCACTCTAGAGCGCAACCGCCTAACATCCCCAGCCAAAAAAGAAATCGGCTTCTCCACAAAGGACAACCACTTATCTAACTGAACTGACTCCCAACGAATGACATGAGACTCACCAGGAATATAGCAACGAAGCATAGAAACATGAAAAATGGACCGAACAGTTGATAGATCAAGGGGCAAAACCAACTCATAATCCACATCACTAACAGTTCGAAGAATCTTAAATGGACCAATATACCTGGGGCTAATCTTTCCCTTCTTCCCAAACCTCATCACACCCTTCATGAGTGAAACTCAAAGGAAAATATGATCACTTACACCAAATCTCAAGGTACAAAGTCTACGATCAGCATAACACTTCTGCCTACTCTAAACCGCTCTAAGTCTATCCTGAATGATCCAGACTCTGTCTAACAACTCACAAAGCTAGTCCGTACCTCGAGGTCTCACCTCTGAAACATCAAACCAACCCACTGGGGAGAGACAATGCCCACCATACAACATCTCAAAAAGAGCCATATCAATACTGGAGTGGTAGCTATTACTATATGCAAACTCTGCTAAATCCAAATGTTGCTCCTACTGGTCACCAAAGTCCATCGTGCACGCGTGAAGCATATCCTTCAAAACCTGGATAGTCTGCTCTGACTGGCCATTAGTCTGGAGGTGAAATGCTGTGCTAAGATAAACCTGAGTACCCACAAAACCTCGATCTGAAATAATGGACACCAACGTACCATGCAGACGCATAATATGACAAATGAATATATGGGCTAACCTCTCAGTACTTAATAAGACCTGAACCAGAATAAAATAAGCTGACTTGGTCAGTCAATCCATGATGACCCAAACACTGTCAGAACCAAGAGAAGTATGAGGCAACCCAGTCACGAAGTCCATAGTGATCTATTCCCACTTCCACTCGAGAATGGGCAACTCTAACACAAACCACCAGGTCTCATATACTTGGTATTCACCCGCTAACAGCATAGGCAACGAGCCATAAAATCCGCTATATCACGCCTCATACCACCCTACAAGTAGTGTTGTCTCAAATCACTATACATCTTAGTCACACCGGGATGGATGGAATATCTGGAATAATGGGCCTCTTCCAAGATCAACCTAATCCAATCACAACTCTCAGTACACAAAATCAGCCCCCAGTCCTCAAAACTCTATCTGAATTATGTGAGGCTTCCCTAACCTCCCCATTCAACACCTTATCTCGAATCAACCTCAATCTAACATCATTAAACTGACGAGCTCGAATCTACTCTATCAAAGATGATCTAGCCTCATAAATGCCAAATCACACCTCGGTGTCAAAATATCAAGCCTAACCAACGGGTTGGCCAAAGAATGAACCTTTAAGGCCAACAGCCTCTCCTAAGTCAAACGACGCACTAAGCTACCCATGCTAGTCGACTTTCAGCTCAAGAAATCCGCAACTACATTAGTCTTTCCTTGATGGTAGAGAAAAGTCAAGTCAAAATTTTTAAGCAAATCAAGCCAATGGTGCTGCCTCATATGAAGATATCGCTAGTAAAGAAGTACTAAAGGCTACGATGATCTGAGAAGATCTCACAATGGACTTCATACAAGTAGTGACTCCATAACTTCGAGGCAAACATAACTGCGCACAACTCCAAATCATGGGTAGGATAATTCCTCTCATGAGGCTTTAATCTTGACGAGATGCATACATAGTTACCTTGCCCTCCTGCATCAACACAACACATAACCCAACACCTAAAGCATCACAAAAGATAATAAAGCCTACGCTCTCCTTAGGCAAAGCCAATATAGGAGCTGAAGTCAATAAATCCTTGAGATTTTGAATGCTCGCCTCACAACATCATACCACTAGAAGGAATTCTTCTTCCGAGTCAACTTGGTCGACAGAACTGCAATGGAAGAGAAACCCACAACAAAACACTAATAATACCCGGCCAAGCCAATAAAACTTCGAATCTCGGTGGGCAAAGTAGGTATAGCCCAATCACAAACTGTTGCAACCTTAGCTGGATCAACTATAATACCTTTCTTAGTCATCACATGATCCAAGAAAGAAACTGACTCCAACCAAAACTCATACTTAGGGAACTTAGCATACAACTTCTTATCCTTCAATCTCTAAAGCATAATACACAAATGATCCTTATGTTCAACCTTATTCTTGGAATAAACCAAGATATCATCTATAAATACCATAATAAAGGAGTTAAGATACGATCGAAAAACCTAGTTCATCAACTCTATGAATACGGAAGGGGCATGGGTCAACCCAAAAGATATAACTAAGAACTTATAATGGCCATATCAAGCCCAAAAAGCAGCTTTCAAAATATCCAAATCTCTAATCCTCAACTGGTGATAACCAAACCTCAAATCAATCTTCGAAAACACTGCAACACCCTGAAGCTGATCAAACAAATCATCGATACGAGAAATAGGATACTTATTCTTAACCATCACTTTATTCAACTGTCAATAATCAATAAACATCTGCGTAGACCTATCCTTTCTCTTCAGAAATAAGACAGGCACACCCCAAGGTAAATTACTAGGACGAATAAATCTCTTATCCAACGACTCCTGTAACTGATCCTTCAGTTTCTTTAGCTCTGTTGGGGCCATCCTATAAGGAGAAATAAAAATGGTCTTAGTTCCCGACTCATCATTAATAATAAAATCAATATCTCGATCCGCAGGAATACTAGGCAAGTCCGTAGGGAACACATCTATAAACTCATGGACAACACAGACAGAATCCAAGGAAGGAGGTGAAATAACACTGGTATAATGAATATCAGCCAAGTAAGATAAACATCCCCTCTCAACCAATTTATGAGCCTAAATATAAAATATAACCCTCTTAGGACCCGAATAAAGTGTACCCTTCCAAGCTATCCTTGGCATATCTGACGAAGCTAAAGTCACAGTCCTGGCATAACAATCTAAGATAGCATGATAAGGAGACAACCAATTCATACCCAAAATAATCATCAAAATTAATCATATCTAACACAAGCAAGTCTATCAAAGTATCACGCTCGACAAAAGTCACAACACAAGATCGATGCACCCGATCCACCACTAAAGAATCATCTACTAGGGTAGATACACGAATAGGCATGGAAAAAGGCTTAGTAATAGAATCAAAACCCGAAGCAAAATACACAGATACATAGGAGAAAGTTGATCCGGGATCAAATAATACAAACGCAAGTCTGAAACAAATAAGGAAGGTACCTGTAATCACAACATCAGAAGTCTCTACCTCAGGTTTGGCTAGTATAGCATAACACTATCCATGACTTCTAACTAGCTGAGTAACCCCACAACCACCAACATAGGCTCTACTATCCTTACCTCTTGCACCTTTGGTAGAACACCTACCTATCACAGCTGAAATAAAAATAGCTCTAAACACACGATGAGAATAGTCCTTGGCCACATGGACAATCTCATCACACACATAGCAACCTCTATGGCCAATCTCAATAAGAGAAAGTACAGGTGAGCCCGAATGTCCACCGTAAACTGCTGAACTAGAAGATCCACCAGCTGAACTCTATAAAATCACTTGCACTAGCCTACCATGGTATCCATGAGATCCTCTAAAATCTCTGGCTCAAGAGGTCTGACTCCTAAACTCACCAAAACATCGCGCCTTCTTGGCGCCTCCCTGAGATGCACTAATAATACCCTCTATCATCTTACCGTGATCCATAATACTCTAAAGAAGAGCTCTAAGCATAATCATCTGAGATGTAGCCAACTAAAGAGAAATATCCAAACCTTTCACGAACTTTCTAACCTTCCCAAACTCGATGGAAAAGCTATTATAGGAATATCTAGACAACACATAAAAGCATGCTTTATAATTAAAAACTATCATGTAGTCCTGCCCCAAATGATCAAACTCATCCCATATAAGATCTCACAACTGAAAAGTACAAATCTATCCAGAAAGGCATTAAAAAAATGGATCCTATGACAACTCAGGAGCATCAATAAGCCTACAACCGACAAATGATATCCGCTAATTTCTCACAGCATCTCTCAACTGATAAATAGTATAAGCCACACCATCCGTGCAGAAAGAGTAAAACACAACTCAGAACATAAGATATGAAAGAATTCACAAGATAAGGAATAAAATGAGAAAGTTTCCTAAAGACATCCTATAGCCTCTCGAAGATAGATACGGACGTCTATGTACTGATCCATGAGACTCTATTAGATATCCCATTGTTACACCATTGAGACCAATGAAACCTGGCTGCTCTGATACCAATTTATCACGACCCAAAAATAAGGGTCATGATGACACTTGTCATGGTGTACCTTGACAAGTAAGCCTATCACCCAAACTGATACAAAAAGAAGAAAAGATAGAAATATCCCACGGTAAGGCTTCTAGAACAAAGTCAAACCATATAAGTAATTATAATAGTACGGAAAAAACTTATCCAAAATACCAATCATGCCAAAAACCAGGTGTCAATAGTGTAAGAACTACTAATACAATCCAAGAGTCAAGTGCATCGAAAAAAATTAACCACAAAGGAATAATAACAATTTTCGAATATAAATAAATACATAACAACTATAGAAAGATATAGGTGAACTTTACATGCATAAATGTCCAACCTTTACCTTGGAAGCTCCATCAATTGCCCGAGTCAATCAAGTTAAGGCGCATTCGAGCTAAAACCTGCACCAAAAGGGCGCAGTGGGCATGAGTAAGGTCCACTTGTACTCAGTCAGTATCATAGGCCGACCAAGCAAAGTAGTAAATGAAGCATACAAAATATACACTAAGAGCATATCACCTGCAATCAGAAATGTCCCATAACGGTAGCCCACACCGCTTGCACTAATAGTTCTAATACATCTCACATATATTACAACAACACACCAAGGTATAGAACACAAGTATACATTATGTCACATATAAATAGAATAAGAGAGAACATGTAGATACAAGATCACCAAATACAAGTAAAGAAAAGTAAGACAAATACATAGATGACAAGTTAATAAGGCAATACAACACAACATAAACACAATAAAGTAAGTGCAATGTATATGATGATGATGATGATAATAATAATGATAATGATGATGATGATGATGCAAGAGGTCGTCGCACAACCTCTGGGATTATCGTACAATCCCCGTATACACCTATGGAGCTAAAGCTTCCATACGTAGGACCTATGGGGGGTTCATCAACCGGTATACAATCCACATATCTCATATCTCCTTTTCAGCATATCTCTCGAAAAGAGTTTTATAAGGTATTACAATATTATTTTAAAAAGGTGTTGCCAGTGTTTCTCAAATGTTACCACGATGGTACCACTGTTTTATGAATGAGTATGATATGAAGATGTAATGCTCACAACCAATCATAATGAGTATTTCAACAACCAATCACATGATATATTTCCACAACCAACCACAATGATACATTCCCACAACCACATGAGCCAATATCATTTATTATTTTCGTTTCATCCATGAATTTTCATGTCTCATATGCCAATAAAGTCTGAATATAATCATAATACACCAATGGTACTAAATTAAACAACACAATACAATTATTCACATGTGTTCAAGGCTATCAATATCACATAGGACCCCACACAGTCAAACATATCACATAATATCTCAATTTCGATAATTACATCACATATATGCCTCCACACGGGCAAAACACATAGATAGCCATTTTTCATGATTAGTTCCCACCCTTGACATGTATTTTGTATCATCATTTACTACCCAGCCCAGTCTTAAAGAGTTAAGCCATAACCTACCTCGAAAGCCAAAACCAGTGTGCTACACTTGAACCCGCGATCTTACTTTTCACAAACAATCCCGAAATCCACTAAAAACATCAAATATGAAATATACACATCAATCTAAAACAACGACACCCATATTGACTACTTTTGGTTCGAGGTCAAAACGGATCCCCAAAATGGGTTTTTGAAAAAGAAAGGTATAATCGAAACTTTATTTCAAAAACATGTTTCCCATATTTTTAGGAACCTACAGCTGAAACCCAAGCTAAATCGAGTCAAAAACGAAGTTCAAATCAAAGAAAAACTATTTTTGAGTTTTATCGAATAAAATCTTTGAAATTCGAGTTAAAATCAAGAATCGGAGTTGTTTTGAAAGTTAAATTGATGAAAAACTAGTAATTATAAGATAAAAATATTATTCAAGTGAAAAAGAGTGAAACATGGGTTTAAAATTATGCCCTAAGATTTTTGTGGTTTTGAGTAATTTATCAAGAAATTACTAAGAAAAGGGTGAATTCTTATCTTTAATGCGTAACAAAACCAAGAAAAAAGTGTTAATCTAGCTTTCCAAGCTCTCACAAACTTCACTTTTAAGCTCCCAAACTATTTAGGTTTTAACTCTCAAGAGGCAAGATGAAAAATGAGTAAAATGAACCCAAAACTATTTATAACTGCAGAAAATCTGCAGTGAAATAACCAAAAAAAGCTGCAGTTTTTTTTCTTGTTAAAGTCCACTCTGTACTTCGATGGGGTGCCCGAAATTCGTTCGGAGTACGATTTATGTAAATGAACTATGCAACCATAGTAAATTCGACGCTACGAATGCGTTGGCGATATCAAATTTTCCAAAAAATATCATTTTCATAAAGTTGACTCCCGAAATCCGAAATTATAATTTTCCAAATCGAGAGTTGAAATGAGATTTAAAACCCGTAAAATTATACCAAACATGCTAACACCCTAAAATCGACATTTTGAATCTGCTGGCGAAGTCATATTTTTCATCTGAGGTCATTTCAATCAAATGTGGGTCCCACTCCCATCAATTGGTCGAAATGAGCTCGGGTGCACCAGAACCCGAACCAAAGATCTACCTAGCCTAAAATCAATATTCCAGAGTTGCTGGCACAGTCCGTTTGGCCATCCATCACATGGATCAAAAGATATCCACATAAGTCCAAATTAAGGCTCTTTAAGCCATCAAAACCCACAATATTGCATAAATGATACCAAAATGCATCAAAAATCATGCCAATCACTCCCACACCTCGAAAATATTATAATGCAACTACGAAGAGAGGTAAAACAGTCAAATCATACAAAATCACAAACTTCATCAAATTTTTAGGCCGTTACATGCAATTTGACATTTGCAAAGTTATTTGCTCAATACAAATTGAGTTAAGATGATAACTTTCAGCCTATTTAATCAAGACAATTCATGTTAATGATATTAATTAATAGTCAAGCTAGTTTGGCATTAAATGCCTCAAATAAAAATTTGAACCATTGTTAGTTTATGATGACAAAGCTTCATGTGTTGATATGAATATGATATATTCTATATAAAAGTATTTGTACGCATCAGAATAATTTATGATTAATTCCCCCCCCCCCCTTCACATCCAATTGGTACAGGATCAAAAATCGCATATTTTTCACTGATAGTTTTTGTTGTGTGATACATAATTGATAGACGTACCGTGATATAAAAAATTAATTTTCTCAAAGAATATAGAAGATATATGTCAGTTTCTCTAACATAAAGAGGGGGGAGAGAATAACATCTATGAAATATGTTGTGAGTTATCATCAATATGATCCTCATTCAAAAGATAGTTCAAGTCATATTTTTGAAGAATTTGCTAACCCAAAGTTAATATCATATTTTTGATGCAAATGCTCCTATTGAGTGTCCTAAAGAATAGAGTCTATGACATGTATGAAGCATGGTAGACCAATCAGTTTTAAATTCAATAATACTTAAAGGGAGAGATAAGCAAATGATTACGAGAAGGAGACAATGTGTTCTTTAAGAGACTACTACATAACTTTTCATGAAACCTCATGAGAGGTTTAGGTACCTAATAAAAATAATGAAAGTGATGAGATCCTAATAAGTTATGTCTAACTGTGAACTAATAAATATGATATATTGTCAATGATATCTTTAATATAATATGATGTAATTTTGTTCAATATTAATTACGACGATCTGAATTCTGCGACTATTAAAGCATGTTGATGTAATGAATAAGTGAGATACGTATCTTGTTAAGGATAAAACTTATTTAACTTGTAATCTGATTACTAGAAAATGACACACATTTAATATGGTATGCTACTTAACACAATATATATATATATATATATATATATATATATATATATATATATATATATATATATATATATATATATGTATGTATATAAGGATTAAAAATGTTTAAAACATATACAAAGTTTTTAGAATCTTGTTTATAAACCTTATGACATAAATTAATTGATTATTTGAATATTATATGAATTTCTGAAGAGCTTCAAAAGAAATAGACACTACAACATTTTTAGCCTAAGGCCACACTAAATTTGGACAACACTTGTAAAGTGCTGGCTAAAATACTTTTGGGCATGCTTTTAAAATGTAGCCTTAGTTTTTAACTTTAAGCCATAATAATTTTGACAACACTTGTAAAGCATGCTCTTTAATGATATATGCTACACTTTATAAGTGTTGTCATATCATTATATAATTGGAAATGTATTTTACAAATAGGGTTACACTTTTAAAATGTGCTATTTTTATTATTTTAAAACAACAATATATAAGTGTTGCCGTATAACTTTCAAAAAGTTATACAAAAATATGATATTCCCTTCAATATTAAAACTAAAATATTATATTTCCCTCCAATTTTTAATTACCCCAAAAAATCAAAAACCCTACATGTTTAATTAGCCAAAACATTGCATTTCACCATCGAATAACCAAATATAATTACCCTACGGTCGGGAGTCCACCGTCGAATAGTAATACTTCACTGTTGAAGTCAACTGTCCGGCGAAGAAGACACCATCGGCGAGGAAGGAAAACCACTAGCGAAGGGAGAGGAAGAGAAACCACCAGCGAAGGGCGAAGACGGGCAACCAAAAGGTGATTTCTTTCAATCTCCCTTTTTATGACCAAAAGGATTGTGGATACAATTAGTCTAGTAGGGTGTCTAGCAAGTACATTTTTTTTTATAGTTTCATCAATAAATTTCTTTAAAATACTTCTATTCAATCTCTCCCAAGTCTAGTGTAACCCTCATTGTTCTCCGCCAAAATTTACTGCTAACTGGTAAGCCTCTTTCATTTTTTGGTGAAATTTATCGACACTTAAACCCTAATATCGATTATTCTGAAATTGTTTTATCTGGATTTTGTTATATACTTTGTTTAATTTATAAACGCTTGTGGTTTGATTTTTAATCGAATTTTGCTCATAATAGAAGCTTTAGTGGGCTAGGCTACTTTTTAATGTGTTTTATAACAGTTTTGTTTACTTAATGAGGCTTCATTTCTGATTTTCCATAGCTAATAGTAATTAATTTTCCAATTTATTAGTATTTATGTAAAATAAATAAAAAAGAAAATCGATTTGTTAGTCCTAACGAAGACAAAAACACTAGGTGATATCTTTGAATAGTTACCTGGTACTTATTACTGGTAGGAAGTGGGTGGTAACTCATGGAATTAGTCGAGGTGCGGGCAAGTTGGACCGAACACCACGGTTATAGAAAAATAGAACAACTATCTTTGTTGCCCTTCTGAGAGATTTATGAACTTGTAGAGTAGGCTTTAAGCTATTGAATTTAAGTGTATATTTGGTCGAATTGTTCTTTCTAGCAATGTTTTGAGAATTATTATGCTAAATTTAAGCTCTGATTGGTAGCAAGAGTAAAGAGAATAGGGAAATTCAAATTGATATGGGATATTTATCTTGTTAGTGTTCGGTGACAGAATTAAGATAGAGAAAGTCTTTCATTCAGACTTAGGTTTATGGGATTGTTATAAGGTCCCATGCCCCCTCCCATTTGTTCAAGGTCAGGGGTGGAGGGGATTCTAATTCGATGTTGGACTAGAAGTGAAAATACTATAAAAATGGGTTATTTCTTGAGGTCTTTTTTGTAAATACTCCCTTATGTCATTAACCATGGTTTCCCATTGCTGACCTCCATTTGACTCGGGGTGTGACGAACCTTCCTAGAGATTTATGAACTTGTAGAGTAGGCCCTAATCTATTAAAAATGTATATTCAGTCAAACGATTCTTTTTTGCAAGGTTTTGAAAAGTCTTATGCTACAGTTAATTAAGATCTGGTTGGAAGCAAAAGTAAATGGCTTCTTTCTTGGAGGTATCTTTTGTAGATATTCCCTGATATCAGTAAACCATGGTTTATCATTGGGTTCTCTCTATTTGACTTGGGGTATATGGATCTTTTAATAGAAAGCTCGAAAGAAAATAAAGAAAGAAAAGAATTGAAAACACAGAAAGGGAAGAGTAAAACAGGGGTGAATTAGTATTGTAGTTTATAGTGCACATGAACACGTGGTGTTTCTGTAAAACTAGATATTTTGTATATACGATTAGAATTGATCTAATATTACCTTCTGATACTCACTCTATGAAAAGGTTTGGTGGTGCATTTGATTGAAAGCAAAATTATTTACCTAGAGGTAAAAGGATCAATTCCTACTTGATGCATTATTTTTCTTGTATTCTTTATTATCTAGTGGTGTGCCACCCCTTGTTTATTGTTTGCTTTTATGTTTTTTATTATATTTGTTATCCGTCTCGAGTCAGGGGTCTATTTAAAATATCCTCTCTACTTCATCTGAGGTAGTGGTATGAACTGCGTATACTCTGCCCTCTATAGACCCCACTTTTTTGGAATACAGTGGGTATGTTGTTGTTGTTGTTGGTCTTTGTTTCCCAATTAGTATCCAGTTTCATATTAAGGATCATTAGTTCAGATTCGTATCGAGAATTTTCATATTAAGGTAAATCGTTAGTCTTGTGAGGAGATACACAAACTTTCTACAGGCTCACATAAGTTGTATCATCATCTTGCAAAGGATTTGCAAGGTTCTGTGTTGTACAAGCAAACTCTAAAATTTAGGATTTTGTGTTTACAGATTTTCTATTTCTGTGTATATGTGTTTAACTGTTGTTGTTTCTGTGTGAGATTACTGTTTTGTGTTTACATAATGTCCGCCAAATTTGTTTACAAATTTTGTGCTTACTGTTTCTAATAGAAATTTAAAAAAAAAACTGATGTCTTTCTACTATGTTATTGATGCTATATAGTATGGAAGTAATTATGTTGTTGCGTTAGGACACACAAAAGTATCTAGCGTCCAATTAGTCCCTACAAAGTTCTTCCATAATTTTCTTTTGTACTTTGGATGGGTTGCTTACATTATTTATTTGAGCGATAATTGTAGAACATATGTCTACCCATTTCTACTCTAAGTTGTTTTCCGAGAATCGGAAACTTGGATTTGAGGATGTAGGTGAGTAGAGGTCGATTTTAGAGTCCCAGCAAAATAGATATCCTCACTAATATATCACTATTGCATATAAATCTATGCAGAAATTGAGTTCCCACATTCAGATTTAGCTTTAGCAGCACCATTTTTCTCACAGTTCACATAGTCCCCATTACTCAAATCACCTTCACGCTGACCCAAATAACAACCAGTAAGCTGAATCCTAACTGCAATCTATTCCCCACAGAGTTTCTGAGACATTTTAGGGATAATATGGTACTTCTTCAGTTTGATGTTTGAATAAGATAGACAAGATATTTGCTATGCTTTCTATGCCTTTTTCTTGAGGTGATGCTTTAGTGGAATTTCAGTATATCCTTGTTAGCCGGGGAAAATTTGTACAGATTAACATAAAAAATTATGTTTGAAAATTTGATGACATGTATACTAGAAAAAGCTAATCTACATGTACCTCTGAAATTGAACTACCAAATGTAGGCATATTTTCCTCCTTTCCATGTACATCAACATTAAGAGGTCAGTGAATTGAGAATTTAGTCCCTAAAACCTACACTTGAATAGTAGGAAACTATAATATTCATTCAACAGTCTTAATTGCCCTATCTATCCTACTATAGGTACAGTTATCTTGTACCATAAGTATATATCATAGCACATGACCAGTTATGATGAAGGTGTATAATTTTTCACCTTGGATGTGCATGAAACCAGAGTATTCTATACTTTCCTTACTCATTCCTGGGCCTCGTTTGCCAGGAAATGACATTGACATTTATTTACAGCCATTGATTGATGAGTTGAATTTATTGTGGAAAACAAGTGTTGAAATGAGAAACGTACAGGTTTAGACTGATTTTGAAGTATCATATCTTTGCTCAAATAATGCATTTACATATCTTACTCTAACTATGAACATGATATAATTTTACTCCTATATAAAGTACTGAAATAAGATTACTTGCATATTGCAAATGAAAACTCTTGTATGAATATGTTTACTCTGACAAATATTATCAAGTTTTTTAATATTCAAGATATTCATATGATGAACATAAGAGTTCGATACATACATATTGTCTATTGTCATGAACATGTACTATCACACTGTGTGTTTTACATGATAGTTAAATCAGGCTAAGATAATGACTATTTATAGAATAAGTCAAGAATGTTTATGGCTAAGGTCAATGATAAATCTAATTCATGAAACAAATATGCTTTGAAATACCCACTAATATGAATATGCAATATGTATAATACAATTAAAGTGTCACGACCCAAAAATCGATAGGTCATGATGACACTTGTCGCAGTGAACCTTGACAAGTAAGTCTCTCACCCAAACTGATACACATGAAAAAAAGACAGAAATGCCTCCAAGGTAAGGCTTCTAGAACAAAGCCAAACAACATAGATATAATAAAAACGAAAAGATAAAATAAACACATGCAGTCATAACTCCCAAACTTGGTGCCAATGGTACAAGAACTACTAATATAATCTCGAAGTCAAACACATCAAAAAAATAACCATAAAGAAAAATATCTGTCTCCGAACACTAATAAAGACATAAATAATAAATAAAGATAGAGGTGAATTTCGTACGTATAAATGTCCAACCACGACCTTAAAAAATCTGAAGGCGCCCGAAATCAATCAGTTTGAGGTTCACCCAAGCCTAAAGCTGCAATGAGTGGGTGAAGTAGGAGTAAGTTTGGTCCACTTGTACTCAGTAGGTATCATAAGCTGACTGAGCATAGTAAAAAATAAAGCATACAAAATACACACTAAGGAGACGTCACCTGCAATCAGAAAATGTCCGACAGTGGTATCCCACACCGCTTGCAACAACAACTCTAATATATCACTTATATTACAACAACACACCAAGATAGAACACAAGTATGCATTATGTCACATATAAGTAGAACAGGGGAGAACATGTAGATACAAGATCACCAAATAAAAGTAAAAGAAAGTAAGACAAATACATAGATGTAGAGTCAATATGACAATACAACACAACATAAACACAATAAAGTAAGTCTAATGTATATGATAATGATGGCGATGATGATCGTCGCACAATCCTCATATAAACCTATGGAGGTAATCCTCCTAACGCAGTACCCATGGAGGGTTCCTCAATTCGTATACAATCTGCATATCTCATATCTCCGCCCCGGTACATCCATTGGGGAGGGTTTTATAAGGTGTTACAATATTTCTTCCCCGGCACTTCCCTCAGAGAGGGTTTTATAAAAAGTGTTGCAGTATTTCTCAAATGTTGCCACGGTGGTACTAATATTTCGTGAATGATTATGATATGAGGATGTAATGCTCACAACTAATCACAATGATATATTTCCACAACCAACTATATTTATACATTTCCACAACCACGTGAGCCAATTTCACTCATTATTTCCGTTTCATACATGAATGTCCACATGTCTCATATAATAACATGTATGAATATATCACAATAAACCAATCGTAACACATTAGGCATTTCAACAATACAATACAATTATTCATATATATTCAAGGCTATCAACATCACATAGGACCCCACAGGTCACACATATCACATAATATCTCCATTTCAATAATTATATTACATATGAGCTGTTACACGAGCACAACACGTAGATAGCTATTTTCATGATTAGTTTCCACCCTTAACATGCATTTTGTACCATCATTTACTACCCAGCTCAGTTTGAAGGAGTTAAGCCATAACCAACCTCAAAAGCCAAAATATTGCAACCAAGAATTTACTCCCGAAGCCTTACTTCTCACGAACAGTTCTGAACTCTACTAAAAAACATAAAATACGAAATCTATGAGTCAAAACAAAACCAACAACACCCATATTGACTACTTTTGGTTTGGGGTCAAAACGAACTTCAAAAATGAGTTTTCAAAAAAGAAGGGCAAAATCATAATTTTACTTCAAAAACATGTTCCTCATATTTTTAGGAACCTACAGCTAAAAATTCAAGTCAAATCGGGTAAAAAATGAGGTTCAGATCAAAGAAAAACCATTTTTAATATCGGGTAAAATCTTTGAAATCCGAGTTAAAGTCAAGAATAAGAGTTGTTTGGAAGGTTAAATTGATGAAAAACTAGTAATTATAAGATTAGAATATTATTCGTGTGAAAAGGAGTGAAATTAAGGTTTAAAATCAATCTCAAAGATTTTTAAATTTTTGAGAATTTAATCCAAAATTACTAAGAAAATGGGTGATATCTTACCTTAAATTCGTACGCAAATCAAGAAATAGATGTTAATCTAGCTTTCCAAGCACCCACAAGCTTCACTTTAAGCCCTCACACTAATTTTAGGGTTTAATTCTCAAAAGTAAGGTGAAAGAATGAGCAAAACTCGAATAAAAAAAAGCTATTTATACTATTCCCGGGTACCCAGTAAAATAAGGCATAAATCGCACTTGGGGAATGTGATTTACCCTTTAAATTTCCTGCTTGTACTAGCAACCTGGTGCACCAGAATTTTAAGTCCAAACGAACTTCGACGGGGTATTCGAGATTTGTTTGGAGTCCGATATACGCAAACAAACTATGTAACCAAACTAAATTTGACACTCCGAACTCAATGGAGATATCAAATTTTTTTTAAAATATCATTTTCATAAAGTTGACCCCCGAAACTTGAAATTGCAATTTTCGAAATTGAGGATCAAAATAAGATTTAAAAATCATAAAATCACACCAAATATGTTACCACCCTAAAATCAACATTCCGGTTCTGTTCATAAAAACTGCATGAACGACTGATATATCAGGGGGCAACGCCAACTCATAAGCCACATCACCAACAATTTGAAAAATATCAAATGAACTAATATACCTGGGGCTAATCTCGACCCTCTTCCCAAACCCCATCCCACCTTTTATGGGTGAAACTTAAAGGAAAATATAATCACCAAGACCAAATCTCAAGACGAAAAGTCTACGATCAACATAGCATTTCTACCTGCTCTGAGCCGTTCTAAATCTATCCTTAATTACCTAGACTCTATCCAAAGACTTAGAAAGCAAGTTCGTACCTCAAGGTCTCACCTCTGAAACATTAATCAAACCCACTTGGAGCGACAATACCTCAAAAAAAGCCATGTCGATACTGGAATGGTAGTTGTTGTTATATGCAAACTCTGTTAAAACCAAATGCTGCTCCCACTAGCCAACAAAATAATTCAGGCATATGGAGCATATCCTCTAAAACCTGGATAGTCCACTCTAACAGTCCATCAGTCTGGGGGTGAAACCTTATGCTAAGATAAAGTCGAGTACCCAACTCATCCTGAAAAGTCTTTTAAAAGTGAGATATGAACACAAAACCTCCATTTTAAATAATAGACACTGGCACACCATGATTATGCACAACCTCAAGAATGTAGATACGGGCTAACCTCGCAACACTGAATGAGACCTGAACTGTACTAAAATGTGTTGACTTGGTCAATCGATCAACGATGACCCAAACACTATCAGACCATGAGATGTATAAGGTAAACCAGTCACAAAGTCCATGGTGATCCGTTCCCATTACCATTTGGGAATGGGTAACCTCTGATGCAATCTACCAAGTCTCATATACTTGACCTTCACTTGATGACAATATAGGCAAAAAGTCGCAAAATTTGCTATATCTTGGCTCATACCACCCCATTAGTAGTGCTGTCTCAAATCACGATATATCTTAGTCATACCTGGATGGATGGAATATCTGTAACAATGGGCCTCCTCCAAGTTCAACCTAATCCATTCACCCACTCAAGTCACAAAAACTCGGTAACACGACCCAAACTAGAGCCTTTTTATAATGGGCATCTAAAGTCTAACCAAGACTGAGGAATACCCCCATTACCCAGCCTAACCTCTAAATGCATGCCCTGAGTTGGATGAATTCCGAACATATAATGAGATAGCACATTGTACAAATCCAGACTCTTGGATAGGCCATAACCGTAACCCACCCAAGCGATTCCAACCATCTAATACCCAACTAATAACCATAACCAAGACAATATAAAATCGAGTTCTTGTTTATAACATAAAATAAAAGAATGGAACAATCATAAGTTCACTCACACGGTATCAATCCCAATACCAATGCCAATACTAAGGCGTACACCAATAACGACACTACCTATTCCAACCCATAGTATTCCCACAAAGTCTCTAGCTAAAGGAAAGGCAATATCTGATTGGGACATACCTCCAATCATAGACAAAACCCATATCCATAAAATGACCAAAGTATTTAAAAGCATACATGATATGAAATGGAGCCTTCTGGAGTATAAAAGCTCACCACTTAAATCCAATAGTTGATCCTGAATCTGATCACTAAGCAGGAAGAGTAGAAGGATCGATTCCTGTATCACGCGGGGATACAGTCATCAGAAGATGGGTGAGCGGGTGAACCCTAGCAAGTACTCAGCATAAGGATAAAATAATGCCAATGTTTAAAACCAATTAAACCAACCATATGTATTTGCAATCATACATATATACATATATATATATATATATATATATATATATATATATATAAAACCATACTGGGAAGAAAGAACTGGGTTTAGCATACATTTAAAACCTTTAACCTGGGTATGTGTAGCTTAACCATCCTAGAACTACCCACAGACTATATGGGTCCAGTGTAACCCCCTAAATAGGCCCTGATGCGTGTAACCACACAAACCAAAGATACCATAGGAGTAGGGGATTCCCAAGTATCCTTCGCACTCTATGATACATATATACGTGTAACTTAGGTGATTCCCATGTACTCTATATGATATCATTACCAAATCCTCATACCGGTAAATATGAGTTTCTAGTGTCCATCTAGTGGACTCACACCTTCATGGTTAGCTATCTCACCCTGCCATTATTGCCCAATCAAAACCATTACCATACAACAAAGACCACCATCCCATTTGTTATTAACCAAGGCTATAAGTAGTGATATCATCATACGAACTATAGCTTGCAAGTAATGTCCTTAGCCAACTTTTTATAGAAGAAAGGATACTCATGTACCCATAGATTACATTATTAAGTTGACTTGGGGGAGTCCCGTGTACCTTGTAAGTGTTTTATAAATAGGTTCACTTGGGGGATTCCCCTGTACCCCATAAGAAATGTTGAATTAACTATTACCATGACCTACAAAACTTACTATTTAACCATTCCAAACCATTTATGCCATTTTGGGTTTCATTACCAAGTTATACCATGCAATAGTTCTATTAAAATTGAAATAGTATAGTAAATGTATTCTCATAGGCATTTTGTCAAACATGTTGAGGGCATAGTGTCTCCAAAACCAAAACCAATTACCAATTAACCATTCTCATCCAACCAATTATCCAAACCACCATTAAAGCATGTAAATCCATAATTAAAATATGAGCAAACCATAATCAAACATTTATAACCAAAACCCCTAATATATTATTGAAAACCTAAAATCATACAATATTATTCCATGACAAAAATTCATACAATATGAGTTTAGTTGGAACTAACAATGAGGGAGAAGTATCTTGCCTTAGATTACGAACATGATAGAGAGTAATCATTCGTACACTCCCAAAGTTGATCCTCTAGATAAAATCCTAGCCTTTTTTTACCGAAGAGCCTTAAAATTTAAGAGGTTTTCTAAGTGTTTAAGATTAGAATATTAGGGTAAATGATATCCTAAAAGAGTTATAAGTCATGGGGCCTTAAGAGGTTAAGTGGGGAAATGTCCAGATTACCCCTACATAAATTATATTAAAATTCTGCAGGAGGGTACAACGACCCCATACAAGTCATACTCTACCATACGAGTGGTTCCCACCATTTGTACCTTAGGCCTCCCGTTAGACCCCAAAATTATCCAATATACGACCATCTAAGCTAAGTCGTATCCGATCTTATGACTTGTACCCTTGAACCATACCTACAACAGAATAGAAATCAAAGAGGATTTGAACACTGTCCACCATACGAGTGAATGGTATGACTCATACCCTATTTTACGACTTATGGTGAGCCACTTTTACTCAAATCCAAGTTAAGTTACCAAGTTTCATATTAAGTGATGGAAAAACCAAACCACATGAACCATCACCCACCATATGACTCATGCCCACCCATCGTACCCGCACCAGAAACCAATCGAGCCCACCAAACAATACTAGTTAGCATACAACCAAGACCATACCAACCATACCCCATCACACAACTTGTACCCTCTAATCGTATGATGTTCAGAAATAAAATATTTAGGAAATTTTTTAAGGTTCCAAAACCTAGGGTGTTTCAGTCTCCTCCACTAGGATTATTCATCACCAAATAATGGGTAGTGTACGCACAAGCATGAGTCATTGTATTGTCAAACATCAATACAACCTTTAACCAAGTTAGAAAACAAAGATGTGATTAAGAAAACATACCTTCCACATGAATATTCAGAGCATAAAATAAGTGCGGATACTTAGACTTTATGCCCTCTTCTGTTTCCCATGTAGCCTCTTACACCCTGTGATTCAACCATGGAACCATAATCGAGGCCACATACTTAGTCTGTGACTGATAAACCTGCCGATCTAAGATATCAACCAGGATCTTTTCATAAGACAAAGAATCCAAAATACCCAATCCTTCAAGAGGAAAGATCGAAGAAGGATCACTGAGATACTTTCTCAATATAGAGACATAAAATACTGGATGAATAGAGATCAAACAAGAAGGCAACTCCAATTCATAAGCCATATTACCAATCCTCTACAAAATCACATAAGGACCAATATACCAGGGACTGAGCTTCCTTTTTTGCTCAAACCGAATTACTTTCTTCATGGGATACAAATTTAGGAACACCCTATCCCTAACTTCAAATTCTAAGTCTCTACGTGTCATATCCGCATAGGACTTTTGGCAACTTTGGCAATCTTAATCCTATATCTAATCACCTTTATGTTCTCCATAGCCTGATAAACCAAATCTAGGCAAAACATATCTGCCTCACCAAGCTTGAACCATCCAGTAGGAGATCTAAACCTCCTACCGTACAATGCCTTAAAAGGGGTCATTTCAATGCTAAAATGATAACTATTGTTGTAAGCAAACTCTACAAGAGGTAGATGCTCAACCCAACTACCACCATAATCAATCACACATGTATGAAGCATATTTTCCAATGTCTAAATAGTCCTTTCTTCTTGCCCATCCGTCTGGGGTGAAAACTAGTACTCAGACAAACCTTAGTACCCAACCCCTTTTGAAATGACCACCAAAAGTGAGATCAAAACTGCATACCAAGATCAGAAACAATCAAAATAGGTACCCATACAGCTTCACAATCTCATGAAGATACAACTTCGCATAATCCTCGGTTGAAAAGTTAGTCCTCATTGGCCAAAAGTGAACCGACTTTGTCATTCTATCCACAGTGACACAAATCAAATCAAATTAGTTCTGAGATCGAGGGAGACCGGTAATGAAATCCATATTGATCACCTTTTATTTCTTTTCCGACAAATCCATTTACTGATATGACCCAACAAGCCTCATGTGCTCAACTTTCACTTGTTGGCACACCATACATTTGGCTTCAAAATTAGCCGCATCCTTCTACATACTATTTCACCAATACATCTTCTTGAGATCAAGATATATTTTTTTCAAACCAGGATGAATAACATAGCGCGATTTATGCGCCTCAGATAATACCCTTGCTTGCAAACCATCAACGTCAGGAACACATAACCTTCTTTGGTACCGCAAGGTACCATTCACTAATCTCAAATACCATTACCTTTTTCTTACCTACATCAACCTTGATTTTACCAAGATAGGATTTAGCATTTGTTTTTCCTTGATTACTGCATCAAGAGATGATTGAACCACTTCCTGCACCATCACACTACCATTCTCGAAATCCAAAAGGCAAACTCCAAGATTAGCCAAACAGTGAATATCCTTAACCAACCTAGCCTCTCCTTATACACATGAGCTAAACTCCCGATGGATAACCCTCTAAGAGTATCAGCAACCACGTTAGCTTTACCTGAATAGTAGTAAATACTTCTATCATAGTCATTGAGAAGCTCATACCACCTCCTTTCCTGAGGTTAAGCTCCTTCTGAGTGAATACATATTGTAGGATCTTATAATCAAAAAAGATGTTCACGTGCACTTCATACAAATAGTGTTGTTATATTTTAAACCCAAACACCATGGCTAACATCTCCAAATCATGAGTTAGATAATTCCTCTCATGTACTTTTAACTACCTAGTGGCATAGGCAATCACCTTACCATGCTGCAGTGGGATGCAACTAAGTCCTACCCAAGATGCATCACAGTAAACCACAAACCCTTTATTACCTTTAGGCAAAGTCAAAAATGGAGCCGAAGTTAGCTTATCCTTAAGCTTATCAAAAATACCTTTACAAGCATTCGACCAAGAAAATTTTACTTTCTTCTGAGTCAACTTAGTTAATGGGGCAACAATCATTGAAAAATTTTCCACAAATCTTCTATAATACCCAGCCAAACCCAAGAAGCTCCGAATATCAGTTGGAATCATGGGTTTAAGCCACTTCTTAACCATCGCCACCTTTTGTGGATTCAACATGATCGCTTCACTCGGAATAATATGACCAACAAAAGTGACAGCGTTCAACCAGAACTCACATTTAGAGAATTTGGCATACACCGCTGCTCTTTCAAGGTCTATAACACCACACAAAGATGATTGTCATTATACACCTCGCTCTTAGAATACACCATGATGTCATCTACGAACACAAGACAAATAAATCCAACAACTGATGGAACACCCTATTCATCAAATCCATGAATGCCGCTAGGTCATTAGTCAAACCAAATGGCATAACCAAGAACTCAAAGTGCCCATATTGAGTATGAAAAGTTGTCTTAGGGATATTCACCTCCCTAATATTAAGATGATGATACCCAGACCGAAGATCTATCTTAGAAAAGAACTTGACACCTTGCAACTAATCAAACAAGTCATCTATCCTTGGAAAAGGATACTTGTTCTTAGTCATTGCCTTATTCAACTGCCAATAGTCAATACACATCTGAATGGTGCACCTCAAGGGACACATTAGGACGGATGAAACCTTTATCCAAGAGATCTTTAAGTTTCTCCTTGAGTTCTCTCAACTCAGTCAGATCCATTCTAAGCTCCTGGAGGAACACCAGAAAGATCATCCAGAAAGAGAACTCATTCACCACCAAAACTGAATGCAAAGAAGGACCTTTCGAGTTAAAATCTTTAACCCAGACCAAATGATAAAGACACCCTTTAAAGATTAACCTCTAAGCTCTAAGATATGGAAAAAGCCTCCCCTTAGGAGCTAGGGAACCACCCTCCCACTCAATAACCAGTTCACTTAGGAACCTAAATCCTTCCCTAGAATAATATCAAAATCTACCATATCTAATTTAAATAATTCCACCAAAGTCTCCTTACTACCAATAGATACGACACACCATCTATAGACTCTTTTAGCAACTACAGAGTCACCTATAGGGGTAAAAATAGAAAATGGGTCCGAAATAACCTCGGGATTAAAACCAAAATACACAGTAATAAATAGAGCCATATTAGAGAAAGTGGAACTCGAGTCAAGTAAATAATAAATATCCTGAGAAAAGAGTTGTAATGTACTAGTCATGACACCAAGTGATGCCTCAGATTCATGTCGCATAGCGAGAGCATACAACCTATTCTACTACCAGAAGTAGAAACAGATATAGAAGTAGCACCCTATGGTGTAGGAGTATAAAAAGAGGTGATCAAAAACCTGTTCACTCCCGTAGCTACATTACCAATCAGACAGTTCCTAAGCATATGGCATGGCTGACCATATTTGGAACACCTGTCCCTCCCCTGATCAATGAATCCTCGATGTAACTGACCATAGAACTGGCAAGGAGGGCACAATAAAGACAACAGTGCTTCACTTTTCTTAGCTTAGGCACCCGATGCCCTAAAGTTGTCACCACCCTACTATCGCCTATGACCCAACTACTTTGAGTAAGGAGTACTCGCTGTGGAGAAAGAACCAAAACTCCCCCACTTCTTCTTTGGTCATTTACTACTATCCCAACCACTTTTTTGTTGACCACCACCTTGATCAGAGAACTTGAACCTCTTACCCTGCCGTTCACCTATCTAAGCCTGCTTCTTTTTTTCTTTCTCCACCTATTGCATATGAACAACCAACCTAGAAATATCCATGTCCCTGATCAGAAATGTTGTCTTACTTTCAAGTATCAAATGCCAAGACATTCCTGAAGCAAACTTTCTCATCTTTGCGCTCATATACGCCACCAATTCTGGTGCATACCTAGACAACTGGTGGAATTTGAAGGTATACTCCTTGACCAACATCTTCTATAATACCTCGTACTAATCTTATCTCAATTCATTTCTTAGTTGCATGCTTAAGGGGCTTTATGTTTGAAATATTTACCAAGTGTTAGGGACTTAGCCATTTTCAAGACCTCTAAACTTTGAGAATTTTTATTTTGACCTTACCGACCCTGAGACGTTAGTTGTTAAGTTAATTCATATTTAGGGATGTAAAAGGCATGTCTCGAATGAGTTTCAGATTTTTCGAACAAGGTTTGGGGCATGTTTGGGTTATGAAACCAATGGGTCACCACGATAGGCCCGTGATGCAGCTTTAGTCCTGATCACATATTGACCGCGTCGCTGTGAAAGTGTTGTGTCCGGTTCTTGATTTATAATTAAATACATGTGTCATGATCTTTAACCTAGTGTATGAAGTTCTTTAGAGGTGAAAAATATTCATAGCAATTACTTAGAACAAAGTTGAGCTAAGAGTCTTTGATTCGACTAAATTTTGGTATTCGATTCTACAAGGGTCAAATTTGAACGTGTATAACTTTTTATATATATTGAATTTTTCAGATCAAGTCCTACCAAATTATAGATAATTGAATTAAATTTCCAATGATACCAATTTTGCCTTAATCTAATACCCGAGCAAATTATGATCATCTTTTATTTAAATAATTGAGGGGCAATTGAGTCTTTTCCCACCTCAACCCATTCATCTATAACACGACTTGGGCATCAGTTAGGGCATAATTATGCCCTTCTTCTCCAATTTTCCTCTTAAAAAAACCCTATCCTTTTCCCAAGAATTAATTCAATTCTTTTTTCTCCAAGAAATCAAAAATTCAAGTTTCCCAAGTTCAAGAACCTTCAAGAAAGCATCAAGAATTGTGTTTTCCTCTTAATTTAAAAGCTTAAGGTATGTGGGGTATTCATTCATGGGCCCCTTTCACCAATTGAGCCCAAAAATTCTTTTTTCAATTAAAGAGTAAATTTTCTATCATTATGATATTTTATATATTCAAGAAAGATTGAATTTCATGTTTTCATGGTGATTTTAATTCAACTCATCCCATGTATGATCCCATGAAAGATTTTGAATTCCTCATGCTATGAATTTAAGTTTCCCATGCTTTATTCAAGTGAATTACATGATAAATTCTAAACTCATGATTTTTAGCAACATTCTCATGGTTTAAATTCATGTTTTCTCCATTTTTGATGAAATGTCTATGTCTTGAGTTGAACTATGATTCAATAAATGTCATATTTTAATGATTATTCAGTGATAGTGGGTTATTAAAAAACCCGATACCTATGCGTTTTTTCATGATTTCTGTTTTCAAGTAATGAGTTAGTCAGACTATGAATTTTAATATTATATTCAGAACACCATGATCATATTGAGCATTATCAGTTTATATGTTAATAATTACCTCAGATGTCGTATGCACTGTTATTTTCAGAATATAATGACCTGAGCTTATCAGTTATTAGTGCATGCAATGGTTAGTATTTCAGTGTCTTTCAGTTAGAAGTAGGATTTAGCACCAAGCGACCCTAGGATAGGGGCTGACTTGCCATTAGAGGGTATGACCTTTAGTAGCAGTCCCTATGTTCCAGAACTACGTAGCCAGAATAGGATTATGAGATGTTACCCACCAGTTTAGGAATAACACTTTTTTAGCGGCTACTCTCCAGTTAGGACTGACTTTATAATTTTTTGGGATATCAGTTTAGTGATCACTCCAATTCAGGTTCTACTTTGATGGCAAGGAGAGAATAACCCTCCTCAACGTGGGTCATACATTAGACTCCATGATAGCTCACATGGTTTATGTTGGTTACATGATAGCTCCCACAGTCTTAGTATAGTATTCAGTGTATTTTTAGTTCAGGTTTGCTTGACCAAAGCATACAGATTTACAGTTATTTAGTTATACAAATTTCAATCTTTCAGTTTACAAATTATTTTAGAAATATACTTATGCTTGGTCCTGTATTCTCATATATTATAGTTTTCATACATTCATGCTCAGTTATATCATGTTGTTCAGTTAGTCCTTATCTCATGTGCAAAGTACCACACAGTTTTAGTTAAGTTATTCACACTAAGAATAGTTCAATTTTACATGATCAGTATTCATATATCCACTACTCAACATATTGATGTTAGTTATCCCTTACTTAAAAATCAGTTGTTCAGTCACACAGACATCAGTCATTCAGTTAATCAGATCTACTTAATACATGTTATGTTGGCTTTGTATGTTTATTCGTTCATGCTCAGTATGTTTGCATATTCAGATCCATGAGTTGTCAGTTCCTACCACAAAGTTTTAGGCCTAGTATTTATACATCATCCTCAGTACAGCTTCTACAATAGATTCATCCCCGCAAAAGAATGGCTTACATCATTTATATTTCTACTACCTCCTAGCTTATAGAATTATTTTTAGCTCATGATTTATAACTTCTCTATGATTAACATTTTTCACGTATATTCATGTTTCAAATGTATATTTCAGAAAATAACTTATATCCTCAGTTTTATAGCATATTTGAAATATTTCTATGATTTAGTGCATGTCTCCATATACTCAGTACATTCCAACGTACTGACCACATATAGGCATTTGTGGCTATATAATTCATCATGTAGGTACCATATATAGCCCTTACACTAGGGTCAGGCAGTTTGCAGCTTTCAGCCAGCAGGTGATAAGTTCTCCTATTTTGAGAACTCCAAACAGTTGTAGATAATGTACTATATTTTTTTTCATATGAATTGATTAGTGGTAGTTGGAGGCATGTCCCAACTATCTATAGTCAGTATAGTAGAGGCTTCATAGATGTCAGTTAGATTCAGTCATGTAATTTGAATTTCTTTCTTCAGTTTTATCCTGATGTAAACTGTATCAACATTAAATTTATTCAGAATTTTCATGAGTATGCTTCCGCTCAGTAAATTAAGTTTTGTTTTACTTATTAAATCAGTTTCTCAATAGTATCCCAGTTCAGGGATTACCTTGAGATCACTTGTGGTTCCAAGCACCATGTTACGACTAGAGGGTAGACTCGGGTCGTGACATCTTCCCCTATTTCACATTAACAAACTCCTCCACTTTTGCTTTTCTCAACTTTTGAGGAATAAAGTGGTCCACAAATGCATTAGAGAAAGTCTCTCACAAGGATGATTCCTCCACATCAACCCTTGCCCTATCCCATTCTTCGTACCATTAGTACGCCACATCCTTGAGCTGATAAGCCTCAAACTCCACCCCTTTCATATTCATGACATGCATAATCCTGAAAATCTTTTCTATCTTATCCATCAAACCCTGAGAATCCTCCTCCACCTTAACACCAATAAAGGTGGAGGACTCATCTTCATGAACTGGCCAACCCTAGTGGCCTCAGACAATGCAATACCAAATGCACCACACTCTACCTGAGAAGCTACTAATTGAGCAATCATATGAATCAACTGACGAAACTCAGCATTCATCATATTATACTGAGGAGGACTAGAAGAAGCCAATGGAACTCAAGAAATATCAGGGATTGGACCCCTAGACCAAGTATGGATCCCCTAAGTAGACTATGTCCCATTAACATCATCCCTAGTTGGGACAAATGAGTTTTTGTGAACTTTAGATTGTTGAGGTATGATCTTAAAAGCGAACAAATGGAATTCGTGGAGCCCCAAGGTTGAAAATAGAACACAAAGAATAGAAACATTTCCTATATACTTTGTAGCCTCCCCCTTATGAGTATGGAATACTACCCACCCAAAAAAGAAACTCTACTCGACACGGATTTGTGGACTCCCAATTGAACATGAACCTTAAGCTCTGATATCAACTTGACATAACCCAAATGAGGGTTTTGTCGTAATGGGCATCCCAAGTTCAACCAGGATCGGGGACCACCCCTGCTACCCAACCCAAACTCCAAATACATACCCTGAGTCAGATGAACTCTGAACATATAATAAAATAGCATATTGCACCAATCTAGACTCTAGGATAGTTCCATAACTGTGACCTACCCAAGTGATTTCAACCATCCAATGCCCAACCAATAACTATAACTAAAACAATATTATAAAATTAAGTTCCTATCCATAACATAACATAAAAGAATGGAACAATCATAAGTTTAGTCATATGATGTCAAACCTAATACCAATGCCAATACTAAGGATGACACCAATACCGACACCACCCATTCCAACCTATAGTAGTCCCACAAAGCCTCTAATCAAAGGAAAAATAATATTCGATTAAGACATGCCCCCAACCATAGCGAGAAACAATATCCATAAAATGACCAAGGTATGTAAAAGAATACATGATAAGAAATGGAGCCTTCCAGAGTATGAAAGCTCACCACTTCAATCTAATAGTTGGACCCAAATCTGATCACTAAGTAGGAGGAGTAGAATGGCTGATTCCTGCATCGTATGGGGATACAACCTCCCGAAGATGGGTACTCAGGATAACAAGTACTCAGGATAAGGATAAAATAATAGCAACCTTTAAAACCAACTAAACCAACCATATGCATTCATAATCATACATACATACACACACATATATATACATACATATATATATGCATATATCTATCTATCTATCTATCTATATGTATATATATACATATATACATACATATATATATGTATACATATCTAAAAGGCAAAATGGTTCAATGGACCCTTGTACTATGTTGGTTTTGTAAGTTGAACACTTCTACTTATATCTTTGTCATCTGGACCCCTGAACCTACTAAAAAGAAACATTTTGAACACTTTTTTGTAGAGTAACACACACTTCCACGTCAGCTGTCACATCATCTGCCACGTGTGCCATGTCATCTGTCACGTCATTTTTAAGTATTTCATTAAATTTCTAGTCATTTTTAAAATGTTACATAAAAAATTAAATATTAAAATTAATTTAATTAAATAAGAAAATTTATAAATTGTAGAAAAATCTGAATAAGCATGTTTTTATTTTTGCTCACAAATGAAACATCAAATTCATTCCAAAGAATTAAAATTCTTCTCCAACTAATTTAAATTTTAACTATAAATTCATATATACAAACATAATAAATTTTTGATTTTTAAATTTGAATATCTTTAACAAATTCACAAAAACTTTAAATTTTTTCATTAAATTTACTAATTTTTCAATATCCACTATCACTCACTATCAATTCAAATTTAAATTTTAGTCCCAAATAAAAAAATTCAAATTTAAATTTTAATCACCAAAAAATATTAAAAAATTTAAATTGAGAGGAAAAATTAAAAAAAATAAAATAAAATTTGAATTGAGGGGCTGGAAACGGGATGAAGGTACTAGGAATGGGCAAGTATTGGGGGGGGGATGTTGGGAAGGGTCTGGGTGGGGTGAGGGTGCTAGAAATGGGGCTGGGATGGGATGGGGGTACTAGGAATGGGGTTGGGGTGGGGTGAGGGTACTGGTAATGGGGCTGGGGTAGGGTGAGGGTATTGGGATAGGGTTAGGTGGGGTGGGGGTATTAGGAATAAGGCTGGGTGGGGTGGGGGTATTTGGAATAGGGTTGGGGTGGGTGGGGTATTTGGAAGGGGCTGGGTGGGGTGGGGGTGCTGGGAATGGGGCTGAGGTGGGGTGGGGTACTAAGAATGGGGCTGGGAGTAAGGTGGGGATGTTGGGACAGGGGGTGGAGTGGGGGGGCGGGGAGAGGGGGCTGGGGTGGATGTAGAAGGGGGTGGGGTGGGGGATGGCTGGACGGGGGGAGGGGGTTGGGGAAGGGGGATTTTTTTATTTTTTTTCTAAATTTATTATTCTTTAATTTTTTAAAATATTTTTAAATTATAAAGCTAAAAAAAAAGTTTTAATATTTTTTTATTATTTTTTAAAATTATTTGAATATGAAATTGGCTAAAAATTGACCCCACTCGTACCCTAGGCAAGTGTAATCATTCTTCTTTTCCTAGTCAGTATTTAATGCCACATAGGCAAAGTCAAAGGTCAAAGGGTTTAAAGTATAGTTTTTAGAGGGTTTGGGGTTCCAGATGACAAACATGTAAGCAGAAGTGTCCAACTTACAAAACCGACCTAGCACAGGGTCTAGTGAGCCATTTTGTCTATCTATAATATATAAAAGGTGTGAAGACCCTTAGAAACGTGATTTGAACTTTTTGCCCTTAATTAAAAGACTCTTCTTTAGACAAAACAATTTTTTACTATTTTCTTTAATTTATTATTTAATTATTTTTATTATATTAACTAAACCTCCTAAAATATATGGGACTCCTAAATATTAATTAATATTTTTCTTTCTACTGTTCAACTAGAAAAATACTCCTAAAATAGGACTCTATTAAAAATATACTTCTATAAATATACGTAATAAGTTATATACCTCTTGAATTTGTAAGTCAGTCTTCTTTTTTTTTTCTTATAAAATTATTCTATGAATTGTTACATATGGTAAAGATAAATTCATCCATGGACAAATGGGATTTGGGTTCCATTTGCATCTTTATTACTTTTTTTTCAAGTTAATTAATATAATTCTCAATATTTGTATGGTTTATTTCACATTTATGTTTGTTCTTTTGTTTTTGCACGGAAGTTAAGGTTGATGCTTTCTTATATGCATCTTGACGTTGTTGTAAGTATGTAAATATTTATATTCATTAAATTATGTATGTTTTTATGGAGTATTTTGTCAATTTGATGTTCTTTCGATTTTTAACTTTATGGCTATACTTTGATAAACTAGGGTTAATTTTTCTTGCCTATTGAAAAAATATAATTGATGCTCATCTAACTTGATTCAGTTGCAGGTATAGATTGATGGATGCTTGATTTTCTAACACTCATTTTCTTCAATGTTCTTGTCAACATAATAAAATTCAATGTGTGTGTATATATGTATCTTCTTTATTTTCATTCAAGTCATTCTTTAGGGTCAAAGTTTTCTCTCAGACAAGAATTATTTTGATCAAAATCGAAGATTTGTAATCGCTATTGTGTTATTTTGTTTTAATTTGTAGGTCGTAGCTGAATGTCGGTTGGCTTTGAAGAATTTCTTGTGTAAAGGTAAGGTTTAATTGTATTTTTTTGATATATTTATTATCATATTGTTTTATCATAATTTACATATGGTAGATGGATGTCTGTTGACTTTGAGGAATTTTTTAGGTAAAGGTTAAGTTTAATTGTATTTCCTTACTATCTCTATTAGTTTATTATTTTGTGGTAGTTTATAGTTCGTAGATGAAGGTCGATCGACTTTGAAAAATTTTTGTGTGTAAACTTTAAGTTTAATTGTATTATTTTAATATCTCTTTTTCATATTATTTTGTTGTAATTTACAAGTGATAGATAAATGTTGGTCGGCTTTAAGGAATTTTTTTAGGTAAAGGTTAGGTTTAATTGTATTGCTTTAATATCTCTGCTTTGAGAATATTTTTATGTAAAGGTTAGGTTTAGTTGTATTATTTTAATATCGCTATTATCGTATTATTTTGTTATAGTTTACAGTCGATACATGAGTGTCGGACGACTTTGAAAAAAATTTTGTGTGTAAAGATTAGATTTAATTATGTTGTTTTGATTTCTCTATCATTATATTATTTTATTGCAGTTTACAGGTGGTAGATGAATGTCAATCAGCTTTTAGAAATATTTTTGGTAAAAGTTAGGTTTAATAAATAAATTCTCCATCTTTACATACTCAAAAGATATTGAATTTAATTATTGTATTCATGTTTATTATTTAAACAAATATCCTATTTAGAGTAACGTTTGAACTCATTAAAGTGAGATACACGCACGAGGTGCGTACACCTAAACTAGTACATATATATGTGTGTGTGTGTGTGTGTCCCGTGCTAAGCTCGAGCCCAACCTCAAGATATAAATATAGTATGTAATTTATCAAATAAGTATAATTTATTTCATTTTCTCAACAATGTTATTTAGATTAATCAAATCTAGACAATAAAATTTCAGAACTATTAATGTTTTACATTTGCCTGATGCTTATAAGCCAAGATTCGAACTAATATAAAAGATTAAATTTGTAATTACTTTTTTATCTTTTTGCTTTTTGTGGCATTAAGTTATTGAAAGAGTAGTTCAAAATTTCTTGCAAAACTCTTAAAAATTAAATCATTGTATAAACGTATTTGCAAGTCAAAAGAAAAAATTATTTGTATTTTCAAATCAATACGTAATATAAAAGTTGTTTTCATGGAATGTTTTGAGAATATAACATCCAATAATTCAAATTAAACTTAATTATATGTTAGATTAATTTCTTGGATACTTGCTCTCCTATGTGAATCAATATATGTTTTGAGATTAATTTTTTCTAGAGGTTAGAGATTGAATTTAAGTTTTGCAAAACATCTTTAAAATTTTCTTATTTATTAAATTATATGAAAACAATTTAAACTAAAAAAGTAATTTCCCTGCTCCCTTTTTTTGTTTTAAAAAAAGATAATTAAGCAATAGAAACACAATAAAAAATCCAATAGTAATTTTTCATATTAAGACACACCATCAAGTGCAAAGATTCATGTCGCAGGGAGGAAATACTTCATCTTTATCAATCACATGCCACTGTTTTAGAGATTAATAAATTTCCTAAAATAAATAAAAAAATAATTAAATTTCAATATAAGAAATATGTACAAAAAAGAACAAGTAATCTAATAGTAAACAAGAAGGGATTAACAAAAACAAATACTATATATAATTCAATTATATAGGTCCAAATGAAAATAATCATGAAATAATGAACGAGGACAAAAATAATAATGTATTAGAAAAAATAATAGACACATGTAGCAATTCCATTGTATAAATATTTTTGTGAGGACTATCAAATCTTATCTTATTCTCTCTTATATATAAGTATATAATATAAAAATAGTAATTATTAAATTTTTAATTAGAGATAGAATAAACAAACATTTCTTGTGAGGACTAAACAAATTGGGTCTCTCTTATTGTTGTTGTTGTTGTTGTTGTTGTTGTTTTTATTTTCACACAAAAGAAGAACACAAATTTTGACTAAATTTTTAATTCGTTAGATAAAGATCTCTCGTGGTGTCACTTTCACTTATTTTATGACTCATCACTTTTTGCACGACATTTAATAAGTCCATATAATTGCTCAAATTTACTAAAATGGGTGAAAGCTTGCAAAGTCATTAAAATTTTATATGGGTTAAAATGGATAAAAGAATATATGTGAGGATTACCAAATTCAAAGATTCTCCCTTTTATATAGTTATAAAATGAAGTTTCACGAGGCCCGTGCTAAGCCCGGACCCAAACTCGAAGTATAAAAATAATAATTTTAATTTAAAAATATAATTTATATTATCTATTTTTACTTTATAAGCAGTATATCTAATGATCCATTAAACAAGTCTTGTAGATAAATTTTTATAATTATTAGAGTTGTTAATCACATAATTGGATGATTTTAAATAAAAAATATTATTTATGAGGAAGAAGATATTAATAGAGAATTGAATTATATCAAAAAGCTACAAGTAATATATTGTATAATAACAAAATTTAAAATATTTAATAATTACGCTTCGATGAAGATCATAAATAGAAAAAAATATTGATATTTTTATAAAATTTGCGACTATTTATTTTCTTAACTATAGATAAAATAAATTTATTTTGATATTTATTGTATTTTAGTATTCCTCATGATTTTAGTGGCAATATTTTCTGCAAATTACATTTTTTCATCTTATAGAATCATCTGGAAAAAAAGGTCAATGTTTTTAAATTTATATTATACTAAGAGAAAATACTCTATTTTAACCTTGAACTATACACGAAAAGGCTGATACACACTCGAACTTTAGGAGGGTCCTATTATCCTTCTGGACTAATTAAAATCATATTTTTGAGAACCTTAGTGTTACGTGACACAACACACTGAAGGGTCCACGTAGGCACATGTGTGTGTCACGTAGGCACTAAGGTTTTCAAAAATACGATTTTAATTTTTCCAAAGGGGTAATAGGACCCTCCTAAAGTTCGGGTGTGTCTCAGCCTTTTCGCATATAGTTCAAGGTGGAAATAGAGCATTTTTCCTTATAATAATTATAACCTCAATTAAGAGCCTTTCTATAAATTGACTTAATAAGGATATTAAATGATAATTTTATTACATTAATATATTACTCTATTCAACCTATTTACTTATTACGTTTATTTTTTACATATCCCTCACAAAAGTAACCTATTAGTCCCATTTTAATTATTGGTTTATACTTTTTCATGTCCACAGTGAGAAACAATAAATACAAGATATTATTTATTATACTATAATATCAAAAAGAACTATAAGGTTATAGTTGAAATCATTGAAAATTTTGTTTTTTTTATTAAAAGTTTCCTTGATTTTTTTTTTTGAGTTAAAGTGATTGTTGATTTAAAATGAAAGGTGTTTTAATTAAATAGTAATCTAACATGTGGCAAGAAGAAATCAATTATAAATATCCAAGTGGAATGGTCTTAATTAATAAAAAGAATAAGGGTGAAAATGAAAATATGTTATAAAAAACACTTTTAGTTGCCATGTGTAGTAATTTCATTTCACCAAAAAAATAAAATACCAAAAAAACCCTTGTGAGGACTACCAAATATATATATATATATATATATATATATATATATATATATATATATATATATATATATATATATAACACCATGCTGGGAAGAGGGAACTGGGTTTAGCATGCGTTTAAAACCATTAACCTAGGTATGTGTAGTTTAACCGTCCTAGAACCACGCACGGACTATATTGGTCCAGTGTAACCCCCTAAACGGGCCTCGATGAGTGTAGCCACACGAATCGGAGATACCATAGGAGTAGGGGATTCCCAAGTACCCTTCGCTCTCCATGATATATATATATATATATATATATATATATATATATATATATATATATACGATTGTAACTTAGGGGATTCCCATGTACCCCATATGGTCATTATGACCAAATCCTCATGCTAGCAAACATGAGTTTGCAGTGTTCATCTAGTGAACTTACACCTTCACGGTTAGCTATCAAACCCCGCTATTATTGCCCAATTAAAACCATTACTACACAATTAATACCACCATCCCATTTGTTATTAACCAAGGCTATAAGTAGTGGTATCATCATACCGACTCTAGCTTGCAAGCAATATCCTTATCCAATCTTTTATAGAAGAAGGGATTCTCATTTACCCATAGATTACATTATTAAGTTGACTTGGGGGAGTCCCGTGTACCCACAAATGGTTTATAAATTAGGTTCACTTGGGGGATTCCATTGTACCCTACAAGGAATGTTTTAACCATAACCATGACCAACAGACCTTACCATTTAACCATTCCAAACCATTTAAACCATTTATGGTTCCATTACCAAGTTATACGATGCATGAGTTCCATTTAAAGTCCAACAATATAGTAAATATATTCTCATAGGATTTTTATCAAACATATTGGTGGCATAGTGTTTCCAAAACCCAAACCAATTACCAATTAACCATTCTCATGCAACCAATTGTCCAAACCACCATTAAAGCATGTAAATCCATAATTAAAATATGAGAAAGTCATAACCAAGCATTTAAAACCAAAACCCCCAACATATATTTGAAAACCCAAAATCATACAACAATTATGCCATGAAAACACTTATTAAAATATGCCTTTAGTTGGAACTAACAATGAGGGAGAAGTATCTTGCCTTAGATTACGAAGATAATGCAGAGAAATCACCCGTACAAGCCCCAAGTTGATCCTCTAGATAAAACCCTTGCCTTCCTTTACCCAAGAGCCTTAGAGAGAATTTGAGAGAGTTTCTAAGTGTTTAAGATTAGAATATTAGGGTAAATGATATCCCAAAAGAGTTATAAGTCGTGCGGCCTTAAGAGGTTAAGTAGGTAAATGTCTAGATTACCCCCACATAAACTATATAAGAATTTTGCAGGAGGGTATGACCACCATACCATCCATACCCCACCATACTAGCGGTACCCATTACTCGTACCTTAGGCCTCCCCTTGGACCCTAACACTGTCCAACATACGACCATCCAAGCCAAGTCGTATTCGATATTATGACTTATACCCTTGATCCGTACCCATGACAGAATGGAGATCAAAGAGGATTTGGACACTGTCCACCATATGAGTGAATGGTATGATTCATACCCTATCTTATGGCTCATGGTGAGCCACTCGTACTCAGATCTAAGTTAAGTTACCAAGTTTCAGATTAAGTGATGGAAAAACCAAGCCATACGAACCATCATACACCATACGACTCATACCTACCCAAGTAGTACCCACACTAGAAACCAATCCAACCCACCAACCAACACTGGTTATCATACGACAAAGACTATGCCAACTGAACCCCTTCATACGACTAGTACCACTAGTCATAGGATGTCCAGAAACTAAAATCCAGGAAATGTTTTATGGTTCCAAAACCCAGAGTGTTTCATTCGGCCCTCAAATCTCAAAACTACAACTGAATAAAGTGAGGCTTCCTTATCCTCCCCACTCAACACTTTATCTCAAATCAACCTCAATCTAACATCATCAAACTGATGATCCTAAATCTTCTCTATCAAAGAAGATCTAGCCTCCATATATGCCAAAACACATACAGGTGTCAAATTATCAAGTCTAGTCATCTGGTTAGCTAAAGACTGAACCTCTAAGTCCAAAGGCCTTTACCAGATCAAAAGATGCGCCAAACTACCCATGCTAGTCAACTTTTATCTCAAGGCATCCACAACCACATTAGCCATGCCCAGATGATAGAGAATAGTCAAGTCATAATCCATAAACAACTCAAGCCAACGGTATTGCCTCACATTAAGATCTAGCTTGGTGAAGAACTATTGAAGACTATGATGATCTGAGAAGACCTCATAATGGACTCCATACAACCAGTGCCTCCACAACTTCAAGGCAAACACAACTACGCACAACTCCAAATCATGGGTAGGATAATTCCTTTCATGAGGCTTCAACTAATGAGATGCATAAGGAATTACCTTGCCCTCCTACATCAACACTGCACCTAATCCAATACCTGAAGTATCATAAAACATGATAAATCCCACGTCCTCCTTGAGAAAAACCAATATAGGAGATGAAGTCAATAAATTCTTTAACTTTTGGAAGTTTTCCTCACAAGTATCAGACTACTGAAAGAAAATCTTCTTCTGAGTCAACTTAGTCAAAAGAGCTACAATAAAAGAGAAACCCTCAACAAAACGCCAATAATAACTAACCAAGCCAATAGAACATCAAATCTCGGTGGGCAAAGTAGGTCTAGCCCAAGAAAGAAACAGACTCAAACCAAAACTCACACTTATAGAACTTTGCATACAACTTCTCATCCCTTAATCTCTAAAGAACAATTTGCAAATGCTCCTCATGCTCAACATTACTCTTGGAACAAACCAATATAATAACAAAGGAGTCGAGATACAGTTGGACACCCAATTCATCAACTCCATAAACGTGACAGTGGCATTGGTCAACCCAAAGGACATGATTAAGAACTCATAATGACCATATCAAGTCTAAAAAGTTATCTTCGGAGCATACAAAGCTATAATCCTCAATTAGTGATAACCGAACCTCAAATCAATCTTCAAAACCACTGCAGCACCCTGAAGCTGATCAAATAAATCATCAATGCGAGAAATAAGATACTTATTCTTAAATGTCACCTTATTTAGCTGCTGATAATTAATACACATCCGTATAGACCCATTTTTGTTCTTCACAAATAAGACAGGCGCACCCAAGGTGAAATACAAGGTCAAATAAATTCTTTAACCAGCAACTCCTACAACTGATCCTTCAGTTCCTTCAACTCTGTTGGGGCCATCCTATAAGGAGGAAGCGAAATGACCTTAGGCTCAACATCAATAGCAAAATCAATATCTCCATCCGGAGGCATACCAAGAAATTCTGTAGGGAACACATCTATAAACTCATGGACAGAATCCAAGGAAGGAAGCGAAACAACACTAGTGTCACGAATATGAGCCAAGTAAGATAAACATCCACTCTCAATCAATTTACGAGACTGAACATAAGATATAATTCTCTTAGGACCCGAATGAAGTGCACTCTACTAAGCTATCCTTGGCACACCTAGCAAAGCTATAGTCATAGTCTTAACAAAATAATCTAAGACATCCTGATAAGGACCCAACCAATCCATACCCAAATAAACATCAAAATCGACTATATCTAACACAAGAAAGTTTACCAAAGTCTCACGCCTGATAAAAGTCAAAACACAAAATCGGTGCACCCGATCCACCACTAAAGAATCACCTATCAGGGTAGATACATGAATAGGCATGACAAGATGCTCATTAACAGAATCAAAATCCAAAGAAAAATACACAGACATATAGGAGAAAGTCGATTCGAGATCAAATAATACATATATAGGTCTGAAATAAATGGGGACGATACCTATAATCACAACATCAGAAGCCTCTGCCTTAGGTCTGACAGGTATAGTATAACACTGACCATGACCCTCAACTAGCTGAGTATCCCTACGACTACGATAACAGGCTCTACCACCTCTACCTCTTACTCCTCTGGTAGTACTCTTACCTCTCATAGATGAAATAAAAGTATCTCGAATCACCTAGTGAGGACAGTTCCTAGACACATGGCCGATCTTATCACACCCATAGCAACCTCTATGACAAGTATCAACAGGAGAAGGTACAACTAGCTCTAATGGATACCCTGAACTGCTGAACTAGAAGATCAACCACCTGAACTCTGTAAAACCGTCTGCACTGGCCTACCATGATATCCACGAGAACCTATAAAATCTTTGCCTTGAGAGGTATGACTCCTAAACTCACCAAAACGTTAAGTCTTTTTAACGCCTCCCCCAAGATACACTAAGAATATCCTCTATCATCTTAGCATGATCCATGATACTTTGAAAAAAAGCCCCAAACACAACCATCTTAGATGTATCCAACTGAAGAAAAAATATTCAAACCCTTCAAAACTTTTGAACCTTCTCAGACTCGATGAAAATGCTATCATAAAAATATCTGGACAAGGCATGGAAGTGTGCCTCATACTCTTCAATTGTCATCGAGCCTTGCTCTAAATTATCAAACTCATCCAGCATACTATCTCACAAACTGAAAGGCATAAATTTCTCCAAAAAGGTATCAACAAACTGATCCTAAGTTATCTCAGGTGAATCACGGGTTATACAGCTTACAAGCAACCTCTACCAATCACTAAGATCATCTCTTAACTGATAGGTTGTATAAGAAACACCATCTATGTAAAAAAAGTAAAACGCAACTTAGAACACAAGGTATGAAAGAACTTCACAAGATAAAGAATAAAATGAGAAAATTTTCCTAAAATATCCTATAGCCTCTCGAAGATAGATAAGAACGTCTACGTATCGATCTGCGAGACTCTATTAGACATCTTATTCTTACACCATTGACATCAATGAAACTTAGATGCTCTATTACTGATGATAGGCGAATTTACGCGCCTATATCAATATATTTTGCCCATATTTTAGCCTAGTTTTGAGAACTAATTATCTATTTCATGCACTTTTAGTCCTTTTTCCTGTAAATGAGCTAACAAACATGATTAGGAAAGTTTCAGGTATAAATGATGCAAAATACAACATTTTATGGCTTACTTGACGCAAAAGAAAGCTCACGAAGGAAGGAAAGGGAGTTTACACGCCTAAGGACCAAAACTGCTGCATGGAAACTCTGTCCCGGGCTAAAACAGCATTTCTGAAGACTCTGGGGACCTGGACCAAAACTGCTGGATGGAAAATCTGTCCCGGGCTAAAACAGCATTTCTGAAGACTTTGGGGACTTACAGACACAAAGCTGGATTTTGACAATGATACATTAACCTAGTACAATTGGGTTATGTATTTCATTAGTTTATTTGGATTAGGAGAATGTTACATTAACCTAGTACAAATGGGTTAAGTATTTCCTTAGTTTAGTAGGATTTGGTTATTTATTTCATTAGCATAGTAGGAGTAGGATAGGAGTATTATAAATACCCTATCATGCTAGAGATTTTAATCAAGTCCTCCCTTAGTGGAGAGGCAAGTCCTCCCTTAGTGGAGAGGCAAGTCCTCCCTTTTGTGGAGAGATACATTCAACTATTAATTTTCCTCCATTCTTCTCATCTTCCACCACAAACACTTCTAATCTATTCTTCTATTCATCTATTCCACAACAAGAGAATCGTTACTTGCTAGGGAATCACCAAAACCACACGCCTATCACCTACTTCTCACGCCATCAACCATGCAAATCGTGATATCCTTCGCATTCATGGGTAACTAAACCTCTTAGTTGGGGTTATGGAAGCCGAATGAGTTACTATCTATTGCTATGAGCTTGTGAGTTCAAGACACGTATATTGCTTATATCATTATTCTCTTCATCTTAAATCTACAATCTTTGCGGTTTCAAACACAAGATCACGCCATTCTAACATCTAACCTGTTCGAGAGAAAGGTTACTTGTCTAGAAAAGAAGACGCATAGACCAACGCCAGTCTAACATTTAACCTGTTCGAGAGAAAGGTTATTTGTCTGGAAAAGAGATAATGTCAAGGTAGTAGGACACCCTTTCCTATTAAAAAGCTAGTGTCGTAACTGGACTAACCTCTTGGAGAATTTGTACCGCTAGACACACTTTAAGCTCAAGAGAGTTAAAGTGAAATAGTCTTTGTTTAGGTCGAGAGACGCTTGGATTCACCATCGACTACAATTCTCTATAAGCAATTGCATGTCAAGACTCTACACACTCATAGCCAATAGAGACGTATACCTCTGAAGGTGGACATAACCCCAACGCTTCAATTCTCATTGTTTACAACTCACGTAACATTCTTTCCTTTTATTTTCAGCTTTTATTTTGATACTTTATTTAATTACTTGCACGACAAGAATCCCCCTTCTTACGAGACTTGCACCAAAAGTTTAGCAATTTTGCTTACTTGTTGACCAAGCTATTCCCTGTGGGATCGATACCCAACCCAGGTTGGGTTCTATATTTGCTAACGACCGCTTTACACTCAAACGAGAGCTGTAGATTGAGCGTTATCAAAAATTGGCGTCGTTGCCGGGGAATACGAGTGTCAATCAAGTTCGTTATAATTACTAGACCCTTTGGTCAAAGATTCTCGTACTTTTACTTTTAGTTGTTGTTTTTATTTTTTTTAGGTTTATTTAGTGCATCAATGGAGGCACAACGTGAAATTGAAAGGATGGCTGCTCAAGTGCATCAACAGAATATTGATAACCGTAGGCGAGCAACAAATCCTGACGATGAGGATCTGGGCGATGAAGAGCTACTAAACCCACGGCATACTGCTGAGATGGCGGCACCCATGCAGAGGAGAGATCGTCAAGCGCGATTGAGGCCTGAACGCCGAGCTGTGCACATACCGTTTGATAATGATGATGATGATCTTGATGGATCTGGTGCCACCGGAGCTATTATTCTTCCGCCACTGGCACCCGGAGCAAAGTTTAATATCACTAGCGCCATGATTCAGCTTTTGCAACTCAAGGGATTATTTGGTGGACTAGCAGGCGATGATCCGAATATGCATCTGATCAACTTTATTTCCACATGCAAGTCATTCGACAATCCGGGCGTTGGACAGAATGCAATTCGATTACGTCTATTTCCATTGTCTCTGTCAGGGGAGGCAACTCTATGGTTGAATGGGCTGACTCCTGATTCTATTACTAATTGGAGGCAATTGAAAGACGCTTTCCTAGAAAGATTCTTTCCGCCATCCAAAAGAGCACAGTTGAGAGATGAGATCATAAATTTTCGACAGCTTCCAACTGAAGCTCTCCACGAAACATGGAAGAGGTTCAAGACGAAGCTCATGCGGTGCCCAAACCATCATATGACCAATGTCCACTTGATGGAGATATTATACAGAGCTTTGAATTCGGTGACTAAGCCAGTGGTTGATAATGCGGCAGGTGGATCATTTATGAACCTCACCTTTGTGCAGGCAAGCAATATGCTAGATCGGATGACGAAGCAAAGTAGAGCTTGGCATACCAGGGATTCTGAGGTAGCAAGCTCTACTGTATCTTTTGGCATGACTGCAGAGCAGAGGCGAAGACAAGAAGATCGTGACCAAGACATGGCTCACATGAAAATGCAGATGGATCTTCTTACCAAGCACTTATTATCAGGGAAGACCGAAAAAGTGAAAGCTGTAGCGCTAAAAGGAAGAGACGAGTCTGATTCTAAAGAGGAGGCCAACTACTTGAACAATCAGAGGGGTTTCCGTGGGAATTCCCAAGGAAACCAAGGTCGGAACCATTATGATAAATCTGGAAACAAAGACCAAGGTAGTTGGAAGAAATATAATGAAAAGAGTGGTTTGTACGTTCCCCCTGGTAGACGTGATACCACCACATCTAATTCTGGGAGTATGGAAGACATGATGGCTAAGTTATTGAAAGGAGTGGAAGCAACGAGCGCGGGAGTTAAGGAGGTGATTGATGATTTGTCCTCCATGAAGCAACTAGTTGATTCTCATTCCACTTCTATCAGGCAAATAGAGCAACAATTGAGCCAACTTTCAGCAGCATTTAATCAAAGAAAGGCTGGCACTTTACCTAGCGATACTGTGCAAAACCCAAGGAATGATGGGTCATGCATGGCCATAACTACCAGAAGTGGTAAGGTGCTAGAAACTTCAGCAAAAGGCAAGCAAGTGGTTGACGAAGTGGTACGGTTTGATATATGCAAAACAATGAAGCAGCCCAGCGATATGAATGAGTCATCTGTAGCTGATGTTCATTATGAGGATATGAAAGCATTATCTATAGAGAAACAACCTACTGTTGAGCCATTGTCTGCTGCGCCACTGAATGTTGAGCATGAGGATAATGAAGATTATGAAGAACTTATAGGTGATCTAACAGAAATAGAGTCTTATACTCCTAAGAAACCGGATTGTGATCTCAAGAATCAACCAACAGCGAAGACTCACTTTGACGAGCCACCAATGCTAGAATCACAAGAGCTTCCCGATTATCTAAGGTATGTGTTCTTGGAAAGTAGAAATATACTTCCAGAGAGAGCAGATGATTTAAGTGAACAGCACGTAGAAACTCTCATCTCTGCTCTGAGGAGATACAAGAGAGCTATGGGTTGGACTATTGATGATATAATTGGTGACTCTCCGGAGAAACGTATAAGCCAGCTCGAAAAAGATCGCGTGACCACAGGTAAGCCTCATTGTCGTCTAAATCCTTTTAGAAAACGATCCATCACTTATCTCGACGAAGTCTAAGTACTCGAGGTAACTACGTCGAGCCACGACAATAAATAAGGCGCTAGATGGGAGGCAACCCATCGTTTTATCATTTTTTTCATTTTCTTTCATTCTAGTACTTGTTTTGTTTTATGAAAAATCCAAAAATAAGAGTCGTGCCACGACCAAAACTAAGGCGCTAGGTGGGAGGCAACCCATCGTACTAATCATTTTCATTTGGTTTTGAGCAAAAATAGGTGCAAGAAGTATGCAACGAGGAGATTGATTTCAATTGACGATTTGGTCGCATTGTATGGTAAAGTCGGTAAGTTAGGAATGGTGATGCATAAGGCTATGAAGTGAGCCTTTCTCACGTCATAATAGGCTTCGAGGAAGGCTAGGCCTTGGTAAAAATAGGCCACGAACGATGCACAACCTATTCTATAGCCTAAGGACTCGGAATCTAGAGTGCTATACACTATGCGCCGCCTATTCCTAGGTATGCTTTTGACTATGCGCCGCCTATGCTATGGCATTTGAGATACTGAGACCAAATGCCATAGACTATGCGGCGCATATGTCTAGAAATGCCATAGGATATGCGGCGCATATGTCCCATTATGCCATGGACAATGCGCCGCATATGCCATTGATATGCCAAGAGATATGCGCCGCATATGTGGTGATTTTGTCCCCAAATCCGATTGTAAATGGGTCATAACCCGACCCATACTCTTCCTATATAAAGGGGACATAGTTTTACAACACAACCACATTAGAAAACACCCTAAAGGCGCCACATAACCTTCCAAATCTTCTCAAAATTTTCTTCTTTTGCTCTTCTAATTCACAACACCGTCTCCACAAGCTTCAAGCAAGTAAGTACTCTCTTATTCTTCATCGTAAGTACTACGTTGCTATGCTTATTATAAATTGCTAAATCATATAAGATTGTTGGTGATGTTCATGTGTTTGAATTGTTGTTACATAATCATGTGAGTGAACATATACGTAGGGAATTCTTGACTTATTTCCGACTTGAATTTGGTTTCAATAGCATTGTTATGATATTTGCTGAATAGATATGGCTATGAATATTGCTTAAGAGTGTTGTTTGGATGCTTACATGTTAGACTATCCCGGCCATCGGGATAAGATTATAGTGCCTATCAACTTAGGAGGTTGTGCTTGTTGTAAGAATATCGATTCCATGTGGTAACCCCTATGTCGTAGTGTTGCTATATCTACCATGAAAGTAGTCCAATGGCTGCAAATAAGTGATACAATGCTGATTTTCTTGTTGGAATACAATCCTAAAACGTATGTCGACGAAATCTGAGTAAATCGACTACGTTCACCTCGCTGATTTGTGCAACAAAACTAAGTGTGGGGTGGTACCCCTAGTACTTGCTTATAGATTGTATCAAGTGAGATTGTGCTGCAACTAACACTATTTCTAGTCTCAGGTACAATGACACCTAAAGCGAGACAAGGCAAGGAGAAGGCTACCACCTCCCAAAAGGGCAAAAAGAGAAGTTGCAAGGACCAAGGAGAACCCTCCTCGCGGCAAATACCCCGACTCACGCTTGGAATTAAGTGGGATACTTATGAGGAACTTCTAAGGATGACGACTCTGATGATGATTCCAATGCAAGGGGTATGACCCCAGACATAGAGGATGAGTCCGACTAACCAGGTTCCTCGTATTTATTTTCCACTGAGGACAGTGTCCCGTCCAAGTGTGGGGTGGCATTGCATGCTATACTTCTATGTTTGCACCTATGTTTGTTTGTTTACTTTGTTTATTTGAGTTCATTTTTTTTTTTTGTTTGACGTTTTTTTTAGTTTTTTTTAGGAGTAAAATCTTTCTAGCTTCGCATGAAATTATTTTGATAGGCAGCATGAGATTATAACAAGAGTATGTATTACAATTGTGACTATTGAGATATTTAGGCTCTAGTTGTGACTCATTATGTGATATTGTATGATTCAATTCCTTCACTTGTTGGGTCAAGAGTCTATATTACTTCCAAATCAAGTCGACCATGTGCCTTGTGTGTGTGAGATAATAGTATATTCTATGTGTGTGGATGATGCTAGAACTTGCCTGGTATGTATGCAAAGCGAAAATAAGGAGTGTAAGTTAGGATATGATTTAGGCATTTCTTTGGCAACCTATATTTGTTTACCTTCAGTTTTACCTACCCATGGACATCATCCTAGTTAAACCCTTTTGAGCCTTTAGCCTATTTCTTTGACAACCTTGTATGTAAGCCTAATCCATTTCTTTCAAGACCGTAATTTGATCCAAATTCCTAAGTGCTTTAAAGTGAAAAAGTCATGTGACAACATAAGAGGAAATTGGGTGAGTATGATGCTTTAAATTGCAAGGGTGCTTGAATATGTTATGAAAAAGAAAGGGCTATCATAAGAGGTATGTTGTGAAAAGAAAAAGGACAAGAAAGCTGGAAAGTGAGTTGTGCTTAAAATTGAAAAACAAAAGATGATAACAAGGGTGGAAAAATAAAATAAAGAAAGGTTGAAAGAAAAAAGTGTCAATGATACAATGTGATGTATTAAAGTGCTTAGGAACCTAGTCACTATTCTTGGCCAAAATAGTCCTACCCGTCCCTTAGCTTACGTTACAACCATCAAAAGACCTACTTGATCCTAATCTTAACATTCCGACATTTAGTGGAGTACTACATTAAGGGCAAGCCTATGGTCATCAGTTGCTACATATGAATTCTTTGTGAGAGTGAGTGCAAGGATATTTTGATACCCATGTTTGAAAATATGCTATACTTGTGAGTGATTATGGGTACTATATTGTGAGACACACATGGTTGATGAGTCTTGGATAGTTGTATATGATTCTATGCACCTTAACGTTTGCATGCGAGTTGATCACCATCACGAGTCTATGCTTGAGGTTAAATTGTTTCTACTTATAATCAGAAAGCTACTCTTCGTTGATAATTGTTGTGCTTGTCTTGAAGAATGTTTTGTGTTGTTGCTGTAAAACCCTAAGTTGATGTTTAGAAGGACCTGATATTTTGTTCGAGGACGAACAAAGCTTCAAGTGTGGGGTGTTGATGATAGGCGAATTTACGCGCCTATATCAATATATTTTGCCCATATTTTAGCCTAGTTTTGAGAACTAATTATCTATTTCATGCACTTTTAGTCCTTTTTCCTGTAAATGAGCTAACAAACATGATTAGGAAAGTTTCAGGTATAAATGATGCAAAATACAACATTTTATGGCTTACTTGACGCAAAAGAAAGCTCACGAAGGAAGGAAAGGGAGTTTACACGCCTAAGGACCAAAACTGCTGCATGGAAACTCTGTCCCGGGCTAAAACAGCATTTCTGAAGACTCTGGGGACCTGGACCAAAACTGGATTTTGACAATGATACATTAACCTAGTACAATTGGGTTATGTATTTCATTAGTTTATTTGGATTAGGAGAATGTTACATTAACCTAGTACAAATGGGTTAAGTATTTCCTTAGTTTAGTAGGATTTGGTTATTTATTTCATTAGCCTAGTAGGAGTAGGATAGGAGTATTATAAATACCCTATCATGCTAGAGATTTTAATCAAGTCCTCCCTTAGTGGAGAGGCAAGTCCTCCCTTAGTGGAGAGGCAAGTCCTCCCTTTTGTGGAGAGATACATTCAACTATTAATTTTCCTCCATTCTTCTCATCTTCCACCACAAACACTTCTAATCTATTCTTCTATTCATCTATTCCACAACAAGAGAATCGTTACTTGCTAGGGAATCACCAAAACCACACGCCTATCACCTACTTCTCACGCCATCAACCATGCAAATCGTGATATCCTTCGCATTCATGGGTAACTAAACCTCTTAGTTGGGGTTATGGAAGCCGAATGAGTTACTATCTATTGCTATGAGCTTGTGAGTTCAAGACACGTATATTGCTTATATCATTATTCTCTTTATCTTAAATCTACAATCTTTGCGGTTTCAAACACAAGATCACGCCATTCTAACATCTAACCTGTTCGAGAGAAAGGTTACTTGTCTAGAAAAGAAGACGCATAGACCAACGCCAGTCTAACATTTAACTTGTTCGAGAGAAAGGTTATTTGTCTGGAAAAGAGATAATGTCAAGGTAGTAGGACACCCTTTCCTATTAAAAAGCTAGTGCCGTAACTGGACTAACCTCTTGGAGAATTTGTACCGCTAGACACACTTTAAGCTCGAGAGAGTTAAAGTGAAATAGTCCTTGTTTAGGTCGAGAGACGCTTGGATTCACCATCGACTACAATTCTCTATAAGCAATTGCATGTCAAGACTCTACACACTCATAGCCAATAGAGACGTATACCTCTGAAGGTGGACATAACCCCAACGCTTCAATTCTCATTGTTTACAACTCACGTAATATTCTTTCCTTTTATTTTCAGCTTTTATTTTGATACTTTATTTAATTACTTGCACGACAAGAATCCCCCTTCTTACGAGACTTGCACCAAAAGTTTAGCAATTTTGCTTACTTGTTGACCAAGCTATTCCCTGTGGGATCGATACCCAACCCAGGTTGGGTTCTATATTTGCTAACGACCGCTTTACACTCAAACGAGAGCTGTAGATTGAGTGTTATCAATTACCAACTTGTCACGACCAAAAATCTATAGGTTATGATGGCACTTGTCATAGCGAAACTTGACAAGTAAGCCTCTCACCCAAGCTGATACACACGGAGAAAAAATAGAAATGCCCCTAAGGGTAAGTCTTTTATAATGAAGCCAAACCACAGATATAATAAAAGCAAAAAGAATAAAATCAACACATGTAGCCATAACTCCCAAAATTAGGTGTCAGCAATATAAGAACTACTACTACAGTTCTGGAGTCAAACACATCAGAAAAATTACCATAATGAAAAATATCTATCTCCGACACTACTAAAGACATAACTAATATAGAAAGAAAGAGGTGAACTCTGGATGTATGAATATCCAACCGCTACCTTGAGAAATCTGAAGGCACCCAAAATCAATCAGTCTGAGGTGCACCCGAACCTAAAGTTGCACCGAAAGGGTAAAGTAGGAGTGAGTACTATCCACTTGTACTCAGTAGGTATCATAGGCCGACCAAGCAAAGTAGAAAATAAAGCATACAAAATACACACTAAGGGAACGTCACCTGCAATTAGAAAATATCCCACAATGGTAACCCACACCTCTTGAACTAACAATTCTAATATATCACATACTTTACAACAACACACCAAGATAGAACACAACTATACATTATGTCACATATAAGTAGAACAAGGGAGAACATGTAGATATAAGATCATCAAATACAAGTAAAGAAATGTAACACAAATACATAGATGACAAGTCAATATGGCAGTACAATACAACATAAACACAATAAAGTAAGTGTGATGTACATGATGATGATGACGACAATGACGATGATGATGCATAAGGTCGTCGCATAACCTCTTGGATCGTCGCACAATCCTCGTATACACCTACAAGGGCAAGCTTCCAAACGTAGGACCCATGAGGGGTTCGTCAACCCGTATACAATCCACATATCTCATACCTTCTCCCAGGCACATCCCTAGAGGAGGGTTTTATAAGGTGTTACAATATTTTCTCCCCAACACTTCCCTCGGAGAGGATTTTATAAAAGGTGTTGCCAGTGTTTCTTAGATGCTGCTACGATGGCACTAATATTTCATGAATGAGTATGATATGAGGATGTAATTCTCACAATCAATCACAATGATATATTTTCACAACCAACCATAATTATACATTTCCACAATCACGTGAGCCAATATTAACTCATTATTTTTGTTTCATCCATGAATTTCCATATATCTCATATAACAACAAGTATGAATATATCATAATACACCAATGGTACCACATTAGAAATTTCAACAACACAATATAATTATTCACATATATTCAAGACTATCAATATCACATAGGACCCTACACGATCACACATATCACATAATATCTCAGTTTCAACAATTACATTACATATAGGCCCTCACAAGGGCACAACACATTGATAGCCATTTTTCATGATTAGTTCCCACCCTTAACATGCATTTTGTATCATCATTTTACTACCCAGCCTAGTTTGAAAGAGTTAAGTCATAACCTACCTCAAAAGTCAAAATTTCGCAACCAAGAATTTACTCCCAAGGCCTTACTCCTTATGAATAGTTCCAAACTCTACTAAAAATATTAAATATTGAATCTACGCGTCAAAACAAAATCAATGACATTTATATTGACTATTTTTGATCCGGGATCAAAACTAACTCATAAAACAAGATAGAACAAAGCACATTCTACTGAAGCTTTTCTAAAAATATGAACTCCAAAAGAATAGTGACATCAATGTAAAACAGATTTTTTCTAATGATAATATGAATGATTATTCATTAAATCTCTACCAACAACAACTTATGATAAGATGGTGCACAAGACTGAAATGTGACGATTCAAACTTTTTATTGATATTTTCATCAATGAGGATTAATACATGCGTTGTACTCTTTTCTCCTCATTAGGTTTTGTCCCATTGAATTTTTCTTGTAAGGTTTTAACGAGGCATTCAGTGTACGTATTATTAGTGACGTGTATTCCTTTTCCTTCACTAGAAATTTTTTTACTAGATTTTTTTCTAGTAAAGTTATAATGAGACACATTGGCTATCAACTAGACATTCAAGAAGGAGTGATATAAATGATAGTAAATATTTATCAAGATATGGTGAATGTCTATCAAGTAATAGTGGAGAAGACATTCTCTAATTTTGATATGGCTATGCCTTGGCATTAGGGCTGGGAATATTTTGGTTTAAATTAAAAAAAATCAAAAAACCAAATCAAAATTTTAATTTTGGTTTGGCTTTTCAATTTTTTAGATCGGTTTCGATTTTCAATTTTTGAAATTCAATTAAACGGTTTGGTTTTTCAAAAAAATAATTTTGATAAACCAAAATTCTATAAATAATTAATAATATAGATATTTTATTATATATTTAATATATAATAATATATATAAATAAATAATAGCAACCCTAATAACTAATAAGTAATAGCAGGCCGCATACAACTAACAGCATACAACAATCTAATAGTCGAACAATCGATCGAACCATAGATCGCCGGCAAGATTGTCGTCTGTACAACAATACCAAAACCGGAGACCAGTCGACCAGACAACCACTGCGGGCTGCAGCCTGCAGTACCGACTGTGTTTTTTTCGGGAGTGACCACTCTTCCGAGTTCTGACTGTTTATGCAAACTTATGCATAATAAAGTTATACACTATGTTAAATTTATGATTATAACATTTAGTTTCATTCATGTTGAGTTATTTATATCTAGAAATGAAAAATAGGTTTGAAAAAATTATTTTTAAAAAGAAATCGTTAATTTTAAATGTCCAGTCATAACAAAGAGAGGTTCACTACTTTAATCTTAAAATAAAAATAAAAATTTGAAATAACCAAACCAAATTTATTTCGATTTGGTTACGATTGTCATTTTTGTCAATCCGAAAATCGAAAAACCAAACCAATATTAAACTATCAAACCAAATGCCCAGTCCTACTTGGCATAGTATCTCTGAAACTATTGAAAGGCTAAGGCCTTCTCTTATATGACAGAAAGTTACTTGGGATAAGCTTATGCTTAGTAATATTAAAATTAGAAAAAAGTCATCAAAACCACCTTAAACTATATTCGAAAAGTCACTTACACACTTAAACTAACACGACGACCTATTGCACACTTATTCTTAATAAAAGTGAATCTAATAGCCCCTCCAATGTTCAAAGTCAGTCGCATGTCTCTATGTGATTTACATGCGCCAATAATATTTTATTTTTTTAAACCATATTTGCCTTTATCTTCTTCCTCCTTTGTTTTCCTCTGTTTTTTTACACGTGAAGCTCAATTTTCATGGAATGACCATAATGTAATCATCTTCTTTTTTCATTGTTGATATAAAATCAACACAATCAAGAAATAATTTCATCCAATTCAGTTTTCTTTATTATACAACACCAAAATTTGCAATATCATCGCCATCTAATTACGCCACCCATCATCAAATATCACACACCATCATTGTCACAAAAAATCAATATGCCTCACCACTAATTTCATCACCCAACTCCAAAACAGATTTTGAATAATTTCAATATACTATTATTGATTCTGAGAAAAATTGAAAGAAGATTTTTATAGAGAGAAGATAGATCTACAAAAAATATATTAAAAAGATAGAATTTTCAGAAAACGCACAAATATTTACATAGAAAAAACTGAAATACAAAAATAAATTAAAAAATTGATCCCCCAGATTGGTGAGTTTGATGGTGGAAGGAATAAAATTTGATCAATCTCAAAGGCTTCACCAAAAAAGTTTCCGACCGACGACGATTTCACCTCTCAATATTTTCTCTTTTTCTCTCCAAGAACTACCATGAAAAAATTACTCCCATCAACCTTAGCAAGCAAGTTGCGGTTGTGATTAAAAAAAATGAAGAATAAACAAGATGGAGAGAGAACAAAACAAAGATTAAAGATGGGGGTGAAGGAGAGAGGGTGTGCGAGGGTGTGGGGTGGAGGGTTTTTAACGAGTATTTTTGACTTTTGACGCTGCTCTTTTTCTTTTTTGTTTAATATTATTTCCACCTCAGATTTAGGGTACAATTAAATTCACTTTTATTAAGAATAAGTGTGTAATAGATCATCGTGTTAGTTTAGGTGTATAAATGACTTCGTGTATAGTTTAGGGTGATTTTGATGATTTTTCCCTTAAAATTAATACCGATGGAAGTTTTTCCAATGATACAGGTAATGCAAGAATTGGAGGCATCATCAGATATGATCGAAGCGAACTCATCACATCATTCTATTCTTCCATCAATGTGGAAGCAACAATGAGGCAGCAACATATGCGTCTAGATTTGGAGAAGGATGGTGTAGACAAAATGGATTCAGTAACTTTGTTTTTGAGATGGACTCACTAATCATCAAGGATATGATTCCCACAAAGAATGACAACAACCAAAAACTGAGGTTCTTCATTGAGGATTTATCAAGAATTTTAAGTCATGCTAATGATGAAGTGGTCCACTGCTTCAGAGAAGCAAATCAGGTTAGCGAACCAACAGGCAAAATATGGCGCTATACTAAGAGAGAATTTGCTATGATATCTAATTTTCACAACTTACCAAGGGACGTCAAGGGGTCCCTTCAAAATGGATAAATGGCAGATGCCTAGTATTAGAATAAGATACGATAAGGCCAATCTTAGATGAGTTGAATCTATTTCCTCTTTTCCATAAGGAAGGTATATATTGTGGTGTATAGAACACATACCAATTCCTTTATTTATTAGTAATATAAGTATGGGATTTCCCAACCTTGTATTTGGAGGCAACACGTGCCCCTCCTTTTTGGTGATCTATTCAACATACTCAACATTGTTGATGAAATTAATTTCTTTTTTAAAAAAGTTATATGATTGTCTTAAATATATGGGCTATGTTCGTTGGAATTCATCTCTTCATTCTCCCTTCTCTCTGCTGATTCTTCTTGTTTTATTCTTATTACTTCATAACACAATTAAAATATTTAAAAAACATATGAAGAATTTTAGATGAAAGAAAACTTGATTTGTTTTGTATTTATTACTTACGTTTAAGCTTGTCGATTTATCATTTAGATAATTAATCTGCTAGTTACTTGTCCTAAGTAGAACTAGTTCTAACACACATGGTTTTGACCTTATTTATAAATTTATCTTTATCAGTCTCACGATAAGCAATTCTGGCAACTAAACACCACATAAATGACTTATGGTATGAAAATATCTCCCAGAGAATAATTTTCGTCACAACTAGATGCCAAAAATTTTAATACTAAAATAAGGAAAGATAAAAATTCATTCTGCCACATGCATCCTGGTCAGATGCAATATATATCGGAGCAGCCTTCACAACTTTGTGCTAATTATTAGAGTTCTCTTAATAGAATATGTCACTTTGCAACAGAAATCATTGATTTCATTTGGAGTATTGGTAGAAAACTGAGTTAAGCAAGTGTTTGGACATATGACTTCATCTCATAATTTGAAATCAGTGTTTAAATATGTGATTTCATCTCATGATTTGAAATTAGCGTTCATACATGTAGTGAAACAGTGAAATCATGAGATGAAATTTCAAATTCTCAAAAAATTATTATCTGAGATTCCAAATCATAATTTCAAATTTTTAAAATACAAAATTTGACTGATAATTTATATTTAGTAGAAAACTCCGTCATTTTAAATTTTGCAAAAAAGAAAAAAGACCCATCATTTTAATTTTGCGACAAAAACCATTGACTTCATTTGGAATATTGGTAGAAAACTCTCTTCAGCTTGCGATTTGGATCTGTTTCTAAGTCTTCATCGTACTGAATTAAATATTTGATGCATACCGAATACGACACCATTTTTTATTCATGGTTTTGCTTTGTTATGCTATCATTGGTACATTTTTTAGCGGCTTCTTTATTTTTGTATTTCTTTTTTAGGGAATTTTTTTATAATTTAGGTGGTTAGCTACTTGAACTTTCATCTCATGAGGATTCAATTATTCACTTATATAGATTTTGGCTAATTTACAATCATTTATATAGATTTTGGCTAATTTACAATCACTTATATAGATTTTATCAATTTGTTATAGCTAAATAGGAAATTTCCGACAAATTATTGTTCAAGGCAAGTTGGCCTTTTGAAGGAAAAAGAAAGTATTCCAACAAATTTTCATCTGCCAAATACCACATATTTTTCTTTCTTACATTTAACTCCTCTATCTTAAATGTAAAGCGGGTCACTATTGGCGCCTCACAATGTGTGGGAGTGCTCCCGCCTTACCTTTAACTATTTGGTTAAAGGTGAGGCAGGATGCCTTCCATGTCTTTGCCTTTTTGGCTTGCATTTTTTCTATTTTTCATTGCCTTTTCAAAATTTTGGATAAATAATGATTCCCTTTTAGGCTCCAGACTCGAGTAATAACTTGATGAAACACCACATTAAGAAATGTAGAACTACTTTCAAGTGAAAGTTGAAAGAGGAAACAGAAAACATATACCAACCTTCTCACGGTTGCACTTTATTAAGATACTTAAGAGATAAACAGACATGCATGCATGCATGATTTATAACCATGCACGATGACAAACATTATTCAAACATCCAACTGAGAAAAGCTAAGCAGGAAATTATTTTCCTTTTGTTTTTCAGAGTACAATGATTGTTATTTTGAGGCCATCGAGGCAGGTGTTGGAGAGAGAAGAAATGTAGTAGAAAACTCCTGCTTTTGAAAGAGTGATTGTAGTCTTTCCACTGTCATCAATGTACAATATATTTGTTGGAAGGCAAGTGCTATAGCCCGTGATGTCCACTTGAACCAAGTTGCAGAGTTTTGGGTCGTAGTTGAAAACTACACACATACAAAAAGAGGTTTCACAACATACTAAAAAGCTTGTCACGAAACATGTAAATCATCAATTAAAAGACTTATGAGATACTTCTATTATCTTGTTTTATATTCTCTTCGTTTAAAAAAGAATGACCTATTTTCCTTTTTAGTTTGTTTAAAAAAGAATGATCCCTTTTTTTTTTTAACAATACTTTAATTTCAACTTTTCATATGGCATGTTTAGAACCATAACATTAAAGGACATTTTGGTACATTTGACACAACTTTAATTCAAGGCCACAAGATTCAAAAATTTCTTTATTTTCTTAAACTTTGTATCAAGTCAAAGTAAGTCATTTTTTTTTGAAACGGAGGAAGTATTGTACAGTTGAAATTTCGAAATTCAAACTTCGAAAATTCACCGGACATATAGAAGCTTTAAGCTTGTGGAAATAAAATTATATATTTGAAAACTATCTAAAAAAGGTACTATAAATCATAATAATTGGTATCTTAATAAATATTTAAAAGACTATAAAGAAACTACGATTAAAGAAAAACTTAGTCAACACTCGAAATTTCAACTGTGCCACTTAAATTGAACCAGTGAGAGTAAGAAAAATTACTTACCGAGGACATCGCCAACCTTGAAAGTCTTTCCGTTGAGCCATAATTGAAGGTTGGCATCTAGGCTCCAACCAACGGAGCCACCAACCATGTATTCGGTAGCCAAGGTAGGGGCAGCAAGGCCCAAAATGAGGAATAAGTACATCAAATTTGTAGCACAACCTGCCATTTTTTGATTTATGTGTAATTAAAGGTATTAATTTTGTAGAATATATGAGGAGATGTAGTGAGGATGAATAAATTGAAGAAGAAGTGGCCTTTATATAGATGTCGTAGGAGCTTTAGTTGGATTAGAAAACGTTATTTTGCAATAGATTAATCCATGTTGACGAATTTTAAAATCAATTCATAGCCAATGCACATGCACCATTGACCATCATTAGTAAATTCAGTCGAATGATCCATAATGTTGGTGTTTACCCGTGAAATGGGACAGTTGAATTTATCAAAATGAGACACGTGGTCCAGTTTGATCTTAAATGAAATGATATTAAATAAATCACAAATAATATAAAGAAATGAATATATAAGAGCAAGAAAATAATCAAGTCATGTATTAGATCTTGGAAACCGAGCCCTGAAGACCTAAATACAGATCCTATGCATTACAGTGTGTGAATCAAGAATCTAAAACCGCAAATACAAATGACTAATGGCCTATTTATAGGAAAATCTAAGAACTACTTGCATAGGGTTCGTCCCTCTCATAGTCTCCTGATTGATCACTAATTATGTCGTTGTGCAGTGACCGACGAAAATCTCATCCTCTTCGTCCCAGCAAACACCAAAAATTAATAATACCAAATAAGAAAAAATAAAATTTGTTTTAGCTAGGCACCCTTGTTGGATTATAGAGCACAATTGAGGGACTACATTGAGTTTGTTGTTGACATTTAATTTACCTAGTAGCCCCATGGCATTTTCATTTTTTTTTGGAAAAATAACATAATGGTACACTCTAACTTACCACATTTACTTAAAATCCACCTCTACCAAATAATTACAAAAATCTCAACTTTCACTTTCTCTCTCCAAAAAGGCCATACATAACATTACTCCTCCATTATCACCTAAATGACCTAAAAGAGCGGCCGAAACATCTCCATCGCCGACTATAAAATTACACTCATCCAGCCGACCACCACCCACACCATCACTGCCCTTCCAACATCGTTGAAGCCAATTCCCCCTCTCCCAATTCTATTAAAAACAAACTGAAACAGATCCCAAAACCACCATATCATCACCGTCAAGCCGTTGTTGTGGTGTCATTGCTATCTCCATTGCTTCGACCAATTTCGATGAAGCTCTGTTAAAATAATTGAAAAGTCATTGTCAAATATGTATCAGAATGAAGATACATCACGGGATCGGCTAAAAAAGGTACAAATAGAAGGAATTCAGAGATTCATCAATGGAGGTTGAAGATGATGATGTTAATAAAGATACATAAGGATGATGTATCTGTTAAAGGAGTTTGGAGATACATAAGAATGATGTATTTAGTTGGAAACGACAAGAAGATACATTATGCGACCCTCCGCCAAAGGTACAAAAGCTATGTATCTTGCTGAATATTAGGTTATAAATACATATGAAAGATCTCTTTGGTTAAAAATATGACAAAAATCATGTATCAGAATGTTTTTGTGCTACTGATACACAAGAATATTGTATCTGAATGTATCTCTGTGATCTTAACACATATATAAGAGTTATGTATTGATACTTATTTATCAGTGGATTAGTTCAGTATTTATGTATCAAATTGTTATGTATCGCGTTAATTGCTCAGTTTAATCACGCGAAATTTGTTATTTTTTTATTTTAAAATCAATTTTCTTGGTAATTATGTATCCTATTAGGATGTACTGGGACCTCATTCCGTATCGCGATAGCCCAAAAATCGATATTTTCTGTAAATATGCAAACATCAGGATTTTTTGTAATTGGGCACCAAAATGTTGGAATTTAGTATCGCGCTAACCAAAAAATTGGTATTTTCTATAAATATGCAAACAATCAAAATTTTCTGTAATTAGACGTCAAATTGTTGGAACTTATGTTGTCTTTCCAATTCTCCCCCCCTCCCCCCCCCCAGTCTCACCCTTCACCTTGTCGTACACTATTTTTTTTTTTTTAAAATCCGATATCATGGTATCATTTTTTTTTTCTAATACAAAAAGACAATATAATATAAGAAGACTTTGCAAAATTCCATAATCATAGGCGCATGGCTAGCTCATCCAAAACGTAAAATAGAACAAATAATGTTTTTGGAATTATAAATTCAAGCTGCGCAATATCGGGTCCAATATTGTGTTCTAATTATAATGTTGCTTGTAGCGTTAGGTTAAAGACTAACCTTATTTGATTTCTTTAAAGATTAATAAATGTCGGAATTTTGATATACATGTAATTATTAAGTTAATGTTTCAATATTTAACATTAAAATTTTGAGATTATTTATTTTTTAGTATTTGAATGTGTGTAAAAGCTAATAAATGGAGGTTTAAATAAACTAATACTATTCTCATATTAAATGCACAAAGTTAAAAATATCTTGAAGTTGCTTAGTGTGGAAAAAATTAAATTTTCAGATGAAGCACCCGATACAAATTATAGACGATGGTGGATGGGTGAAGAGTTCGAATATAAAGGTTATGATGTGGTGGTTGTGGTTGGAGTTGGTTCATGATGGTGGGTGTATTGTTACATGATCAAAAATAGTATATTTAGTATAATTTTATAAAGTGAGTTTATAGATTTTAATTATCTCTCAGAGATAGTTTTAAAAAAATAAAATAAAATAAATAAATAAATAAAATTATACATTATAGATAAAATAATTGCTTAATTACATGATATGGTTAAGCTTTTAAGAAATTATCTTGCATAGTTATTTGTAAGTTATAAAACTATTATTTTTGTAGATCCCTATATATGAATATAATATGCAATGTATATAGCAAATAATACTCTCTCTCTCAACTAAATAATTTTTCATAATCTCTCTCTTAGCTAATTGACTAATTTTACGGCATTAACTTATGCACGCTTATTGAACATGTCTTAAAGAATTTTTTTCTCCCAAATCTATCGATTTTTTGTCTTCACCTAAACATCCATTGTGGGTTTGCATTAAAGATCTTTTGGAGTAATCTCTTATCCCTAAACATCTGTGAGGATAGGCATTAAAGATTTTGCGGTAATCTTTAATTTTTTTGAGTATATAAATTTATTTTGTTTTGATTTTTTAGGTATTTTCTAAATGAACCGTTAAGTTTCTTCAAACTTTATCTATTTTCATAGAATAGAATGTATAAATTGAAAATTGAATTGCATATTAGTGTCAATTTCACAAAATAAATCTTGATGAATTATTTTCATAGTTGGGTATTTGATCCAATTTTAGTGAATTTGATGATTGTATATAGGTAATTTAATTGTATTCAGTTGCGTAGATTTTTGTATGTGGTATGCATTGTATATTTTTTTTCATTTGTATATTTTTATATAGATTTGAATCAATTGGATAGATGTTTTTGATGTATATATGTAGATTTTTGTATAACTATATATGTATACAAGTTAGTTTTGTGTTGGTACAACATATGTATATGCTATGTATGTGTTGGTTCATACATACATTATGCATATGTATATACATATGTTCTATATTTGTGTATAGGCCAAACCCATCGATAGCCCCTCAAACTTATCCCTAAAATTCACTTAAGCCCCTAAACTAAGGTTTGTACCTATTCAACCCCTAAACCCCCCAATTTGATTCCAATTGGGCATTTTTTTCCCTATCAGCAAAAAGGTCAAAGTGTGTGTTGCACGCACGCGATGACGTGGCAAAACGATCTAATTCGAAGACGATACGTGGCATTGTAGGTCCAATAATTATTAAAGATTAATTATACTTTTTTTAACAAAAGTATATAAAAATGGCATTGAGGAAATTATTAAAAAGTAATTCCAAAATTATTTAAAAAATAAAAATAAAAAACTAATAATGTTTTAAAAATTATAAAAAAAATTAAAAATGAAATCAATTATTTTAAAAAAAATTAATTATTAAAAAATTATAAAAAAAATTTAAAAATGAAAATAAAAAATGGCATTGAGGAAATAAATTATGAAAAAAATGTATAAAATTATTTAAAAAATAAAAATAAAAATCTGATTATTTAAAAAAATTATAAAAATTTATAAAAAATAAAATAAATTATCAAAAAATTATTTTAAAATAAAATAATAATTATTAAAAAAATTATAAAACTTTTTAAAATGAAAATAAAAAATTCCATTGAAGATCCAAATTATGAAAAAATAATTATAAAATTATTTGAAAAATAAAAATAAAAATAAAAATATGATTATTTACAAAAATTAAAAAAAAAATTTAAAAATAAAATAAATTATTAAAAAATTATTTAGTAAAAATAATAATAAAACTTTTTAAAATGAAAATAAAAAATTGCATTGAGGATCCAAATTAAGAAAAAATAATTAAAACACTATTTAAAAAATAATAAAAAAATAATTATTAAAAATAAATTATTAAAAAATTTTAAAAATGAAATAAATTATTAATAACTTATTTACAAAATAAAAAATTAATTATTTAAAAAAATAATAAAATTAAAATAATAAATGGCATTGAGGATCCAAATAATGAAAAAATAATTATAAAATTATTTCTTTTTCTGCTATATTTTTACTATTTATTAAACTTCTTGGTAGATCTGGGCACATATCATTATCAGTTTTTATTTCTTCATTTTTTACTAGATATTTTACTATATAATTTTCTTCTTGTCCTGTATTCAAGAGTATTAAATATTCTTTTTTATTTATTTTTCCTGTTATGTAATATTGGTTTAAATTACTAGTTGAATTTATTTTATAACTTGCTCTTTTTGATGAACTTGATGATTCTGGTTTTTCATCAGCTATTCTTTTCGTTGTACTTATTCTATCATTTACTATTTCTACATTTTATTCTATATCTATGTCTCTATAGCTATAATCATTATAAGCTATTGTGGATAGAGAATACATACTTTTAAAAGAAGGAGTATCACCTTATCACATTTTGTAGTCAAGTGGCCAAGACTCAGAGAGACTTTTTGATCCTTAGGAAGGGTGATAGAGAGTTATATAAAGACTGTAACGTAATACCTTGCAAAAATCTTCTGACTCAAGATAGGTTGTTGGTGATGGACTTTGTTATCAATAAGGGCAAAAAGAAAAAGAGTGTGGAGGCTCGACTTAGGATTAAGTAGGGTAGCTTGACTTTGGCTAGTGCTTTGGAAATAGACGAGAAGTTTAAGAGTAGGGGTGCTTGGGATAGTAAATGGGATGTGGATAGTATGTGGGAGATGACTACCAGTTGCATTAAAGAGACTGCTAAAGAGGTGTTAGGTATCTCAAGACGTCGATCTGGAAAACATCAAGGAGACTGGTGGTGGAACAAGAGGTTAAGAGAAAGATAGAGTCTAAAAAGGTGGCTTATGCTAAGTTGGTAGAAAGCAATGATGATGAGAAAAGGTAGATGAATAAGGAGGAGTATAAGGTTTCTAGAAGAGAGGACAAAGTTACGGTTACAGCGGCTAAGACAATAGTTTTTGAGAGCTTGTATATGGTGTTAGAGGAGAAAGGAGAGGATAAGAAGTTGTATAAACTTGCCAAGGCCAGGTAGCGGAGGGTTTATGACCTTGACCAAGGGATGTGCATCAAAGGAAAGGATGGTATAGTGTTGGTTAAGGATGTCCTTATTAGGGAGAGGTGGCTGTCCTACTTTCATAAACTTTTGAACGATGAGGAGGAAAAAGGTTTCGTGTTAGGAGACTTGGAGAATTCTGAGAAGTGCCACGATTATGGTTATTATAGGCGTATCAAGGTTGAGGAGGTCAAGGGGACTATTTGCAGGATGCGATGAGGTAGGGCGACGGGGCCAGACGGGATTCTAGTGGATTTTTGGTTGAGCAGTAGTGGGGTAGGTTTAGAGTTGTTAACAAGGTTGTTTAACATAATTTTTAGGACGATAAAGATGCTGGAAGCATGGAGGTGAACTACGATGGTTCCTTTATATAAAAACAAAGGAGACATTCATAGTTGCAACAACTATAGAGGCATTAAGTTTTTGAGTCATACTATGAAGGTTTGGGAAAGGGTGGTAGAGTTGAGGCTGAGAAGGATCATGAATATCTTTGAGAATCAGTTCAATTTCATGGTAGGTCACTTGACTACTGAGGCCATTCACCTTGTGAGGAGATTAGCGGAGAAGTTTTGGGAAAGGAAGAAGGACTTGTACATGGTGTTTATTAATCTAAAGAAGGCATATGATAGAGTTCCGAGGGAGATTCTGTGGAGGTTCTTGGAGGCTAGAGGGGTTCCCGTGGCGTACACTAGGTCGATCTAGGACATGTATGATGGGGCGAAGACTCGTGTGAGGACGGTAGGTAGGTATTCGAAGCACTTTTCTATTCTGATAGGGTTACACTAGGGATCAACTCTTAGCCCATTTTTATTTGCCTTGGTGATGGATGTTTTGGCGCAACATATTCAATTAAAGGTGCATTGTTGTATGTTATTTGCAGATGATGTGGTACTGATTGATGAGACTCGGGGAAGAGTTAATGATAAGTTGGAGATTTGGAGACCGACGCTTGAGTCTAAAGTATTTCGGTTGAGCAGAACCAAGATGGAGTACTTAGAGCGTAAGTTTAATAAGGTGTCGCAGAAGGATGGAGTGGTGGTAAAGCTGGACTCGTAGGTTATTCAAAAAAGGGAGAGTTTCAAGTATCCGGGGTCTATGATTTAGGGCAATGGCGAGATTAACGAGGATGTCACATATCATATTGGGGTAGAGTGTTTGTAATGAAGGCTCACTTCGGGAGTCTTATGTGATAAGATGGTGACCTAAAAGCTTAAAGGTAAGTTCTACAGAGTGGCAGTCTGGCCGACTATATTGTATGGAGTGAAAGGTTGGCCAGTTAAGAACTCCCACATCTAAATGTTGAAGGTGGCGGAGATGCTAATATTGCGATGGATATGTGGACATACCAGGAAAGATAGGGTGAGGAATGAGATTATTTGGGAGAAGGTGGGAGTTGGTTCGATGGAGGATAAGATACGAAAAGTGAGGTTACATTTATTTAGACACGTGAAGATGAAGGGCTCGGATGCTCCAGTGCAGAGGTGTGAGATACTAGCTATGGTTGGTTTTAGGCAGGGTAGAGGTAGATCGAAGAAATATTGGAGAGAGGTGATTAGGCATGATATAGAGTAGTTATAACTTACGGATGACATGACCCTTAATAGAAAGGTGTGGAGGACACAGATTAGAGTAGAAGATTAAGGGGTTGGAGTGCGTCGGTAATAATAAGGGAGCATTCTTTTGTGTATGTAGTTTTTTATTTGTGGTGCTGTGTGACGTCTATAATTTCAGTTAGATAGTTCTTATTTTTTATCTTGTGGTTGTAGTATTATCATGTTGCTAGCGGTATTAGTTTATTTTGTTCTCTTTTGTGTTTGTTACACAATTATTGGTTCTAAGTCGGTGGTCTACCGGAAATAGCCTCTCTCCTTCATGTCAGATAGTGTTATGGTTTGCGTATACTCTACCCTCCCCAGACCCTACTATGTGTGAACACACTGGGTATTTTGTTGTTGTAATATAATTCTCCATATCTCTCTATTTGAAGGGCCTATTAATACCCCTTACATTTAAAATATTCCAAATCACGTAACTAAAGTGGCCCTCCAATCTTGAGGTCTACCCAGTTCCATGCCATTCAAGTTTTTCATTACCAGTGGTGAAAAATATTGCTTTTTATTACCTCATTCGGCTTAGACATAGTTTAAGACCTCCCATGTTGGACTGAAGAAGTACATGACATGCTTTCCAAAGTTGTTGAAGATTGGGAAGCTCTTTATTATCTATAGGAGTGGCAATAGCAGATTCACCTATCTTGTTTCCCTTGTCATTAGGTTGTTGTTGCATCTGGCTACTTTTTTCATTCATAGGCCTCTTCTCAGTATGACTAGTATTAGTAGACTTGTTGTCATGAATAGTTTTACCAATCCACTACATACGTAGGCTTCTTATAACCTTTGTATCTATACTTTTGTTGTGGTTGCTTATCATGTTTTTCATTTTTCTTCTAATCAGTGTCCTTTTTCTTCTTTGGGTCACACTTATGCCCAAATATAATGCAAGTCTGACACTATAGAGATCGCCAGCCTTAGCTTACAATTTTCATAAATAAATGCCCCTCACGATCAACTATCTTGATTTCTCAAGGCATATCAATAGTGACATCCATGTACACTAACACCTTGGAAAATGACACCCTACTTTGCTTCTACGTACATTTATCTACAAACATCGAGATACCTAGACGGCTGGCAATTCTGCTTAGTATCGTTGCACTCCAACAATTTAGGGATAATTTAGGAAACCAAACACACATGGCATTATTTTGAGGAAATTTTTGCTGAAAGTCAAAATCAGGAGACCATTCTGTAAAGATAAGAATCATATTGTAGATAGAATACAGGCTAGAGTATAGGATCTTATTTCTAGCTTGGAGGTTTTGGAATTTTATAATATCAAAATCTCTCTTAATGATAGAAAATCTCAAGAGAAACTATAGAGTTCAAGTTAGTTCTATCAATATATCGACTCATATACGTATACTTAGGGGTTTTCCTAATCATATGATAACTAGTGCACATTTTATCTCCTCGATTACCTTTCCTATTTTTACTTTCCTTATATGCACCTCTCGTGTACATCCTTGACTATAGGTGGAATAAAAGTAAAAGACATACAGTTTGCAACTGATCTATTCTCAGATAATAGCCTGTACCAAGTTTTTTCTCCTCTGGTATTGCTTGCTCTAATCCCGTTGATTGCACCACCGTATCAATAGCTAGTGAATCCTATCTCAGTTATTATTTGCTAGCTGCCACATCCATTTCCCCAACTAATTTCTACCTCACTCACTAGTGGACCAATGTTTATTTTGCCCTAACCTTAGCATACATAAGGCTAGGGTTGACAGGAAATCAATCTTTGGTTTCTGAAGTTTTAGGATACTCTGTTCCCAACCTTCCCTATGAAATATTAGCTTTTGAGGCTGTCCTCTATCATTTTTTTGCCATAGCTAAGCTTAAGGGTGCACGTTAGCATAGAGCACTAATCATGCATCAAGAGCTTTTCTTTTCTCTAAGTTATTTTAAGTAGACATGATTTAAATTCAAGAAGATGTGATGTATTATCAAGTGTCATTGACATATATGAAGCAAAGGACAAGAGGAAACCAATTAAGATTACTTTAGATAGACAAATTTTATCTTCTTTTTTATAAAATGAAGTGTGAGATTTAAAATTTAACTTTTTTCTTAGATTTTTTCATTATTTTAAGCATCCTCATTTGTAAAATCACTATAGAATAGTTACTTTTAATCAAAGATTCACTAGACACTCTATCTAGTTATATAAATGTTATAGAAATTGAAAAAGAAAAAAAAAATACTTCATCTCCTCTATAAAATTTTCATCATTTCCTATAACTTTGGTATTTTTCCCCTTTTCAAAAAATTGGTTTTAGGAAAATGACATTTTTATAGTTTCGAAAATTACTTAATTTCTCTCACCAAACATCTTATCTTTTTCTAAAAAAAAAAAAAAGAAGAAAAAGAAAAAAAAAAGTAAACCTCCTAAAAGCTTGCCATTTTTTGTAGTGATAAAATTTGAACAAATTAAATCAAAACAATAGTCACGTGCATCCTGGTTAGATGCAATATACATTGGACCAACTTTATACTAGTTTGAGACATTTAAATTAAAGATTGACAATTCATAACTATCCCCTATCCTATCATCATAATTTCAGTTGCACCCTTTTCTTTTAAGAAGGACCTATTAAACCCCTAAAATTTTGGCAAAAGCCATAACTATCCCCTATTCTATCATTATTCTTTTAATTCACACCTTTTCTTTAAGAAGGTCCCATCAACTTCCTAAACTTTTTTTTTCTCGTAATTATTTCTACCTTTTATGATGAGCTGGACAAAAAATGCAGTTATAATAAATGGATTACATACACGTGCCAACAAAATGACCCCACACCATTTTCTTTTTCTTTATTTTATTATTATCTAGTCTTTAAAAATTAAAGGAATGAGAAACAATATATATTTCCCAAATATCTATATTTATATACTATATCTTTTGATGGATGTCATATTTACTGAAAAGGCCAATCAATCCTAATCATTTGATGATAATTTTCTTCTAATAATCGACGTCAATAGAGTGAAAAAAATATGTTACTTTAAAGTTCAATCACTTGAATGTCTTTGATTTCACTCCAGCTCTATAAGTAGGACTTATTTGAAGATACTGAAAATATGTATTTGCTCTTGACTTTTGATTGATGTATTTCTTACTGGAAATAAATTGAAATAGAAACTAAGATAGAGTTGTTGTTGTTGCTATAATTCAATTGAATATCTTAGAGTTGTTTTTAATAAGGAATTCCACATCTTAGAGTTGTTAGACTTATTATTATATTTTTGAAAGTACAGTTTGTGGTTTGGCCCTTTCCCAAATTTCGTGCATAGCAAAAATTTTACTGCATCAGACTGTCTTTTTACGTCTTAAGATTATTACTTCCAAATTTAAGTAGTTAATTTTCTATTTTGGAAAAACATGTTGCTGGATAATTCAACTAATATCGTCCATACATGGTTTACAGTGATGGTAGAAAATTTTACTCTCAGTTAGAGTAGTCCGGAAAAATAGATCCAAGAAGCTTCGGAGCTCTTGAACAATGGCCAAGAATTGTTTGAAGGATTTTGAAGTAGCACAGACTAGTTAAAATCTTTCTTTTTGTATCTTACATGCTAAGAGAGTGTGTTTCTAACTTTTGTGCAATTCGACATAAAAGGTAGAAATAATTACAAAAATAAAAGTTTAGTGGGGTGGGTGGGTGGGTGGGGGTAATATGACCTTCTTAAAGGAAAGGTGTAATTGGAAAAACGATACAAGGATAGGGGGAAAATTATGCATTTTGCTAAATGTTTAGAGGGGTAATAAGACATTCTTAAAGGAAAGGTGTGTAATTGAAAATATGATGATAGGATAGGGTAGTTATGCATTTTTGCCGAAAAGATTAATTAATTTTCTAGTTCTGTCAATAGATTATGTCAAGAAGGGCATATATACTAAAAGTATTTAGGAGAAACCAGACTTAACTTTAAGGATAACTTACAGAAATCCCATAAGTTAAGGAACTACCAACATTTTTTTGTACCATAATTTAGCCTAATTACATAAAATTCCATAAATCTCATTTTGTGATACATATTTTAAGTCTTGATACATATCATCTTTGATACATTTTAAACCAATCGGTTAGTTAAATAAGGAAGTAATAAAATTATTACTTTAAGGTTAACTTACAGAAATCCCATAAGTTAAGGAGCTACCAACACTTTTTACCTTAATTTAGCCTAATTACATAAAATCCTATAATCTCATTTTGTGATACATATTTTAAGTCTTGATACATATCATCTTTGATACATTTTAAACCAATCAGTTAGTTAAATAAGAAAGTAACATAATTGTTGTCACAACCCAAATCGGGCCTGGTTATGACGGGTAATCTCAAGCTCATTGTGAGCCTGAGACTACCCCCTTAGCCAAACATCCAGAACACAATAAAAGAATACGGTGGAACCCAACAAAATAATAATAAGAAGATAGATAATCAAATGCAAATTCTATGAATCAAAACCAACATCCAACCTACACTTGTCTACAAAAGCCTCTAAAACCAGAATATCAACTAAGTCGGGACATGGTCCTGACCATGACCCAAAGAATCCAAAACGGAATACAAAACAATAAAGAAACCAGTGAAACTATAGGCCCTTTTAAAATAGTAGAGGCTCACCACTTCACAGTAGATCCACAGGAATACAAAGTCACCTAATGCTACACAAGAGCAATCAAAAAACCCTTCGAACTCTACATCATGAAAAAATGTAGCGTCAAGGGAGAGTCAGTGGAATAAGCATTGGCATATACCTAAGAGAAAGTGATAAAATAATGCCAATGCCATAAAATCTATCAAAAAGTACATACACACATTCATATATACATATATAGGATTATGGGATAGCGGGAAGGGTCATGAATATAAGAGTTTAAACCATTAACCTGAATTGTGTAGATCTATCCATCCTAAAGGTACCCATGGGCTATATAGGTTCAAATTCCCTTGCTGAAAGGGCCTTAGTGCGTGTTAACCGCACGAATCAAGGAGTCTAAAAGAAGGGCCAAAGAAAACAAGTCTCTAACCATTACAAACTATAATGTGTGAACCAAGCACATAGTCATATAGACCCCTACGCTAGCAAATGTGGTTTCAATTTTTAGTCTCCCCGGGACTACACCTTCACGGTGGGCTACACAATTCCCTTTAAGCCCAAATTAAAACTGTTTGTGCATACTCCTACCCATTAATCCAAGAGTCTTATATTAAGGAATTTTCCACTTGGTATAATCATACCACATATGATTTCAAGCTCATATGATCATGGAAAACCAATCCAAGTAACCATTAGACTCCCAAGTTTTATTTTAAAATCCAAACCATGGCCACAAGAGCCTTTTTAAATCCGTTTTAACCAATTATACATTAATACAATGCAACATATTCATAAACAAGTTGAATTATGCAATAATCCATGTTCAGAAACTAAATTTACAAAGTGATATGTGTTAATGCCATTATCAATCCAAAAAGTCATCAATTTGAGAAAACCCATGTTCCCCATTTCAATTCCCATAATAATGCACCCGTACAGTCTAAAAACCATAAATTTAAAGCATAAGTTATCAATTTAAAACTTGAAAAAAGTAATTGAACTAATATCAATGAAAACTCCTTAACCCAATTTCAAACCCATCAACTTGAACCATATGGATAATGAGTAAATAAATGCAGTAATGTAAAATTAAAGTTTGAGAATGATATTCATTCCTAAAATACACAAGAAATTGAAGTCAATTTAAAGTTTGGAATCTAGATGATGAATGCCTTGTAAAAGCCTTGAATGTACTTAGGTTTTGAGTTTGAGAGAGAGAGAGAAAGATTTGATCTTTAAAAACTAAAGGGAATGGTGTTATTTTATGTTTAAGGGTGTTATAAGGGGTTAAAATACCAAAAGACCCTCACTCCAAGTGAATACAATAAAATTGGTGAAATTAAAATATTAGCGTGGCACACCTTTATCACAGAGGGCAGTGTAACACCCTGTATTTTTTGGCTAGACTTTAAACCATCATTCTTATGTGTATAAACTCAAATATCATGATTTATATTTGAATATTTGTGTTATCATCTTTATCTTAGTGCTATGCATATTTTTCACCTCATAAGCACTTCACACACTAGGATAAAGATCATGACATAAGTATTAAAATATAAATCATGATATTTGAGTTTATACATATAGGAATGATTTTTCAAAGTCTAGCCTAAAAATACGGGGTATTACACTACCCTCTATGATAAAGGCGTGCCAAGCTAATGCTTTAATTTCGCCAGTTTATATTTTATTCACTTGGAGTGAGGATATTTTGGTATTTTTACCCTTTGTAAGACCCTTAAACATAAAATAACGTCATTCCCTTTAGTTTTCAAAGATCAAATCTGTCCCTCTCTCTCAAACTCAAAACCTAAGTACATTCAAGGGTTTTATAAGGGATTCATCATATAGACTCCAAACTTGAAATTGACTTTAATTTTTTTTTATGTATTTTAGGCATGTATCTCATTTCAAAACATTAATTTTACATTATGGTAATTATTTACTCATTATCCATATGGTTCAAATTGATGGGATTGAAATTGGATTGTAGGGTTTTGATTGATATTAGTTGAATTAATTTTTTCAAGTTTTAAATTAATAACTTATGCTTTAAATTTATGATTTTTAGACTGAATGGGTGCACTGTTATACGAATTGAAATGGAAAACATGAGTTTTCCCAAATTGATGACTTTTTGGTTTGATAATGGAATTAACCCATATCACTTTGTAAATTTAGTTTTTGAACATGGATGATTGGATAATTCAACTTATTTATGAACGCATTGCATTGTATTAATGTATAATTGGTTAAAACAAATTTAAAAGGGCCCTTATGGCCATGATTTGGATTTTAAAATGAAACTTAAGAGTCCAATGGTTACTTGGATTGATTTGGAATGATTTTATGAGCTTGAAAGCATAATGTGGTATGATTATAACAAGTCGTAAATGCCTTAATATAAGATTCTTGGGTTAATGGGTGGGATTATGTACAAACTATTTTAGTTTGGGCTTAAAGAGAATTGTGTAGCTCACTGTAAAGGTGTAGTTCCGGGGGGAACTAATAATGGAAAAAATATTTTATTGCGTAGGGGTCTATATGACTATGTTCTTGGTTCACATATTATATTTTGGAATGGCTAAAGAAAATGGCTAGAGACTTGTTTCCTTTAGACCTTCCTTTAGACTCCTTGGTTCATGCGGCTAGCATGCACTGGGGCACTTTTACCAGGGGAATCTAAACCTATATAGCCCATGGGTGCCTTTAGGATAGAGTGAGCTACACAATTCAGTTTATGGTTTAAACTCTCATATTCATGACCCTTGTCCCTAACCCATTATCCTATATATGTATATATAAATGTGTGTATGTGGTTTTTGATAGATTTTATGGCATTGACATTATTTTGTCACTTTACCTGAGGTACATGCCAATGCTTATCCCACTAACTGTCCCTTGAAGCTATATTGTTTCATGATGTAGAGTTCGAAGGGTTTTTTCTTGCTCCTGTGCAACATTAGGTGACTCTATATTCCTGTGGATCTACTATGAAATGGTGAGCCTCTATTATTTTGGAAGGGACAATAATTTTACTGGTTTCTTTATTGTTTATAGTATTATTTTGTATTCCATTTTGGGTTCTTTTGGTCATGGTCGGGGCCATGTCTCGACTTAGTTGATATTCTGGTTTTAGAGGCTTTTGTGAACAAGTGTAGGTTGGATGTTGTTTTGATTCATAGAGTTTGCATTTGATTATCTATCCTTCTTATTACTATTTTGTTGGCTTCCCACTATATACTTTTATTATGTTTTGGATGTTAGGCTAAAGGGGTGGTCTCTGACTCACAATAAGCTTGAGATTACCTATCACAACCAGGACCGATTTGTGTCACGACAACAATTGTATTACTTCCTTATTTAACTAACCGATTGGTTTAAAATGTATCAAAGATGATATGTATCAAGACTTAAAATATATATCACAAAATGAAATTTATGGAATTTTATGTAATTAGGCTAAATTATGGTAAAAAAATGTTGGTAGCTCCTTAAATAATGGGATTTCTGAGTTACCCTTAAATTAACAATTTCGTTACTTGCTTATTTAACTAATCGATTGGTTTAAAATGTATCAAAGATGATATGTATCAAAACTTAAAATATGTATCACAAATGAGATTTATGGGATTTTATGTAATTAGGCTAAATTATGGTAAAAAATGTTATTAGTTTCTTAACTTATGGGATTTCTCTAAGTTACCCTTAAAGTTAAGTCTGTTTTTTCCTAAATACTTTTAGTTTATATGCCCTTCTTGACATAATCTATTGACAGAACTTGATAGTTAATTAATATTTATGGCAAAATGCATAACTACCCTATCCTATCATCATATTTTCAATTACACACCTTTCCTTTAAGAATGTCTTATTTTCCCTCTAAACGTTTGGCAAAATGCATTATTACCCCACTATCCTATCATCATTTTCCAATTACACCTTTCCTTCTAGAAGGCCATATTAGCCCTCCCCACCCACCCCTGCTAAACTTTTATTTTTGTAATTATTTCTACCTTTTATGTCGAGTTGGACAAAAGTTAGAAACACATCCTATTAATGTGTAAGATCCAAAAAGGAATATTTTAACTAGTCTGTGCTTCTTCAAAATCTTTCAAACAATTCTTGGCCATTTTCAAAGAGCTCCGAAGCTTCTTGAATGTGTTTTTCCAAATTACTCTAACTGAGAGTAAAATTTGCTACTTTCACTGTAAAACATGTATGGACGATATTAATTGAATTAACCAGCAACATATTTTTCCAAAATACAAAATTAACTACTTAAATTTGGAAGTAATAATCTTAATACGTAAAAAAGAAAGTCTGATGCACTAAAATTTTTGCTATGCACGGGATTCAGGAAAGGGCCAAACCACAAGCTGTACTTTCTAAAATATAATAATAAGTCTAACAACTCTAAGTTGTGGAATTACTTGTTAAAAAATAACTCTAAGATGTGCAATTGAATTACAACAACAACAACAACTCTAACATTAGCTTCTATTTTATTTTATTGCTAGTAAGAAATACACCAATCATAAGTCAAGAGCAAATACGTTCAGTATCTTAAAACAAGTCCTAGTTATAGTGCTAAAGTAAAATCAAAGACATTCAAGTGATTGAACTTTAAAGTAGCATATTCATTTTCATTCTATTGACATCGATTATTAGCAGAAAATTACCCTCAAATGATTTGAATTGATTGACCTTTTCAACAAATATGACTTCTATCAAAAGATATAGTGAATAAATATAGATATTTAGGTAATATAAACTATTTCTCTTTCCTTTAATTTTTAAAGAATACATAATAATAAAATAAAGAAAAAGAAAATGGTGTAGGGTCATTTTATTGGCTCATGTGTATGTAATCCATTTATTATAACTACATTTTTTGTCCAGCTCATCATAAAAGGTAGAAATAATTACAAGGGAAAAAAGTTTAAGAAGTTGATGGGACCTTCTTAAAGAAAATGTGTGAATTGAAAAAATAATGATAGAATAGGGGTAGGTATGCCTTTTGCCAAAAGTTTAGGGGTTTAATAGGACCTTCTTAGAAGAAAAGGGTGCAATTGAAATTATGATGATAGGATAGGGTATAATTATGCATTTTCAATCTTTAATTTAAATGTCTCAAAGTAGTATAAGGCTGGTCCGATATATATTACATATTACCAGGATGCACGTGACTGTTGTTTTGATTTAATTTGTTCAAATTTTATCACTACAAAAAATGGCAAGCTTTTAGGAGGTGTACTTATTTTTTTTCTTTTTCTTCTTATTTTTTTTAGAAAAAGATAAGATGTTTGGTGAGAGAAATTAAGTGATTTTTGAAGCTATAAAAATATCATTTTCCTAAAAGCAATTTTTTGAAAAGGAGAAGAATACCAAAGTTATAGGAAATGATGAAAATCTTATAGAGGAGATGAAGCATTCTTTTTTTTTCTTTTGCAATTTATATAAATTTTATATAACTAGATAGAGTGTCTAGTGGTCTTTGATTAAAAGTAAATATTCTATAATGATTTTACAAATGAGGATGCTTAAAATAATGAAAAAAGCTAAGAAGAAAGTTAAATTATCAATCTCACACTTCATTTTATAAAAAAGAAGATAAAATTTGTCTATCTAAAGTAATCTTAATTGGTTTCCTCTTGTCCTTTGCTTCATATCTGTCAATGACACTTGATAATACAACACATCTTCTTGAATTTTAATCATGTAGACTTAAAATGACTTAAACAAAAAAAAAGCTCTTGATGCATGTTTAGTTCTCTATGCTAACGTGCACCCTTAAGCTTAGCTATGGCAAAAAATGATAGAGGAAGACCTTTAAAGCTAATGTCTCGGAGGGAAGTTAGGAACGGAGTATCCAAAAACTTCAGAAACAAAAGATTAATTTCCTGTCAACCCTAGCCTTATGTTTGCTAAGGGTGGGGCAAGACAAACATTGGTCCACTAGTGAGTGATGTAGAAATTAGTTGGGGAAATGGACGTGGAAGCTAGCAAACAATAACAGGGATAGGATCTACTAGTTATTAATACGGTGGGGCCATCTACGGAATTAGAGCAAGCAATACTAGAGGAGAAAAAACTTGGTACAGACTGTTCTCTGAGAATAGATTAGTTGCAAAATGTATGGCTTTTACTTTTATTCCACCTATAGTCAAGGATGTACACGAGAGGTGCATATAAATAAATTTGAAATAGAAAAGGTGATCGAAGAGAGGAAATATGCACTGGTTATCATATGATTAGGAAAACCCCTAAGTATACGTATATGAGTCGATATATTGATAGAACTAACTAGAACTCTATAGTTTCTCTTGATATTTTCTATCTTTAAGAGAGATTCTATATTATAAAATTCTAAAGTCTCCAAGCTAGAAATAAGATCTTATACTCTAGCCTGTATTCTATCTACAACATGACACTTATCTTTACAGAATGGTCTCCTGATTTTGACTTTTAGCAGAAATTTCCACAAATAATGCCATGTGGGTTAGGTTTCCTAAATTATCCCTAAATTATTGGAGAGAAACTATACTAAGTAGAATTGCCAGCCGTCTGTGTATCTCGATGTTTGTAGATAAATGTACGAAGAAGTAAAGTAGGGTGTCATTTTCCAAGGTGTTAGTGTACATGGATGTTACTACTAATATGCCTCGAGAAATCAAGATAGTTGATCCCGAGGGGCTTTTATATATGAAAATTGTAAGCTAAGACTAGCGATATCTATAGTTTTAGACTTGCATTATGTGTGGGCATAAGTGCGATCTCTACGAGTTTTCTTTTATTATGATGATGCATAAGTTCAATATGGGTTTAATTCATGTTTTTCCTTAGTAGTTTGACTCAATTCATGTCCCAATATGATTCCATGGAAACTTCGATTATCTTATATTTCAAGTTTCGATTTCCCATGTTGTATTCCATTGAATTTCAAGTCATAATATAAATTATAAATTTAACCATGAAATCATGTTATTTTCTCATATTTTAATATATCTGATGTTGAGTATATTTATGCATTTTAGTGTTACTATTGTTTCTTATTTAGCCTTATTTTGCAGATGATTCATGTGGTATATGTCTTGATAATGATTTAAATAAGCATCTAAGTTGTTCAAGTATGTGTTTATAATTTTAAAGGTGTTTTAAACAAGTTTGGGTTTAAATGGATCATTTAGAGTTCAATCAAAGGTGGCAGAAATGCGGATGTTGCGTTGGATGCATGGGCTTACTAGGGGTGATAGATTTCGGAATGAGACCATTCGAAAAAAGTTAGAGTGGCTTTTATGGAGGATAAGATATGGGAAGTTCAATTGAGATGGTTCGGGCATGTGATGAAGGGGGCCAGGAATGCCTCAGTTCGTAGGTGTGAAAGGATTGCATTGAATGGCTTTAGGTGGGGTAGGGGTAGGCCAAAGAAATACTAGAGAGAGGAAATTAGGTGGGACATAGAGTAGTTATAGCTCACTGAGGATATGACCCTAGATAGGAAGATCTAGATGACGTGACATAAGATAGAAGGCTAGTGCCAGTTTGGGGTCATTGGGGTAGGGATTTACTCGGTTGGTGTATTATTCTTGTTATGCCACCTTGTTGCATGATTTATTATGAATTTTTTTACTATTATTTGTTTATTATTCATTGTGGTTGGCGTATTTATGTCTTCTCATCATGTTCCGTGCTTTATTATAGATTTGGTTATTATCTAGTGTCTTGAGCCGGAGGTCTATCAAAAATAGCCTTGCTACATCTTCGGAGTTAGTGGTATGGATTACGTACATCTTACCATTCCCATACCCCACTATGTGGGAATACACTGGGTTTGTTGTTGTTGCATTTAGATTTCAATCGAGGAAACTAGTGTTACTAGCTTGAGCTTGGTGCTTGTCTAGTCTATCTAGATGGATTATATGAGTTAAATGAGTTCCAAATGGTTTAATTGTGCATTTAAATGTGGAAAAACTGGTTTATAATGTTCAAGGGTCAATTGGATCAATCCAAGAGTCAAAACAATAAGTTAGAAATCAAAGTGAATGAAGCCTATGCTTAGATCATGTTTCTAGTTCTCCGTCTTGGATGTTATGTTGTTTTGAGTTCTAAATTGTTTTGTTTTATGCTATAGGATAATTTATTGTTGGATGATTATGATATATTAAGGATATAAAAGTTTCAAATCAAGTGGAAACAACTCAAAAAGATTTGGAATGGATCAATAGAAGCACAACACACAACTTAGACTCAATTTGGACACCTAGAATTTCTAGGGAGAGTGAGAGAGTGGAAGCAAACTCTTGGTGCATCCTACACACCAAAATACTTAGAAGGCACCCAAAATAGTGTGTCCCCATGATTATCCTATGGCACGAGCTCTATTCTGGTGTAAAGAAGCCCGCAGTGCGCCCTCCATTTCAGTGCTCTCGTGCCTTAAAAAATATTTTGAGAACAACTTGCAGTGGGAGCTCGCAATTAGACCGTGATGCGGGATCTATTATAGGCCTGACATGCATACTGAATCCTTGTCCAACATGGCTTTGGCTTATCCATTTATTATAAATACATCCTTAGACACACTTTTAATCATTCTTAGATGTCTGGGAGAATTGAGGGCTGCTATAACTTCATATATTTGGTTTTACATTATTTCTTTAGTTTTTTTTTTAGATTATATCATGAATTCAACTTTTTGGATCATGACTATGACTATGAGTAGATAAGAACTCCCTTTCCGGGGTTAAAGCCAAGAACATGAATACTATTATTATGGATTAAATTCGTTTGATTTGCTTATCATTGTTGTTTGTTTGTTTATTCTTGTATTAACTATTTTAAGGATTAACTATCCTTAGAATACATCAATTATCAACCTAGTGATATTGGTAGAGAAAATAGGGAGATAGAACATGGGAATAAACAAAGTATGGTTCTTGTTTCTTTATAAATAAGGAATTTGAATTAATATCTAGGACAACGATGTACTTAGATACCTTACTTGATTCAAACATAGGATGACAACTTGAAGAGATTGATTGAACTATTACATCCCCACTCAATGATGTAGTTGTAAGGCTCAAATTAGGTAAAATATTAGAGGTCGGGTACCATAATCATGCAATTACCCTACGAATCAACAGCCAAGATAAGCAAGTTAATGAACGAAGTTCAACAACATAGTATGATTGTTAGAGAGTGCCTTAACCCTGGGTTTTGTCTTATTGATTGTTCGAAGACTTTTATTTTCAACATTGTTTACTTTAATTTCAATTAGAATTTCCAAGCTCTCTTTTTGGTCGCTATTGCTCTAAGTTAATCTAAATTGTGAACTAAAATAGAATTGTTGTTAAATCAAGTCTCTGTGGGATCGATACTTGGCTTATTGAAGGCCACTTTACTACTTGATAAGACCACGTACACTTGCATGTGTGCTTGGGCGCTGTCAAGTTCTTGGCATCGTTGTCGGGGACTTGTAATAGGCAACTATTTTATTTTAGTTTTGGTTTTTAGATTTCTTTTGTGTTTTTATGGTTGGTATTGGTTTTGTGATTGCAGGAGGCAGGTTATAAGGTTAGGAAACTAGCAAGGGATTGGGATTTGGTTGAACCAAGCCCCAAACTTGAACAACACTTCTATCAATGAAGGAGAGATACAATCCGTCTCCCACATTTTCAGTAAATAGAAGAAGACCAAGTAGTTCCTTCTCTAACGACTAAAGAACAAGTAGCCCGCAGGACTTTTAGGGTAGTGGCAGTCCCACTTCTGATGAACTTGACTTCCCCAATTCAAAGAAAGGTTGTAGGGGGAAATTTCGAGTTGAAACACAACATAGTGCTGCTTCTAATCAGCAGTAGACAGTTTGCAGGACTTTCACATGGGGATCCACAAGTCCACTTGCAGAATTTCATTGAGCTTACTGATACTTTCATTTCGACTAGGTTGAATACAAATTATATGAGGGTGACTTTACTTTTCTGGGAAGCTAAGAGGTGGTTGAATGTAAGCCGGCCAATTCAATCACGTCATGGAATAGCTTAGCCAGAAAGTTCCTCATCAGTTTTTTTATATCTGGCATGACTGCGAGGCTTCACAGTGAGTTTCAAGAAAAAAGATAGTCAAAAACCTTTATCATGCTTGGGAATGCTTTAAGGCTCTCTTTCAGGACCGTCCATATCACTAACATTCCAATAAGGTACTTACTCATAGTTTTTTAGAAGCTCTTAATCACAACACAAATCTAGATTCAGCCGCAGGTGATCAAGCACTGGAGTTGACTAATAATGAGCTGTACACATTGTTGAACCGCATATCACAAAGAAATCCTGAGTGGAATTTGGATTCTAAAGTTGCCAGTAAAAGAATTATGGTAGTATTAGAGGTGGACCAATTCACTGCCTTATCAGATCAAGTTACTACATTACAAAACATGATTAACATTTAATTTAACAGCCTGAAATTAGGAGCTCCACAGCCTACAACAATAGTTAATGTAGTTTAACAAATTTGTGGTTGGTGTGAGATCTGCGGAAATAGTGGCCATTCTACCACCATGTGTTCTTCAAATCCAAAATCAATAATGTATGTAGGAAATGCTCAAAGGCCAAATTATGGTAATGCCTACAACATGAAGTGGCAGACTCAGTCGTGGAGTGCCCAACTATAACAAATTCAACAACTATAGGACGAAGAGAATCAGTCAACTAGCAACATAGAAGGGATGTTGAAGTAGATTTTAGCTAATCAAGCACTGTTGACTACAGAAATGAAAAATTTGTAAGTGGCCCAGAGAAGCTTAAAGTTGCAGATGGGGTAGTTACAACAAGCATTAATACCAGGCCACTAGGTGGTTTGCCAGAAGATACAAAAAATCTAAAGTAGGTTATAGAAATTACCTTGAGAAGTGGTGGATAGCTTTAGGGAGAAAATCCAAAGGTAACTAAGGAGGTAGATGTAGACTTAACTCCCCCAAAGGTTTCTAAAAAAGTTGCTGAAAAATCAAGAAAGTCTGAGTACTTGAAATAAAAAATTGCTGAAGAAGAAGTGAAGAGGATGCCTCCATTACCCTTCCCTCAGAGGAAAATTAAAGAGAAGAAGGATAAAATGTTTAAGAAGTTCTTTGACACATTCAGAGAGCTTCACATTAACTTACCTTTGTAAGATGTTTTGCAGGGTATGCCCAAGTATGCATAGTACTTAAGCGATGTGGTTGCTAATAAGGTAAAATTATAGGATGTGGATCGATTACACTCACTGAAGAGTGTAGCGCTGTAATGACACAGAAAGTCCCCAAGAAATTGAGAGATCTAGGAAAGTTGACTCTCCCTATCCAAATTGGGAGTAAAGTGGTCCATGCATTGAGTGACTTAGAGGATAGCATAAATTTAATGCCCCTATCGTTGTTTGAAATATTAGGCTTGGAAAATGCTAGATCAACTGCCATGGTTTTGCAGTTTGAAGATGGGTCCATGGCATATTCAAAAGGAATAATACAGGACGTCCTCATAAAGGTTGGAAATTTATTATTCCTGATGACTTTGTTCTTCTTGATTTTGAGGATGAAGAACAGGTACCAATCATCTTGGGGCATCCATTCTTAGTAACTGGAGGAGCAGTGATAGATATTAGAGAAGGCACGCTCAAAATGAGGGTACATGATGAAGATGTGGTATTTGATATTTACAAAGTACCCAACATAACATCCCACTATAAAGATTTGTGTATGATCAATGTTATTGAAAGGGATAAGTGTGGGGTCGTTAGTCCACAAAAAACCTCGTCAGACTACCTGATTGAGTAGCCTAAACTTCTATCGCCTAAGCCTGACATGATGAATGTTGATGAGACTGAAAAGGCTAAAGTTGAAAAACCTGTTGCCCTTGAAAACTGACACCCAAAAAGTGTGAAAAGAATAACAAGTTTTCCTCTAAGTGTGAGAAAAAAGATGAAGAAATTTGGTTGAGTTGAGCTAGGTCGTGCTGTGACACTAAATCAGGCACTGCTTGGGAGGCAACCCAAGTTAAGTAGGTATGTTTTATTTTCAGTTTTTAGTTCACATGGTTGTTGTTTTTGTGGAGTCACAGGTTAATGGGAAGTATGAGTACCATAAACTTGAGCTATGGAGCATGGCAAAGATTGAGTGTGGGGCCACAGACTCCTTGATATTTAAAGATGCTACTATCTAGGCCTATAGGCCTCCAGGAGTATTTTTATCTCTTGATTTTAAATTAACTTTGGGGTCAAAGTAGATTTTTAAGTGTGGGGTGGGAAAATTCCCAAATTTTGGCTCAATTAATTTTTTTTTTGTGTGAGATATTCTTGTTTGTGATATTTTGGATTATATGATGCAAGTGGATTTATTTGTAATAGCATGTTGGTTGAATGAATTACTATTTTTGATACTCTTAGGCTCATATATGTGACTCTTGGACTTGTTGGCTTAAATTTGAATTTATGCTATTAGTTGGTTAAGAGTCTATGATGATCCTATTGAGTTGAGCATGTACCATATGCGTGTGAGATTTTTGTATATTTGTTATTGCCTGTGATGTCTAGAACTTGCCCGGTGTGTGCGTGAAGCGAAATAAAGAATGTGGGTTTAGGAGATGTATAGGAATTTCTTTGATAGCCTTTATTTTATACCTTTTTTTTGTCCTACCCCTTGTACATTATCCTAGTTAATCCCCATTTAGCCTTTAGCTTTTACTTTGGTAACCTCGTAATTAGACCAATCCCTTCTTTGATAGACCATAATTTGATCCAAAAAGCTCTTAGGCGCTTTAATGAAAAATTAATTGAGTAAGGATTTTAAGAAGTAAGAGGAAAAAGGTGATTTTGATACCCCATGGTAATAGTTATTGGTGTTGATAATTCATGTGTGGTGGATGGGTGTGATATAATTTATGCTAGAAATATTGCCATGGTTGTGAAAAAAGAGAGAAATTGATTCATGTGGTAATAAACTATATGTCCACCAAGTGTGTGTGAAAATGCTTAAAAGAGACAAGGCAAAAACAAAAGATATGAGTGGATGAAATGTAATTTGGCTTTTGGAGATTATTTTTAAATGTAAAATGTAGTGTATTAAAGTTCTTAGAGAGGTTAGTCACTATTCTCAAATAGTTCTTACTTGTCCCTTAGCCTACATTACAACCCAAAAAAGTCCTAATTTATCCTAAGATTTACATTATAATATTAGTGAAGCACTACACTAAGTGAAAGCTTATGGTTCATGGTGTGTAACTTGTGAATTCTTTGTGAGGGTGAGCGTTATTGGATTCTTGTACCCATCGTGTTACAAAATGATTTTATGTGAATGATTATGGGTAACTCTCTTGTTGTGAGGGGAACATATTTGATGAATATAGGTGATTTGTATGATGTATTTGATTGAATGATAAGCATGAATTTTCCAACTAGGTGAGTCAATTCTTGAGGCTAGGATATTTTCGAGTAGTGTTCATGAGCTTTCAATTGTGCAAATAACATGCTTAGCATAGTAACTTGTATTCTGTGTAATCATTGTAGTACTAGCTTGAGTGTCTTTCATGAAGTAGAAGTATGGAGTATTTCTAGCTTATGATGCTTAGATATAAGAGTTGTTCGAGGACAAACAAGGCTTTAAGTGTGGGGCGGTGATGTTGGGTATATTTATGCATTCTAGTGTTACTATTCTAGCTTATTTAGGCTTGTTTTGAGGATAATTCATGTGATATATGTGTTTATAGTGATATAAATAAGCATAAAAGTGTCCAATTATGTGTTTACAATGTTTAAAGGTGTTTTAAAACAATGTTGGGTATAAATGAATCATTTAGTGTTCAATCGAGGAAACTAGTGTTACAAGCTTGAGCTAGCTGCTTGTCTAGTCTATCTCTATAGATTCCAATGTGTTAAATAAGTTCCAAATGTTTTAATAGTATATTTATATGTGTAACAACTTGTTTAGAATGTGTAAGGGTCAATTGGATCAAGCCACGAGTCAAAACAATAAGTTAGAAATCAAAGTGAATGAAGTCTATGCTTAGCTCGTGTTTCTAGTTATCTGTTTTGTATGTTGTGATTTTTTGAGTTCTAAATTGTTGTTTTTTATGATATAGGATGATTGTTTGATGGATTATAATTATATATGCAGGATAAACAAGCTTCAAATCAAGCGGAAACAACTCAAAAGGGTTTGGAATGGATCAATAGAAGCACAATATAGAACTTGGACTCAATTTAGACACCTGGAATGTCTAGGGCGAGTTAGAGCGCATGAAGAGTTATCTTGGCACGTGATACACACTAAAAGATTCAGAAGGCACCAAAAATAGTGTGTCCCCACGATTTGCCTGCGACGCAGGTTTTATTCCATCCCAATGGAGCCCACGGCATGCCCATCATTTCAGTGCGCCCATGCCTTAGAAAATATTTAGAGAAGAACTTCCAGTGGGAGCCCGAACTAGCTGGCGATGAGGGCTCTATTCTAGGCCTGGCATGCATGCCAAATCCTTGTCCAACATTGCTTTGGCTTATCCTTTTGTTATTAATACAACCTTAGACACGTTTTTAATCATTCTTGGACGCCTAGGAGCATTGAGGGGATGCTATAACTTCATCTATTAGGTTTTGCATTATTTCTTTTGTTTTCATTTAGATTATATCATGAATTCAAATTTTTGGATCATGACTAGGACTATGAGTTGCTAGGAACTCCCTTTTCGGGGTTTAAGCTAAGAACACGAGTACTATTGTTTTGGATTAAATTTGTTTGATTTGCTTATCATTGTTGTTTGTTTGTTTATTCTTGTATTAACAATTTTAAGGATTAACAACCCTTAGAATACATCAATTGTCAACCTAGTGATATCAGGAGAGGCAATTAGGAGATAGAACATGGTAATAAACAAAGTATAATTCTTGTTTCTTTTTCAAAATAAGGAATTTGATTTAGAATCTAGGACAGGGATGCACTTAGATGCCTTACTTGATTCAAACATAGAATGATAGCTTGAAGAAATTAATTGAACTATTATATCCCCTCTCAACGATGTAGTTGTAAGGTTCAAATTAGGTAAAAGATTAGAGGCCGGGAGACCATAAACAAATAATTAACCCTACGAATCAACAACCAAGATAAGCAAGTTAACGAATGAAGTTCAACAACATAGTATGATTGTTCGAGAGTGCTTTAACCCTGGGTTTTCTCTTATTGATTGTCCAAGACTTTTATTTTCAGAATTGCTTACTTTACTTTTAATTACAATTTCCAAACTCTCTTTTTGGTCACTATTGCACTAAGTTAATCTATATTGTGAACTAAAATAGAATCGTTGTTAAATAAAGTCTCTGTGGGATCGATACTTGGCTTCTTGAAGGCTACTTTACTACTTGATAAGACCATGTACACTTGCATGTGTGACTGGGAGCTGTCAATATCCCCATGATCCAGTTCATGATTCTCTCATATTTGATGAAATGTCTATATTTTGGGTCTTTGAACTTCGATCCCATACAATAGTTTTTAAGCTTTGATATCGTATTTTTGATCATTCAGTGCCGACGGGTTATGAACACCTGATACCTATGTGTTTTACATGATTTAAAAATTTCAAGTACTAAGTAAGTTAAGTCATGAATCTTATCAGTATACTCAGATATTTATAACCATGATAAGCACTATCAGTTATGTAATAATGTCAAATTGAGTTAAGTTCAGTTCACTACCAGTGTCAATTCAGTTGGGAGTACGATTTAGCACCAACTGAATGCAGGGATGGAAGCTCCCCCATCAATTTAGGTAGATTCATTAGTAAAAGTCCCTAAGTTCCAGAACTATGTAGCCAGCGTAAGATATGAGGGGTCACCTGTCATTTTAGGTTTGACTTCCTCTCGGGGGTCACCCGTCAGTTTAGGCTTGACACCCTGGTCCTTCGGGACACCAGTTTAGTGAATACAGACAACCATGTATTAAGACCTGTGGCACGGTACTGATACCCTTCTAACTGGGGTTACAGGTTTGTAACTACCCGAGAATACCCCCTAGTCGTCATACTGTGCTTAGGACCAAAAGTGATCCCTAGCTAACCCTTGTACTGGCATACTGTTAATCAACAGATCTAAATATGTATTAAATGATTGAGTTTACTGTGGGGAAATATAATCCTGATGAAATATGAGATAATACAATACTAATACAACTTTATATTCTGGTAAAACTGAAGAGAGGAACTGAAATTACATGATTGACATATGTGAAGCCTCTACTATACTGACTGTAGATAGTTGGGATGGAATTCCAGCTACCACTTATAAATACATATGAGTAAGAAAGTAAAGTACATAAATATCATCTAACTAAAATCCCCAAAGTAGGAGGACTCATCATCTACTGTCTAGAATCTACAACTATCTAATCGTGATAAATGGACTACAACTGAACTGGTACCAACACTATGAGACAATGCAACATATAAATGTATATGTGGATCAGTACTTTTCTAATGTACTAAGTATATGGAGGCGAATGCATAAGTAAATCAATATCTCAATATTTTTATAAATTTGAAAATAATGCATGCTAAGTGTAGATAAATCACATAAGCTTGAATAACTAAAAATTGAGAATCGTAATCATGAGTAGTAAAGCATGCTATATAAATCTAGTGAGTCATGACACTTACTTCTAAAAGTGTACTTGAATCTACCTATAATCATGATGTCTAAGTGTAGAAAGGACTCACTTTTATATATGAAATCTATAGCTAATTCCTTTTATAAAGTAAAATCTGAATAAAGTTGTGATCTTTTACACTTAGTTTCTAAAAGCTATTCTGTTATTATTTTCTGGGGAAAAGGCATCGTTTCCACCCCAAACTATACAAAAAAAGTCAAGGTCACACTAAAACTATAATAGTGACCTATTACACACCTAAACTATAAAAAAGTGATATTTTTTACCCCTAGATTTGACGAAGAAAAAACATAATTAATTAAATAAAAAAAGGCCTGTCTACATTAAAAATTAATGCAAAAAAAATAAAAAAATAAAAAAATAATACTCACTCTGACCAACCCCCAACATCCATCTCCCCTCCCCTACCCCCGAACCATCATCTTCTTCATCACCCCACCTCAAACCATCATCTTCTCATTACCCCCACCCCCAAACTCCAACCCCACAAAATTTATGTCAATTTCACTAATTTTAAAATCTTAAAATGAAATTCAAATCACTAATTTCGAACTAAGCTTAAATAGGCTCGCCAAAATTCAAATTGAATTTGTTGTTTTAACTTTGATGACGTTCTAGTGAATGCAAACGATGACGAATATTGATGGATGGAATTTTAGTATTTGAGTTATATACCAAGTCAATGGTGATATCAAAGAGGCTAGAACGGTGGTGACGGTGAAGGTGATTGAGGTTAGTTCTCCAGTCGAAGTATTTCTGAGCATGACTTGCAACCTGTGTTGGTGTACGAGTCTTGACGAAGTTTCTAGAGATTTTTTTAAGTCCCCTTTACCTACTTTCTAAAATCCCAAAAGGAATAGCTTGTGCTCCTTCTCCATCCATGAAACTCCTAAATAATGAAATCCAAAAGACAACCAAATTGATCAACAAAAATAGTACTACAATAACAACATAGACCATCAACATAAAACTAGAAAATATGATCGATTAACACGTTGAATTTCAAAACAATCAATAGAAAAAAAATTGAGAGAAGAAGATATTCCATAATCCATATGAACAAAGAAACAAAGCAAAATAATTAGAGATCTGATAAGGGTGCTGGTACCACCATCACTATTCCTTCTTCCTCATTGTTGCCGATGAACATCATAGCCCCAAAACTTAGCAATTCAATTCCAAATATCCAATATAATCACAAAACCCAGATGGGTTTTCTCTAATTACTCAACAAATTGATCATAATTTCAAGCAAACTAACAAAATTCAGACGATTTTTTCTTAATTACCCAATAATTTGATTACAATTTCAATCAAAAATCACAAAATCCATATTGATTTTCCTTAATTACTCAAAAAATTGATCTTAGTTCCAAGCCAAAATGTCAAAATTAAGAATTTGATTACAATTTCAATCAAAATCACAAAGCTCAGATGAGAAAACACAAAAATAACCATTAAATGTAGAAAAAAAATAATTCAAGCCCTAACAAAGGTGATTTGAGGAAAAATTAAAGCAATTTTGATGAGTGAATGATGAAGAAGAAGAGAAATAAATTGGATATTGATGAGTGAATGATGAAAAAGAATAGAGAAAAATGATAGATGACAAAATTAAAAAAAATAAGGGGGTTTTGATATTTTTTATTATTTTTTTGTATTATGCTGATGTGGCACTGACGTGGAAAGAGCGTGTAATACACCACACCACACCACATGCAAGTGGTATAATGATTTACAGGATGTAAAAAGTATCACTTTTTATAGTTTAGGTGTGTAATAGGTCACTAGTATAGTTTAGGTATGACCTAAACTTTTTTTGTATAGTTTGGGGTGGAAAGGATGTCTTTTTCCTTCTCTTCTATACTGAAATATATAGTTTGTAAGCTTTAGGCTGTAGGAAAGTACTTTTAAAACATATTCTGCAAGTCTTTACTGTTAGGAAGGTTTTTCTAACCGACATACACTATGTTATCTATCATAGTTTCCAACGTCTGGTTCCCTTATGGGAAAACCTCACGTTGGGGAGAGGTGTCATACTCTTGACAAGGAGTATAGCCTAATCTAAGTGATCACTTCTGTATCAGTCATCCATATAGAAATAGGAATAATCTGATAAATCTGAATCCTACATTGGCTCGTAGTTCTGGGGAATGAGAACATAACCAACTTGTTGCTAAATACTACTCCCTTTAATATGTATGCTCATTCTGTTAGAAATCTACTTTAAAACTAGTATTTGGTTTATAATTAAAACCAATTGTATATCTGTTAGTTAAATCTGTAACTGAATCTCTAAGGTGGATTCCAAGTCTAAATTGAGATCAAAATATCAAGCCTTTATCAATATCTGAAAATAATTAGTCGTGGGATGCTTAAATCATAGTCATCCTTGAAATATCAACATTCAAACTAGGGCTAATAACCCATGAATCAAATTAATGTAAAATCATCATAAAGTTCATGCTTGACAATGAAAATATTGATAATTCAATTCTAAACCTAGAAATTACTGCAATATGCATGAAAATACGAAAATAAACATGCAAATTCATCATCTAAATCACTTTAAATCTCATAATCTTTCAATTAGCAATATTCGGTATGAACCCTCATTCAAACTCATGTAATTTCATACAAAATCAACTTTTAAATAAATTTTGGGCATAAGGATGAAAGGATTATCCTTGTTGAAAAATCCCACATACCTTAATTAATGAAATTGATGAAGACACTTGATGTTGAATCCCTATTTGTGTTCTTGAAGATTGTTTCTTGAAGTTCTTGAATTGGGAACCTTGAATTTTGAGTTTTCTTTGAGAAGGAATGGTGGAATTTGAATTTCTTGGGGATTAAGTTCTGTATTCTAAGGTTTTCTTGGAGAGAGTTTTGATGAATGGTAAGCATAATAGGTCAAGAATGAGTTTAATCTTGTATTTTTCACGATTTAAGGCAAGTGGAATTCACTCAATTGCCTTTTGAAAATTAGATAGCGACTGAAAAATTCCAATTTTGCCACCCACCGTAATGCGCTACTATCGAGGTGGCTTATTGGAAAATAGACTATTGTGAACTCGAAATTCACCGTAACATAGGGCTATCACGGTAAGTCACTGAAAACTGAAAAATGCCATTTAGGCCATCACTGTGATGCAGTACCATTGCGGTGAGCTACTGGAAAAGAGATGAATGAGAATTGGAGTTTCACCGTGATGCAACGTAATTTTGGTGCTCCACTGGAATTGGACAATTGTAATTCTGTCTTTCACGGTGATGTAGTGTCGAAATGTCCTACTGTTTTCATTAAAATCGCCATAACTTCTTAACCGAGTATCAGATTAAGGCGAAATTTGTATCATTGGAAAGTTGAGTCAATTTTCTACACATTGGTGAGTCTATAGATGGAAAATTCCAGATGCATCAAGAGTTATACCCTTTCCAACCTAACCCTTGATACATTAGAAGCTAAACTAAGCTAGGAAAAAGTATGGGGTATTATAATATCTCCTCCTTGGGAACATTCGTCCTCGGATAAAACTAATTAAACTGAATATACTATGAAACTGAGACTATATGCTGGCATGCACAACTTGAACAAACTGCATGAGTGAATTAAAAACATACTGAGCAACTGAACTAATCTATGAGTGCATGAATTGATTTGATGATAACTATATAGCTGAATCTGAGACTGGAAAATAACTATATTAAGGAATATTGATTGGACTGATAGTTATAAACTAAAGTAACTAAGATCAATACTGAACATACTTACACGACTAACTCTGAAACACTAAAACCTCTATCATGTAACTGATTTTTGAGCTGACATGCCTTTACTTACTATAAGGAGCTAATTCCTGTTGACATTTTAGAATTCACTTGAAGTGTTCATGATGCAATCATACATATAGAACTGTAAAGTGATAAATTATGCAGAGATGAATCATGAGACAATGAGGCTAAGATCATACAATGGGTATTACATTGTCTGAGCTGAAATACTTGGAAAACTAAGATTATTCATTGAACACTTATAAACTGAATCATGACTAAATATCTGAATCAGAGACTGATGCCTGATGCCTGGACTGAGATGAATCCATAATTTGCACAAACACAAATATTTTAACTCATGGAATAGCCTTACTCGCGAAACTTTGGGTAGTATGGCTAGATGGAAAGTTGGAAAGCTATAGGAGCTTATCTATTTGATTGCTAAGCTGGAATGCAGGCTATATGAATTGGATCATACTGAATGCTCACACCTAAATGGGGTGTTTATTTAATAATCTTCTAGAAAGTTCTAATGATACTAAGGAGCAAAGAACTCTGGGCATGATCTGAACAAGATATCTGAATAAGGAATTTCAACATTGCTACAACTCTATAGCATAGAACATAGATATATAAATCATAAGCTAGGATAGAATTACTAGGCCTTAAGCAATGGAACTTCATACTTTCAAGATTATCAGCACTTCTCAAATACTCCCTTACTATACTTTCCCCCTTAAATATCATATTCACTTGATTCAACTTATAATTCTTACAAGGGCATTGATGAATCCATCTACTAAAGTCTAAACTGAACTAAATTCTCTCATCATGGTCAATCCTAACTCGAAGTCACAAGGTACTGGATATAATAACATAATACTAGTCAGAACGATGAATTTAGTACCACAAGTGTTGTCATAACTGCGCACCTGTAGGATAATTCTTCTTATCACTTTACTAACTAAATTCAACTACTTACTAGGAATATACTAACGCGCAATGCATTCATCCACTTACACACCAACATAACATTCAAACCTATTTTCATAACCACATATGCGGTTCCAAACAACCACCCATAAAATCCTCTTTCTCAAATTCTCTGATACCTCTATCAATAATAACTTCCATGCACTATTCTTAAGAAAACATGCATAAAATATTCTCAAATAACCAATTCATACACAAAAAGCTTCACTTCAATATTCCTTCACTTATTGACTTACATAAAACAAGCATACAATAATCTTTCCCTACATAACATATTTACTCTTTCCCATCAACACAATTGTTCATCATCACTATATTTATATAAGTGGTCACTGAAAGGTTGGAATATTAGGGCCTGAAACATGAAGAGATACTAAGAATAACTTGACATTTTACCGAGGCCTGAGGAATAGAGTATTCACAACATGGATTTATTAAAGAGATCTAATTTGAAGAGGTACATGATATAGATCTGAATTTTGACGATCGTTAAGAGTGTTGCATGATTACTGGAACTGACCATACTATAAAGCATGAGTACATGAGTCATGAGTTGCATGATCTGAATTTGGAGTTCATAACTTATGGAATGTGATTCTGATTGCTGAATGAACTGGAACTCCTTATACTAGGAACTGGGAAAGCATATAATTCTCTATTATGTGCATGAACATGAACTATGATCATGGAAATGACATGTAAGTCATGAGTAGATATTGGGATAACTGAAATACAAATGCTGAAATAAGGATGGTTTGGCCTCGTCCTCCCTTTCTGATGTTCTATAACATACTGGCATCGCTAGTAGAATCTGAGAGCTTGACTTGGTTCCTTGTTCTATCAACTCCCCTTTAGCTTCAAGACATCATTCCAAGTCTATGGAACCCCTTACTAAACTCTAAACTGAACTACACTCGCTACACTCTAGAGTCTGGAATACAATAATACACGTAAATAATAAAATTACTTTGAAAGATTACACCTGAAAGTGTAAAACCCACTTCTAATACTTCTTTCTGAGATACAACTCTATCTTTCTATATCCCCAAAAGTTGTCATATAATTTCTTGAACACTTACTAACTTAGAATCTTCATGAGTATCACTATATCCTGGGTTCACACCATCTAGAGCTTCAACTCTTATTTCTATTAGCTCAATATTCAAAGATTCAAACTTAGATTCTAACACTTAATATGATATCCCCAAACCTTTAATGAACTATATTACTTTCGTCATAGACTACTAACATCGCATATCTAAGCTTATATTTTTCTCTAAACCATGAGAATCAAAATCAAATAGAAAGCTGAACATCATCACTCATAACTCCTTAACTTAGCTATTATGAATACCCTATACTATATCACTAGCCTCTTTCCACGTAGCAACTCAAGGGTACTACTAACAATACATAATACATAATAACCTTAGAAAATAAAGGAACTCCATATCACCTTGGGAACACCTCTGCATCATACGTACAACATCATACTTAATTATGAATAACTAAACTTTAACTCTTGCATACACTATTCGAGGCTACTAGATCGCTTCCATATAACTAGCTAATGTTAGGCGTATTTACACGCCTAAAGCACCTTAATTCAACCATATTTTAGCTGAGTTTTAAGGACAAAATATATAATTCCTGCACTTTTAGTCCTTTTTCCTGTAAGTGAGCTAACTAACGTGATTAGAAAGTTTTCAAGTATAAATGATAAAGATTTCAGCATTTTATAGACCGTTTGATGCCAAAGGAAGCTTTACGTAAGAAGGAAGGCAGCTTTTGGGAAGCCTATGGACTGAAAGTGATGCATGGAAAACATGTCCCGGGCAAAAATAGTATTTCTAAAGACTTGGGGGATCTGCAGTAACTTAGTAGGATTAGGACAAGTATGCAGTAATCCAGTAGGACTAGAATAAGGATAAAAACCCTATTTCAATAGGACTAGGATATGGATGTTATATAAACCCTATTTTGCTGAACTTTTCAGCATTCCCCTTTCTATTCCTTCCCATTCTAATTCACTCTCTTTCAATTCATTCTATTTTTCTATTCTATTTTTCTTTTATTCTACATTTAGTACTATTCACGTTACTTTTTAACAGAGAAAGCATGGCTCTTGTGACCAACGTGAGATCGCTCAAGCTTTGATATGATGATGATGTTTATTGTGATCTCCGTTGCACTCATGAGTAGCTAAACCTCTCTGTTAGGGTTATGGAAGCCTTATGAGATACTATCTATTGCTATGAGTTTGTGAATTCTTGGTACGTATGCTGCTTATATCATTACTCTCTTCATCTTAAATTAAATTCTTGTGGTTGCAAATATATAGAATATGCCACTATAGCATTAAATTGTTCGAAAGAAAAGTTATATGTGTGGAAAAGAGGGTGTAACAAGGAAATAGGGCTATTAATCCCTGTTTAAAAGTTAGTGCCGTAACTGGATTAATCTCTTGGAGAATTCGTACCATTATATACGCTTTAAGCTCGAAAGAGTTAAAGTGAGATAATCTGTGATGGTCGAAAGACGCTAGGATTTACTATAGAATACGAATCTCTATATGCGCATGCATGTCTGAATTCCGCATAACTCATAGTTAATAGATACGTAAAACTCATAAGGTGGACATAACCCTAACTTACAATTCTTATTGATATAAACCTACCAAACATTCCATTTTTTCGTTGTTATTTTGTTACTTTTAATTCACGCCTAAACCATCCCCCCTTTTTGTAGAATTTGCGACCAAAATCTATTAATAGTTGCTTACTTAGTGACCAAGTATTCCCTATGGGATTCGACACCCAACCCAGTTGGGTTCTATATTTGACAACGACCGCTTACACTCTTACGAGAGTTGTAGTTTGGGAGTTATCAAATTTTGGCGCTGTTGCCGGGGAATACGGTTGTCAACTAAGTTTGTGATAATTACTAGACCCTTGGGTCAAAGATTCTTAGATTTTACTTTTAGTCGTTGTTTTTGTTTTATTCAGCTTTTGTTCAGTGAATGCCCAATACTCAAAGTTTTGGTCAACCATTATTACCCATAAACCCTGAACCACAACTTATTGGCAGGATGGAGGCGCAACGTGACATTGAGAGAAGGGTTGCTCAATAGAAGCAGGATAGATTAGCTGCGTTGGCCGCCGCTCAAGTGAATCAACAGAATATCAATAACCTAGGTCGGGAAACAAATCCTGATGATGAGGACCTGGGTGATGATGAGTTACTGAATCCTAGGCATACCGATGAAGTGGCAACACCTGCGAACAGAAGAGATCGTCAAGCTAGATTGAGGCCGGAACACCGAGCTGTTCAGTTTCCGTTTGATGATGATAATGATGATTTAGATGGGGCTGGTGCCACAGGGGCTATTATTCCTCCACCCTTGGCACCTGGAGCCAAGTTCAATATCACTAGTACCATGATTCAGCTGTTGCAGCTCAAGGGCTTATTTGGTGGACTTGCAGGTGATGATCCAAATATGCATTTGATCAACTTTATCTCTACATGCAAGTCATTCGACAATACAGGCGTTGGGCAGAATGCAATTTGGCTACGCTTATTTCCATTGTCTCTGTCTAGGGAGGCAACTCTATGGTTGAACGGTCTGACTCCTGATTCTATCACTAATTGGAGGTAATTGAAAGATACTTTCCTAGAAAGATTCTTTCCGCCATCTAAGAGAGAATAGTTGAGAGATGAGATCAGCAATTTTGGACATCTTCCAACTAAAGCTCTCTACGAAACATGGAAGAGGTTTAAGAAGAAGCTTATGCGGTGCCCAAATCATTATATGACCAATGTCCACTTGATGGAGATATTATACAGGGCTTTGAATTCGATGACTAAGCCAGTGGTTGATAATGCTGCGGCTGGGTCATTCATGGACCTTACTTTTATTCAGGCAAGTGATATTCTAGATCGTATGACAAAGCAGAGTAGAGCTTGGCATACCAGGGATTCTGAGGTAGCAAGTTCTACTGTATCTATTGGCATGACTGCAGAACAAAGGTGAAGAGAGGAGTAACGCAATCAAGATATGGCACACATGAAAACACAGATGGATCTTCTTACCAAGCACTTATTATCAGAGAAGACCGAAAAAGTCAAAGCAGTTGCGTTAAAAGGAAAAGATGAGTTCGATTATGAGGAAGAATCTAACTACTTGAATAATCAGGGGGGTTTCCGAGGCAATGCCCAAGGAAACCAAGGTCAGAACTATTATGATAAATCTGGAAAAAAGGACCGTGATCAAGGTAGTTGGAAGAATAAGACTGACAGAAGTGGTTTGTATGTTCCTCCTGGAAGTCGTGACGCTGCTACATCTAGTTCTGGAAAGATGTCCATGGAAGATATGATGGCTAAGCTGTTGAAAGGAGTGGAAGCAACCAACATGGGAGTAACTGAAGTAGTAAATGATTTGTCCTCAATGAAGCAATTGGTTGACTCGTATTCCACTACAATAAAACAACTGGAACAACAAATGAGTCAACTATAGAAGGTATTCAACCAACGAAAGGCCGGCACCTTCCTAGAGACACCGTGCAAAATCCAAGGAATGATGGATCATGTATGGATATTACTACCAGGAGTGGTAAGGTATTGGAAAACCCATCCAAAGTCAAGCAAGTAGTCGATAATACAGATGAGAATGTTATTGATGAAGCAGAGTTTGAAGAAGCCGTCGAAGTTGAAGTGAGTGCTCATGATGTTACACCTAGACGTCACCAGCCTGAAAAGAGTGATAGTCGGAAGCAAGATAAAAAGGAAGTGGTGGAGAAAACGATTCCTCTTCCACCACCACCTTTTCCACAGAGACTGAAGAAGAAGGATGATGACACCAGGTTCAGTAAATTCATGACCATGTTGAAGCAGCTGACCATTAATGTTCCTTTGGTAGAGGTGCTGGAATAGATGCCTGGGTATGCTAAATTCATGAAGGTCCTTTTGACAAAGAAGCGGGCAGTAAGATATGAGCTGGCAGATAATGTTTATCATTGCAGTGCAATCGCTACGAGATCGCTAGTTTAGAAAAAGGCAGATCCTGGTGCTTTCACTATTCCTTGTACGATTGGATCATTGGATTTTGCTAAGGCGTTGTGCGATTTAGGAGCTAGCATTAACTTGATGCCGTTATCCATTTACAGAAAGTTGGGGTTGGGCGACCCTACACCAACCAATATGCAGCTCGTGATGGCAGATAGGTCGGTAAAATGACCTGTTGGTATCTCATATGATGTACTGGTGAAGGTTTCTTCCTTCATCTTTCCTGTAGACTTTGTTATTCTTGATTGTGAAATGGACTCTAAAGTTCCCATAATCTTGGGACACCCTTTCCTTGCAACTGGAAGTGTGCTTGTTGACTTAAGAGCTAATGAGCTTTTATTTCAGTTGAATGATGAAGTGGTCCGTTTTGATGTATGCAAAGCCATGAAGCAGCCCAGCGATATGAATGTGTTCTCTATAGATGATGTTTATAATAAGGATGAGAAAGAATTATCTGTATTGAAGCAGCTTACTATTGAGCCACTATCTGATGTACTGTTGAATTTTGAGCGTGAGGAGGCTAAAGATTTTGAAGAAACCATTTGTGCTCTAACAGGAATAGGGTCCTATTCTCATGCCCCTAAGAAGCTGGACCTGGATCCTAAGAATCGACCTTCACTAACAGTGAAGACTGCCATTGAAGAGCCACCAGTTCTAGAATCAAAAGAGCTCCCCAGGTGTGCGTTCTTGGGAAGTGGAAATACGCTTCCGGTGAGTGTTGCGGATGATTTAAGTTAACAGCACGTAAGTTACATGATAGAGGCTCTCATATCTACTTGAAGAGTTACAAGAGAGCTATGGGTTGGAGTATTGATGATATAATTGGTATCCCTCCTGGGATATGTATGCATAAGAGTTATCTCGAAGAAGATTGCATGCCTACAAGTAAGCATCAGCATCGTCTGAATCCATTCCTAAAATGATGCACCATCTATCTCGATGAAGTCTAAGTAATCGAGATAACTATGTCGTGCCACGACAATAAATCAAGCGCTAGATGGTAGGCAACCCATCGTCTTTAATTATTTTTGTTGTTTTTGAGTAAGTATAGGTGCGAGATGCATAAAGGAGGAGATTGGTCTTAAATCTTGATTTGCAAGTGGTTCATGCTGAAGGTGGTAATTTAGGAATGAAGAAGCAAAGGCTATGGGTTAGGCATTGCCTATACAAATCTAGGCAACAGACAAGGCAAGACCTATGCTATTTCCTTCTGCTCAACTAGGCAAAGCATTAGGCGCCACTAATGCTATTGCCTTCTGCTCAACTAGGAAAAGCTAAAGGCGCTGCCTATGCCATTGACTTTTCTCTATGAATCTACAATGCCATGGCATAGGCGCCGCCTATGCCCAACTATGCCAAGCATTAGGCGCCGCCTTTGCCTCCCGAATATCTCAAAACTTTTATTTTTGCTCATCTAAACTTGCAAGATCATCTTCCTAATTCAACACCAAGTAAGTTCTTCATTTATATTCCAAAGTTTTTACAATATTACGCTTATAATGGTTTGTTAGATCTTGAATTGGTGTTAGTGATTTACATGTGCTTGGTTTGTTATGATACATCTAGTTGAGTGAAAGAATACATGTGGGTGTTCTTGACTTGGTTCCAACTTGTGTTTGATTGTGATACACTGTTATACTTTTGCGAAATCGACATGGTAAAGTAATTGCATAAACATCAAAATTGAATGCTCAAAATGCTTGAATGACTCGTCCATCGAGATAAAAATCATGATTGAATACAAGCTTGAGATGTTGTGATTATTTTTATGTCATAACTTGATATAATCTCTACATAGTAGTCTTGTTCAAGAGGTGCATTAATCCAAACATGAAAGTATAATCAAGAGTACATTAAATAGAGTTGCATGGGATAGTTAAATATGACATCAAGGTATGACTATGCTAAACATAAGGTTGGAACATATCGCTTATGCATAAGTCGATGAAGTCTGAGTAATCGACAACACTCACTTAATTAGTTTGTACCAACAAATTAAGTGTGGGGTGGTGCCACTATTGTTTTGTTTTTCAATTAAATCTTCCGAGATGAAGCTAACGTGACTCTATTAGGATCTCAGGTAGAATGGCCTCAAAAGGATGACAAGAAAAACAAAAATCACACACCTCACAAAAAGGTAAGAAAAGAGGAAGAAAAGAGCAAGCTGAATCCTCCGTGCTGCAAATACCTCGACGCACTCTTGGAATCAAGTGGGGTACATTTTGAGGAACTTCTAAGGATGACGACTCGGATGATGATTCCAACGCAGGGGGTATGAACCCAGACATAGAGGAGGAGTCCGACTAATCAGGTTTTCCTTATTTATTTTCCAATGAGGGTAGTGTGTCCCGTCTAAGTGTGGGGTGCTAGTATTTATATGCTGTACTTCTTTGCCTACATTTATTTATGTTTGTTTATTTTTAGATTTTTAGATTTGGATGAAATTGTTCTGATAGGCAGCATTGTATTATGACAAGAGTCTGTGATAAAATCATTACTATTGAGACATCTAGGCTCTAAATGTGACTCATTATGTGATAAGTGTGTGGTTTAATTCCTTCATCTGTTCGGTCAAGAGTCTATACTACTCCCAATAAAGTCGACCATGTGCCTTGTGTGTGTGAGTTAATAGTATATTTTGTGTTGTGGCTGATGCTAGAACTTGCCTGGTGTGTGTGTAAAGCGAAATAAAGAGTGCAAGTTTAGGAGATGATTTAGGCATTTTTTTGGCAGCCTGTGATTGTTTACCTTCTTTTTACCTACCTATGTACATTACCCTAGTTAACCCCCTTTGAGCCTTTAAGCTATTTTCTTTGACAACCTCATATGTAGCCTAATCCATTTTTTTCAAGACCATAATTTGATCCAAATTCCTAAGCGCTTTAAAGTGTAGAGTTATGTGACAAAATAAGAGGAAATTAGGTGAGAGTGATGCCTTAGAGTGTATTGGTACTTGAATTTGTTGTGAAAAAGAATGGCTATCATAGTGGTGTGTTATTAAAAAAAAGAAAAAAAATATAATTAAATAAATCGAAAAAAAAGAGAGAGAGAATATAGTTGTGCTTATAATGCTTATAATTGAAAAAAAAAAGTGAAAAGGGGTGGTAGATAAAAGAAAGGTAGCAGGGTTGTTTAAAAGAGAGTGATGAATAACATAATGTAGTGTATTAAAGCGCTTAGGAACACAGTCACTATTTCTGGCCAAAATAGTCCTACCCGTCCCTTAGCCTACATTACAACCTGTAAAAGACCTATTTGATCCTAAGATTAGCATTCTGATATTTAGTGGAGCATTACACTAAGGGCAAGCCTATGGTCATCAGTTGCAACATATGAATTCTTTGTGAGAGTGAGAGCAAGGAGAAAATTGTACCCATGTTTTGAAAAATGCAATATTTGTGAGTGATTATGGGTAAGATCTTATGTGAGACACACATGGTTGATAAGTTTTGGGTTGTTTGTATGATTCCTTGTGCCTTAACTTATGGATATGAATTAACCATCATCACGAGTCTAGGTTGGAGGTGGAATTGTTTCTAGTAGTGATAAGAAAACTACTCTTTGTTAATAATTGTCGTGCCTGTCTTGATGAATATTTTGTGCTGTTACTGTGAAACCCTAAGTATAAGTTTATATGGACATGATATTTTGTTCGAGGACGAACAAAGCTTTAAGTGTGGGGTGTTGATGTTAGGCGTATTTACATGCCCAAAGCACCTTAATTCACCCATATTTTAGCTGAGTTTTAAGGCCAAAATATATAATTCCTGCATTTTTAGTCCTTTTTTATGTAAGTGAGCTAACCAACGTGATTAGCAAGTTTTCAGGTATAAATGATGAAGATTTCAGCATTTTATGGACCATTTGACACCAAAGGAAGCTTCACGTAAGAAGGAAGGCAACTTTTGGGAAGCCTATGGACTGAAATTGATGCATGGAAAACTTATCCCGGGCAAAAACAGTATTTCTAAAGACTTGGGTGATCAGCAGTAACCTAGTAGGATTAGGACAAGTATGCAGTAACCCAGTAGGACTAGGACAAGGATAAAAACCCTATTTCAATAGGACTAGGATATGGATGTTATATAAACCCTATTTTGCTGAACTTTTCAGCATTCCCCTTTCTATTCCTTCCCATTCTAATTCACTCTCTTTCAATTCATTCTATTTTTCTATTCTATTTTTCTTTTATTCGACATTTAGTACTATTCACGTTACTTTCTAATAGAGAAAACACGGCTCTTGTGACCAACGTGAGATCGCTCAAGATTTGATATGATGATGATTTTTATTGTGATCTCCGTTGCACTCATGAGTAGCTAAACCTCTCTGTTAGGGTTATAGAAGCCTTATGAGATACTATCTATTGCTATGAGTTTGTGAATTCTTGGTACGTATGCTGCTTATATCATTACTCTCTTCATCTTAAATTAAATTATTGTGGTTGCAAACATATAGAATACACCACTATAGCATTAACTTGTTTGAAAGAAAAGTTATATGTGTGGAAAAGAGGGTGTGACAAGGAAATAGGGCTATTAACCCCTGTTTAAAATTTAGTTCCATAACTGGATTAACCTCTTGGAGAATTCATACCATTATATACGCTTTAATGTCGAAAGAGTTAAAGTGAGATAATCTGTGATGGTCGAAAGATGCTAGGATTTACCATAGAATACGAATCTCTATAAGCGCATGCATGTCTGAATTCCGCATAACTCATAGTTAATAGATACGTAAACTCATAAGGTGGACATAATCCTAACTTACAATTCTCATTGATATAAACCTACCAAACATTCCGTTTTTTCTTTGTTATTTTGTTACTTTTAATTCACGCCTAAACCATCCCCCCTTTTTGTAGAATATGCGACCAAAAGTCTATTAATAGTTGCTTACTTAGTGACCAAGTATTCCCTGTGGGATTCGACACCCAACCCAGTTGGGTTCTATATTTGACAACGACCGCTTACACTCTTACGAGAGCTGTAGTTTGGGCGTTATCACTAGCATCACAAATCAAGCAACTATTACATCCACCTTGATGATCGTCCACTGTTTAATCCTAGTGTCTAGTGCTAGGACTTCTTAACAACCATAATCGATCATAATCCTATGGTATACTTTATAAAAAAATCTGTTAGCACAACCCCCTCCCACATATCTCTAGTACTTACCCATCTATATATCTAAATTACTTTCATGGCCTTAAAAGTTTCAACCAAATTTCTTTTTTCAACCTTAAAGGGAGCCTAAATTAACAATACTAAACCACTAACTACTTCCATTATAACCAATACTTTTCTAACAAAATAAGTATCATCAATAACTTCGTTCATACTTCAAGCAAACATCAATTCACCTTATCTAATCGTACTTTATCTACCTTCTACCAAGGAACTTGTACTTCATTCATTACCTCTAAACTAACACAAAAGGGCATATCACTTTAACACAAACTCTATAACACGCATAAGCTCATCTATATACTTTTAATCAATCACCCTTACCATCTTTCTTGTCACTACGCTTCTAAACCCATACGTCCAATTATAAGAAAGGACTACCATTTATGAATCATAACACTCTAGTCCATAACATCTCTCAAATGCAAACTCCATTTAACAATCTAGGTTCATACTATCTCCTCTCATGAGCACTATATGTATTGGAAGTTTATCAAGGAATCTGAATACATATCTTACTCTATCATAACTAAATAACTCATATGGATGAGAACATAAACTCTCAACTTAAGGAACTTGACAAACTAGGGAGCTCCTCTTAAGCCCCTTGTGTGGCTTCTGAAGTTACTGATAGTAAATCTGAGAGAATTATCTTGGGAGGAATTAGAACTTGCTAATTATGTTATCTAAAGAATAGGTCACAAATAAAGGATTATAGAGTTATGTTCGAACCAAGAGAAGTTTATGAGAGAACAACTTTACAGTATAACCTAGAGTATGAAAGAAGGAAACTTTTTTTATCTGTAGCCTCTCTAAGGAAAGTACAAACATCTCTGTATCATTCCGAAAGACTCTACTAGACATGACTTCACAAACACCCTAGGAAACTTGAAATTTGTGCCCCGATACCAAGTTTGTAATGACCCGAGACTACCCTATAGTTGTCACGTGGTGCTTAGGAACATAAGGATCTCAAGCTATCCCTTATAATGGTATACTGTTAAGCAAGTGATCTAAATATGTATAAAATAATTGAGTTTTGTATGCAGAAATATAATCATGATGAAATCTAAGAAAATAAAATAATGATACAACTTCACATTCTGAAAAAATTAAAGAACAGAACTAAAATTACATGACTGACACTAACTAACATCTGTGAAGCCTCTGCTATACTGACTATAGATAAATGAGACACAATTCTAGCTACCACTAATAAATACATATGCGTAAGAAAGTAAAGTACATAAATAACATCTAACTGAAATCCCTGAAGTAGGAGGACTCATCATCTGCTGGATGGAAGCTGTATTTGTCTAATCATGATAGATGGACTACAATTGAACTAGTACTTACATTATGGGACAATATAGCACATAGACGTATATGTGCATCAGTACTTTTGGAATGTACTGAGCATATAGTGGTGAATGCATAAGTAAATTAATATCTCAACATTTTTATAAATTTGCAAAGAATGCATGCTAAGTGTAGATGACTCACATAAGCTTGAATAACTAAAAACTGAGAATTGTAATCATAAATAGTAAAGTATGCTGTATAAATCTAGTGAGTCATGACACTTACTTCTATAATCATACTGTCTCAGTGTAGAAAGGACTTACATTTATATCTAAAATAAGAAAGCTGAAATTTATAGCTAATGCCTTTTAGAAAGAAAAATATGAATAAAGCTGTGAGCCTTTACTCTTAGATTCTAAAAGCTGTTCTGTTATTCTTTTTTATGTTGAAATCTATAGTTTGTAAGCTTTAGGTGGAAGGGAAATAATTTTAAAAACTATTCTACAATTCTTTACTGTTAGGGAGGTTCTTCTAACAAACATACACCATGTGAGCTATCATAGTGTTCAACATCTATTTCCCTTATGGGAAAACCTCACGTTGGGGAATGGTGTCATATTCTTTCCAAAGAGTATAACCTAATCTAAGTGATCATATCTATATCTGTCATCTATATAAAAAGAGAATAATCTGATAATTCTAAATCCTATGTTGGATCGTAGTTCTGGGGCATGAGAACATACCCAACTCGGTGCTAAATACTACTTCCTTTAATTTGTATGCTTATTCTATTGGAAATCCACTTTAAAACTAGTATAATAGTTTATAATGAAAACCAATTGTATATTTGGCAGTTAAATATATAACTAAAACTGTAAGGTGGATTCCAAGTCTAATATGAGATCAAAAGATTGAGCCTTTATCAAAATCTGAAAATAATTAGTCATGGGATGCTTAAAGCATAGTTATCCTTGAAATATCAACATTCAAACTAGGGCTAATAACCCATTCATCAAATTAGTGTCAAATCATCATAAAGTTCATGCTTGATAATGAAAATATTGATATTTAATTCTAAACCTAGAAATTACTGCAATACATATGAAAATGCAAAAACAAACATGAAAATTCATCATCTAAATCACTTCAAATCTCATAATCTTTAAATTAGAAATATTGGGTGTGAACCCTAACTGAAACTCATGTAATTTCATACAAAATCAACTTTTAAATAAATTTTGGGCACAAGGATGAAAGGATTATCCTTGTTGAAAAACTGCACAAACCTTAATTAATGAAATTGATAAAGACACTTGACTTTGAATCCCAATTTGTTCTCTTGAATATTATTTCTTGAAGTTCTTAAATTGGGAACCTTGAATTTTGAGTTTCCTTGGAGAAGGAATGGTGGAATTTGGATTTCTTGGGGATTAAGTTTTGAATTATAGGGTTTTCTTGGAGAAAGTTTGGATGAATGGTAAGCATAATAGGTTAAGAATGAGTTTAATATTGAATTTTTCATGATTTAGGGAAATTTAAATTTACTCAATTGCCCCTTCAAAAAATTAAATCGAGACTGATAAATCCTGAATTTGCCACCCACCATGACGAGCCACTATCGATGTGGCTTACTGGAAAATGGAATTTTGTGAACTAGAACTTCACCGTGATGTGGGGCTATCGCATTAAGCCACTGGAAACTTACAAATGCCATTTAGGCCATCACCGCGATGCAGTACCATCACAGTGAGCTACTGGAAAAGGGACGAACCAAAACTGGAGTATTGCGATGTGACATAATTATGGTGCTTCACTAGAATCAGACAATTGGGATTGTTTCCTTCACCGCAATGCTGTGCCTGTCTAAATGCCATACTATTTTCATTCAAATTGCCATAACTTCTTTACAGAGTATCGGATTAAGGCGAAATTGGCATCGTTGAAAAAATGAGTCAATTTTCTACACATTGGTGAGTCTAGAGCTGGAAAAAACCACATGCATAAAGTGTTATACACTTTCAAAGCTAACGCTTGATAGACTGGAAGATATATTGATCTAGTAAAAGTACCGAGTATTACAAAGTTGGACCCCGATTAGCTACGATTGGGGCATGTCTATTAGTATTCAGTTTATCTCAATTTAGGTTTGCTTGATCAAGTAGACAGATTTCAATAATTATTTAGTCAGTTGTACAGATTATTTTTATATGTTCATGTTTTTCATGTTCAGTATCCATACATGATCCTCAGCTCAGTTTTACAGTATGTTCAACTTTACATTCGATTTACATACATTATTCGTGTTGTACCGCTTCCCTGCTTAAGTTCTACTTATGCTACCAAAATAAAAGATTTAAGAAACTAAGTGTAGTGATTCACCATCTTATCAGATTATGTTGGTTACTCATGTTTTAAGATACTTCAGCTTTCAGTTATTTTAGTCTCTTGGTCAGACTACTTGCACTTAGCATGCATGCTTTAAGATTATGTATCTATTCAATTTTATGTATTACATTCACCCCCATTTACTTAGTACATTCCAAAGTATTGATCTATATATACGTTAATGTGTAACATTGTTTCATAATATAGGTAACTGTTGTACCCACACATTATAATCAGGCAGTTTGCAGCTTCTAGCCAGCAGGTGATGAGTTCTTTTGTTTTGAGAACTCCAGTCAGTTGTAGTTCATGTACTTTATTTTTATTTTTCATATGTATTGAGTAGTGGTAGTTAGAGGCATGTCCTAGCTATCTATAGTCAGTATAGTAGAGGCTTCATAGATAGTTAGTCAGAGTCGCTCATGTAATTCAAGTTTCTTTCTTCAGTTTTATCATGATGTAAACTTTATCGGTATTATACTTATTAAGATTTCCTTAAGATCATGTTTCCACTCAACGAATTTAGTTTTCATACAATTTAAATCAGCTGCTTAGGAATCATGCCAGTTAATGGGTTAGCTTAGGATCTCTTATGGCTCTAAGCACCATGTTACGACTAGGTAATGGCCTCTGTGCCATGTCAGGTAGCCTCCGCGCCATGTCAATATCGTGGAGCCTAACCTCCGTGCCACGTTAATATCACAGATGCTCACTGCCTTGGGGTCCCAAAATGACTTCAAACCCCTTTCAAAAATTCAAAATTTTTCCCAAATTACTCTTCTAACATTACTAAACATAATTCAAGTCAACAATTGACATTATGAATGTAGGATGGTCAAAATAAAATCATTTTAATTTTTAGGGGTGTTACATTACCCCTCCCCTCTCTTAGGATCATTTGTCCCCAAATGAAGATTTAGGCTATTTTAAGAACGATTATAGCAAGAATACATCAGAAACATATGACAAACTCAAAATGGTACAAGTGGAAAGATGAAACCCATACCTTAAGCACTTTCATCCAACATGGGGAACAAGAACGGGTATTTGGCCTTCATATCTTCCTTTGCTACCTATGTAGCTTCTTCCACCATTTGATTTCTCCAAAGGACTTTAACCGAAGCAACATCCTTTGTCATCAATTTATGAACTTTCTTATCCAATATCTCCACTGGGACCTCCTTATAAGACAATGAATCTGAAACACCAACATCCTCAATAGGCACTATAAAAAAAGGGTCACCCATACACTTTTTCAGCATAGACATAAGGAAAATGGGGTGAATAGTAGCAAAACTTACTGCAACTCTAACTCATAAGAGACATTACTAATCCTATTCACAATTTCACATGAACCAATGTAATGGAGACTAAACTTCCCCTTTTCCCCAAACCTCATGACTCATTCATACGAGATACCTTTAAGAATATCCAATCACCTACTTCAAATTCCAACTCCCTTCTCCTCACATCCACATAAGACTTTTGGAGACTTTGAGCAGTCTTAAGTCTTTCTCTAATTACTTTCACCTTCTCCATAACTTGATGAACCAATTCAGGACCAAATAACATAGTCTCACCTACCACAAACCACCCAATCGGAGACATACACCTTCTACCATAAAGAGCCTCCAAAGAATCCATTTGAATTCTAAAATGGTAACTATTGTTTTATGCGAACTCAATAAGAGGCAAATGGTCAATACAAATACCCTTAAAGTTAATCACACAGACCCTTAGCATATCCTCTAAAGTCTGAATAGTCCTCTCTACTTGTCCATCCGTTTGAGGGTGGAAAGCAGTGGTTCACCTAAGTGCCCAAACGTTTCAAAAATGAATGCTAGAAGTGAGAGAAAATTACATACCTCGGTCTAAAATGATGGACACTGAAGTCATGATACATCTTTGTCGAAATAAAAAAAACCATATATATAGACTCATGAGCCTCATTCAAAACCCTTTCCACAGTCCATCAATATCAAGAACACACAAACTATCTTGATACCTCAAGATGCCATCTCCCTCAATATCAAAAGCCATAAGCTTTTGCTAACCCACATCATTATTAATCTACATAAGCATGGGATCCAAAACCTATTTCTCCTTCACCTCTGTGCCAAGAGATGATTTAACCACTTCCTGAATAATTACTCCTCTATCTTCGAAGTACAAAAGTTGAAATCCTAAGTTAGCCAACCTGTGAATATCCTTCACCAACCATCTCTTCTCCTCATCCTTATGAGATAAACTTCCCATAAATAACCTGCTAAGAGCATCAACAATAATATTAACTTTACTTGGATGATAGTGAAGACTCATGTCACAATCCTTAAGAAATTCAAGCCACGTCCTTTGCTTAAGATTTAATTCCTTCTGCGTAAACACATATTGCAATATTTTATGATCTTAATATATATCTACATACACTCTATACAGAAATGGCGCCAGATCTATAAATCAAAAACCACAGTCGCTAACTCTAAGTCATGAGTTGGATAATTCTTTTCATGAAACTTAAGTTGTCTAGAAGAATAAGCCACAACCTTACTATGCTGCATCAAAATACAACCCAATCCCATACGGGATGCATCACAATATATAATAAACCCATAGTACCCTCGGGCAGGGTCAAAACTTGTGCAAAAGTAAACTTATCCTTAAACTTCTCAAAGATACCCTTATAATCATCAGATCACAAGTGCTTAACCTTTTTTTGAGTCAACCTTGTCAATGGAGCAACAATAGAAGAGAAACTCTGCACAAAACTCCTATAATACCCAAAAAATCCAAGAAGCTCCTAATGTCAATTGGATTCATGGGTCTAGGCCACTTCATAACTACCTCAACTTTCTATGGATCTATCTTGATTCCCTTACTAGAAAAAACATGCCCCAGAAAAGTCACAGCATTCAGCCAAAACTCACTCTTACAAAATGTTGCATATAATTTCTGATCCTTAAAAGTCTGCAATACAATTTGAAGGTGATTGAAATGATCCTCCTCACTCTTTGAGTACATATCATCAGTGAAGACTATCACAAATAAGTCTAAAAACTATCTAAACACCTGATTCATAAGATCCATGAAAGTAGCCAGAGGATTAGTCAACCTAAATGACATAACTAGGAACTAATAACGAAAATATAAGGTTTTAAAAGTAGTATTGGGAATACTAACCTCCCAAATTTTCATCTGATGATAGCTCGAATGAAGATCAATCTTAGAGAAACACCTAGCACCCTAAATCTAGTCGAAACTATCATTAATCTTAGAAAGAGGATTCTTATTTTTTACTGTCACCTTATTTAGCTGACGATAGTCTATACATATCCAAAGAGACCCATCCTTATATCATACAAAAAGTACCGGAGCACCCCATGGATAAACATTATAACCAATGAAACACTTATCAAGAAGATTTTTTAATTGCTTATTTATCTCCTTTAATTTTTTCAGAGCCATCCTATAAAGAGGAATAGAAGTGGTACAGGTATCCAATAGAAGATCAATCCCAAAATCTATTTCCCTATCTAGATGAAAATTGCGAAGATCATCGAAAAACACCTTAGGAAATTCATTAACCACAAAGATAGATTGCAAAGAAGTACTTTTAGAATTAGAATCCTTAACCCGAACTAAATGCTATAGATATTCTTTAGAAATCAATTTCTGAGATCTAAGATATGAGATAAACCTTTCTTTAGGTAATAAGCAACTCTCCTTCCATTTCATCATAAATTCATTAAGAAAATAAAAACTGACCTTTCAAGTCTTACAATCTAGAGAAGTATAGCACGAATAATGTCAATCCACCATCAAGATCACATAAAAATCCACAATATCAAGCTTTGTCAAATCCGCCAATGTCTTTCTATGAAATATGGACAGCACAAAACCATTGTAAATTTTTCAAGCAACAATATAATTACCCACTGGAGTAGACATAGAAACGGGGTCAAAAATATTTTAGAATAAAAACTAGAGTGTATAACCACATAAGGGGTCAAATAAGATAGGGTAGAACCCGGATCAAGCAAACAATAAACATCATGAGAGAAGAGCTGTAACATACCGATAAAAACTTCAGGGGATGCCTCAGAATCTTGATAAGGAGTGAGTGAATAGAGATGATTGTAGCCACTATAGGTACCAAAAGTTGCACCCTTTGGTGCCAGAGTAGAAGAAGTGGTGATAGGGACCTTATTAGCTTTTATAGCAACCTTAGATATAGGAAAATTTCTCTACAGATGACTAGTCTTAACATAATTAAAATATATGTTCCTCCCCTCCTCACAATAACTATGGTGAAACTGTCCATAAAATTGGCAAAAAGGATAAGTGTATCATCCTATATTTTTGGGCTAGAATTCAAACTATCGTTCCTATGCGTATAGACCCGAACTCAATTATTCTATGTCAATATAAGTGTGATGATAAATTATATAGTGTGTGAACATCTTTTGATATGAATCTAGGTCATTAAAATCTCTTAACTCAAAGACGAGTTGAGAACCTTTCTACCATTTAAGTTTTAGTAGGCGTACCTACCTGGGTCAACTTAAAATGACCAGTACTTATTGAATATAATGATTTAGGTGGCCTAATATATACCAAATTATATATCTTTGTGTCTTATTTCTAACACATTTAATTTCACCTTAATCTAATATCAGAGTAGAAAGTTATGCTTATTTTACTTATGAGTGTCTGTGTGGCAGAAAGTGATTACTAAGTTAATGAGCCATCAATTAGGTGAATACTAAGGTGATCAATCATCATCTGGGTAATGATCCATCAACTTAAGTCAGCAGCCTTAACTAGTAAATGGTAAAATCCAGCTAGATATTAATGACTAGGGTGATGAAGTGTCACTAAACTGACGAGTCATCAACCCAAGTCATCAACTGAAGAATACCTATGATTCTTTTTGATTTCTTTAGGGGTATTTTGGTCTTTTCCTCACCCTAAAACCCTGATTCATGACTTAAAACACTAAGATTCCTTATTATATTCAATTAAACAAATTAAAACACTACTCTCTCCTCTCTAAATCCTAAGTAAAAATCAATCTAGGGTTTCAAGGGATTAATCATCCAAGCTCCAATATCCATGTTTTCTTCCAATTTCTTTGGTGTTTTAGGCATGTATCTCTTTCCTTAACTAATTTTATACTAAAGCATATTATTGTCCATGTGATTTAATTGTTGGGTTTCAAATATAGGTTGAAGGATTTGGAATGGTTGTTAGATAAATTGAGTTTCCATGGTTTTGAGTTGATATTTCATTCTTATTCTTCTAGTTTTAAACTAAATAAATACATGGGATAGGAATTGGAATGGAAAACATAGGTTTTCCTAAATATTATGGTTTAATGGTTTAGAATTGGCTTTAACCTTAACCCAACTTGTGAAATTGGTTTTGAAACAAGGACATATACTCAATCTACTTTACTTTTGGAACCTTGAATTGTATAAAAGGTTAATGGAACATGAATTGATTTTAAAAGGCCTTGGTGGCCAGGATTGGTTTTAAGTTAGAAACTTTAGAGTTAATTAGGATAATTGGTTTTGGAATGACATAATAGAATTGGCTTACCTTAAATTTTATTTGGTATGATGATACGAATGGTAAATTCCTAATTAAATGACATCGATTAATGGATGGAAATTTGTGTAAATAGTTTTAATTTGGGCTTAAAAGGGGTTGTATAGCTCACCATGAAAGGTGGGGGTCCCCTATGGACCAATACTAGAAATCACATTTGTCGGCGTGGGGGTCTCTATAACCACGTGCATAGTTCACACTTTATATATATTTAGGTATGGATAGGGATATGGATTTCCTGTCTCTTCCACATATTTTCTTGATTCGTATGGCAACACACGCTAGAGCCCTTTCATTAGAAGTTGAACCCATATAGCCCATGGGTGCCCTTAGGATGGTTAGAGCTACAAAGTCTAGGGTAATAGTTTTAAATCTCAAGCTTAAACCTTGTTCTCTACTAGTCATATTATATATATGTATATGAATGTGTGCATAAAGTTTTGGTCTTATTTGTACATGGAATTATTTTATCCCTATCTTGAGTTACATATTAGTATCCCACTAATCATCCTCGGGTGCTGCATTATTTAATGATATAGGGTTCTAGGGTTTTTTGATTGACTTATACAGAGTTAGGTGGTTCTAGTTTTTCTGTTGGCAGCTTTAAAATTATGAGCTTTCATTATACAAAGGGCCAGTCATCTCATCATCCTATTATTATTTATGTCTTAGACTATCATTTTTGATTTCTTTTTTGCTATTATCGAGGGCATGTCCTGACCTAGTTTGGATATTTAATTTTGGAGTCTTTTATGGATAAGTCTGGGTGGTTATTTTTTGTGGATTCTTAGAACCTCTATATTTGTTTATCTATCATTGATATTACTATTTGGTTTCTTTCTTTATTTATTCTTATTATCTTCTATTGGTTATGCAAAAAGGGTGGTCTCCAACCCTCGGTGATCTTGAGATACTCATTACAACTAGGCTTGAGGTCGAGTCAGGAAAAGCTTGGTATCAGAGCATAGGTTCAGGTTCATTAGGTGTTCATAAAGACGTATTGAGTTGAGTACCTTTCATGGGTGTGTAACACACCACACTTATAAGGAAGAGGCTATGAGGCATTTAGGAAATGTTTCTTGTTCTTTAATACTCTAGATTATGCAGTCATGTTGTCCATATGAAACTTATCCCAATTCTATCTATACTCTAATAATATGGGCTATGACTCATTATCTTAGCTATAAAAGTGCAAAAGCTTTAATTTCTAATAATGCAGTATTTTTAAATTGAGTCATCAAAAGGTGATAAAATGGCACAAGGACTTTATAGGAATCCATTAGTGCATTAAAGTGTATGGATTCAAGTGTATACCTCTATCTTCATGAATTAAGATTTCCATCCTGAGGGAAAGTATGGATTCATTCCTTTCTAAAATTTTATTATGGATATCTCTCTTAATGGTAAAAGTATGTATCTAAATATCGGGATAGAATATCCACCTTAGAGGTAGTATTAATTGGGGTATTAAGACCTATTTATAGTAAGATAATCTGAAGGTCAATATTATAAAGTCATATATTTAGAAACAAGGGAGAGAATAACCTTTGAGTGGAAAAGATAGTTGTATTCATGTAAACATTAAGTGAGTGTTGGGGGTGGTATATTCTCAATGTGATTTATTGTGGTTGCATGAAGATGTGTGTATTTTATAGTAGTTAATAGAGGATGTGATTAGTTATGGGGATTTAGAACTTATTCAAAATCATGAAATTATAGACACGGGGACTCAATGATGTTTATAGAACTTTTAAGGTAGTTAAAGGTATGTATTGGTAAGTACAAAAGTTGTGAGAAAGGAGAATGTGCTAATAGACGTTAATAGGTTATATGATAAGATTAGGATAGACTATCTTGATTATGTTGTCTTACTACGTCGAGAGTCCTTTGAATTTTTGTCTTGCAGTTGTAAGCCAGTCTAGTAGGTGAAGAGATATGTAGTGAAGATTAAGGTGTAGTAGTAATGTCATGAAGAAGATGTACTTGTAGGCCGTAGTTAAGTGGAATAAGGAGTTTTGATTGATCAATTTATCATATATTTTGATGGACTAGTATGGGATGTGAGATATTTTTTTGGCATTTCATGATTAGTAATAGGTGTTAAGCTTGAAATTTAGATATTGATTATGGTGATTAGAATGGTAGCTCGAGAATAGTGATATAAGATTTATAGGAGTAAATTAGAAGTCATGATTGACGTATTAAAGAGAGGTTAGGTTGATAACCTATGAAAAATTTGAGTATATAATTGTGATATATATGCATGAGGACTAGTGTTGAAGCGATGAATTATAACTAAGTTATTAGATGGATAAAAACATTAGATTTATAGGAAGAAGTTGAATCCCCTTGTAGCATGTTGTTAGATGAGGTTTTAAGTGTATAATTTCTATGCCATGTTCTAGAATTTCTCGTATGGAGAAGTCTAAGGCGTTGTTATATGGTGTCCTTTAGAGATGAATTAGGGAAAATATAGATAGACAATGTGAGCCCTAGGTGTAGTCTTAACATTTTTGTTAAGTCATGAGATTATGAGATTAGAGGTTTAGTGCTAGTATACTAAGGAGTGAAAATGGATTGTTATGTGTTAAGAAGTATAGATGTGTTGGTCATAAGAGTGTGACTTATAGGATGATAAATATGGAGGCTAGTGAAAGTTAATATTAGTATACCTGAAAGACAATGTCTTTATATTATAGTTATCGGGGGGAGGTTGGTGTTCTTGTGTATAGTGATACCCCCCCTTAGTGCTGAATATTGTTCGCATAGATTTAATGAGAAGATATGTCCTCAAGCCTAGGATTGTGACCTTTGAGTAAAGGGGGAGATTATGAACTAAAGTAGATCTTGAATTTTCTCATGGTGGTGAGTTTTAGGGAAGTGTCATGATAAATCTATTCTTATTCTAGAAAATTGCCCGTACTTTAATAGAGGGCTTTCTATCAATGTCTTATGTATTCGAATTGTGCCTATACCTAAGGTCCGATTCCTCTATGCAACTTATATCTATTCTCTAACCCCTGAACTAGAAGCAATAGCGGTTCTCAGATCCAAGCTTCCAAGTATTCAAGCTCAATGTTATGACGCTCATGATCCATAAACTCATGTCTCACTTTATACTTAGTTCTCAATAACTATAGTCTCTTTATGTTACCAACTCATTTTATGTCATGTCTTAGCCCAAAGTGATGTTATATATGCGAAATCATGATCATTCTCATTTCTTATAATGAGAAGCAATAATTTCAAGCAACAATCCTTGTCTTATATCATAAATATAGAAATCTCAGCTTTATATTATACGATCCATTTATATGCACTTATATTTCTTATTGTGGCCTGACCAAAGAACTTATGCTATGTTATGTTTATGCTTGAACGACCCTCTATTTATGATCTAGGTAGTTGCTATGAAGTATTTTGTGCCTATTGTACCGTATCTTATTTCATGGGTCTCACCTTGAGTAGTACAACTGATAGGAGTCATAATTGAGAAGTAACCCTCCCATTCTTGATTCTTGTTCTCTAGTCTCTCCATGACCCTCCTTATGTTAGGATGGTAGTGGCTGTAGAAGAATAGTAATGTTTTAGACAAGGGAGTGGATGTTCTTTAATGTTAAAATTTTATGTGTGGCTACTCGAACCTAGGTTATAGATGAAGAGGTAAGAGTGAGATAAACTTTCAATATGTGAAATAGTTAGAAAGGAAAGATGGGGTAAAAATCTTTGTGATCGTGATTGAGGTTGCTAGTTTTTTGGGTGGTGAGATCCAGAAAGTTGGTGTAGTCAAGATAGGCTTGAATATTATGATTGATAGGTACACAAATCATTGTATTATGTGGATAGTAATCCTTGATTAAGACCTGAGGTTGTTTAATCATAGTGGCAAGATGGAGAACGATTCTTGGTGGGGTGTAGAGTATAGGGTCCCATAGCTTAAGCTAGCACCTCTAAGTCCAAGCTAGGCTTAGCATGGAAGAAATATGTAGTTATACTCAAGATCTTATAGTTATCTATTTTACGGGGGAATTATAAAATCAAAATAGTTAACTATTATATTCATATCTGAAAGCATAGTGGGGAAGCATGGTTATATGTAAGGGATATTACACATATCATAAGAGGTGGAGAATGCTTCTATTCTATTTTTATGTCCCGTAAGATATTAGTTCATGTAATGTGTCAATCTTAATCAGGCCAAGGATTACTGAAAAAATTCATGCCTTATATTGTTATGAGCATGTTCCATATAACTAATGCCCAAGATCATGTCTATGTCATGTCTCGTTATCGCATGATTTGTGCTTATACAATTTACTTGGTGATGTCATTAAGCTCATTTATCTTGGTGCCTATGTATGTTTTATTGAGGGAGAATTTCTAATGTGAAGTTACATCCTTTATTTTGTACTTCTAGAGCTTCAATAAGTCCCTACACATCATTTGAAGATGAATGATTCCAACGGGGAGATAATGTAACACCCTACATTTTTGGGCTAGAATTAAACATTCGTTCCTATGCATATAGAACTGAACCCAATGATTCTATTTCAATATAAGTTTGATCATCAATTCTATAGTGTGAGAAAATCTTTGGATATGAATTGAGGTCATAAAAATCTCCTAACTCAAAGAAGATTTGAGAACCTTTCTACCGATTAAGTTTTAGTAGGTGTATTTGCTGGGATCCACTTCTAACAATTGTTACTTCTTGAACATAACTCTTTAGGTGGCCTACTATATACAAAATGTAATATCTTTGAGTCTTTTTTCTAACGTATTTATTTTTACCTTAATCCAACATTGGAGTAGAATGTTATACTGTTTTACTTAGAAGTATCTGTCTGCCGAAAAATGATGAGAAAGCTTATGAGTCGTCAACTAGGTGACGACTAAGGTGACGAGCTATCAACTAAAGTCATCAGCCTTAACCAGAAAATGGCAAGATCCATCTAGATATTGATGACTAGGGTGACGAGTTGTCACCAAACTGATAAGATGTCAATTGAAGAATTTCTAAAATTATTTTTTATTTATTTAAGGGTATTTTAGTCTTTTACTCACCCCAAAACCCTCCCCCATTACTTAAAATACTAAGATGTCCTTTATCTTCAATTATACAAATGAAGACACTACCCTCTTCTCTCTAAGTCCTAAACAAAAAAGAAGTTAGGGTTTCAAGGGATTAATCATCCATGCTCTAATCTCTGGGTTTCCTTCCAATTTCTTTGGTGTTTCAGGCATATATCCCTTCCCTAAATTAATTTTATACAACAACATGTGTGTAATTATTATCCATGTGATTTAATTGTTGGGTTTTGAATATGGGTTTAGGGATTTGGAATGGTTGTTACATAAATTGAGTTCTCATGGTTTTGAATTGATCTTTCATGTTTATCTTGTGGCTTTAAACTAAATAAATGCATGTGAATGGGAATTGGACTAGAGAACATGTGTTTCCCCAAATTTTATGATTTAATGGTTTGGAATTGGCTTTAACCTCAATCCAACTTGTGAAATGGGTTTAGTAACATGGATATATACATAATCTACTTCGCTTTTGGAACCTTGTATTGCATAAAAGGTTAATGGAACATGAATTTATTTTAAAAGGCCTTGGTGGATTGGGATTAGTTTTAAATTGGAAACATTGGAGCCAATTAGGATAATTGGTTTTGTAATGACATAATCGAATTGGCTTGTAAGCTTAAACTATTTTTGGTATGATGATATCAACAATAAATTCCTAATAAAAAGACACCTCTCTTAAAGGATGGAAATTTGTGTAAATGATTTTAATTTGGGCTTTAAATGGGCTCGCGTAGTTCACCATAGAAGGTGGCATTCCTCAGGGGACCAATATTATAAATCACATTTGCTGGCGTGGGGGTCTCTATGACTGTGTGTATAGTTCACACTTTATATGTATTTGGGTGTGGATAGGGTCGTGGATTGCCTGCCCTTCCTTGAATTTCCTTAGTTCATGTAGCTAACACATGCTCGGGCCTTTTCAGCAGAAGAAGATGAACCTCTATATCCCGTGGGTGCCCTTAAGAGGGTTAGACCTACACAATCTAGGTTAATGGTTTTAAATCTCATGCTTAAACCGTGTTCCCTATCTCGGAATCTTATATACATACATATTAATGTGTGCATAAGGTTTTGTACTGATTTGGACATGACACTATTTTATCTTTATCCTCAGTTACATGCTATTTCTTATCCCACTAACCATCCCCAAATGCTGTATCATTTCATGATGTAGAGTTCTGGGGTTTTTTGGTTGACTTATGCAGAGTTGGGTGGTTCTGGTTCATCCATTGTTCAGCTTTAAAGTGGTGAGCTTCCATTCTCTGAAAGTCATGTCATTTTATTGTCTTGTCTTGTTGTTATTTATGTCGTAGATTATCATATTGGATTCCCTTTTGACTATAGTCGGTGGGCATGTCTCAAACTAGTTTGTATTTTTTGTTTTAGAGGCTTTTGTGGACAAGTGTGGGTACTTATTTGTTGTGAATTCCTACAACCTCTATATTTGTTTGTCTATCTTTCATATTACTATTTGGTTGCTTCCGCTATTTATTCTTATTGTTTTGTGTTGGTAGGCAAAGGGGATGGTCATCGGCCTTCGATGGGCTTGAGATACCCATTACAACTAGGTTTGGGGTCGGGTCATGACAATAAGGTGGGTATGAATGAGCTCCACTAACCTATGATTAGGCATCATGTGACTTAGGATCGCTGCAATCCTAAAAACGATGATTACCTGATGGCTTAGGATAAGGAGCACTAGCCGTCGAATAAGAACTTCCTTAATTCTTTTTCTTGGTCCACTGTTTACAATATCCTTCACTATTCTACTGACCCCACACTGCTCTAAATTTCTAAACTTCTTGTTTTGTCTCTCTCCATCTCTACCTGCTTCTTTTTCTTATCCGCCACCTGCTGTATATAAACCACTATCCTGGAGATTTCTATATCATTATTCAACATCGTAGCCTTACACTCCAATACTAAATCATGGAACAACCCAAAAGAAAACTTCCTTATTTTGCATCTCTTGTTAGCCACTAACTCAAGAGCATAACAGGACAACTATTGAAATTTCAGAGCATACTTTTTCACACTTATCTTCCCTTGCTTAAAAAACTCTTCAGCCTTTGCTTCCCTCATCTCCCGAGGAAAAAAGTGATACAAAATACCCCTAAAAATTGATCCCATACTATCTACTCATCATCATCATCCCTTATAGCTTCCCACTCCTCATACCACTAATAAGATACATATTTAAATTGATACACAACAAACTCTACATATTTAAAATCATTAGCATGCACCACCCGAAAATCATCTCCATCTCGTCAATGAACCCCTGAGGATCCTCCTCAACCTTAGAGCCTATAAAGTTTAGGGGATTCAGATCATAAACTGGCCAATCTGAGTTACCTCATATGAATGATAAAGAGAACCGACACTATCAGATTGAGGAGACTGTGCTTCCACAAATTGAGTAATCATATAAATGGACTGATGGAACATAGCCTTAGAGATATCTTCCTAAGGTGACTAAGCATAAATATCACCAGCCTGAGAAGTCTAAGGAGGATTGTTAGCGATAGGTGGAACCTTACCTGGAGAAGTACAATCAGGAACAGGGACCCTAAACTGGATCAGTACTCCGTAAGTAGAGCGAATTCCCTACATATTTTTTCAAGGTAGGACAGAGGTTCTAGCAGAATTTCTATAAACATTAAATCTTTGAGGTGGCATGATCTGAAATGTGAGTAAGCCAGGAGTTAGAGAAGTTTCATAGCACTAGAATCTATAACTCAAAAATAGGTCACAAGAAAGGGAACATTCCTAAATTCCTCGTAGTATCCCCCATATAAGTGTGACGCTCTACATACCATAAAAAGGGACTCTACTCAACGCAACTTTGTGGATACTTAACGATCGTAAAATGTGCTCTATTACCAAGTTTTTCATGACCTAAACCCGAGCCTAATCGTGATGCATAATCTCAAGCCCTCTGTGATCCGAAACCACCCCCTTAGCCTAACATCTAAAACACAATAAAAATGAAAGGGAAATCCAACCAAAAATTAATAAGATTGATAGATAACCAAATGAAAATTCTATGAATCCAAACCAACATCCCACCCACACTTGTACACAAAAGTCTCTAAAACTAGAATATCAACTAAGTCAGGTCATAACCCTAACCATGACCAAAATAATCCAAAATAAAAAACTAAATAATACTGTAAATAATAAATAAATCAGTGAAATAATAGGGTCTTTCAAAAGAATGGAGGCTCACCACTTCACAGCAGATCCGTAGGAATACCGAGTCACTTAGAGCTACACATTAGCAATGGGAAACCCTTTTGTGTAGCGTATAGGGACTGTCAGTGGGATAAGTACTAACACGTAACTCAGGAAAAGTGATAAAATAATTTTATTGCCATAAAAATAGTCAAAAACCACATACACGCATTCATATATACATATATAGGATGTCATGATAGGGACAAGGGTCATGAATGTAAGATTTTAAACTATTAAATTTAACTGTGTAGCTCGCTCTGGTCTAAAGGCACCCATGGGCTATATGAGTTCAGCTCCCCCTGCTGAAAGGGCCCTATTGAATGTTAGCCGCATGAACCAAGAAATCCAAAGAAAGGGTTAAAGACACCACCGTTCTATCCATTGAAAAATATAATGTGTAAACTAAGCACATGGTCATATAGACCCCCACACCGATAAACATAGTTTCCAGTGTCAGTCCCCCCGGGACTACACCTTCATGGTGAGATAAACAAATTTCTTTAAGCCCAAATTAAAATAGTTTGCACATACTCCCAACAATTAATATAGGATTTTTATATTAAGGAATTTACCACTTGGTATCGTCATACCAATTATTCTTACAAGCTCATACAATCATGTCAAACCAATCCATGTAACCATTAGACTCCCAAGTTCCCTTTTAAAATCTAAACTATGGCCACCAATGCCTTTTTAAATCTATTTTAACAAAATATCCATTAATGTAATGTAATAAGATCATAAATAATTTGAATTATGCAATTATCCATGTTCAAAAACTAAATTTATAAAGTGAGTTGGACTAATAAGATTATCAAGCCAAAAACTCATTAATTTGGGAAAGCTTATGTTCCCCATTGCTATTCCCATAACAATGAGCTTATTCAGTCTAAAATCCATAAATTTAAAGCATAAATCACCAATTTAAAATTTGGGAAAAGTAACTAAATTAATATCAACAAAACCCCTCAACCTAATTTAAAACCCATCAATTTGAACCCCAAGGATAATGAGTAAAAAGAAATGCCATAATGTAAATTTAAAGTTTGGGAATGAGATACATGCCTGAAATACACAAGAAATTGAAGTCAATTTGATGTTTGGAGCCCGTATGATGAATCCCTTGCAAAACCCTTGAGTTTGAGAGAGAAAGAGAATGATTTGATCTTTGAAAACTAAAGTGAATTGGGTTATTTTATGTTTAAGGGTCATACAAGAGGTAAAAAGACTAAATCCCCCTCACCTAAGTGAATAAAATAAAAACTGTGCAAAATTAAAACATCAACAAGGCACACCGTTATCGCAGAGGATAACCATCGTGAAAAAATATAAAGTTGTCAAATTTAAAATGTGTAAATTTAAAGTTGTCATTAAGGTTATCCTCCACGATAACGGAGTGACATGCTAATATTGTAGACCCTCAATATCTCGAGGTCCCAAAATATTTTCGATCCCTTTTGAAAATTCCAGAACATTCTCGAGTTATCCTTTTAACATCCCTAAACATAATTCATGTCAAAAATTGAACATGAGAGGGTCAAAAATAAAATTGTTCAATTTTTGATGAATCTTAAAATTTTATTTATTTAGGAGAGTAAATAATGAGAGAGAATCTATAAAATATCTAAAATAGAAGAAAATTTATAATTTATACCTTTCCATTAGATGGATGGATGGAAATACATGTTCTTGATATGTATAAAAAATATTTATTTGATACATATGTCTGATACATGAATACTTGGTACTTGTGATTGATACATTAATTCATTTTATTAAATTTGGACTTTTATATAAAGAGAAAGATAGTTCTGTGAATAAATATTCATATGTATCTTAAACCCGTACTAATCCACTGTATACATAAAAAAATGATAAATTTGTTACATGAACATGGAGATGTATTTATATGTATCATGAATAAAAAAAATACATTCTTTTGTATTATGGTGAAATGCACATGCAAGTACATTCATATGTATCATCAACAAAAATTACATTCTTTTTTACTATGATACAGATGCATAGAGATACATTCGCATGTTTCATGAACAAACACTTATAAGCTTAATATTATATATGAATTAGTATACTATGATACATTAGCATACAAGTACATTCATATGTATCGTGAACAAAAAAAATATTATTTTTTATTAGGATACATATGTGATACAAGACTAACAAGGAAGGCACGAAATGCACTCCAAATCAGTCCAAAAATCTTAAGAATCCAATCACCTTTTGGGAGACAACTCTCGGATTCACTACCAACAACAAGAATACAAGATATAATGGTGTATTTGACACCAAAACAGCAACCCAAACTAATATTAACAACAATATATGAAGAACAAGATGAACAACAACAATGTAGTAACAAAAATGCACGGATTACAAAGAAACAATACACAACACGGCTACAAGATTACAATAATGTAACTGATAGAGAGTGTGACATACACTACTATAATGACCAAGAAACTAAGAGTGTTCAAGAACAAAGACCTTTAATAAAGATAGAAGCAACACCTATACTATACAACGGACACAAGAGAGGACCTCAATCCTTCAAGCACCTAAGGTTCCAAGCCAATAAACAACAAAGTGAATCCACACTTATGTTGTTATCCTAGTTTTGGCCAAGACTCTAAGGATGAGAGAACTTTTCCTTTTTAAAGTATGTTATGCAATTTTCAATATGCAAAAGCTAAGTAAAGTAACCCTATAATGTTCCTTATATTGTGTATTAAAAATAAAAGGCAAAAAGATCAAAATTCCCCTTACAGATTAATCACCCTTCTAGTGTGAATTAGTTGTTGTTTTGATGTGTGTTTAAGCCCTTAATTCCACTTTTCTTGCTCACACACTTGGACGAATTCAATACACATCCTCATGAGTTCATCTACGTGATCGCACTTGTATCAATATGCATAGGGATACATTTGTATGTTTCATGATATTTATTTTAATGAAGTGATATTCTTCTCTTTCTTTACCACTACCCATAAACTCTCTCAACCTTTATTGAAAAGCAGCCAAATACACCAACAACTCCCCCACCACCACCGTTGTCTTTGCTGCCGTTCTTATCGAAAACCTAGCAACATTGTTCAATTTCTCCTTTTTCTTTTAATAGGTATTGTCTTAAAGAGTTGAAAAGCAGCTGATGAGTGGGTGATTCCATTGAAGCGATCATTGTCATTTCCATGGTTTCGCTGGAAACTATGAGACTTTTTTGCTTCTACAGTGTGAAGATTCTTCAAAACAATATGAATGATTGTCAACATAAAGCACACAGTAAAGCTTTCTAAATTATAAGGAAAAAAAGACTAAGAGAGATGAAAAAATTGAACCAAATTGTAAATTGCAAATAATAATATTAGATAATTTTTTTCAATTTGACTTATTTTTTGTTTTTGATATTTAAGAGATTCTCTCCCATAATTTACTCTTCTAAATAAATGTAAATCTATTACTTTCTTATTTAATATCTATCAAGAGGAAAAAGAGAAATATGGTATTTTATGAAATATTTCTAAAAATAAGGGATTTTGTGTATTTATGTCTCTTAAGTTTGTGTAATTGATGAAATTATCCTTATTTTAATTGGTAGGAAATCCTATTTAATAGTTTCTGCATTTTTTTCACTCATTGCTATTGGTTGCAAGCTTTTGATGTTTCCCATGAATTGAGAGTTTAATGGCATGATTTTTATATGTTTTCCTGATAAATTGCAGCTGGGTCTATACCCCATGATTTTAATCCTTGAGAAGTTAATAGTTGAAATGTTTGAGATATTGAAGTATATGAGTATATTGAGATTATGAGCTAAATTACTGTAAATTCTAGATTTCTATATGATTTATAAATAAATTCTAGATTTCTATATGATTTATGAATCTATATGCTATCTAATATGCATTTTGATGAATTTTAACTTGAGATTGAATTATGGGTCATCAAGCCCTACTTGAGACTGGAAATTTTATGAACTTTTGTGCTATAAGCACCCATGATTTGAGTATTTTGAGATTATTGAGGAATGTTTTGACCTAATGGTCATAGAGATTTGAAATCCACTTCATTACATGAGATTACAAATTTGATTATTGGGTTCTTAGGAACCCTAAGATTATTTTGAAAGTGGATTTTAATGAGACGAGCGAGATAAACTAAAGGGAGTAGTATTTAGCACCGAATTGGGTAAGTTACTACGGTTACTACTATGTGCCACCGTAGGTTTGAGATTTTGGGCCTAAGGCTGAGATGATTGGGCCTAAGGCCGAGATAAGTGATCATTGAGTTGAGTTTATAGTCCCTGGAAAAAGTATGAAACCTCTTCCCAACGTGAGATTTCTTCCTTAGGAGGACAAGACGTTGGACTCTATGTAGCTTGCATGGTTTATGTCGGTTAAGAGAACCTCCCTAAACTAAATTATTTTCCATTGAGATAGAATATTTTCCCTAAAGCTTTGGGATGAGATATTTTCTAAAATGAATGAACTGCTTTGAGTATATTTCCAAAGAAGGAAGTAGTTTTCTCTACTAATACGAGTTGATCACCTATTTTTAAGCTAAAGTTATATCATTCCAAGTTCCAAGTGTCTGAGTTCAAAAGATTTATAATTGTTGAGCAAATAAAGAAGTTTTACTCTCCATGAGACATATGCATGAGTTGAAAATATTGTTTAAAGATTCCTTCATCCTATGAGTAATGAGAATAAGAGGAGAGCACAGATTGTAAAGCTAAAGTATAATGACTCATGAGATTTGTGTTGCATGCTTCATTCTACATGATTTATGAGCTTTACATTTTGACTTATTCAGGCCATGTGAGTCATTTCTATTTGCATACATGATTTAATTAAAGAGTATTGATATTGTTTTATGTAAATGCATACACCCCCATATATGCAATATATTTCCCAAGTGTTGATCCATTTATACGTCTATGTGCTATATTCTCTCATAATATAGGTTCAGGTGCTCAGCCCAGTCTCGTCAGTGATTCCTGAGTACCGTTGTCTATATTTTTCTAGTGGTGAGTCGTCATGGTTAGAGGGCCTATGTTCAGATATTTCAGTATTTGAGTGTTTATCTTATTTCTTTTAGTCTAGTTTGAGTTAGTTAGGGACCTGTCCCAATGACTCTCTAGTTCGTAGAGTACTAGAGGCTTTGTCAGACTAGTTATTAGATTGTGGTTTTATTGAGATTTCTAGTTTTATGGTCGTTTGGACCAAGTATTACCTTCGTAGTTCCTTTCATTTGATATGGCAGGGCTAGTGTTTTATGTATTCCTAAGCATTGTGTGACATCCCTGGAGATGATTTTGGGTCTTTACAAACTTTGTATCAAATCATAAGGTTTTAAAGGACATAGCTTATGACTGGGTTGTATCGTGGAGAAAGGGTAGAGGTGAGGATGTTGCTCCTGTGACATGGCAGGTGTTCCAAGATGCATTCTTTGACAAGTACTTTTCGCTTGAGATGAGGGAAGCAAAGATTGAGGAGTTTATAAACTTAAGGTAGGGCTCCATGACTGTTAAGGAGTAATACTTCAAGTTCAACCAGTATGCCAAGTATGCCCTAATTTAATTTCTGACACCAAAGCTAGTATGAGCAAGTTCGTGATGGGTGTTTCTTGTTTGGTGATAAAAGAGTGTACGACTGCAATGCTATATAGTGATATGGATCTATCTAGGCTGATGATGCATGCACAATAGATAGAGGCGGATAAGATTAGACAGAAAGATAGAGTGAGGGGTAACAAGAGAGTTAGATTTGAGCAGCATAAGTATAGTCAGCCTAGTTTCCATGGAAGAAACTGCCCTCAGTTTCAAACATGTTCGTCTATTCTCACACTTTCATCAGCTAGTGCTCTCGTTCCTAGAGGAAGGTAGGAGCAAGGGGGTAGGTCCTTTATGTCTAGGTTGTAGAACAATGTTGGTAATAGGCCCCGTTATCCTCCTAGTGCTAAGTGTGGTAGGGATCATCCTAATGAGTGTTTCACAGATTTGAGGGGCTGTTTTGGTTATGGCAAGTAGGGCCACAAACTTAGAGATTGTGCACAACCTAAGAAGGAGACCAGAGATACCCGACCTCAGGCATAGACTACTAGTACACCAGCTCTTATCCCTCATCCCGCCCCTATTTAAGGTGTTTTATCTAGAATCGCTGGCAGCCAGCACTAGAACAGATTCTATGCCTTACCATCCCGTCAGGAGAAAGAGAAATATCCCGATGTTGTTACTGATATGCTCTGCGTCTTCTGTTTTGATGTTTATGTGTTGTTGGATCCCAGGTCGAATCTCTCTTATGTGTCCAAACTTATAGCTGTGAAATTCAAAATAAGTCCTGAAAAGATTCCTGAGCCTTTCCTAGTTTCTACACCAGAAAGGGAGTTAGTTGTTGCTAAACAAGTGTATAGAGATTTTCATGTTGTTGTTCTTTATAGATTCATACTTGCTAATTTGATAGAGTTAGACATGGTGGATTTTGACCTTATTTTGGGTATGGATTGACTTCATTCTTGTTATGCATCTATAGACTATCGTACCCATGTGGTCAAGTTTCAGTTCCATGATGACCCTATTTTTTAGTGGTCCATGAGTTTGGTATCTCCCAAGAGTTATTTTATCTCCTATCTCAAGGCCAAAAAGCTAATACCCAAGGGTTGCATCTATCACCTAGTTAGAGTGAAAGACACTAAGTTCGAGGCTCCAACTATTCAGTCAGTCGATATTGTTAATAAGTTTCTAAATATTTTTTTGGAAGATCTCCCAGGGGTACCTTCCGATAGAGAGGTAAGAATTTGGGATTGAACTTCTTCTTGATACTCGTTCCATTTCTATTCAGCCATACCGTATGGCACCTACCGAGCTTAAGGATTTGAAAAAGTAACTCAAAGATCTTTTAGACAAAGGTTTCATAAGGCCCACTATTTCTCCTTGGGGCACACCTGTTTTATTCTTACAAAAGAAAGATAGTTCCTTGCATATGTCCATTGACTATCATCATCTTAACAAGGTCCTAGTAAAAAATAAGTATCCTCTTCTGAGAATTGATTACCTATTTGATCAGTTGCAAGGTGCAAGTTATTTCTCCAAGATAGACCTTAGATCCGGCTATCACCAACTTAAAGTGAGGGAATGTGATATTCCAAAGACAACCTTCTGAACCCGCTATGGTCACTTTGAGTTTCTAGTCATGTCTTTCAGGCTAACCAATGCTCCAACAGCTTTTATGGATCTAATGAATCAAGTGTTCAAGTAATATCTTGATATGTTTGTCATAGTGTTCATAGATGTCATCCTTGTCTAATCCCACAGTGAGCATGATCTTGCAAATCACCTTAGAATTGTCTTGCAAACTCTTAGAGCTCACCAGTTGTTCGCCAAATTCAGTATGTGTGAATTTTGGCTAAGGTCTGTAGCCTTTCTAGGTTATATTGTTTTAGCCAATGGTATTAGAGTTGATCCCCAAAAATCAAAAGCTATAAGAAATTGGCCTAGACCTATCTCTCCATCTAACATTAGAAGTTTCTTTGGACTAACGGGCTACTACCATTGTTTTATTAAAGGTTTCTCTTCTATTGCATCTCCCATGACCTGGTTGACCCAAAACAAAGTTAAGTTCCAATGGCCAGATTCTTGTGAGAAGTGTTTATAGGAGTTGAAGACTCGGCTTACTTTAGCTCGTGTGCTGACTTTGACTGATGGTACATATGGTTTTGTGGTGTATTGTGATGCCTATAGAATTTGTTTGAGTTGTGTGTTAATGCAAAGAGATAAGGTTATAGGCTATGCCTCTAGATAGTTAAAGCCGTATGAAAAGAATTAGCAAACCCATGATCTTGAGTTAGCTGTTGTGGTTGTTGCTTTGAAAATTTGGAGACACTATCTTTATAGTGTTCATGTTGATGTGTTTACTAATCATAAGAGCCTGCAGTATGTGTTTACTTAGAGGGAGTTGAATCTTAGACAGAGAAAGTGGTTAGAGTTGTGAAAAGATTATGATATGAGTGTATTGTATCACCCGGACAAGGCCAATGTAGTGGCGGATGCCCTTAGCAGATTGTCTATGGGTAGTGTGTCTCATGTAGAGGAGGGTAAGAAAGAGTTAGCTCCTGATGTGCATTGTCTTGCTAGATTGGGTATTAGGTTGCTTGATTTAGCTGAGGGAAGTACTTTGGTGCAAAGTAGTTCTGAATCCTCTTTAGTTTTGGAAGTGAAGGAGAACCAAGACAGAGATCCTAGTTTGGTCAGACTAAAGGAAGTAGTTAAGGACAAAAAGGTGAAGGTTTTCTCCCAAGGGGGAGATGGCATGTTGATATTGGAGGGTAGATTATGCGTTCTTTGTATTGATGATCCGTGGAAGAGGATTATGGCTGAAGCGCATGGTGCGTGGTATTTTTTTCATTGTGGCACTACCAAGATGTACTGCGACTTGCAAGAAATCTATTAGTGGAATGGTATGAAGAAAGATATAACTGAGTTTGTAGCAAAGTGTGCAACGTGCCAACAGGTTAAGGTAGAGTACCAAAGACCTGGTGGTGAGATGAAAAAGTTAGGTATACCCATTTGGAAGTGGGAGGTGTGAATATGGACTTCATGATTGGGTTACCTCTTTCGCGTCGCCATCATGATTTTATTTGGGTTGTTGTAGACAGGCTGCCTAAGTCCGTGCACTTCATTGCCGTGCATACATCTTATACAGTGAATGATTATGCTAGATTGTATATCAGGGAGTTAGTCAGGCTGCACGGATTTCCCTCATCTATCATTTCGGATAGGGTTACTTAATTTACTTCTCAGTTTTGGAGGGTATTTCAGAAGGATCTTGGTACCTAAGTTCTTTTGAGTTCCACTTTTCATTCGCAGAAAGATGGTCAGGCTGAGAGGACTATTCAGAACCTAGAAGACATGTTGAACGAGTGTGCTCTTGATTTCGAAGGTAGTTGGGATGAGTATTTTCCATTGATAGAGTTCTCTTATAACAATAGTTACAATGCTAGCATCGGGATGGTACTAATTGAGGCCTTGTATGGTACAAGATGTAGATCACCCATAGGTTGGTTTAAAGTGCATGAAGCTGCCGTGACTGAGCCTTATGTAGTGTTTAAAGCTATGGATAAAGTTAAGTTTATTAGAGAGAGGTTAAAGACAACTCAGAGTCATCAAAAGTTACATGTTGATGTGAGGAGAAGAGATCTTGAATTTAAGGTGGGTGATTTGGTGTACTTAAAGATTTTATCCATGAAAGGGGTGACGAAGTTTGGTAAAATGGGAAAGGTTAGACCCTGTTATGTTGGCCCGTATAGAGTCTTGAGCCGTGTTGGTAAACTATCCTATGAGGTTGAGTTGCCCACAGAGTTGTCAGCTGTTCATCCTATTTTTCATGTCTCCATGCTTAAATTGGTGATTCTATTATAGTAGATCCCTCAGAAAGTGCTGATATTCAGAACAGTCTTTCATTCGATGAGATTCCTGTTGAGATCCTAGATATTCAGATCCGTAGAAAAGGAAGAAAGAGGTTCCCTTGGTCAAAGTGTTGTAGCGGAACCAATTACTTGAAAGCGCTACTTGGGAGGCAGAAGCAGACATGCGAGCCAAGTACCCGCACCTCTTTTCCGTGAGTTCAGATTGATCCGAAGGTATTATTCTTCCTTAATTCAGCCCTTCTAATCTAAACTTCAGCTATATATCTATTCTTGCATGAGTTTTTGCAATTTTCGAGGTATTCAAGAGTTTAGAAAGATTTTAAACCCATTTAACAAATTGCTTCAGCTATGTGTACTCTTTTTTCCTATGTTCCTCGTCTAACTAGCAATATTCGAGGAAGAATGTTTCCAAGGGGGAGCTATTGTAAGACCCCACAAAGTTCTTTCTTAGTTCGAGCCTTAGAGCATGTCAAGTAAAGTGTAATTATGGCTCTAAAAGATTGAGAAGAGACTTTCCAAGTGATTGGTGTTTAAACCATATAGAATTTTCTTAAATTTGATGTTTTGCCATGTAGAGAATATAATTAGCTTTCCAACCATACCAATTTCGTTCAAATCCGGCATTGAGGTGAGAAGTTATGGTTGTTCTACTGAGAATTATCGAAACCGCCCAGGTGCGACGGACGATCCAACAGACCGTCGATTCTACGATAGACCATCACAACCAAGGAAGTAACTCCCTTTCCTTGCCTAAGTGCGACGGCCAGCACGATGGACCGTTAAGGCTGCGATGGACCGTTGCTGAGACCGTTGCCACTGAGGCAGTGTGGTTTCATACTGGCCAATGTGCGACGGATGATCCAACGGACTATCAAGGCTGTGACGGACTGTCACTTCGACCATCACATCAAGGCAGTGTTTTCTTTTTCTGACCGTCATGCAACGGACGATCCGACGGACCATTGCTCCGACTGTCCCAGCCCTCGTTCAGTATTTTTATATCGTTCTTAAAGGGGCTTTTCAGTCTTTTCCACTCTTTTATGAACCAGATATATTCTAAGCAAAGAAAATTACTTCATTCATCATCCAAACTTCATGAGAGCTAGGGTTTCTCCCTCAAGATCAAATCTAAAATCTTTCTCCAAGAAATTCAAAACCTTACCATATATTCTACAAATTGAGTTGAGATTTCAGTTTCCCAAGTTCAAGGGTTGCAAGAACCCTCTTTAAAGAGTAAGTAGAAGAGTTGAATCAAGCTTGTTCATCCAATTTCATAATCTAAGGTATGTGGGGTTTTGAACAAGGGTAATCCTTTCACCCTTATAGCCAAAGGCTTATTTAAACTACAACTTTCCGCAATTTATGAGAATTTACATGAAATTGAATTGGGGTTTTTCACTCATTGCTATTGGTTGCAAGCATTTGATGTTTTCCATGAATTGAGAGTCTAATGGAATGATTTTTATATGTTTTCTTGATAAATTGCAGCTGGTTCTATACCCCATGATTTTAATTCTTGAGAAGTTAATAGTTGAAATGTTTGAGATATTGAAGTATATGAGTATATTGAGATTATGAGCTAAATTACTGTAAATTCCATATTTCTATATGATTTATGAATCTATATGCTATCTAATATGGATTTTGATGAGTTTTAACTTGAGATTGAATTATGGGTCATTAAGCCCTACTTGAGATTTGAAATTTTATGAACTTTTGTGATATAATCACCCATTATTTGAGTATTTTGAGATTATTGAGGAATGTTTTGACCTAATGGTGATAGAGCTTTAAAATCCAGTTTACTACATAAGATTATAGATTTGATTGTTGGGTTCTTAGGAACCATGAGATTATTTTGAAAGTGTATTTTGATGAGACGAACGAGATAAATTAAAGGGAGTAGTATTTAGCACAGAGTTGGGTAAGTTACTATGGTTTCTTACCCCAACACTATGTGCCACCGTAGGTTTGAGATTTTGGGCCTAAGGCCGAAATGTTTGGGCCTGAGGCTGAGATAAGTGATCACTGAGTTGAGGTTATACTCCTTGGCAAGAGTATGATGCCTCTCCCCAATGTGAGGCTCCTTTCTTAGGAGGACAATAAGTTGGGCTCCATGTAGCTCGCATGATTTATGTCGGTTAAGAGAACCTTCCTAAACTAAAGTATTTTCCGCTGAGATAGAATATTTTCCCTTAATCTTTGGGATGAGATATTTTCTAAAATGAATGAACTGCTTTGAGAATTTTTCCAAAGAAGGAAGTAGTTTTCTCTACTAATATGAGTTGATCACCGGTTTTAAACTCAAGTTTTATGATTCCGAGTTCCAAGTGTTTGAGTTCAAAAGATTTATAATTCTTGAGCAAATAAATAAGCTTTACCCTCCATGAGACATATGCATGAGTTAAAAGTATTGTTTAAAGCTTCCTTCATCCTATGAGTAATGAGATAAGAGGAGAGCACAGATTTTAAAGCTAAAGTATAATGACTCACGAGATTTGTGGTGCATGCTTCATTCTACATGATTTATTAGCTTTACATTTTGACTTGTTCAAGCAATGAAAGTCATTCCTATTTGTATGCATGATTTGATTAAAGAGTATTAATATTTTTTTTATGTAAATGCATACACCCCTATATACTCAGTACATTCCCAAGTTCTTATCCACGTATACGTCTATGTGCTACATTGTCTCATAATGTAGGTTCAGGTGCTCAGTTCCAGTCTCGTCAGTGATTTTTGAGTACCTTTATCTACATTTCTCCAGTGGTGATTCCTCATGGTTCGAGGGCCTATTTTCAAATATTTCAGTATTTGAGTGGTTATGTTATTACTTTCAGTCCATCTTGAGTCAGTTGGGGACCTGTCCGAATGGCTCTCTAGTTTATGGAGTAGTAGAGGCTTTGTCAGACTAATTATCAGATTGTGGTTGTGTTGAGATTTCTAGTTTTCTGATCGTTTGAATCGAGTATTACCTCCGCATTTCCTTTTATTTAATATGACAATGCTAGTGTTTTATGTATTCCTTCCTGAATGAGTTATTATGAGAAGTGACAGGCTCAAAGGGTTAGCTTGGGGCTACTTGTAGCCCTAAGCACTGTGTGACATCCTGGAGGTGATTTTAGGTTGTTACATTTACGTTTGTATTTATATAATTGAGCAAATTTCGGTGGTCATATGTATCTATTTTTATGTTATAAAGTTTAGATCTCATATATTGTCACGACCCGAATTAGGGCCTGGCCGTGACGAGTATCCCAAGGACCAGATACCACCCCCTTTTCCCAGTTAAAACAGAGCACAATACAACTAGTAGAAGATGAATTCCAAACATATAACAAGATAGGTAACTCGACTAACTCAACAAAGAATCTGATAATCTCAATAACCATCCCAATCCACATTAATCCACAAAGCATCTAAACATACCGAAACCAATATAAGTTGGGACATGCCCCAAATGATAGCCAAAATAATCCAATCCAAGTAGTCTAAGACATAAATGAAACAAGACTTCAAAATGATAACCCTTCCGGAGAATGGAAGCTCACCACTTCAAAGCTGACTATTGACAATCCAGAAATCCTATCACTTCACAGAAAAGTTATAAATGTCTTCGGTTTCTGTATTGCATGGGGATACAACATTCGGATATGGTTAGTGGGATAAGCACTAGCATGTAACTCTAGGAAGGGACAAAATAATTCCAAGTCAAAAGCACAGTAAAATCCGCATGCACACATTGTACGTACATATATACCTACCATGCTGGGATAGGGAACAAGTCTTAACATGAACTTTAAAAACATTGGCCTAAACTATGTAGCTTAACTGTTATAAAAAGGCACCCATGGGCTATATGGGCTTAGCTCCCTCAACTAAAAGAGCCCCAGTTCCTGTTAGCCACTCGAACCAAAGAATAGTCATATGTGAATATGCACCAAGGGTGACTCGAATACCCAGTCCTATGTTATAGGTGACTCAAACATCTAGTCATAAAGCAAAGGTGACTCAAACACCCGACCATTTAGAACCCAACACCAGCAAACGTGGTTTACAGCATTGGTCACGGGACCTCTACTTTCATGGCATAGCTGCACAACCCCTTTTAAGCCTAATTAAAACAAGTTTCACACATTCCTATTCATTGAACCAATGATACACATCAGGCATACACTATTGGTATTGTTATACCAACTACACTTGTAAGCTTATAATTATGCTATTTCAATTTCATTAACTTGGGGCAATACTTCAACACTCTTTTGTTCATGAAATCAGTGTAGGGGAATGCCACGATCCCCTTTTATTTATTAAATCAAATTTGGTTCTTTATTCTTTTATGCTATGAAATAGTTCTAAAGGTATTTTCATTGGAAATATTGTCGTGTTCAAAACAAGGTTCACAATATTGGATTGAGGTTATCACCAATTTAATTATCAAAATTGACGTAATTTGGGGAATCCACGACCCCTTATTTATTAACCATGCCCATGCACCCCCACAATCTTAAAACCATCAATAAAGCATGAACAATTTCATACTAACCATGGAAACATCATTTAAAGAAACAATCATTCAAAACCCTCCACCCACATTCCAAAGCCAATATTTAAAATCACTTGAATAATAATTTAAAATACATCATTTACCAAAATAAGATTTGGGAAAGAGTAACATGCCTGAGATATCAAGAATTACAAAGAGAAATCAACACTTGGGAAGCTCTAATTGTGAATTCCTTACAAACCCTGGTATTCTTGACTTAGGAATTTGAGAGAGAAGAGTGTATGTATTTGATTGTTAAAAGATTGTCATAACCCCTTTTTGTTGTTTTATGGATGTGGGGTCTAAATGGGGAAAAAGGAAAATATCCGAAGTGCCCTTAATTAAAGCTAAAAATTATTGCTAGCAATGATGGGTCACCCTACGACTTGTAAGGACACGCCATGACTCATCATCACTAGTCTTAGTACGGACAATACATAAGGCACCCACACTAGTCTAACAACGAGTCCAAGAAGACGAACTTACAACTCGTGAGGTTTAATAATAGGCACATCAGAAACAAGGGATCATTACATTGGTTTGTCTACATATGGGACCCTATGACTCATAAAGAGTCCATACGAGTCATTACATACTTGTCGTACTCAATTCAGAGACTATGGGTATCACGCTGGTCATCCTACAATTTGGGGTCCTACGACCTATAATGAAACCTTACAACTCGTAAGGTGAGTCGTAGGTTGGGAAGTAATGTCAAAATCTAGTAATTTTTCAAGGATCAAAATCGGGGGTGTTACAATCTCCCCTCTAGGATCATTAGTGCCCAAATGATGAGTCAAGGTACCCGTTTGAATGATTTTAAGATAGACCACAACCACAATTTCCTTTAACAAAGTTAGAAAACAACTATGTTTAGAAATACACATAACTTAAGAACGATTATCTGGAACTGGAAAAAAGAATAAATACTTGGACTTCATGTCCTCTTTAGCATCCCAAGCAACTTCTTCAATATTATGATTCCTCCATTGAACTTTCACCGAAGACCTATCCTTAATCCTCAAACGACGGACTTTCTTATCCAAAATCTCAATCGGGACTTTCTCATATGTCAATGAATCCGTGAGGCCAACACTCTTCAAAGAAACAACCAATGAAGGATCATTTACAATATTCTTCACCATTGAAACATAAAATACCAAATGGATAAAACCCAAACTCGAAGGCAACTCCAACTCACCATACTGCTCACAATCCTCAAAATCCATATTGCCCACTTTTTTGAAAATCAAGTACAGACCAACATAACGGGGACTGAACTTCCCCTTCTTGCTAAACCTTATCACCCTTTTCATGGGAGATACCTTCAAGAAAACCAGTCACCAATATCAAAATCCAACTCCCTATGGCTCACGTCTACTAGGACTCTTGGAAACTTTGGGCGGTCTTAAGCCTACCCCTAATCACCTTCACCTTCTTCATTACCTAATCAATAAAGTCAGGACCAAATAATCTAGTCTCACCAACCTCAAACAACCTAATAGTAGAGAGAAATCTCCTACTATACAAATGCTCAAACGAAGCCATCTCAATGTTAGAATAATAAATATTATTATAAACAAACCCGATGAGAGGCAAATGATCAACCCAACGTCTACCAAAGTTAATCACACTGGCCCTTAGCATATCTTCCAAAGTCTGAATAGTCCTCTCCGCTTATCTATCCATATGAGGGTGGAAAGAGGTGCTAAGGTTCATCTTAGTTCCCAAACCCTTCTGAAATGACTACTAAAAGTGCGATAAAAATTGTGTACCTCAATCAAATAATAAAAAAGGTGCTCTATGCAACTTGACAATCTACTGAATGAAAATCTTAGCATAATCCTCCACACAATAATTAGTCCTCATGAGCAAGAAATGAACAGACTTGGTCATCCTATCCACGATGACCCAAATCGAATCAAATTGGCTAAAAGACCACTAACAAAGTCCATGTTGATTACTTCCCACTTTCTCCCGAGAAACTAAATCTCTTGAGACAAACCACCTGGCCTCAAGTGCTTCACCTTCACTTGCTGACAAACCATACACTTGGCCATATAATTGGCCATATATCTCTTCATGTAGTTCCACCTATAAATACCTTTCAAGTCATGGTATATTTTCATTGAACCATGATGAACAGTATATCGTGACTTATAAGCCTCTGCCAAGATCCTTTCCCGTAGCCCATCAATATCTGGAATATGCAACCACCTTTGGTATCTCAATATACCATCACTACTAGCCTTAAAATCCATACTGTTTAACTGAAACACATCATTTTTTATCTGCATCAAATAGGGTCCAAAATTTATTTCTCCTTCACCTCAGCACCAAGAGATAACTTCAACACCTCTTGAACAATCACATCTCCATCTTTGGAGTCCAAAAAATAAACTCCAAGATTAGCCAAACATTGAATATCCTTCACCAAGCCTCGCTTTTCCTCATCCACATGAGATATGCTCGCAATAAATAACCTACTAAGAGCAACAACAACCACATTAGCTTTACTTGGATGATAATAAAGACTCATATTATAATCCTTGAGCAACTAAAGCCATCTTCTTTGCCTGATATTCAACTCTTTCTGGGTTAACACATACTGTAAGCTCTAATGATCAGAATATATCAACATGAACCCCATACAAGTAATGATGCCAAACCTTCAAAGCAAAAACCACAACCAACACCTTCAAAGCAAAAACCACAACCAACAACTCCAAATCAAGAGTTGAATAATTTTTCTTACGCACCATAAGCTTCATAGAAGCATACGCCATAACTTTACCAAGTTGTATCAAAACACAACCCAGTTCCATATGGGACATATCACAATAAAAAACAAAGCCATCAGTACCCTCGTGTAGCGGTAGAACATAAACTTTACCTTCTTGAGTCAACTTAGTCAACAGAGCAGCAACCAAAGCAAAAACTCTCCACAAATCTCCTATAATACTTGGCTAAACCTATGAATTTCTAAATAGAAGTTAGAGTCGTGGGATTAGGACACTTTTTAATTACCTCAACTTTCTATGAATCTATCATGATCTACTCACTAGAAAGAACATGACCAAGAATGTGAAATTCAAGAGAGGATAGGGTAAATTGAAATTTTTTATAAGTCAACTATTGACTCCTCATAGTCGACTTGCCTATAGATGTAAGATCCCGCAAAATCCTAAGCTTAACTTAGTCTGTTAAAGCTTAAAAAGAGTTCCTAGACTTAGAAATTTTAGCTAAGTATTTGTACTTAGAATTATTTTAGCCTTCATAGGTTGCAGATCCTATTCTATGACCCTTATAACCTTAAAATATTGATTTTTAGGTTGATTCATGATCAGGAATATCAGTAGGTCACTTCGTCTAAGTTTTGGATTTTTTAAACCTTGTTTGAACTATGTTTGGGTGACCGATATAGTGGGTCGACATGATCTCAATGCGTCGCATCGATGGATAATTAGTTCCCAACTTTTAGTGGAATTCTAGTGAACTAACGCAAACTCGATACGGTGCATTGGTCATCATGTTGATGCCATTGATATGGTGTGTCGGTCTATATGTCACTAGACATATTTTCAGTCATTAAAAGACTGCATCCATAGGAGTAATTGGGTCTTTTTCCACCTTATTTTAGCCCCAAAACACAAGATTAAGCCACGTCATAGGGAAAAATCCATTCTCTATTCTCAAAATTACTCAAGAACAAAACCCTAGGGCTTTCAATTCAAGCTTCAAGAAATTCTCCATAACTTTCAGAGAATTAAAAATCAGGTATGTTAGGTGTTCATCCAAGGGTTTCCTTCCACCCTTGGAGTTCAAGAATTCTTTTTAAATTACAAGTTGATTTCTTCAATGAGTTTCATGTTAAATTTATCGTATTCATGATTATAATGTTCTTTCGGGTTTCTAATTCATGATTAAATTAATTTATGCATGTAATGGTATACGGATTTATTTTAAACCCCCTATGAATTTGTAAGTTGAGACTGGTAATCATGATGCCCATATGTTGTTCATTATTATGTGCTTAGATTGTGCTCCCCAAGTGTTTGATGAATTGTTCATGTGAGATGAGTAATCAAATCATATCATGTTAGCATGTATAAAAGTTCATGCCATATAAGTGTTTGTTAAAATGTCTCAATGAATGAAAGGTGGCAAAATAACTAGTTATCATGTTTTCAAGATTATGCTATGTTTTACAATTTATGCTATCGAGTCCTAGGGATATTTAATACTTAACAATCTAGCTATTTACCTAGAATTTTAGTATTTTCAAAATAATCTCAGTAATGTCACATCCAGTAGTACTTAGATAGTTATAAAACACAACGTATTCGGTCAGTTAATAGAATTCAGCAAACTCAATCAGTCAATAGAACTCAGTGAACTCAGTGAACTCAGTTCAGTTCAGTTAGATAATACAATCAGTAACAGTTCAGTCAAGCCTAGTACAGTCTATAAATCAGTTTAGTATCTAATAAGTTGGGAGTAGGACTCATTACTGAGAAAACCCAAGGATGGGGGCATTTATGTTAGTAAAGGGTTTGACCATTCGTAGCACTCCCTGCATTACAAAACTATGTAGCCAGCGTCGGTTGAGATATCTTCCTGCCAACCTAGGGCTGATACATATCGTACGAGTTTTTTTGCCAACGAGGGTTGACAAAAGTGCTTCCTGTCAGAGAGGGTTAACTCATAGACATTGTTAGTATCCCTTGGTAAGGTGCTAACACCCTTCCAACTGGGGTCACAGGTTGGACCCCAACTCAGTCATACTCGGGGTATGAAGCTTAGATGAACACTCCTACAATTTTAGTCTCAAGCTCAACATAAAACCTTAGTTCAGTTTTAGAATTAGGATTTTCAGATACAGTCACCCAGCTCAGTATAGAACTCAGTTTAGTTCTAAAGAATCAGGACTATCAAAAATAGTTACTCAGTATACGGTAATTCAGTATTAGTAAACTCAGATATAAGTCATTTAGTTATCAAAATTTAGTACCTAGTGTTAACATGATCTCAGTTACAATCTGCGTAGTTATATGCATATCATTACATAATAAACATTTATTGTAGTTTTAGATATACGTACACTCGCATTCAGTTATATTCATGCCACTCAGTCAGTTATTGTTCATGGATAAGAACCCATGCATTCAGCCTTACCATACTTAGCATACTAGTATATTCAAAGTACTGATGCATACCATTATTTTGTGCTACGATGCATTATATCATAGGTTCAGATGCACGGTCTCCTGACCGCAATTAGTAGTCCAAACTATCAGCAACATATTTAGTAGTGAGTCCTTATAGTTCGAGGATAGAGTTTTTATTTCATTATTTTCAGTTATCAGTACTTCAGTAGTTCAGGTTAGTTGAAGACTTGTCCTATCAACTACACTTTCAGACAGTTTGAGGCTTTCAGACTAGAGTATTGTTACGACCCGAGTTGGGACCCCAGCCGTGACGTGCATCCTGAACCATAGAGGCCCGGATGATCTTCTACATTTAGAGATCAAGAACAAAACTCATATAATAGAGAAAAGATGTGAAAATACAATAAACAGAATCATGGTCACATTTTGACATTTGTTTAGCAATAAGAAAATAAGTTCATAAACATCAAGACATCATCTTATTCAATATGAGAAATCTCTACTACATATGAAATTAACAAACTATCTGAAACTAGGACAAGGCCCCCAGTGGACTAATACCAAAGTAAATAACAAATGTTAGAAAAGAAATAGGCCTTCCAGAATAGAGAAGGCTCACCAACTGCACAGACTTCACTTCTGTCTGAAAGACTCTATGTCTTAGCAGAACCTCTAGACTAAACCTCAGACCCTAAAATATAGGAAGACAATACAATTGTACTGGTATGCAGAGTAGTCCAAAATAATGAACTTATACATATGGACATAGGTGAGAGAAAGTCATAAAAATATTTGTATGTAATAGTTTAAATTAAATGGGCCATCTCAAATGATCTCAAAACAATCTTGTCAATACAACTCTATGTTTTATATTACTTCTGAGCTAGGTGGTGCACCCTACATATCTAAAAGTATCTCATAGGCTATTTTGGATCCGCCCTTAACTCGATGTCCAAGTCCCCAACCCATGTTTTCCGCAAGGGTTGAAGTATCTGCCTATCTGCTACGCCACAGAGCCGTCGCCAGCGTACTATCATAGTAAACCCGTATAGGCAAAACACAATTTTGAGCAATGAGTTTTATGGATCATTCCTTCTTCGAGTATCCATCTAACATCTCTTAAGACCATTTTAGCCTGTTTTAAATATGCTTCTTTCTGAAATCAAATTCTGAAAATCTAAGTAAAAGCTGTATTTTTAATCTGTTCTAAATCAACTATGGCATTATATGAATTGGTTTCGTCACACCAAGACTTGCAAGTCATATATATAAGCCTTAAGGTATCATGCAATATTATTTAACTTACAACAATGTTCAGACCACCAAGGCATTCAACCAAGTTTAAGAGAATTCATATTTCAAACATAAGTCAACCATGCAAAGATTCTCCTTTTTTCAACAATCCCAACAAACATGTGGTGGTCATGTATTTTTCTTTCACAAACCATGCAATTCTTTAATTATAAAATTTTAGCATTTATCAATATGTAAAACCACCTCTCTTTAATTCAAAACCATAATCAAGTCATAAACAATAATTAAGACATATGTAATCATGCTTCTCAAAATATATTCAAATAATCAAGGCTTACGAAAACAAGAAATCTTTAAACGAGAGAGGGATTTCCAATAATTGATGCTCTCAATTCAACTCTCGATTTTATCAAGTTAATTTATATATATATATAAGTAGGAGTTTAGTTTTCTAGGGGAAGGCCTTAAGACCAAAGTAATAATATCATTTAAGAGTTCAAAATGCACAATTGTAATGTAAGTTTCCAAAACCCCTTTGTAATTCATGATTTCTAAACTTTAAACCATAATCAAAGTGTTTAAACTAGCCCATGTAGTTTTAGGAAAACCCCACGTACCTTAGATTACTTAGGAGAAAGAGTGGAAATTGAATCTTTCTTAAGTTGTTGAAATTCTTGACTTCAAAGATGATTCTTGATCTATGTAGGAGGGACTAAGGTTTTCTTTTGACATGATTAGAGTAGTTTTTAATGATATTTTCCTTAAAAACTCCTTGATTATGTGTTATGGCAGAGTTATGATGGGGAAAAAGGACTAAATTACCCTCCCTAATGTCGGTTATTTTAAAAGAATTCACGAACTGGGTACCAATGCGTTACCTAATGCAATACATCGATATTACATCAGTCCACTATTTTATTGACGTGATCATCGATGCGACAAGTTGAATTTGCATTGAGCCACTATTTCAACCATTCCAACACCCTTCTAACGATGTCCGGAAAATTGAAAACTTTACCGAGACATCCCCCTTACTCCCCCGAACATGACAAAACTTAAAAATCTATATCTCTAGGTTGGAAAAAATTAATTTAGAGATCACAAAAGCTTAGGGGCTCAAAATTTGACTAAGTACTTTCGACACTTAGGAATTTTTCAGATGTTTAACCCTTTAAGCATGATACGAAGTAAGGTATTAGATCAAGAATATCACGGGGTGTTACATTATTCTCCCTTGGGATCATTCATCCCCGAATGATGACTCAGAACACAAACAAGTACGATCTCAAGAGTACAAGGGAAAAATAAAGCATGTAGGATATAATTCATACCTTTTAAGTCATCATCAATAGTCTCAAACAGTGTTGGGTATCTGATCCGCATATCTTCTTCCGATTCCCAAGTGGCTTCCTCAACTTTTTTGATTCCTCCAAAGTATTTTAACCGAACTTTCCTACTCCTTAGCTTCTGAAGGTGGTACAAGATAGCAATAGGTTCTTTCTCATATGCTAAGGGGTCTTTCACCTTGATCTCCTCTACAGGAAACACCAGGGAGTGATATCCAATGCACTTTTTTAACATAGATATATGGAAAACTGGATGATCAAAACCCAGACTTGCAGGCAATTCTAACTCATACGTAACCTCACCTATACTTTTCACAATCTGATATGGTCCTATATAGAGAGTAATTAGCTTCTCTTTGTTCCAGAATCGTATGACTCCCTTCATAGGGGAAACTTTTAGAAACACCCAATCGTCAATCTCAAATTCCAACTCCCTTCTTTTAACATCGACATATGATTTCTGATGACTCTGAGAAGTCTTAAGTCATTCTTAAATGATTTTCACCTTCTCCATTGCCTGATGAACATGATCAGGTCCAAACAACCGTATCCCACTCACTTCGTACCACCCAATTAGTGATCTACATCTTCTCCCATAAACTTCTTCAAATGAAGCCATCTTAATGCTGGAGTGATAACTGTTATTGTAGGCAAAATCTATCAATGGCAAAAGGTCTACCCAACTACCCTTGAAGTCAATTACACAGGATCTCAACATATCTTCTAAGGTCTAAATGGTGCGTTCAGCTTGCCCATCGGTCTGAGGGTGGAATGCAGTGCTCAGGTTCACTTGGGTACCTAAACCCTTCTAAAAAGATCTCAAAAAATATGAAGAGAATTACATACCTCGATCGGATATAATGGATACCAGTGACTGATGCAAACAAACTATTTCCTCAATGTACAGTTTGGCAGAATAATCTCCCAAGTAGTTAGTCCTCACAGGGAAAAAATATGCTGACTTAGTCAGCCGATCCACAATTAACTAAATGGAATCGTACTGGATTTGGGACCTCGAAAGTTCTGTGATGAAGTCCATATTGATCATCTCCCATTTACACAAAGGTAAAGCTATCTCTTGGGAAGTACCACCGGGTTTGAAATGTTCCACTTTAACTTGTTGGCAATTCAAACACTTAGAAACAAAATCATCCACATTAGGTTTCATATTATTCCACCAATATATAGCCTTAAGATCATGGTACATTTTAGTAGATCCTGGGTGAACAACATACCTCAAAGTTTGGGCCTCGTCAAGAATTATTTTCCGTAACCCAGCCACATTTGGAACACATAACCTACCTTGATATCTAAAAATCCCATCACCACTAATTTTAAAAGATATCACCTTCTGTTGACCCATATCTTTCTTAATTTGCATCAAGATAGGGTCTCCTACTTGCTTTTTCCTTTACTTCAGCACATAAGGAAGATTTTGCTATTTTATGCACAAATACTCCTCCATCTTTGGAATCCAGAAGTCACACCCCTAGATTTGATACACGATGAATATCTTTGACCATCTTCCTTTTTCCTTCCTCAACATGAGAAAGACTGCCCATAGATAATCTGCTAAGGGCATCGACCACCATATTTACCTTGTCAGGATGATAGTATAGGCTCATGTCATAATTTTTCAACAGTTCCAACCAACGCCTTTGCCTGAGATTTAATTCCTTCTATGAGAAAACATACTGTAGACTTTTGTGGTCAGTAAATATATCAACATGTACCCTATAAAGATAATGTCTCCATATTTTAAGTGCAAACACCACATCCACTAACTCCAAGTCATGGGTAGGATAGTTAAGATCGTGCACCTTCAATTGCCTAGATGCATAAGCTACCACCTGACCATGTTGCAGAAGTACACATCCAAGTCCCATTCAGGACGTATCACAGTACACAACAAAACCCTCTGTACCCTCAGGAAGGGTCAAAATAGGTGAAGTAGTCAACTTGTCCTTCAATTTTTTCAAAGCTATTCTCACAAGAGTCAGACCATATAAATTTCACCTCTTTTTGAGTCAACCTGGTAAGTAGAGAAACTATCAAAGAGAAACTCTCTACGAACCTTCTGTAATACCTTACCAAACCCAAGAAGCTCTGAATATCAGTTGGAGTCGTGGGTCGGGACCATTTTCTCACCGCCTATATAGTTTGGGGGTCAACTTTAATTCTCTCACTAGACACAATAGGCCCCAAGAAAGAAATAGCATTAAGCCAAAATTCACATTTGAAAAATTTTGCATACAATCTATGATCTTTGAGGGTCTGAAGGATGATTCGGAGGTGACTGGCATGATCCTTCTCACTCTTAGAATAAACCAAGATGTCATCAATAAAGACTATTACAAACAAATTTACAAACTAATGGAACACCCTATTCATTAGGTCCATGAAATCTGCAGGGGCATTAGTCAATCCGAAGGAAATGACTAAGAATTCATAATGGCCATATCGGGTCTGAAAAGCTATTTTAGGAATATCATCCTCCCTAACCTTCAACTGATGATGCCCTGAACGAAGTTCTATCTTTGAAAAATACTTAGCACCCTGAAGTTGGTCAAATCGATCATCAATTCTAGGAAGGGGATATTTATTCTTAACAATGACCATATTCAGTTAACAGTAGTCTATACATATATAGAGGGAACCATCTTTCTTACGTACAAAGAGTACATGTGCATCCTAGGGAGAAACACTAGAATGGATGAAGCTTTTGTCAATAAGGTCTTTTAACTGTTCTTTCAACTCTTTCAATTCGGCAAGAGCCATCCTATACGGCAGAATAAAAATGGGATGGGTGTCTATCAATAAATCAATACCAAAATCTATCTCCCTATCAGGTGGTATTCTTGGAAGATCATCGGGAAAGACTTCTAGGAATTTATTAACCACAGGGACAAACTGAAGAGAATGACTTTTGATATTAGAATCTTTGACCCGAATAAAATGATATAAACAACTCTTGGAAATAAACTTACGGGATCTAAGGTAAGATATGAATTTACCTTTTGGTTCTAAAGAATACCCTTCCCACTCTATCATAGGTTCATTTAGAAAAGAGAAAGTAACCTTTTGGATTCTACAGTTTAGAACGGCGTAGCACGAGTGAAGCCAATCCATCCCCAAGATAGCATCAAAATCAATCATATCAAGTTCTACCAAATCAACCACAGTATCACGATCATAAATAGACACTACATAATTTTTATATACTCTCCTAGCCACAACCGAATCAAATACCAAAGTGGAAATAGTGAAAGGTTCTGCTATAACTTTAGGCTTAAACCGAAAACCAACTGCCATATATGGGGTCACATAAGACAAAGTAGACTCGGGATCAAGCAATACATATATATCACGGGAGAAATTTTTTAACATAACTGTGACTACATCTGGTGAGGCCTCTACCTCCTAGTGATTAGATAAAGCATACAGTCGATTACGATTGCTCTCAGTAGCTAAAGTAGCACCCTTGGGTGGCGGTGGCAGTATTGACAAATTTTCTTAAGACTTTGTACCCCAACGTTTCCTCTCGCTATCAGGAAATCCCTTTTGGTCTATCCTGGCTGGCCACAGGAGTTGAAAATAAGATTACAAAGCTGACATGGCCCTGGATGACCTTTTCCATACTTCCTACAATGTGAGTATGACCAATGAGTATGCGCTACAATTACTTAAGATTGAGTAACCTGCACTCTTGGCATATGGCTAGACTGGAAATTATAAAACTGCATATTCACTGGAGGTCTGCGTGTAGGAGCGCTAGCTGCAGGCTGAGAATTATTCCTGAACTTTTTCTTCGGCCACCTATTACACCAATTACCTTCTTGGTGTTGACTGTAGTTCTGGTCTGTTGGTCTGGCCCTATTGTCCTTCCTATCTTTCTCTCTTGCTTCAGTAACCTTGTTTTTTCGATCCTCTGCCTAGTGCATATGAATAGACAATCTAGAGAATCCCATATCCCTATTATACATCAGCCCCTTACACTCTAACTCTAAGTAATCCGAAAGGCTAGATACAAACTTCCTCATATGGGCCCTTATATTTCCCACCAATTTTGGAGCATAACAGGATAGTTGATTGAATTTTAGGGTGTACTCCTTGACGCTCATCTTCCGTTGATTCAAGTTCATGAACCCTTCTGCCTTAGACTTCCTCAACTCCTGGGGAAAGAATCAGTCTAGAAAGGTTTCCACAAATTTACCCCACACAGAGGTCTCAACACTATCTCCCCTCAAATCTTTCCACTCATTGTACCACTAATTTTCTACCTCCTTCAGTTGATAAGCCGCTAGTTTGACCCCTTCTACTTTATCCATATGCATCACTCTAAATATTTTCTCTATCTTATCTATGAACTCTTGTGGATCCTCCTCTACCTTTCTACCAGTGAACTTAGATGGGTTCAACCTTATAAACTGACCCACCTGTGTAGTATTGGATGTACCCGACATAGACCCAACATCCTGCGACCATCAGTTCTGTGAAGCCCCCAACTGTGTAATCATATACATCGACTGTTTGAATTCAACATTTGGTAGCTCTCTCTGGAGAGGTTGGGTCTGCTAATTCCCATATTGGGGAGCCCTAGGTTCTCTAGGTGGAGTAGTCTACACATGAGGGGCTTCTGGAGCAACAACAAATTCAGGAGTATGAGCCCTATTACATGTCCTCATCCCATGGGTAGGACGGATATCTTCAGTTTGGGCATTTGATTATTGGAGTAACGTGGAGGCATGATAACCCTTCTAAAATACAAAAGACCATTGATGAGGGAATATTTAAGACTCTACAGCACGAACTGTATCACAAAGAAGGGGAACATTCCTAAATACCTAGTAGCCTCCTGCTTATAAGTGTGGCGCACTACACAATTATAAATAAGACTCTACCCAAAGTGATTTTGCAGACACTCTGGGACCATGAACTATGCTCTAATACCAAGTTTTTCATGACTCGAGTCGGGACCCTAGCCGTGACGATCATCTCGAACCATGGAGGCCCGAATGCTCTTTTACATCTGTAGATCATGCACAAAACTGATATAATAGAGGAAAGATGCAAAAATATAATAAATGGTATCATAGTCACATTCTGACATCTGTTTAGAGATACAAAAATAAGTTCATCAATATCTAGACATCATATTATTCAGTTTGCAAAATCTCTACTATATATGGAATTAACAAACTGTCTGAAACTAGGACAATGCCCCCAGTGGACCAATACCAAAGTAAATAAAAAATGTTAGAAAGGAACTGGGCCTTCCATAAAGGAGAATTCTTTCCAACTGCACACACTTCACTTCTATCTGAAAGTCTCTATGGCTTAGCAGGACCTCTAGACTGAGTCTCAGACCCTAAAATATAGGGGTCAACACAATTGTACTGGTATGCAGGGAAGTCCAAAATAATGATTTTATACATATGAACATAGGTGAGAACAAGTCATAAAACATATTTGCATGTAATAGTTTAAATTAATGGGCCATCTCAAATGATCTCAAAACAATCTTGTCAATGCAACTCTATGTTTTGTAGTAATTTTGAGCTAGGTGGTGCACCCTACATATATGAAAGTATCTCACAAAATATATGGGATCTGCCCTTAACTCTGCAGCCAAGCCCCCAACGTATATTTGCCACAAGGGTTGGAGTATCTGTTTATCTGCTATGCCACAGGTCCATCGCCAACATACAATAATAGTATACCCATATCGATAAACCACGGTTTTGGGGAATGAGTTTTATGGCTCATTCCTTATTCGAGTAATCACCTAACATATCTTAAGCACATTTTAAGTTTGTTCTAAACATGCATCTTTGTGAAAATCTATGTAAAATCTATGTTTTTAATCTGTACTAAATCTACCATTGCATTATCTGAATTGGTATCGTCATACCAAGACTTGCAAGTCATATATTTGAGCCATAAAATATCATACAAGATTCTTTCACTTACAACAATGTTCAGACCACCAGGGCATTCAAACATGTGGCGGTCGTGTATTTTTTCCAAAACCATGCAATTCTTTGATTATAAAATTTTAGCCTTTATGAACATGTAAAACCCCCTTTCTTCAATTCAAAATCATAATCAAGTCATAAATAATAATAAAAAAATTTGTAATCATGCTTCTCAAAATACATTCAAATAATCAAGGCTTATAAAAACAAGAAATCTTTAAATAAGAGAGGGATTTCCAATAATTGATGCTCTCAATTCAACTCTCAATTTCATCAAGTACATGCATATATATATATATATATATATATATATATATATATATATATATATATATATATATATATATATATAAGTAAGAGTTCAGTTTTCTAGGGGAAGGACTTAAGACCAAAGCAATAATATCATTTAAGAGTTCAAAATGCACAATTGTAATGTAAATTTCCAAAATCCCTTTGTAATTCATGATTTCTAAACTTTAAACAATAATCAATGTGTTTCAACTAACCCAGGTAGTTTTAGCAAAACCCCACGTACCATAGATTACTTAGGAGAAAGAATAGAAATCGAATATTTCTTAAGTTCTTGAAATTTTTGACATTAAAGATGATTTTTGATCTATGATGTGGGACTATGGTTCTGTTTTGGGATGATTTGAGTAATTTTTTATGATATTTGCCCTAAACACTCCTTGATTTCATGTTATGGCAAAGTTATGACGGGAAAAAAAAACTAAAATTACCCTCCCCAATGTCGGTTATTTTAAAAGAATTCATGAATTGGGCACCTATGCGTTACCTGATGTGACAGATCGATATCGTATCAGTCCACTATTTAATTGATGTTATCATCGACGAGATGCATCGACATCGCATCGAGCCACTATTTCCAACATTCTAACACCCTTCTAACATTGTCCGAAAAATCTAAAACTTTACTGAGACATCTCCCTTACTCCCCTGAACATGAATCAACTTAAAAATTTATATCTCTAGGTTGGAAAAAATTGATTTAGAGATCACAAAAGGTTAGGGGCTCAAAATATGACTAAGTTTTTTGGCACTTAGGAATTTTTCAGATGTTTAACCCTTTAAGTATTCTAAGAAGTAGGGTATTAGATCGAGGATATCAGGGGGTGTTACAATTATTTATAGGCAGATGATCAAATATCAATATTGATTTTTAGTATTCAGTATTTTGATTTCAGTTTTGAACCTTACAAAAAATTTCTTCCCTATTTCTACATTATTATAGTATTACTATTCTGTGATTTCAACAGGTACCAGTCATGGGTTAGCTTGTGGTCCTTCGAGATTATGAGCACCGTGTGTGTGTATATATATATAATGTATGTATGTTGTATGCATATTGTTTCAAGTAGTATTTTAAGTAGTATATATATATTTTATTGTACATAAATAGTTGTATATATTATATTATAGTATAATATGTAAAGTATATATGTTATACGTTTATTGTTTAACGTATTTAAAATGTATATATTATAGTTATAGGTGTGGATATTTAGTATATATTGGAAAAAACATATAAATTCAAATTTCTTTATTTTTTTAAAGAATTTGACTGGTTTGGACCGGTCAAAATTGATTTTACGCTTAGTGGGCCTGTCACGGGATAAATTAGGATTTTTTACTGTTAGAACCGGATCGACCCATTACGAGATGAACCAGTACCAAACTGGCCCAGAACCCGATAACAACAAGTGGTCCAGTGTCGGTTTGAACTAGCCCGGTTGACAGGCTTGATCTTGAGGAGGTTAAGACATTCCTGTTTTTCAGTATTTATTATGTATATGGAACTTGAATTCATCTTAGGAGTCTTATTTGTCTTGATTCCTTTATTATCTTGCATTTTTTTTAGCGATTGACTTACGTATCAAGATTGAATCGCGTTAAGTGTCATAATGACCTCAATTTTTGAATCATGACATGTAATGACATAAAATTCTTAATTTTTTTTTTATCTATCATGTTTCATGTTTAATGTTTGCTTTGCAAATACATTTTTTCAGAAATGGAAACTCGTGAATAAAAATAAGGAGTTAGGTACATGGGATAATGTTAGATATATCAGATAAATCTACACTATCATATAAGCATGGTATAAATCTAATCTCAAATTTAATTTTAAATATCTACATTAGCTCATCAAATTTTGTATTATTTTATCCACCTTTTAGGATTTGATGATAAATTATAAAGTATCAAAAAATGCACTTGAATTACTCTTTTTTCTTAAATTTCATTCCTAAATGATTAGCTTGGGGTGTGTGTTCGCAACAAATTTTCATTATCGCTGAAAATTAACTGCAAGAAAAAAATAAAATAAACAAAAATAATAATTTTATTTAAGGTAATTTTGAGGGTACAATTCTATTATTCTCTTGATTCTTCTCTCCTAAGTTTTTCCATGATTTGAGGGCCTTTGCAGTGAGATTCTCGAATGTAGGATGATTTGAGTCTCCTAAAAATGTGTTTTGATCTCGAGGAATTGTCTGACAACACATCGTCTTGTCGAGTTGATCTCCGAGCAGAACTCCGTTAGTCAATTCATTGAAGATCTGTGCAGTCAATGCAGAAGCTTCCTCCAATGCTTGCAGAATGTCCTCCTTTTTGTTTTCTTCCTCCTAGAATGTTATGTTACTCCCCTATTTATAGTTGTAGGGGGTAGGCCTAGTTGTTTGTGATTGGCCGAAATATGTCACTTTGCCACTTGGCACCTTTTGACTGGTTGTTGAATTTGAATAAGATTTCCACATTATTTGTACATGTGACGGTGTCTCATTGGTCTTGGATTTGACTGTAATGCCACATCACTTGATGAGTTTGGGAATCAAGGTGAGATGGACCTTGATGAGTAATAGAATAGGCTTATTATTTTTTTAAGCCCAAAATAAGTGTAAACCCAATAAAATATGGATCAAACTTAAATTTTATATGAATTTGTTCAAATAAATTTTATGTGTCTACAGATGCCCCCTACTTCAAGAGTGGTCGACGTGTAGGATTGCCAAAACATGGTGGCGTGACTTGAAGTACTCATGAATATTTTTTCATTCTAGTGATTTCAAAGGTATTTGTTTCTCCCAATGTTGATTATGTCAAATTGAAGCATCATTCGTTTGATATCGACACTTATCGCCAGATTGAAGTTTTGCATAGAACCGAGAAGATTCATCTGGTTAGCACTGTAGAAGTGTTACTTCTTTATTTTTTTGTGCAGGTTTATGCAAATGGTCTTCAGTTAGACCAAAAAAATCAACATGATTGATCTTAAACCATTTAGTGCACTACTTCCTTACTGTTTGATAAAAAAGTGACTTGGAATGATTTGATTTTATCCTTGACGACGCTGAAAGTTTTCCATTTTAGCTTCAGTGAGCATGTACTTGGTGTCATTCTTACGAACTTGTGATGATGAAGTTCTGAGTGTCTGCAGTCCATCATTCCAAAGAAAGCATGTGGTGCATCTTATTCGTGGGGCTCAGCGATAAAGAGGCTTTGAGTGATAGCATCCTATTCTTTTCAAGGAGCAGGTACATGGTGCCATCCATCTTGATAATATTGACACAAGGAGTAGCCTTTTCTGACTTTGGTGAGCAAGTACTAGCCACACGTCCAAAAAAATATTTATTCTCCAATGGGAGAACAAAAATATGAGTTGGTTGATTCATAAAAAATGGAATTCAATGTCCTATTTTATCAGTTTTGCACAACATCACGATAAATTTTATATTTTGATGTATCAAAATCAGGAGCCATTTTTTTTACGTTAGAAACTATACTCGTAGAGAAATGTCTTACGTGGGAATCACAATCAGATTGCATCCAAATCATCTCAGATATTGCTAAAAAATCAGCCTTCCAATCTTGGTTCGCTGGTTATTTTATCTTTGTGTAGCGTCACGATAAATTCCATATCTTGATGTGAAAGTATTGGAATCAGGTTTTGTTTTTGCATTGGAAAATAGATTCGAAGAGCTACGTATCACACGGAAACCACAATTAGATTGCATCTGAATCGTCCCAGATATTGCTCTAAAAACAACCTTCTAATCTTGGTTCGCTGGTTATTTCAACTTTGTGCAGTGTCATGATAAATTCCATATCTTGACGTGAAAGTATCGATTTTTGCATTGGAAAGTATAATCACAGAGCTATGTCTCACGCGGAAACCACAATTAGGTTGCATCCGAATCATCCCAGATATTTCTCAAAAATTAGCCTTCTAATCTTGGTTCGCTGGTTATTTCAGCTTTCAAGTAGTTCCACATTTTAAAACACAAAAGGCTATTTCGTGTTTCAAGTGTAATGGACCTTGGGCTTGAATTTAACAAAATGGATTAATTAATTTATAGGGCCCTAATTAGTTACAAATGATCTTGAATTAACTGGAACACTGGGCGTGCCAATTCGTTCGCAACAAATTTTCGTTAACGCTGAAAATTATCTTTAAGCAAAAACTAAAATAAACAAAAAGAATAATTTTATTTAAGGTATTTTTGCAGGTACATTTTCGTTATTCTCTTGATTCTTCTCTCCTAAGTTTTTCTGTGATTCGAGGGCTTTTACAGCCTGATTGTCTAATGTAGGATGATTTGATTCTCCTAGAAATGTGTTTAGATCTCCAGGAATTGTCTGACAGCACTCTGTCTTGTCGAGTTGATCTCCGGGCAGATATTCGTTAGTCAATTCATCGAAGAATTGTGTAGTCAATGCAGAAGCTTCCTCCAATGCTTGCAGAATGTCCTCCTTTTTCTTTTCTTCCTCCTAGAATGTTATGTTACTCCCCTATTTATAGTTGTAGGAGGTAGGCTTAGTTGCTTGTGATTGGTCGAAACATGTCACTTTGCCACTTGGCGCCTTTTGACTGGTTGTTGAATTTGAATGAGATTTCCACATCATTTGTACATGTTGCGGCATGTCATTGGTGTTGGATTTGACTGGGATGCCACGTCACTTGATGAGTTTGAGCTTCAAGGTGAAATGGACCTTGACGAGGAATACAATAGGCTTATTATTTTTTTAAGCCCGAAATAATTTTAAACTGAATAAAATGTGGATCAAATTTAAATTTTATATGAATTTGATCCAATAAATTTTATGTATCTACAATGTGTTTCTCAATTTAATAAATATTATGTGTTTCTCAAATTAATAAATGATAGTCTAGGTTTAAAACTTTCAGAAAAAAAAAAAGAATTTAGATGTATTTTTGATACTTCACTCTAAATCCTAATTTCAAGACTATAAATTTAATCTGATTCCTCGGTATGGATAAAATAGAAAGAGGGTCCACGCATAATCAAGTTCAAACTCAATTTCGACGACTGAATTATAAGTCAATGAACTAAGTCAATTCAAAAGCTTGACGGAATTTAAAAATTCAAGAAGTTTAGTTTCTGGTACCAAAATACTTTCACAAAATTTAGTTCTTCCATTTTAATTTATTTATATGATTTTAATTTGATATAAAATTTAAATAAGTAAAGTGATTTTTATGTTTTGTCATTTTCATTAAAGATGTGTATATCATACTAAAATATCATTTATCTTTACGGTTTTAATATGAGATGGAGAAAATTAATACGAAAAAAATGTCAAAAAAGATAAAGATATTTTTTTGAATGGATTACAGAAAAATAAAATAAACAAATTAAAATGGACCTGAGTAATTCAAAATGTGTATATTACTAGTTATAAATAATACTCCCTTCGTTTCATATTAGTTGGCCACTATGGACTTGACAAATTCATTAAAAAAATTAAATTAGATACATTTTACATATTTACCTTTATATGTCTTTTAAAGTGCAATAATCAATGCAATGATAAAGTTGAAATTTGGTACATTTTACTTCATCCCATATATTATGTCTAGAACATTGAGTATTTATAATTGAAATTAATAATAAACATTTAATTTTGATTTTGAAAATTGAGATCATTTATGAACTGTTCAATAATTATGAAAACTGTAGATATATTTAGTATTTCTATCATGGGTAAAATGAGAAACATAAGTATAAAATACTCTTAGTTTTAGAACTTGAACAATTAAATTGAAACAAATATTTTTAGAAAAAAGACCAACCACTATTAAATGAAAGAAATATACGTCAACTCACTTTAGTGAAATATAAATACCACTAACAAGATAAGGTTTAATACATTCCAAACCCATAGTGTCCGTTTGAGTTGACTTTGACTCATTAAATATTCAGATATATATACACCTCTAACTTTAATAAATGGTACAAATATACCCTTCATCATATTTTAGATACAAACATATTCTTGTCGTTAATGAAGATGTACAAATATACCTTCGAACTTTAATAAGTGGTACAAATATACCCTCTGTCATACTTTTGGTACAAACGTACCCTTGTCGTTAATGAAAAGGTTCAAATATGCCCTTCGCAACGCGTGAGCATCATAGTGGTTGACCCTTTTTAATTTATTTTATTTGTAAATAATTTATTCTACCCTAAATTATAACTCATATAGGTTTCAAATAACCCGACCCGACCCATGTAATAGAGAAGCTTCAAGAGACTTATCATACGTCTCTATTCACGCGTGTTTTTTTCTTCTACTCTCTCACACTCACACTCTCTCACTAACGCCATAAACCCTAACAAATGCATCGGTTCAATTTATGTTTCGATGCATCTACCATCTAGAGTTGAATAAAGATTTGTTTAATATTGTGATATTGTTTAATATTGTGATATTGTTTAATGTTCTGATATTAGATTAATATTCTGATGTTATTAAATGTTCCTTATGAACGACTGTTGTTTGTTTTTGATTCATGGTTGTTGTTACCTGCTTTAAGTTACACCATTGTTCACCAACTTCAAAGAGTGAACAAGAGACAATATGTTCAGAACAGAAACATGAGAAAAACTCACAAAGTTTGGACATTCCTCGACCAAAGCAAGGTCCTTATTATATCACAAGTCGGGTTGGGTTATTTGGACCGGGTATGGATTATAATTTAGGATGGATTAAATTATTCACATATAAAATAAATTTAAAAGGGTCAACCAATACGCTGTTGATACAAGTCCCGTCGTTAATGACAAAGGTATATTTGTATCTTTTCATTAACTACAAGGGTATATTTGTACCCAAAGTATGATGGAGGGTATATTTCTATCATTTATTAAAGTTTGAGGGTATATTTGTATCTTTTCATTAATGGCAAGGGTATATTTATATCGAAATTATGAAGAAGGGTATATTTATATCATTTATTAAAGTTTGGGGGAGGTATATTTATACATTTTCTGTTAAATACTTTTTCTATAGCTCTGTAAGTCAACTGAGTTTGTACTTCATTTTACTTTTCATTTTTATTAGTGTTTTAATTGCATGGCTGTAAATAGATAAGAAATGGCATGGAGAGAAACAAGTCAAAACACTTATTTGAGTGAAAGTAATGTCAATCGAGTCGTATTCTAGATTGTAAATATGGAGAGAATATTTAGTAAAATGTCCACTTTGAAAACCTAATTTAAAGAATACCTACCTAATATCTTTTTCATTTATTTTTAGGGTTAGAGTTTGGAAAAAGCAAAAAGTGGTGTAAGGTTGTGGAGTCATGAGCCTCTTTAATATTTTTAAAAATTGGGGATAAAATAAACTTTGTAAAAAATACACTATGGTCCCTTTTTATATTTATTAAATTTTCAAACCTTTTTTAAATTCATTTAATAAATTCAACTTCTTTTCTCTCTCCTCAAATCTTCTTCTTCTTCTTCTTCTTCTTCTTCTTCTTCTTCATAGTTGTAGAGAAAAAAAATGTTTTTCTCAATTCTTGCTCCCCAAGTCAAAAATTTTTATCTTCTCTTGCTCATGTAAGTTTAATCTTCTTTCCCGATCAGTTTTTTATCCATTTTACTATATTTTTTTTAATTTCATTTTGTGTTGTGGTTTTTCAATTTTAATGAAAATTGCACTATTCTTCATTGAATTAGCTAAAATCTTAGTGTTTTTGGTTAATATTGTCAATTTTGCATGTTTAATCATGTTTTGCTTTGGATAATAACTAGAAAATTTTTGAATTTCTGTATTTATATTGTGTATTGATTTTGAAATTTTTTACTGAATTAGACCCATTTTAATGATGTTCTTATTGTTGGAAATTGCACGACCAATACCTGGAGAAGTTGAAACTTGATTTGCATGTTTGATATGAGGTGTTTTTCAATTTTTCTTAATAGACCAGTGGTCGATAGATCGACCACTACAGATTTGTTTTTCCTGCATTTTCCCATTTATTTTAATAGACCAGTGGTCGATAAATCGACCACTACAGATTCATTTTTTGTTGTAGATCATAAATGGTGAAAGTTCATAGAGTAGTTAAAAGGCTTGCTTCCACTGCTTCTAGCAGTAGGAAGCGAAAAGTTGAAGAATTTTCCAAGATATCGAATAGGAAAAAATTTGTAATCGATGAATTTGAGTCGGAAAATGAATCAAAAATCATTTTCAAGATTGATGAATTTGACAAAAGTAGTCCACATGAGAGTGAAGATGTTGAGGATATTAAAATAAAAAGCGAAGAACAAAGTGAAAGTGATAACGGTGATGATGAGGACATGAGAGATAGTTGAGACGAGGAGAAGGATGATCCCCTATCCTTGGAAATTTGTGCAAGATACATCTCCGTTGAGCTGTATAACCTAACAACTTCGATGGATGATTTAGGTTCTTTTCCAGCAAAGATTTCCTTAAGAGCAAGAATGACTGTTTATCGAGAGCTTAGAAGGATTCTAGTTGAACAAAAGTTGTATGCTGATTTTAAGAAGACTTGTTTTGAACACTTGAGACATGCCAGAACATTTTAAGTTTAATGGACAAATGGTTCATTATGTTCTGCTGCAACGTATCAAAAATAATAAAAACTGCATGAAATTTGATATTGTGTGAACGATAAGCCAAAATTTTTTGGCTTAAGGGAATTTGCTCTAATTATAGGGATGAATTGTTCAGCAAATCCCTATGAATTAAAAATGAACAAGGTCCTCCAAAATGGTGAAAGTTTTCATTTTAAGGTGATGAAGAACAAGAGCGTTACTATTGCAAGGATGATTAATCTTATCAAAGGTAATAGGTTGAGTAATCAACAAAACTAGAAGTGTTCTTTGATTTTGTTTGTGCCCTCGATGAACCTATGCACAAACTTGGTATCCGAGCCTAAGGTTCATTAGAGTCCTAGAAAGTATAAAAGTTGTATCTAGTAGAGTCTTGTGCATGGGTGTATAATGCGCCAAGTTATAGACTCATTCTAATCCTTTTATTACTTATGTTTATAGAACATGCTTCCCAAAAAGAACAACGGAAGGAGAACAGGAAATCAGCCAGCGCCTCACCCGTCCAGCCAAATCCCCTAGATAAACATGTTTCCTAGACATAATTCAGATCCACTTTCACCACTCTAGATCATTCTGTGGCATCCTAGAATGAATGCCCAACTGTAGTTCTATCCAATCGAGTGGACTATACTACTGCAGCTAATATTTAGGACTTTACCCGAATAAACCCTCCAGCCTTTACCGGGTTTAAGTTAGAGGAGGACCTAAATAAATTCCTTGATCAGGTGCAGAAAGTCACAAATATTACGGGGGTGAAAGCTAGTGAGAGTGCTGAGTTAGGAGAATATCAATTGTAGGGTGTGGCTCATTCACGGTTCAAGCAGTGGGAGGTAGAGAGGGCTGTAAAAACAGGGCCCATAGAATAGGAGGAGCTTTCCATTTCTTTTATGGATATGTTCTTCCTACTAGAGTTGAGGAAAGATAAGGTTTTGAAATTTATAAATCTGAAGAAGGGAAACATAGAAGTGAAAGAGTATTCTCTGAAGTTTACTCAGTTATCTAGACACGCTCCTCATGTGGTAGCAGATAGCAGATCTAAGATGAGTAAGTTTATGTCTGGTGTGTCTAACAGTGTGGTCAAGGAGTACATGACCAGAATGCTGATAAAGGAGATAGACATATCTAGGCTTATGGTCCATGCTTAGAAGATAGAGGAGGCTAAGAATAAGGAGATAAAAAGGGACAATAAGAGAGATTGAATAGGTAGATTCAACTTCACTCAGCCTAAGTCAAAAGATGGAAATCGTTCTCAGTTTTGCTTAAAATCTTCCATTGCAACTCCATACTCAGCCAGTGATCCAGTTCTAATATTTAGAGATGGTAATAAATATAGGGCACCAGGCCCTAAACCCCATGGTAGAGTTAACACTGCCCGAACAAATCCCCTTTGCTAGAAGTGTGGTAAAAACCACCAGGGTATCTACAGGGATGGAAGTGATGTATATTTTGGATGTTGCAAGTATGTCCATAGGGTCAGAGAGTATCCTTAAGTGGGTTCACAGAGTCAGCATAATCGCCCTTCAGCTCATTTCGATCGCCCGAATCAGCAGGGTGCCACTTCAGTGCTACCAGTGGGTAACGTCTAAATAGAGTTTGTCATTTACATATTTATGCTTTGCTAGATCCACGAGCTTCTTTGTCCTTTGTAACACCTTATATAGATGTTGATTTTGGAGTCAGTCCAAAAATCCTAGTAGATCCCTACCCAGTCTCTACCTCAGTGGATAAATCTATCATAGCCCGACAGGTATATAGGAATTGTTATATTATGGTATCTCAGAAATCCACTTCAGAAGACCTATTAGAATTAGATATGACAAATTTTTATGTCATTCTTAGCATGGATTGACTTCAGTCATGCTATGTTTCAGTTGACCGCTGAAATAGAATTGTCTATTTTCAGTTTCCAGATAAACCTATCCTTGAATGGAGGGGTAGTACTTCAGCACTTAGGGATCAACTTTTTTCTTACCTTACGGCGAGAAAAATGATATCTAAGGGATGTTTCTATCATCTCATTTGAATTCAAGACTCTAGTTCATAAGACCCTAATCTTGAGTCAATATCAGTAGCATGTGAATTCCTAGATGTGTTTCCCGAAGATCTTCTTGGAGTCCCTCCCGATTGGGAAATTAACTTTGGAATAGAACTTCTTCCAAATACTCAGCCTATCTCTATTCTACCATATAGAATGGATCCAACTAAACTCAAAGATTTAAAAGAACAATTGAAAGATCTCCTAAATAAGGGATTCATCAGACCTAGCATATCCCCTTGGGGTACATGAGTTCTATTCGTGCGTAAGAAAGATGGTTCTCTTAGTATGTCTATTGACACCATCAGTTAAATAGATTCATGCTCAAGAATAAGTATCCAATTCCCATAATCTATGACTTATTTGACCAACTTCAGAGTGCCAGCTACTTTTCTAAGATAGACCTCATATCAGGCTATCATCAGCTAAGAGCCAGAGAATGTGACATTCTGAAAACAACTTTCAGAACTTGGTATGGTCACTTTAAGTTATGTCATTTCATCTTACCAATGCTCCAACAACCTTCTTGAACTTGATGAATCGCATGTTCAAACAGTACTTGGGCATGTTCATCATAATTTTTATTAATGACATTCTTGTCCTCTCCCACAGTGAACATGATCATTCAGAGCATCTCAGAATAGTGTTACAAACTCTCAAAACCCATTAGTTATTCACCAAATTAAGTAAGTGTGAATTTTGACTAAGGTCAGTAGCTTTTCTTGGCCATATAGTTTTTGGTGATGGCGTTAGAGTGGATCCTTAAAAGACCGAAGTAGTGAGAAACTGGTCTAGACCTATCCCTCCGTCAGATATCAGGAGTTTATTGGTTTTGGTTGGCTATTACCAATAATTTTTGAGGGATTCTCATCAATTGCATCCCTCATATCCAGATTGACTCAAAAGAAAGTCAAGTTTTAGTGGTCAAATTTTTGTGAGAAGAGTTTTCAAGAGTTAAAGCCTCTACTCACTATAGCCCCAGTTTTGACTCTACCAGATAGTTCAGGCGGGTTTTTAGTATATTATGACACTTCTAGAGTTGGTTTGGGGTGTATTTTAATACAAAGAGGTAAGGTCATAGCCTATGCCTGTAGACAGCTTAAGCCCTATGAAAAGAATTATCCAACTCATGATCTTGAATTAGCAGTTGTTGTATTTGCCTTATAGATTTGGAGACATTATTTGTATGGGGTATATATATATGTGTTCACAGACCATAAGAGCCTACAATATGTATTTTCTCAAAAAGATTTGAACCTATGCTAGAGAAGATGGTTAGAGTTGTTGAAAGTCTATGATATGAGTGTTCTGTATCATTTTGGCAAGGCCAATGTAGTGGCCGATGATCTTAGTAGGATATCTATGAGTAGTATTGCTCATATGAAGGATGGCAAGAAGACGTTAGTTCAGGAAGTTCATTGGCTTGCCCGACAAGGTGTCCGCTTAGTCGATTCAGCAGAGGGTAGTATGTGGGTATAGAATAGTTCAAAATTATCTCTGGTTTCCAAAGTAAAGGAAAAGAAAGAAAGAGATCCAAGTACAGTTAAGTTGAAAGAGTTAGTCAGAGATTAGAAAACAGAGGTTTCCTCCCAAGGGGAAGATGGTGTGTTGCATTGCCAGGGTCGGCTATGTGTGCCTGGTATAGATGACTTGAGGAAACGAATTCTTACAGAAGTGCATGGTGCATGTTACTCTATTCATCTAGGAGATACTATGATGTACTGTGATTTACGAGATATCTATTGGTGGAGTGGGATAAAGAGGGACATTGCAAAGTTTGTAGCTAAGTACTCTATGTGTCAGCAGGTCAAGATTAAGCACCAAAAACCTAGTGGTTCCATACAGGAGTTCAGTATTCCCTATGTGGAAGAGGGAGAAAGTGAACATGGACTTTGTGATGGGTTTGCCTCATACTCGTCGTCAGCATGATTATATTTGGGTTATTATAGATAGGATGAGCAAATCAGCTCACTTCTTACCAGTTCATACCTCTTATTCAGTTTAGGATTATGCCAAACTCTATGTCAAAGAGTTGGTCAGACTGCATAGATTCGTGTTGTCCATTATCTCAGATAGAGGTACCGAGTTCACCTCTCATTTTTGGAAAGCCTTCTAAAAGGGTCTTGGTACCCAAGTTCACCTCAGTACAGCCTTTTACCCTTAGATAGATGGTCAAACAAAAAAGACCATCCAGTCTTTAGAAAAATATGTTAAAAGTGTATACCATTGACTTTAATGGTAGCTGGGATGACAACTTACCTTTGATTGAGTTTTCATACAATAACATTCATCATTTCAGCATTCAGATGGCTCAGTTTGAGGCACTCTATGGAAGGAGACATAGATCTCCCATTGGTTGGTTCAAAGTGGGTGAGGCTACTATGGTAGGGCCAGACTTGGTATTTGATACCTTAGAAAAGTTCATTTGATCATGGAAAGACTTTAGATAACTCAGAGCTGACAGAAATTATATACAGATGTGTAAGGAAAGGATCTCGAATTTGAGATAGAGGATTATGCGTATTTGAAAATCTATATATTGAAAGGATTGAAGAGGTTTATCAAGAAAGGGAAGCTCAGTCCCCAATATGTCGGTCCTTACTAAATTCTCAGCTATTTTGGTAAGGTAGATTACACGCTTGAGTTGCCTTCAGACTTAGCTTTGGTGCACCCAGTGTTTCATGTCTCCTTGATCAAGAAGTGCATAGGTGACCCAACAGTGTTAGTCCCGATAGAGAGAATTGATGTCCAGAACAACCTCTCTTATAAAGAGATCCCAGTCAAAATTCTCAATCATTAGGTTCATAGACTAAGGAATAAGTAAGTTCCTTTAGTCAAAGTTCTTTGGCAGAATTAGTCTATTGAGGGAGCTATTGGTAAGCTAAAGAAGATATACGTACCAAGTACCCTCACCTATTCTCCGCAAACTTAGAATCAACACAAGGTAATAGTTTTATTTAAATTCATTCAGTTCCATGCTCGGATTACCTTTACAAATCTTTATCGATTCAGTTGCATAGCATTCTCATATCATGTATACCTTCATAAAACAGCTCAGTCATGTGTCATGTTTTTAGAACTCAATCATGCTATAGTTATGAATGTCAGTATGATAACTCAGTATATTAGTACTTGCAGTCATGTAATCCTGATTCAGTTGTGCATGTTCAGTACATATATATAAATTCAGTCTATTAGTATTCTTAGTTTAGTCAGTCTAATTATGGGACAATTGTTCCCAAGGGGAGATATTATGACCCCAAAAAATTCTAATCTTAATTCAATCCATTCAAGCTTGAAAAAAGGTTCCAAACTTAGAAATTTCAGCTAAGTGTTTATACTTAGAATTATTTTAGCCTTCATAAGCTGGTGATTCTATTCTACGACCCTTATGATCTTAAAATATTGATTTTTAGGTTGATTCATGATTAGGAATGTTAGTAGGTCACTTTGGGTGAGTTTTGGATTTTTTGGACCTCGTTTGAACTATGTTTGGGTGACCAAAATAGTGGGTCGACATGATCTCGATACATCGCATCGTCCATCGCGTTGACAGATAATTTTTTTCCAAATTTTAGTCCAATTCGAGTGAACCAATTTAAAATCAATGCGGTGCATTGGTCATCGCATTGATGCCATTAACGCAATGCGTCGGTCTGTGCATTACTGGACATATTTTCAGTCATTAAAAGCCCGCGTCCAGAGGGGTAATTAAGTTTTTTTCGGCCTTATTTCATCCCCAAAACATGAGATTAAGCCACTTTAGAGGCAAAAATTCATTCTCTATTCTCAAAATTACTCAAGTACAAAACCCTAGGGCTTTCAATTCAAGATTCAAGCTTTAATAAATTCTCCACAACTTTCAGAGAATTAACAATCACGTATGTTAGGTGTTCATCCAAGGGTTTCATTCCACCCTTGGAGTTCAAGAATATTATTTAAATTACAAGTTGATTTGTTCCATGAGTTTCATGTTAAATTGACCGTATTCATGATTATAATGTTCTTTGGGGTTTCTAATCCATGATTAAACTCAAGTTTCATGTAAATTAATTTACGCATGTAATGGTATGTGGATTTATGTTAAAAACCTCATGAATTTGTAAGTTTAGACTGTAATCATGATGCCTATATGTTGTTCATTATTATGTGCATAGATTGTGCTCCACAAGTGTTTGGTAAATTGTTCATATGAGATGAGTAATGAAATCATATCATGTTCGCATGTATACAAGTTCATGTCATGCCAGTGTTTGTTAAAATGCCTCATTGAATGAATGAATGCAAAATAACTAGTTATCATGTTTTCAAGATTGTTCTATGTTTTACAATTTTTGCTATCGAGTCTTGGGGGTATTTAATACCCGACAATCTAGCTCTTTACCTAGATTTTCAGTAGTTTCAGAATAGCCTTAGTAATGTCATGTCCAGTAGAACATAGACAGTTAGAGAACTCAGCGTATTCAATCAGTTAATGAAATTCAGCGAACTCAATCAGTCAATAGAACTTAGTGAACTTAGTTCAGTTCAGTTAGGCAGTACGATTAGTAACATTTCAGTCAAGCCTAGTATAGTCTAGAAATTAGTTTATTGTCTAATCAGTTGGGATTAGGAATCAACACCGAGCGAACCTAGGGATGGGGATATTTGGATAGCTAGCATTGTGTTTTCATTCTCTTGGAACACTTGGTTTGACTTTTTCTGCTGTGGGAGTTGACTCCTAAGTAGGTATAGTCGACTTGTCTAGTGATGGCACAGAGGTTGTGCTAGCATTAACTCCACATTGCAGATCACTCACCTATTCTTCATCAAAACTTAAGCTCATAGGAGGGTGATTAGATTCATCAAATACAATATGCATAGGTTATTCAACACATAATGTTCCTTTATTGTAATCCCAGTAAGCACGACTTGTTGGAGAATACCCAAGGAAAATACCTCCATCCCTTGTTGTGGATAAAGCATTTGCATCGAAAAGGTTGGAAGTAGATAATGTTGGTCTTCCTTACTCTCCAAAGTTCATAAGGTATCTTCTTTAGAATAGGTCTGATTAGGCATCTATTGATGATGCGACATGTTGTGTTTACTGCTTCTGCTCAAAATTGATTTGGGAGATTATGTTCTAACAACATGGTCCTGGCAGTCTCCTGGAGAGACCAATTTTTTTTCTCCACTATACCATTTTGCTTAGGAGATCGAGGTGATGAGAAGTTTTGAGAGTATCCATTCTGAGTACAGTATTCCTCAAGTGCCTTATTTTCAAACTCTCCTCCGTGATCACCGTGAACATAGGTGATGAAGTGTCCAATTCTGTTTGTACTTTTCTACAAAATATCTCATAGTTTGTAAAGGCCTCGTGTTTATAATCAAGAAACATGACCCAAGTGAAACGTGAGTAATCATCAACTATAACAAAAACATATCTTTTTTCACCAATACTTCCGGTCTTGGTGCTGCTAAATAGATCCATGTAGATTGTTTGAAGAGGTTTGGTAGTAGATACAATGTCTTTGATCTTGAATGATGCCCGAGTCTATTTACCCAATTGGCTGGCATCATAGATGTGATCCTTTTCAAACTTGAGTTTTGGTAGACCTTTCATCAATTCCAGTCTGCACAATTTCTCAATGATAAGTATACTAGCATGCCCAATCTTTCTATGCCACAATCAAATATCATTGTTTTTCACAGTGAGGCAGGTTAAACTAGCAAAATCAGGACTATTTAAAACATAAATATTATAAATGTGTTCATCGATGAGAGAGATATCTCTTTTTTCATGTTTGATTGAGCAGTTTCCAACTTTGAAGGAGATTACAAATTTGATGTCACATAACTGACTGATGTTGAGCAGATTATGTTTGAGTTCTTCTACTATATATACTTTAATAAATTCACATGAGGAGCTGAGTTTTACTAAGTAAAATTTGATGAATTTTCCTCTAGCATTGTCACCGAAATTGACTGAACCCCCATGTATTTTCTTTAGAGTAGAAAAATTTTCTTTATTTTTGGTCAGTTGTCTGGAGCATCTACTATCAATGACCCACATTTTGTTTTTATTGCTCTTGCAAGTATGTTTCGACAAAATAAGAAAATTAATTTTGTTTAGGTACCCAAGTGGTCTTGGGTCCTTGCGGGCTAGAGGTGCTTCCTTTAGGCTTCCAAACCCATACACTTTTAGGGTTAGACCTGCAACCATAGGATTTGTGCCTTTTCTGCCCATAGATAAAACAGAAAGGTCCTCAAGAGAAGTAAAAGGTCTTATCTGATTTAAATAATTCTGATGAGGAGCTTGAGTTTTTTTTAAAAGAGTTTGATCTCACGAAAATGTGACTTGATGATTTCTTAATGCTATACAACAGTATTCTTACATCATCGAGCTCCTCATGAAGAAACTCAATTTCAACTTTGCATGCTTAAACTTTTATTTGACAATTTCTTCATTCCTCTTCAAGTTTTTGTATAAATTATGCTTCACAACTTTTATTCTCTTAAGTAAGTTTATTTTATCCGTCTATAACTTTTTGAAACTCATCATCTATCATATCTAAATTAGATTCAAGAATATTCCAATTATGACAATCGTGTGGTTTACCTCGCTAGATTCACCCATTGATATGAAGCACATGTTGGCGGCTTCTATTTATTATTTTGTTTCATCTTCATTACTCTAAACCCCAAAATTTTGATTCTTTCTGGACGATCTTCTTCTTAGTTCTTGATAGTTTTTTTTTTAAAAAATGGTTCGGTCATCCACCGTGGTAACAACGATCATTGTTTCTAGTTGAATCATTTTTGGATTCTTGGGATCTTTGTTGTCTCTGTCTCATGATTTGCCTTACGCCACAACTTGTGAGAGCCATTCTTTTATTATTGGATCATATATCATGTTCTGAAGATATCTATCTTCCAGGATAGCAGCCTTGGTTTCTGATAATGCTTAACTCACTCCTATGTTTGAAGGGTGAGGTGTTCATTGTCAATAACCCAACTCATGTTGAGGTTGAATCCACAAGGAGGAAATTACAAATTTTAAATCCGATGGGTATACTAATTACTAAATGGTTACCCAGAATGCTAACAAACACGACATGTATAATAAAGTTGGAGGAATTGGTTTGAACTTTGTTTGAAACAATCTTTGGATACCAACACATTAATTTAGAACTTTTGATTTAAAGTTAAGATTTGAGAATAGGATTATGTATACCTAAAGGTAAGGAGTGCATGGGTTGTTGAGATTCTAACATGAAACTTAGTGATTGATTAAAGCATATGCTAAGTCAAAGGTCTTTGTGGTTAGTCTTTCAACAAAACCACAAGGATTTCACCCGTTGGTTCTTTCGAGCACCTAATAAGTGTGCAACTCCTAATCATCCAAAACCTCAATCAAGCATTCCTATTTCTAGGATGATTCTTTTGATGTGATTTACCCTCCAATTACACTTATTTCTAAGATTACAAACGGTAGTAAACCATAGGCTCAATTATCCACCATTACCTTATCCCTCTCTAACCATCGTTCAAGGATGTTATGGGTTACCATAAGTTCACTTTCATCCCTCTTTCAAGGATGATGAGGGTTTCTAGAGTTTGGTGTTTTAACCCATCAAACCCATTTGGAGATTTGGGGTTTTCACCCACAAGTTCCAACTAATAAACCCAAACAATGGTGGAATCCATACTCAACAACTAAACATCATGCAAATACCACAACACCCACAAAATATTATACTTTAGTTCAACATAATCCCAAGATTAAATTACTTAGCTACTCATGAAGAAATTAAATAGAGATATACCATGAAGATTATCCAAAGAATTCATTCTTCACAAAAAACTAGGAATTAAGCTTTTCAAAATTAGTTACAACCTTGCCCAATTAGGGTTCTCGTTTAAAATTCAAAAAATATCTATGAGGTAAGCAATCTGCAAAGAAAGGGGTTTTCCTATATGAAGTTTGGGATTCATCAAAGAGAAATTAAAAAAATGCCCGCTTAGCCACGATAACGGCAAACACAACCTCAGTTGTATTCTGCGATCGGACTATCCTAACTATCTTTGACTGACCCGACCGCGACTTGAGGACCGGAATTGCAGTAACTGAGACTGAACTATTCTAGGTTTTCAATTGCACTTCTTTTGCTTCCATTTGATCTCTTTTATCTCCAATCTACAACCTTTCATCTTATCAACTATATACCTGCAAAATATAGATATTAGTGCATTTAAATCATGACGATGCCTCATTTTCTTATATAAAATATAGTAGTGTGAACAAATATTTGGTGTAAATGAGTGGTAAAATTCTCACTTATCAACACCCCCAACTTAAAACCATTCTTTTCCTCAAGCAACACCATCATTTTCTCTAATACAACTTCATATATGATGACTCCAACTTGATTATTACCATAAAAAGTTCTTCACACATGAGTGAAATAATTTTTAACGACGCCCCTCAATATGAAATGGGATAATGGAGGACGCAGTAGAATTTGAGGAGAAACCATGTGAGAATTACTACTCACTCTAGAAATTACTCACTTGTTGAACTCAACCATAATATTCTTCTTTTTTTTTCATTGTGCGGAAGATGATAAAATCACTCGCCTCAACTTGTTCACATACCTCCTGACAAGAAAGAAAATTTCACACTCCTAGTTACCAACACTACAATAAGGATTTTAAGTGCAAACACACTCTCTCTCAAGAAATTCTCAATGTTAACAAGCACCATGACCTAGGTTTGCCCCTATTTTCAATTGCCACTACAATGAACACACTTGGTTAGGAATCACAAAGGACTTTTTGAGCTTTTAATGTAGGTTTATGGTAAGGTAGGATATCAACTTAGGACACTAAGGCTAAACCCTTCTTGAACTTCTATATCACACTCTTTTCACTTTTTGCTATTGGCCCATTTCTTTTCCTTTACTATTGTGCCTACTTTGCCTTTTCTTGGTTTTCTCACTTTCCTCTTTCTTATTTTTATTTGCATAAATCATGCCTTTCTTTCCTTGTTGGATATTTTATTTCTTCTAATCTTTTTACTTTATTAGCTTAAGTTTGTAGGAACTTTCTTATGATTTTATAGACCAATTCTATCCTTTTCAATTTTCACCACCCACAACTTAGGCTTTTAGCCTTAAATTGTATTCTTAAGTTCAAGAAGGGTAGGATTCAAAATACAAAAAATAGAAGGGTCAAGGCTTGTAATGTGTCTGCCAAAGAAAAGTCCAAAGGATCAAAGAGCGTTAATAGGGGTAACTCCTATGTATTGGTAGGCTTTTTAGGCTAAAGTGGGTTTCTAATGTCACCAGATGGCCTGTGATCATTTTACCAACCAAGCACAATAAAAATTTAGCCTTAAGAGACTAATGGGGCAAGTTCTAGATGGTAAAAGTACAAATGAAATGTAGACAAGTATGCTCACACACATGGAATGCGAAGCTTGTCAAACGGGTTCAATTGTTCCACCTGCTCAATAAAAAATAGAGTATCAACTATTTTTTGAAGTGACTTTTCAGAGTAATAAAAAGAGGTAAAGTTATGATACAAAGTTTCTCACGCTCATTCCTTCGAATTTTGCAAAAGTTTTTAGATGGAAGGGGGTGTTTTATTTGCATCCACACTATGCAGAATTTACTAATCATGGCAATCACCCAAGCTATTGTCTCACATTGTGGCTCTAAAATGGGAAAAACACCCATATGGCTACTCAGACTTCTCCAATGGGTATGAATGTGATCCAAAATCAACAATGCCATAGGTACTCAGAATTTTCTTGCATTGACCATGATGCCACAGGTACTCAGACTTTTCTTGCATTGACCATGATGCCACAGTTACTCAGACTTCCCTGCATCCATGGTCAAAACCCAATTACGATGCTTTCCCCTTAAAAATTTCATTACTCAGTATATCATAGGGAAAAACTCATCTAATAGAAGTAAAATATAGCAAAAATCTAATAACAAAGAAACTAATCCATGCATGTGTGGGCACTATCATAGTGCCTAAATATTACAACCCAATTAAAAACACCAACTAAAAGAGCGAGGAAACTATGCAAAAATAACAATAATACAGGCCCAAATCAAATGAATCAGAATAGGGAGACACCCCCAACTAAAAAGGTAGCAGTGTTCCCACTGCCAAAATAATTAAGGATAAAAGAGATAAGAGTTCTCCCTGAAACCTTAGTAAGTGCTGCTATCACTTTCGGACTCTGCATCATCATTATTATCTTTTATAATACCACTCTGTTGGGGCCTCATCATCACTCTCTACTTAATTGGAAAGGAGTCTATATTGGGGTTTTAGGACCTTCCATAGGACCTTTACCCCCTTTCACATCTTGATAAAAAACTTATCCCTGTTTTTCTCTCTTGTGACCATCTTTTCATGTGCACTCCGGAGGTCTTGATGCGACTTCGCCAAAGAGGTGTAGGATTTATTAAGCCTAGAAATGGTATCTTCTTGCTTATTTTGATCCTCCTTGTACTTCTCATAATCGACACAGGACACATATAAATGATGGGTGGTGAAAGGCTCTCCTGGTATTTGGGGCAAACTAGACACAAGATCCCTGATGTCTACAATATCAACACCAATTTCCTCAAGAGGTATCGTGGTGGTTGGTCTATGAGACTCACGCTCAATACATGTCGACTTTTCCAAGTTGATTTTTATTTTCTTACCTTTGCTAGGTGCACCCTCTCTTCAAATCCTCAAGAGGTAAATGAGGGAACCAAGGCTCACCCCTGAATCACTATCATACCCCTCAAACCTCGCTCACCTAAACAACTCAATAATAAAAAAGGGGAAGATGAGATGCGTACCACCTTGGATCTTGAATAAATCCATTTCATTGACCATGGGCTGTCCAAGATCCAAAGGGATGCCATCTAGAATACAAAAAACCATCCGAGAATGAAGCTTTGAGACTGTTGTTATGTGGGTGAAAGAATAGACTTGGCTACAACTAATATGCAACCATATTTGAGCCTCGGATGTTAAGTCATGCACAGAGATGTTGTTTTTAATCTTTGCCCAAGAGACTTATTTTCTAGGGCATAGCTGTTGCACCGACCAACTCCCTAATTTATAGCTTTTTGCTTTGAATTCACCCATGTCTGCCTATTGGATATCATAAACGTCATTGATTTACTCAGTCCCAACTCTCACAAACTTGCTCCAAATATTAATAGTCATATTGAATGGGTTTGAGAAAGACACTACACTGATCTTGGCATAAAATTCATAGACCTGTTGTTCATTTGTAATGCGTAGATCCGTTCAAATTACCTCCACCCCATGGCTTTATGTTTTTCATGAAATAACAGTATCTTATCCAACATATTCTCCATGAAAATTCCTCTTTCTGACAGTAGCTTTGTCCTACGAAGATCACTGTAGTAGAGCGAGTGGCACTTGAATGCCATGAATCTATTATGATCAGACTTCTCCATGAAGTTACCCTAAAAGCACTAGGTACACATGATATAAATCAAAGATAGTTGAACATGAACACTATTCCCATTGATCACTAAGGCTTATATTAATGGGTGTTTGGTGGTTCTTGGCTAAAAATCGAAAGTGCAGAAATTTTAGCATGGTAGGAACTGGCCTCGATTGCCATGATCATGGGCAATAAATATGTTTGTGGTGCCACAATCACGGGCGCGATACCTGAGGCTGGTTTCATACTAGATTCTCATGTTCAAAACCCTCTAAAAAGGTTTACGTCACTAGCATGATCTACTATATAGATTTACATGAATACCAATTGAACGATGCTAACAAGTGTTTGAATTCCATTTCAATCATCAAGAATTATTATTGAAAGTTCATTTGGACAATGTATCAGACACTTGGTGTGCACACTACATTATTCTGCATTTTTTAAATATTTTTTAGTACTCAAGACATCCCCACTTGTGTGAACACCTTACTCCAACACCCTAAACAGCACAAATATAAATTATGACAACATGGAGGCATAACAATGAACACTTTAGGCCCTCTTTAAATAATGCATTCTAAGTCCTATTTTAAAAGAGTTTAAGCATGGATTCATGACACCTACCAAAAATTACGATGCAACGAGGATGTTAGGATATCATTGGAGAGCTTACAAGCTTGGTCAGAATTTGGTCCAATTAGAGAATAAACTTAAAAGGAAGTATGTGGGGAAATTAGGGGATTAGGGATTAAGTGGTTGAAGTGACCGCGACCTCAGTAAAGTGGCCGTGATCGCAGACATACGGGTGACCGTGATTACACCTAGGGACCACGATCACTGTAACTGATATATTTTTTCTCCCCTATTTTTCCCTGTTCAGCTTTTTGCTCAATTTTTGATAGATTTTTCCTTGTACAGTTTTCAATGCAAATTTGCTGACTTTCCCATTTCCAAGATCATCCAAAGCACTACATAGTGCAACAAATGCATGAGTTATTGTGCAAGGAATGGTGAACACTTTGGGGTCATCTTTCTTTTTTGCAACATTACTATCCATGATAGCACTACACCCATGAGTGACCTCAATGGTGTAACCTTTGACAAAGATTCTTTTTGGACATTAACTTCTTTATTAACTTAGCTATAACGCTTTAAATCTTGAAGCCGGAATTCTATATGGTGCTCATGACCCTGAAGGACCACAGGCTGACCCATGACTGATTCTGTACCTAAACACTGCATAATATACTATATAAATGCAGACATAAAGGCTGTAAGGCCGTAAAGTTCAAAACTGAGACATAATATCTGTTAAAGTATAATATCTGGGTGGGGTATGATATATCCAAAATAATTGAAATAACTATCTGAACATTTTAGTCTAAAAAGCCTCTAACTGTCCAAATAAGGATTTGATGGGACATGACACCCAATTGATTCCATCTACTAAAAGCTAAAACTGAATTAATGAAATAACTCATAATATCATCCTCAAATGATGCAGACTCACTGCTAAACCTGGCTGCTACTGATGCTCTGGAGCTTGTGCTTCTGAACCTATGGTATAAAAATACCATAGCACAAATGTGTAGTATGATTGAATGTACTGGTATGCATGTAAGGGTTCACATGCATGAACTATACTAACTGGCTGATAACATGAACGTGAGAATGCATGCATGAATACATAATAACTGTAACTGAGATTGTGACAACAAGATTACTGAACCTGAGTGCTAATAACATGAGGTACTGATAGCTGTATAACTGGAATAATTAATACTAGCGACTGTATCTAATAGTCTAGTTTTTGATGGAAATAGCTAAGTTCTATACTGTTTTGAGTTGACTGTATTTGACAATCCAGAATTCTGAAGAATTATCTAAGTTCTTTTACTGAAATTGTATGATTGTATCTGACAGTCCTGATCGTGTAAGTGAAATTGTGGGAAGTAGTTATCTAACCAATATGCCCCAAATAATCATAATATAGTTGAGTTGGGGTCTAATCTGTAACCCCAATTGGAAGGATGTCAATACCGCACCACTTGTAAGGGCAATCTATAAGTAACCCTCATATCACAGGTAAGTCTAGTGAGAATGGTGGGAACCCTCATATAACAGGTTAATCCACCTCATCTACCCTCATATAACACGCTATGATGTCTCAACCTATGCTGTCTAAGTAGTCTAGGACACAAGGATTGCTTCTAAGAACTACACCCTTATATAATAGGTGAGTTCCCATTCATGGGTTCGCTCAGTGCTAATTCCTACTCCTATCTAGATAGACATTGAACATAATTAACTAAACTGGAGTAGACTGATTTCATGGAGTTTCGTTCACTGACAAAATACTACTGAGATTTCCTGAGTCAAATGACTGACTGAGTTCTATAGATCATGGCTTGACTGAAGATATCGTGAAACATGACACTAGCTCTAGGTACACTACTATATTTTTTAGTACAAGTACCCCTAGGACTCGATAGAAGGAAACTGACAAAGCATGACTTTCTTGAATACATGGCCAACATCAACAATTCATACAAGGATAGTAGGGGATATTTCATGAAGCACGTGGTTATCATAATATTGTATATTGCTTAGAATGCACATGATCATGTCTTAACTTCATCATTTTCATATCATAATTATATCATCACGCAATTGTATTACATAACAATCCTCATAAAAATCACTTTAAATATAGAGGAACACGCACATTCATAACTTGGGTCACAATTTAACTATTAAGCAGAATTTCTCATCTCCTAGGCATTTTATCAAATACTTAGATTACATGATTTAAGGATTAGGCATGATCATGGATTTAATACAACCTTACTTCACAATCCACCCAATTTCATGATTTCAGTCCATATATTAGCATAATTTCACAAAGACATAATAAAGGTTCCATCTTGGAATTCATACAACAATAACACATGAACATAATTTAGTTCATAGAATGAATATCACAATTCGTAATTTAAAACTTGATTCTTGAGTCCATGAATGAACACTATGCAAACCTTAGATGGAAGATTCTTGATGATTCACGGAGAAATTTGCTTGGACTTGGATCCCCAATTGAAAACCATTATGTGTTCTTGAGAGGATCTTGAGGGAAGTAGCTATATTTTGGTGTAGATGGGGCTTAATACCGTGTTTTTGGCTTATATAAGGGTGGGATAATTACCCCTTTGCCCTTAAAAATTCTGAGATTTAATGAATAAATAACTGGGCACCAAAGCTGTGGGCGATGTAGAGCGTCAAGGGTTTTGATGCTATACCTGATGCGGTGCGCCGTAAACACATCCGGCCTCAGTTTTTTTGGCTCTGGCAATCTGCACAACTGGTAACCAAGGCGATTGGCGATGCGGGGCACCAAGATCATGTTGGTCCACTATTTTGGACTTCCAAACTTTCTGGAAATGAGTTTTGAAAAATCCAAAACTTATTCAGGAACATCTATTGACCTTCCTGAACATGAATAAACAATAATATAGACCATTAAAGGACATTAATGTGGCAAAATGAATTTTCCAACTTTTGAAGGCCAAAATTAAGCTAAGTCTGGGCACCTATCTAGAACTTTCTAACTCTGTGACCCCCTTGAACAACTTAAAGGACTAAATTAAGCATAAGTATTTTAAGGGGTCTTACAATATATCCCCCTGAAGAACATTCATCCTCTAATGAGACCGACTAAAAAGGGAGAAATGATTGGCTGGAACACATACTGAGCATGAATGACTGGAACATGATTTCATGACTGATAACTGAATATATCATATTGAGCATGCATATCTGATTCATGTGTAACTAATTCATGAAAGTATTACTAAGTGTTCTAATGAACTCGGTTTCTCACAATAAGAATGCACATCTGATGCATGATTATATAACTGAACTGATACGCAAATACATAATTGAATGTCCAGTGGTATTTAATACCGATTTTAAAATGGAATTCCGAGCATAAACTAAGTTCCAAGATTGTAACTGAAGTCTGAACATAAAACTGAAAAGCTTTAGGAGAACCATTACCTTGAGCTAGGCTTGATTTGGTGGTAAAGAGTTTAGAATACTTGGCTCGTATATCTCCTTCTACTTCACAAGTATCTCCCTTAACGGACTAATTTAGCCAATGAACTTTGACTAGAGGAACTTTTTGTTCCTCAGTCTACGAGTCTGATAGTCTAAGATTTCGACTGGAATGTCTTCATAAGAGGGCGTGTTTTGAATGTCTACATTCTGAATAGGGACTACAACTACCGGGTCACCTATACACTTCTTGATCAAAGAGACATGGAAAACTGGATGAACTGAGGCTAGATATAAAGAAAACTCGAGCTTATAAGCTACCTTGCAAAAACGACTGAGTATCTTGAAGGGACCGACATATCGGGGACTGAGCTTTCCTTTTTTGCCAAATCTCTTTAATCCCTTAATGGGAAATATCTTTAGATAGACATAACCACTGATCTCAAACTCGAGATCCTTTCTGCGCACATCTGCATAAGACTTCTGTCGTCTCTGAGTAGCCCAGAGTCTTTCTCTGACCAACTGAACTTTCTCTAAGGCATTGAATACTAAGTCAGGACCTATAACTAAAGCCTCACTAACTTTGAAACAACCAAATGGAGATCTACATCTTCTTCTATAGAAAGATTTGAATGAAGCGATCTTAATATTGGAATAATAGCTATTGTTATATGCAAACTCAATCAAAGGCAAGTAGTCATCCCAACTACCCCTAAAATCAATTGGATATACCCTTCACATATCTTATAAAGTCTGAATGGTCCTTTCTTCTTGACTATCTATCTGAGGATGAAAGGCCGTACTGAGATGAACTTGGGTACCAAGACCTTTTTGGAACACTTTCCAGAAATAACAGGTAACTGTGTACCTATGTTTGAGATATGGATAATAGAACACCGTGCAATCTGACAAACTTTCTAATATAGAGTTTGGCGTAATCCTCGGTTGAATAAGAGGTATGGACCGGAAGAAAATGAGTTGACTTGGTCATTCTGTCTACATGACCCAAACTGAATCTTGCTAATGATGAATACGCGGCAAACTCGTCACGAAGTTCATGTTCACTTCTTCCCACTTCCAAGTAGGAATACTGAACTCCTGCATAAACCCACTAGGCTTCTAATGCTCCATCTTTACCTGCTGACATGTAAAGCACTTATCCACAAACTCTACAATATCTCTTTTTATCCCAGTCCACCAATAAAATTTCTACAATTCGTGGTCTATCTTTGTGGCCCCTGGATGAATAGAGTAGCGCACACTATATGCTTCTATAAGAATTTGCTTTCTTAAGTCATCTACACCTGGAACACACAGATGACCCTGACAACGCAGAACACCATCTCTTACTTGGGAGAAAACCTCTACCTTCTGATCCTTGCTGATTCTTTTAACTTGACTAAACTGGGATCTCTATCTTGTTTTTCTTTCACTTCATAAACTAGAGATGATTCTGAACTACTCTGAACCCATATGTCACCCTCCTCTATATCGACTAAGTGAATGCCTAGTCTGGAAAGCTGATGGACCTCCTAAGCTAACTTTTTCCTACTATATCAAAATCAGCAACACTACCTATAGACAGTCTACTGAGAGTGTCGGCCACTACATTGGCCTTGCCCGAATGATAAAGGACTCTTATGTCATAATATTTCAAGAGCTCTAACCACCTTATCTGATGAATATTGAGATATTTATGAGAAAAGACATACTGAAGGCTCTTATGATCTATGAATACATCTACATAAACTCTGTATAGATAATGCCTCTAAATCTTTAAGGAAAATACTATGGCTGCTAACTCAAGATCATGAGTAGGATAATTATTTTCATGGGGTTGAAGATGTCCGAAAGCGTAGGATATGACCTTATCTTGCTACTTGAGGACATAACCCAAACCTACTATGGATATATCACAATACCCTACAAAGCCATCTAAACTATCTGGAAGAGTTAAGGCTAGAGCTGAGGTGAGTCGAGTCTTGAAATCCTGAAAACTCTTCTCGCAAAGGATCTGACCACTAAAACTTGACTTTCTTCTGAGTCTTAGAGGATGCAATAGAATAAAATACCTCAACAAGCCATCTATAATAGCTAGCCAAAGCCAAGAAATTTCTAATGTCTGACGGAGAGATAGGTCTGGCAGTTTCTTACTGCTTTGGTCTTTTGAGGATCTACTCTAATGCCATCACCATAAATGATATGATCAAGGAATGCTACTGACCTTTTCCAAAACTCACACTTACTGAATTTGGTAAATAGCTGATGATCTCTAAGAGTCTGAAGTACGACACTGAGGTGGTCTACATGATTATGTTAACTGCAGGAATAGTCTAGAATATCATCTATAAAGACTATAACGAATAGGTCCAAGTACTGTTTGAACACCCGGTTTATAAAGTCCATGAAAGCTGCTGGGGCATTAGTAAGATCGAAGGACATGCCTAGAAATTCAAAGTGACCATACCGAGTATGAAAGGCTTTCTTCGAAATGTCATATTCTTTGACTCAGAGATGATGATAGATGAATCTTAGGTCTATCTTAGAGAAATAGCTGGCACCCTGAAGTTGATTAAATAAATCATCAATTCTGGGAAGAGGATATTTGTTCTTGACTGTGACTTTATTGAACTGAAGGTAATCAATGTACATTTTAAGAGAACCATCTTTCTTGCACATGAATAAGACTGGCGCACCCCATGGGATTCATTGGATCTGATGAATACCTTATCTAAGAGATTCTTTAACTTTTCTTTCAATTCCATGAGTTATGTTGGTGCCATTCTGTATGGTGGAATAGATATAGGCTGAGTATCTGGAAGAAGATCAATATGTCTAATTCCCTTTTGGGAGAAATTCCTAGAAGATCTTCGAGAAAGATATCTAGATATTCATTCATGACTAGGACTGATGCAAGACTGGGAGTTTTGGAGCTAGAGTCTTTAACATGAACAAAATTATAGACACATCCTCTAGGTATCATTTTTCTTGCCCAAAGGTAGGAAATAAGATGACCTCTGAAAGCTGAAGTACTACCTCTCAATTCTAGGAAAGGTTTATTCAAAAACTGGAACTGGACTATTGTATTTCTGTAGTTGACTGTGGCATAGCAGGAATAAAACCAATATATACTGAGAATGACATCAAAATCAATCATCTCTAATTTGACTAAGTCTGCTTAAGTGACTTTCTAAAATATCATAACCAAGCAATTCCTGTATACCTACTAGGCTATGATGGTTTTACCCACTAGGGTAGAGACTGAAAATGGTTCTACTAGAATTTTGGGACTTATTCCAAAATCAAACTCTATATAGGGAGTAAGAAAATGCAAGGAAGCACCTAGATCTAGCAAAGCATAAACATGTACATAAAATATCCGTAACATACCAGTAACCAGATCAAGAGAAGTTTCTTCATCTTGTTGGGACTGGAGAGCATAAAGTCAATTTGGGCACTGCCAACTAGTAGCATTGAAGGTGGAACCCTACTTGTTAGGGTGATCGGACTGAGCTGAGGAATGGTTCTGCTGACCCTGAGGACCTGGATGAGGACAGTCTCTAACTCGATGGCCTATCTTGCTATATCTGAAATAAATACCACCGCCAACTCTGCGAATTCCCTAATGGTTTTTGCCATAAGTTTTGAAAAGAGGATAGGTATGGGAACTGCTAACACTTCTCTGAGACTTAGAGCCTGGCACTGTATACCTACGACCATCTCTGATCTAGGAGATGGAGCACTAGGTAAAAAAGGATCTATAACTGATAACTTAGGATAAAACTGAGAACGGTTTCCTCCTTCTAATTTGGGCTGAGCAAAGTTAAAAGTAACTATCGTTGCTCTCTTATTCTGCTTCTCCCTCATCTTAATCTTTTTCTCTTCTATCTATTGGTCATAAGTCATCTTAATCTTTTTCTCTTCTGTTTATTGGGTAAAACTCCTCCCACTCAATAGGCTCTACATCATCTAGTCTTTTAACTTCCACTATTTTAATTAAGTGTGAGCAATAACCTACAACTGATATGCAGCAAGCTTAGCACTCTTACTAGAAGTAACCCCCATGATGTCTATAATCTTCTGAACCTGATCGATGAATTCTAAGGGTCTTCATCTAACTTTGACCAAAGAAAGGATGGAGGATTCATTCGCGTAAAGTCCAAAATCATGACTACAGCTGAACTGGCCACTGGGTTGTCCAGAATAACAACTGGTCATTCATTCTAAGTAGCAACTAACTGAGCAAGAGTAGTGAATGCAGCTCTGAGACAGCATGAGAAACATGTCTGCCCAGAAGATCTTTGGGCTGAGGGGCTGACTGTTTCCTGTTTTTTCTTTTAGGAGGTCTATTCTGTAAGAAAAAAAGGGAGAAATAGATTAGACTGATAGATTAACTTAATATTATGCTCACTAGCACAACATGAATATTGAAAGAAGGGAAAATATTCCTAAATCATCTCATAGCCTCCTGTACATAAATGTGGAGTACAACACACCCATGTAAAATACTCTACTACATGCGGCTTTTAGACTTCCTAGGACACTGTTAAACCTAACTCTAGTACCAAGTTTGTAACACCCCAAATTAGGTACAAGGAATGTTACAGGGTGCTCATGACTTTGAAGGACCACAAGCTAACCCATAACTGATATCTGTGCCTGAACACTGCGTAATATACTGTATATACGAGAAAATAAAGGATGTAAGGCCATAAGGGTCAAAACTGAGTCATAATATATGTTAAAATATAATATCTGGTTGGGGTATAAAATACCCAAAACAACTGAAATAATAGTCTGAACATGCTAGCCTGAAAAACCTCTAACTGTCTAAATAAGGAGTTGATAGGATATGTCCCCAACTAACTCCATCTACTGAAAGCTAAAACTAAATTAATATAAATAACACATAGTATCATCCTCAAATGGTGAGGACTTTTTGCTAAACCTGGTTGCTACAGATTCTCTAGAGCTCGTGCTTCTGAACCTATGGTATAAAAATACCATAGCGCAAATACGTCAGCATGATTGAATGTATTGGTATGCATGTGAGGTAGGCTAAATGTAAAGTGTTCACATGCATGACTATACTAACTGGCTGGATAACATGAGTATGAGAATGCATGCATGAATACGTAATAACTGTAACTAAGATCGTGACAACATGATTATTGAGCCTGAGTGTTGATAACATGAGATTCTGATAGTTGTATAACTAAAATAATTGATACGGATTGAATGTATCTGATAGTCTAGTTTCTAATGGAACTAGGTGAGTTCTATACTGTTATAAGTTGACTGTATCTGACAGTCTTGAATTCTAAAGAACTATTTCAGTTTTTTTACTGAAACTGTATGATTGTATCTAACAGTCTAGATCATGTAACTAAAATTGTAGGAAGTAGTTATCTAATGTGCATGCCCTAAATAATCATAATATAGCTGAGTTGGGGTCTAATCTGTAACCCTAATTGGAAGGGTGTTAATACCGCGCCACTGGTAAGGACAATCTATGAGTAACCTTAATATAATGGGTAACTCTTGTGAGAACGGTGAGAATCAACATATAATTGGTTAACCCAACTCATTTACCTTCATATAACAGGCTATGATGTGTCAACCTACGCTAGCTACGTAGTTCAGGAACACAAGGATTACTTTTAAGAATTACACCCTTATATAACAGGTGAGTTCTCATCCTTAGGTTTGGTCGGTGCTAATTCATACTCCGATCTGAATAGATATTGAACATAATTAACTGAACTAGACAAGACTAATTTCATGGAGTTCTGTTGACTGATGAAATACAATTGAGATTTTTGAGTATACTAAGATTTCCAAAGTCACGTGAATGACTGAGTTCTATAGATTATGGCTTGACTGAGGATATCGCGAAACATGACACTGGCTCTAGGTACACAGCTATATTTTTTGGTTATAAGTACCCCTAGGACTTGATATAAGGAAACTAACAAAGCATGACTTTCTTGAATAAATGGCCAACATCAATAATTCATACTACGACAGTAGGGGATATTTCATGAAGCACATGGTTATCATAATCTCGTATATAGCATAGAATGCTCATGATCATGTCTTAACTTCATCATTTAAATATCATAATTATATCATCATGCAATTGTCTTACACAACTATTCTTATGGAAATCAATTTAAACATAGAGGAACATGTACATTCATAACTTGGGTCACAGTTTAACTATCAAGCATAATTTCAATTCTCCTAGGCATTTTATCAAACACATAGATTGCATGATTTAAGGTTTAGGCATGAGCATAAATTTAATACAACCTTACTTTGCAATTCCACCCAATTTCATGATTTCAGTCCACATATTAGTGTAATTTCATAAAGACATAATAAAGGTTCCATCTTGGAATTCATACAACAACACATGAACATAATTTAGTTCATAGAATGTATATCATAATTCGTCATTTAAAACTTGATTCTTAGGCTTCATGGATGAAAGGAGTCCATGAATGAATACTATGCATACCTTAGATAGAATATTCTTGATGATTCATGAAGAAATTTGCTTGGACTTGGATCCCCAATTAAGAACCCTAATGTGTTCTTGAGAGAATCGTGAGGGAAGTGGCAATATTTTGGTGTAAATGGGGCTTAATCCCGTATTTTTGCCTTATATAGGGTGGGAGAATTACCCCTTTTCCCTTAAAAATGTAGATATTTAATGACTAAATAATAGGGTGACCAACACGATTGGTGATGCGGCGCACCAAGATCATATTGGTCCACTATTTTGGACTTGAAACGAGTTCCAAATGATTCAAAACTTGCCCGGGAATATCTATGAACTATCATGATCATAAATTAACAATAATATAAACCATTAAAGGATGTTAAGGGGGAGAAATGAATTTTCCAGCTTTTAAAGGCCAAAATTAAGCTAAGTCTGGGAACTTAGAAAGAATTTTCTAAGTCTGTGACCCCCTTGATAAGCTTAAAGGACTGAATTAAGCTTAAGTATTTTACGGGGTCTTACAATAGCATATTTCGGGATCTCTTGGATCGCCTCGAGCAACGGGATATTTATTGATAGAGGTGGAATGAGACACCACAATTTGAGATAGTTGAGTAAAGTAACCTTTCAACTTACAGATCATTTTGTCTGTACCTTCTACTCTATTAAATAATCTTGCCAACACATCTTCAGTCTTGAATTTGTCGCGGTTGATAACACTTGACTCCTTGGTCTTAGCTCGATCATGAAGGGGAACATAACGGTCATAATCACGCTCCCTATCCCTCCAATCTCTATCCCACTCGTGGTCTATCCAACCTTGATTCCTACCTTCCCTTTGATAGGCAGGGTGACAACCCCCTGAGTAGTTACACAAATAATATATTTCATCATCCAACTTTTTTTTCTTCTTTATCATATTCATAAGATTTTGATGCTATGGCATTTACAACTTTTGTGGGTTCACCCATAACATGTTTTGTCAAGATTTTATGTTGGGTCATCATTTTTGCACTTTATTCTGCTTTCTTTGTTTATTATCAACCATGGAGGTAGTGGAAGGGATCTTGGGAACTTTGGTATCCTGGGTGTGCCAACCCTAATTTTTCTTTGACACTTCTCCTATAAATAGAAAGGCCACATATTGGTGCATCATCTATATGGAGCCACCTGTCGCATTATCCACGACCATTTTGTTTAATAGATCAATGGCACAATAGAATATCTCAAGAAGCATTTTCTATGGGACTCTATGATTTGGGCATTGGGCCAGTTTTCCATTAAAAACCATTCCCAAGCTTCAAACAATGACTCTCCATTCATTTTCCAAAAATTCGTAATCTCATCCCGCTTTTAAAGTATTTTAAATAATGGGAGGTATCTATCAAGAAACACTGTAGTGAGCTCGTCCCAAAATGTAATTAAGTTGGGTGGACATGAGCGGAGCCATAAAACTGCCTCGCCCATTAGTGAGAACGGGAAGAGGCAGAGCTGGATGGATTCTTGAGTAATGTGTGAAATATTGAATGACGCACACACTTCCTCAAATTTTTACAAATAGACATTTGGGTCCTTAAAGGCTTGACCCTTGTACAATCCTTTCATTTATAGCATGTGAATCACGAGGCTAGTTACATGGAAGACTCTGTTCCCATTAGTTGGTGGGATACGTATTGCACTTTTTTGGCCTACTTCATTTAGTTGTCCCTTATCATTTAGGGTACCATCAAAGGGGCCCATATTTTTTGCGTTATCACGAATTGTTCTGTTAACACTTCAATCACCTAAAAAAAATTCAAAAACAACAAATAAAGTAAATTATACCACCCTAAGTATTCTCAAGAAAGAATCACACTGCACAAGTAAAATCTATATTCCACTCCTCGGCAACAACACCATTTTGATAACACTTAACTCACTTCCAAGTTTGAGGGGTGAGGCGATCGTTGTCAATATCCCAACTCATTTTAGGATTGAATGCATAAGGATTGAATTATAAATTTCAAATTTTAAAGTTGTACTAACTACTAAAAGGTTACTCAAAATGCTAAGCAACACGACATTTATAATAAAGTGGGCGGAATTGGTTTGAACTTTATTTGCAACAATCTTTGGTTACCAACACACTAATTTAGCACTTTTGATTTAAAATCAAGATTTTAGAAAATCTTGGGATTATGTCTACCTAAAGGTAAGAAGTGCATGGGTTGTTGAGAATCTAATATGAAACTTAATTGAGTAAAGGATAGGCTAGGTCAAAGGTATTTGTGGTTAGTCTTTCAACAAAACAACAAGGATTTCACCCGTTGCCTCTTTTAAGCACCTAACAAGTGAGAAATTCATAATCAACGAAAACCTTAATCAAGCATCCGTATTTCTACGATGATTCTCTTGGTATGATTTACCCTTCAATTACACTTAGTTCAAAGATTTCAAAAGTTAGTAAACCATAGGCTCAATTGTCCATCATTATCTTGTCCCCCTATAACCCTCTTTCAATGTATGGGTTACCATATGTTTACATTCATCGTTCTTTTAAGGATAATGAAAGGTTTATAGAGTTTGGGGTTTTCACCCATCAGACCTATTTCGAGATTTAGGGTTTTCACCCATAAATTCCAACTAATAAACCCAAACAGTGGTGGAATCCATACTCAACTACTAAACATCATGAAAATACCACAACACCCATACATAATTACACTTTATTTTATAATAATCGCAAGACTAAATACTTAGATACTCATGAATAATGTAAAGAGAGATATACCATAAAGATTATCCAAAGCATTCATTCTTCAACACTAAGAATTTGGCTCTTCAAAATTAGTTACAACCTTGACCAATTAGGGTTATTGCTTCAAATTTAAAAGATGTCGATAAGGTAAGAAATCCCCAAATAAGAAGGGTTTTTTTCCTATATGTGGTTTGGGATTCATCAAAGAAAAAATACAAAACTGCCCGGGGTTATTCTCCCGCTTAGTCGGAATTGTGTGAGGTTGTCTGGAATTGTGGCCAATGCCACCTTAGTTGTGTTCTGTGATCGCACTATCTTGACCATCTTTCACTACCAGAAATTGGGCCTATGGCAATAAAATTTTTGGCAAAGGTTGTAAAAGCGTTGCGATAGATGGTCTATTGCAACGGTTTCAACCATTGCAAAAACAAATTGTTCTAGTAGCTTTATAACCATTTCTATTGACGTATAACTATTGCAATTGGGTGACCTATACAACGGTTACTTGAACCGTTGCCATAAATCACCTACGGCAACACTTGAATCCAAAAAAAAACTATTACATTAATTTTCAATTTTTTCCTCTCTATTTTTTCAAAAAATCTACCATAAATTTTTAAAATATATAACAATAAATTAAAAAAATCTATAAGGAAAATGTTCTCAATTGACTCCCGTTGCCCACAATTCACATCTGTGCGGTTTATTTGTTGGTGCAGGAAGAAAGATTATGATAGAGACAGGGTAGAGAGGCATATACATAGGTCAAAATCTTATGAGAGAGAGCAGGAGGAAGGGTACAAGAATAGTTCCAAATCATATGACATGGATAAATAGGAAAGGGATAGACATTGGTCGAAATCCTATGACAGAGATCGAGAGGAAAGGCATGGACACAGATCTCACTTAAGGGTAATATCTAGCCATAGGTCAAGGTCGCATTCTCGATCTCGATCTCGTTTGTGCTCCAAAAGGTAAGTTCTCTACTGTCCATGAAAACCTGACAATTGGTAGTCATTTTTTCTTTGGTTATGTTGAGGAATGTGACATAGCTGCAGAGATTCCTATAACCCTTTTTCCTTTCGTTATGTTGATGAGATAGTTTCTAATGGTTCAATTCTGATTAAAATGGTTGTTATTTCTTAGGGTAATTGGCTTTTTTTTGCTACAATCGCTACAATTACTACGATTTGGTAATGAGCTCAGCAGGATTTAATTGTGCTGCATCAAAAATTTATTTACTAGTATGAGGAGTATTTAGACTAAGATATCTGGGATTAGGTTGTTTTGGTAAGCTTTGGACCAACTGTAGAATTGCATTTTAGTGAGTTAAAGATAAACCATATTTGATTTTCACTTTAATGTCATACTGAATTTGCACTTCTATTTGCAATTAGGGCTAATTTTTCACTTTAATTTCTCGTAGTGTTGGAAACTGCGATCGAATTTGAGCTCTCAATTTGTGTTGGAAAGTCAGACCGAATTTGCACTTCAATTTCTGTCAAATGTGCACTTCAATTGCTTCAATTTGGGTATTTTAAGGTTACCACTTTTTATAGTTTACCTTTTCTATTTTCTTATCAAGTTCTGATTGATTAGGTGGAAAACTTTGAGAGGTGGGTTCTTGAGACAAAATTCATAATAATGTGTCCCAATACGATGAACAAATTTGGTTTTGTTATTCATGACTTTGGCCTTGAAAACATGTTGTAGAAGTTGATGGAAGATTTCATTTGTCCCATTTCAATAGGTAAGAACTTGGATATTTTACTAGGATGCAACAAAGGAAACAAAGAGGACATTATTGAGGAGTTTTGCCTAGATCTATTTTTATCTTCTGCTTTGAATTTTTTGTGTAGTTTTCTTTTCTGTTGTTGGTGGATCTCCACTTTATTCCTATCATGGTTTTGTTGTTGAGTATGGGATGGATAGAGATGTTAACTTTGGTGAGTTTTTTCTTTTTAGTACTATATGTTTTTTTTCTATTTGAAAATCCATGAAAATATAGTTTTGAGGTTTTTGTTGGAGATATGTCTATTGTTTATGTTAAAGTGAAGATCTTTATGGTGGTTGCAGAGTGTTCTTGTTATTGATGGAACTGTGAAACTGAGATTTGAAAGAAAAAGGACTGAGGAAGAGGAAGAAGAAAACTTATGTTCTTAGAGTCACAGTGTGAGTGGACTATATGTGAAGATTCTGTTTGTATTTGCAATATTTGTTGTTCAAAATTCCCAGGGGTTTACTGATCGTCATGATGGTAATAATAATTTCTCAGTGGTTTGTGTTGTGTATTATACAGAATGTTTTACTAGTTTGAATTTATTCACATTTTTGTTAACTTTAGTGAAATCACTGCTGGAACTTTTATGTAAAATAAAGGTGAAGTTCATGACATTGATTTCTTTTCTTGCTCTTCAGTATTTTCCATAAATAGTTTATAAACTAGTCTGGTCTACCCCTTGCTTCCTGGATGGGTACCATATGGATTAGACCCTTGTGGTGATCAATGGCATGGTGTACTTTGTGCCAACTTCAATGTAACTGGAATGTAAGAACTGTCTTTTTTAGCTGTAGTCATTTCTCAACTGATCAGATGATGATAGTTTGTGATAGATTTATTTATTTTCTTTGGCAGAGTAGTCAGTGATTCAAATTTGGGTTGTGAATTAAGTGGGGGTGATGTGTGAGTAGATGCTAGCACATTTGAGGCTTTTAACTAAGAATAATTGCAAAGTTTTAAGCAAATTTTATCGTTTTTGATTGTTTTATGTTTGATTTTGCAGTAGAAGCTGATATGATAGAGAACCAACAAGAAGGGAAGAAAAGAAGTTGAAATCTAAAGAAATTTAAAGAAAAGTGTGGCTGACGACATTTGTGATAAGTCGTCATCACCGTGATAAGCTATCAGCTTCATCGTTAGCAGTAGACAAAGAATTAGCCTAAGTTAAAAGTTGTGAAGACATTTTGTGATAGGTCATCAAGGGCCTGATAAGCTGTCAAGAATGTCATCAGCCTAAGGCAGCATAAGAGAACTGAAGCAGAGCCTTCATGACATTTTATGATAGGTCGTCAAGGAGATGATAAGTCATCAACATTGTCGTCAGCCTTAAGCAAGAAGAGCTAAAACTAAAGAAGGAGTTGATGACATTTGTGATAAGTCGTCAGCCTACTTATATGCTATCACAAATGTCGTCACTTAATCTGAGGGATTTCTGAATTCTATTATTTTTTGTCCATAATTAGGGTGAACTATTTAAAGCCTTGTTTAGGGTTTTCTTAGACGTTTGACATATTGAGTTTTGATGATACTTTGATATTTTCTCTCTCTAATTTCTTGCCTTGAAAAAGCAAATACGTTGAAGAGATTATTATCATTATTTTGGGATTTTCTTTGTGATCTAATCTGCGATTCACTAGTTATTATTCTTCTTGTGATAAGTTTAACCTTCAAAGCAAGAATACAACTCATTGTTTCAATTTTAGAATTATGAGTGGCTAAATTTCATTAACCTGAATTATGGGATCTAAGGTTAGGGCTTGATAAAGTACTGAGTGATCAGGATTCGAAAGGTGGTAGGACTTCTTGATAATTCTGATGTTTTAATTAACATTTATTGGTTGCAAACAATAGATAAAATCCATTTTGATTTGCTTGAGAAAGAAATCAAATATAGTGGGATGTGAATTATCAGCAGGGACTTGGAAATACTCCATTTAATAATCAGCGTTGTCACAAGATTGGTTAACCGGAGGTAAAATCTGGGCTGTGAATATAAATTCCCTAAGTCCGAGAGGATTAGGTAATTAAATTCTTAAGTAGGTCGAGAGATATTTAGACATAACTTCGATTAAGATAACTTGTTGTCCTATCTACTGTGAGAATCTTGAACAACTATTAGCATCTGTCAAGTACCAAAACGCCTAGTGAACATAATTCTGGTTTTTCGTAAAATCTTGATTACGAACACTTAAGTTAAAGTGACCAACAATTTATTGGCTAATCTCCAAAAACCCCATTTTGTCTTTTCGTATCATCTGTTTGAATTCAACTTGTAGCTATAGTCTCAAATTAGTTTAATCACCACACACATTGTTCATTGTGGATTTGACCCCAACTCTAAAAGTTGGGTAAATATATTAACGACGACCTCCTTGCACTAAATTAAAGTGTAAGTTGAGCATTCTCAGAGGGCATTGGAGGTTTTGCTTCAATCATACAAATGTTGGTACCATATTTATCTTTACCAATGAATTGATTTAACATATATTGTTGTTGTTGTTGATTTAAATTCACAAATTTTTCCAAGTCATTTTGTCTTCTCACCTCTGCACTTTGTCCTTCCCTGCATCATTTGGCACTACCATTGTATTTTTTTTTTTTTGGCTTTAGTTAACTACTTTGTATTAAATGCTTAAGCTTTGTGTTAATGATAAAACCAAAGATCTCAGTAACAACCATATTGGAAGTAGTATACCATCCAATTTTCCCGTTACCCTCAAAATATTGTAAGTTATTAATCTTTATCCTTATTGAGCTTCTTCACCAGTTTATAGTTTTTTTGCTTAACCTAGATCCACATTTTTATCCTATTGTGACATTTGTGTTTATACAGGTATCTGTTCGATAACTATCTTACTGGAAGCATTCCTGATGGCATATCCTTGTTAGGGCAATTATCAGACTTGTAAGATATGTTTGACGTATCCTTATATTCTCCTTTTCTGGCCATACTTCTATTTTCGTTACATCTAATTTTTTCCTTATATGTCATTTAACAACAATCATCTTAAGGGAGTCATTACAGATGTCTTTCTGTAGCTTAAGACTTTGACTACTGTTTACTCATAATTCTTTTAGCCTTCTACTTTTTTGCCAAGGATGAAACTACTTTTCTTGGTGTTGTTTGTATTTATGACTTCATGTTCTTATTTTGCTGAGAATTATCTAGGAACAATTTAAGTGGTCAGCTGCCTCCTTCAACAGGGAGTTTGTTGTCACTTACTACCTTGTATGTATTTCGCCTTATTGGTATGGTAATTAGGGAAATATAAGGGGATGAAACTACTTTTCTGTTTATAAGGAATGAGTGCTTTCCTCTTCGAGACACTTAATAGAAGTTTATGTAAGTTGTTAATTCCTTAAGAAGTTTAACAAAAGTTCTATTCTTACATAATTTAGAATGAGAGGCTTTATAAAGGTAAATATAGTTTTTGACTTTTCGATGCATATGGAACTATTGTGTGGTTGTGGAATGTTGGTTCATCAAGATGTGCTTCATGTGAACTATTGCTATTCAAGGATAATACTTTGCAAAGCTGATTGATTTTGTCTAGTATCTCAATTTAATTATATTACACTTAATACACTTGGATGGTATGAGGATGTTAATATAATTCCCAAATTGAACTTGTGAATATAGTACTTATGGTGATTTATTATATCTAGTTTTGAATATGTATGTTTGGAAATTTGCAGACACTTGCAGAACAATTAGCTCACTAGGATCCTTGATATTTTGTAAGATCTTCCTATAACAAATTTGTAATCGTCTAGACTGATGAATTTTTTATCTTTATAATATATAGATAATGATTTCAACTAGGTCTTCATCTGCTTATTTATGCTTAAAATTTGGTCTCTTTCTTGTTCTGCAGAAACATAGAGAATAATTTGTTCTCTGGCCCTATACCGCCAAAATTGTTGAGCATCCCGACCTTCAGGTAAAACCTATAAATTTTGGCCCTTTTGGTTTGATTTTTCTTCAAACTAATGAAATTTATTTTATTCTTATATTGTTTCTTCAAGTTTTGAATCTGAACTAGAACATCTTATTTCTCTTTGTTTTAATTGGGCTTCATCTCCCTGTGTTGAGAAGCTTTCTTAAGCATCAGGTTATTGAAGTTCAAGGACTTTAGGCTTTTCCTTGTCTATAATAAGGGTGTTATCGGTTTTTATATAGTGATAACATGTTATCTAAACTTACTGTGAACCTATTTGATATTTCATTATTTGAACTTGCAATGACTTGAACAATCATGAATCTACAAGGGTGTTCAAGAAATCATCAGAAAGTCAAAGAACTTTGTTTCAGCTGGATTACTTGCAGCTTTACGAAAAAAACAAATGCTAGAACACAAGAAGAAGAAGAAGAATACAGGCTACATAGAATTTCTTGAAACTTATCGCGACTAGAACTTGATACTATGTAAAAACTTAACTAATCATTTGAGTACTTAATATACATTTTGCTTTTGAATTTAGATTACTAATTTAATTTGTTCCATATTATGGATTATGTCATTATTAATGAATGATTTTATTTTATGATGTGTGTATAATTGTTTATTGTAATTTATTAAGTATGTAAATACTAATTTAAAATACATCGCAATAGATGTTGCAAACGTCACAATAGATGTTGTTGCGTCGGTTTAATGTCATTGCAATAGAAATTGCAATGGTTACTAACCGTTGCAATAGATGAAAATAGGTGTCTCACTAAGTCAAAAAATAACCGTCTCCATAGGTCAAGAAATGGCGACGGTTGTAACCATTGCAATAGATGAAAATAGGCATTTCAATAAGTCAAAAAATAGTCGCCACCATAGGTCAAGCTATGGCGATGGTTGTCTAACCCCGTTGCCATATCTTGACCTATGGCGACAGTTTAGACAACTGTTGCATAAACTATTGCCATAGACCTATTACAACGCACACCTATAGGACGGTTGCCTAACCGTTGTGGTAGAGCTATTACAACGGTTTTTCTGTCTATTGCAACGGTTTTGCAACCATCACCATAAGGGTAATTTCTGGTACTGTTTAACTAACCGCGATCGAGGATTGAGGACCGTGATTGCGGTAACTAAGGATGAACTCTTCTAGGTCTTAATCTGTACTTATTTTGCTTCCATTTGATCTCTTTTAGATCCAATCCACAACCTTTCATCTTTTCAACTATATACCTGTAAAATGTGGATATTAGTGCATTTAAATCATGACGATGCCTCATATTCTAATACGAAATGATAGTGTACACAAATATTTTGTGCAAATGAGTGGTAAAATCACCACTCATCAGTTTCCCATATTTTCGAGAGACCTCAGACCAGATTTCGTACTTGCAGGATATGTGGATAAATCATCCCCAGTTATTTTAGCTAACATACGATCTTGCTAAATCTGGCAAACATTATTTCAATGTTCTCATTTTCTTCCATGTTGAGCAGCTCGTATTCATTGATCAGGTCAGCAATCTTTGATGTTTTGACTTTAGTGGTTCCTTAATAGGTTACTTCCAACTTGTCCATATTTCTTTTAGAGTCCCTTAGGTTGATATCTTGTAGTATTCTTATCCACTAACTACACAAAGAAGTAAGCTTATAGCTCGTGCATTATCTTGGATTACCTCTTGTTTTTCTTTGGTGTCTTCGAATCTTTCAAGATCTTCTACGTTTGGATTGCTTTATTCTTTGTCTTTGTCCTTTTTCTTATCTTTGAGTCCTGGAATTGCATTTTTCCCTTCTTAATGACAACCCAGGCTTTGAAGTCATTTGTTTCGACAAAGATTTTGAATCTATTCTTCTAGTATAAGTAGTATTGTCCATTGAAGTATGGAGGTCTTGTGGATGAGTGACTATATTGAAGAAGAGAATTGGGAATTTGATAGTTTGCCATTTGAACTTTGCTCACGTGCAGTTAAGTAACACTATTAGTGAGACCTGATCTGATACAAATTGAAATTCAAGAGGGGGTGAATTGAAATTCTCTGTGAGTCGACTATTGAATCCTTGCAGTTGAATTTCCTACAGGTCAGTATACTTTACAAATCAAATTAGATTTGAAATAAATAATTGAAAATAAAGCAAAGAACATGAATATTTATTCTGGTTCGAAACACCAATGTGGTGCCTACTTCCAGTCGTCTCGGGTTTCAATGCTTCCTTAGACCTGTCAATGTTGGGCTCGAGTACAATGGTGAGAAATAAGTTTTGAAGACTTATTTTGCTCTTTAGGTCTTTTTATACAGCTTCAGTTTGTATTACAAAGTCGACTCGATCATATTATTTATACAACAATTGTAAACAAAGGATTACAAATCCTTGTGAGACTAAGATTTACACACTTTTAGATTTCTCCTTGAAGTAGTGTGATGTCTATTGTCCTTTATTTTGTTTTTTATAGTCTTCTAACGTATCTTCTTATTTTATTCAAAAGAAAACCCAAGATATTTCTTCTAAATCAAGGATTTTGGGTTGATTCCTTGATTGAGGGAGTTTTCTCTTTATGACATGTCCATATTTAGTGCGATTTTATTTTCTCACACACATACATATCCATATCAGATATTTCTATTTAGAAAATGTGATCTTCTTTCCTTTGGTCTTGTCGTGAAGGGCATCCAGTCACCACTAATCTTGTTGTTTTGTGAGATTCTCTGATTGATTGTTTTTCCATGTTAAGCTCCACTTTTACAGTTGGATGATCCTTTGTGAGATACGTTCCATGATTAGAGATTTAGATGGATACTCCTTGCCTTGTGTACATTAGTAGAGATCCTTTAATATCTTGCGTATTTCCAATCATTACTTTGTCATTATTAAAATATAAAATTAGGAGGCTAACAGAAAGGTCACATCATTCAATCAGAACCTACACTTTGAAAACTTAGCATAAAACTGTTGATCCTTAAGAGCCTGCAACACTATACGAAGGTGATTGACATCTCCTTCACTTTTAGAAAATACTAAGATGTCATCAATAAATAAAATGACAAATAAATCCAAAACCTAACAAAATACCTAGTTCATAAGATCCATAAATGCCTCTGGGGCATTAGTCAAACCGAAGGACATGACCAAGAACTCATAGTGGTTATACCATGTTTGAAAAGCAGTCTTAGGGATATCCACCTCCATAACCATTAAATTATGATAATCCAATCGTATACCAATCTTAGAAAAGTACTTAGCACCCCAAACCTGGTCAAACAGGTCATAAATCCTAGGAAGAGGATACTTATTCTTCACTGTCACCTTATTCAACCTTTGATAGTCTATACACATTCGAAGATAGCCATCCTTTATATGCATGAAAACAATAGGAGCACACCACAGAGAAACACTAGGGTGAATAAAACCCTTATAAAGAAGATCTTTCAACTGCCCTTTAAGCTCTTTCAACTCAGTCGGAGCTATTTTATAAGGAGGGAAAGATATAGGATGAGTATCCAGGAGAAGATCAATCCCAAAGTTAATTTCCTTATCGAGAGGAATACTAGGAAGATCATCCGGAAACACTTCAGGAAATTTAACAATAGGGATAGATTTTAAAGAGAGGCCCTCAGAATTAGAATCCTAAGCTCAAACTAGATGATATAAACACCCTTTGGAAATTAATTTTTGGGCTTTTAGGTACAAAATGAACATCCCCTTAGGTTCTAAAGAGCAAACTTCACACTTAATCATCAGTTTATTCGAGAATTATAAACTGATCCTTTGGGTTCAACAATCAAGAAATGCATAGCATAAATGAAGCCAATCCATCACCAAAATAACATCAAAGTCTAACATATCCAACTCTTATTAGATCCACCAATGTCTCCCTACCACAGATAGTTATCATATAACCCCTATAGACTTTTCTATCCACAACAGAGTCACCCACTAGGGTAGACACCGAAAAGGGATCAGAAATACACTCAGGACCAAGAACAAATTGAATAGCCACATAAAGGGTCATATGAGAAAGACTAGACCCCAAATCGAGTAAGTAATGCGCGTTATGAGAGAAAAGTTATAACTTACCATTGGTAATATCAGGAGATGCCTCAGATTTGCAATGGGTGGAAAAAGCATACAGATAATTCCTGCCAGTGCCGGTACTAGAAGTAGCACATTTCAGTACTGGAGCTGAAGACATAGCAACCGAAACTTTATTAGCTAGAAGCAACCTTTGAAGGACAATCCCGTTGTATGTGACTAAGCTTATCACACTTAAAGAATTTATTCATCCCTTCATCACAAAACTCAAGATGTATCTATCCACCAAAACGACAATGAGGATAAGATGGGGCTAATTGAGCTTCGCTAACCTAAGACTGGTCACCTTATGCCCTGAACCCACTATCATCCTGGAAGCGATGATCACCTTATGACTTAGGATATGGAGCACTATTTATAGAATAAGAGCTAGAATTTCCCTACTTTTTCTTAGACCACTGCTTCCATCTTTACTAGTATTTGGTTGGCCTCCACCCTTCTTAGAATATCTGAATTTGTTAATTTGCCTTTACCTTATTTTCACTTATTTCTTTTTTTCCTCCTTAACTTGTTTTATGTACAACACAAGCTTTGATATATCTATGTACCTGTTCAACAATGCGTCCTTACACTTTAACACCAAGTCCTGAGACAAACCCAAAGTGAACTTCATCATTGTAGTCCTCATAGAAGATACCAACTCTAGAGCATAGTAAGAGAACTAATGAAATATCAGGGCATATTCTTTCACAGTCATCCTACCTTGTTTAAAATCCACAAACTAATTAGCTTTTGCCTCTCTCAACTCCTGAAGAAAGAAGCGATCAAGAAAAGCACTAGAGAAGTTATCTCACATGGTTGGATCAGTATTATCCCCTCTTAACTATTCCCACTCCTCATACTACTGGTATGCCACATCCTTTAAATAATAACAAGCGAACTCCACACCCTCAGAGATAGAAGCATCCCTTACTTGAAAAATCTTTTCCAACTCATCTATGAACCCTTGAGTATCCTCCTCAATATTAGAACTAGTGAAAATTAGAGGACTCAACCTAACAAACTGGCCAACCCTTGAGGCCTCAAAAGAAGGAGTGACAGAATCAACTTATTCAGATTGGCGTGACTGAGAGGCCACCAACTGAGTAAGCAAATAAATTAACTATCAAAACTCAGCATTAGACACATCACTTTGAGGCATTGGGGTAGTATTACCATTATACTAAGGAGGACTAGTAGGAATTGGTGGACCTCCAAATGAGCAGTCAAAAGTAGGGACCTAAACTAGGCTTGTACTATATAAGTAGAATGAGTTCCATCCACATTTTCCTTATATGGGATAGAGGAGTTTTCACTAACATCACGTCTTCGAGGAGGCATGATTTTAAATAACAACAAATGAGAATTAGAGGAGATTTCAACATCCTAGACTCTATAGTCAAAAAGTAGAACACAAGGAAAGAAAACATTAAAAAATACCTTATAGTGTCTCCCTTATAAGTGTGGTGCAATACACATCCATAAAAGACACCCTAACTGACATGATTTTTTAAATACCTAATAGACCCTGAACCTAGGGCTCTGATACTAACTTAGTCACGACCCGAACTAGGTCCTGTGTAATACCCTAAGATTTTCCTAGCTTGAGTTTGTCCCTAGAATGTTAAGGGATAACATCCAAAATAAATACTATTTATTTTATGTGGAATTCTTCAGATCTAGGAAAATTGAATAAACTTTCCATCGATACGTAATTTGCCTAAATCCAACACTCGGTGAAAGAGTTATGGCTATTTTAAGTTTCAGTCATAAAATACCATGATTTGGGCCCTTATCGCATCATGGAGAAGCATAAATTTACAATTTTCAATTTTCAGTGAGGCTCCGCAATTTTGGCGCATTATAAACAGGCCTAATTTCCCATTTGGCAATTTCCTGTAAGACCTCGTGATATTGGCGTGTCACGCTAGTGGACAAAATGAAAAACTAAAGATACTCCATGATTGTGGCGCATATCAGTGAAAGCTGAGTTCCCGGTAATCCATTTCCAATGAGCCACATTGATAGTGGCGCATTCCGGTGGCTACCCAGTTTGAAAAAAGTTTGTATTTTCAGTTTCGTTTCAAAGATTAAAGAGGGTACTTTTGTTCTTATCCCAGCTCCTAATCCATCTTAAATAATGAATTAAATCCATTCAAATCACTTTTCATCAAATCTCTCTCAAGCAAAACCCTAGTTCAACAAACCTTCTCCCCAATAAATCCAATTTCCTCCATTAACTCTCCAAAGAAATTTAAGATTAAGGATTCCCAATATAAGGGCTCTAAGAACTCATCCCTAAAGCATCAATAGGAATATAAGATTCTAATTTTTCATCATATACCATCAACTAAGGTATGTGGGGTATGAACAAGGATAATCCTTTCATCCTTGTTCCCAAAACTTACTTTAAATTCAGATTTTACAGAAATTTACATGATTTTCCATGAAATTCAAGTTAGGTTTTATACCCATTACTGTTATTTACAAAATTATGAGATTCCCAATGATTTAGAAGCTAAATTCCATGGTTATGTTCATATTTTCATGCATACTGCTGAAATTTCCATATTTTAAGTTGATTTATCATTACTTACATTTTCAAGCATGAGCATTTAGGTGTTTTAACATAAGTTTGATGCATGGGTCTTTTATCCCTAGTTTAAGATTGTTGTCTCAAGATTGATTTTTCTATGAGTATCCTAGGATAAGACTATTCTCAGATTTTTGATAAAGATTAGACCTTTTGGTCCTAAGCTAAGATAGAGAATCTACTTTATTCATATGACTTTTATTCATATGACTTGAGATATAAAGAAAGAAAAGCATAATTGGTTTTCTTGTAAACTCTTGTGCTAATTTGAAGTGGATTTTCTTAATATCTTGAGCATAAGAATAGAAGTAGTATTTAGGACCGAGATGGGTGTGTTACTACGGTTTTATACCCCAGAGCTATGTACAACTATAGGATTAAGATTATCCCCACTTCTACATGAATGACTAAGATTGTGATCACATAAGATAAAAAGTTATATTCCAATGGCAAGAGTAGAGAAACCCTACCCAATGGGGGCAAGATGTAGGACTCCATGGATGCTCACATGGTGTATGTCGGTTAGAAGAACCTCTCACAAGATGTCCCCTACTCTTAAAATAGTCTATTGTCTTAAAGCCTTAAGATAAAAGCATATGTTTTGGAAACTATAGTTTTAAGATTCTTAAAGTCTTGAGATGAATTATTCCTCTTATAGTTGAGAAGATAATGTAGTAGTTTTCATAAAGCAACAGATTTTAGAACTTAATGGAACGGTTCACAAGATTTATACTATATGCTTTATTTTTCAAGAATTATGATCTTCAGTTTCAAATTTCTCAAGCCTATGTGAGTCATTTACATTTAGCATGCATGATTTTATAAATTATGATGACATAGATTACTTATTGCATTCACACCCATATACTTAGTACAGCATCAAAGTACGGATCCACATAAACGTCTATGTACTACATTGTCACACAATGTAGGATCGGGTGCTCAGTCTCAACAGTGTGAGTGATTTTTTAGTATCTCATCTACATCTCTGCAGTTGGTAAGTCCTCATAGTTTAGGGACTTAATTAGTCATTTTTTAGTGACTCTTTAGATTCAGTCAGTAGAGGCTTGTCGGACTACTAGATTTAGTTTTACACTTTTGATTCAGTATTTAGATTTTTCAGCATTGTTCTACCGAGAGACTTGTGAGATTAATATGTTTCAGATAAGATTTCTGCATTTACTATGTTTTCATATTCATACTTCCCCTATGTTTATATTCAGATGTAGTAGAAAAGCAGCCATTGCTCAGGACTACTTATAGTTCAGAGCACCGTGTGGTATCTCGAAAATTAGATTTTGGGGCATTACAAACATGGTATTATAGCCTAAGGTTTAGAGAGTCCTAGGGAGTCAGACAAGTCGCATTACGTAAAGTCTTGATAATTGGTGTGAAGTGTGCTACATTTATGAGAAAGAGGCTATATAGCATTTTAGGAAATCATCTCTTCTTTCAGGATCTATCATGCATTCAGTGTATCTATCTTCTTCTAAATCGTGCTTTCATGTGATAAAAAATGCCTTCTCATCAAGCATGCAGAAATAATAACCCACCACCTCTGCCTGCAGATCCTTTAAATGAGAATAGGTTATATGCAGAGTTTCGGGCTGCCTTTCAGGAACTATCCCAAGCTGTGACAGCTAATGTTTAGGGTAACCACCAGGCTGTAGACCTAGTTTAGCATGATAGGAACTTAGCTGCAGCTAGAATCTGAGATTTTATGATAATAAACCTGTTGGAGTTCTTTGGGTCGAAGGTAGGCAAGGAACCACAGTTGTATCTAGATGAGGTGAAGAAAATTACCCAAATTATGCATATTTCTGAAGAAGAGAGTGTAGAATTAGCATCCTATAGGCTGATGAATATTACATATGATTGGGTGGTGATTTGGAAGAAAAGTAGAGGGGATAACGCAACTCCCATGACTTGGCAGATATTTTAGGATCCACTTTTAGACAGGTTCTTCCCACGTGAGATGAGAAAAGCTAAGATAGAAGAGTTCATAAACCTGAAGCAAGCCTCAATGATAGTGAATGAGTATTGCCTCAAGTTTAACCAGTTTTCTAAGTATTCCCCTGATCAGATGGCTGACCCTAAGTCAAGCATGAGTAAGTTTGTGACCGGTGTGTCTGTGTTGGTATTTAAGAAATGTAGGACTGCATGCTCATTGGATACATGTATCTTCCTAGATTGATGATACATGCTCAGCAAATTGAGGCAGAAAAAATAGAGAAAAGAGAAATAGTAAACAAGAAGGCTAGGACAGAGCAGTTTGATTATGGTCAGAATAGGTCTGGGGGAGGAAATTGTTCATAGTTTTAGAATTGGCCATCTATGACTGCCCGTTATTCAGCCAGTTCTCCTGCGCCTAGAAATAGGCAGGAACAATGGGGTAAGTTTTCTATGCCCAGATCTCAAAATAGTATGAGTGGTAGGCCCAGTTGTCCTTAGTGTGCTAAGTGTGGTAAGACCCATTTGGGGGAGGTTTGTGTGGATAAAAAAGTTGTTATGGTTGTGGCCGACCAGGTCATAGAATCAAGGAGTACCTACATGCTAGACTCAAAAATAGGGATATTCATCCCCATACTCAAGATAATAGTGAACTAGCTTCCCTTGGTCGTCCGGCCCCTCCTCAGGGTGTATCATCTAGTACTGTTGGTGGTTAGTGATAGAATTAGTTTTATGCTTTACTATTCCATCAAGAGTAGGATAATTCACCAGATGTTGTTACTAGTATGCGTCGTGTCTTTTATTTTGATGTTTATGTGTTGTTAGACCCTGGGTCGAGTTTATCTTATGTGACCCCATTAGTTGCTGTGAATTTTGGGATAATTTCTGAAAAGATACCTGATCCTTTCTTGGTTTCTACCTCAGTAGGTAAGTCAGTTGATGCCAAGCAAACATAAAAAAGTGGCCTATTACTGTCCTTCATAAATTTATGTTAGTAGACTTGATAGAGTTAGCTATAGTTGACTTTGATCTTATTCTTGGTATGGATTGGCCCCATTCTTGTTATGCCTCTGTAGATTGTCGTACCCGTGTGGTGAAGTTTCAATTTCTAGAAGAGCCAGTCTTTCAGTGGTCAGGTAATTCAGTATCTCCAAAGAGTCATTTCAGATGTTATCTCAAAGCCAGAAAGTTGATATCCAAAGTTTGTATTTATTATCTATTTAGGGTTAAAGACACAAATTCTGAGACACCAACCTTTCAGTTTGTTCGAGTGTCCAATAAATTTCTTGAATTTTTTTTTGGAAGATCTCCTAGGGGTACCTCCCAATAGGGAAATAAAATTTGGTATTGACATTCTCATAGATACTCAACCTATTTCTATCCCTCCATATCGTATGGCTCCTGCAGAGCTTAAGTATTTGAAAGAATAACTCAAAGATCTTTTAGATAAAGTATTCATAAGGCCTAGTGTTTATCCATGGGTCGCTCCCATCCTATTCGTGCCAAATAAAGATGGTTATTTGCGAATATGCATTGACTATCGCCAGCTAAATAAAGTTACAATCAAGAACAAATATCCTCTTTTTAGAATTGATAACTTATTTGATTAACACCAAGGTGCAAGTTATTTCTCAAAGATAGACCTTAGATCAGGCTATTATCAACTTAAAGTAAGGGAATGTGATATTCCAAAGACAACTTTCAAAACCCATTATGGTCATTTTGAGTTTCTAGTCATATCTTTCAGGACAACCAATGCTCTAGCAGCTTTTATGGACCTCATGAACCGAGTGTTCAAAAAATATCTAGACATATTTATCATAGTGTTCATAGATGATATCCTTGTGTACTGTCGTAGTGAGGATGACCATGTAGAGCATCTTAGAATTGTCTTGTAAACTCTTAGATATCATCAATTATTTGCCAAATTCAACAAGTGTGAATTTTGGCTAAGATCAGTAGCCTTTCTCGGTCATATTGTTTCCACCGATGGTATTAGAGTTGATCTCTAAAACACAAAATTAGGATAGATCTATCTCTCCGTTAGATATTAAGAGTTTATTGGGTCTAGATGGATATTACCGTCATTTTGTTGAAGGTTTCTCATCTATTATATCTCCTATGTCTAGATTAATCCAAAAGAAATTTAAGTTCCAGTGGTCAGATTCCAGCGAGAAGAGTTTTCAGAAGTTGAAGACTCGACTCAGTACAACCCCAGTCTTAGCGTTACCCGATAATACAAACTATTTTGTGGTGTATTGTGATGCCTCTATAGTTGGTTTGAGGTGTGTGTTAATGTATAGAGGTAAGTTTATAGCTTATGCCTCTAGACAGTTGAAGCCTCACAAAAAGAATTACCCAACCTATGATCTCGACTTAGTTGTTGTGATGTTTTCTTTGAAAATCTGGAGACACTATATGTATGGTGTACATGTTGATGTGTTCAGGGACCATAATATCTTGCAATATGTGTTTACTTAGAGGGAGTTAAATATCCAACAGAGAAGGTGGTTAGAATTGTTGAAAGATTATGACATAAGTGTGTTTATCATCTGGGCAAGGCCAATGTAGTCGCAGATACCCTTATTAGATTATCTATAGGCAATGTTTCTTATGTATTAAATGATAAGAAAGAGTTGTCTAGAGAAGTTCATCATTTGGCTAGATTGGGTATTACGTTGTTTGACTCAGCTAAAGGGAATGCTTGGGTTTAGAGTAGTTTTGAATCTTCCCCAGTTTCGGAAGTGAATGAGAAGCAAAATATGGATTTTAGTTTGGTCAAACTGAAGGAGTTAGTTAAAGACCAAAAGGTAGAAGTTTTCTACCAATGTGGATATGGCTTGTTAAGATATCAGGGTAGATTGTGTGTGTCTTGTGTTGATGATTTGAGATAGTGTTTTATGGTAGAAGTGTATGGTGCGTGTTATTCTATTCATCCAGGTGCTACCAAAATGTACTGTGACTTGTGAGAAATCTATTACTGGAATTGTATAAAGAGAGATATAGGAGAGCTTGAAAATAATTATGCAACTTATAAATAGGTTAAGGTAGAGCACCAAAGACCTGGTGGTACGTTGCAAGAGGTTGGTATCCCCACTTGGATGTAGGAAGAGGTGAATATGGATTTTGTGATTGGTTTACCCCATTCGCTCTGTCATAATGACTTGGTTTGGGTTATTATAGACAGATTGACTAAGTTAGCTCAATTCTTGCCTAGCACACGTTGTATACAACTGAGGATTATGTTAAGTCGTATATCCAAGAGTTAGTAAGATTGCATAAAGTTCCCTTATCTATCATCTCAGATAGGGGTACTCAGTTTACTTCCCAGTTTTAGAGAGCCTTCCAGAAGGGTCTTGGTACCAAGATTCATCTTAGTTCATCTTTCCACTCTCAAATAGATGGTCAAGTAGAGAGGACCATCCAAACTCTAGAGGATATGTTGAGGACAGGTGCTCTTTATTTCAAAGGTAGTTGGGATGAGCATTTTCCATTGATTGAGTTCGCATATAATAACAGTTATCATTCTAGCATTCAAATGGCCCCATTTGAGGCTCTTTATGGGAGAAGATGTAGATCACCCATCGGTTGGTTTGAGGTGGGTGAGGATCTTTTTCTACAGGCCACATGCAGTGTACGAAGCTATGAAGAAGGTTAAGTTGATTAGGGAAAGATTGAAAACAGACCAGAGTCATCAGAAATCCTATGCAGAAATAAAAAGAAGGGACCTCGAGTTTGAGGTTGGTGATCTACTGTATCTTAAGATTTCACCCATGAAAGGGGTGAAGAGATTTGGAAAGACGGGGAAGCTTAGTCCCCGATATATTTGTCTTTTTAGAATTATGAGTCGTGTTGGGAAAGTAGCTTATGAGCTTGATTTACCGGTAGACTTATCAGTCGTTCATCCTGTATTTCACATCTCTATGCTTAAGAAGTGCATCAATGACTCCACTATTTTAGTTCCTTTAGAAAGCTCAGATATGCAGAACAACCTTTCATATGAAGAGATTCCAGTTGAGATTTTAGATCATCTGATCCGTAGACTAAGGAACAAAGAAGTTCCCTAGGTCAAAGTTCTTTGGAGGAATCAGTCAACTGAGGGCGCCACTTGGGAAGCAGAAGCAGATATGTGAGCCAAGTACCCTTACCTCTTCTTTACAAACTCAGATTTAGCCAAAAGTAATACTCTTCCCTAAGTCAGTTCTTTTCTAATCATATATTCAGCTATATAGTTGTCCTCATGTACGTTCATGCACTCACAAAACTACTCATAAGCTCAGAATAATTTAGATTCAATTTTGCAATTTTCATTGGTTATACATGCTATCCTATAGCTTCACATTTTCCTCAGTATTCTTAGTCGATCCAGCAACAATCGAGGACAAATGTTTCCAATGGGGAGATATTGTAATACCCCAAGATATTTTCCTAGCTTTAATTTGTCCCTAAAATTTTAAGGTATAGGTTCCAAAATTAATACTATTTATTTCATGTGGAATTCTTTAGACTTAGACTTTCCATTGTGTGAAAAATTGAATAAGCTTTCCATCGATACCAAATTCTCCTAAATCTGATACTCGGTGAAGGACTTATGGATATTTTACGTTTCAGTTGGAAAACACCATGATTTGGGCCCTTAGCGCGTTGCAGAGAAGTATAAAATCACAATTGTCAATTTCAAGTGAGACTTTACTATTTTGGCGCATCGCGGAGAGGCCCATTTTCCTGTTATACAATTTCCAGTGAAACCTCGCGATAGTGGTGTGTCATGCTAGTGGCCAAAATTACAAACTAAAGGGGCTCCATGATTGTGGCACGTCGCTGTGAAAGCCCAGTTCCCGCTCGTCTATTTCTAGTAAGCCACAACGATAGTGGCGCATCCCGGTGGCTAGCCAGTTTGAAAAAAATTTGTTTTCAGTTTCGTTTCAAAGATTAAAGAGGGTACTTTTGTTCTTCTCCCAACCCCTAATCCATCTTAAAAAATGAACTATATCTATTCAAAGCACTTTACATCCACTTTTCATCAAATCTCTCTCAAGCAAAACCCTAGTTCAACAAACTTTCTCCCCAAGAAATTCAAATTCCTCCATTAACTCTCCAAAGAAATTTAAGATTGAGTATTCCCAATACAAGGGCTCTAAGAATTCATCCTTAAAGCATCAATAGGAATCCAAGATTTAAGTTTTTCATAAAAGATCACCAATTAAGGTATGTGGGGTACGAACAAGGACAATCCTTTCGTCCTTGTACCCAAAACTTATTTTAAATTCGGATTTTACTGAAATTTATATGATTTTTCATGAAATTCAAGTTAGGTTTTATACCCATTATTATTATTTACAAGATTATGAGATTCCCTATGATTTAGAAGTTAAATTCGATGGTTATGTTCATATTTTCATGCATATTGCTGAAATATTCATATTTTGAGTTGATTTATAATTATTTACATTTTCAAGCATGAGCATTTAGGTGTTTTAACATGAGTTTGATGCATGGGTCTGTAAGACCTAGTTAAAGATCGTTGTTTCAAGATTGATTATGATATGAGTATCCTAAGCTAAGACTATTCTCAGGTTTTTTTATAAAGATTTGACCTTTTGGTCCTAAGCTATGATAAATAATCCACTTTGTTCATGTGTCTTGAGATTTAAAGAAAGAAAAGAATAATTGGTTTTCTTGTAATCCCTTGTGCTAATTTGAAGTGGATTTTCTTAAGATTTTGAGCATAAGAATGGGAATAGTATTTACCACCGAGATGGGTGTGTTACTACGGCTTCATATCCCAGAACTACGTACCACCGTAGGTTTAATGTTATCCCAACTTCTACATGGATGACTAAGATTGCGATCACATAAGATAAGAAGTTCTATTATGATGGCAAGGGTAGAACAGACCTACCCGACGGGGTAAGACTTGGGACTCCATGGATGCTCACATAGTGTATGTCGGTTAGAAGAACCTCCCGAAAGACGTCCCATACTCTTAAAATCGTCTACTGTCTTAAAGTCTTAAGATAAAAGCATGTATTTTGGAAACTACGGTTTTAAGATTCTTAAGTCTTGAGAAGATTTATTCCCCATACAGTTGACAAGATAATATAGTACTTTTCAGAAAGGAAGAGATTTTAGAAATAAATGTAATGGTTCACAAGATCTATACTATACGCTTTATTGTTCATTAATTATTTTCTTAAGTTTTCAGATTTCTCAAACTTATGTGAGTCATTTACATTTAGCATGCATGATTTTATAAATTGTGATGACATTATTTAGTTATTGCATTCACCCCCATATACACAGTACATCATCAAAGTACTGATCCACATATACGTCTATGTGCTACATTGTCTCATAATGTAGGTTCAGGTGCTCAGTCTCAGCAGCGTGAGTGAATTTCGAGCATCTCATCTACATCACTGCAGTTGGTAAGTCCTCATAGTTTGGGGACTTAGTTAGTCATATTTTCAGTTATTCGTAGACGCTTTACTATTCATACAATTTGAGTCAGCTAGGGCCAGTCCCAGTGACTCTCTCGATTCAATCAATAGAGGCTTGTCAGACTACTAGATTAAGTTTTAGACTTTTGATTTAGTATTCAGATTTTTCAGTATTGTTCTACTGAAACTTGTAATATTAGTATGTTTCAAATAATATTTTTACATTTATTATGTTTTCATATTCATACTTCCCCTATGTTGAGATTCAGATGTAGTAGAAAAGCAGTCAGGGTTAGCTCAGGACTATTTGTAGTTTGAAACACCTGTGCCGACCCGAATATCAGATTTTGAGGTGTTACATCCTGGATATGATGGGTATCTTAAGTTCGCCGAGGCCTAGAGACTACCCCTATTTCCCTAGTCAAAATAGAAAAAAATATCACTAGTAGAAGATGAAGTTCAAACATATAATATGATAGGCTGAGTTTTGAACATATAACAAGATAGGTAACTCGACTAATTCCTTAAAGAATCTAAGAATCTCAACAACCATTCCAATCTACAGTAATCCACAAAGACTCTAAATAGACCAAAACCAATCTAAGTCAGGACATGCCCCCGACAATAGCAAAAAGAATCCAATAGATGTAGTTTAAGAGATAAATAAAACAAGACTTCAAAAATGATAACCTTCCAAAGAATGAAAGATCGTCACTTAAAAGGTAACTGCTGACAATAGGGAAATCATATCATAGAGTAGGAAAAGTATTAGTGTCTTCAGTTCCTGCATTGCTGGGGATACAGTGTCTAAAGATGGTTAGTGGGGTAAGCACTAGCATACAACTCAGGGAAGGTATAAAATAATACTAAGTCAAAACCACAATAAAATCTACATGCACACATTGTACGTACATAGATACATAAAATGTTGGGATAGGTAACAAGGTTTACCATGAACTTTAAAAACATTAGTCTGGACTGGGTAGTTTAACCATCATAAAAAGGCACCCATAGGCTATATAGGCTCTGCTCCCCCTGCTAAAAAGGACCATTTTGTTTTAGCCACAGCAACTAGAGAATAGTCATATATGTATATGCACCAAGGGTAACTCTAATATTCGATCATGTATCAAGGGTGACTCGAACACCCGATCACAAAACAATAGTTACTCAAACACTCAACTATTTAGACCTCCACATCGGCAATGTGGTTTCGAGCATTGGTCCCTCGGGACCTCTACTTTCACGGTCGCCTAATTAAAACAAGTTTCACATATTCCCATTGATTCAGCAAATGACACACATCATGCGTCAGGCATACACTATTGGTGTAATCATACCAACTATACATAAAAGCTTATAATTATGCCATTTCAATACCATTAACTTCGGCCAATACCTAGACCCCTCTTTGTTAGTTAAATAAGTGTAGGGGAATTCCACGACTCACTTTTGTTCATTACAAATTTGGTTTCTTAACCTTTTATGCTATGCAATAGTTCCAAAGGTATTTTCAATGTGTATATTCTCATGTTCAAAACAAGTTTTACAATATTGGGTTGAGGTTATCACTAATTCAATTATCCACATGATTGGGGGAATCCACGGCACCTTTATTTATTCACCACGCACATGTACCCCACAAGTTCAAAACAATCAAAAAAGCATGAACAATTTCATATAAACCATGGGAACATCATTTAAGAAAAAAATTATTCAAAACTCTCAACCCATATTTCGAATCCAACATTCTAAACCATTTGAATAATAATTTAAAATGCATGCTTTAACAAAATAAGATTTGTGGAAGAGTAACATGCCTGAGATATGAAGAATTACGGAGAGAAATCAAACCTTGGAATCTTTAAATTCAAATGCCTTAGAAAACTTAGTGTTTTTATTAAGGGATTTGAGAGAGAAGAGTTTATCCATTTGATTTTTAAAATATGGGAATAACCCTTTTTTGTAGGTTTATGGACATGGGGTGTAATTTGGGGAAATAGGAAAATATCCAAAGTGCCCTTAGTTAAAAGCTGAAAATTATCGCCAGCGACGATGGGTCACCCTACGAATCGTGAGGACTCCCCATGACTCTTCATCACTAGTCGTAGTCTGGACAGTAGCATAAGATACCCACACTGGTCTGACCATGAGTCATACCCTTCATACTCCGACCTTACGACTCGTGAGGTTCAATCATAGGCACGTCAGAAACAAAGGACCATTACACTTGTTTGTCTATAAAAGGTACCCTACTATTCGTAAAGAGTCCATATGACTTTCTACGCCCTCGTCATACTCAGGTAAGAGACTTTGGGAAACACACTGGTCACCCTATGATTTGGGATCCTACGACCCATAATGGCACCTTGTGACTCATAAGGTGAGTTGTAAGTTGAGCAGAATCAAGGAATTTTCAAAGGACCAAAATCCAGGGTGCTACATATATATACAAATCTTTAATTTGAATTTGTATACTTATACGAATTTTGCGACTCATATACATTTTTAGCTCAAAGTTGCTAATAAATAGTAGTTATATTTTGTAATTACACAAACAATAATTATGGTTCCCATTGATCTAAATGTTAGCTATTTTTGAAGTTTTATATTAAATTTAATCTAATATTAATAACCAAATAAAATACATAAAAGAAATTGTGTGCAATACCTTCTCGAACCATGTGAATTCTTCAATAAATTAATCATATGACAAAGGATGCCCTATATAGAATTGTTTATAAAATTTCAAAATTACCCAGAGTTGACGCATGCATTCTTATGGGATCTAGTTTCTTTATCTTACTAAATTAAGTATTGAAGATTTATACATTTGGATTGTTTTTTAAAAGTAATGACATTCACAAGTTAAAAAAATTTAAAAATATACATAATCTATTTATGCACAATATATAATAAATTTAAAATACCAAAAATTATATAGCTATTGATATTATAGTTTGGTGGACAACTATATTGTTAGCTCCTTATGTTGACGTAATATGTTTTAATAATGATAAACTAATAACGAAAAACATGCAGGATACACTGAAGATGTAATCAAGGCAAGGAAGATCATCTTGGAGCTAAACATAGAGGAGCATCTCACATGATCCTTAATTACAAGGAAGCCAGAGCCAGATTTGGAATAACATCAAGAAAATATCTCATTAGATCCCAAATTACAAGGAAGATAATCGACAATCGCAAAACAATATGGAAATAAAATCTCACAAGGAACCACAAAAAAAGGTAAATTACACCCTCTACATGGACATGTATGGTTGTCAGTCTATATCCGAGAAAGGAAGGTCACATCACACATACATATCTGATATGAATGTACTATATGATGTTAATCCTTAATTAAGGAATTAATTCAAATCTTTTATTGAGATGAAATCCTTTGGGTTTTTCTTATAGAGCAAAGAATCCGGATCAGCTGAAGATTATTAAAGGAAGACTAAAAACCAAAGACATCACACAACTTCTCAAGAAACTCTTAGTGTGTCCCAATCTTTAGCCTCAATAAAGCACTATAATTTCCAACTAACAATAGTTAAAAATGAGAAAGATCGAGTCAACTTAGTTACGCCAGTTGAGGATATGTCACAAGATCTAAATAACAAAATAAGATTAAAAAATTTTCCATCCCATCTGTAATTCAATTCTCACTTTGGAAAAACTAAAGAAAACCCTTGTGACCCAAGGGGACTAGAGTAGGCACCACACCGGTGATATGAAAAAGGATAAATCTTTGTGTTCCTTACTTGCTTATTTACACATTTTTTACTCTGCCTTATTCAGTCGACTAACCTCTAGGTGAGTTCACTATTAAGACTAATCAGCTAACTCAGGAAAAGTTTCCAATTTACCCTTCCCCATTTTGAATTTCAATTGGTATTAGATCAAGTCTCACTAAATTATTGCTTAATCGCACATGAGAAAAGATCTAGTGGTAAACTATCAGATTCTAGGAGCACTCCTTGAAGACAGTTACTCATCAATAAGACCACCATATTTTAATGGACAACACTACTATCATTCAAACAAATAGATTCTAGATTTTTGTTCTATCAAACGACTTCCAAGCCTGGGTGGTCATTAAGAAGGGACCAAAACCTATTCTAGATAACAAAGACAAGGACAAACAGGAATATAATTAATCAAGAAGAGTTGACTTAGATGACTTCAAAATTTCAAAGTGACCAAGGAATAACAGGATGTAACTAACACTAATGCAAGAGCTATGTCTACTTTATTATGCAGTTAGTGAAGAAGAATATGGTAAGATATCAGCCTACAAAATGACAAAATAGATGTGGGATAAATTAGACGTTACCTACGAAGGAACAACTAAATTAAAGAAGCCAAGAAGCAGCACTTTGGTCAATAAATACATGATTTTAAAAAGGGAAGAAAATGAAAATGTAGAGTCAATGTTTGCACAAGTCAGTAAAATTGTATGTGAACTGAAGTCCTTAGGGATGATCTACCCAAATAGTCTTCAAGTTTAAAAGATCAGAAAAAGTCTCTGAAAAGTATGGAAAACTAAAGTTCCCACTCTAGAAGATGGGGATCTCCACAACAAGACCTACGATGAACTGAGAGGTAATTCGCCTATGAACAAAATCATATAAGCAGGTAAAACAAAAAAGAAAAAAAGAAACATATGGTCTTTAATGTTGTAAAAACTAGAGAAAAAGAGACTTTAGACAAAGACAGTAGTGAGGGAATGGATCTCATAAATAGCAAAGTAAGGCAAATATTAGGACAAAGGCAGTAGAGAGCAAGAGGCTACAAGAATAATAAATTAATAAGGAATGATTATCGCTGATTTCATAGTGGTAAACATGGAAATATGAAACAAAATTGTCAAGAGCTAAGGAGAAGATCATTCAAGAAAAACAAAAACTTAAGGGCATGGACAAATGAAAATGAAACTAAAGATGATACAGAAATAGCCAATATGTTCTTCATGACAAAAGGTGAATCAAGTGAGGTAAGACCCTTCAATTGTCATAATTGCAACCATCTTAAATCAAATATCGATATGATTACTGACAAGCTTCAAAACATTATTGATGAGTCAATAAATTTGCTGAAGAAAAGAAAAATTGGCAAACTTTGTTAAAAGAAGAAAGAGGAAATTATCAAATTGAACTTGAGGCAAGTCAAATTAAAATTGACCTAATTGAAGAAGAACTTGATGATATAAAAATGCAGTTGAACAACATTAGAAAATCACCAAGACGCAGTTTTGTAAAATCTAATTTTATCAGTGTTAATTCAAGCTCCTCATCAGACTCTTCCATCACTACTAAAATATTATTTTATTTTTGTGGACCTATCTACTATATATGTGGTAAAAAAGGTACAAATCACACAAATGTAGATAAATGTCTAAAGGGGTGTAGGTTTGGAGACCCAAAGGAATCATAGCTAACCCTTAAGGACCCCAAGACCACATGGTACCTAAACTAATTTCCTTGTTTGTCGAAACATAATTTTTATTGCTACAAGAAAGGAATGTGAGTTATATATAGCGGATGTTCCAGCCACAAACTCGGAAGGAAAGAAAGATTCTGAACTTCCCACCATCCTATCTTTTTCTCTTCCTTTTTGTGATCTCTCAAAACTTATCTCTTTTATTCCTCAATGGTTCGAAAAATATCCATGTCCAATCTTACAAAAACTCCTATAGATAGTCATTTCGATAATCATGATCATATTCTCATCTCTGGCTCATTTAAGGAATCCTTTTCTCATTCCTGCAATCAACTATTCATAAAAATGCTTAGTCTCTATCCCTGATTCATTTTTCAAGAAAACTCAATTGTCCTCTCTGGATTCCCTTCCATCAAAGACATGCATAAATTCTGGACTAACTTGCAATGAGAGAAATTTTCCACCTTCAAAAGCTGCTCAGTTGTGCTCGGTAGAATCGTGAATATCTCTCAGTTAAAGGAATTTACCTATAATGTAAGTTCCTTTTTAAAGTCCCAAGACTTATCTCTAGTATTTCTTCTTTGTGGTATTAAAGTTTATGAGGATCCTATACGTATGTTTTATGCAAATCTTTTCCTTTCCCAAGATAACAGCAAATTGGAAACTCTTATGCTTACGAGAAGAATCATTCTAAATGATTTCTAGTTTGAAAAGGTTTTGATACTAAGCTCTCTGGGGTCATTCCCTTTATGAATGCTACATGGACTAATAACTTTGAGGTTAGCTTTGCAGAGGATAAAAAGGTCGTTTCTGATCTAGATATTAGTTAATCTAACTTTAGTCCTCTGTCTCTCTGTTTCAAGTATAGAATTTTCAGTCATATTATCGCCACTACCCTTATCCCTCACAATTTTTTTCTTAGTAATTTGACTTGTCGTGATGTGATTGTGTTGTATTGCATGGCGAAAAAGGGTAAAATTAATTGGGTTGTTTGGTTCTAAGAATATATGTTGGAGAGTGATATAGATGTGCATGCCTCTGCTAGCCTACCCTATGCACTATTGATCACCAGAATCCTTCTCTATAACTCCACTGATCTCTTTGAATACCCTGTCATAGAAGTCTTAGCAACTTATGACTCCAAGACTGTTGCCATCATGGGATATTTCTTGCTTGGTAATGGTGCAAGAACAACTGCCAAAGCATTAATTGGTCTCCCCAAGGTAAGAAAAACTTTGTCGAATATTATGCTTCCTTTTATAAAGAAAATAGAGGAACTCAAGGATCAACTCAAGGGAATCGAAAAAGGTTTGTTGCTTCTTCAGGAGTTGACTACTAGGCCTGCAGATGGGTATGGAAACTAGTATTAACATGGAAAAAATGCAATTAACTATTAATGGTTTTAAGTGGGAAAGTGTCAAGTTGTTCAATAGACTATTTTCTCTGGTGGACTCTATCAAATTCGAGACCAACTCCACCAACAATGAGGTTGTCATATCAATCCAGAATTCCTACTCCAGCTTCTCCAAAAATGTTGAAAAGTCCTGTGAGCGCTTCTGTCATAACATGCATAACACTTTTACCTATTTTCTATCCAAATGTTGATTTCATGACTGTTATTCAAAAGGAGACCTTTCCCTTCCTTTCTTTTGGGTTTGTACATGATGTTTTAATTTGTCCTACCACACTCTTTCATTTTTGCAAGATATATTATCTGGTTATCTACTATGGTATCTATTTTTTTGGTGTATGCTCTTCTATATTTGATTATGTTAAAAGAGGAAAAAGGTCCAACATCAGATAGGTCTCCAATTAAGGGGGAACCAGTCGACTATAGGTGCTCAAGAGTCAACTGACGATAAAGGCCGTTGACACCAAATTTTGACCATCCGATGCTCTGCTTAGGCTGCTATTTTATTAATTTTAAATACTATTATTTTTACACATTATTTTGGTATCAAATGAATTTCTACATTTAAAATTCATGATTTGAAAATATAAAAATTATTTTATTACTTTTTTCATCATTTTTCTTTTACAATTTATCAATTTCAAGGCAATATTTTTTAAAATAATTGTAAATATTTATTAAAATTATTTTATACTCTCACCAAAAATACCACACCTTGTATCATCGTATTATTATTATTATTATTATTATTATTATTATTATTATTATTATTATTATTATTGTTATTATTGTTGTTGTTGTTGTTGTTGTTGTTGTTGTTGTTGTTGTTGTTGTTATTGTTATTATTTCTCTAACAATTTATCAATTTAAATGCAATATTTTTGAAAAAAATTGTAAATATCCATTAAAATTATTTAATACTCACACCCATAATTTCACACCTAGTATCATCTTATTATTATTATTATTATTATTATTATTATTATTATTATTATTATTGTTATTATTATTATTATTATTATTGTTGTTGTTGTTATTATCATTTCTTTTACAATTGATCAATTTAAATGTAATATTTTAAAAAAAATTGTAAATATCTATTAAAATTATTTAATACTCACACCCATAATTCCACAACTAGTAGCATCATATTATTATTATTATTAATATTAATATTATTATTATTGATATTATTATTATTATTACTTTCATTTTTCTTCTTCTTTTTCTTCTTCTTCTTCTTCTGCTTCTTCTTCTACTTCTTCTTCTCCTTCTTCTTCTGCTTCTCCTATTTTAAAACTAATTGTAAATATCTATTAAAATTATTTAATACTTACACCCATAACTCCACAACTAGTATCATCGTATTATTATTAGTATTGATATTATTATTATTATTATTACTTTCATTTTTCTTATTCTTTTTCTTTTTCTTTTTCTTTTTCTTCTGCTTCTCCTTCTCCTTCTTCTTCTGTTTCTCCTTCTTCTTCTCCTTTTCTACTTCATGTTCTTCTATTTCTTCTCCTTCTCCTTCTCCTTCTTCTTCTTTTTCTACTTTTTTTCTTCTTCTTCTTCTTCTTCTTCTTCTTCTTCTTCTTCTTCTCTTTCTGATTCTGTCCTCCTTCTCCTTCTTCTTCTTGTTCTCCTCCTCCTCCTCCTCCTCCTTCTTCTTCTTCTCATTCTTATTCTTATTATTATCCTTCTTCTTTATTTTCTCCCCATTCTTCTCCTTTTTCTCCTTCTTCTTCTTCTTATTCTTCTTCTTCTTCTTCTCTTTCTTCTTCCCCTCCTTCTCCTCCTCCTTATTCTTCTCCTTCTCCCCCTTATCATTCTTATCCGTCTCCTCTTTCTTATTTTTCTTCTCCTTCTTCTTCTTTTTCTCCTTCTCCTTGTTATTTTTCTCATTCTCCTAGTCATTCTCCTTCTCTTTCATATTCTCCTCCTTATTATTCTCCTTCTTCTTCTTCTTTTTCTTTTTATTCTCCTTCTTCTTCTCTTTTTCCTTGTCCTTCTCATTCTTCTTTTTATTCTTCTCCTTATTCTCCTTCTTTCCCTTCTTCTTCTCATTCTCCTTCTCCTCCTTCTTCTTCTGTTTCTTCTTCTTCTTCTTTACCTTCTTCTTCTTCTTCTCCTCCCCTTCTTCTTCTTTTTCTTTACCTTTTTTTTTCTTCTTCTCCTTCTCCTTCTTCTCCTTCTTTTTTCCTTCTACTCCTTCTCCTTCTTCTCTTTTTTCTTCTCTTCTTCTCCTTCTTCTCCTTCTTCTCCTTCTCCTTCTTCTCCTACTCCTTCTTTTCCTTCTTCTCCTTCTTTTTCTCTTTCTTCTTCTTCCCATTTGCCTCTTCTTCTTTTGCTTCCCTTCTCCTTCTTCTCCTTGTTTTTCTTCTTCTCCTTCTTTTTTTTCTCCTTCTTTTCCTTTTTCTCCTTATTCTTCTCTTTCTCCTTCTCCACCTCCTTCTTCTCCTCCTCCTCCTCCTTCTCCTCCTCCTCCTCCTCCCCCTCCTTCTCCTCCCCCTTCTCCTTATCCTTCTCTTTCTCTTTCATTTTCATCATCTTCTTCTTCTTCTTCTTTTTATTATTATTATTACTATTATTATTATTATTAAACTAGCAACCACTTTCATCCAATTTCCCTTTTTTTGTTTAATTTTTCATCGATTTTTATTCAATTGATATCAATTTTAGCCTAAAAAATTAACTTCAATTTTGGTCCCAAATCAAATTCCAATTGCTAACCTATTTTAAATAATTTTAATCTTAGTTTTGGGTCAAATTTGATTCAACAGCTGAGATCAACTAAGCGTATTCTTTTCTTTTAAACCATCATCCAAACTTTAACCCCCATTTCCTCCCTCACATCTGTGTCAACCTTCTCTCTTTCTTTATCTCTCCTAATAAAGCCACTAGTGCCGCCTCTACTACCTTCATCGGCGTCTACCCTTTTCTCTTTCTTCTCTCATTTCTGTCTAAAATAAAACCATATTGCTTCCTTCCACCGGAGAAGTGAGCAACAATCGTCATTGTCGATTTGCCACCAACCAACTCTACTTCTATTCCTATTCCAGCCATCGCTGTCGCTGGCAAAATAGCGACAAAAACCTCAGCCACCTCTTGCTATCGTCCTGTTATTTTGGTCAGCAAAATATCATAAAAACCAGCTAACATGATGCTGTAATTGTGTCCATTATGTTTCTATGATTTTTGACACTGTTTATTTTCGATCTCTATTAATTTTTAGTAGATGAATTTTTCTGAGATTAACGTCACAGGAATCTTAATTGTTTTTTCATTATTTCACTGCTTTGGTTATTTCTCTCTAGTATCATGCTGTGATTTTTGTTACCATTAGGTCGATTCATTCACTAAAAGGTGAATGAGTTTCTTATGATTAAGTATTTGATTGCTGATTTTCCTTCTTTTTAGCAGTACAAATAGCTCAGTAATTGATAATTTGTAATAAGCATTGGGTGATTATTTTTCCTTTTTTCTTAGAATTTTTTTTATATATAATTTTGATAATTTGGATGGAATATTGTGTTTAATTAAAATATTCAGATTAGGATCCTTAAATAATTAAGGACTTTCTTTACCATCTTCGGTTATATGACAAGTGTTAGCCATGCCACGTGAAAACTAGCATATTTTCTTACATATCTGTTTATGGAAAATTTGATAAATTTTCCTCCTCTTAATTGATTGAGATCTGATTTTAAATTAATACTTCCCTTTTCTTACATCCCCTAATTGATTCAGTATATTTATTTAAAGAAATATAATTTTTCATTAATTGAAAAATATATTCTCCTTCCTTTGTTTTCCACACCCCTTTTACTGTATAAGCAGTCCCTCTTTCAACTAACACGGACCTCTTCTCGACGACCACTCCCTCATTATAAAAAAAAACAGACCTTTCCTCAGCTATTTACCCCCACAAGACTTGCTATATTTTTCTAATACAAAAATTAAATATTTCTCAATTTTTTGATGCTTTTGAATTTTGACGAAGCATTTGGTTTACCTCATTGCTGCAATTACCTTGCTCAACATCTTCTTTATTATTTCTTTGTTGCGTCGTACACTGGTAAGTGTCTAAACGATGCCATTTTTTTTTATGTGATGACTTTTTTGTGTTGTGGAACCATTAGAAAACATGCCCATAGGAACTAATCCAAAATAATTATTCGATGTCTGTTTTGTATGTTATATCGTTGTTTCACTATTTTTGAGTTTGGGGTCATGGTTAGGTGTGTTTGAGTCTTTCTTTTTATGTTAGTTTTGTTTTTCTTGCTTGTATATGACAGGTATCTTCACAAACATTTGGGAATATGAAGAGTAGCTCCGAAATTTGGGGATGGGGAGCCTATTCCCATTTATTTTATTTTCCTTTCTTTCAATTTGGTCTATAATAATGTCTTGTATAAACACTACTGATGTAATAATATTATGGGGACGGCTCAGGAAAGAGAGATCTATGTGTTTTACATGGTTATATGAATCACCTAGGCAAACATAATTTATGATTCATTAATTGATCTGTCTATCGCCTAGAAAACATGGTTTAGGTTGATAATTACTTTATATATTAAAATCAACTTTGAGCATGTCGACTTTAACTAATAACGTGTTCAACTATATTTTTAGCATATTTGATTTATTTACAGCATTTTAATTTACTTTCTTCGTATTTTTATTAATTTTCAACATATTTATAAATTTTCCAGCATATTAAATCACTTTCCAGCATTTAAAAATAAGTTTCCTGTATATAAAATAATTTCCTGATATTAAATATTATTTTTTAGCATATAAAAAAAATTCAGCAATGAAACATTATTTTTCAGCTTTCTTTTAACAATTTCCAACAACTAAACTTCTATTTTCCGGTTCTTTAAAATAATTGCCAGCAATACAAAATCATTTTTAACAACAAAACATTAATTTTCAGCTTCTAAATAATAAATTCCTGCAAGGAAAAAAATGAAAAAATTTGCGTATATTTTTAGCAAATGTTCTAACTTCAGCATTATTTTTATCCAATCCCAACGAGTTAAAATGATATTTTTCACACTAACGGTTTTAGCTTTTAGCACCTAAATAATATTTTCAACAACTAATCTTAATGCCCAACAGGTTTCCCACATACTAAACTCAATTGATGTCACGCTTATTTAATTTTCTTAGCATATTCACCTATTCTTGACATGTCTACTTAGCTTTTCCATAACTATTGCATTTACCATGCCAAATTAAATGTAACTTAGTAGCAAGTCTATAGGTTAACTACACCAAAATGAACAGTGGTCTGTCTTAGCATGCTAATCATCTTAGCCAACTTTCTTAATTAACCAAGAGTCCTAATTGAGGCTATTATGTGCTACTTGTTGTCCAATGTGTTTCATGCGCTTTGAGTCCAACTAGGAAGTACATGTTTATTTGTCTAGACCCAAATCCAAAGTAGAAAAGTCCAACGCCTCTTGAAGATAAGTTGGGACGGGTAGGAATTATAGGAAATGCTAGTTTTATCCTTTCTTTTAGAGAGCCTCTAAGGTTAATAACCAACCTTGTTGAGGGTGGATACACATTCGGAGATGATGATAACCCAATATTTTTTTTAATGTGACATACGACATTATCACCCGGTAATAACCCGGTTACTGGCTAATGAGCTGGTGATGATAAATACTTTGGGTGGTGATCTGGATAAAACCAAAATAACTTCTTTGTCCAATCTTTCAAACTTTTGTTTCTCTTTTATTTGCTTTATATATTTATTTGCCTTGGTTAGTTTAGGTTCTTTAATGTAATATGAATATTTTGTTATAAATTGTGCCTCCTTTTTGTCTCCTCACCTATCCGGTTTACATTGTTTCTTGTGTTGATTTTTTACCATCGCTTAGATAATTAACAACAAGAAATAATTAAGTAATATGGCTCGTTTATTTGTATCACTTAGTTATTATTAAGTTAATAAATAAGCGACCTTTTATTTATTACATAGAATCACCACGTAAAATGTAAATTCGGTCGGAAACCACATTTGTGGACCTCGAAAGGTGCCTAACACATTCCTTTCGAGGTAACTTGAAACCTTACCCGAATTTCTAGTGAACTAGACTAAATAACATGACATGTTCATAATTAACCTAGAATGGTGCCCTAATGAACCATATTTCATTAGGTGGCGACTCTTCACCCTTTAAATAATTTCAAAATGAGTTGTCACTAGAATCTCGCCTTCTGAGAGAAAAATGGGGCGCGACAGAATGACGACTTTGTTGGAGATCTTAGGTTCTAACCATTACGAGTTTGTATTTTATGTGGGATTCTATTACTTTCGTTGTTTTATTTTTTCGTAATTACTTTATCCCTTTTTCCTTTTATTATTTATATCATGATTTATTTTTACATGTTAGTCCCTTTTCCTCCCCTATTTATGTGTTTTTTATTTGTTTCCTTGTTTGTCCCCTCCCTTATTCTCCTATTTGTTGGCTATGTATTTTAATATTTATTTAGTTTTATATTACTAAGTATGTTATTGTATTTTTTATATGTGTTATGGGTTATCTCTTTTCATAAAAGATCATTATGCTCATATTTTCCTTCATTTGGAACCTTCTTTATTTTCTTTTTGCAAACAGTTACGTGATTGCACGAACGTTCTTTCCTAAAACACCCTTCGAAAAATCTTTTGGATCGGTCGATCAACATTGCGTCGATGGTCACAAGCTTTCCCACTCTCAAGTTGTTTGCTTTATGGGACCTTGTCAAAAACCACTCTTATTCCTAGAGCCTAACCGTTTATCTCTTTACTAAGGAATAAACACCCCAAAATTCTTAAGATGTTATGTTAGATAGTCTGTCCCTAAGTTCTAAGGGATTTTATTATCCCGAAAAAGAACACCTCATTACTTATATGCATCCTTAGAGTTAAATATGCATAAACGTCGTCATTTGCTCTTGGGGTGGCTCAAACCAACACTTTCTTTTTCAAAAGCCTATAAGAAAGAGAATCAAAAGAAGATGTTTTAGCATTAAGGTTAATTCTCTTTATGATTTTCTTGTATTTTTTAGACAATTTCAATTCAATAAAATTGTTAATTTTTTGGGGTTTATTAATAAGTAAATGACATTATTTTATGGCACAATTATCTCTCAAACAATGCTAGGCCTACCACTGACTCAAAAGAGGCTCCCAAAATAGGAAACGTCTAATAACGTTCTTGCTATGTGCTAATTTGTTTACCTCTTTATGCCGCTAACACACTAATTTCTTGATCTTTGTTGCTTTTGTTTTGTTTTACCCTTCTTAAAAGGTTGATGTGCACTCTGTCCTACCACACCCGATCAAAAGGGGCTCCTTCTTCTCCTCCTTCTCTACCTACCAGTCTCAAGGGTAAAGAAGTGATGGGAGATCATAATAATACTGTGGACAAAGATGGTACTAGTTCCGAGGGAAAATGTATCGCTAGGCAGAATGAAATGATGTTGAAAATGGAACAAAAAATTCTGGAGTTACAAAGATAATTGGTGCAAATGCGCAACTTAGCCAAGCTTTCTCTTAACCTGAATACTCCCGAGATACAAGCCAACAATTATGCCATACTAAAATCCCATCCTCCTCCCAATCATCCAATGTCTCCCCCTCAGCCTCAAATTCCCCTAAACATCCAAAGCCTCCTAAATCCTATCCAGAATAGCCAAAACATCCTAACTCCTATATATATGTTCCAACCGAACATACCTAAGATAGAAAACACTCCACTTATCCATCTCCACAAAAGCCTCATAACCCAAATATGTACCACCATCATGGATCTGGTAGCCATAATATAAACCCCATATATGTTGAAACCTTTCCACCTACCTATTCTCAACTCACATTCTAGCCTCCAAAAAATAACTATACCATGCAATCTATGGTTGAAAGGCTAAGACAATTAGAAAGATATAAGGGGTGGAGAGGGCTTAGCTATGACTTGTGTGTTCACCCAGATGTGGAACTATCGAAGGGGTACAAACCTCCTAAGATTGAGTTGTATAATGGGACTAGAGATCTGAAGGCACACTTATGTATGCACTGTGACAAACTGGAGGGATTTGGTAAGAACTAAAAGATAAGATTGAAACTATTCATGAGAAGTCTTACTAGAGAGGCTCTCACGGGGTACATGGCACAAAATGTGAAGAAGTGGGCTAGTTGGATTGAAATGGCCTCTGATTTTGTTGAGCAATTTGGATATAATGCCGACAACACTCCTAATTGGTTTTATATGAAGACATTAAAAAACAAACCAACTGAATCATTTTGAGACTACTCTATGAGATGGAGGGCTAAGGCTACAAGAGCTCGACCCTCGATTGAGAGGTCTCAAGTGAAGGAGTACTTTGTTCGAGCATAAGAGGCATAGTACCTTGATAAATTGCTAACAGTCATGGACAAAAGTTTTCCTAAAATCATCAACATAGACGAAATATTTGAATAATGTCTCAACAATGGAAGTATCCTCAGTCTAGAGTGTTTACAAACTATTTCCCAATTTGGAGCAACCGCAGGAGATAAGAAAAAGAAAGAGGTAGGTACAGTGATGGAAGCCCAAATTTTTTAGAGCATTCTAACCTATCAAACCCTTGATCCACCCCTATCGACCTACCTACAAACTCCAACACCATACCCGACATCTCCCTACCCACTACATCCCCTAATGCCATATCAAGCCCTCGATATATCAAATGCAACCATAATTATCAAACCTTTCCTATCCTGTACACAATGCACAACCAACTTATGTTCAAACACCCTAACCAACTTATGTTCCAGCTTCCAAGCTTTCTCCCAAACCTAAAGTCAATAAATATTTACCATTACGAGAAGCCTAATATTTGATCCCACATTCCATCAAAAGGCTAGATAGTCGATCCCCCATTATATCGAGAAGCCCGATAGCTGATACCATATAGCATCAAGAAGCCGAACAACCGATCCGACATTGCATCGAGAAGACCTTCAGCAAATCCTATACTGCATTGAGAGGCCCATTAGTTGATCACACACTACATTAAGAGGACCAACAATCAATCCCACATTGCATCGAGAATCCCAATATCTAATCCCATATTGCATCAAGAAGCCTGATAGCCAATCCCACATTGTGTTGAGAATCTCAACAACTGATCCCACATTACATCGATAAGCTCAACAACTGATCCCACATTGAATTAAAAATCCTAGCGGCCGATCCCCCATTGCATCGAGAAGCTCAACAATTTATACCATATTGCATTGAGAAGCCCGATAGCCAATCCCATATTACATGGAGAATACCAAAAATCGATCCAACAATACAACATATATGTTTTCTTAATTCCCATAATTACTTTGTGTTTATCAATTTCTTATTAATTACGTACCCTAACCCTTATTTTGCAGCATACTGAAATTACGTTAGTTACGAAAGAAGGTGTAACAAATAAGAGCAATTCTTGCTCCTATTTTGAAAATATCATCCTATTTATCCATCCGTCATATAAAATCAACTCAAAATTCACCTACATTTCATTTACATATCTCTCAGCTCATCGTTGTTTCAGGTTTTATTCACTTTAATTTCACTGGCCCACAATATCATTATTAAGCCCGTCCTTTATCATTAAAATTCTTTATGAATATTGTTCATTCCTAAATATAGAACTACACATGGCCTGATTCTCATAAAACTAGAGATATGTAGGCAACTTAAGACCAAATTTTCGGTCACACTATTTTAAAAAACCTCCTCCTATTGCATCAATTCCAAAAAACTATTCTCTCGATTGGACAAAATTGGCTACTACATCAACTTTCATTGCTCGACAATACTTTTATCATTCTCAAGCAATGAAGGGATAGCTGTTGAAACCCAATTTTGACCTCTCGATGCTCCACTTAGGCTGCAATTTTATTAATTTTAAATACTATTATTTTTATGCATTATTTTGTTATCAAATAAATTTTGATATTTCACATTCATGATTTGAAAAAATAGAAATTATTTTATTACTTTTTGTTATCATGTTTTATAATTTATCAATTTAAATGCAATATTTTTATGTTATTTGTTAATATCTATTAAAATTATTTAATACTCACACCCATAATTCCACACCTAGAATCATTTTTTTTATTTATTATTATTATTATTTCTATTATTATTATTATTATTATTATTTTCATTCTTATTATTATTATTATTATTATTGATGTTGTTCTTGTTGTTGTTAAACTAGCAACCACTTTTTTCTGGTTTACTTTTTTTGTGTCTAATTTTTTGTCAATTTTTATTCAATTGATATCAATTTTAGAAAAAAGAATTAACTTCAATTTTGGTCCCAAATCAAATTTCAATTATTGGCCTATTTTTAAGTGATTTTGATTCCAGTCATCGATCAAAGTTGATCCAACGACTAAGGCCAACTCAACATATTCTTCCCTTTTAAACCACCATCCATACCCTATAACCCATTTCCTCCCTCATAACCGTATCAACCCTCTCTATTTACTCCTTTTTTATTTTTATCGCTCCCAAAAAAGCCACTGGTGTCACCTCCACTACCTTCATCGATGATCATTCTTTTCTATTTCTTCTCTCCTTTCTCTTTAAAATGAAACCATGTCGCCTCCTTCCACTGGAGAAACGAGAAACATTCGCCACCACTGCTTCTCCACCAACCAGCGTTACCTCCATTCCTATTCCAGTTGCCGCTGCCGCTGTTGAAATGGAAACAACAACCACAACCATAACCACCTCCATCAATCGTCTCATCATTTTGGCTGAATAAAAATAAAAAAAGCCAAGCCGATGCTACCACAAAAACATCACTATTGAATGCCCTTTTTCTATCCTTCAGTAGGTAATCGATAAGCATTTTCTTTCTCCGACAAGCATCGCTGATTTCTCCATTTGCGGTATTTGTTATCGTAACTTGTTAGTATTGTTTGTTTCCCTATTTGACCATTCTATACTTTACTGTTTAACTAATTTAAACATTTCGTTGACTCCAATAACTTTGTCCATTATGCTGATATGATTTCTTACACTGATTATTTTCAACCTCTGTTAATATTTAGTAGATGAATTTTTCTGAGATTAACGTCACAAGAATCTTAATTGTTTTTTCATCATTTCTCTGCTTTGGTTGTTTCTCTCCCTAGTATTATGCTGTGATTTTCTTTACCATTGGGTTGATTAATTCACTAATAGGTGAATATGTTTCTTGTGATTAAGCATTTGATTATTGATTTTCCTTCTTTTTAGCAGTACAAACAGTTCAGTAATTGATCATTTGTAATTAGGACTGGGTGATTATCTTTCCTTTTTTCCTTAGACAAAATTTCGTATATAATTTTGATAATTTGGAGGGAATGTTGTTTTTAATTAAAATATTTTGATAAGAATTCTTACATAATTAAGGGTTTTTTTTACCATCTTTGATTATATGACAAGTGTTATCCATTCCAAGTGACCTAGCATATTTTTTAAAATGTCTATTTATGGAGAATTTGACAAATTTTCCTTCTCTTAATTAATTGTGATCTACTTTAAAATTGTCGATTCTCTTTTCTTACTTCCCCTAATTGATTTTGTATATGTATTTACGAGAGTGTAATTTTACCTTAATTGAAAAATATATCCTCCTTCCTTTATTTTCCTCACCTCTTTTACTACATAAACAACTCCTCTTTCAATTAACGATGACCTATTCTCGATGACCACCCCCTCATTATAAAAAAAAGTGAAAATGCTTTATTACCACCATGAACTATACGTGGAAAGGCTGAGACACATCTAAACTTTAGGAGGATTCTATTACCTCCCTGGACTAATTAAAATCATATTTTTTTACAACCTTAGTGCGTATGTGGCACATACATGACACACACATGTGCCTATGTAGATCCTTCAGTGTGTTGTGCCACGTATGTGCCACATACGCACTAAGGTTTTTAAAAATACAAATTTAATTAGTCCAGGGAGTAATAGGACCCTCCCAAAATTTGGGTGTGTCTCAGCTTTTCACGTATAGTTCAAGGTGGAAATAGAATATTTTTTCTAAAAAAAAACACCTTCTCCTCAGCTATTACCCCTCCCCCCTCTCCCTCGCATACATACTGTAATACCCCGTATTTCCCAAGCTTAAATTAAATCTCACTCCATGAGTTATCCTATATAAAATTTTTGAAAAAACTCAGTATTTTTTAGCATAGATCCTGCCAATGCATAGAAAATTCAATTAACTTTCCAACGATATAAAATTTGCCCAAATCCAATATCCGAGAGAAGAGTTAGAGCCATTTTTGTGAAGTAGTGTTTCAATTGGAAATTCAGTGCATCGCGTAGACCAGCAAAATGGGAATAATCATTTTATAGTAAGCCAATCAGATACCACCGCATCGCGTTGATGACCCAGCTCGCAATTGTCAGGTTCCAGTGATACAAGGGCCAAGATTGGGTTTTTTAGTTACAAATTGTTAAGTCATTCCAAGAGTATTTAGTCTTTTTCCACGGCCCTAATCGGTCCTAAACACAAGATTAATTTCCTAAATAGCCTATTACATCATTATTCTCTCAATTTCTCAAGAAATAAATCATTCTCTCTCAAAGGGCTAAACCCTAGCTTAAAGAAATCAAGAACAAACTCAAGAATTCCTTCAAGAACCTTTAAGAACTAATATTCCTAGTTATGTTAGGCATTCTTCTATTGGTTCCTTTCACCCATAGAGTCAAGAATACATTTATAAAACCACGAGATTGCTGATTTATGAATTATATGCTTGAAATTAGATTGTATTTATGTTCATGACATTAATTAAGTTTCAATCCATGACTAATTGTGGTTTTCATGAAATTTAAATAGCATGTATATTGAATTGTGTAATTTCCATGTTATAATCCTTGAATTTGTAAGTTTGGGCATTGTAGCTGCAAGGTTTATATGATATCCATGATTATGTGCATTATGTTGTGCTCCCCAAGTGTTTGATACAATGTTCATGTGAATTAAATGGTGAAATTATGACATGCTAGCATATGTATGTTTGATAAAATATCTCTATGAACAAAGTATTTTGATAAATGTACATTATCATGTTTCTCAAGATCATGTTATGCTCTACCTTTCATGCTATCGAGTCCTGGGAATATTTAATACCGAAAAAATCTAGGTGTTTACCTAGTGCTATAGTAGTTATAGAATAGTATCAGTCATGTCACGATCAGTAGAACTCAGTCAGTTACAGAACTCTATAGACCTTAATCAGCGATAGAAATTAAAAAAAAAACACAGTATCAGTCCAGTCTAGTTAAGTATAATCAGTTCAGGGTCTATTTAGTTAGGAGTAGGATTCAACACCAAGTGAATCCAAGGTTAGGGGCTCACCTTCCAGTAGAGGGTATGATCCTTAGAAGAAATCCATTTTTTCCATAGCTACGTAGCCAACGTAGGTTGAGGCATAAAACTACCATTTGAGGGTTGAAAACTACCATTTGAGGGTTGATGAGGTGTTTTAACCTGCCAGTTGAGGGTTCCACCATTCTCATTAGAGTACCTACCAGATGAGGGTAACTCTTCAATGTCTTTACCCGTGGCACAGTACTGACACCCTTCCAGCTGGGGTTGCAGGTTAGACCCCAAATCTATTCAGAAAAAGGGCATGTTGGTTAGATGATTACTTCCCACAGTCCCAGTTTCAATCTCAGTATAGAAATATGTTCAGTTCTACAGAATCATGACTGACAAATACGGTTAATCAGTTTCAGTAACTCAGTTATCAGTAATCTCACATATTAGTTACTCAGTTATCAGAACTTAAAACTCAACTTTGGTTAAAGCTCAGTTATAGCATACATGTATATGCACAGTGTTGCATACTTAGTATTTACAACAGTTTTAGTTATCTATGTACTCTCATGCTCAGTTACTCTGTATGATTTGGTAAGTTATTGTTCATGCATATGAACCCTTCCATTGATCCTTACCTCATCTAGTATGTAAGTATATTTCACGTACTAACATATACTCTTTAATTATGCTAGATGTCTCATATCATAGGTTTAGATGCTTAGGTTCCTAACCGCACATAGACAGATCCAGTTATCAGCAACAATTTCAGTAGTGAGTCCTCATCTATCAAGGGCATGCTTTTATTTCAGTATTTTAGTTTATTAGTATTTCAGTAGTCGGAGTTAGTTAGGAGCTTGTCCCTTCAACTCCAATTTGGACAGTTCAGTTAGAGGCTTTTCATACTAGACTTTTAGACAGTATTCAGTTTTATAGATTATTATTATAGTCCCTGTTATTATTTAGTATTTTATATTTTGAACCCTATGACATTTCAGTATGTTTTTTTATATTTATTACAATAATATTATTTAGTGCTCATAGCCGCTATCAGTCATGGGTTAGCTTGTGGTCCTTCAGGGTTGCAAACACCATGTAGTGTTCGGGGTATAGATTCGAGGTGTTACAAACTTTGTATTAGAGCCTAAGGTTCAACATAGTCCTAGGAAGTCTAAAATTTTTATAAAATAGAGTCTTGTGAATAGGTGTGTAGCTTGCCACACTTATGGATAGGAGGCAATGAAATAATTTAGGAAAAGTTTCCTTTCTTTTTGTATTTATGTCGTGCGAGTGAGCATGAGCTCAAGTTAAAATCTTAGTCTAATTCATTTCTTCCTTCTGTTTAAAGAACATGCCCCCTAAAAAGACTAACAAAAGAAGGACCAAAAATCAGTTAGCATCTCAGCCTATTCAGGCAGATCCCCTGGACGAGCATGTCTCTCATGCAGAATTCAGAGTTGTATTTATCAATTTCAATCAGCCTAAGTCAGAGAGAAGTAACTGTTCCTAGTTTCTTCCAAAGTCTTCAGTTCCAACTATATTCTCAGCCAGTGTTTCAGTACCTAAGTTCTAAAATAGTAACAAAGATAGGGCGCCAGGCTCTAAATCTCAAGGTAGTGTCAGCTATGCTTGAAAAAATCCTCTTTGTCAAACATGTCACAGAAACCATCAAGGTGTCTGCAGAGATGGTAGTGATGTTTGTTTTAAATGTGGCATGCCAGGACACAGAGTCAGATATTTTCCTCAATCGGGTTTAAAAGGTCAGTATAATCTTCCTTCAGCTCAGTCAGGTTGCCTGAATTAGTAGGGTGCCGCTTCCAGTGCCACCAGTGGGAAACGCCCAAATAGTCTCTATACACTTCAATCTAGACATGATCAGGAAAATTCTCCTAATACGGTCACTGGTATGTTACAGATCTTTCACTTATATGTTTATTCCTTGATAGATCCAAGAGCTTCTTTATCTTTTGTAACTCCTTATATAGCTGTTAACTCCTTATGATATCTTAGAAAGTTACTTTAGCCAACCTTGTGGAGCTAGAGATGGCAGATTTTGATGTCATTCTTGGGATAGATTGGCTCCATTCATGCTATGCCTCAGTTGATTGTAGAAATAGAATTGTTCATTTTTAGTTTTGAAATAAACCAGTCCTTGAATGGAGAGGTAGTGCTACAATGCTTAAGGGTTAGTTGATTTCATACCTTAGATCGAGAAAAATAATATCCAAGGGATGTGTCTAACAACTTGTGCGAGTCAAAGACTATAGTTCTGAGACTATTAGTCTTGAGTTAGTTCGAGTAGTAAATGAATTCTCAGATGTTTTTCCAAAAGATTTTCCTGGAGTTTCTTCCATCAGGGAAATAGACTTCGGAATAGACCTTCTTCCAGACACTCATCCTGTATCTATTCTGCCATTCAAAATGGCACCAGTAGAACTCAAAGAGCTAAGAGAGCAGTTAAAAAATCTCCTAGATAGGGATTCATCAGACCCAGCATTTTCTCATGGGGAACAATAGTTCTATTTATGCGTAAGAAAGATGGTTATCTCACAATATGTATAGACTACCGTCAGTTGAACAAAGTCAAAGACAAGTATAGATATCCACTTCCCAGAATTGATGACTTATTTGACCAATTTCAGGGTGCTAGTTACTTTTCTAAGATAGACCTCAGATCAGGCTATCATCAGCTCAGAGCTAGGGAATGTGATATTTTGAAAGAAATGTTCAGAACTAAATATGGTCACTTCGATTTTCTAGTTTTGTCCTTTAGTCTTACAAATTCCCCAGTAGTTTTCATGGACTTAATGAATTGTGTGTTCAAGAAGTACTTAGACATGTTCATTATAGTCTTATCGATAATATTCTTGTCTATTCCCATAGCAGAATTAATCATGCAGACCACCTTAGGATCGTACTTTAGAATCTCAGAACTTATCAATTGTTCGCTAAATTCAGTAATTGTGAATTTTGGTGAAGGTCGGTAGCATTCCTTGGTCATATTATTTTCGATGATAGCATTAAAGTTGTTCTTCAAAAGACTGAGGTGATGATAAACTGGCCTATACCTATCTCTATATCAAATATCTAGAGTTTTTTGGATTTAGCTAGCTATTACAGTTAATTTGTTGAAGGATTTTCGTGTATTGCATCCCCCATGTCCAGATTGACTCAGAAGAGAGTCAAGTTTTAGGGTTCAAATTCTTCCGAGAAGAGTTTTTAGGAGTTGAAGACTCGACTCACCTCAGCCCTAGTCTTTGATCTACCAGATAGTTCAGACGGGTTCGTTGTGTACTATGATGTATCTAGAGTAGGTTTGGGTTGTGCCCTCATGCAGAGAGCTAATATCATAGCCTATGGCTCTAGACGGCTTAAGCACCATGAGAAGAATTACCTAACTCATAATATAGAGTTAGCAGTTGTAGTGTTATCCTTAAAGATTTGGAGGCACTATTTGTATGGGGTGCATGTTGATGTGTTCATAGATCACAAAAGCTTACAGTATGCCTTTTCTCAGAAAGATTTGAATTTTTATTAGAGAAGGTGGTTAGAGTTATTGAAAGATTACAATCGGAACGTTATGTATCATCTAGGCAAGGCCAATGTAGAGGTTGATGCTCTCAGTAGATTATCTATGGGCAGTGTTGCTCATGTTGAGAATAATACGAAGAAGTTAGTTCAGGAAGTTCATCAGCTTGCTCGATAAGGTGTCTGCTTAGTCAATTCAGTAGAGGACAGTGTGTAGGTACAGAATAGTTTAGAATCATCTCTAGTTTTCTAAGTAAAGGAAAAGTAGGACAGATATCTCAGTCTAGTTAAGCTGAAGGATTCAGTCAGAGATCAGAAAGTAGAGGTTTTCTATCAAGGGGAAAATAATGTATTGTGTTGCCAAGGTCCGCTATGCATTTTAGGTGTATATGACTTGAGGCAATGAATTCTTGAAGAATCACACTGCGTGTGTTACTCCATTCATCCAGGGGCCACTAAGTTTTACCATAATTTACGAAAAATCTATTGGTGGAGTGGGATGAAGAGAGATATTACAGAGTTTACAGCCAAGTGCTCTATGTGTCAGCAGGTTAATATTGAGGACCAGAAGCCTAGTAAGTCCATGCAGGAGTTTAGTATTCCTACATGGAAATGGGAAGAAGTGAACATGGACTTTATGACGGGATTGCGTTGTACTCGTTGTCAGCATGATTCTATTTGGGTCATTGTAGACAGGATGACAAAATCAGCTTACTTCTTGCCAGTTCATACTTCCTATTCAGCCGAGGACTACACCAAACCTTATATTAGAGAGTTTTGGTCCAGTTATATGGAGTCCCAATAGTTTGGGTCTCTTTGCTAAAGAAATGCATTGGTGACCCAGCAGTCATAGTTCCCTTAGAGGGCATAGATATTTAGAATGATCTCTCTTTTGAAGAGGTTCTAGTCTAGATCCTCGATCATAATATTTGCAGACTGAGGAACAAAAAACTTCCCTTGGTCAAATTTCTTTAGCGGAATCAGTCCATTAAGGGAGCTACTTGGGAAGCACAAGCAGCTATGCGAACCAAGTATCCTCACCTCTTCTCTACAAACTCAGATTCAGTTTAAGGTAATAGTCTTTCTTATCTATACTCAGTTCAATGTTCTGTTACAGTTATAAACTCGGTATTCTTTACCATTGCATATCTAATCATGCATTCACGAATTAGTTCAGTCATGTACCCATGCATCAGATATGCTTGTTCAGTATGAAAACGCAGCTTGTCAGTAGCTTTAGTAATATATCCATGCATCAGATATGCATGTTCACTGATTAAGCTCAAACTATCAGTGTTCCTAAGCTTAATCAGTCCTATTCGAGGATGAATATTCCCAAGGAGGAGATATTGTAATACCTCGTATTTCTCTAGCTTAAATTAACTCTCAGTCCATGAGTTATCCTATCTAAAAAAATTTAAATAATCAGTATTTTTCAGTTTACATCCTTCCAATATGTAGGAAATTCAGTTAGCTTTCCAATGATATAAAATTCACCCAAATCTGATACTCGGGCGAAGAGTTAGAGTATTTTTGTAAAGCAGTGTGCCAAATGGCACTTCAGTGCGTCACGTAGACCAGGAAAATGGCAATGGTCATTTGCAGTAAGCCAATGCGATATCACCACATCGTATTGATGACCCAGTTCAAAATTGTCAATTTCCAACAACTGACGGATAGCGCCGTGTCGCGCCATGGACCAAGATCGGGTTTATCAATTATAAGTTTTTAAGTTATTCCAGGGGTATTTAGGTCTTTTTTCATGTCCCTAATCAATCCTAAATATGATATTAATGCCCTGAATAGCCTATTACATCATTTTCATTCAATTTCTCAAGAAATAAATCATTCTCTCTCAAAGGGATAAACCCTATCTTTAAGAAATCAAGAACAAACTCAAGAATTCCTTCAAGAACCTTCAAGAACTAATATTTATAGGTATGTTTGGTGTTTATATATGGGTTTCTATAACCCATAGAGTCCAAGAATCCATTTTTAAAACCACGAGATTTTTGATTTATGAATTACATGCTTGAAATTGGATTGTATTTATGTTCATCAAATTAATTGAGTTTCAATCCATTACTAATTGTGGTTTCCATGAAATTGAAATAGAATGTATATTGAATTGTGTAATTTTCATGTTATAATCCTTGAATTTTCAAGTTTGTGCATTGTAGTTGCAATGTTTATACGATATCTATGATTATGTGCATTAAGTTGTGCTCCCCAAGTGTTTGATAGAATGTCTATATGAATTAAATGGTGAAATCATGACATGCTAGTATATGTACAATCTTATGCTCTACATGTGTTTGATAGAATGTCTCTATGAACGAATTACGGACAATTGTACATTGTTATGTATCTCAAGATCATGCTATGCTCTACTTTTCATACTATCGAGTTTTGGGGGGTATTTAAAACTCAAAAAATCTAGTTGTTTACCTAGAGCTACAGTAGTTATAGAATAGTATCAGTCATGTCATGATCAGTAGAACCCAGTCATTTATAGAACTCAGTAGTACTCAGTCAGCGACAGAACTCAGAAAAAAAACTCAGTATCTGTCCAGTCTAGATAAGTATAATCAGTTCAGGGTCTATTCAGTTGGTAGTAAGATTCAGCACCAACTGAACCCAAGGATGGGGGCTCACCTGCCAGTAGAGGATGTGATCCATAGAAGCAATCCTTGCATTCCAAAACTACGTAGCCAGCATAGTTTGAGACATCAACCTACAAGTTGAGGGTTGATGAGGTGTTTTGAACTACCAGTTAATGGTTCCACCATTCTCATTGGAGTACCTACTAGATGAGGGTAACTATTCAGTGTCTTTACCCATGACATGGTACTGATACCCTTCCAGCTGGGACTACAGGTCGGACCCTAAATCTATTCCGAAAAGAGGCATGTCAGTTAGATGATTACTTCCTACAGTCTCAGTTTCAATCTCAGTATAGAACTCAGTTCAGTTCATAAAATAAGGCTTCCAGATATAGTCAATCAGTTTTAGTAACTTAGTTATCAGTAATCTCAGATATCAGTTACTCAGTTATCAAACTCAGAACTCGACTTCAATAAAAGCTCAATTATAGCATACATGTATATGCACAGTATTGCATACTCAGTATTTACAACAGTTTCAGTTATCCATGTACACTCATATTCAGTTACTTTATATCATTCAGTCAGTTATTGTTCATACATATGAACCCTTGTGTTTATCCTTACCTCATCTAGCATATCAGTACATTCCATGTACTAACGCATGCTCTCTGTTTGCGCTATAATGTCTCATATCATAGGTTTAGATGCTCAGGTTCCTGACCGCATATAGACAGATTCAGTTATTTGTAGTAGTTTTAGTAGTGAGTTCTCATCTATCGAGGGCATGCTTTTATTTCAGTTTTTTAGTTTATCAGTGTTTAGTAGTCGGAGATAGTTGGATGCTTGTCCCATCAACTCCACATTCATACAATTCAGTTAGAGGCTTTTCAGACTAGACTTTCAGACAATATTCAGTTTTACAGATTATTACTACAGTCAATGTTCTTATTCAGTATTTCAGATTTTGAACCTTATGGCATTTCTGCCTATTTTCTGCATTTATTACAGTATTATTATTCAGTGCTCACATCAGATATTAGTCATGAGTTAGCTTGTGGTACTTCGAGGTCGTAAGCACCGTGTAGCGTCCAGGGTACCGAATTGGGGCATTACACACACACACAAGACTAGCTATATTTTTCTAATAAAAAAGTAAATATTTCCCAAGGTTTTGGTGCTTTCAAATTTTGATGAAGTATTTGGCTTACCCTATTGCTACAATGGCCTTGCATGTCTAAACGATGTAATTTTTTTTACTTTTTATGTGATAAATTTATTGTTTTGTGAAACCATTAGAAAATATGCCTATAGGAACAAACCCAAAATAATTATTCGGTGTCTGCTTTGTTTGTTATATCATTGTTTCACCGTTTCTAACTTCAGCATCATTTGTGTCAAATTGCAGTGAGTTAAAATGACATTTTCAACAATAAAGGTTTTATCTTTTAGCGCCTAAATAATGTTTCAACAACTAATCTTAATGCTCAATAGCTTTCCCGCATACTAAACTCGATTGATGTCACACTTATCTAATTTCCTCAACATATTCACCTGTTCTTGACATGTTTAATTAGCTTTGTCATATCTATTGCATTCACTGCGAATAATTAATTTTCACTTAGTAGTACGTCTATAGGTTAACTACACCAAAATGAATGGTCTATCTTATCATACTAATCACCTTAGCCAATTTTTTTATTAACCAAGAGACTAAATTGAGACTATTACGTGCTACTTGTTGTCCAATGTATTCACGCGCTTTGATATTCTAACTAGGATGCCTAAGTTTATTTATCTAGACCTAAATTTAAAGTAGAAAAGTCCAACGCCTTTTGAATGATAAGTTGGGAAAGGTGGGTATTCTAGGAAATGCTAGTTTTATCCTTTCTTTTAGAGCGCCTCTAAGGTTAACAACCACCCTAGGTTAGGGGTGGGTAGACATTTGGAGATGATGGTAACTCAACATTTTCATAATGCGACATACATCATTGTCACCCATTAATAACCCATCTCCTTGCTAATGAGCAGGGTAATGATAAATACTTTGGGTGTTGATCCAAATAAAATCAAAATAACTCCTTTGTCCGATCTTTTGAACTTGTTTTTCTCTTTTATTTGCTTTATATATTTATTTTCTTAAGGTAGTTTATGTTCTTAAATGTAATATAAATATTTTGTTATAAGTTGTGCCCCTTTTCTGTCTCCCCGCTTATCCGATTTACCTTTGTTTCTTGTGTTGTTTTCTTACCATCTCTTAGATAATTAACAACTACAAATAATCAAGTTTACATGGCTCGTTTATTTGTATCACTTAGTTATCATTAAGTTAATAAATAAGCGACCTTTTGTTTGTCACATTGGATCACTATGTAAAATGCGAATTCGACTGGGAATCACATTTGTGGACCTCGAAAGGTGCCTAACACCTTTCTTTTGAGGTAATTTGAATTCTTATCCAAATATCTGATGAACTAGACTAAATAACAAGATAGGTTCATAGTTAGTCTAGAATGATTCTCTAACACACCTTAATTCGTTGGATGTTGATTCTCCACTCTTTAAATAATTTCGAAAAGAGTTTTCACATTGAATTTTTCTTTTTTCGAGAAAAATTAAGCACAACAAAGGAAAAGGAGTCAGCAACAAAGGGGGAGCCAATCGACTATAGGAACAGGGAAGTTAAATGATGTTTATTATTCATCATTATTAAAAAGGAGGATATTGTTATCCTCCTGTGTTTACATAATATGTTTTAATTATGATATACTAATAATGAAAAACATGTATGATATACTAAAGATGTAATCAACGCAAGGAAGATCATCCCAGAGCTAAACATAAAGGAGCATCTCACGTGATCCTATATTGTAAAGAAATCAAAGCTAGATTTAGAATAGAATCAGGAAAGGATCTCATTAGATCTAAAATTAAAAGGAAGATAATCAACAATTGAAAAACAACATGGAAAGAAAATCTCACAAGGAACGACAGAAGAAAGGAAGATCACACCTTCTACATGGACATATCTGATATGCACATGTATGGTTATGAGTCTATATCTGAGAAACAAAGGTCACATCATATGTATTGGACATATCTGATATGGACATACTTTATGATATGAATCATCAATCAAGGAATCAATTCAAATCTTTGATTGGGAAGAAATCTCTTGGGTTTTTCTTATAGAGAAAAGAAGCCGGATCAGCTGAAGAATATAAAATTGAAGATTGAAGATCAAATACATCACGCAACTTCAAAGTAAACTCTTAGTATGTCTTAATTTTTAGTCTCAATGAAGCTTTGTAATTTTCATTTTAAAATAGTTACAAAGAGAAAGATTGAGTCAAGTTAGTTATACTTGTTGAGGTTGTACCGCAAGATCTGAAAAATAAAATAAGATTCATAAATTATCCATCCTATCTGTAATTCAATTCTCACTTTGAAACATCTAAAGGAAACCCATGTGATCCAAGGGGACAGAAGTAGGCACTACACCAGTGATTCGAACCAGAATAAATCTTTGTGTTCTTTTTTTGCTTATTTACTCATTTTATTTTACTCTGATTTATTCATTATACTAACCTGCAAGTGATTTGACTTTCATGACTGATAAGTCGACATAGAAAATTTTTTTAATTAATCCCTCTCCCCCTCTTAAATTTCATATATAGCGTAAAACTCCCATATATATTTATGTTTTATAGAATAAGAAGCCATATTTATTCCAATTTAAGTACTTGTTTTCCTGTACAGTTATATCTCTCTATAATGTCACATTCATGTTATATTTTATTTTTCTATAACAACATTCTACCCATAACAACCCTGACATTTATTATAACGATACAGTCTTTGTAAATTTATCTCTCTATAATAGCCATAATCAAATATTGTGCAGTAATATTTTGTAAGAAAAATATATTACATACAAAATAAAATAATAAATATTTATAGTAATCATGATTAATGTCATGCACATAGTAAATTTTAAGTACGAATATATAAATTAAAGGAAGAAGTTATATTTAATGATGCACATCATTTATTTTATAACATCACGAGTAAGAGCCTACTAATATTTACCTTATTTATATTCATGATCTTTCTAATTTTACAAACTTTTATTTATAATAATTAAATGAGATTTTAACATCAAATGGTAGTAAACGTATATAGCAACATTCTGTATAACAGACATAAAACTTTTGGACAAACGATTCCACTATAGAATGGTTTAACTCAACATTTATTTAGGAAAGAAACTTTCATATATCTAATAAATTTTAAATTCACCCTGCTACCATTCATTTTCAAAGCTATAAAATTTAAGTCTGTGTTTATATATTAAATATATTTAATTTAATGCCATGATACTCTCTAATATATTTTAAGGCTTTATTTGTTTATATGTTGCATTTGAATACATATCTAAATATTAAGATTAAGATGTCTGAATCTAAATAATTATTTAATTATTAAGATGTAATATTAAGATATGAATATGAATATCAAATAATTAAGATTATCATTTTTCAACATCAAAATGCATAACATTTGCTTGTACTTAAAATTCATAAAATACTACATTAACAAATTATTATTAAAAAACTATGACGAGTGGGAATGGTGGTTATCGATGTCAATTGAGGTTGATATTGATGGTGTTGTGGATACTAGTTAGTGATGATGACGTTTGAGAGCAGTGATTGATAATGGAAGCTGGTGGTGATAATTAATAGTTGTGATGGATGATAATGATATTACTTATGAGGATGGTGAATGATGATGATGAATGTAGATATTACTAATAATTAATGGATATATTGTGGTAACAGTAGTTGATGTAGTAGAAGATTTTTTTATTATGGTATACAAAGAGTTGGCCACAATAAAATTAGATGTGCTAAAGTCTCCAAATACTCTTCCCTAGTTGAACCTTTCTCTACTTAATTTTGTCATTTATCATCATTAGTAGTCTAATTTTTGCGGTTACACAATATTTATATGTTTCGATCACTTAAAAACTAATAGCAGATAATCTCATTTAAGAAGTATAAATTGTAATATTAGAATAGATTTCGGAGATGAAATGGATAGTTTTTCAACGCTAGGAGTCAAAATGGATAGTCCTTAAACTTATGCAATAAAAAGGGACAATTAACCAAGAAGAGAAAACTAGTAATTACTATAGTTAACTCTGTCAAGCATTAATGCAATGAAAAAAATATTAAAGGAATTTGCCCAAAAATTGTTGAACCCAATAAGATTTTCTTTTTTATAGTTTTCCCATTTGTGGGCAAACAAAAATTCATTTTTTTAAGTTTGTCAACACATAGACGAACTATATTAATTCATGGCAGTTTTTGGACAAACTCCATTTCATATATATATATAGAGAGAACATATTATTCACAATTCATGGCATTTTTTGGACGAACTCCATGATAGAGGGATGGATGGGTGGATGGATGGGTAGGTAGGTAGGTGGGTAGGAATGTGGGTAGATAGGTAGATAGATAGGTAGGTAGATAGGTCGATAGTTGTAATTAAATTTTTTTAAGTAGTATAAATAGTTGCATCGTGGGTGTTCATTCTTACAAAATTTTATTAATTCCTATAAGTAACATTCTTAATAAAAAGTTCAGGGAGCACTTTTTTTTAACAAATAATTATTTGCTTATGTAATAATTCAAGACTAATCCCTAAACGTCATACGATGCTCAGACTTGAAAGTTGTCTAAGCGAACCCATAGTATCTGGCACAACACTGAATGCATATTCAAAACACACACCAATTCCTTTATTTTTGGTAATATATATATATGGGATTTCCTAGCCTTGTATGGTGATCTATACAATATAATCAACATTGTTGGGTGAGATTAGTTCTTTTTTGAAGAAAAGGTTGCATAATTGTGTATCTTTTGGAGAATAAGTTAGGAGCATTTCTCCTTATAAATAAAGAGACTATGTCCGTTGCAGTTATTCCCTCAACAAAAAAAGTCTTCTCCCTTCTCTCTACTTATTCTTCATGTTTTATTCTTATTTCTTAATAACACAACTAAAATATTTGAAAAATTATATATGAATAATTTATGGTAAGAGAAAACTTGGTTTGTTCTATATTTATTACTTACATTTAAGCTTGTTGATTCATCATTTAAATAATTGGTTACAGGTCCTAAATGTAACTAATTCTAAAACATGTGTTTTTGAGCTCATTCATAAATTGAACTTTACCAATTCAGGATAAACAATTCTGACAACTAAACACCTTGTTTGATTTTTGTGGGTCATGAGTCGTCCATGTGCCCGAACTGATTTGATCTGACCCGTTTCAGAATTTAAAATATTTAGATTAAAAGATAGTCTCATTTAAAATAAAAGGGGGAATGGTTACATAACTGTTATCGTCCAAATTCCCTATTTCTTTTTTATCATTCTTTTGACAAGATGAAGAGAAAAAACTTAGATCAGTAAAAAGAAACCAGATTAACAACAACACCAATAAAAGAGCATTTAGTTTGTGATTCAAAGATTTGTTTTCAAGAGATTCAAAGCAGATATGGAGAGATTCTTTTGATAACAATATCAACGATATCTGTTGTATCATATTAAGGTACACAATTTATTATTATTTTGCTCCAAATTTGCTATCAATGGTATCAGAGACAGATTTATTGTCCTAATTTTGCATGTATTATCTCGAGTTAAGTGTGAAAAACTCTTTAAAAATTATGTATGTGCTTACCTCATAGAAAATCAAATTAGCATTCACCTGTAAGAAAAATTATTGATCGGATATAGATCGAAAACTTGAATTCGGTCAGACGCGCCACAAATCTAGTCAGTAGAGCCACAAATTCAGCCAGACGAGACACAAATCTGATCAGTGGAGCCACCAATCTGGTCAGACGCACCACAATTACACCTTGGAACTGTCAATTTTTTTTGTTTCTTTCTTAGTTCTGTTAAAAGAACTATGTTAAATAAAATTTTAAAATGAAGATAGTAAGAGAGATTATGCTTTGCTCCATTTTGTATTTTTTTTTTTGAAAAGATGAATATAAGCCCTCTCTCTTTATTCTTGGAAAAAGGAAAAGTTATAGTACTTTAGTAGATAAGTTTTTAATGGCAGAAAGGAAACATAATTGATAAAGTTGTAGAATTTTTTCTTTTTAGAAATGAAAAGATAATGGAGTACAACTTTTTATTTTTGAATTACTAGTGTACTACTGAACCACATATTTATGATGTGATGAAATAGTGTAGTGATACATAGTGTTTTTAGTCACTATTATTTTTTGGTGTGTTCCAATAAGTTTTAAAAGGCCTTGTTTGGGTTTTCTTTTAAAATAAAAATCAAAAATATGATTTTATTTTAAGTAGAGTTGAGTAACCACTTAAATTATTTATTATAACTTGTTTATGATTTAAATTAGTGATTTAAATTGAACTTGATATTTTTTAGCCTATTAAGTCCCTAATTATTTTTAGTAGATTTTGGCTTCTACAATGAATAGTGACATAAATGGTCATGTTGAATGGTTCAACCATCCTAATTGTTTCTTAGTTTCTATTTCAGAAATGATTGAACAGGGACAAACTCGAATCACTCCAAGTGAAAGTTCTGAATGTCGAGCAAAGATACAAAGTGGAAGAGCACGTCGCCGAAGGAAAAGTTTTCAAGGTTGTAAGATCATACAAAATAATGTCCCCAGAGCAACACAAAATCTTTTACGAAATAGAAGGGCTATACTAGGGAAAGACAGAAGAAACTAATAGAGGTCAAGTTTTTCAAGATGTAACCTAGTATTACAGTTGCTAATTTTATTCATTTGTTTGAATTAAAACGTGTAGAATTGAAAAACTTTGTAGAGATCTCGGAGTGAAAAGAATTATCTATTTTAGTAAATTCTCTTTGTGATCCCTGGGGTGAGAGATTAATTAATGTTTACCACTAGATTTAAATTATCGAGCCTTTTTGGGTATAAATAAGTCATCTTTAATATTTGTGGGATGACTTTTATCTTTAAATAGACTTGTAACTTGAAGTTTTTTGTTAACTTTATATTATAAACATATTAAGTGGTTTCTCTCATTCTATATGAATTTCATTCATTTATTTGAGTTTACAAAGACTTAATTGAAAACTATCATCCTAATACACATTAAGAAATTAATTTTTAATTTTGGTCAAGTGTCTAGTTCGTAGATGATGATCGGATCCTTAAGTGTTCTTTTGATTTTACACTAAAAATGAAATCCTTATGTGAAATAATTTTCTTAAATATATAATTTTGATTCATAATTGATAAAATACTTGTGTGATTGTATCTTAATAACAAGCATGGCATCAAAAATCATAATTGCTGACTTTAACAAAGAAGAAAAACTAAATAGAGACAACTACGATATTTGGAGTCGTAAAGTATGGTATCTACTAGAAGAGGAAAATGATCTTGAAGGTACTAAACATGTCTTATGTTTACCAAAAGAGGGTAATACTACATACATAGAAGAAACCTTAAAGCTTAAAAGGATTGAAAAAGGTTGATTCTATTGCACGTGAAATTATTGCGAGTTCTGTGGTTGATGACCTCATTCATGAGTGTGAGAAATTTCCTACTACTAATACTATCTGGGCACACTTACAAGGAACATATGGGGGTATTTTAGTCACCCACCTCAGACAACTGACTATCAAGTTTGACACTTACAAGAAGCATCTTGATCAATACATCAAACAACACTTTAGTATTATGTTCAATATGATAGCTCAGCTCAAAAGTGTTGGTTACGTTCTAGAGAGATGATCGACAGGTTCATCCAGTGATTTGATCTCTTCCCAACAGTTGGGAATACTTGAAGGTCAACTTAACCCACAATGATAACATCAAAAATTTTTCTGATGTTGCCCGTCATGTTAAATTTAGGATGCGCGGCTTGGTGCTACTAAAACTGCTTCTAATGTCTTTATGGCAGAATCAATTGGTAAAAAGACTTTAGTAATCAAGAATAAGAAGAAGTATAAAAAGAAACTAAAGGGTAAAGAGACCGAAGAAGGACCCTCTGAGAAAAACAACAAGTCCAATTTTAAGAAGGGAAAAAGGGTTTTCAAGAAGAAAGACAAGAGCAAGATGAAGTTCTAAAATTTTCAGGGTTCTGGGGAATTTTTCTCGAGAATTTCCTGAGTATAAAAAGGTAGCATTTCTAAATTAAACTCTAAGTGTTATGTTTCTAGCACTACTTTATTAACTGAATCTTATCCTATGTGGATTATAGATTCAGGAGCCATCGACCATGTCAGTAGAGATCGAGAAGTGTTTGTGGAGTTCCATCGCGTTTCACCTGGATCAAGGTGTATCTACGTTGAAAATAATGAAAGACTTAAAGTCAAAGGTATTTACACTTGCAAAATAGACTTGCGGGGAGACCGGTCTCTAATGTTGCATGATATCGTATATGCTCCAGAGATTCGACGAAACTTAGTATTTGTGTTTGTTCTTTTAGATGTTGATTTTCATTTATTTTTTAGATGCAATTGCATAAGAATATCTCTAGATAATGTATTTTTTTATGATTTTGGATATTGTAATGATCGTTTTATTATTTTAGATTGTAATCTTTGACTTATGACTATTATGTTAATCGTTGTGTAATGTCATGTTATTCTAATAATAATGATATTGATATACTTATATGGGATGCTAGATTGGGTCACATAGGGAAAGATAGAATGAATATATTGGTAAAGGGAGGACATCTAGGTTCCTCCCCCAAAATTGAAATGCCAACTTGTGAAAATTGTCTTGCCAAAAAGATTCCATGTAAATCATTTGGGAAGGCTAAAAGAGCTAAATTCCCATTGTAATTAATCCATTCTAATATTCGTGATCCAGTGAATATAAGGACAAGGTCTGGTGCTTTATATTTCATTACATTTATTGACTATTTCACACGCTTTGGCTATGTCTATTTGATATCTCATAAATCCAAAGCACTTGAATGCTTCAAAACATATATGAATGAAATTGAGGATTCGTTGGACAAAAGTATAAAGGAAATAAGAAAAGATAGAGGTTGTGAATATTTTTCAAAATAATTTGAAGAACTATGTATTGAAAAAAGAATTATTAGACAATTAACTACTCGTTATACACCTCAACAAAATTGTGTAGCCAATAAAAATAGAAATTGTTAGATATAACAAGGTCGATAATGGCATAGACAAATATACTAATCTCTTTTGGGAGGTATGCATTATTAATTGCGGCCTACATATTGAATAAGGTACCTTCTAAACCAATATCTTCTACTTCTTATGAACTATGGACTGGTAATAAATCTAACTTTAATGATCTACAGTCATGGGATTGTGCTGCATATATTATAGATCGTTTTTGGTAAGTTTGGAAAACTAAATCCAAAAAGAAATAAATGTATATTTATACGATAATCAGAATATTCCAAAGGGTATGTGTTCATTGATGAATTGGAAGATGGAAGTACTACTGATATTGATTCACTGTATGTCACATTCCTGAAAAATAATTTTTTCAAAATGGGTGAAATAAAGAAAAATGAGCCTCTTTACGAAATGTTAAATTCGGGTGATCAAATAACATTGTAGGATATGCTTGATAATTCAAAAAATCAAGAAAAGATTCTTGGTCCAGGGAGTTATGAATCCCAAAATACTATTGAGGAATCCAAACATCAATTATGTAAGAGTACCAGAAAAGGTGTACCTAAACGATCTTATGAGATAGAGGATTATGTTTTCTTAGTATCTCCCACAAAATTGGATAAACCTAATTCTATGACTGAAACTTTATCAAGTCCTAAAAAGATGAATGGATAAAAGCGATGAAAGAAGAATTAGAGCTCATGAAAACTAATAAATCTAGGATCTAGTTAACCTTTCTTGTGGGCGTAAAGCTATTAGGAACAAATAGATTTTCAAAGTTAAAAGAAAATCAGATGGGTAAATAGAAAGGCACAAAGCACGATTGGTGGCAAAAGGTTTTACTCAAGAAGCTGGGGTAGATTATGAGAAAAATTTTTCACCGGTTGTGAAATTTACCTCAATTCATTTATTTTTTTTATTTTAATTGAATGTTTAGATTTAGAATTACACCAAATGAATGCGAAGACTATTTTTCTCAATGGAGAACTAAAAGCAGAAACCTACATAGTAAAGAAGGTTTGTAAATTAAACATATTAATATATGACCTTATGCAGTTTTAAAGGCAGTGGTACTTAAGATTTCATAAGGAAGTGATTTCATTTGATTTCAACAAGATCGATGAAGACCATTGCATCGGTGTAAAAAAAGTTCAATGAAATATTTATGATTCTTTCACTTTATGTGAATGATATTTTATTAGCTAGAAATAATTTGGAGTATGTGAAAACTGTTAATTCATGGATTTCAAAGTCATTTGACATGAAAGATATGAGTGAAGCAGACTATATACTGAATGTTAAAATCTAAAAAGATCATTCCAAAAAAATTTTGAGTCATTCTCAAGAAACATACATACAGAAAATTCTGTTAGGCTTTCAAATGAATTGTTGCAAATCCACAGATACTCCTATAGCAAGAGGTGAAACTTTAAGTCTTGAAATGTGTCCAAAGACTAAAAAAAAGAAAGACATGTCCCGAGTATCATATTCTTGTACAGTTGGGAGTTTGATATATGCTATGATGTATAATCGCCCAAACATCTGTATGTTGTAGGTCTGGTTAGCTGGATCAATCCAATCCTGGAAGAGATCATTGGAAAGAAGTTAAGAGAATTTTTTTATACCTAAAGGGAACTACTGATTATTCAGTATGTTATAGTGGATTCGATTAATCCATAAGTGGTTATACATATGTTAATTGGGCTCGTGACCGGTATGATATAAAATCAACCTCTGTTTATGCCTTCTTACTAAATGGTGGTGCAATTTTATGAAAAAGTAAGAAACAAACTTGTACAACCCTGTCAACTATGAAATCTGAATTTGTGGCTTGTGTATCTATAGTACAAGAAGTGATTTTGTTGAGGATATTCTTTGAGAATTTAAACATCGCAAAGAATTTCAAGGGTCCCATGATTTTATATTATGATAGTCAAGCGATTATCGCATATACGAAGGATCCTAAATATCATAGCAAGACCAAGCACATTAACATTAAGTATAAATTTTTAAGAGACATAGTAACAAGTGGAGAAATAAATTTATAATACATTCTTACACGAGAAATGATAGTTGATTCCTTTACAAAGAAAGTATCTAGAGACTTGTTTGAGAAACATGTTATGGCTCTAGAATTACGTAGGATATGATTATGTTACTGTATTGTAAGATGACTTGATTATAATTATTATCAATATAAGAGTCTTGAATTTAGGTTCAATCTCATATGCATGTGAAAATGAGTTTTACTGATATAGTATGTCGACAAGTCAAGAGATTAGCTCTCTCACATAAGAAATCATCTCTTACATCGAGGAACATGGAGAGATAAGTTCCACCATTAGATTATGACTTGTTTTGTAAAGATTGATGTGACTTTCTTTATGAATATTCATTTAAGATTTCTTAAATAAAGAAACTCAGGCTAGACATTTAGAAATGTCTAGATCTAGATTTATACGATGTTGAATGATTAAAAAGATTGAGAAACACGCACCAATATAAGGTGAGAACATCGTAGAATATGTTTCATACCATGTGTTCTTAGCGACCAATGGGTTGATGAAAGAATGAATCCCTGCTTCTTCATTGTGTGAGACCTTTAAAGTTATATTAACTTTATATTGAAATACCCTTAGACCTTTGACTGTTTCTTGAAGTTTTGATCGATGTTGCTATTTTAGTATGTTACTTATATCCATGAGAGATTCGACGATGCAGTGCATGTCTAGGAAAGCAGTTGATTTAGAACAGGTAGGATTCGAGTAGTAAGGAAAGATGACTAAAATAAATATTTTAACGTGTCTACACAAGTCGGCTATTACACTAACTATATAGAAGTTAAATGTAATTGTGTATACAAAGTCAATTATGAACTCAACTTTACCTCTTTAAGAGGATGATGGATCAGATAAGTAACTACTGAGGTAGTGAATAATGTCTGGGGCATTGTGAGTATAAGAATCCTCATATTAGTAGAGAATTCTTTCCACATGTGATTGTATTCCTATATGTAGCTTGTAAAATCTTATAGGTAAAGCTCGTGATGCGCACAGGTCGCACGAACTATTTTCCATATGAATTGGTGTCTTATTGATATCGTACTGGCTCAGATTTTGTCCACTATATGTTAAATGGGATATGTTTGATTTTTGTGGGTCATGAATCTCCCATGTGACCCTACCCGATTAGACCCAACTCATTTTTGAATTTGAAATATTGAGATTAAAAGATAATCTCATTTTAAAAAAAATGGGGGAACGGTTACATAACTGTTCCCACCCAAATCCCCTATTTATTTTTTATCATTCTTCTGACAAGATGAGGAGAAAAGAATTGGGTAAGTTAATGGAAAATAAGATTAACAACAACACCAATAAAAGAGCATTAAATTTGTGATTCAAAACTTTATTTTCAAGAGAGTCAAAGTAGATTTGGGGCGATTCTTTTGATAACAATATCAATGATATCTGCTGCATCATATTAAGGTACCCAATTAATTATTGTTTTTCTCCGAATTTGCTATCACACTACATATTTCTTATGTTATGAAAAACATATCCCAGGAAAAAAAATTTCGCCGTTGCTAAATGACATAAACTTTTAATATTAAAATAAGGAAAACTAAAGATTCATTTTGCGATAACCATCCTGGTCAGATGCAATATATATCGGAGCATCCTTTACTACTTTGTGTTAATTATTAGAGTTCTGATAGATTTTGTCAATTTACAATAGAAATCGTTGACTTCATTTAGAATATTGGTAGAAAAATGAATTAAGCAACTGTTTGGACATATAATTTCATCTCTAGATTTGAAAGTAGTTTTTAAATATGTAATTTCATATCATAAATTAGCGTTCATACATGCAATAAAATCATGAGATGAAATTTCAAATTCTCAAATATCATTATTTGAAATTCTAAATTATAATTTCAACTTCTTAAAATATAAAGTTTGACTCATAATATATATTTTGTAGAAAACTCTCATTTTAAATTTTACAAAATAAAATAGAGAAAAGCTCATCATTTGAAATTTTGCAACAAAAACCTTTTGACTTCATTTGGAATATTGGTTGAAAACTCTCTTCAGAGGCTGCGAGTTTGTATATGTTTCTTTTTTTTTGGTCAATAGGGATATTATTATTAATAGTACTTAAATAGAAAAGTAGTCATTAGTACAGATAAACGGCCCTTTGCTAGCCGGAGACAGTATTGGCCTAATACTATTAGTACAGATATTAGTAGAGTTGGGCGCATATTGCCCTACAAAAGAAGTTTTGACCTTGTCTGCTTGGTATTGGCGCTGAACAAACAAAGGTGGAACTACCCATTCCTTCTAAAAACAAGCAGGTCCTTAGTTAATGCCCTCCTTTGCTAGAAAATCCGCTACACCATTAGTACTTCTCGTCTCATGGAGGACCAATGGATTCCCCAGTCGAGCCAGTAGATCCCTGCAAATGGATATCAAGTTAGATTCAACATTATAGGAAGCCACAGATGTATGGTTATTTAAGGTTGTTGCTATTTTTTTTTGAGTCAGTAGCAATGGTAATTTGAGACAGCTTTATTTTTAGTGCTAGTTTTAAGCCTATTATCAAGGACATTGCTTCTGCTTCAAAACAAGATTGGACGTTTATGCTGGCGGCAAATCCAGCAAGCTAATTACCTTCTTCAGCCCTGAACACGCCTCCCGCTCCTCCTTATTTAGAGTTATCAATGAAGGATCCAGCTACATTAAGTTTTATACTAATCAAAGGGGCAGTCCAAGTTTTATTCATTGCAGTCTGGTCATGTCTAGCTTTTTCTTTAGAAGTTAGGTGATGGTACTCAACAGCTTGCTCGTAAACTATATTTATGGAAATGTCAAGGTTAGTTTTATTAAAGATGTTGGCATTACGGTTGAGCCATATATACCACAGAAAGAAGGGAAACACTTTCTTCCAACTTAACGCGTTCCTGACCTTAAGATTTCCAGCATGTTGAAAGCTTTACATCTAGTTATTATTGGTGGCATTGAGAGCTTTTACTCTTATTCCTTATAATTTATTTAGGTCGCAGAATTTTTTGACGTGAGTGCATTCTAAGAACATGTGTTTGGTAGTTTCAGGTTGCAGATAGATGGTACAAAGAGGATCAATGTTAATGCCAATGTGATGAAGGTAATATTTCGTAGGTAGTCTATCATGATGGCGCTTAGGGGAGTATTTAATTAATGTTCCAAGGCTTTTGAATCTGGAATCCATCTATTCTCCAAAGGTTTATGGTTCTTCCATCTCCCAATTCCCATCTAGAGCATTGCTTACATATTGACCATCCTAGCACTATGTTCCTCAATGTATTACTACTAGTAGCCAAAGTTTTCCCTTTGTCGCTTTGCCACTCGTAGTTCTTTCTAGCAGAATATTTGTTAGCCATAATAGAAGCCCAAACGGACCAGGGATCTTTTTTGAATTTCCATGCTAGCTTGGAAAATAGGGGTAGATTTTTGTAATTGCTCTTCTGAAGGCCCAAGCCACCTTTTTCTTTGCTAATAGTGAAAGTTTCCCAGTTTAAGAGGTAGATTTTCTTCTTATCCCGCGTGGTTCTCCAAAAAAAGTTTCATTGAATTTGGTCAATCTTAGCCGTTATCTGCTTTGAAAGATTGATGAAGGTCATTACATGTGTTGGAATGTTACTTAGGGTGGCCTTTGCCAAGGTGGTTCGACCGGTTAGTGGTAGAAACTTGTTTTTCCATCTGACTAGCCTCTTGTTTAAGTTGTAAATGATAAATCCGTATTCCGCAGAGGAAGTTTTTTTTACCAAAGATCGGGAAGCCAAGGTATTTCCCAAAGTTCTGATAGTGAGTCATGTTGAAGAATTAAGTGTTAGCAATGGTATTGTCTAAAGAATTTGAAGGGAAAAGGATTTTGATTTGTTGTTATTTATAGATTGTCTAGACCAAGAGTAAAAATTTGAGAGAGTTTATTTTATCGAATGGCAAGTTGAAGAATTATTTTCAGCCACCAGGACAAGATCATCCGCGAAAATAAGTGGGATAATTGTGGGCCATTTCTGGCAATTTTTATAGGGTCCCATTTGTGTTGTTCCACAGCCTCGTTAATATTATGAGATAGGACTTCAATACAAAATGAATATGTACGGAGAGATTGGGTCGCCTTGTCGTAGCCCTCTGACGGTTCAAAGTAGTTTGATCTCGTACCATTTACAAGGATTTCGACAGAGCTGGTAGTTAAGCAGGACATTATTAGATTTATAGCCTTAGTAGGAAAGTTAAAATACGTCAAAGTATGCTTGACAAAGGACTATTCAATTTTGTCAAAAGCTTTTTCCAAATTAATTTCCATGATAAAGTTGTCCTTTTTCCCTTTCATTTTTTTAAAGTGACGGAGAACTTCTTCAATAATAATGGCATTATCAGCTGCATGTCTATGTTTTAGGAAACTTGTCCGACATGGACTGATAAGAGTGTCTCTAATGCGTTGCAACCTACGAGCAATGATTTTCGTTATTATTTTGTATAAAGTGTTGCAAAGGCTGATAGGTCTAAACTGTTTTAGGGTTGATGCATTATGCATTTTCGATATAAGGCGCACATGGGTAGCATTTATGTCAGACGGGGTCGCTTCCTCAGCAAATACTTTTTTGCAAAATAATGTAAAAGAGATTCCCACTATGTCCCAATATTTATGGAAAAAACACGGGGTGTAGTCTATCGAGACCAGGTGCTTTGTGGAGGTGAAAAAAGAAAACTACACTTTGTACCTCCGCATCCATTGGAAGGCGGGCTAGATCTAGTTTGTTTACGTCAGAGAGGCAAACTTTGCTTTTGGGAATTTTTAGAAGTGGGGACTTGGAGTGATTAGAATTGAATAGGTTTGAGTATTAGCACTGAACATATTGCAGGATAGCGAATTGTTCATAAATTTCAGTTTTGTCATCTAGTTTGAGGCTAAATTTACGATTTCTATGGCGTCTAATCAAAGTTGACGTATATTTGTATTGGCATCCCCATCATTAATCAAGTTATTCCGCGATTTTAATTTTCAATAGTCTTCTTCCATTTTAAGGATTCTATTAAAATCTTTTATGAGTTGATGTTCAAGATTTTGGAGAAAGATACTGTGGTGGTAATGTTGAGAGTTTTGGATACCCTGCAATCTGAAGAGAATCTTTTCTTTTGTTTGAAAATATTTCCAAAATTTTATTTTTCCCATACTACAGCAGAGTCCAAAATTTATTTTTTGCATAGGTAAACGAACTATTGTTTGTCATGCATGCTGAATGACCTGGGGAAGCTCAGGATACGACATCCACATCATTTCAAAACAAAAAAATTGGTAACATTAAAGATGCTTAAAAGTATAGGTCAGTGATCAAAATGCGTTCGTAGAAGGTGCTTTACAAAAGTATTTGGGAAGTTTTCCAGCTAGGAATCGTTGGAAAAGAACCTATCAAGTCTTTTGAAGATAAAGGCATTTTTATTTTTAAAATGTTTATCAAGCCAAGTATATCTATTTCCCTTAAACCCCATATCAATGATCTCAAAGTAGTTAACCATATCAGAGAATTCAGAGGTGTGGGAGCTGATAATCCTATTGCCTCTAAGTTTCTCTAAATTATGTAGTAGGTCATTGAAATCTCCACCCAAAAGCCATTTGCCATTATAGTTGTCTTTGATGTATTTTAGAGATGTCCAAAGAGTTCGTCTTTTGTATCTATGAGTGCTATCATATATATAACTTAAAAGAAAGGAGTTATTTAGAGAGATTACCTTCACGATTGCATGTATTTCTTGTTCTATGGTAGCCACATCACTTAACTCCAAAATGGAATCATCCTAGAGGACTGCAAGATCTCCAGCATTGCCTATGGTTGGTACCTCAATGACTCTATTAAATGGAAAGTCATTCAGGAGGAGCAAATGGCCTTGCATTTTTCTTTTAATGAGGGCAACAAGTGGAGGCTTATGCCAATCTACAAGGGATCTAAAGTTCCTTCTAAAGTCTGGGCCGTTGGCTACCCTATAATTCCATACTATTAAATTCATTGATTTTTTCAGATGTGGTGGGTTCACTAGGCAAATGTAATGCTCTGAATCTGGTACCCGAAATTCTACACGGTGCTCATGACCCCGAAGGACCACAACCTAACTCATGACTGATATTTATCCCTGAACATTGCATAATATACTGTGTAAATATAGAAATAAAGGTTGTAACACCGTAAGGTTCAAAACTGAGACACAATATCTAATAAAATATATCATCTGTGTGGGGTATGAAATACCCAAAACAAACTAATAAACTGACTGAACATGATAGTTTGAAAAACCTTTAACTGTCTGAATAAGGAGTTGAAGGGGCACGTCCCTAACTAACTCCAACTACTGAAATAAACTAAGTACTGAAATGATAAGATAATGCTCATATCCTCGAAGGATGAGGACTCACTGCTGACTCTTATTGCTGAGTACTAGAATACTACTGATACTCTGAAACTCGTGCTTCTGAACCTATGGTATAAAACACCATAGTGTAAATGCGTCAGTACAATTGAATATACTGCTATGCATATGAGGCAAGTTGAATACAAAGGGGTCACATGCATGAACTATACTAACTAACTAAACAACATGAACGTGAGAATACATGTATGAATACATAATAACTGTAACTGAGTTTTTGATAACATGATTACTAAATCAGAGTACTGATAACATAAGATACAGATAACTATATAAATGAAATAACTAATACCGAGCAACTGTATCTAACAGTCTAGTTTTTGATCAAACTAGCTAAGTTCTGTTCTATTCTAAGGTGACTACATCTGATAGCCCTGAATTCTGTAGAACTATCTGAGTTCTATTACTGATACTGAATGACTATATCTTACAGTCCTGATCTGTAACTGAAACTGTGGGAAGTAGTTATCTAACCAATATGCCCCATATAATGTAATATAGTTGTGTTAGGGTCCAATCATTAACCCCAATTGGAAGGGTGTCAATACCGTTCCACTGGTAAGGACAAGCTGTGGGTGACCCTCATCTGACAGTTTACTCGAAAGAGAATTGTGGAACCCTCATCTGATAGTGTTTATCCACCTTAACAACCCTCATCTGACAGTGTTGATATGTCAACCTATGTTGGCTACATAGTTCTAGAATGAAAGGATGATTTCTAAGAATCACACCCTTATCTGACAGTGTGTGTTCCCATCTTTGGATTCACTCGGTGCTAATTCCTACTTCCATATGAATAGACACTGAACATGGATTACTGAACTGAGCTGGACTGAATTAACTGAGTTTCCGTTGACTGATGGAATAGCACTGAGATTACTGTATTACTGAGCTTCCCTGAGTCACATAACTGACTAAGTTCTATGGATCATGGCATGATTGAGGATATTATGAAAACATGACACTAACTCTAGGCACATAGCTATATTTTTCGGGTACAAGTACCCCCAAGACTTGATGGGAAGAAACTGACAAAGGATGACTTTCTTGAATACATAACCAACATCACAATCCATAATACAATAAGTTGGAGATTCCATGAAGTACAAGTTCTAAAGCACCACAATGGCTACACATATATCCATACTTCATTGGCTAAGACATTTCATCAAACACTTGACGTGCATAAATTTGTACATGAATGGAGATTTCATATTATTATACTAGTATGGCACTTTTCCTTCATATAGGCATTTAGTGAAACACATGGGGAGAAGCTTTGGTTATACCATAATCAACACATCTAATAATGATGGATAAATCAATCAACTTGTAAATTGAAAGGGGTTTATCATGATTATTATGAAAATCTTTATATACTAGGGTCAATCATTGGAATATGTAATTAAAACATGAATCAAAACCCCACAACAACATGAACATGAATTTCAATTCAATTTAAATCATGAACATTCATCAATACACAAATCTTAGATTTCAAAAACAAATTCTTGAGATTCACTGGTTACAGAGACCCATGAATCAACACATGACATACCTTGATACTTGATTTGGGAAAATTGATGGAAAATCCTTGAGATTTGGATCTTGAATTGGAAACCCCTCTTCTTGTTTTTGAGACAATTTGAGAGAAAGAAATGTATTTTGGTGAAATGGAGGTTGAATTCAGTGTATATGAAGCTTTGGGTTGAAGGAAAAATACCAAAATACCCCTCCAAAACCAGTTGAAAAACGCAGAATTCTAAGGCTGAAGACATTGGGCTGATATCGTCACATATGTGATAAGCCGTCATCTTATGTCGTCACTTGATGCTGGAATTTATGACTTTCTGCCTAAGGCTACGATATTAGCTTATTGTCGTCGGATATGTGATAAGCCATCAGCTCATGTCGTCACTTAGTTGCCATGCAAACATACTGGAGTAAAATGGGTATAATTTTTGCTCAGATATCGGATTTGGGCAAAATTAGTATTGTTGGAAATATAATTAAATTATCTATCTGTTGGAAGTTCATGAGCTCAAAAAGTCATAGTATAATAAGATATATGCTCATTTGAAGTTGACTATTCCAATATCCTTTCCAAGAATTCAATCTATAAGGAATGTTTTGATTCGCCTAATAGCTAGGACATATTTGAGATATTAATTGACATCAAACTTGATCATAAAACTACCAAAGAACCATGATGTACTATGTATAATCTTGAAAGATGATGCTAATAGTGATTTGCATTTTTTGGGGTATTATAATATCTCTCCCTTAGGAACATGAGTCTTGGAATGAGACTGATTAGACTGAGAGAAATGATAACTAAAAGTACAAACTAGACGTGCACAACTGAAGTATGATCTCATGACTGACATTACTAATAAGATGGTTTTATCTTATTGAACATGCATATCTAATGCATGAATACATGACTGAGCTGACACATCAATGCATGAATAAATATGTAATGGTACTTGGTACCAAGTTTATAATGGATATCTGAACATCAAAATGAATAAGCTTAAGGAAAATTATTACCTTGAGCTGAGTCTGAGTTTGCAGAAAAGAGGTGAGGGCACTTGGTTTGCATGTCTGTTTTTGCTTCCCAAGTAGCTCCCTCAACGGACTGATTCTACCAATGAACTTTGACTAGAGGGACTTTCTTAGTCTACAAATCTGGTAGTAAAGGATTTTGACTGGACTTTCTTCATAAGAGAGACTGTTCTGAACATCTATGCTCTGAATAGGGACTACATCTGTTGGGTCACCTATGTACTTCTTGAGCAAAGAGACATTAAAGACTAAGTGAACTGAGGCTAGATCTGAAGGCAATGCGAGCTCATAAGCTACTTTACCAAAGCGACTGAGAATTTTGAAGGGACCGACATTGAAGACTAGGTGAACTGAGGATAGATCTGATGGCAATGCAAGCTCATAAGCTACTTTACCAAAGCGACTGAGAATTTTGAAGGGACCGACATTGAAGACTAGGTGAATTGAGGCTAGATCTGAAGGAAATGCGAGCTCATAAACTACTTTACCAAAGCGACTGAGAATTTTGAAGGGACCGATATATCTGGGACTAAGCTCTCCCTTTTTGCCAAATCTCTTCACTCACTTTATGGGAGAGATCTTTAGATAGACAAAGTCACCAATTTCGAACTCGAGATCCTTTCTGCATACATTTGCATAAAACTTTTGTCGAGTCTGAGCAGACCAAAGTCTCTCTCTGATCAACTAAACTTTTTCTAAGGCATCAAATACCAAGTCAGGTCCTATGACTGAGGCCTCACTAACTTCGAACCAATCGACTGAAGATATACATCTCCTATCATAGAGAAATTCAAATGGAGCCAACTGAATACTGGAATGATAGCTATTATTGTATGTAAACTCAATCAAAGTCAAGTGGTCATCCCAACATCCCTTGAAATCAATTGCACACGCCCTTAGCATATCCTCCAGGGTCTGAATGATCCTTTCTTCTTGACCATCTGTCTAGGGATGAAAGGCTGTAATGAGATGAATTTGGGTACCAAGACTTTTTTGGAATATTTTTCAGAAGTGAGAGGTGAACTGGCTATCTCTGTCTAAAATAATGGACAATGAAATACCGTGTAATCTAACCAACTCCCTAATATAGAGATTGACGTAATCCTCAACTGAATAAGTGGTATGAACTGGAAGAAAATGAGTTAATTTGGTTATCCTGTCTACAATAACCCAAACTGAATCATGCTGACGGCGAGTACGTGGCAAACCCATCACAAAGTCCATGTTCACTTCTTTCCATTTCCAGGTGGGAATAATGAACCCTTGCATGGGAGCACTAGGCTTCTGATGCTCTAGCTTAACCCGCTAACATGTAGAGCAGTTAGCCACAAACTCTTCAATATCTCTTTTCATCCCACTCGACCAATAGATCTCCCGCAATTCGCGGTACATCTTTGTGACCCTTGAATAAATAGTGTAGCGTGCACTATGTACTTTTGTAAGAATTTGCTGCCTCTATTCATCTACACCTGGAACACAAAGAAGACCCTGACAACGCAGAACACCATCTCCCCTCTGGGATAAAACCTCAACCTTCTGATCCTTGACTGACTCTTTCAACTTGGCTAGACTGGGATCTCTATATTGCTTTTCTTTCACCTAGAAAGCTAGAGATAATTCTAAACTACTCTGAACCCATACATCACCCTACTATGTATCGACTAAGTGAACACCTAGTCTGGCAAGCTGATGGAATTCCTGAGCTAACGTTTTCTTGCTGTCCTCAACATGAACAACACTACCCATAGACAGTCTACTAAGAGCATCGGCCACTACGTTAGCCTTGCCTGACTGATAAAGGACGCTTATGTCATAATCTTTCAAGAGCTCTAACCACCTTCTCTGATGGAGGTTAATTTCTTTTTGGGAGAATACGTACTGAAGGCTCTTATGGACTGTAAACACATCTATATGAACACTATATAGATAATTTCTCCAATTTTTTAAGGAAAATACTACGGCTACGAACTCAAGATCATAATGCAGATAATTATTCTCATGGGATTTAAGTTGTCTAGAGGCGTAGGCTATGACCTTACCATGTTGCATAAGGACACAACCCAAACCTACTCTAGATGCATCAAAATATACTACTAACCCATCCGAACCATCTGCAAGAGCTAAGAGTGGAGCTGAGGTGAGTCAAGTCTTCACCTTTTGAAAACTTCTCTCACAAGGATCTGGCCATTGAAACTTAACCTTCTTCTAAGTTAATCTGGACATTGGGGATGCAATAGAAGAAAATCCCTCAAAAACCTGTCAGTAATATCCAGCCAAACTCTAGAAACTCTTGATGGAGTTACAGGGTGAGTCCAATTTTTTACCACTTCAGACTTTTGAGGATCAACCCTAATGCCATCACCAAAAATGATATGACCCAGGAATGCTACTAACCCTATCCAAAACTCATACTTACTAAATTTGGTGAACAACTGATGATCTATGAGAGTCTGAAGTACAATTCTAAGCTGGTCTGCATGATCACACTCACTGTGAGAATAGACCAGAATATCATCTATGAAGATTATGACGAACATGTCCAAGTACTGCTTGAACACCCGGTTCATCAAGTCCATGAAAGTTATTAGGGAATTAGTATGACCAAGGATATGACTAGGAAATCAAAGTGACCATATCGAGTTTGGAAAGTTGTTTTTGGAATGTCATATTCCTTGACTCAGAGCTGATGATAGACTGATCTGAGGTCTATTTTAGAGAAATAGTTGGGCCCCTGAGGTTGGTTAAATAAGTCATCAATATGGGTAAGTGGATACTTGTTCTTGACTGTGACTTTATTGAGTTGACAGTAATCAATGCACATTCTGAGAGAACCGTCCTTATTGTGCACGAATAAGACTGGTGCGCCCCATGGGGACACGCTGGACCTGATGAACCCTTATCTAAGAGAACCTTCAAATGCTCTTTCAATTCTCCAAGTTTTTTTAGTGCCATTTTGTATAGTGGAATAGATATAGGCTGAACATCTGTAAGAAGATCAATGTCTAAGTCTATTTCTCTTTCGGGAGGAATTTCAGGAAGATATTCAGGAAAGACATCTAAAAATTCATTCACGACTGGGACTAAATCAGGACTGGGAGTTTCGAAACTAGTGTCCTTAACTCGAACAATATGATAGAAACATACTTTAGACATTATTTTCCTTGCCCGAAGGTAGGAAACAAGATGACCTCTGAATGTTGAAGTACTACCCCTCTACTCCAGGACAGATTCATTTGGAAATCAAAACTGGACTATTCTATTTCTGCAGTCGACTGTGGCATAGCAGGAGTGAAACCAATCCATGCTAAGAATGACATCAAAATTAGTGATCTCTAATTCGACTAAGTCTACTAAAGTGCCTTTCTGAAATAACATAACCGGATAGTTTCTATATACCCGTCGGGCTATGATGGTTTTAGCCACTGGGGTAGAGACTAAAAAGGGCTCTGCTAGAATTTTAAGACTGATTTTGAAATCGCCTGCTATATAAGGAGTAACAAAAGACAAGGAAACACCTGGATCTAGAAAATTATAAACATGCAAGTGAAAGATCTATAATGTACCAGTAACCATATCAAGAGAATTTTTCTGATCCCATCGGAATAGGAGAGCATAAAGTTTGTTTTGGCGTTGCCCTCTAGTAGCACTGAAAATGGCACCCTGCTGATTTGGATGACCGGACTGAGCTGAGGAATGGTTCTGTTGACCCTGATAACTTGACTGGGAATAATCTCTAACTCTGTGGCCTGGCTTTCCATATTCAAAATAGACATCGCTGTCAGCTCTGCAAACAGCCTTGTAGTTCTGACCACAGGTCAGACAAAAGGGATTAGTTTAGGTATTGTTAATACTACCCTAAGAATTAGATCCTAGTTACCTATCTCTATTACCATCCCTAAACTTAGGAGCTGGAGCACAAGACGAAAATAGAGTTAGAACAGATGACTTAGGTAAAACTAAGAACGGTTTCCTCCTTCTAATTTGGTCTTAGAAAAGTTGAAACAACTTGTCCTTGCTCTCTTATTCTGCTTCTCTCTCATCTTAATTTTTTTCTCCTCTATCTGCTAAGCATGAGTCATAAGCCTGGCTGAAGTTATGTCACTATTCAATATCGCAGACCTACACTCATTGACCACACTATTATTCACCCTAAAAACAAACTTACTTATCTTAGCCCTGCTGTCTACAACAACATGAGAGGAATATCTGGATAAATAAGTAAACTTAAGAGAATACTCTTTCACCATCATGTTGCCCTACCTAAGGTTGATGAATTCAAACATATTTGCTTCTCTCAGCTCTAGGGGAAAGAACCTCTCTAAGAATACGGTGACAAAATCCTCCCACTCTATAGGTCTTGCATCAATTGACCTTTCTGACTTCTACTGCTTGTATGCAGTGTGGGAAACATTCTGGAACTGATATGCAGCTAGCTCAGCACTCTCACTAGGACTAACCCCCATGATGTTTGTAACTTTTTGAACTTGATCAATGAATTCTTAAGGGTCCTCATCTAACTTAGAACTGAGAAAGGATGGAGGATTAATATGGGTGAATCCCGAATCATGGCTGCAGCTAAATTGGCCACTGGGTAGGCTAGAATAATAGTTGGTTGTTAATTCTGAGCAGTAACTGACTGAGCAAGATTAGTGAATGCATCTCTGAACTCTGTATGAGAAATATGTTCGCCCACAGGATGACATAAATATTGAAAGAAGGGAAACTGTTCCTAAAATATCTTATAGCCTCCTGCACATAAATATGGTGCACAATACACCCATGCACAAGACTCTACTAGATGCGGCTTTCAAACTTTCTAGGACACTATTGAACCTTAGGCTCTGATACCATGTTTGTAATGCCCCGAATCTGGTAACTGGAATGCTACACGGTACTCATGACCCCGAGGACTACAACCTAACCCATGACTGATATCTGTACTTGAACACTACATAATATACTATGTAAATATGGAAACAACGACTGTAAGGCTGTAAGGTTCAAATGCTTTGTGGCATAGCCGTTTAGGATATGTCAAGTATAAAACTTACAAAACCTGATTATCTTAGAAGTTTTGCAAAACTTTGAGTGCAATAAATTAAAATTTCAAACGTGAGTAGAATCAAAGTATCCTAAGCATCTTTATACCTCCGTTGCAAGAAATTCCAATCCTTTGGACTTAATCCATACTAACATTAGTAATATCAAGTCAACACCATCTCGTGGTGGAAAAAGGTATTTTATAACTTTTATTGACGATTGCAATAGGTAATGTTATGTATATTTGCTAAACAGTAAAGATGAAGCAATGGATGCATTTAGGAAATGTAAAACGGAAGTTGAAATCAGTTAAAGAAAAGGATCAAACCTATAAAAAGTGATAGGGGTGGAGAATTTAAATCTCTCTTTGCATAAATATGTGTAAAGAATGGAATTGTCCATCAAAATATGGCCTCCTATTCACCTCAGTCTAATGAAATTACGGAAAGTAAAACCCAAACCTTAAAGGAAATGATGAATGCATTACTAATAAGTTCAAGTTTACCACCAAACTTATAGGAGTAAGTTATCCTTACAGCTAACCGAATACTCAATATAGTTCGCCATAGTAAGACACAATCAATTCCATATGAAAAATGGAAAGAAAGGAAACCTAACTTGAAATATTTCAAAGTGTGGGGGTGTCTTACAAAAGTTCAAGTTCCTGTGCCAAAAAGGTCGAAAACACAACTTAAGACAATGGACTGTGTGTTCATAGGATATGCTAAAAATAGTAAAGAATATAGATTTTTTATTCATAAATACAAACATCTAATTATTAATGGAATATGATAATTGAATCAGATAATGTTGAGTTCTTTGAAAACATTTATCTGTATAAAACTAGACATGAACAGTCTAGTGGAGGGTCTAAATGACCTTGAGATGAACCAAGTGAGGATGTACATAATGATGAAAATCCAAGATATAGTACACGTCATAGAACGTCAACTTCGCTCGGATCAAATTTTATAGCATTTCTCTTAGAAAATGAGCCTCAAAAATTTAAATAAGCGATGTTGTCTTTAGACTCATCCTTCTAGAAAGAGACAGTCAATAGTGAGATTGAATCAATCTTTAGCAACCATATGTGGGATTTCGCTGATCTTCCTTTAGTAAATAAACCTTTAGGTTCTAAATGAATCTTAAAAAAAAAAATGAAAACGGATGGTACGATTAAGAAATACAAGGAAGGACTTGTAGTAAAAGGCTTCTAGCAGAATGAAGACCTTAATTACTTTGATATATACTTGCCTGTACAAGGATAATATCAATTTGGATATTAATTGCCTTGGAGGCGGTATATGGTCTTGAAATCCATCAAATGGATGTGAAAATAACATCCATATATGGATAATTGGAGGAAGAAATTTAGATGGAACAACCCGAGAGTTTTGTGGTTCCTGGTAAAGAAAAAAAGGTGTGCATACTAGTTAAATCACATTATGGACTAAATAAGTATCTAAACAGTGGCATGCAAAGTTTTACCAAACCATGTTGGCAAACGGGTTCAAGATAAATGAATGTGATAAATGTATATACATTAAAGACGCTCTAAATCACAAGATCATTATTTGTTTGTATGTGGATGATATGTTGATCATCAGTAGAGACATTTCTGACATAAATGCTACAAAATGAATGCTTGAGAGCAAGTTGGTTATGAAATACCTTAGAGCTACGGATATGATCTTAGGAATAAGAATTCATAAAAATCCACAAGGGTTAGCATTATCACAGTCACAGTACATCAAAAAAGTACTTAACAAGTTCAAGTATTTGCATTTCGGTATTGCCAACACTCCATTAAATGTGAACTTTGCACTTCAAAAGAATGAACATGAAAGTGACTGATGGTTGGAATACACAAGAGTGTTGGGATGTTTAATATATATTATGAATTGTAAACGGCCAGACATAGCATGCGTTATTAGTAAGTTGAGTCGAAACACGAGTAATCCTAATAAAACTCACTGGATAGCAATGAAAAGAGTTTTGGGGTATCTTAAATACACTCAAGACTATGCTTTGCATTATAATAAATATCCCACGGTAACTAAAGTATATAGCGATGCAAATTGGATCACCAAATCGATAATAGTAAAATCCATGAGTGGATATGTATTTACTATAGGTGAAGGATCAGTTTCATGGAAATCATCCAAACAGACATGTATTGCTTGCTCTGCAATAGAATCTAAATTTATCACAATAGATAAAGCTGATGAAGAAGCAAAATAGCTTTGGAATTTCTTGAAAGATCTTCTTTATTGGCCTAAACCATTAGCACCAGCATGTATACACTGTGATAGCTAAGTGGTGAGGTGGGGCAGAGAGCATAATGTATAATGATAAATCTCTTCATATAAGATGGAGACATAATACCTTTAAAAAACTTCTCTCTAGTGGAATTATTACTATTGACTATGTAAAGTCAAAGGATAATGTGCCAGATCCACTTACAAAAGGCATACCTAGAGAGGGAGTTAAGAGAACATCTAAGTAAATGGGTTTATGACCTAAGAAAAGTCAACATGACGGTAACTCTACCTAGAAGACTAGAGATCCTAAGAACCAGGTTTAAGGAGATCAAACAAAATTGTGTCTGGCAGGTCAACATTGTCAATGTACCCAACCTATTCCCATGATATAGACAATATTTAGTAAATAAGGATAAGACTTATGGTGTGAAGTCTTTTAATGATTATCTAAATTTAGCAAATTTGACCAAATAGTTTAATATATAGGATTGAATATTTAGAAATCACCTATGTGAGGTTGAAGTTGAAGCAGCTTCAAGGAGAATGTTAGTAAAGGTCTATTCACTAAGCTCTCATGAAGCTAGGACATGCTCATGGCTGAAACAATCAAAAACCGTGAGAACCATAAATGGTAAAAATTTGATTGTGTGACATGTGTTGTCTAGGTATACCAAAGTTCGACAGTTCAACGATATTAAATCTATCGACTTACCGAGTGCATTTGATGCATGTTCACACGGAAACGTTTAAAGGAAAACCCACATATCCAGATGCAATCAGTCGTTACTTACTGATCACATACTTTTTCGAAAGGTTTTATAAAGAGTAGTCATTCCCCATTCATATAGGGGATTGCTGGGTTCAATTGGTGTGAATGGAAAATGGAAGGACACAACTATTAGAGAAAAAAGATATACTATTTTATAAAAGGGGTGATTGTTCCGTTGGATATGACTATTAAGAAAGGACATATTATTCTGGAATAGACAGACATGACTATTCTGAAATGATACACCCTTCCATGAACCATTGCTTCCTTTCTATGTAATACCTCTTACTAGTCTTAGCTCAATACAACTTGTACTTGTATGCTAAAAGTGCTTAAAGCCTAAAAATTTCTCTAAGTGTTGGGGGCTAAGTTATTTTAAGGCCTCTTAACTTTGAGGATTTTTAAATTGGTCTTCCTGACACTAAGATATTGATTTATGAGTTAATTCATGTTCATGGATGCAAGTAGAATGTATCATGGAAAATTTTGAATTTTTAGGACAAGGATTGGGTCATGTTTGGATCACGATTTTAGCAGCTCATTGCGATAGTGCTGCGTTGTGGTGCTAATGGAAATGACACTCTTACCGCATCGCAGTGAAGGTGTTGTGCCTATTTCTTAATTTATTATTTTAATGTATGTATCATAATATTTATCCTAGTGTGTGAAGTTCTTATGAGGTGAAAATATTCAGAGAAATCACTTAGAATAAAGCTGAGCTAAGGGCCTTTGATTCATCCAAATTTTGGTATTCGATTCTACAAGGGTCAACTTCAACATTTATAAATTTTTACATATATATAATTTTTAGCTAAAGACCCACAAAATTGTAGATAATTGAGTTAGCTTTCCAACGATACCAATTTCTCCTTAATACGATACCAGAGCAAAAAGTTATGATCATTTTTGTCAAAACCAGTAAGCCATTGCAATGAGACCACATCACGGTAACTCTATAAACTGCATTCCAGTTACGAATTTAATTTCCTGAGGGGAAATTTGTCTTTTCCCCTCAACCCCATTGTCCATAACATGATTTGGGGTATATTTTAGGTCGTAATTGGACTTCTCCAATTCTCCTCTAAAAGAAACCCTAATCCTCTCCCAAGAACATCAATTTAATTACTTTCTCTCCAATAAAATCAAGAATTCTAGTTCCCAAATCTAAGAACATTCAAGAAAGCATCATGATTTCTAATTATTTTCCAATATTAAGGGTTTAAGGTATGTGAGAGTTCATCCATAGGTCCCATTTCACCCATGGAGCCCAAAAGCTTTTCTTTTATTAAAGATATGAATTTTCCATTTTGTTTATGAAGTATCATATGTTCAAGATAAATTTAAATCATGATTTCCTTAGTAATTTGACTAAATTCATCTCTAAGGATGTTTTCATGAAAAGTTAGGTTATCTCATGCTTTAAGTTTTGATTCCCATGACGTATCCAATTGATTTTCATGTTATAATATCGAATTATTAACCTTGATATGTCTACCAAGGTTTCCAAGTGATTTAATCCATTTATTCTTTGAGTTTCAAGTTTCCATGTTCTACTCCATTGATTCCATGTTAAATCCACAACTTATGAATTTAGTCATGTACTCATTTTGCGTTCACATGTATACCATATTCCCATGTTGAAGTTCAAGACTCTTATGTGTTTGATGAAATATCTAAATGTTGGGTTTTGAGCAATTATCCTTTATTATGGTTTTAAAGCATCACATGTCTTTATTGTTATTTTCATTCAGTGTTGGAGGGTTATGAACACTCGATACCTAGTTGTTTACATAATTTCAGTAGCTGCAAAATAATTTTAGATGAGAATTTTTATTCAGTCAGTTATTATAATTAGTTATTTGTTTAGTCAAGATTAGTTCAGTCGAGTAAACAGTGTCTTCCAGATGGGAGTAAAACTTAGCACCTAGTGAACGTAGGGATGACATCTCCCCCATCATTTAAGTATAAGGCACCTGTTTCCCCTATCAGTTAGGCATGAGACGTTATTAGTATTCCTTAGGTTCTTGACCTATAGCACTACCATAGACTTTGAAGGGTCCCCCGTCAGTTATGCATGACACCCTAGTCCTTTGGGACATCAGATTAGTGGATCCACATAGGTAGTGTTAGTACCCATGGCATGGTACTGACACCCTTAAAACTGGGGTTACAGGTTGAACTCTAATAATAGATTTGGGGCATTTTGGTTATAGATAGCTCCCACAGTCTCAGTGTAGTATTCAGTACAGATTCAACTCAGGCTTGCTTGACCAAAGCATACAGATTATTAGTTATCTAGTTATCATACTTCAGTATTTTAGTTTACAGATTATTTCAAATATATGTATATACTTGGTCTTCCATTTTAAGACATCATATTTTTCATGCACTGATGCTTAGTATATTTGTGTATTCAGATCCTTAAGTTATTTCGGTTTTCACCCCGTAGTTTTAGACCCAGTATCCATATAATACCCATGTTTTACTGTCTTCCAGCTTCAGTTCTACTTATATTATAAAAGTAAAGTTTTAAGAAACTAAGTGTAGTGATTAACCAGCTTATCAGATTATGTTAGTTACTTATGATTTAAGCTACTTCAGATTTTAGTTTATCTCAGCCTCTTGGTGAGTCTACTTATATTTAGCAAGCATGTTTTAAGATTATATTTAAAATTAGTTTTACTTTTTGCATTCACTCCCACTTACTCAGTACATTCTAGAAGTATTGATCTGCATATACATCTGTGTGGCTTTATTATATCATAATGTAGGTACTAGTTGTAGTCCACATATCATGACCCGACAGTTGCAGTTTCCATCCAGCAGATGATGAGTTCTCCTATTTTGGGGACTCCAGTTAGATGTTGTTCATGTACTTTACTTTATTACTCATATGTATTGATTACTGGTAGCTGGAGTCATGTCCCAACTATCTATAGTCTATATAGTAGAGGCTTTATAGAAGTCCGTCAGAGTCAGTCACGTAATTTTTGTTCTGTTTTTAGTTTTTTAGATTGTAAATTATACCAATACTATAATTGTACCCTTATTTTATCATGATTATATTTTGGCACAGCAGAACCAGTTATTCAATATATTATAAATTAGTTGCTTAATAGTATGCCAGTTCATGGGTTAGTTTGGGATCACTTGTGGTTCCAAGCATCGTGTTACAACTAGGGGGTTGTCTCAGGCCGTTACAAACTTGGTATCAGAGTCCAGAGTTCAAGTGTCCTAGGGTTTGTATGAAGTCATTTCTAGTAGAGTCTTGTGGAACGGTACGGAGACGTCTGTACTTTTCTTCGAGAGGATATAGGACATTTAATAAATGTTTCCCTTCTTTCATGCCTTATATTGTGCCTTAGAAGTCTCCTTTAAAGAACCTATGCAGATTCTCTCGTTACTCCATTCGTGCAAACTATGCCTTACTCTTGAGGCAATAGAAATAGTCAAGCTCAAATCCCTATCGATAGAGTTTTCCCAGATAGTCTCCATAGATAATTGTGGGATTGCACGTAGGTTCGAAAGTATCCCATTAGTTCCCTTATGTTTAAAATTTTTTAGGATTTTATTAAAGATCATGAAAACTCGTGCACTAGGCTAAATTCAGATGTGCTTTCAGATCTCTCCTCAGAATCCTATGATAGTATATGATCTAGTGTTAGAAGCATGAACCCAGAAGTTTAGCAACAGTAGGATGGGGATAATGTTACCTGGATTGAGTAGATTATGTATCCATGTGGCTAGTTGTATGAAAAGTGAATCATTAGTCTTGAAGCGGTGTATGCAAGAATTTATGTATGTTGACTCGAAATTATATGTTGTTGATGTTGGATATGTTGGTGTGATAATCCTCATTGTTTAGCAAAATTATAAGTTTAAATATGTGATATTTGTAAGCTATTAATGAAGTTAGTATAGTTCATTAAAGGTTTGGGGATATCCATGGTAAGTGTTAGAATCTAAGTTTGTATCTTTAAAGATTGAGCTAATCGAAAGAAGAGTTGAAACTCTTGGTAGTGTGAGATTAGTGTCAGGTGTTACCCCTAAAAAATTCTAGGTTTGTTAGGGTTTAAGTTATAGTATGATGATTTTCGGGGCTATAGATAGCTAAGAATTATACATCAGAAGGAAGTACTAGCAGTGGGCCTTACATTTTTAGGTGTAGTCTTTCAGGGTGATTTTATTATTTATGTATTTTATTACACCCCAGACTCTAGAGCAATGTGGTTGTAGTTCAGTTAGAGTTTATTAAGTGGTTTATAGACTTATAATGATATCTTAAAGCTATGGGGATATGATAGAACAAGTAACTAAGTCAGGCTTTTAGATTCTAGCAGTGATGCCAGAGTATTATAGAATATCAATAGGGGAGGAAGATGACCAACCCATTCTTATCTTAGTGAAAAGTTTTGTTCTGCAGTCATTATGATATCTACTCACGCCTTACATGTTAGCTTCATGATCATAGTTCATGTTCATGCACACAATAGAGAATCATGTACTCTCTCAGTTCCTAGTATGAGGAGTTCCAATTCATTCAGTATATGAATCATATTCCAAGAATTTATAAACTCTAAACCCAGGTCATGTAGCTCATGACTTGTGTACTCATGCTTTACAGTATGTTCAATTCTAGGTACCTATGGTACACTCTTAATGATCAGCGAAATTCAGATTATGATATGTATATCCTTAGTTTTGATCTCTGTAATGAACCCATTTCATGGATACTCTATTCCTCAGGCGCCAGTTAAGTGTCCTAGTTATGTATAGTATTCTTTCATGCTTCAGGACCTTATGTTCTAACCATTTAGTGACCTCTCCTTAGGTCAATATAGTGATGATGAATAGTTGTTTAGATTGGAGAGAGTTTACGAAAGATTATTGTATGCTTGGTTTAGCTAAGGCTGTAAGAGTAAAGTAAGATTGAGGCTAAGTTTTTGATATATGTCATGGTTAGTTGAAATTTTTGTATGTGTTTCCTTGGGGTAGTGTATAAGAGTGGTTAATGATAGGGGTTTGGAGGATATAAGAAAGATGCTTTTATGGGTATTAGTTTAGAAGTGCATATGTGGTTATGTGATAAGCTTAAATATCATGTTTATATATATATATATATATATATATATATAGATGAATGCATTGCACGTCAATAAAAATCTAGTAAGGGTTGAATGTAGTTGTTGAGGTGATAATAGGAATTATTCATGATATGAGAAGTTGTGAAAGTGTAAGGCGTATTTAATTCATAATTCGGACTAGTATTATGGTGTGACGTGTAGTACTTTGTTGATTTGAGTAGGCTTGAACATAGTGAGAGAATTCAGTTTAGCTCAAACTTCAGTAAATAGAGTTATCAGTGCCCATGTGAATATTGTAAGTAGCCTCAAGTGAAGTGCAGTTTTGAAGTGGAATGTATAATTGAATATAAGCTTTCAGTATAATTCAGTCTGTTCAGCCATCAGTTCGGTTTAGTAGTCAGACGAACAAGTTTCTATGGTTTTCCATCTTCTGATCTAGTCTTACTATCTGAAATTTCATGAGTATGGCCATTCCAAAAGATAGTTTGTTCCCATCCATGTAAAATGTGAATCTAGTTCAGTTCATGCATCATGTTTCAGATTTAGATATTTGGTCATGATTCAGTTCTTAAGTGTCTCGTACATCATCTCATCTTTCCTTAGTATTTCAGCCAAGTTAGTATCATTCAAGGGAATGAAGTATCCCAAAGGGGATATGTGGTGATACCCTAAGTTTTCATGTCCTAAACCTCTTATTTTTTCTTCACGAAACAAGATCCAACTGGAGGTAATGGTTACCCATAAATTGACTCTCTTATTTCTATCTCAGCCTTATAACCATTCTCATGTCATTGCATGTATTCAATATATCAGTTCAGTTCATGATATTCAGTTCATGTATCATGTTTCAAAATAAGTTATGCAATCATGTTCCAAGTCATGTATGTTTAGAACATAATCTCAATATTAGTATAGTACTCTCAGTCTAACTAGTCTTATTCGAGAATGAATGTTCTCAAGAGGGAGATATTGTAATACCCCATACTATTCTTAGCTCGATTCAGCTTTTAGTTGCATGCTTAAGGGTCTTAAAGCCTAAAACTTTTGCTAACTGTTCGGGTCTTAGTCATTTTAAGGCCTCTAAACTTTGAGGATTTTTGAATTGGTCTTCCCAACCCCGATATGTTGGTTTTTGACTTAGTTCATGTTCAAGGATGTAAGGAGTATGTCTCGGGGAAATTTTAGATTTTTCGAACAAGGATTGGGTCATGTTTGGATCACGATTCCAGCAGCTCATCACGATAGTGACGTGTCATGGTGCTAATGGAGATGGCACTCTTATCACGTTGCGGTGAGGATATTATGCCTAGTTCTTGATTTATTATTTGAATGAATATGTCATAATCCTTATCCTAGTGTGTGAAGTGCTTATTAGGTGAAATATGTACATATAAATCACTTAGAAAAAGTTGAGCTGAGAGTCTTTGATTCATCCAAATTTTGGTATTCGATTCTACAAGGGTCAAATTTGAACGTATATAACTTTTTACATATATGGAATTTTTTAGCTCAAGACCCACCAAATTGTAGATAATTGAATCAGCTTTCCAATAATACAAATTTTGCCTTAATTTTATACCCGAGGGAAAAGTTATGATCATTTTTGTCAGAACCAGTAAGCCATCACGATAAGACCACATCGTGGAGACCCTGTAAACCGCATTCCAGTTGCGAATTTAATTGCCTGAGGGGCAATTGTGTCTCTTTCCCTCAACCCCATCGTCCATAACATGTTTAGGGGTATATTTTAGGTCGTAATTGGCCTTCTTATCCAATTCTCCTCTCAAAGAAACTCTTATCCTAACCCATGAATATCAATTTCATTACTTTCTCTCCAAGGAAATCAAGAATTCAAGTTTCCAAATCCAAGAACCTTCAAGAAAGCATCAAGATTGGTGATTCTCTTCCAATATTAAGGGTTTTAAGGTATGTGGGAGTTCATCCATGAGTACCCTTTCACCCATGGAGCCAAAAAGCTTTTCTATAATTAAAGATATGAAGTTTTCCATTTGTTTATGAAGTATCATATGTTCAAAATGAATTTAAATCATGATTTCCTTCATAATTTAACTAAATTCATGTCCAAGGATGTTTTCATGAAAAGTTAGGTTATCTCATGCTTTAAGTTTTGATTCCCATGACGTATCCAATTGAATTTCATGTTATAATATCGAATTATAAACCTAGCTATATCTACCAGGGTTTTCAAGTTATTTAATCCACTCATACTTTGAGTTGCAAGTTTCTATGTTCTACTCCATTGATTCCATGTTAAATCTCCAACTTATGAATTTAGTTATGCACCCATGTTTCTTTCACATGTATACCATATTCCCATGTTCAATTTCATGAATCTTATGTATTTATTGAAATGTTTAAATGTTGGGTTTTGAGCAATGCACCTTTATTATGGTTTTAAATCTTCATATGTCCTTATTATTACTTTTATTCAGTGTTGGAGGATTCTGATACATAGTTTTTTACAAAATTTTAGTATCTTCATAATGATTTCAGATAAACCATGAGCATTTTCATTCTGTCAATTATTATAATTAGTTGTATATTCAGTTAAGCTTAGTTCAGTCGAGTAATCAGAGTCTTCCAGATGGGAGTAAAACTTAGCATAGAGTGAACGAAAGGATAGCATCATCCTCATCAGTAATGCTTGAGGAACTTTGTCCCCCATCAGCTAGGAGTGAGACATTAGTAGCAGTCCCTAAGTTTCAGACCTAGAGAGCCACCGTAGACTTTGAGGTGTCCCCCATTAGTTAGGTATGACACCCTAGTCCTTCGAGACATCAGATTAGTGGATCCACATAGCCAGCGTTAGTACCCTTGGCACGGTACTGACATCCTTTGAACTGGGGTTACAAGTTAGACCCTAACAATAGATTTGGGGCATGTCGGTTATAGCTAGCTCTTATAGTCTAAGTGTAGTATTCAGTACAGATTCAGTTTTCTTGACCAAAGCATACAGATTATTAGTTATATAGTTATCATCTTCAGTATATTAGCTTACTAATTATTTCAGAAATATGTATATGTTTTGGTCTTGCATTCTCAAATATCACAATTTTTATGCACTCATGCTCAGTATATTTATGTATTCCATATCCTTGAGTTATGTTTGTTTCCACCCTGTAATTTAAGACCCAACATTCATACAGTACCCATGTTTTACTGTCTTCCAGCTCCAGTTCTACTTATATTATAAAAGTAGAGTTTTATGAAACTAAGTGTAGTGATTCACTAGCTTATCAGATTATGTTTGTTACTCATGATTTAAGCTACTTCAAATTTCAGTCTATTTCAGTCTCTTGGTGAGTCTATTTACACTTAGCATGCATGTTTTAAGATTACATATAAAATCAGTTTTGCTTATTGCATGCACCCCCTCTTACTCAGTATATTCTAGAAGTACTAATCCACGTATACGTCTATGTTGCTACATTATTTCATAATGTAGGTACCATTTTTAGTTCATACATCATGACCAAGCAGTTGCAGTTTCAAGTCAATAGGTGATGATTTCTCCTATTTCAGGGACTTTAGTAAAATATTGTTCATGTACTTTACTTTATTACTCATATGTATTGATTATTGGTAGCTAGAGGCATGTTCCAGCTATCTATAGTCAGTATAGTAGAGGCTTCATAGATGTCATTCAGAGTCAGTCATGTAAATTCAGTTCCCTTTTCAATTTCATTAGATTGTAAATTGTATTAGTATTATAATTCTTCCCAGATTTGTCATGATTACATTTTTTGTTCCAAGCACCGTGTTAGGATCACTTGTGGTTCCAAGTACCGTGTTATGACTAGGGGGTAACCTCGGGTCGTGACATTCCGAAGGGGAATTTGATGGCTATAAATACCTGAATTTTTTTCTCAGGTAGTATGAAGAAAAAATTTCATTGAAAACTACTCTTCTACCTCCAAAAACTCATTGTGATCATTTGTCGTAGAGTGTAGTCAAAGAATCAGAAGGTTTGAGGTACCATTTTATTCTAATTGTGAACCATTTTATCCTTTTAGAAACAATTCCACAACGTCGGGTACTTAAGGGGAATTAATTCCTTAAGGACACTTCGTGAATTGGGAGGACTTGGTTCTATTTCTTCTTCATCTTATTTCTTTAATAACATACTTCTTTGATAGTTCTTGAAGGACTCACTACTAGAAATTACCCCTATGGCAGTTGTTGCAAAACCGTTGCAATATATAACAAAATTATTTCCATAGATCCCGTAACGGTTCAGCAAGCGTCCTATAGGTGGGTGTTGCGATAAGTCTATGGCAACGGTTTCTACGATGGTTGTCTGAACCATCGCCATAGGTCAAGCTATGGTGACGATTTCATACAACCATCTCCATATCTTGACCTATGGCGATGGTTATTTTTTGACTTATTGAGATACCTATTTTCATCTATTGCAACGGTTACTAACTGTTGCAATAGAATCTATTGCAACGACATTAAACTATTGCAACAATATCTATTGAAACACTTTTGTTGTTCTATTGGAACACTTTTTGAGTAGCTGTTACAACTATTTCATTACTTATTGGAATGTCTATTTTCATCTATTACAATGGTTACTAACCGTTGCAATCGATTCTATTGCAACGACATTAAACCGTTGTAATAGCATCTATTACGATGCTTTTGTTATTTTGTTGCAACGCTTTTTGACTACTTATTGCAATGGTTTATTGATTTATTGCAATAATTATTGCCACATGTTATTAAATTTAAAAAATTTATATAAATAGTCACTCGTATTAATGTAAACTTTTATTTACATACATAATAAATTATAACACATATACACATCACAAAACAAAATCATTCATCAATAATCTCATAATTCAAAATATGCAACAAGCTAGTAATTTAAACCCAAAAGCAAAATGTAATCATGTCCAAAATGATTAGTTAAATTTTTATATACTAGCAAGTTCGAGTTACAATAAGTTTTAATAAATTCAACTCAAAACTATTAATATTAGACCATTTATCCACAATCCAAAAATCTTCTCAAGTAAGGTCAATGTCTTTATCACTTTATTCATCTCTTTCTTCATTTTGGACACCTATAAAAAGAGAACAAAATAATATAAATTAGTACTTAAATGTAAGAAAATACCATAAAGAAAATAGTCTACCAATGGAACAAGATCAATGACTCAACCAAGTGTAAATCAAGAAACAGTAAATGAGAAAGTGCATAAACAAGACCAATGAAAAACTCAGTGAAAAAGAAAAGCCAGAACCACCAGTAACAACCAAAAAGTAAGCAACAACACGAATAAAAATTCATAAATCCAAAAATACACAAGCTCCTCATAATTTTGAAGTGTTATCTCAAAAACAACAAGATTCAAAAATTGTGGCTAACCAAGATGCATCCAACGCTGAACACTATTAGATGGAGATGAGAGCCTCAGGTATTGACTTGCTCTCAATTCCTATGATCCCTGTGGTTCTATATCTGGTGATGTGTATGAACCTAGCGGTGCTGTGAAGGGTGTGAACCACCCAACTGTCAACCCGATTCATAGGGTACCTTGTTTGTAAAACACATCCGAAGTGCAGGGTATGAGGCAAGAAACAGAGGTGGTACTTGAGGAAGGAATTTCTGTGGTTACACTAACTGATTTGGTCAGTGAATACCATATAGTATTTACAATTTGTACTATTACACTAAAGATAAAGATTTTTTTTAACAACCATGGTATTCGGGCCAACCTGCACATACCTTGACTTATTTCACTGGATACTTAATCTTAGGAATGGGTTAGCTGTGCGGACCTTTAATCTTTTATTCAGTAAAGATTTAATTTTTCTTTACTCTGATTGAGTTCTTCTTTCTTGTAGAGAACTCATTTGCGTGGTAATGAGCTTCAGGTTCCAGATTGTGCCCATTAATACATGGAAAACCTGTTGAGCTTTTCTTATTTATGTTATCTTTCATCAAAGGTAATAAATAATGACTGGATTATTATGCTTTTGTTTTTTGTACTGATTATATGAATTTTGAACATATATAACTAAAAGGCTATTGAAATAAATAGAATATAAGAAGTATTGATAGTTAGAGTTAGTATGTTTTACAAATTCTACCAGTAGAACAGAAGATTAGCAATAAGTTGTTCATTGATTTGTGTGCCCTTGCTTACCGTATATGCCTACATCAAACATTTATTACTACTAGTTGCTTTCCTATATAGGAAGTGTAAGTTTAAGAAATGCAAGTGTTTCCTATGTATTGCAGGTAAAGAAAAGTGTGGTTCATCTATCAAGTTCTTATAGTTGTTATTCAATTACTCTCAACTGCTATGATTTCTTTCTTCATGCAGAGCATCTTGGATTGAATTTGGTGAATTGCATAAAATTCCTTATCTAAATATGGAATGATTTTATATATTTATTATACCTTTATACATTTCTTTTAAGTTGTTGGATAGATACTTTTCTCGGCCAGACTGATGGATAGACTTAGGTGGCGCATAGAACTTTAGAAACTTATTTGGGGTATTTCTAACAGTGAGAAAACACCTCTTATATCTACTGAACAGATGAGTAGAAAGAAGAGAGACACTGGAAATGAAGTAAGATAAAATGGAGAAAGATGAGGTAAATGAGAAGGATAGGGCTAGGAAGAGATAAGCAACATAAGGATCAAAAGAAGTCTTTCAAGAGCTTATTAAAGCCTTTGGTCCCATTGGCAAAAGTGATGATTAAGGAAATATAACAAGTTTCTACAAATCTCCAAGAAGCTTTCAGCAGAGAGGTAAATACTTTAGAGAAGCTACCAATTCTACAAGTATACCACTCACATGATCGTAAAATAGCAACTGTACTATTAACTCCAATAGCCCAAGATTTGAACTTTTCTAATAAAATTCAAATTTTGCTCTTCTCATTCCAACATAAACCAAATTCTACATTATACCCAAACAACAAGTACTCCTCAATCCCAAACAAGTAGGGGTCAGGTATATGAATCCCCACGCCTCGGTTCAAAATAAGTTGAGGTCGGTTATATGAATCCCCACTACACGCAAGCAACATTAACAAGATTGTAACAAGTCAGTTGTTAGAAGATGGTTGCGCTATCCTATGGCAGTTTTAATGTCTTTCATACAACGAACAACTTACTGTAGGTTAAAGTTTGCTCAATAAGTTTATAACAAGTATATTACAGGTAGCATGACTAGGGACATAGCCCAAAATTCAAAAATAGACTATTTGCGACTTCCAAATTGTCAGTTTTTTGTCCTATTAGCTTAGAGTTCATCTTGTCCCAAAAAAATAGCTCATTTCAATTCATTCTATCTAAATCGTATCTTGTTCTGATCAGTTTTTTTATACAATTTCAAAGTTCTCTTGCAACTCATATCCTTGAGGTAATACAAAAAAAGAAATGGATCCAAATAGTTCTAACATATTTTTATTGGTGTCCATATCTAGATAATAGTATAATTCAATGTAATATATTCACCTAATAATAGAATCACATGCTAAATCATTTGAACTTATTTCTATTCCAAATTCAATATTTTTACCAATTATTGTCAGGGCAGATTATAGTTTCTATATGACAGATTCATATCACTTCTAATATTTGAGTTTTTATTCAAGTAACAATGAAACATAGGTTTCAATAAAAAACAACCAAAGTCTGTTCATAGATACTATTATCTTATTCTCCCTTCACCTATTCCCATTAACATTACTTCAAGAATTATGTATTGTACCTAGCATATCACCAATACCAAACTATTGCCAGGCCACAATACCAAACTACTAATACCAAGACACAATACCAAACCAATAATACCAGGCCACAATACCAAACTACTAATACCAAACTTTCACCAGCTAATCAGCAGCAGGCACACACCAAAAGTAAGAGAAGTTCTACCAACAGATTATTACTACCAACAGATCAAGAAATAGATATTGTCCTTGATTGTTAATACCAATAGATGGATGATTTATTGGTTGATTAGAAACCACTTCTCCTGACGAATGAACATTGAACGCTAGCATATTAGGATCAAGTGTTAATCCTGGATTTAGATGCTGAAGTTGCGCAATGATGTTAATTATAACATCTCGCTCAATGAAATATCTTTTATCATTGAATTTTTCCTCCATTCTTTGTTGCAACCTCACTTCTAGCTCATCCAATCTCTTATCCGCCAATTCATCAGCTTTTGAAGAGGATCCAGAATCACTTGCTTTCTACTTCAAAAAATTCTTGGTAACCCCACATCAGAGTAGTCTTACTCGACCAGGATGATAAGGCTCCATAACTGTTGTAAATACATCAGTTGATTGAGTACCATCTTCACTTTCTTAAGTCTCTACTCTCTCCATTTCAACCTATACATCAGATTCAAGAGCAAGTAAATTTAGTTAATTTGATATTTAATAAAATAATGATCTTGATCAATTTTGAAATAGAAAATTTCATACTATTTTTTTTGTAATCTCTTCAGATGTGCCCTTATATACTCGATCAGGTTTTATTCTTCTAGTAGCCACAAAGAACTTATTTGACAAAGCACCAGAATTTTTCTTTTTTTTCCTAATTACATGCAAGTCAGGATTAGAATATTATCAAGTAAACTCAACAAGTTCATAGTAACAATATGAGAAAACATCAAACCTATCGGATTAAAGAAAAACTTGTTTTGCTCATAGTGTGCGGATACTTAAACTTTTTCCTATTTTCTTTGTTAGTCTTGGAAGTATCCTGCAAGTCAATATTTATGAATAAGTGCTAAATAAAAAAATCAAGGCAGTGAAGGTTTAAACACACAGAATTTGATGCCTTATATCGAAAGAAAGAACAACGTAAAAAGGAATATTAGGCGTGATAAATTCAATAATAAATGCATGGTAACAATAATATAATAGTTATCCATATTTATGTGATACCTCAACTAGTTCGACATTCCAATACTTAAGGAGATCCTCAAAAATAGGTTCTAGAATAGAGGTAGACCTTTTTGCCCTTTGAATTTTATCATTGTTGTAGGTATAAAAGTGATCTTTCTTAATTCTGAACTTATACCCTCCAAACGCAACATCAATTGATCTCAAAGCCCAATCTTTCCCATTGTTGGGAATGTCATATTTCTCCTATAATTTGGTTGAATTGGGTTAGTGTTACAACTGTAAAAAGCATTCAATTAGAAATCAAAATATTGAGAACTTAGAACCAGAATATAGGTCCACATATCATCGTGCGTCTTCAACTTTTTCTAACTGAGATTAAGAAGACAAAATGTCCCATTCTTTGCCAATGTTCCAAGAAAGCTAGAAAATTTAGTGACCACTGGTTTAGTTGGACTAACAGGCTGGTTCAACTCATTTAGCACTATCAGTTGACGGTTAGTCCGTCCATATACTGCTTGCACTTGTGTAGCACCTTTTTTTCTTTTATTAGTTGAAGGACCTACAATAATATCAACAATAAAATAACTAGAATGCAGACAATTTTTGAAATAGTATGACCTAAAATATATATGTTATTGCCTTCTCCAAATTGTTCATTTGCTTGTAAATTAGGAAGTTATGACTGATCTTGCTGCACTCATTCAACTATGGGTTATGATGCACTAATGGTGGAGTCTGGTAATTCTTGTCGCACAAGCTCTTCTACTGGTGCTTCAAGAGAGGTGGAATTCGGAGACACCTATTGCACTTGTTCTGATACTTGAGATATAGCTGGCACCTGTTCCACTTGTTCTAGTACTTGATATATAGGTGAAATGTTGTTTGACTTCTCCTTCTGCTTTTGATTCTTTCTCTTTGCATTTGTGTATCCTGTGTTCTTCTTCTTCTTGTACTCCAGTATTTTTTTGTTTTGTAGACTTGGTAGTGATCCAGCTAAAACAAAGTTTTTAGTTTTCTGATGATTTTTCAAACACCCTTGTCGATTCATGATTCTTTAAATATCTGTAAGATCAAGAGCAAAAATGTAATGTCAAGCTAGTTAAAATAACAAAGAAAAACTTTTTTCTGCTGACCGGAATAGAAAGTAATCAAGAAGAGCAATCATGAATTTATTTCTGCTGACCAACGATGTATAGGTAACAAAGGGTCACATTTCTAAAAACTGGGCTCTTAACTACTCATCTTAGTACATAACTAAGAAATCAAGCTTTTATCAGGGACATTGATTTTGTTAAAATAAAAATGCACTAAGTTTTAGCCATGCGGGGAGTATGTGGGTACACAATGTGTATTTAGCATCAAAATATTTTATAAGCACATGATAACACAATATCCAAGAGTTACTTGGAAGAACATGATACTTTAACCTCAGTTAAAGAAAACAGGGAGACAACCTTACCTTTTCAAAGGATCCCTTTCGGAAAACTACCAATAGAAAATGCAGAAACCTTTTCCTGATAACATGCATTGTGATATCAATACTATGCTATATATAATCGATTGGAAGAGACTTTCTTAGGATGTAATATAACAAGCATTCTATCTAGAGATTCTCAAGTTATTACCCTGCGGAATAGAAAGAAGAAATACAGTTGATCATGATATTCAAGGACAAGGAGTATATTCACAACTCCCCTGTCCATCATCTAGTTGAATATAGGCGGGGAGGAGTGTTAGAATGCAAAATTCCTATACCCAATCTTTCATCACATGTTACACAAACGTTTTCTTAGCACACCAAGCTACTGGAGCAGACAATATTTCATAGCAAGGAAACATCCTGTTTGCTAATAAGAGAGCATGTTTCAAGCTCAAATATGGGAAGCCTTACCTGTTTAACATATATTCTCTAACTTTTATGTACCTTCTAAAATAAAAACATGAACCTTCTTCTGGAACTTGGAATGGAGCTCCCGTAACATTAACAATTCGTGAACATAAAAGTGTTGTGAATATCTCAACCTCATACATTCCTCTAGATCTAATATGTATCACCTATGAGACAATGTCTGACACGTGTGTGTATATGTATATATACTGGGGCTGCAAAAACATTTCCAGGTCATGCAGTATCTTCCCTAGCTCATTGAATACCTTATATGTTCTTATCGTTATACTTATTCATTGTATCCAAATCTGGCATGCAGGCTATCCAATCACCCCAACTAACCTGGTCATCTTAATCAACTACATTGGAAACTCTAGACAAGATAGGGTAAACTTTATATCCTCATCCTCTTTTAGAAAGGAGACAAAAAAGAGTAGGATGAGATAAGATTAATTAAGAAGTGTGCAGAAAGTGAACTCATTATGCTTTTGTGAAAAATAACAAATTACTAACACCTTCCAAGGAAAGCTTACTTCTGTAAAGAAACTTTGATCCTATCATCGTTACGGAAGTCATGAAGCAGCATCGGTCCTGTATGCTTGCTTTAGCGGTCAATAGGAACAAAAGGCAAAAGTTGCACATATGAAAATCAAACTGGTGGTGCTAATTTATTAAGCCTTAACAACGTTTATTCACTATGTACGGATGGCATCTAAAACATGTTACATTTTTTTTTCTTTACTTTAACTAAAGTAGTTAAGAACACATTGCAAGAAAAATAAGTAGAAGTGCGTCTTGACCTTATAACATCTATATCAATATCTATAATGTATATCTATATCTATAATATATTAAAAATGTGAAGATACTTAGAAAAGTCAATTGAACTTTTTACCCTTCGTTAAAAAACTCTACAATAGATAAAATCGTCTTTTTATTTTTTCCTTCAATTATTATTTTATGAAATTAAGAATTTAAGGTCTTCTAAAATATATGAGAAACTGATAATAAGTTAAATATTTGGAAAGAAATTAATAGTTTTAAATATTTGAAATATGAATCCTACAATATATGGGGTGGGACTTGGGAGGGGGAGAAGTCCTAAAATATAGAAAATATATTTCTTGATAAAACAAAAATTACCATAAATAATGCTATTATGTTATAGAGTTATCGTACATTACCTGATAACTTGGTAGTATTATTTTTTTTTATTGATGACTAATTTTGGAAAAACAAAAGTTGCCTACTATATTAGAAAAACTGCCATACAATTATAGGCATAGTAGTATATATAAACATAAATACAAACTATATAAGAGTCGAATGTCAAAATTTTATTTATGAATTTTTTTTATTTATCTGTTCAATTTATTTTTGCTTACATGAAGTTTGTTCGACGATTTTTTTTATTTATATCTTCTCTGTATTTTGAACTTTCTTTCATAATCGTCAATTTTGTGTGATTCTTTTCTTTATGTTTAAGTTGTGTGCTAGATTACAATCAAATTTCTATGAAAAGAGTGGTGTGTATAACTCTTAAACATGCTAATAACTTTCAATTTTGTTTCAAATGTAGTGTACCCATGAGGCCATGATCATGAAGAGAATGGAAACAAACACCAAGTTGTTGAAATTATTGACATTCAAGGTATTCCTACATGAAATTTTTGTAGTTGGCAAGTTTATCAATAATACATGATAATTTATTATTGTTAACTTCAAAAACAAACTAAGAATTTAGAATAAATAACTTAAATTGCAAATAGGACTTTAGAAGACATAACTTAAATCGCAAATAAGTTTATCTCTATAATCATAGATACTATCAAATTTTAATTGATGATAAAATTCTATCCTCGAGCATATTATTTTTCCTACATGTGATAGTTTTTGGGGAATAATTTAAACCTAAATAAAGAGACAGAACCAATATAGATATTATTGCTTAATTGATTAAAGGAATCTAAATTTTAAATAGATTATAAATCTAAATAAAATTTTAAAACAGACATTTAGGTTAAAAAGGAGAAAACATACTAAATTTTTATTTGTTTCCTTTTAGGAATATGACTCAAGTACGATTTTTTTCCCCATAAATTATAAAATTTTGATTTGTTGAAATCTAAATTAAAATAATGGTAGCGTTTATCGTGTTTCTTTTCTTATTTTTACTTTTCATTCTTGGTTGTGTTAATAATATTCATAATAATAGTATTGATGTAAATCTATAGTTAAATAATAATCTAAATCATTTCATTACTTTGAACACTAAAAAGTAACTTACTTTCTTCAAACATATGATACAAGTAAATATAGTTTACAGTAATCTTTTTTATGAGGAGAGCACTAATTAATAGAGTCATAGCAAATGAGATATTAACAAAGTTTGAAATAACACTCAATCAAGTGCTATTACTATATATTGAAGTTTCATGAAATTTTGTAACGCCCCAAAATTTTTCTTATATAAAGTTTGTCCCTAAAATATCAAGCATTAACTTCTAGAATGATTTATACTTATTTTCCTATATAATTCCTTAGATTTTTACTTTTCATTACGTATATGACTAAATAAGCTTTACGTCGATATAAGATCCATCCAAAATGAACACTCGGTGGAGAAGTAATGGCTATTTTATGTGTGTAACGCACCGAAAAACGGGTCCCGGAGCGTCACACGGTGCTTGTGGCTACGAGTAGACCCAAGCTAATCCTTTGAGCCATTTTCATTCAGTTCAACACAAATCAATGGGGTTTTCATAAATAACCCTCAAATATCAACAGAGTAATCATCATCCAAGAATAAAAGAATTTCAAAAAGATAACAAAATATGACTTATTAGTCAACTCCCAACATCTATACTTGTCTGACAAGCCTCTAAGAAAATCAATATAACCAAGGAGTCATTGAGACATGCCCTAACTTACTCATACTCAGTTACTAAATGTAAATAATCTTGTGAAACCAACATCAGACATCACATCCTTGGAACATGAGGACTAACTACAACATAGGATATAGAACAACATGCCCGAAGAATCACTGTCGAACCTGGAACTGAGCACCTGAACCTACATTCCGAGAAAATGCAGCCCACATCGGAAGATGTGGGTCAGTACCATGGAAAGAAACCGAGTATATAGGGGTGTATGCATTTGTATAAACATCATCATTATAAATATTTATAAGAAATATTCAGGATGTATGAAAGACTCACATAGCCAGAAGAAAATCATCATGAAAGTATGAAATAAGTACAATAACACATGTGAGTCATCATATAATTTGTCAATCACTTTTAGTTCATCAAGAATATCAATTCTCATAATGTAAATATCATTTAAATATTTCGAAAGAATAACTTTCACAATTCCACTTTCAAATCACTTCACCATTCACCAGAGACACAAGGAAACACACACACAGTGGGAGATCCTATAACCAACATAAACCATGTGAGCTACATGGAGTCCAACGTACTACTCACGTTGGGAAGATCCGTCCTATCCTTGCCATCGGAGTAGGACTATCGATATCAAATCCACAAAAACTAGTGATCACTATATAAATCAGCCTCAGGCTCACTCCTACGGGGGAACATAGTTCTAGGGAAGTAAGGTTGCTTTATACCTCCCACTTGGTGCTAAATATTTCTCTCAAACTTAGCTCAGATCATTTCAAAGAAAATCCACAACAAAACAATTTTAGTAATATATAAATATACATTGGGAGCCATCATGCTTCCCATCTATCAAAATCAACCACGTTGTGGATTTATTTCACAGTCGAGTTCAAAATAACTCCATTAAGACCAAAAAGTCAAATCATTCAAAATATCTCAAATATTCAACATCAACGTGCTTATAACACACACTTTCTCAAAAAAACACATTTCCAATGGGGATTCACGACCCAAATATCAAAATCATGATAAATATTGTTCAAGATTCATGCTTTATATCTCCACACATGTAAATTCATCTTTCAAAATCATAAACATCAAGATTTCATAATAATCATCATAAGATATGGGTTCGTGCTACAAATTCGTGAAAATCAAATAAAAATCATGCCTTTGTAAAGAAAATTACTTTTGGGCACAAGAACGAAAGAGAGTTCTTGTTGAAAAACCCCACATACCTTGAATGATGAACTTTAGATCGATACTTATTTTTGAGATGTTAATCGTGCCTTTGAATGATGGTTCTTGGAGTTCTTGAACTACGAACTTGGAATCTTGAATAAATTTGCAGAATTAAAAGTGAACTTTGGAGGTTCTTGAAGTTGGATGTAGGATCTTAGGGTTTTCTTTTTGAGGGAATTTGATGAAATATAACATATAATGCTTCTAATAGGCTTTAATATAAAGTTTGGACGGATTTTGGGTGAGGAGGAATGACCGAAACGCCCCTAAAAATCAAATAATTCTCAAATCTGTCCTTTGATGGATTGTTTTGATAGTCTGAAGTAGATCAACCATAACGTTTTATTTCGATATCCAAATTGGATGAAACCAATTTCATTAGAAAGAGGACTCTCATATATTTCCATTGATATATAGTATCTCACCCAGATTATTGTGTACGAGGAGTTATGATCATTTGAATTTGATCCAAAAATTTACTTTTGATAAGCTGAAGTAGATCGACCATAACTGTTTTCTCCGCTAGAAAAATTGGATGAAACCAATTTCATTGGAAAGAGGACTCGTAAAGCTTTCCGTTGATATAGTAGATCACCCAGATCATTATGTACAAGGAGTTATGATCGTTTAAAATTGGTGCAAAAATACGCCAGGCCTCAGTACTTTTTCCTGCATGTTTTACTCTTCACTATTATTCACAGTTCGATCGGAATGTTCATAACTCGTCTCTAGGGTGTCCGCTTTTGGATGATGCATATATCATTGGAAAGCTTATTCGATACTCTACGCAATGGTGGGTCATAATCTAAGATATTCTATACGGAAAATTTATAATTCATTATAGAAGATAGAACCCAACACGTTTACGCACAAAATTTCAACGAAAAATTTCCTGGGGTATTACATCATCCCCCTTGGAAACATTCATCATCGAATGACGCTAGACATGCCAAGATTAGATAGGGAATAGAGCGTACAGCTGAAACCATTCGTTAGACTCATCACCACATTGTTTCTCACTCCGAATGCAACATAGAATGCATAAATTCAAGAAACTACAGCTGAACACATAATAAATGACATCTGAACTACAACAATTTTTATCAAAAGTGCATGATTTAGGAAAGAACGGTACCTTCGGCTTGATCGAAGTTCGTGGAAAATAGGTGCAGGTACTTGGATCGCATATCGGCCTCATCTTCCTAAGTTTCACCCTCAACAGATTGGTTTCGCCACAACACCTTAACTAAGGGAACTTCTTTGCTCCTTAGTCTTCGGACATTGAAAGCAAAAATCTCAACAGCAATCTCATCAAAAGAAAGATTTTCTTGAATGTCATCACTCACAGAGGAATCCACTACCACAGCATCGGTAATATACTTTCTAAGCATGGAGACATGGAATATTGGATGAACAGAGGACAACTCGGATGGCAACGACCTCATAAGCTACCTTACCAAAATAGCTAAGAATTTTGTAAGGACCAACATAACAGGTACTAAGCTTTCCCTTCTTTCTGAATCTCTTCACCGCCCCTCATGGGTGAAATTTTCAGATACACTAGGTCACCAACTTCAAACTCAAGATCTCTCCTTCTAACATCCGTATATGACTTCTGACGACTTTGCACAGTTTTCAACCTTTCCCTAATCAACTTAACTTTTTTCACAGCCTCAAATACTGAATCCGAACCACTCACAGCCGCTTCACCCACCTCGAACCAACCTATGGGTGATCTACACTTCCTCTCATATAAGGCTTTAAACAGAGCCATGCCAATACTAGAGTAGAAACTATTATTGTAAGAAAACTCTATCAACGGTAAGTGATCATCCCCAACTTCCCTTAAAGTCAAGTGTACAAGCTCTCAATATATCCTCTAAGGCCTGGATGGTCCGCTCAGCCTGACCATAGGTCTGCGGATGAAAAGCAGAACTCGAAAGCACTTGGGTACCGAGACCCTTCTATAAAGCTTTCCAAAATTATGAAGTGAACTGAGTACCCCTATCCAAAATGATAGAAAAGGAAACTCCATGCAGTCTGACTAGCTCTCGAATATACAATCTAGCGTAATCCTCAGAAGTATATGAAGTATGAACAGGAAAGAAATGAGCATACTTAGTCAACCTATCAACCACAACCCAAATGGAATCATGATGGCATCGAGAAGGAGGTAAACCAATCACGAAGTCCATATTTATATCTTCCCACTTCCCGGTGGGAATACTAAACTCCTGTATCATACCACTAGGTCTTTGGTGTTCAACCTTAACCTGTTGGCATGTTGCACACTTAGCTACAAATGCTACTATATCTTTCTTCATGCCACTCCACCAATAGATTTCCCGCAAATCTTGGTAAATCTTAGTGGCAGCAGGATGAATAGAATATCGTGCCCCATGCGCTTCAGCCATAATCCTCTATCTCAGATCATCAACATTTGGGACACGCAATCTACCCTGCAATCTCAACACACCATCTCCCCCTTGGGAGAAAACCTCTACTTTTTAGTCCTTGACTGACTCCTTCAGTCTAACCAAACTAGCATCTAAGTATTGCTTTTCCTTCACTTCTAAAACAAAGGAGGATTCGGAACTACTCTGAACCCCTATACTACCTTCAGAGTCAAACAACCTAACCACCAATCTAGCCAAACGATGTACATCATGGGCTAACTCTTTCTTACCTTCTACCATATAAGAAACACTACCCATGGACACTCTACTTAGGGTATCTGCCACGACATTGTCCTTGCCCGGATGGTACAACATACTCATATCATAGTCCTTTAATAATTCTAACCATCGGCTCTACATAAGATTCAATTCTCTCTGGGTAAACACATATTGTAGACTCTTATGATCAGTGAAAACATCAACATGGACACCATACAAATACTGTCTCTAGATTTTCAAAGTAAACACAACAGCAGCCAACTCAACGTCATGGGTAGGGTAATTTGTCTCATGGGGTTTCAATTGTCTAGAAGAATAAGCTATCACCTTACCCTTCTGCATCAATACGCAACCTAGACCAACTCTCGAAGCATCACAGTACACAAAAAAACCATTAACACCATCAGGCAAAGTCAAAATACGGGTTGAAGTGAGTCGAGTCTTCAACTCCTGAAAACTCTTCTCACAAGATTTGGACCACAAGAACTTCACTTTCTTTTGGGTCAACTGAGTCATAGGAGATGCTATAGAGGAGAAACCCCAACAAAATGGTGGTAATAGCCAGCTAAACCCAAGAAACTTTGGATATCAGTCAGAGAAATAGGTCTAGGCCAATTTCTAATAGCTTCAGTCTTTTGGGGATCAACTCTAATACCCTCGGAAGAAATGATATGACCCAGAAAAGCAACTGACCTTAGCCAAAACTCACACTTATTGAACTTGGAAAAAAACTTGTGATCTCTAAGGGTTTACAAGACAGTTCAGAGATGATCAGAATATTCATCCTCACTACGGGAGTATACCAGTATATCATCGATGAACACTATGACAAACATATCCAGATATGGTATGAACACTCAATTCATGAGTTATATGAAATCTTCTAGGACATTAGTTAACCCAAAAGACATAACAAGAAACTCAAAATGGCCATAACGAGTTCAGAAAGTGGTTTTTAGGATGTCACACTCCCTAACTTTGAGTTGATGATAGCCGGAATAAAGGTCTATCTTTGAAAAATAACTTGCACCTTGCAATTGGTCAAACAAATTATCTATTCTTGGAAGGGGGTACTTATTTTTTACGGTGACTTTATTTAGTTGGCGGTAATCATTACACATACGCAAAGATCCATCTTTCTTTCTTACAAAAAACATAGGTGCATCCCAAGGAGATACACTAGGCCATATGAAACCCTTATATAGTAGATCATTGAGTTGCTCTTTCAATTCCTTAAGTTCTGCAGGGGCTATATGGTTAGGAGGAATTGAAATGGGCTGAGTATCGAGAAGAAGATCAATCCCAAACTCTATCTCTCTATAAGGAGGTATCCCTGGGAGATCATCTGAAAAGACATTAGAAAACTCATTGACGACGTTAACAGACTGGAGAGTTGGAGACTCAGACTTAGTGTCTTTGAATCTAACCAAATGGTAAATACACCCCTTGGAAATAAGCTTTCTAGCTTTGAGGTAAGAGATAGAATGACTCTAGGTGACACAGAATTCCCAGACCACTCAAACACGGATGCTCCCAAAAACTGAAACTTGACCACTCGGGTCCGACAATCAATAGAGGCATAAGAAGAATACGGACAGTCCATACCCAGAATCACATCAAAATCTACCATGTCTAACTCAATCAGATCAACCAACAAGACTCTATGAAGAACGGTAATAGGACATTTTCATACACTTTCTGAGCAACAATCGAATCACCCACTCGGGTAGAAACTAGGATAGGCAAAGGAATAATCTCAGGACTCATTTCAAAATTCACATCAATCAAAGGTGTAACATATGAGAAACTTAATACAGGATCCAACAAAGCATACACATCAAACTAAAATATACGAAGCATACCAGTAATAACATCGGGAGAGTCCTCCTGTTCCCGGTGGGATTGCAAAGCATAGAATCTATTCTGGCGCTGCCCACCAGCATTGCTAGAAGAGGAACCCTTAGCTAGGGTTGGGCGAGTCGCTGGAACTGGAGCACTAACAGTCTGAGTCTGGGTCTGAGGGCGATAGTCACGACACCCTTGTCTATCCTGTGGACAATATCTAACTCTGTGACCTATGTCACCACACCATAAACAACCCCTCTTCTTACCCCAATAGTCACCGAATGATCCCTACCATACTTAGGACATAGGGGACGATTTGGCTTACAGCCAGCACTATACTGGGACCTGGATGCATATAACCTGCTACCTTGCTCCTTCCTACCTCAAGGAACGAGATCACTAGCAGATGATGGTGCTGGCATAGACGAATGATCCTGATACTAAGGGCAACTCCCTCCCTGAGATCTAGTCTGACTCTGTCCGTGCTGCTCGAAGCTAGCTCTCTTATTCCCTCTCATTCTATCTCTCTCCTTAATCTTGTCTGCCTCAATCTGTTGGGCATGATTCATCAGCCTATAAAGATTCATCTCACTATTCAGCATAACAAACCTACATTTCTTAACCACATAACTAGATACTCTAGTCACAACTTACTCAAGCTAGCCTGATTCTCAGCCACTAAGTCAGGAGTATACTTAGTCAACTGATTGAACGTTAGACAGTACTCCCTAACAGTCATAGAGCCCTGTCGCAGGTTCATAAACTCTTCCACCTTCCCCTCCCTCATCTATAAAGGGAAAACTTATCTAGGAATGCATCCTGGGACTCTTGCCAAGTTGTAGGGACAGCTCCCTAACCTCTACCTTTTCTTCAAGCAACAAATAAATCATAAGCAAGGTCTTTCAACCTATACGCAGCCAACTCCACACTATGTTCCTCAGATACATACATCACCTAAGTAATCATCCACACCTCCTCTAAAAATAATCGTGGATCCTCAAAAGACTTGGACCCATAGAATTCTGGCGGATTCATCCAAATGAAGTCACAGATCCTGGCAGCATCTAAATCACTTCCCTGCTGCTGTGGAGCCGTGGCCGGGTTGGCCTGAACATTTGTACTAACAGTTTTGGCCAGCGCCTGAAAGGCTGCCCGAAATTTAGCATGACACACATTTTTATTCAATGAGTCAGCGGGTTGAGGTTGCTGACCATCATTATTTCTTCTCGCTCGATGTGGAGGAATATTTCTAAAAAGGGAGAGCACGAATCAATAGCAGAGAGAGACACTTTAAGCACGATAGACTTCTGAAATAAAGAATCACACTTTTTTCTAAAATATCTTGAAGCCTCTTGCTCATAGATGTGGTGCACTACACATCGATGATCAAGACTCTACTTAACGCGGCTTGACAGACTCCCTAGGACACCTTAAAACCTTAGGCTCTCATACCAAGTTTGTAACACCTGAGAAAATAGGTACCGGAGCGTCACACGATGCTTGAGGCTACGACTATCCCCATGCTAACCCTTTGAGCCATTTTCATTTAGTTCAACACAAATCAACGGCGTTTCCATAAATAACCCTCAAATATCAACAGAGTAATCATCATCGAAGAATAAAAGAATTTTAGAAAGATTACAAAATATGACTTATTAGTCAACTCCCAACATCTATACTAGTCTGACATGACTCTAAGAAAATCAATAAAACAAGTGAGCCATTAAGACATGCCCCAACTGACTCATACTCAGTTATCGAATGTAAAAAATTTTGTGAAACCAATATCACACATCATATCCTCGAAACATGAGGACTCACCACAATAGAGGATATTAAATAGCGTGCCCGAAGAATCACTGTCAAACTTGGAACTGAGCACCTGAACCTACATTCTGAGAAAATGCAACCCACATCCGAAGATATGGGTCAGTACCATAGAAATGAACTAAGTATATGGGGGTGTATGCAGTTGTATAAGTATCATCATCATAAATATTTATAAGAAATATGCAGGATGTATGAAAGACTCACATAGCCAGAAGAAAATCATCATAATCATGAGAGGATGAAATAAGTGCAATAACATATGTGAGTCATCATATAATTTGTCAATCACTTTCAGTTCATTAAGAATATCAATTCTCATAATGTAAATATCATTTAAATCTTTCGAAAGAATAACTTTCACAATTCCACTTTCAAATCACTTCACCATTCACCATAGACGCAAGGAAACACACAACACTGGGAGATCCTATAACCGACATAAACCATATGAGCTACATGTAGTCCAACGTACAACCCACGTTGGGGAGAGCTATCCTATCCTTGCCATCGAAGGAGGACTATGATATCAAATCCACACAAACTAGTGATCACTATATAAATTAGCCTCAAGCTCACTCCTACGAGGGCATGCAGTTCTAGGGAAGTAAGGTCGCATTATACCTCTTACTCAGTGCTAAAAATTTCTCCCGGACTTAGCTTAGATCATTTCAAAGACAATCCACAACAAAACAATTTCAGTAATATATAAATATACATCGGGAGCCGTCATGCTTCCCATCTATCAAAATCAACCACGTTATGGATTTCTTTCACACTCGAGTTCAAAACAACTCCATTAAGACCAAAAAGGCAAATCATTCAAAATATCTCAAATATTCAACATCAATGTGCTTATAACATGCACTTTCTCAAAAAATCACAATTTCCAATAGGGATTCACGACCCAAATATCAAAATCATGATAAATATCATTCAAGATTCATGCTTTATATCTCCACACATGTAAATTCATCTTTCAAAATCATAAACATCAAGATTTTATAATAATCATCAAAAGATATGGGTTCATGCTTCAAATTCATAAAAATCAAATAAAATTCATGCCTTTGTGAAGAAAATTACTTTTGGGTACAAAAATGAAAGAGAGTTCTTGTTGGAAAACCCCACATACCTTGAATAATGAAATTTAGATCGATACTCATTTTTGAGATTTTAATCGTGCCTTTGAATGACGGTTCTTGGAGTTCTTGAACTAGGAACTTGGAATCTTGAATAAATTTGCAGAATTAATGGTAAACTTTGGAGGTTCTTGAAGTCGGATGTAGGAGCTTAGGGTTTTCTTTTTGAGGGAATTTGATGAAATATAATATATAATACTTCTAATAGGCTTTAATATAGAGTTTGGACGGATTTTGGGTGAGGGGAAATGACCAAAACGCCCTTAAAAATCAAATAATTTTCAAATTTGTCCTTTGGTGGACTGTTTTGATAGTCTAAAGTAAATCAACCATAACGTTTTACTCCGATATCAAAATTGGATGAAACTAATTTCATTAGAAAGAGGACTCTCATATATTTCCATTTATATATAGTATCTCACCCAGATCATTGTGTATGAGGAGTTATGATCGTTTGAATTTGACCCAAAAATTCACTTTTGATAGGCTAAAGTAGATTGGCCATAACTTTTTGCTTCGTTAGACAAATTGGATGAAACTAATTTCATTGAAAAGAGGACTCGCAGAACTTTCTGTTGATTTATAGTAAACCACCCAGATCATTATGTACAAGGAGTTATGATTGTTTAAAGTTGGAGCCAAAATACACCAGGCCTTAGTAATTTTTCCTTCACATTTTACTGTTCACTACTATTCACGGTTCGATCGGAATATTCATAACTCATCGCTCGAGTGTCCTTTTGGATGATCCACATATCGTTGGAAAGATTATTCGATACTCTATGCAATGTTTTGTCATAATCTAATACATTCCACTCGGAAAATTTATAATTCATTCTAGAAGATAGAACCCAACACGTTTATGCACAAAATTTCAACGAAAAATTTCTCGGGGTATTACAATATGCTAGTCATAAAAGATCATCATTCTAATGTTTAGCACATCACTGAGAGGGTTTAATTTGCAATGGTCAACTTAAAGTGGGACCTCGTGATAGTGGCACATCGTAGAGGATCCCAATTTCTCGTTCATTAATTTTTAGTGAGCCACCGCAATAGTGGTGCGTCGCAGTGGCCCATAAAATCGAGTTCCCAGTTTAATTTTTTAGCTTCGTTCAAACGTTAACAAGGGTAATTTGGACTTTTTTCAATCCTCTTAAAACTTCCAAACATTAGATTTAAGACCTCTACAAGCATAATATATGACATTCTCAAAATTTTCCTCAAAACAAAAACCCTAGTTCATGTACTTCTCCTCTAAGAAACTCAAGACTCAACCATGGATTTTCAAAATTGACTGAAGATTTGGATTCCTCAAATCGTAGGCTTGAAGCATCATCCCTTATTTTTCATAATCGAGGCACATGGGGTTTGTTCTAAAAACTACATGGGCTTAAAACCATTACAGTATGAATTTTAGAATTTTATGCATGAATTTCAAAGGGGTTTTGGAATATATGTTCTAAATTACGTATTCCGAATGTTTTAATGTTACTATTGTTTTGACTTTGTGGTCCTATACCCTAAATTGATTTACATGTATATGTATATGTATGGAATTTAAGATTTAAGATCGTTGAGATCATAAATTATGAACTCCCTCTCGTGTATTGAATTAAAGATTATGGTTTTATGATTTGAAAGATGTTTTCGCAATATTATAGCATTTAAGCATGATTTGAACTTGTTGAGAGGGTGCTTCTTGATATAAATATGTTTTTGTTTTAAGATAAAGAATCGCATGTGAATTGAGAACTTTGACATGACCACCTTGTACTATTGAAATGCTTGACAAAGATGAGTCTATTGCATGTGTTTTCGTGAGGTTTGAGAAAGAATTTCTTTGAATTGAATTATTGAAATGGTGGTACTAAAACATGCGTTTTGAAAACAGATATTTATGATAGACTAATAATAGCTCAGAGATGTGACTTGTAAGTCAATAGTATGACGATACCATATGTATTTATGCCATAACAGAGTATATTTTTAGAGACTGCATATTTTGATAGAGTTTTAAAAAGGGACTTAAAGAGGGTTAGGTGTTAACCCTAAGAAAGCACGAGTTCAAATAACTCTTAGCCTAAAATCATATTTGTCGATATGGGTATATTATTATTGTATGTTAGCAACGGCTGTGTAGCGTAGTAGATTCAGAGACTCCGACCCTTGCAGCACACTTGGGTTGGGGGCTTCGCTGCCGAGTTAATGACAGTTTCCATATAGCCTATAGAATTTTTTAGAGTTATAGGGTATACCAGCTAGCACAAAAGTAACACAGATTTCTCAGAGTTGAGATGGTTTTTACAGAGTCTTTAAGATACCCATGTGAATTCTTACTATATGATATACTTATGAACTATTTTAAATTGCTCTTATATATGTTGATTTATAAATGATTATTTTGGATATGCTCTGTGTACCAGTACATCTGTATTGACCCCCTCCCCCTACCTCTCAAGTTCTGAGACTCATTCTAGGGGTCAAGATAAGCAGTAGGTGATTTGGTCAGCTGATCAGATTGTGCAGTAGAGAGCCTTCTCTATTCCAGAAGGCCTGTATTTTCAGATTATTTCACTTAATTCAGTTTTGGTCAACTGGGGGCCTTGTCCTAGTTTCAGACAATTGTCAGATTTTCTTATAGTAGAGATTTCGTAGACTGAGTCAGATGTTATTTAGATATAGTTGATTTACAGTTTCTATACTTATGTTGAATTTAGAGTTGACCATGTTTTCGTAGAAGATTATGTTTCTGCACCTTCTTTATTATATGAATGTAGTGAATGATTACCAGATAGAGAAGGGCGTTCCAAGCCTTCACTATTCAGGATGTCCGTGACAAACTTGGTATCAAAGCATGGTTCATGGTCCCAGGGTGTCTGCAAAATCGCAGCGGGTAGAGTCTTATTTATGGTTGTGTAGCGCGCCACACTTATAAGAAGGAGGCTACTGGGTGTTTAAGAATGTTTCTCTTCTTTGGGATTTAGTTCATGCTTTAGAGTTTAATCTGTCCCCTAATTAATGACCTTTTGCTTTTTAGAAAACCAGGGATGCCTCCCCATTTCACCAACGTTAATGCTCAGGATGATGAAGTTTGTACTACCCATGGGATACGGACCCATAATAGAGCTCATACCCTAGAACTTATTCATACTCCAGGAGTACCTCTTGTACCGACCAGTCCTCCAAGAGCTCCCCCGATGGGGGCTAGTCGTACTCTGCCTCATGAAGAAGAGGTTTCTAATGATGAATTCAGATAATCTATTCAGCTGGTAGCCATATAGGCTCATAGGTCGGAGGATACTGGGTCAGCGTCTAATACTTCTGAAGTTACTAGAGTGGGCCAGTTTATGAGAATAAACCCGCCCAAGTTCTCTGACGCTAAGGTGGAAAAGGACCCGCAGGAGTTTATAAATGAAATAGAGAATATTTTGAAAGTAATGCACATTGATCAGGTGGAGGGTGTTGAGTTGCAGGATACCAGCTAAAAGATGTAGCAAACCAATGGCACAACGAGTGGAAAGATACAAAGGGTGACAGTGCTGAGCCCACAGTTTGGGATGAGTTTGTGGAAGATTTTCTTAACCAATTCTTTTCTCTGGAGCTGAGGGAAGCTAAAGAAATGGAGTTCATGCACCTTAAGTAGGGTAAGATGAGTTTTCAGGAGTATACTTTAAAGTTTAACCAACTGGCCCGTTATTCCCCTAAGATGACTAGTAGTATGAGGGCCCGAATGAGGAAGTTTACTTTTGGTCTTCAGATGATCTGGTGATTGAGTGTCAGGGCGCTATGCTGAATAGGCATATGGACTTTGCTATACTGTCAGTCCACATACAGTAAGTTGAGGAGAAGAAGAAGAAGATAGCCGAATCTAGGGAAAAGGATAGGTAGTCAATGAGAGCCAAAGCGACAGACCAGAGTCATAGTCAGCAGTAGAGCGGTAATTGGGGCAGCAAATGGCAAAAGTAAAATAATTGTAAGAACCATATAAGTAATCATAACAATGCGAAAGGAACTTATCCAAAATACCAATCATGCCCAAAATCAGGTGTCAATATTGTAAGAACTACTAATATAATCTAAGAGTCAAATACATCAAAAAAATAACCTCAGAGGAATAATAACTGTCTCTGAATACTAATAAAGACATAACTTCTATAGAAAGATAGAGGTGAACTTTGGATGCATGAATGTCCAACCGCTACCCGATTCAATCAAGTTGAGGCGCAGTCGAGCTAGGACCTGCACCAAAAGGGTGCATTAGGCATGAGTACGGTCCACTTGTATTCATTTGGTATCATAGGCCAACCAAGTAAAGTAGTAAATAAAGCATACAAAATATACACTAATGGCATGTCACCTACAATCAGAAAATATCCCACAACGGTAGCCCACACCGCTTGCACTAATAGTTTTAATATATCTCACATATATTACAACAAAACACAAAGATATAGAGCACAAGTATACATTATGTCACATATAAATGGAATAAGAGAGAACATGTAGATACAAGATCATCAAATACAAGTAAAGGCAAGCAAATACATAGATGACAAATCAATAAGGCAATACAACACAACATAAGCACAATAAAGTGAGTGCAATGTATATGATGATGATAATGATGATGATGCACGAGGTCGTCACACAGCCTCCAGGATCGTCGTTCAATCCCCGTATACACCTACAAAGCTAAAGCTTTCCGACGTAGGACCCATGGGGGGTTCATCAACCCATACACAATCCATATATCTCATATCTCCTTTCCAGCATATCCTTTGGAAAGGGTTTTTATAAGGTGTTATAATATCTTTTAAACAGATGTTGCCTGTGTTTCCCAGATGTTGCCATAGTGGTATCAATGTTTCATGAATCAATATCACATAGGACCCCATACAGTCACACATATCACATAATATCTCAATTACGACAATTACATCACATATAAGCCCTCACACGGGCACAATACATAGCTAGCCATTTTTAATGATTAGTTCCCACCCTTAACATTTATTTTGTACCATCCTTTACTACCCATCCCAGTTTGAAAAGGTTTAGTCATAACCTATCTCAAAAGCCAAAATCAGTCAGCTACACTTGAATCCGTGAACTTAAATTTCACAAATTAATCCGAACTCTACTAAAAACATAAAATATGAAATCTACACGTTAAGATAAAACCAACGACACCCATATTAACTACTGTTGGTTCTGGGTTAAAACGGACCCTCAAAATGGGTTTACAAAAAAAAGGGTAAAATCGGAACTTTACTTCAAAAATATGTTTTCCATATTTTTAGGAAACTATAGCTGAAAATTCAAGTTAAATTGAGTCAAAAACAGGGTTCAAATCGAAGAAAAAACATTTTTGAGCTTTATCGGGTAAAATCTTTGAAATTCAGGTTTAAATCAAGAATCGAAATTGTTTTGAAGGTTAAATTGATGAAAACTAGTAATTATAAGATAAAAATATTATTTAAGTGAAAGAAGTAAAATTTGGATTTAAAATCATGCTCTAAGATTTTTTTGGGTTTTGAGAAATTAATCAAAAAATTACTAAGAAAAAGGGTGAATTCTTACCTTTAATCCGTAATAAAACCAGGAAAAAAGTATTAATATAGTTTACCAAGCTCCCACAAACTTTACTTTTAAGCTCCTACACTATTTTAAGGTTTAACTCCCAAGAGACAAGATGAAAAATGATCAAAATAGACCAAAAAGTGAAAAATCTACTATATTTATAGCAGCAACTTCTGCAATAGCTGTTGTTTTTTTTTTTAAAAAAGTCCACTCCGGACTTCTACGGGCTGCCCGGGATTCGTTCAAAATTCGATACATGCAAACGAACTATGCAACCATACTAAATTCGACGTTCCAAATGCGTTGGCGATATTAGATTTTCAAAAAAAATGTCGTTTTCACAAAGTTGACCCCCGAAATTTAAAATTATAATTTTTCAAACCGAAAGTCGAAATGAGATTTAAAAGCCGTAAAATCATATCAAACATGATAACACCCTAAAATCGACATTATGGATTTGCTGATAAAGTTCGATTTTCCATCCTAGGTTGTTTCGACCAAATGTGGGTCTCACACCCATATTTCTATTTTTTCAACTTTCTGATCAATAGGTCGAAATGAGCTCGGGTGCACCGAAACCCGAACCAAAGGTCTATATAGCCTAAAATTGATATTCCGTAGCTGCTGGCGCAGTTCGTTCGGCCATCCGTAGTACGGATCAAAAGATATCCACATATGTCCAAAATAAGGCTTTCGAAACCATCAAAAATCACAATATTGCATAAATGATACCAAAATTCATCAAAAATCATGCCAATCACTTCCACACCCAAAAAATATCATAATGCAACTACGGGGAGGGGTAAAATAGTAAAATCACAAAAAATTACAAATTTCACATATTTTATCAAATTTTTAGATCGTTACATCTATCATGAATTTTATGGTATAAATATACCATATATTTTTTATGGGGGCATCGTGAATGCAGGTAATAAAAATGAAAAAGATAAAATTTTGATAAAGTATATAAAAAGTGAATGGACAAAAGCTTTCATAAAAATAAGCAATAAATAAGAAACGCGAAAATTTAATATATAATTATTTTTCTATATATTAGAATCTGTTATAAAAGTAAATATTTTATATGCTATATCTGACAACCAGTTAATACGGTTATGTATATGTAATATCTTTTAAAAAATGACTATTTATGTCATTTTCTTTATTTATCAAATCAATTTAGAACGACAAATAATTGATTTTGTGCACTATTTATTTGGTTAATATTAATAAGAAGGATAGAGATTTTGTATAGTTTAATAAGGATAAATTGTAGTATTATGTAATTTTCTTTTAAAAAAAGGGCAAAATTGATAGGTACACGGAAAGGACATTTTAGGTCCAACGGGTAGACATGAAGGGCATTTTAAGGCCTCTAAGTAGACGAATGACATTTTTGCACTATTTCACATAGTTGAAGGGTATTTTAGGCCCTTTTTCCATAAGAAGACTTTTCAAATTCCAGAATCATAGGCGCATGGCTAGCCCATCCAAAACGCAAAATGAAACAAATAAAGTTTTTGGAATTATAAATTCAAGCTGCCAACATCGGGATCCAATATTGTGTTCTAATTATAATGTTGCTTGTAGCATTAGGTTGAAGACTAAACCTTATTTAATTTCTTTAAATATTAATAAAATGTCAGAGCTTTGATATACATATTATTATTAAGATAATATTTCAATATTTAACACTAAAATATTGAGATTATTTAAATTTTTCAGTATTCAAATATGTGTAATATCTTTATGTAAAAGCTAATAAATGGAGGTTTAATTAAACTAAGATCTAAATAAATATATTTAATGCATAAAGTTAAAAAAATCTTTAAGTTACTTGGGGTTTTGGGTTGTAGGTGACAAAAGAGTTTTAAAATGAGCACAAGTCTTAATCATTGAGTGGAGGTGATAATTACTTTATTATGGATTAAGAAAGTTGAAAAAGTTTGAAAATGACCCACAAGTTTTTTAATTTACACTTTGATCCAAATGTTAGTTAATATAACAGAAAACAGAGGAAAAAAGAAGCTTTTCTCTCTCTTCTCATCCATTTTTGTTTTCTCTCTCTTCAGAATTATTGTTGTTCATTGTTGCTAGTGCTTTATTCATCATCTTCTGCTTCATTATTATTATCTTCTACTTCATTATCATTTCCATCTTCTTCTTGTTGACCACTGTTGTTGTTGTTGTTACCGCTACTGCTGCTATCTGACTAGTTTATTATGTCAAATTTTGTCTCCTACATCACTTTTCACTTTGGCATTACTTCATAGGTGATTTTGATAAGTAAAATTATGATTTTTATTCGAATTTGTCATCTGGATATATAGTTACCGTTTTTTTTTCAACAATGGATAGAACTCGATCATAAATGCAACATAAGTGCGTACAATTTAAATAAATCACTCATCTGGTGCATCAGATGAATAGTCATTGCAACAGAAGATTTATTTATTGCAACAAACTGGTTATCTGTTGTAACAGACTAGTTATCTGTTGCATCAGACTAATTATCTGTTGCATCAAACTGATTATCTGTTGCATCAGACTGCTTATCTGTTGCAACATATGGTTAATCTATTTTAAAACATACAAATTAACCCCTGCCACAAACCCAATAGATAACCAATATGTTTCAACTCTTGCTATTGCTGTTGGATTCAAAATTACTCCTTACGTCTAATCATCGACATGTTTGTTAAGAAGATAATAGACAGAATAAAAATTAAATACCCCCTCCATCTTAAATTACCTGTCCCAAATTTTCTAATTTGATTTCTCATTTTACTTGTATTTTTTCATTAATCAAAAGGAGATAAAAAAATTCTATGTTTTACCCTTTGCATTAATCACTTTTTTGAAATTAAAATGTAAACATCATTTAATAGGGGTATTATGGTAAAATTGGCATGTTATTAATTATTTTTCTTAATCAATGTGCCATATCAATTTGGGATGGGTAATTTAAGACAGAGGGAGTATGAATTAAAATGTCAAACCCATACAATAGACTAGTTATTTGTTGAAACAGACTACTTATCTGTTGCATCAGATTGATGATCTGTTGAATCAGACTACTTATATGTTTCAACATATGACGAATATGTTTGGAACAACACAAATTAGCCCCTACCACAAACACAACAGATAAGTCTTGCTAGTTCTACTGGACTCAAAATTATTCCTTACGTCCAATCGTCGACATGTCTATTGAGAAGATAATAAACAGAATGAAAATTAAATATGAATTAAAACGTCAAAGTTGATCAAACATAATATTTTTACTAAAAAAAAACAAATAAAAATATATATACATAGACTAAAATAAACAAAATAATCTAATTATTATTATTATTATTATTATTATTATTATTATTATTATTATTATTATTGTCAGCCGGCCAATCTTCAACCGGTAATAGCAAGGCCCTCCTCAGCCTGCGAATCTCATGGAGCATCGTTGCTCTAACTGCTCTCAATTCCCAATACAGGTCACGAACCTGCATCCGAAGTTCAGTCTAATCGTCTTGTGGAAATGCAATGTCCCACACTAGATCATCCATATCTAGAACACATATGAATTGACAAAAAATGTAAAAAAAAAATTAAAGAAAAGAATAGCTGAATGTGATACAACATATACTACAAATTGGCAAGAAAAAACTTATCTAAGTCAGGGAAGAGAAAGTGGTGGAAGGTGTAATATGAAAGACAGGATGCAATAAATAAATAGAGTTTAGTTGAATGAACGAATGAGTAAGGAGGGACCTATTTATAGAGGATTGAATTTGAATGAGTGGCAAAAAGGCGCGACTGTTCGCCTCCATTTATTAATTACATTTTTTATTACTGTAAAAAGTTATGACTTAATTAAATTAAAAAATATTGTGATAAGTCATGACTTTTCAAATTATTATTATTATTAATTAGTTCTTTCTAAGAACCGTTTTTATTGAGTTATGACAACAGATTCTATATCTGTTGCATCAAACAACTCATCTGTGACAACAGATATATCATCTGTTGCAACAAATAGAAAATTTGTTGCATCAGATAAACTATTTTCTGCAACATATAATCTAACTGTTCACCTCCTTTTATTAATTACATTTTTTATTACTATGAAAAGTTATGACTTAATTAAATTAAGAAATATTGTGATAAGTCATCATTTTTCATATTATTATTATTATTATTATTAATTAGTTCTTTCCAAGAACCATTTTTATTGAGTTGTGACAATAGATTCTATATCGGCTGCATCAGATAACTCATTTGTGACAACAGATATATCATTTGTTACAACAATAAAGAACCTGTTGCATCAGATAAACTATCTGTTGCAATATATAATCTAGCTTTTTAAAAAAATAATTATCATCATATCATTAATCCAAATTTGCTGACTTTTTATTATATAACTTTAAAAAATATCTTTTCAATAACCATTTCTTTAATAAAATTATAACCATTTTTATTGAGTTCTAGCAACAGATTGTATATCTGTCGCATCAGATAGATCATCAGTTGCAACTGCTATACCATCTGTTGTAACAAATGGACGATTTATTTTAATAGCTTTTTTGATTTCTTCTAACAGATGATACATCAATCGCAACATATGGAGAATTTGATGCATCAACAACATTGTTGAATGTGTTTTAGACAAAAAGACACGACTGTTCATCTTTTCCTTAACAATCATCATATAAGTTAATTAATCCAATATTGTGACTTTTTTATTATATAATAAATAAATAATTTTTAAAAATAAAAATGGTGAAAAGTCACGATCAATTATTAAAATTAAATAATCATTCTTTAACGGTTATAAATTGTGTTTATCATTTATTTTCTTATTATTTATTTACGATCCATTTTTCATATTAAATAATCAAAAATTCATATCTTTTCTCCCTCTCAATAACAACAATAACACTTTTTTATTAATAATTGTTTGTTGCAACATATGATTGATATGTCACATATTCTCAATCCCTACCACCAGCAACTGTCTTCACGTTGAGAATAAGGAATGAATAGAATGATAATTAAATACTAAATAAAAATTAAAAATTTAAAGTCGGCCGCCATCATAGATTTTTGAATCCCTTGGGTAGATCCGATATACAAAAGGAGGAAAATAAATACGCTAAAAGAAAAAACATAACCTAATTATTATTACTACTACTACTACTACTACTACTACTACTACTACTACTACTACTACTACTATTATTATTATTATTATTATTATTATTATTATTGTCAATCGAACAATTTTCATCCAACAATAGCAGGGCCCTCCTCAACCTTGCTCCATAGTCGACCAAATCTCTCTAAATTTCATAAAACTACCTTTGAAGTTTCCACAAGAACTCAATATGAATCTTCTTGTACGAATCTGGATCAGCCATATTTGTAAGTGTAGTAGAATGAACGAGTAAGGGGGGGCCTATTTATAAATGATTGAATTGGAAGGGGTTAGTCAAAAAGCCACGACTGTTCATATCCCTTAATTAAATAAAACTGGTTACTTTTTGAATATGTAAATTAAAAAAATGGATCTAAATACAACATTTTATCTTTTATTGTATTTTGGAAAGAAAAGAAAATTGCTTTAAAATAAATCTAACAGATGGGTAATCTGTTGCAAAATATATCCCATCTGTTAGATAACTTACAACATATTGAGAATCTGTTGCAAAAGATGGATATATCTATTTGATTTTCCCAACAAATATGTCATATGTTGCAACAGATTAATCATCTGTCATAACTGATATCTGCAATTGCTTCATAATTTAAACAGATGTGGCATCTGTTGCAACTTATTAGTTATCTGTTTATTCAATTTAAGCCATATATGGGCTAGAAAGAATAAGGTGCGTGCAGATGGATGGATCCATTGTCATGTGTGGGAGTTAAGTATTACTGATAAGGTCATCGGGATAACACACACAAAGTACAATATTTTTGTGAATACATTTTTTAACCGATTAGGCATTGATCAGTCAAATAAGATCCTGCAATGTACAATTAAGTTTGATTGGTTCAAATTGATAAGGTGGAGGGACCCATGAAGATGGTGCAGATACCCTATTACAAATTACTGACGATTGTTGCTCGTGTTTATGTGTGTAATGTTTTGAGAAGGGATCAATATTTGGTATCATTGCAGAGATCCAATAGCGATTGGACTTAAATTTAAGTGTGCATTAGACTCTGAGAAGTCCTTTGAAGCCTCGCACTACATCAAACAAAAACGAAAACCAATAGAAATTCCCCTGGCCCAAATTTATATTGAAGGGTTGTTCGAGAAGATGATTATACGCCAAAGGAGATGAAGGAGAATGCCTGCTAGGGAAATAGGAGTTGATGAAATACTATATCATCTGAGAGCTAATTATAGAAGAGACATAGGGTAACAAGGAACTTCTAAGTGAATCTGGCCGATCAAATTATCTTAAAACATGAGAAATTTGAATCAAGTGCAAATATGAAAGTGTATCTGGTAATGTAAAATCGTCTGTTGTCGCTCTGAAAGAAAAATAATATAGATGGACACTTTTCTAGGGAGCTGCAATAGGGCAGTGTGGTTGGGATTATCACCTAGATAGAAAATAGTAGAAGACTAAGAAAGCAACCTTACGGGCATCGAGGGTTGAAATGATATAGAGTAAGTCAAGAAAACTTGTCCTTACAGCAACTGCAGTTAAAATAAGAAATCTAAGCGAATGAGACAATTTCTAAATTTTAAATTGCATCCCATGCATTCTTATTTGTGGCTCTAATTAGGTCCACTGATGTTGACCTGATCGAAACCATAAATGAGATTGAAATATAGATTGAGCGTCATTACATCCTTAGAAATATGAATTAATTGATTGTGTTTCCTTGGCTTAGCATGCTTTCAATATTTCTTGGATAAGATCAGAGGCTTATTGTAGTATGTGAATCCCAATAATTTTCAAGCTTTTTTCCAGCTTGCTGATTTGGTATCCAACTTATCGTTGTCGTCTTTGAAGTTGGTATAGAGTTACTGGTGTTTTGTGAGCTCAATCAGGAACTCTTTCTCCTTTGAAGTTGTGGTATTGTAAAAGTTCTTAAGAACACTTTCTTTAGAAAACTTAAAGGATACATGGAGGGTTGTTGTGTTTGTTTTAGGTCAAAATATGTTGATGCACAGTCAAGATGTGGTCCCAATAGTTGAATAGCTCACTTTTATCGAGCGTTGCTCAGTGCAGCTTGCTCAACCAACCTTCAAGGAATTCGATAAATTAATAAGAAAGGCGTTATGTAATATTTGATCTAAACTGACTCTACCAAGCCTATAAAATATTATGTAACTCCAGGCTTATTACCCTATCAAAAACCTTTGCCTGAGTTAGTTGACAAATCAATCTCTCAGCCTTTCTGCTTATCGCTCTTCTCCAATATAAATGACAAGATATTCATCATGAAAAAGTCTACACTGTCAAAAAAAATGCTTGCCAGAGCAAAATTCTTCAAAAGGCAACAACAGTATTCTCTCAATATCAAGTGATATTGAGAGATTACTAGTCATGTCTTTCCAAGACATTTGCTATGGAAAGAATTTCTACTGATGATAAGATATCCTTCGTGCAAAAGTATACACCATCAGCAGAAAATCTTGCAAGTATGAAAGTCTTCAAAAGACATTATTAGTAATCTACAAGGTCCACAGAACAAATGCTATCAACTCCTCTGTCTTGCTCAAGTATCCAAAAAATAAAAATTTTAACTCCTCTGTCTTGCACTGTTGAGTAATGTACAAGCTTGTTGTACATTTCAACTCCTCTGTACATTGCTCAACAATGCAAGACAAAGGAGTTGAAATTTTTTTGTTTTTGGATACTTGAAAAAGACAGACGAGTTGATAGTTTTTCTTTTATGCCCCTTGTACATTACTAATAATGCCTTCTGAAGACTTTCGTACTTGTAAGAATTTTTGCTGACGATTTAGACTTTTGCATGGCGGATATCTTGTCTTCAGCAAAATTATTTTTCATAGCGAAAGTCTTGGGAAGGCATGACTAGGAATCTCTCAATATCACTTAATATTGAGAGATTACTGTTGATGCCTTCTGAATACTTGCGCTCTGGCAAGAATTTCTGGCAACGGTGTAGACTTTTGCATGGAAGATATCTTTTCCTCTATATGGGTGAAGAAGGATCAGCAGAAAGGTTGAGAGATTGAGCTTGTTTGATTTGTGCAATAACTCGAGTAAAGTTTTTTGATAAGATAATGAGCCTAGATTTATGTAACGTTTGATAGGCTTGGTAGAGTCAGTTAAGATCAAACATTACGTAACTTCTTTCATATTAATTTATCAAATCCCTTGAAAGTCTTGAGGTATACGTCTCTATTGACTATGAGTGTGTAGAGTCTTGACATGCAATTGCTTATAGAGAACTGTAGTCGATGGTAAATCCAAGCGTCTCTCGACCTCAACAAGGACTATTTCACTTTAACTCTCTCGAGCTTAAAGTGTGTCTAGCGGTACGAATTCTCCAAGAGGTTAGTCCAGTTACGGCACTAGCTTTTTAATAGGAAAGGGTGTCCTACTACCTTGACATTATCTCTTTTCCAGACAAATAACCTTTCTCTCGAACAAGTTAAATGTTAGACTGGCATTATTCTATGCGTCTGCAGCCACAAGAATTTGTATTAAGATGAAGAGAATAATGATATAAGCAATATACGTGTATCGAACTCACAAACTCACAGCAATAGATAGTATCTCATTCGGCTTCCATAACCCCAACAGAGAAGTTTAGTTACCCATGAGTGCGAAGGAGATCACGATTTGCATTGTTATTGTTGAGTAATGGCGTGTGGATTAGGTAATAGGCGTGTGGCGTGATTCCTTAGCAAGTAACGATTCTCTTGTTGTAGAATTTAAGAATAGAAGAGTAGATTAGAAGTGTTTGTAGTGGAAGATGAGAGGGATGGAAGAAAATTAATTGTTTGATTGTATCTCTCCACTAAGGGAGGAATTGCCTCACCACTAAGGGAGGACTTGATTAAAATCTCTAGCATGATAGGGTATTTATAATACTCCTATCCTACTCCTACTATGCTAATGAAATAAATAACCAAATCCTACTAAACTAAGGAAATACTTAACCCATTTGTACTAGGTTAATGTAACATTCTCCTAATCCAAATAAACTAATGAAATACATAACCCAATTGTACTAGGTTAATGTATCATTGTCAAAATCCAGCTTTGTGTCTGTAAGTCCCCAAAGTCTTCAGAATTGTTGTTTTAGCCCGGGACAGATTTTCCATGCAGCAGTTTTGGTCCAGGTCCCCAGAGTCTTCAGAAATGCTGTTTTAGCCCGGGACGGAGTTTCCATGCAGCAGTTTTGGTCCTTAGGCGTGTAAACTCCCTTTCCTTCCTTCGTGAGCTTTCTTTTGCGTCAAGTAAGCCATAAAATGCTGAATTTTGCATCATTTATACCTGAAACTTTACTAATCATGTTTGTTAGCCCATTTATAGGAAAAAGGACTAAAAGTGCATGAAATATATAATTTGTTCTCAAAACTAGGCTAAAATATAGGCAAAATATATTGATATAGGCGCGTAAATTTGCCTATCATCAACACCCCACACTTAGAGCTTTGTTCGTCCTCGAACAACATATCATGTCCTTCTAAACATCAACTTAGGGTTTTTACAACAACAACACAAAACATTTATCAAGACAAGCACAACAATTATCAACAAAGAGTAGCTTTCCGATTGTTAGTAGAAACAATTTAACCTCTAGCATAGACTCGTGATGGTGATCAACTCGCATGCAAATGTTAAGGTACATAGAATCATATACAACTATCCAAAGCTCATCAACCATGTGTGTCTCACAATATAGTACCCATAATTACTCACAAATATAGCATATTTTTCAAACATGGGTATCAAAATGTCCTTGCTCTCACTCTCACAACGAATTCATATGTAGCAACTGATGACCATAGGCTTGCCCTTAATGTAGTACTCCACTAAATGTCGGAATGTTAAGATTAGGATCAAGTAGGTCTTTTGATGGTTGTAATGTAGGCTAAGGGACGGGTAGGACTATTTTGGCCAGAAATAGTGACTAAGTTCCTAAGCGCTTTAATACATCACATTGTATCATTGACACTTTTTTCTTTCAACCTTTCTTATTTCTTTTGTTCTACCACCCTTGTTCCCCTCTTTTGTTTTTTTTTCAATTTTAAGCACAACTCACTTTTCAGCTTTCTTTTCCTTTTTCTTTTCACAACATCCCTCTTATGATAGCACTTTTTCTTTTTCATAACACATTCAAGCACCATTACAATTTAAAGCATCATACTCACTCAATTTCCTCTTATGTTGTCACATGACTTTTTTAATTTAAAGCACTTAGGAATTTGGATCAAATTACGGTCTTGAAAAAAAATGAATTAGGCTTACATACAAGGTTGTCAAAGAAATAGGCTAAAGGCTCAAAAGGGTTTAACTAGGATGATGTCCATGGGTAGGTAAAACTGAAGGTAAACAAATATAGGTTGCCAAAGAAATGCCTAAATCATCTCCTAAACTTACACTCCTTATTTTCGCTTTGCATACATACCAGGCAAGTTCTAGCATCAGCCACATACATAGAATATACTATTATCTCACACACACAAGGCACATGGTCGACTTAATTGGAAGTAATATAGAATCTCAACCCAACAATTGAAGGAATTGAATCACACAATATCACATAATGAGTCACAACTGGAGCCTAAATGTCTCAATAGTCACAATTGTAACACATACTCTTGTTATAATCTCATGCTGCCTATCAAAATAATTTCATGCGAAGCTAGAAAAATGTTACTCCTAAAAAAAACTTAAAAAAAATGTCAAACGAAACAAACAAAAAAAATGAACTCAAATAAACAAAGTAACCAAACAAACATAGGTGCAAACAGAGAAGTATAGCATGCGATACCACCACCCCACACTTAAACGGGACACTGTCCTCAGTGGAAAATAAATATGAGGAACCTGGTTGGTCGGACTTATCCTCTATGTCTGGGGTCCTACCCCTTGCGTTGGGAGCATCATAAGAGTCATCATCCTTATAAGTTCCGCATAAGTATCCCACTTAATTCCAAGCGTGAGTCGAGATGTTTGCAGCGGGGAGGGTTCTCCTTGTTCCTTGCGGCCTCTTTTCTTGCCCTTTTGGGAAGTGGTAGCCTTCTCCTTGCCTTGTCTTTCTTTAGGTGCCATTGTACCTGAGACTTGAAATAGTGTTAATGGTAGCACAATCCCAATAGATACAATCTATACACAAGCAGTAGGGGTACCACCCCACACTTAGTTTTGTTAACGCAAATCAGTGAAGCGAAAGTGGTCGATTACTCAGATTTCGTCGACATACGTTTTAGGATTGTATTCCGACAAGAAAATTAGCAATGCATCACTTACTTGCAGCCATTGGACTACTTTCATGGTAGATATAGCAACACTACTACATAGGGGTTACCACATGGAATAGTTATTCTTACAACAATCACAACCTCTTATGTCGGTAGGCACTATAAGTCTTATCCCGATGGCCGGGATAGTCTAACATGTAAGTATCCAAGTAGCAATCTTAAACAATGTTCAAGACTATAGCAATTCCGCAAATAGTATAACAATGCTATTAAAACCAAATTCGAGTCGGAAACAAGTCAAGATGATTCTAACGTATACGTTCACTCACATGATTTTGCATCAACAATCCAAACACATGAACATCACCAACAATCTTATACGATTTAGCAATTCATAATAGACATAGCAACGTAGTACTTACGAGAAATAAATGATGAATAAGAGAGTACTTACTTGCTTGAAGCTTTTTGGAGATGGTTTTGTGATTTGGAAGAGCAAGAAAAAATTTTGAGATGATTTGGAGAGGGAATGCGGTGCCTTTAGGTCAATTTTTAGTGTGGTTATGTTTCAAGACTAAGTCCCCTTTATATAGGAATAGAATGGGTAGGGTTATGACCCATTTACAATCGGTTTTGGAGACAAAAATGCTACATATGCGGCGCATAATGCTTGGCATTGTCATGACATATGCGGCGCATTGTCTATGGCATAGTGGGACATATGCGCCGCATAGTCTATGGCATTTGTAGACATATGCGCCGCATAGTCTATGGCATATGAGATACTAAGACCAAATGCCATAGCATAGGCGGCGCATAGTCAAAAGCATACCTAGGAATAGGCGGCGCATAGTGTATAGCACACTAGATTCCGAGACCTTAGGCTATAGGATAGGTCGTGCATCGTTCGTGGCCTAGTTCTACCAAGGCCTAGCCTTCCTCGAAGCCTATTTTGACGAGGAAAAGGCTCAATCCATAGCCTTATGCATCACCATTCCTAACTTACCAACTTTACCATACAATGCGTCCAAATCGTCAATTGAAATCAATATCCGCGTTGAATACTTCTTGCACCTATTTTGCTTAAAACCAAACGAAAATGATTAGTACGATGGGTTGCCTCCCACCAAGCGTCTTAGTTTTGGTCGTGGCACGACTCTTATTTTTGGATTTTCATTAATTAAAAACAAGACAAGTACTAGAATGAAAGAAAACGATAAACGATAAATGAAAAATGATAAACAATGGGTTGCCTCCCATCTAGCACCTTATTTATTGTTGTGGCACGACATGGTTACCTCGAGTACTCAGACTTCGTCGAGGTAAATGGTGGATCATTTTCTAAAAGGATTTAGACGGCAATGAGGCTTACCTGTGGGCATGCGATTTTCTTCGAGATGGCTCCTACGTTTCTCCGGAGAGTCACCAATTATATCATCAATAGTCCAACCCATAGATCTATTGTACCTCATCAGAGCAGAGATGAGAGCCTCCACGTGCTGTTCACTTAAATCATCCACCACACTTATCGGAAGTATACTTCCACTTTCCAAGAACACATACCTTAGATAATCGGGAAGTTCTTGCGATTCTAGCATTGGTGGCTCGTCAATGGGAGTCTTCGCTGTTGGTTGATTCTTGAGATTACAATCTGGTTGCTTAGGAGTATAAGGCTCTATTTCTGTTAGAGCATTCATAAGTTCTTCATAACCTTCTTTATCTTCATGCTCAACTTTCAGTGGCACAGCAGACAATGGCTCAACATTAGGCTGTTTCTCTATAGATAATTCTTTCGTATCCTCATAATGAACATATAACTCATTTATATCGCTGGGCTGCTTCATTGTTTTGCATATATCAAACCGTACCACTTCATCATTAATTCGAAACAAAAGCTCATTATCTTTCATGTCAATAAGCACACTTCCAGTTGCAAGGAAGGGGCGTCCCAAGATGATGGGAACTTCAGAATCCTCCTTACAATCCAGAATAACGAAGTCTGCAGGAAAGATGAATGAAGAAACCTTCACCAACACATCATTCAAGATACCCACAGGTCGTTTTACCGACCTATCAGCCATCACGAGCCTCATATTGGTTGGTGTAGGGTCTCCCAACCCCAACTTTCTGTAGATAGATAGTGGCATCAAATTGATGCTAGCTCCCAAATCGCACAATGCCTTAGCAAAATCCAACGATCCAATTGTGCAAGGAATAGTGAAAGCTCTAGGATCTGCCTTCTTTTGAACTAGCGATCTTGTAGCGATTGCACTACAATGATGAACATTATCCGCCAAGTCATAACTTGCTGCCCGCTTCTTTGTCAAGATATCCTTCATAAATTTCGCATACCCAGGCATTTGTTCAAATGCCTCTACCAACGGAACATTAATAGTCAGCTGCTTCAACATGGTCATAAATTTGCTGAACTTAGTGTCATTGGCCACCTTCTTCAATCTTTGGGGAAAAGGTGGTGGTGGGTATGGAAGTGTTCTCTCCGTGGCTTTCTTCTCCTCTTGCTTCCGTTTTTCCACTTTTTCAGTTTGCATGTCGTTGGGAGTGACGTTAGTAACGTCATCCGCGGACTCCTCACGTTTTGCATTGTTATCCTTGTCCGCAACTTCGTCAACCACTTGCTTGCCTTTTGCTGAAGTTTTCAGCACCTTACCACTTCTGGTATTGATGGCCATGCATGACCCATCATTCTTTAGGTTTTGCACAGTATCGCTTGGTAAGGTGTCAGCCTTTCTTTGATTAAATGCTACTGAAAGTTGGCTCAATTGCTGCTCTATTTGCTTGATAGAAGTGGAATGAGAATCAACTAGTTGCTTCATGGAGGACAAATCATCAATCACTTCCTTAACTCCCGCGCTCATTGCTTCCACTCCTTTTAATAACTTAGCCATCATGTCTTCCATACTCCCGGAATTAGATGTGGTGGTATCACGTCTACCAGGGGGAACGTACAAACCACTTTTTTCATTATTTTTCTTCCAACTACCTTGGTCTTTGATTCCATATTTATCATAATAGTTCCGACCTTGGTTTCCTTGGGCATTCCCACTAAAACCCCCCTGATTTTTCAAGTAGTTGGCCTCCTCTTCGAAATCAGATTCGTCTCTTCCATGTGATACCACGGCCTTAACTTTTTTGGTCTTCCCTGATAATAAATGCTTTGTAAGAAGATCCATTTGAATTTTCATGTGAGCCATGTCTTGGTCACGATCTTCTTGTCTTCGCCTCTGCTCTGCAGTCATGCCAAAAGATACAGTAGAGCTTGCTACCTCAGAATCCCTGGTATGCCAAGCTCTACTTTGCTTCGTCATCCAATCTAGCATATTTCTTGCCTGCACAAAGGTGAGGTCCATAAATGATCCACCTGCTGCATTATCAACCACTGGCTTAGTCACCGAATTCAACGCTCTGTATAATATCTCCATCAAGTGGACATTGGTCATATGATGGTTTGGGCATCGCATTAGCTTCGTCTTGAACCTCTCCCATGTTTTGTGGAGAGCTTCAATTGGAAGCTGTCGAAAATTGATGATCTCATCTCTCAACTGTGCTCTTTTGGATGGCGGAAATAATCTTTCTAGGAAAGCGTCTTTCAATTGCCTCCAATTAGTAATAGAATCAGGAGTCATCCCATTCAACCACATAGTTGCCTCCCCAGACAGAGACAATGGAAATAGACGTAATCGAATTGCATTCTGTCCAACTCCAGGATTGTCGAATGGCTTGCATGTAGAAATATAGTTGATCAGATGCATATTCGGATCATCGCCAGCTAGTCCACCAAATAATCCCTTGAGTTGCAAAAGCTGAATCATAGCGCTAGTGATATTGAACTTTGCTCCCGGCGCCAATGGCGGAAGAATAATAGCTCCTGTGGCACCAGATCCATCAAGATCATCATCATCATCATCAAACGGTATGTGCACAGCTCAGCGTTCGGGCCTAAATCGCGCTTGATGATCTCTTCTTTGCATGGGTGCCGTCATTTCAGCAGTATGTCATGGGTTTAGTAGCTCTTCATCGCCCAGATCCTCATCGTTAGGATTTGTTACTCGCCTACGGTTATCAATATTCTGTTGATGCACTTGAGCAGCCATCCTTTCAATTTCACGTTATGCCTCCATTGATGCACTTTGTGTCTGTAAGTCCCCAAAGTCTTCAGAATTGCTGTTTTAGCCCGGGACAGATTTTCCATGCAGCAGTTTTGGTCCAAGTCCCCAGTCTTCAGAAATGTTGTTTTAGCCCGGGATGGAGTTTCCATGCAGCAGTTTTGGTCCTTAGGCGTGTAAACTCCCTTTCCTTCCTTCGTGAGCTTTCTTTTGCGTCAAGTAAGCCATAAAATGCTGAATTTTGCATCATTTATACCTGAAACTTTACTAATCATGTTTGTTAGCCCATTTATAGGAAAAAGGACTAAAAGTGCATGAAATATATAATTTGTTCTCAAAACTAGGCTAAAATATAGGCAAAATATATTGATATAGGCGCGTAAATTCGCCTATCATCAGCAGCATATAACTAACCTGTTGTAGCGGATGAGTAATCCGTTGAAATAATAAAAATAAGCTACTCATATATTGTACCAGATAGGTTATCTGTTGTAGCCTATAAGCAACCTCTTACGGTAGATGAGTAATTCGTTGGAAACAATTAAAATAGATTATGCATCTGTTGCACCAGGTAGGTTATCTGTTGCAGCCTATAAACAACCTATTGCAGCGGATGAGTAATCCGTTGGAAACAATAAAATAGATTACTCATCTATTGAAACATATCACTTATCTATTGAAAAATGAGTTATCTGTTAGATCTTTTGCAACAGAAGAGTTGTCTATTGCAACAGATGAATGATTTATTAGATTGTTCATCTATTGCATCTATTTGGATTTGTTGAATCAGATGTTTCATCTATTGCATTAGATGGTTCATATGTTGCAACACCATTTTTACCAAGAAAAATAACAAATCAACCCAACAACACCAACACAACACACACACACACTAATAACATCAACAGTGATTAAAAATCACCAACAAATCGAATCAACAGTTTGACAATAAGAAAAAGAAATGCCAGAAATTAGGATTTTATTCAGTCCACATTTCAATTAAGCAAGAAATATTAAAATTATTAACCAATACTAGAAGAGAAGTTGGATCAAGTTCCTTTGTTTCTTCATAACTAAAAAGACATAACTTTTTACACATGAAATAAGAAATGGGACGATGAAGAACTCGAATTTGTTGTCGTTGGAGAATTCTTCACGTTGATTGACCGTTGAAAGTCGAAAAGGAACTCGCCCGACTATTTATTGCCATAGGTTGAAGCGCACGGGATTGAAGGGAGAAATTTTGCAGAACTATTGGTTGGGAGAGAGTTGAGAGAAGCTGTCGTGAGAGAAGGGAGAGAGACTAGTTGATTTGGATTGAAGATGAGTGTGGGTTGGGTTGATTTGTATTTTTAAAAAGATTAGAAAGTTTTGAAAATATTAATCAAGCCCACAATTAACTTAATCAAGTTTCCTAATGATGTTTGACCGTTTAAGTTGGTCAATGACACCAATCCTTCATTCAATACTTAAAAGATACCCTTCCTTCAATTTTCTCAAGTTAGTGTCGAAAAGATTAAATTGTCAGATGACGCACACCATACAAACTATCGACGGTGGTGGATGTGTGTAAGTTGTCGACGATAAAGGTTATGATGTCGTGGTTGTGGTGGGAGGTAGTTTATAACAGTGGAAGTATTGTTGGAGGATCAAACTAATATATTCAGTGTAATTTCATAGTGAGTTTAAGAAAAATAAAATATGCTCAAATTTTAATTATTCCTCATACATAGAGAGGTTGTGTCTGATAGATCCTCGATTTATGAAAAAATAGTTCAAAATTAGAAGCAGTCCAGCAAAAGAAGTAATGGAGGTACAAGAAATAACAACTAATATCGAAACCAGTAGACAGAAACAAAACAGAAACTACAATAAAATAATATGATTATCGAGATACATGCAATCAATAGATAGTAACAGAAATCGAAAGACAAAAAATTACAGGAGCCATGAATATTCATATGAACAAACAACAAGACAACGTACTACTATATTTTAACCTTTTATCCTAGTTTGTGTCCTTTCGTTCACCTATCTAACTATTACATTCTCAAGAGACAAAAATTATATCATGTCTTATTTAATCACTATATAATTAAAGAATGTGATGTGGTTGGTACATATGGAGTAGTGATAAACTATCACCTTCACAAAATTCGTCATGTTTACATCGAGGCTAGTGATTTTACAACTCTAGTGATAAGAATTAACCAATACCTATTAAAATCTTAAGTATTTTTGAAAGGAAAAAGAAGTGCACTAAATGAATTGTGATCCGAAAAATTCGAATGAGACCTAAGAGTTATGTAGCAACATAATATGAATTATTCGATATGATATACCAATTAAGAACAACTAACTTTATTCACGTATAATAGAACAATACATGTAAGCTACTCATACTATTTAAAAATATAGTGCTCCAATATGTACTTTCGTTTCTTCAATTGATGTATAATTTTTGTTTTTTAGTCAGTTAAAAAAATTATGAAATATCTGTAATTCCAAATTACAAATTTTAAAAATCTTTTTATTTTATTTTTAGATTCCGTGTTAGTCAAATATTATAACATAAATTGATATGGAAAGAATAATTAAAGAAACGAGATAATACATCAAAACCTCCTGAACTTGTCTCAACAACTTACTTTAACACGTAAAATTTACGGATAATTATTTACCCCCCTAAATATTTTTGAAGTAATTATATACCGCCTTAAAAAAACAACACCACTCTCACTGCGGAGAGTGTATTACACTTGTGCCTCATCAGTGCCACATCAGCGCCACACCAAAATTTATTTTAAAAAAAGTGACCCCACTAATTTATTTAAAATACAATATTAAAAAAAAAAAAATCTCCCCCCCCTTTCCACCCACCCCGCCCCTATTCTTTCTTCTTCAAGCCCCATTACCCTCCTTTCTTCTTCCACCCCCACCCCCACCCCTGCCTCTGGCAGCCCCCACCCCCACCCCAAAATCTATAATGATGAATTACGAAATAAAGCTTATCAAATTCAAACCAAACATCCAAATTTAGGTACGAAATTAAAATTTATGGATTAAATAAAACATCCAAATTTATCTTTATGGATTATGAATTATAAACATCCAAATTTGTTTGTTTATTCAAATTAAAACTTGTATCAACAATCAAATTTTTTATACACATATTTTTCTTGTAAAATTGATGAAATCTAATAAAAATGGAGATGGTGGATTTGAAGAAGAATAAAGGGAAATTGGTGAGGTGCGGGCTACCAGGGGAGGGGGTGGGGGTGGGGGTGGGGTGGATTAGAGGTGAAGGTGTAAGAAAAAAATAAAAGAAAGGGGTGTAGAGTGGGGGTAGTGATGGAGGTGTAAGAAAAAAAAAAAGGGTGCAGGGGTGTGGGGGTGCGAGGGTGTGGGGTGAGGGTGAGGGGTGGGTGGCTTTGGAGAAAAAAGGGTGTGATTTGGATATATAGGATAAGAAAGGGTGTAATTTGGATATATAGAAAAAGAAAGGGTGTGATTTGGATATATATATATATATATATATATATATATATATATATATATATTATATAAGAGTGGGATCATTTGTTTTTTAAATTAAATCACGCGTTTTTTTAAAAAAAATGCCACGTTACATTTAGGGTTTAAATTAATTTATTTTAAAGATATTAAGGGGGTAAATAAATACGTGTTATGTTTAAGTACTAAAGTAAGTTGGAGTGACAAATTTAGGGGAGTTTTGATGCATTATCTCTTAAAGAAACTTCTCTTTTTTCTTTTTTAAGTTTACTTTTTTGTTGTTTTGCTTAAAGTTTTTTTTTGTTTGGCAATTAACAATTTATTAACTAACAATAAAAAGCATTATATAGAAGGAAAGTTATACCAGACGATTTCCTTTTCAGTATCTTATGCCTTATTACCAACTCCTACACTTGCCTCAAAGACTAAACAACTCATACAAACCACTGACATACTCAAACAACTTACCATTGGTACTAATTCTAATACATAATCTTGTTTTAATATCGTACAAGATGATCTCCATGCTCCTTGACTTGTTCTAATAATTTCTGGCATTCCTTTCAATCCAGAGGCGGTACACTGTAGTTGCAAATCCAACTTTAGTTAGGCTCTTTTATCACTACAAAAAAAAATTGTGTTTAGCGACGAAATTTACAGACAGACTACTTTCCGTCACTATATAGTGATGGATTAGCAACGGAACAATTAATTTTGTCGCATGCAAAGTAATTCAATTTTTATGTATGCTATTAGCAATGAATCAGTGACGGAATTGTAATTACGTCACAAAATAATAGTGAAAAAAATTGGTGCCTAAATTTAGTGACGGATTAGCAACGAAATATTGGTCGTTATGTTAATTATTTCGTAGCAATGGATTTAGCGACAAATATTCGTCAGTACGCTTTATTTTTTTAAAAAAATTATTTTATTTAGTGACCAACCGTTCCGTCGTAAAATATAAATTTTATTTTTTAATTAATATTAAAGTATAGAAAAGAGGGGGGAGGCTTCTAGGGTTTTTATTTATTTTCGCCCCTACTCTCTATCTACTCTTTCTATCTACGAATTAAAGGCATTTCTGCAAGTATTGAAGGTCAAGCTTACACTGGTTTGCCGATTTGAAGTATTTTAAGGTATTTGCTTTCACTGTACACTCTCTGTCCGAAATAAAATTTGTGTTTTCTTTAATTTTTTGAGTCGATTTTAAATTATTGTTTACTCTCTATTCAAATTGAAGCTTGAATTAGTGTTAACTTATCAATTTCTTCGAGAAACAGTTATGTTTTGGATGTTTTTTCGTGATTTTATTTTACAATGGGTGAATCTAGTGATTTTACTTTAGTTTACACGATTTTGGATGCATGCAACCGGTTGGGATTAGGATTCATGGAAGCATTTGGGGATAGGGTTTATTTGAGGCTAGGATAGTTGACAGTTAGGGTTCAACTAGATGAGATGTGGTTTGTTTTGTTTTAAAATCTTTCCAGCAGAGCTTATGTTGGCGATAGCTTATGTTAGAGCTCTGAGTAGGCTGGGATTCTGCCTTATCACTTTGTGACTTTCTTTGATTTTCTTAAAGTGGATGAAAATTAAAGTATTGAGATTCTTTCCACTTTCTTGTTGACATTGTTTTGTTGCTCTTAAAAAGATTGGATCTTTTTTGTGGTTTTAGAGATCTAGTAGTGTAAGTGACAAACTGTGGTGATTGATGAAGTAGATAGTTTTCTTTTCCGGCCTCATCTAGTATTGCGAGCCAAGTATCACATTGTATGTCAAAACTTTATTTCTGTTCTTTTATATGCATTACACTAGATACAGATTGGGTGTATTTTCCTACACCTTTTATCCCATTCAAGCTCTTTGTATCTGTGATATGATGATTCTTGCTTTATAGTGTCTATCCAAATTATTCCTGTCACTAAGAAGTACAAAATTTTTGTAAAAGTAAGACTAGTTGTACAAGTCTTTTTTTGAAAAGTGACTAGGTCTATTTAGTTTGAATTATGAGAACTGGTACATTGATTTGATGTTTTTTTTTATGGTCTGCTATTTTTGGAACTTATTGCTTTCATTTCTTAACTTGGATCAGTGGGAATATCTTTATATTTCCTATATATAAGTATACAACAATAAAACTTAGGTGGCAGGTCGAGTTTAATTTATTTATTATTTAAATTCATTTTTAGTAACATATGTTGATGCAGATATGTTGTTTTAAAGTCGTCACTCTCTAGATATTACTGATACAGAAAATGTAGTCCTGAAATACATACCTGTACTTGTGACAGGTTAACTTTTTAAGCCCAATTCGGTTAAGTTATACATTAAAATATTTATTTGATACACTTATCTTTCAGTTGCCTTTTTACTGGAATTAGTGTAGTGCAGTTGTAGATTGGTGGCAAAATAAGTGGAGTATTGTGTTCAATTAGGTGTGTTTTTAAATTTTCTTTCTACTTTTTCATTTTTCTTGCTATGCTTGTTGGATTCTCTATTATGTTTGTAACTTATTTTTATATTAAGCATGTAATGATAAATTTGTTGTTAAAATAAAAGTATGTATCACTTTTATCTTATTTTATGGTAAACTAGTTTTGTTTTCTACTTTAAGAGCATAAGTTTGAATAATTTAGTGAAACTATTTATCTGTCAATTGATCTACTTAATAATGCTTTCTTTGCTAACTAGTTCTTCATATAAAGTATGATCATGATTATCGTATTTGTTAATATGAGTTTCCAACAAGGTTAATTATTAAGACTAATTGTCACATTTCTTATTAAGCTGGTTAATTAGCACTAATTATCCCTTTTTTATTTCAACCTTAATAGGAACATAATTAATCTAGAGCGTGGTTGAATGTATGAGAGGTTAGATGGCCGAGGGGATTTATACTCTAGATTTGTAATATGGGGGATGAATTTATTCAGTTCGCATGTTCTCAACAAAATCGCATGAGTGGTGACAAAGTTAGATGTACATGTGCAAAATTTCAGAACTCTAAATTCATGGATGTCAAAACTGTTAAATGTCACCTTTATCAATCTGGATTTGTTGAGAACTATTTTATTTGGAAGCATCAAGGGAAAAAAAGATGATATAAGTAGGACTTCTTATGGTAATGACTTGGATGGTGGTGGTCAATCTGTATTTGGAGAGAATCCATACCGACAAATATTTTTGGACGTAGCTGGTCCCAAATTTTCTCAGGGTTCAATTTGGCAATCTTATAGCAATAGTGAACCTGAGTCATCTCATCCTTTTTAACATTCAATGGAGGAAGATCCTAATCCCGTGTCTAAAAAATTTTATGATTTGCTCGATACTGCTAATGCAAAATTATATCCCGTTCATCCCTCTCTCAACTTGTAGTTGTCTCTCGAATATTGAATATTAAAATGAAGAACAATATATCACATAGAGGCTATAATCAGATGATGCAATTTCTTAAAGAGGCTTTACCTGAAGATAACATAGTGCTTGATAGATATTATCAGACGAAGAAGCTAGTGCGTAGCTTGGGTTTGCCAGTTGAAAAGATTAATTGTTGTGAATCAATATGTATGTTGTATTGGGTTGATGATGATGAACACCTCATATCTTATAAATTTTGTAGCAAGCCAAGGTATAAGCATTGTGTTGGCTCTCGTAAGAGGAAAGTGGTCCCTTACAAGAGAATGTATTATTTTCCTTTGATTCTAAGATTGCAATGATTATATGCATCCCATGCTACAGCTGCTGACATGAGATAACATCATGGGCATAAAAAAGAGGACGGTGTGATGTGGCATCCATCAGATTCTGAGGCTTGCAAGAACTTCAAAGAAACTCATCCTTTTTTGGCCACTGAACCAAGAAATGTCAGGTTGGATTTATGTACAGATGATATGGTTTTCAACCATTCAGTCAGTCTGAAAGAAAATATTCTCCTTGGCCAGTGATTGTCACTCCATATAATTTACCTCTAGGAATGTGCATGAAAGCGGCTTATATGTTCTTAACTATCTTTGTTCCAGGTTCCAGCAATCCCAAACATAAAATTGATATTTATCTGCAACCCCTAATAATGGAATTGATCTTGCAGTGGGAGACAGGTGTGGAAGTAGTTGACATCTCAAAAAGGTAAAACTTTCAATTAAGGGAAGCTTTGATGTGGATAATTAGTGACTTTCCTGCATATTCTATGTTATCGGGATAGAGTACTACGGGTAAATTAGCATGTCCTTATTTTATGGAGGAAACATAATTCTTTAGATTGCTGCATAGAAGAAGACAATCCTAGTTTGGTTACCATAGAATGTTCCTTGACCAGCGTCTCCCATTTAGGAGAGATCAAAAGAACTTTCTAAAAGGCCCGAATGTCAAAAGATCACCTCCCCCAACATATAAAACAAGAGAGGAAATTTTGGACCAGATTTGTAATTTGGGGATAAGAAATGTAATAGAGTTAGATGCAAAACAACTTAATAAAAATAATATGTAAGACATGTAGGTGGAAAAAGCGAAGTATCTTTTGGTATTTTCCATACTGTATTTCTAACATAATTCGACATAATCTTGATGTGATTCATATTGAGAAAAACTTCTTTGATAATGTATTTAACACTTTTCTTAATTTTGATGATAAAACCAAAGAGAATCCACAGTCATGTCTAGATACGGCAAAGTATTGTGATCGACCTCAATCGGGAAAGGATAGTAATGGACAATATCCAAAAGCTGTCTATACATTAGAGAAGGAAGCAAGAGCGATCTTGTTTAATTGGGTAAAAGGCTTAAAGTTTCCAAATGAGTATTTTTCAAATTTGGGTTAGATACCAGACACAAATGTAAAAAGGTTATTTGGTATGAAGAGTCACGATTGTCATGTGTTCATGCAACTACTAATGCCTATTACTTTTCGTAAACTACTTCCTAGTAATGTACGACAGACACTTACAGAATTGAGCTTATTTTTTAAGGATCATACTTCGACCACTCTATGAATGGATGATATGGTGCGATTAGAGAGAGATATTCCTCAAATTTTTTACAAGTTGGAATGTATATTTCCTCCTATGTTCTTTGACTCAATAGAACATCTTCCTGTGCACCTTCCATATGAAGCAGGGATTGATGGACCTATGCAATATCAATGGATGTATCCTTTTGAAAGGTAAATATGAAACTCTATGTCAAAATTGTGAAGGTTAATTAATACATAACCTTCCAAAACATAATGTTACATCTTTTTTTATATATAGGTATTTGGGAACTCTTAAAAAGATGATTGGGAATAAGCTAGTGTTGAGGGTTCCATTTGTGAAGCGTTTTTGATGTGGAGTCAACACAATTATTTTCTCATTATTTTGAACCTCATGTCATGTCACAAATTCATAATGTGGATCATAATGATGGTGGTGGTGTTGTGGAAGATCTTAAAGGAAATCTTTCAATATTCTCCCACCTAGGTCGACTTTGGGGAGAAGCAAAGAAAAGAGATTTAACCTTAAATAAAATCAAGACAGTCCAAACTTATATTTTACTAAATTGTGAGGAGGTTGAACCATATGTGAGGTAACCAAATTTTGTTAATAATAATAAAATCTATTCTTATATCATGACTTTTCTTATTTAAATTATTTTTTTGCAATGAAGTATGTACCTGCAATGTTTGGAAGAAGAATTTTCGAATCTTTCTCAAAGTGAAATAGATGAGAGCCTTGAAGAAAATTTCACTATATGGTTCAAGCAATATGTAAGATTTAAATAAATATTAACTTTCATATAATGATACATGTATTTAAATTGGCTTCTCATGTTTAACTAGATCTTTGATTTTTTTTTCAAATAGGCTCGGTGCAATCCCATTAAAAATGAATACTTGCGTAGTCTTGATCGTGGACCGTTAATAGGAGATACATCCCATTCAGTTTATTTTGTTAATGGATATAAATTTCACACAGAATTTCATGGTAGCATGAGATCAACAATGAATAGTGGAGTTTGTATCTCGAACCCAAATTTTGGTAATTATTATGGACGGATAAAAGAGATCATACAAGTGGAATACCATGAAGAACCTTTAAAGCAAACTGTGTTATTCAAATGTGAATGGTTTGACCCAACAATGGATGTCAGTGTTAAAAAGTATGATCAGTACAAATTGGTTGATAATAACCATCGTCATTGGCATACAAAGTATGAGCCTTTTATTCTTGCAATGCAAGCAACTCAAGTATGTTATGTACCTTATCCAAGCAATAAAAATGACAAGGATGATTGGCTAGCTGTATTGAAGGTCAAACCTCAAAATGTTATTAAATTACCAGTTGAAAAAGTGGTGAAAATTGGTCATTATTAGTTGATAATCAATGCCCAAATAGCTTTTGTATTTACTATTTTTATACACAAATGTTGTAGTGTTATTGGTGTTGGATTTGATGTTGTACAGGTTGAAACCTTCTTCAAAATACTCCAGTTCCATTACATTGTCTTTCAAAAGTGAAATTGATCCCAATGGGATCAACTGGAAAGGTGTTTCAAAAGAAGTCAAAGATGGTTATTTTGGAGAGTTCAAGGTATATTTTTTAAAATAATAATTAATAGTAATTATTTGAGTTTGCGGCTAACATTTAAATATATTACTTTAAACTGTATTTCAGAAGAATTTCTATTGGGATACTTCCATTAGTGAAGCAATTGTTAAAGAAGGCTGCATTATGCTACACGAATTTCATTTCTAATATCAAAAAACATAGAGCTACAGTTCGGTCAGAATTTGTAAATAATAATGTGTGGGAAAAGTGGATGAAACTTTGGAAAAGTGATGACTGTATTAAGAAGTCCGATATAAATTTAAAGAACCATTGTGGGGATGAAGTAGCTGCTTGGACACATACAGGTGGCTCTATCACAACTGGAGAGCCCCAAAAGAAGCTTGTAAGTATACATTTCATGAATAGATTTTTAAAAATTGACATACAAGTCATATAATTAAGGACTTGGGTGATAGTGTTGGATTCTTGGCTGGTACTTTGTGTGAATTTTTGCCTTTATGGGTTGGACTTCTTGTCTTTTCTTTATATGGACGCGAGCAGTATTTATGTTGCCATGTTTAGGTAACATGACATTGAAAATTGTAGGACAAGTTAGTGTAGCTTCTTGGTTGTGATGAGGATAGCATTAAAGTTTGGTGATCAGATACCGTGTGGATGATGTGAGATGCGCTTATCACTAGTGTGGTTGCTAACACCATGCACTTCAACACTGCAAAGTAATTAGTAGTTATACTAAACTCTTTTGTTTATGTGATCCTTTTCTGATACATCTATATTTTATTAGTATAAGGCATGATAATCTACATATAACAGGCTGAACTATCTCTCCCTTGTATATTTAGAATTGTTGATGACTTGAGCTCATATTCTAGAGTTGTTAATGACTCAAATTCACAATTTTAGAATTGAAGGGGTACTTATAATCTGAGCAACTAATCTTGTTGCTGTCCACTAATTTTATTTGTAACTTTTTGCTAGAGTTTTCATGGCTACTACTATGGTTGTGTCTAAGTTGGTGTCCACTTATTTCATTTGAAACTTTTTTCTACAGTTGTCATGGCTACTGCTATGGTTGTGTCTAAGTTGTTGTGTACTGATTTCATTTGTAACTTTTTTCTAGATTTGTCATGGTTGCTGCTATGGTTGTGTCTAAGTTGTTGTCATGTATACATAACTTGACATTAAAAACGTAGGATAAGTTAGCTTTTCTTCTTGGTTGTGATGAGGATATATAGCATTAAGAGTTTGGTGATCTAATACCGTGTGGATGAGTGTGGCTGCTAACACCATGCACTTCAATACTGCAAAGTAATTAGTAGTCATACCAAGATCTTTTGTTTATGTGTTCCTTTTCTGATACATCTACATTTTGTTGGTATAAGGAATGAAAGTCCACATAAAACAGGCTGAACCATATCTCCCTTGCATATTTATAATTGTTGATGAATTAAACTCATAATTTTAGAGTTGTTAATGACTCCAGCTCACAATTTTAGAATAGAAGGGGTGCTTAAAATCTGAGCAACTAATATTGTTTTTGTTCACTGATTTCATTTGTAACTTTTTGCTCGAGTTGTCATGGCTGCTGCTATGGTTGTGTCTAAATAGTTGTCCACTGATTTCATTTGAAACTTTTTTCTAGAGTTGTCATGGCTGCTTCTATGATTGTGTCTAAGTTGATATCCACTGATTTCATTTGTAACGTTTTTCTAGAGTTGTCATGGTTGCTGCTATTACTGTGTCTAATTTGTTATCATGTATAGATAACCTGACATTTAAAAATATACGACACGTTAGTAGCTTCTTGGTTGTGATGAGGATATATAGCATTAAGAGTTTAGTGATCCGATACTGTGTGGATAATGGGAGATGAGCTTATAACTAGTGTGGCTTCTAACACCATGCACATTAATACTGCAAAGTAATTAGTAGTCATACCAAGCTTATTTGTTTATGTGCTCCTGTAATACCTTGAGAGTCCCGACCGATAGTAAAACTATGCTTTATGCTCATGAGAAATAAATTTTAGTGATTTAGTAGTTTTATGATCAAGTTTGGTGTATATTAAGGCCTCAAATACGTCCTAGCTATTAGACAAATCAAAACATCCCTTACCGATTAAATTCTTGGGAAGGATATTGGTATAGTCAACTTCAAATAATCATATCTCTTGTTATACTATGAATTTCTGAGCTCATCAACCACCAATATATAAATAATTGAATTATCTTTCCAACAATACCAATTTCTCCCAAATTTGATATCGGAGCAAAAAGTTATACCCATTTTACTCCAGCATATCAGCCTGGAAACTAAGTGACGACATGAGCTGACCGCGTATGACAGATCTGACGACTTATCAGCCCATGCCGCCAGACTTAGACAGAAACCCATTAATTTCAGCTCCTAGGTGATGACCTAGGCTGATGGGCTATCAAAGATCTGACGGTTTATCAGCCTTGGTCATCAGCTAAAAATTTCAGCAACTGGGAAGTGATTTTGTAGGGGTATTTTGGTCTTTTACCTCACCCTAAACCTTACCCCCATGACATAAAATTCCAAACAGAAAATACTTAGCTATTGCGATTTAGTTTCAAAAGATCTTAACCCTCTTTGTTCACAAGAACAAACTTAGGGTTTCTTCTCAATTAACTCCAAGACCCCATCACACTCTCCACAAGGTATTCAAGAATTAAGATTCCCATTCTAGAACATTCAAGTAAAGTCATTCTCTTTCAATATTCAAGCTTTTGAGGTATGTTAGATATTGACTCTTGGCTCCTTTCACCCAAGAAGTTCAAGAATCCTTTTCTAAATTCAAGATTATATAGTTATGATAATATCATGATTTTTGTGAATAGAAATTGAAGTTCATGTTGTTGATGAGTTTTAATTCATGACTTGATTTCAAAGATCAAAGATTTGATCCTACTATGTGATGTTAATGATAAAACCCCTTCAAGTTGCATGATATTGATGTATTCATGATAATTAAGTATAGAATCTGTGGTATAACCAAAGCATGCTCCCCATGTGTTTGATAGAATTCTTAAGTAAAGAGAATAGTGCATTTTTAGTATGTTAAGCATGAAATCCACAATTATATGATAACTAGTACATGCCAAGCGTTTGTTGAAATGCCTTAGTGAATGTATTATGATAAGTTTCATGCATTATTATCCATGTGTATTCCTCATTGAACAACTATGATATATTAGTATGAATACCCTATACATTTACATATTTATGACATTCAAGTGATTGACGAGATATCATATTGATTGTGTTGTGAGTGAAAGTCCATTTTTATGATATTCAAGTGTGGTCCTATATTATTTATTTATGCTATCGAGTCCTGGGGGTATCTATACCTGAAAACTTAGCTGCTTGTCTAGAGTCGAGTTAGTCTCAAGATAAAACTCAGTCATGCTATGATCAGTAGATTTCAATTAGAGACAGAAGTTAAGAAAACTTAGTAATCTCAGTATTCAGCCTAATCCAGCTCAGTACTTAGTTCAGACCTCAGTAGTATTTAGCATTCAATTCAGATTTTAGTAAAGCTCAGTAAGTTCAAATAATGAGATTCAGTAGTATTCCACCAATATTCGAAATTAAGTAACTCAGTTTAACTAAGTTACCCAGTATGATCAGTAACAAATTTAGCTCAGTCTAAGTTCAGTTAAGAATCAGTTTGGAGTCCTTCAGTTGGGAGTAGTAATTAGCACCGAGCGGGTGCAGGGATGATGAATTCCCCACTGGAGAGGCAGAGTCGTTAGTAACAGTCCCTGAACTCTTGAACTGCATAGCTAGTGCAGGACCAGAAGTCACCCATTAGATCAAGGATTGACTATCATATTTCCTTAGGCTTGACTTCCTGTTCAGGGTCACCCGTTAGAGAGGCTTGACCATAGTAGAGGTCCTTACCCGTGGAATGGTATTGATACCCTTCCAACTAGGGTTACAGGTTGGACACCCCTAGATCATATTCGGGGCATGTCGGTTAAGTGAGAACTCCCACAGTTGTAGTTTCAGTATCAGTCTTAAGAGTTGAACTCAAAAATCAGGATTGTCAGATACAGTCACCTATCTCAGTATGGAACTTAGATAGTTCCATAGATTCATAGACCACTCGCTAAATAGGCCTGGTCTCATGTAAAGTTAATCAGAATCAGTAATAATAGATCCAGAGATCACCCATCAGATAGGCTGGATCTCAAACTCAGTCCATTATTTCTATTATTAAAAGATTCAGAGATCTTCCGCTAGATAGGTCTTCTCTCAGATACAATCATTCCTTATCATTATTAGTAGATTCAGAGATCATCCATTAGAAAGGTTTGATCACAGATTTAGTCAGTTGATAGTAGCAAGCTCAGAACTCTGTCATTGCTATGATTAGATTCAGTTAATCACCTTCAGTATCATCACATTCATAGATCACTCGCTAGATAAGATTGATATCAACTTCAATATTCAATTATCAATATCAAAAGATTCAGTTATTCAGTTTCTCAGTATTAGTAGTGAGTTCAGACGTCGGTAAAGTAGTATTCGAGTCTCAGTATTCAGAGTTTTCAGTTATGGTTGTGCATTCATACATATGTCCTCATTTAGTACTCTCATGATTATTTAGTTCAGTTATGTTCATGCATAAGCCCTTGCATTTAGCCTTACCTTATCTAGCATAACAGTACATTCAAAGTATTGACGCATACTTCTTGCTTGCACTATGGTGTCTTATACCATAGGTTTAGAAGCACAAGATCCAGAGTACCCTTAGCAGTCCAGACTCAGTCAGCAGCAGTATGTAACACTGAGTCCTCTTCATTCGAGGATGATATTTATTTTATTATCGCATTAGATTCAGTTTATTTACAGTAGACAAAGTTAGTTAGGGACATGTCCCATCAACTCCACAGTTTAAATAGTTATAGGCTTTTCGAAAAGATATATTAGTATTCAGTTTTCAATATTGATTATTTTACATGTTTTGAACCTTATGGCAAATTTTCGCCAGTTTTTTGCATATATTTCACTGTATTATGCGGTGCTCGGTTACAGGTATCAGAAAGGGTTAGCTTGTGGTCCCTCGGGGTCATGAGCACCGTGTGCCATTCCGATTTCAAAAAATTAGAGTGTTACAAACTTGGTATCAGAGCCTAAGGTTCAATAGTGTCCTTGGGAGTCTAAAAGCCGCATTTAGTAGAGTCTTTTGCATGGGTGTGTTGCACACCACAATTATATACAGGAGGCTATAAGATGTTTATAGAAACAATTTCCCTTTTTTCATGTCTCAGGTCGTGCTGTATAAAGGCTCTCTAAGAAACTTATGTGGATTCTCATCATGTTCCATTCATGTCAGTTTTACCTTAATTTTAAGGTAACAAAAGTAGTGAATCCTAAAGTCCTACAGATAGAGCTTTGTCAGACGTCCTCGCAGATAGTTTCGGAGTTGTCTAAAGTTAGGTAGAGTATGCTTCATGGGGTTAGTTGTATAAAAGGTGAATCAGTAGGCTTGAAACAATGTATGCAAAAGTTTAAGTTTAGTAATTCAAATTTATATGTGATGTTAATGTGAGTATAGTGGTAATCCTCATTGTATGGGGAGAATATTAGTTTAAAGGTTGTGATATTTGAAGTCTAGGATGAGAGTAGCAAGATTATTACATATTTGTGGATATTCATGTTATGCTTTAGAAACTAAGCTTGAAATCTTTGAAGAATTTAAGTTGGTGGACTTTAGACTAAGTATAAATGTGTGGATGTAGGTTAAAATATGTGATCTTAGTAGCCCATGATAGTAGCGGATGTTATGTTGATGTATAAGTGGCTAGAGAGGTTTTAGAGATTCCAGTAGGCTTGAATAGTGCAGTGAGAATTTAAGTTTAGGGGATTTAAACTAAGTATTAAGGTGTGGAGGTGGTATAAGTAACCTATAAAGGAATAAAAATAGATAATGTGTTAGTGAGACAAACATGTGTCGAAAGGAGTGTAAGTATGTGATGATGATTGCAGAGACTAAAGAGAGTTAAGAGTTGTATCCTAGGAGATAATATTAGCAGTTCAGAGTTTAGTAAAGTGTTCACAGACTTACGGTGATGGATTGAGGCTAAAGTGGAGAGTATAACAGAAAGAGTACAGAAGTACTTTAGTTAAGTATAAGTTTTCAGCATGAGTTAGTTAGTAGAGCCAGCAAGTTAGTTTAGCAATCCGATAGTCAGATTCGCATAGATTATTTTCTCATCTTTTCACCTAATCATGCAATCATAAATCTCAGGCATGTAACTATTCTAATATAGAATATTCTAGTAGTTACGAGTATAACTTAGTTCATGAGTCATCCGTTAGATTCAGATCCTAGACGTTTAGTTATGAACCAGTTCATAGTTGCCTTATACATCACCTAAGTTTTATCAAGTACTTCGGTAAAGTAAGTGTTCTTAGAGGGACATAGTGTCCCAAGGGAGAGATACCCTATAACTCCCCGATGTTTTGAATTCCTAAAACCCATTCAATTTTATGCTCAGATTCTCATTACAAGCTTTGCATCAGTTATCATTGCATAGTCAGTCATGCTTTCAAGAGTCAGTTCAGTCAAATATTCATGCATTAGATATGCATGTTCAGTAGAAAAGTTTAGTTCATTAGTGTATTCAGTCATGCGTTCAAGAGAGCAACCCAGTCACGCATCCATGCATCAGATATGCATGTTTAGTATAAGAACTCAGAATATCAGTAGTTCCAGTCGTATAGTCATGTTGTCGATTCTCATTTCCAGTAATTATGTTCATTCTGCTAGTATTCTCAGCCTAACCAACCTTATTCAAGGAAGAAAGTACCAAAGAGAGAGATATTGTAATACCCCGAGAGTCCCAACTGATAGTAGAACCATGTTTCAAGATCATGAGATATAAATTCTAGTGATTTGGTAGTTTTATGATAAAGTTAGATGTATATTAAGGCCTCAAATACGTCCTAGCTATTAGACAAATCAAAACATCCCTTACCGATTAAATTCTTGGGAAGGATATTGATATAGTCAACTTCAAACGAGTATATCACTTGTTATACTTCGAATTTTTGATATCATAACCAACCAACATATAGATAATTGAATTATATTTCCAACAATACCAATTTTTCCCAAATCCGATATCGGAGCAAAAAGTTATACCCATTTTACTCCAGCATGTCAACCTAGCAACTAAGTGACAACATGAGCTGACGGCTTATCACAGATCTGACGGCTTATCAGCCCATATCGTCAGACTTAGACAAAAACCCATCAATTTCAATTCCCAGGTGACTACCTGGGATGACGGGCTATCAGAGATCTGAGGGATATCAGCCTTGGTCATCAGTTGAAAATTTTAGGAACTGGGAAGTGATTTTGTAAGGGTATTTTGGTCTTTTTCCTCACCCTCAACCTTACCCTCGCAACATAAAATGCCAAAAAACACATAATTAGATATTGTGATTTAGTTTCAAAAGATCTTAACCCTCTTTGTTCCCAAGAACAAACTTAGGGTTTCTTCTCAATTAACTTCAAGACCCTATCACACTCTCCACAAGGTAATCAAGAATTAGGATTTCCATTCCAGAACCTTCAAGAAAAGTCATTCTCTTTCAAGATTCAAGATTTTTAGGTATGTTAGATGTTGATTCTTGGCTTTCTTTCACCTAAGAAGTTCAATAATCCTTTTCTGAATTCAAGATTATATATTTATGAAATTGTCATGACTTTTGTGAATAGAAATTGAAGTTTATGTTGTTGATGAGTTTTAATTCATGGCTTGATTTCAGAGATCCAATATTTGATCCTACGATGTGATGTTAATGATAAAACCCCTTCAAATTGCATGATATTGATTCATTCATGATAATTAAGTATAGAATCTATGGTATAACCAAAACATACTCTCCATATGTTTGATAAAATGCTTTAAGTAAAGAGACTAGTGCCTTTTTAGTATGTTAAGCATGAAATCCCCAATTATGTGATAACTAGTACATGCCAAACATTTGTAGAAATGCCTTAGTGAATGTATTATGATAAGTTGCATGCATTCTTATCCATGTGTATTCCTTAATGAACAACTATGAGATATTAGTATGCACCCCTATATATTTACATGTTTATGACATTCAAGTGATTGACGAGATATCATATTGATTGTGTTGTGGATTAAAGTCCATTTTCATGATATTCAAGTGTGGTCCTATATTATCAATTTATGCTATCGAGTCCTGGGGGTATCTATACCCAAAAACTTAGCTTCTTTTCTAGAGTTGAGTTAGTCTCAAGATAAAACTCAGTCATGCTATGATCAGTAGATTTCAATTAGTGATAGAAGTTAAGAAAACTCAATAATCTCAGTATTCAGCCTAATCCATCTCAGTACGCAATTCAGACCTCAGTAGTATTTAACATTCAGTTCAGATTTAAGTAAAGCTCAGTAAGTTACAGAACTCAGTACTATTCAATCATATAATGAGATTTAGTAGTATTTCATCAGTCTTCAGAATTAAGTGAACTCAGTTTCAATCAGTTGCCCAGTATGATCAGTAACAGATTTAGCTTAGTCTGAGTTCAATTAAGAATCAGTTTAGAGAACTTCAGTTAGGAGTAGTAATTAGAATTGAGTAAGTGTAGGGATGACGATTTCCCCATTAGAGAGGCAGAGTCGTTAGTAACACTCCCTGAACTCCCGAACTGCGTAGCCAGTGCAGGACCAGGAGTTATTCATTAGATTAAGGCTTGACTATCATATTGCCTTAGGATTGACTTCCTATTCAAGGTCAACCATTAGAGAGGCTTGACCATAGCAGAGGTTTTTACCCTTGGTATAGTATCGACACCCTTCCAACTGGGTTACAGGTTGGACCCCACTAGATCAGATTCTAGGCATGTCGATTAAGTGAGAACTCCCACAGTTGTTGTTTTAGTATCAGTCTTTATAGTAGAACTCAAAAATTAGGACTGTTAGATACAATCACCTATCTCAGTAAGGAACTTAGATAGTTTCATATATTCATAGACCACCCGCTAGATAATCCTGGTCTCATGTAAAGTTAATCAGAATCAGTACTAATAGATCCAAATATCACCTGTTAGATAGGTCTAATCTAAAACTCAGTCCATCATTTCTATTATTAAAAGATCCAAAGATCTTCCTCTAGATAGGTCTGATCCCAGATACAATCATTCTTTATCATTATTAGTAGATTCAGAGATCATCTATTAGAAAGGTTTGATCACAGATTTAGTCAGTCGATAGTAGCAAGCTTAGAACTTAGTCATTGATATGAGTAGATTCAGTTAATCAGCTTTAGTATCATCGGATTTAGAGATCACCCCCTAGATAGGACTGGTCTCAACTTTAGTACTTAGTTATCAATATCAGAAGATTCAGTTATTCAGTTTCTTAGTATTAGTAGTGAGTTGAAAAGTCATTAAAGAAGTATTTGAGTCTCAGTATTCAGAGTCACAATGATTTCAGTTATGGTTGTGCATTCGTGCATATGTCCTCATTCAGTACGCTCATGATTATTTAGTTGAGTTATGTTCATGCATATGCCCTTGAATTTAGATTTACCTCATCTATCAAACCAGTACATTAAAAGTATTGACGCATACATTTACCTTGCACTATGGTGTCTTATACCATAGGTTTAGAAGCACGGGATCCCGAGTACCTTTAGTAGTCCAGACTCAATCAGCAACAGTAGACGTAGCAGTGTGTCCTCTTTATTTGAGGATGATCTTTATTTTATTACGGCATTAGATTCAATTTATTTATAGTAAATGGAGTAAGTTGGGGATATGTCCCATCAAATCCACAGTTTAGACAATTAGAGGCTTTTCGGATAGATATATTAGTATTCAGTTTTTAGTATTGATTATTTTAGATGTTTTGAACTTTATGTCAAGTTACTGCCAATTTTCTGCATTTATTTCAGTATATTATGCAGTGCTCAGTTACAGATATTAGAAAGGGTTAGCTTGTGGTCCCTCGGGTCATGAGCACCGTGTGGTATTTCAGTTCCTGAAAATTAAGGAGTTACAACTCCTTTTCTGATACATCTATATTTTGTTGGTATAAGGCATGGCAGTCTTAATATAAAAGGCTGAACCAACTCTCCCTTGTATATTTAGAATTTTTGATGACTCGAGATCATAATTTTAGAGTTTTTAATGACTCAAGCTCACAATTTTAGAATAGAAGGGGTTTTTAAAATCTAAGCAACTAATCTTGTTATTGTCCACTGACTTCATTTGTAACTTTTTGCTAGAGTTGTCATGGTTGCTGCTATGGTTGTGTCTAAGTTGTTGTCCACTGATTTCATTTAAAACTTTTCCTATAGTTGTCATGGTTATTTCTATGGTTATGTCTAAGTTGTTGTCCACTGATTTCATTTGTAACGTTTTTATAGAGTTGTCATGGTTGTTGCTATGGTTTTTTCTAAGTTGTTGTCATGTATAGATAACATGACATTAAATATGTAGGACAATTTAGTATAGCTTCTTGTTTGTAATGAGGATATATAGCATTAAGAGTTTAGTGATCCGATACTATGTGGATGATGGGAGATGAGCTTAAAACTAGCGTGGCTGCTAACACCATGCACTTCAATACTGCAAAGTAATTAGTAGTCATACCAAGCTCTTCTATTTATGTGCTCCTTTTCTGATATATTTATATTTTGTTGGTATAAGGTATGACAGTCTACATATAATAGGTTGAACCATCTCTCCCTCGTATATTTAGAATTGTTGATGACTCAAGCGCATAATTTTATAATTGAAGGTGTGCTTAAAATCTTAGCAAGTATTGTTGTTGTTGTCCACTGATTTCATTTATAACTTTTCGCTAGAGTTTCCATGTCTGTTGCTATGGTTATGTCTAAGTTGTTGTCCAATGATTTCATTTGAAACTTTTTGCTAGAGTTGTCATGGTTGCTGATATGGTTGTGGATACGTAGTTGTCAACTGATTTTATTGGTAACTTTTTGCTAGAGTTGTCATGGTTGCTGCTCTGGTTATGTCTACGTTGTTGTCCACTGATTTTATTTACAACTTTTTTCTAGAGTTGTCATGGTTGTTGCTATGGTTGTGTCTAAGTTGTGCTGCATTTTGTTTAGTTAAGTGAATGTCCAGTCTTTATTTTGTTCAAAGAACTGCCACTGCTGCTAGAGTTGCTGCTATATTTTCTTTGTTCTGCTGCTATGCCAAGAGGTTTTATGACTCTGTATTATTTTGGTTTAAAACTATTTACGTTGGTTCAATTCTAAATACCTATAAATTTTGTATAGGCTCTTACAATAGGTTGAGATCCAACTCCAAGTGAGTTACATTTGCACGTCCAGACACATAATCATGATGGAAAATCTTTTGTTGGTGAGTGTTCCCGACTTCGACATGTAAGTCCATAATTTATATTATTACTCTTCTCTTATTTTTATTTTTTATTGACATGAACTTGAGTCTATTTTAATAACTCTACTTGTTACAGGAAAAGTATGAAGAAACTGTACAGGAAATATTACAGTGTGAATCTGAAATTAATCAATTGGAATCATATTATAAAGCTGCGGGAGTAGAAAAGAAGAAAATATTATTTGTTCTTGGGTCTGAAGATGAAAGTTACTTTGGAAAAAAACTTTGTGCCTGTAATGCCTCCACATCATCAGTACCTCCTTCGGTTTCTTTACCGACAACAAATTTGAAGGAGTTTGTGAAGCAATAGATTCCTACACTTACCACTCATTTTCTTTTGATAGTTATTGAGCGCGTTGGTGGTATTAAGGCACAAGAAGAGGCCGTGCTTGATCCTCCGCCTACTAATGATGATGATGACGACGTTGATTCCTAGCTTCATAGTATTCATAGTTTTTTATCATTGCATTAATTTTTGATAGACTATCTTTTGTGGAAGTACAAAATATTGGGTTTTAATACTAATTTTTGATGGATTTGTTTTGACATTAGTTTATTTTTGACAAAACATTTATGTAGTCAAAAATTATGGGTGTTTGGACACAATTATTGTGCATTTTGCAATCTATATGAATGTTGGTTACTTTAATCATTCTATGGTTTACGTCTTTCAATTATTTTCTTATAAAATTATTAGATACAAAAATTAGTCATTAACATTTGTCGTTGCTACTGAAAAGCTTTAGGGATGGATATATTTAGTTGCTAAAGATGGTTTCTATTAGTGACAAAAAATTAGTGACTAATTTTTCTCGTTGCTACTGAAAAGCTTTAGCGATAGATAAATTTGGTCACTAAATATGACTACTCAGTCAATTAAAATATGTTGAACGGATCAGCGACCATATATTCAGTCATAAATTTAGCCACGATGAAAATAAATTTTGGTAATAGCAACAGAATAATCCGTCGACAAAAGCAACAATGGGTATTAATTTTTCATCGCTATGAGGCTAGCAACTAGCAATATAGCAACAGAAGATGGTCTGTTGCAATTCTATCACTATTTATTTTTAGCGATGGATTTTGACATGATAGCGATGAAAAACGTGTGTTACTAAATGTTGTTTTTTTGTAGTGTGTGTACTCTTTCCTTTTGATCTCTGAGCTATCCACAACTATTCTACCATCTATGATTTTAAAGTTCTCCATTTCATTCACTCTAGAATTCGGGTACATATAGATTTAGTGATGTCGCATTGAAATAGGATATGTTCTATAGTTTAAGTGCAATCTGGCAAAAAATACATTTCTCATCCATAGCCATCTCCCGACACAACATCTTGTCTTTAGTTCTCAATTTTCTCTATAATGTCATCCATAGGACAAAAACATGTTTAAGCTTAGCCATATTATGAAAAATTAATTATTTCCATCCCACATTAGGAACAGGACCCCTGATATTCATGTAAGCCATTGCAATATGAAATTTACCATTATGAAATACATTGAGAATTAAGATTCATTATGAAATTGTGATCATTTAAGTACATATGCTTTAAACCTAAGTATGAATTTTGATATTTCATGAAGATTATATTATTAGCATCTTTTAATAAGCAAGCATTCAGATTTTAAAGAAAGATTGATCTTCCGAACCTAAACTAAAATAGGAATCCACATTATTTATGATTTAAAGAAAAGAGAAGTATAATTGGTTTTCATTATAAACCCGTGTGCTATTTTAAGGTCGATTTCCTAAAATTTCTAAGAAATAAGTATGGGAGTAGTATTAGCACCGAGTTGGGTATGATGCCAAGGTCTCATGCCCCAAAACCTAGTACCACCATAGGTTTCTAATTTTCCCATAGTGGGCTAAGATAGTGATCATTAAATTTAAGCTTCTATTCCGATGGAAAAGGTAAAACAACTCTCCCCAATGTGGGCAAGATGTTGGACTTGATGTCAGCTCATAAGGTTTATGTCGGTTAGAAGAAACTCCCTAAGTCCCAAAGTTCCAATATTTCCAAAGCTCCCAAAGCTTCTAAGTTTTAAAAGAAAAGAATGATAGAAAAGCTTTTATAAGACTAAGTGTTATTACTCACTAGATTTACAAGTATAATTTGTTATACATGATTTTAGATTTCGATATTTTAGATAATCAAGCTTATGTGGGTCATATACATCCACATGCATTTACTTTCTAATTGTGTTGATGTTTAATTATGCATTACACCCCCATATACTTGGTACATCCTCAAAGTGTTGATCCACATATATGTCTATATGCTAAGTTGTCTTATAATGTAAGTCCATGTGCTCAGTATCAGCTGCGTGAGTAGTTTGAGCATCTATATCTATGCTCCCGCAGTTGGTAAGTCCCTATGATTCAAGGGCCTACTTCTTCAGATTTCCAACTTTCATAATAATTGAGTTATCGTTTTTAGTTTAGCCCGAGTCAGTTGGGGGTCTGTCCCAATGGCTCTCTTGTTCTTCAGTAGTAGAGGCTTGTCGAACTACGAGTTTAATTACAGACTTTTAGTATTTGTTATTCAGATAGTATCTACAGTTTATTCAGTTCAGTTTTTGGTATAATACATCATTATTCCTTGATTAGATTATCTTAAATTAAGGTTCAGATCTAGTAGCAGGCTGGTTCAGATCTAGTAGCAGGCTCAAAGGGTTAGCTTAGGGATACTCATAGCCTTAAGCACCGTGTGACGTCTCGGGATTAGATTTCAAAGCGTTACATCTATCTCAGACATTGTAATATTCTTGTACGACCTTGGTCTCGTTACCTTATGATTCGTGCTTACATAATGTACTTGGCGATGCCATGAAGCCATTTTTCATTGATTCTCATACGTGTATTGTTGAGGGGTAATTCCTAAATGTGAAATTGCATACTCTATTCTATCCCTAGTAACTCTAGGGATTTTAATATATTAGTTAGAAAGTTGTATTTCTATATTAATGATCGTATCATGGAAAATTTATGTGAGTTCTGAAATCCCAACATGAATCAGTTCCTTATAGTAAGTAAAGTCAAGTTAGCTCAGAAATCAGCTTCATGATAGACTTTGTAAAGTTTCAGTGCAACTTTATCCTTCATTATCATAAATGTGATGTCTTAGTTATTCCATACTTTTAGTGTTCCAATAATTTCCTACCCATCATTCGAGGACAAATGATTCCAAGGTGGAGATAATGTAACACCCCGTATTTTTCACGGTAGAATTCAAATCGTCTCTCCTATGCGTATAGATCTGAACTCAATTATTCCTTATTAATATATGAATTATGATCAATTATTTAGCATGGAAATACCTTTGGATATGAATTGAGGTCACAAATATCTCCTTACTTAGAGACGAGTTGAGAATATTTCTATCGATTAAGTTTTAGTGAATGTCTCAACTTGGGTAAATTTTCATCGACCATAACTTCTGCTATATAATGAGTTACAGGTCCTACTATATATCAAATGAAAGGTCATTGAGTCTTATTTTCAAGGCACTTGGTTTAACCTTAATCTGATATCGGAGCAAAAAGTTATGCTTATTTTACTCCAGCATGTCAGCCTGTCAATAAAATGACGACCTGAGCTGACGGGCCGTCACCTATGTGACGACTTATCAGCCCAAGTCACCAGCCTTAATTAGAAAACATGAAATTCAACTTCCAAGTGACGACCTGGGGTGGCGGGCCGTCACCTAAGTGACGACTTATCAGCCCACGTCGCCACCTATGAAACTTAGCAATTCCTATTCGGATTCGAAGGGGTATTTTGGTCCTTACCTCACCCTAAAAACCTACCCCACGACTTAAAACATGATTTAAATGCTATTCCCATTATTATATCAGTTTCTCACCTCTTCTTCTCCTCTCCACTTTCAAGAAAGAAGATTAGGGTTTCCCTTTGAGGTCATCCCCTAAGAGCTTCAAGATTCCATTACGTTCTCTTCAAGATAACCAAGCACTTAAGGTTTCTAAGACAAGAACTTCAAGAAAATCCTCCAAGAACATTCCCAAAGCTTTCATACTCAACTTGTTCCATCAAATCAAGCCAAATAAGATATGTGGGGTTATGAACAAGGACAATCCTTTCGTCCTTATGCCCAAAAAAAAAAATTCCAGCAAATTTCTTATGATTTTAAATTAGGGTTCATACCCAATTATCAGTATTTGAAGATTGTGAGTTTACAAGTGATTGAATGTTGAAGTGCATGACAATTTTCATAAACTCATACATGTAATATGATTTTTTAGATTTTCCAATTGAGTTTTAAGCATGATATTATGATTTTTGATTTTATTATCTTGATATTGTTGAAGGATTTTAATAAGTATATTGAGCTTGATGTTTTGCTATGAACCTACATGAATCTAAAGAATGGGTCATGAAGCCCAATGTTGAGTATTGATGCTTTGAGAACTTGTGTTTTTAAGCACCCTAATATTAGCCTATTTTCAGATATTTATATGGTATTTGATCTTCGGATCCTTAGTTTAACTATGGAATCCACTTTACAGATTTATTACAGATTTCAGAAATCAGATTAGCTTTGTTTACAGATTAATGCATAATTGGTTTCATAATGAACCCTTATGCTAAGTTTTTAAAAGGGGATTTCCAATTGCATGAGCATACAAATTAAAGGAAGTAGTATTTAATACCAAGCGGGAAGTGTGGGATTAGCGTGCCTTAACTTCCACAGAACTACGTAGCTAACATAGGTACAGATTCAGATTATTCCTATTTCTATATAGATAACAGTTACAGATATGATCACTTAGATTAGGTTATACTCCCTAGCAAGAGTATGACACCTCTCCCTATCGTGAGGTTTTCCCCATAGAGAACAAGACGTTGGACTCCATCATAACTTACATGGTTTATGTCGATTAGAAAAACCTCCCTTCAGATAAAGTATTTTCCCCACAACTAATAGATATATATACTCAAGCTTTTGGCACTACAGTTTAAAAGTCTTATAAGTACAATAACATAATTATTTTAGAGAATAAGTGTAAAGGCTCACAGACTTACTCAGATATTGCTTTACTTAAGCCTCAGTTACAAACTTACAGTTTTTAGTACTTAGAAGATAAAGGTGAGCCCTTTTCACTTAACTTACATGATTTACAAACAGAGCAGAAGTACAGCTTTTAGAAATAAGTGTTATGACTCACGATATTTATACAACATATTTACTATTCATGATATATGATTTCTCAGCTTTCAGTTACTCAAGCCAGCATGAGTCATTTTCACTTAGAATACATTATTTACAAAATATATGTACTTATATATATATATATATACATATATATATATATACAGTTATAGTTTTGCTTATGCATTTACACCCATATGCTCAGTACCTTCCAAAAGTACTGATCCACATATATGTCTATATGCTACATTGTCTCATAATGTAGGAACAAGTTGTAGTATGTACATTCAGAATCAGACAGTTGTAGATTCCAGCCAGCAGATGATAAGTCCTTTTACTTCGTGTAATTTAGTTAGATGTTATTTCTGTACTTTACTTTCTTTCTCGCATGTATTGATTAGTGGTAGTTGGAGTCATGTCCCAGCTATCTATAGTCAGTATAGAAGAGGCTTCATAGATGTCAGTTAGAGTCAGTCATGTAATTTCAGTCCCTCTTTTCAGACTTTTTCAGAATGTACAATTGTATCAGTATTGTATTTTTCACAGATTCCATCATTATTATGTTTCCTTATAGTACACTCAGTCATTTTATACATATTTAGTCAGTTGCTTAACGGTATGCCAGTTCATGGGTTAGCTTGGAATTACTTGTGGTTGTAAGCACCGTGTGACGTCTCGGGACCATTTTCGGAGCGTTACAGCTGCCCACTTGCAATCAAGTTTATATAGAAAGTAAACTTATGAGCTTTCACTTTGTCTCTGACAACCATACAATATTTATTTTATTCTCCTAATATAATTTCCCATCTCTCTCTATTTAAAGGGTCTATTAATACCCTTCACATTTCAAATATTTTAAATTATGTAATTAAATTGGCCCTCTAATCTGGAGGTCTACCCAGTTTCGCACCACTGAAGTTTCTCATTACCAATGGTGAAAAAATTACTTGTTACTACATCCTTTGGCTTAGACATAGTTAAAGACCTCTCATGCTGGACTAAAGAAGCATATGACATGCTCCCCAAAGTTGTAGAAGATTAAGTAAGGTCTTTGTTATTGGTAAGGTGCGCAATAACAGATTCACCTATCTTCTTTCCTTTGCTATTAAGTGGTTGTTGTACTTGACTACTTGTATCATTCATAGGCCTCTTCTCCGATTGGCTAGTATCAGTAGGCAAGTTGTCATGAATAGTTTTACCAGCCCACTACATAAATAGGCTTTTTATAACCATTATATCCACCCTTTTATTGTGGTTGCTTATGATGTTTTTCATCCTTCTGATCAGCGTCCTTTTTATTCTCTGGGTCATACATAATGCAAGTTTGACATTAAAGAGGACTCCAGTTGGCATAAATGAATGCCCCTCGGCCCTCAGGATCAACTATCCTAAATTATCGGGCATATCAGTAGTGACATCTATGTCCACTAACACCCTAGAAAATGACGTCCTACTTTGCTTCTTCATACATTCATCTGCAAACATCACGGGTACCTAGACAGCTAGCATTTTTATTTAGTGTAGTTATACTGCAACAATTTAGGGGTAAGCTAGAAAACCCAACCCACAGTGGCATTGTTTATGGAAATTGGTGTTGAAAGTCAATAGTAGGACACCATTCTTTCAAGATAAGAGGCATGTTGTTGATAGAATACGAGCCAGAGTATAAGATCTCATTTCTAGCTTGGGTGATCTAGAATTTGATAATATAAAATCCCTCTTCATGATAGAAGAGCTCAAGAGAAACTACAGATGTCCAGCTGATTCTATTAATATAGCTCTTCATATAAATATAGTTGGGGTTTTCCTCATTACATAAAACCAGTGCTTATTTCCACTCTTCCGTTACGTTCACTATTTCAGATTTCTCAATGTGTACCACTCGTCTACCTTTATGGACTATAGGAGGAATAAAGGTCAAAGTCTTACAGTATGCAGGTGATCTATTCCTAGAGAATAATTCGGACTAGGTTTTCTTCTCCACTAGTATTGCCTACATCAATCCCATTGATTGCACCACTTTATCAATAACTAGTGGATCTTCTCCCAACCGCTGTTTGCTAGTTGACCTGCCACACTTATTTCCCGAGCTAATTTCTACCTCATCACTCACTAGTGGACCAGTGTTTGTTTGGGTCACCCCACCCTTAGTAGACGGAGGGCGAGGGTTGATAGGAAATTGATCTTTGGTCCCTAAAGTTTCGGCATACTCCGTCCCCAACCATCCCTCCTCTACCGCGTTTTGCCATAGCAAAGCTCAAGGTGCACGTTAGCATAAAGCACTAATCATGCACCGATAGATTTTTTTTTCCCTTCAAGTTATTTCAATTGTACCTGGTTAAAATTCAAGAAGAAGTGATGTGGTTTCGAAATAAGTGAATTGTTGGGATATATATTGGTGTTTTAAAATAAATAACTTATTAAATTTTTTTTAAATTTATCCTTATAATTTGACAATCAATTATTTTTGAAAAGGTATTAGAAGATCAATTTTTTATTTTTGAACAAAACTAAAAAATAATATTAAATTTATGTATTTAATGCTTTTACCTTAATTCGTACGTCAAAATTCAATAATTATGAAACGAAAGGAATATTATAAAGTGTTACTCACAGATTTGAAGAAAAGGAAAGAGAAAAAACAATTCAGATTGCTTTAAATAGACAAATTTATCTTCTTCTTTTATATAAAATGACGTGTGAGATTGATAACTTAACTTCCTTCTTAGCTTTTATATTTTTTCATTATTTAAGCATCCTTATTTTTAAAATCATTGTATAAAATTTTTACTTTTAATCAAAGACCACTAGTCACTCTATCTAGTTATATAAATTGAAAAAGAAAGGAAAAAATACTCCATCTCCTCTAAAAGATTTCAATCATTTTTTGTTTGAGAAGTATATATTATCCCGCTGAACTTGTCGAGTTTTATTTATAGTATACTTAAATTTTTACTAGTCCTAATTACTCCTTCAAATTTGTTCTTTTAGTACGTCGCGTAACCCTTTTTTGCTGAAAGTCCACTGCGTGTACCACACGCGCGGACACGTAGAAAAAAACACTGATATGTTTGTCCACGTGGATAAATACCATTTAGTTCCCTTATATTTATCCTATATAAAAAAATAAGTCTATTCTACCTTAATGATTCAATTTTTCTCTAAAAAAATTATATTTTTTAGTTTTCTTCTACTCTAAAATAGTGAATGGTTGAATTTTCGTTGATCAAGTAAGCTATTATCTAAAAATTTTTATTTTTTGGTGTGTTAAAAATATGAAATTCTTTTTTGTCGGTTAGTGTTTCATAATAGTGTCCGATTAGTGTTTCGATTAGGATTTTAAGGAAACCCACATGCACAAATACGTTTCTTAGTATAATTAACGGAGTAAGAAATTGCAATTTAAGTTAGGGACGTACAAAAATCAAACTGATAAAAATGTTATTGATTTATCATTATAGGTTTAACGATTTTTTTATGATTTTATAAAAAAAAAATGAGTTATTGACTCGATTTTGATTTTTCTTACTGGGTTATTGGGTAAACCGATAACCCATTAAGTTTATGCTAAATTATTATTTTACATTATATATATATAAATATATATATATATATATATATATATATATATATATATATATATATATATATAAAAGTAGAATTTTGGTTGGAACTAAGATTTGGTTTCTTTTCATGTTAGTTACTATTTTTTTTATTTTATGAGTATTTTCTTATCGGTTAAATCGAAAATCAAATCGTTAGAGACTAAAAATCGATAATCAATATAAATGCATTCTCGCTATTATAAGTATATGTATTAGTTTCTTGGTATTTGTTTTGTTATTATCTTTTAAAATATTTTCTTCGATATTTAGTACATTTCTTTAGTTACAATAACTTATATGACATACATAATTAAGATTACAAAATTGAAGGAGTTTCATAAAAATTAAAACTAGAGTTTTAGATTGAATTAGTAAACGGATGAAAATTTTTTTTAGATTAATAAACGAAATTTTTACAAAATTATAAATGGATGAGTTTTATTTCATAAATTAATTAAGAGATAAACTGAAGTTTTACAAAATTAATAAATGGATGAATTTTTTTTTTTAGATTGCAAGTAATGGAGGAAGAGGGATAATAAATAGTGAGAGGGATAATTGAATTTTTTAAAAGAATTAAAGAAAAATATTTTTTTTCATTTTTTAACCATTAAAAAGGCTGATTTGGCTGAAAAATCACTCCATCACGTGCGTGATGGAGTGTGAAATCCAAACATTTCTCCACATCAGCAAAAAGAGCCACGCGACGTACTAAAAGAACACGTTCAGAGAGGTACTTAGGACTAGTAAAAATTCAGGTGTACCATGAATAAAACTCAATAAGGTTAAGGGAAAATGTATACTTCTCTCTTTTCTTTTATATGGTATTTTTCTCTTTTTCAAAAAATTGCTTTTAGGAAAATGATATTTTTATTGCTTAGAAAATCACTTAATTTCTCTCACCAAACAAATTATTATTTTTAGAAAGAAACAAATAAGAACACCTCCTCAAAGCTTGCCTTTTTTGTAGTTATTTTAATTTGATCAAATTAAATCAAAACAACTGTCACGTGCATCCTGATTAGATGCAATATATATCGGAGCAACCTTTTACTATTTTTAAACGTATAATTAAATGATCCATCAAATGGGGGGACTTACTAATTAATTGTCAAGTTGTCTCAATAGATTACGTCAAGTAGGACATATATACTAAAAATATTTAGGAGAAATCATTGACTTTATTTTAATTGGTAATTGGTAGGAATCTCTATTTATTAGATTCTGCATATTTTGTCCTTCCTCAGAATAGAAAAATAATATTGTATCAAGTTTCTCTTGTTCATGAGTTAAGAAAAGATTGAAATCTCCTTAACTAGAAATTGTAAATTTGAACATCAAAAGTAAAATAGTTTTGTTGCACACTATTGCTCCTATAAAATAGGTCTTATATCATTAATTTCAATTTAGGAAAACTCACGTGGCGTAGAAAACACTCGGATATAATTATATGGTGTAGTTAATATTTAAAATAATTACCATTTACAGCTAGTGTTTTGATTAAATAGTTAAATGTACCTTCTATTATACTCCTTTCGTTCAAAAAAGAATGACCTACTTTCCTTTTTAGTTCGTTTAAAAAAAATAATCCCTTTTCTTTTTTTACAATACTTTAATTTCAACTTTTCACATGGCATATTTAGGACGATTACAAGATTAAAGAGCATTTTTGGTACATTTGATACAACTTTAATTTAAGGCCACGAGATTCAAAAGTCTTTCTTTATATTCTTAAACTTTATGTCAAGTCAAAGTAGGTCATTTTTTTAAACGGAGGGAGTATGTTATATTTAGCACTAATTTTGAGGATCATTTACGCATATATTTATATATTTAAGCAAATTTTGGAGCTCATATGTATACAAATCTCTAATTTGTATTTCTATACATATGTGAATTTCGAGGGTCGTATACGTTTTCAACCTAAAATAGCTAATAAACAATTGTTGCATTATGTTATGGAAGAAGGTCCTAATATACCCTTCAAGCATTAGAAATGTTCCTAAAATATCCTTCTTCCAACTTTGTGCTCTAAAATACCCTTATCATCCACCTATACATAGACTCGTCAATATGGGTCCGGCCCATTGGCCGGCCTTATAATTTGATGGAGTTGGGTTTCAATTTTCGCAGCCCATTTAAGAACGGGATTTTTTAGCTCGACGCGTATAAGCTCATGGCCCGTGGGGCTTGAGCAATGTGGGTTGGCCTAGCCCGTAAATCAAATACATGCAACTATTTTGATTGTTTATTAGTATTTTTATTTGGTTCGAAGGATATCATGTAAAAAATTATTTAATTTCGCTATTAGGAGTATTTTTTGGGATGTTGGAGACTTGACTAACAAATATTAATACTATGTAATATTATCTGGTAATATTTATGTTTATTAACATTCTAAAATTAAATTATAAAATATTATTGTTTAAAAGGTAGCCTGGCCCGTACGACCCGCAGCCCACGGAGTAATGGTGTGGGTTTGGTGTTTTTTGGCCATCATTTTGATGGGTCAGCCTGGCTTGGCCCGTCAAACTCAAAGCCTATGTAGGCTAGCCCGATGGAGTTGGGCCGACCCATAGTGACAGTTCTACCGATAGACTCTAAAATACCCTTCTCATCCACCTATAGGCCATATTCTACCCTTTCCATTAATAGTCACTTTTAAAAAAATAAATTATTATATTCATTTAATACATGTCAATTTCTAATTGGTTGAAATTTTAATTAATTAAAAATTTATTAATTCTCAAACCCAATTCAGATCTCATTTAAAATTGTTCCACCAAACAATCCAAATTCAACGCAACAACCTGCATCCTTAGCATTCCAGTCATTTAGTCCATATGATCGAGTCACTAAGTTGAAAAATGAAGAAAAAAAGAGATAGACTCTTAGGTTGTATTTGTTTTTTTTAAGATTCAGACGTCTGAATCTGAATGGACATCTGAATGATTAAGATATTTTATCTAGATCTAAAAATTGAATGATTAAAACTGTTTGTTTTTCAACATCTAATGTGCAAACAAAAATTATTTGTATATATAATAAAATAAAAATTATAATTCAAATAAAAAACTAATTATATATTAGAAAAGTATGTAATTTAATACAACAAAATTATTATTTGATTGAAAAAAATATTTATGTTTGTTAGTGATGGTGAAGATGTTTATAATGGTGGTTGCGGTGACAATGATTGATGTTATTGATTAGTAATGTTGGTGGTGATAGTTGGTATTGTAGTGATTGTTATGATGATGACAGTTGATAGTGGCAGTGGTGGTTGTGATGTGACGTTACTTGATATTAGTAGTTGGAAGTGTTGATTGTGATGACTGAAAAATGAATGTATGATGGTTGACGATTTGTTGATGCTAGTTGGAGATGTTGTTAGTTGTGATGGTGGAGATAGTTGTTAGTAGAGATAAATTATATCGATAGTAGTGGTTGAAGTGATGGTAGAAGTTATACTACTAGTGACAATAGTGGTGGTGATCGAAGAATGTGTGAAGGTTGTGATGTATTAATGGTAGTTATTGGTGGTGCTCTTCGTGATAGATGAGTTGGTTGATAGTGATTGATGATAGTGGTGCTGTTGATAGTGGCAGTAACGATGAATATAATTAGAATAATAGAAGTAGTAGGTGTGATAGCGGTTGACAATAGTTATTGGTAGCGATATTTGTTGTCGATGGTGGTTATGATAGTGGAGGTGGTTGATGGTGGCGGGCGGTGGTAGAGGTGGTTAGTGGTGGTGACTGGTGATTATGAATAAAGTGACGATGAATATTATTCAACATCAGAATACCTTTCAGACCTATTAAGACTTGATTCTAGATTTGAATGATTAAGACCTGTTCAGACCTATTAAGAGCTAAAATATTAATAAAAAATAAATGCACTTAATGGTCTGATGTTTGAACCATTAAGATTCAGACATCCATTAAGTGCAAACAAATGAGTTGAAAAATGAAAAAAAAAAAGCGAGCTCCTGCGCTAGTATTTGGGCTACAATGAACAGTACATTACACTGAATTTTATATCCTAAAATGCTGTAATTTTCATAACATACTGAGTAATTGAAAATTCATAACATGTCAATTTTCAGAGACATGGATAATTGAACTTGTGACCAACTTGATTTTTAGCTTGAAGTTTGAAACGGGATAAACAGCTGGAGAAGAGTCGTACAATATAACATTCCATAAATCAAAGACATCAGTTAAAATTTTGGCATTTTGATTTGTTTGTACAAAAAAACAAGAATGGGAAGGCTACAAAAGCATCAGGTCACTAATATGTGGTCATGTAAGTTATGTTACACCTAAAGATGATGGACAGAATGATGGAAAGCTAAGGTTTCAGGCAGAGGCAAATCCAGGATTCGGACTCTCTAGGTGTCAAGTAAATTTATTGATAGGGGCGGAGTCACCTTCAATGAAGGGTGGTCTGATGCACATCCTTCGTCGGAAAATTATGTGGTGAATAGAGGTTAAATGTTAATCATAACGAGTTTATATTTAATTTTACACACTCTTAACATTGTTGAGAATAAAATTTACACATCTTTCTCTGAATTTCTGGCTCCGCCACTGCTTATCGATTAAATTAATCAAATTATTTATTTTTTGATATATAGAATAATTAACCAGCCAATTAATTAAAAAAAATAATAATAAAATGACAAACTTGATCTTTCAATAATATTACTAATATCATAATAATTCATAATTTATTTAAATGGTAGAATGCACGTCGAGATCGAACATACAAACCTATGAGCAACAAAAGTGCCACTTTCCCACTTGCACTAAATAATGTTTTGGTATTATGGGTGACAGATTTAATATTTGACTATATCAGTAAACTGGGATCGAACACATGACCTATGAGCAACAAAAGTAATGCTTTGCCACTTGCACTAGAAAGCGACTGAGTGTTATGGGTGCCAAAATTAATATTTGACTATATCAATATATATATATATATATATATATATATATATATATATATATATATATATATATATATATATATATATATATATATATATATATATATATATATATATATACTTATGTACATAGAGTTTCCGTCAAAGTCTGCGGATGGCGTGTCACCCCACGATAATGAATAGATCCGTCCCTGATTTCAGGTCGTTGGGTTGGATTCAAATCTTTGGGTCATTTAATTTTTAAGTGGAATCCGGATTGTGTTTGGGATTAATAAGTTTTTAATTTATTAAAATTTCAATCAATCGAAAATTGACACATATTAAATGAAAACACTAACTTATATTTTTAAAAGTGATTGGTAATGAAAAAGGTAGAATCGAGCCTATAGGTGGATGAGAAAACTATTTTAGAGCACAAAGATGAAAAAAATATATTTTAGGATCATTTTCAATACTTGAAGATTATATTAAAACCTTCTCTGTTTTATAATTACACAAACATTAGCTATGATGCCTCATTGATCTAAATGTTATCTATTTCCAAAATTTTATATTAAATTTAATCGTGTTTTAATATTAATAACCGAATTAAAAGAAGTTGTCTTGGTCTGCAATACCTTTTCAAACTATACGCATTCTTTCAATAAATTAATCGTCTGGTGAAGGATGCCCCATATAGAATTGTTTATAAAATCTCTAAAATACCTCAAAGAGTCAAAGTTGATGCATGCGTTCTTATTGGATCTGTGTTTTTTTTTTATCGTACTAAATTAAGTATTGAAGATTTATACATTTGTCTAGTTGTTTAAAAATAATGATATTCACTAGTCAAAAATATATAAAATATACATATCTACATCTACATCTATAATATATTAAAAGTGTGAAAATCCTTAGAAAAGTGATTTGAATTTTTCGCCCTTCATTAAAAGATTTTACAACAAATAAAATTGTCTTTTCACTTATTTCCTCAAATTAAAAATATAAAAAAAAAATATTCGACTAAATAATTCCTTTTCTACTTTAAATTGAATTTCGAAGTTTAATTAAGGACTTTAAAGTAGTCAAATATAGGTATAGTACATGTAGTATGGTATAGATGTATTACATTATAGTGAATGTCTATCAAGATCTACTTTGATATTTATTAGACTTTGAAACATCTGTCTTTTATTCAAACTAGGAATAAATTTCTCCTATAAATAGAAAAGCTTTCTTCATTGTAAATCATCCTCAAGAATGAGAAATAATAATTACTCTCTATTCTCTCTCTATTCTTCTTCTTCTTTGCTTTATATTTTATAACACGTTATCAGCACGAGACTCTGTCAAACAAGGTGAGATTATGCCAAACAAGGTGAGATTATAAATCTTAAGGATTTCAAGATTAGTAATTTCTTATATTATTTATCTTTTGCTACTAATAATATAATTATTATTGGATTTGAGGAAAAATAATTGGTTTGGAACCATTTATGTTTTAGATTTATTCCTCAAGAACAATATTATCAAAATGGATAATAATATGTTGAGTTCAAGTCCCATCAATTTATGCCTAAGATGCCTTTACATGGATAAGACGTTGAGATTGGATCTCAAAGCATGTATTGATGATATTATGATGGCTACGACAAAATAATGGGTATTTGATGAAAAGTCATGAAATATATCCCATTGATATGCTCTATTCCCTAAATTGAATGTGGTAGCAATAAATTATATGTATGCCTCAATTTGCTTTTGTAGTAACTATCATAATTTGATACACTTAAGTCATGATTGTATTTCATTCCTGGGGAATGAGAAGATTATTAATGCAAACGTGAACTTGATTATGACGGTATCACAACTCACCTCCGAATGAGGCAGAATAATTGAGAAGAGTTATTTTGAAATCTATTTATAAAGTAATAAATATGAAATTTATTCATGTAATAGTAAATATTAAATTTACTAAAGAAAAAAGTATATGTCATGGTAAACTTGGAGTTTACTAGAATAAAAGTTCATAAATTGATATGAACGATTGTGATATCTTGAAGCTGTGCATATTGAATATTAGACATGTATTGAAGAACTAGAAGATTCTTCGAGAATTATTTATGTCACTTATTCACATGATAAGTTGGTTAGACCAACTAATGTTGGGATTGAATTCCTTAAATCTGGAAAATATAAAAGGTGAATATGGGCCTGTTCACCTATCATACGATATGTTGAAAAGATGCATCAATAAGATGATCATATGTACATTCATTGTCAACCTGCAGTTTGACATTCATAAAGTTGCTTGCTCAATAAAATTGAGTTAAGAACATAATTTTCAGATTGTGCAATCAAGAAAGTTATCTTGATGATGATGGTTTGGCATTAAATATCTTCGATAAATAGCTAAATCATCACTAATGAGAACAAAGCTTCATGTGTTGGTCTGAAATATGATATGCATTAGACCAATAAATTATGATTATTTCTTTCCCCTCAATTGGTTCAAGATCATGAACCAACTATTCCATCTAATAGTTGTGATGTGCAGTAAACGATTAATGAATATACTATGATGCATAAAGATGGATTCCTCAAAGAAGATAGAGGATGTATGTTAGTTTTCCTAACATAAAGGGGAGATTATAAGAAACTATGAAATATGTTAGAATTATCACCAAATCCTCATTCAAAAGATAATTCAAGTCAAATGCCGAAAGTATTTCATATTTAAGCTGCAAGTGCTCCTATTTTGTGTCCATGAAGGATAACGTTTATGCATGCGTGAAGCGTGGTAGACCAATCGGTTCCAAATGAAATAATCCTTGAAAAATATAAGGAGAAAATGATCATAATAAGAATGCAATGTCTACGACATAACACTTCATAAAACCTTATGAGAGGTTCAAGTACCTGAAAATAATGAATTGATGAGATCTCAAAATGTTATGTCACATTGTGAACCTATATAAAATGATATATCATTAATATCTTTGATACAATATTGGCGCAATATTGTGAAAAATTATGATGATCTTAATTCTACGTTAATTTAAGCATGCTGACGTAGAAACATTTATCAAGTGACATGAAAGGATGAATCTTGGTAAGTATATAACTTATTTGATTTGCAATCTAGAAATTTGAAGATGTCATTCATGAAATGTTGAATATTGTCACTTGAAAAAACTTATGTGAAAAACTTTTAAGGATTCAAAATGCTTGAAGCATATAAAAATTTCTAGGAAAGTTATTTATATTCCTTATATTATATAAGCTTATAGCTTGAAAATCATTGGTACTCTTGGAGATTTTTCAAAGCAATATATTATTTGCTGGAATTAAAAATATATCGAATTAGATTGGTTATGAAGTACCATATCTTAGTGCAATTGATGCAATCATGTACCTTGCAAATACTACAAGGCCTATAGCCTTTTCGGTTAATATGTTATCAAGGTATATCTCTACTCCTACTTGGAGACATCGAAATTGGATAAAATACATGAGCTTATTTTATTTTAAAGATTGCAGTCCCGATCTTACTGGTCATGCTGATGTTGGGTACTCATCTAACCCGCAAAAATCTCGATCTTAAACATGCAATGTGATCACATATGGGGATATTGCCATATCTTGGAGATATACAAAGCAGTCTATCATAGCCATCTCATCGAACCATGTAAGATTATAGCTATTCGTGAAGCAAACTGACAATGTGTGTGGTTGAGGTCCACGATACATCTCATTCCTAAAAAATATAGTTTGAAATATGCTAAAGCTCTCATGATTTTTATGAAGAAAATGCAATATGCATAGAACAACCTAATGCATGATTCATAAAAGGAGATAGACTGAAGTATATTCTGTCAAATCTTTTCTATACATATGATCTCCAAAAGAATGGTGATATTAACATGCAACATATTCGTTCAAGTGATAAGGTAGCTGATTTATTCACCAAGTTTTTTTCAACTGCAACTTTCAAAAAGATTGGGATGCAAAGGTTCAAGGATGTTCTCATCAGGGGGAGTTAATACTCGTTGTACTTTTTCCCTTACGAGATTTTGTCCGAAAAGATTTTTCTTATAAGGTTTTTAATGAGGCAACCTATATGCATATTGTTAGAGATGTGTACTCTTTTTCCTTCACTAGATTTTATTTTCCACTAGATTTTTTTCTGGTAAACTTTTAACGAGGCACATTATCTATCTAGACATTCAAGGGGAGTGTTATAAATGTATTTACATTATAGTGAATGTCTAGCAAGATCTATCAAGGTCTACTTTAATATCTATTAGGATTTGAAGCATCTGTCTTTTACTCAAACTAAGAGTAAATTTTCTCTATAAATAGAAGAGTTCCTTCATTGTAAATCATCCTCAAGAATGAGAAGTAAGAATTACTTTCTATTCTCTCTCGATTCTTCTTCTTCTTTGCTTTATATTTTATAACATAGTACTATTTATTAGGTAAATTTTTTTTTACAGGTTATCTTTTTTAGCCATATCCATGGTTTAACTTTACCAAATAGTGTTATTTATGTATAATTTTTAAAACAAATAAAATTCCGATTAGAGGACAAAATACATTTATAAAAGAAGTCAAATTGTATAGGACTTTAAAATTAATTATAGTCCTTTTTAATTTAGATAAGAAATAATAACAAATCTAAATTAATTAAAACTTTACATTATATAAATAATAATTTCTACAATTTTTTTAATACAACTTTACCAAAAAAGTAGTTTTTTTTCTACTTCTACTTTTATGCTTCTTCGACTTTTGCTCCTTTTTTGATTTTGATTTTGATTGAAGTTGTGTTTTTGCATTGATTATCATCATCATGTATGTCTTTTCTTATTTCTTTTAGTTAATAGCTTTAAAGATTACATATGAATTATACACAATCAACTATTGGCAGTTGATTCTCCCTTTTTAATAATTTATGGTATTTCTTTTTTAGTTGAAAATTACTTATAAAAAAATGGACGAAACACACATTATCACCAAATGACGTAGTCATTGAATCAAACCTTTACAGTAAATTAAGCTTCTTCTACTCTTACTCTTATGCTTCTTCTACTTTTACTCTTCTTATAATTTTGGTTTTGATTGAAGTCGTCTTCTTATGTTCATTATCGTCGTCTTTCCTTTCTTTATTTGTTTCTTTTAGTTAATACTTAATAGCTTTATAGATTATATATGAGTTATACATGCATAATCAATAATTAACAATAGATTCTGCTCTTTTTGATGATTCTTCATATTATTTTAGTTTTTGTATATTTATATTTTTATTGCTTATATTATTATTTTTTATATATAAATCTAAATTAAAATCGCAAAAATAGAATATATTTACTTGAAATTCTGAATTGTTATATCTATTTACAAAATAAGGCCTTCAATTTTATTTTTTATTGTTTGAAATCAAATAACAAAATATTAGATATTTAAAAAGACTAATTTGTATCTTTCAATAACTTATTCTTTTTTTAAAAGATTTCGTAGTGATTGATGATTTGATGTGATGCACACGTGCAAATGCACGTACACTGAACTAGTATATATATATATATATATATATTTGTTATGAAAACCTATATATTATAAAAATAAATTTAAAAAATATAATAAATATAACAAATGGACACCAAAACAAATTGTTAATAAAAATTATAACTTTTTAGATCTAGACTGTGTAATAGATACAGAAAAAACAATACAATTATGGATAGGATATATGACAAAACAATTATTAGATAATAATATAAACATAACAAATGCACCATGCCCAAAATATAATAATTTTAAAATACCAAAAAATGTATAGTTATTGATATTATAGTTTGGTGGACAATTAAATAGCGTAAAACTCCCTTATATATTTATGTTTTATAGAATTAGAAGCCATAATTTGTTACAATTTAAGCACTTGTTTTCTTGTGCAATTAGATCTTTCCATTGTGTTAAAATGACATTTCACTGTAGCAACCATATTTTCTCTGAAACTGATTTCATGTTCTATTTTACTTCTCTATAACGATATTCAACCTATAACAACAATGATGTTTATTGTAGCAATAAAAATTTTGTAAAATTACCTCTCTATTACACCATTCCCAAATATTATGTAATAATATCTTGTAAGAAAAATTTATTATATAGAAAATAAAATATCAAATTATTTATGATAATTATCATTAATGTCGTACGCATAGTAACTTTCAAATACGAATATCCAATTTAAAGGAAGAAATTGTGTTTAATGGTGCACATTAGTTATTTCATTATTTCACGAGGAAAAAGCTATTAGTATTGTCTTTTTTATATTCATGCTCTTTTTTAATTTGGCAGACTTTTGTTTATAATAGATAAATGAGATTTGGACGTCAAATATCCGTATATATGATACAATTGAAAGGACGCCTTAGCTTTTGATGATATCCTTCAAAGTCACTACATGAAGAATCAAGCTTTGGTCGTATGGAGGGCACGGGATCATTCTTGGAGGGATCGTTATGAGCACGCCATTGGACAAACCCGAGTGTGGAAGATTTCTTGGACCCTTGAAGACTTGAGGACTCTTGGGTTGGACCACACTTTGTTGGTTCACGATTTTGGCTTCCTTCATTAAGGAAATTTTGGTCACTTAGCCTTAAGGGCATTTTAGACAATTCATTGTGTTTTCCAACACACCAAGGCCACCCTTGGTCACTAAGGGTGTCTTGGTCATTTTGCCATGTAATAAGCTACGCTATATATAGTCTTTTTTACGTCTTTTCTTACTAGATTTTGAATGATGAAATATTGAAACATTGAAAGTTCTTTCTTTGAGAGTAGAACACCTTAGTGTAGTCTTAGTTAGGGCTTGGAAAAGCAATTATTGTTTAGGGCTTGGAAAAGACAATATTGATATTTGCTTAGAAACGGTGGTTCTTGAGGTGAGTTGATTCCCTTAGCGGTCACCGTAAGAAGATTGGTGTTTGATTATTGCGACTTTTAGGGTCTCTTCATTAAATACACGTGTTGGTTCTCATTGCTTCATAAGATCTTTTGTCATCTTGCCTATCCCTTATCTTATTTTACTTTGCATGTTTGTATCTTGTCTTCTTTATCTCGTGTATTTGCGTTGTTGTCGTGACTTGTCTCTATCTTGCTCTCAATTTCTCCTTGTGTTGTGGACTATTTTAGAACTTCGTAGATCATTCCCGTATCATTTGGTATCAGAGCAAGGATTGATTTTGTTCCAACAAAATCAATCTTGGGCTTGTTAGTTGAAAAATAAAATAAAAGTGTAGAAAAATCAAAAATCTCAGAAAAAGAAATCTGTCCCATTTTTGTGTTTGAGCTGAAATTTGAGACTTACATTTAGGATATTTTAGTGTGTTTTGTTTGTTTCTAGTGTTAGGCTCTTGTTCCCTAACACTAAGTGACTCTAGATCTTTGATTTGAGCTTAATCCAGGTGGTTTTGAGTTGTTCACCATTATTGAGTTTAAGGTTTAAGAAACTAGTAAGGTGAAGCTCGAAATTGGAAGGGTTGTTATTGATATTGTGGCTTAAAAAATGTGTGGTTGTGTTATGGAGTTTAACGTGAGCAAAAGGAATCCAAAATCATCCAATTTAGAGTTCATTGGTTTAGTTTCAATATTTTGAGTGTTCTTGTTGTTCTTCATGTTCATCATTTATTATTGAACAAGAAAATTCATTAGGTGTGGTTTGATCTTAAAGAGTGGAGAAAAGAGTGTAGTCTTTTGTTAGCCTTGAAACATATCTCAAAGAACATACAAAAAAAGAAAGGAGATAATAGGACTTTCAAAAAGACTCATTACCAAAAGAGAGTAAGGGCACATACCAAGACAAACAAAAGAGAAAATGAGACAAAGGCTTTCAAAAAGGTGTCTTGCCAAAAAGGTGCAAGGAAAATCAAAGTCTTTTGACTTTTGAAAAAGGCTTTAAGTTTTGTGCTTTCCCTCCTTTAGCTGATTTTTCACTCTCCCAAATTAAAAATTTGATCAATCCAAATTGCCACATCACCAAACTGACATATCATCTAAGTGCCACATCATCAACGTTCCAAAAAACCTTGAAGATCAAATTTCAGATATTAAAGTTTCTTTCTTTGTTTCATTAGTTTCATTTCTTGATTCTAGTACTAATTAGCAACTAGTAATCACCTACTAGATTGTGAATTAGTTTTTGAATCCATTTTTGCCTTGTCTTCGTTATTTGTGTGCTTTTCTCATTTTTAATTCGTCCTAGTTTTTATTTCAAGTTCATAAGTAGAATTTTCTGTTTTGTGTCTTGAGTCGATCAAACAAGAATCTATTCCAGCCGCTAAGTAGAATTGACATCTTATTGACTATTGGAGTATAAGCAACTTTCAATATTCACTACTTCAATTATGAGGATCACAAAAGTGAGTGTCTACGAGTGTTGGTGAGGAGCTTTTATTACTAATCTTGTTTGTTTTATTTTGTTTGTTGTTGTCTTTTTTTTTGGTTAAGTACCATGGATGCCCATAATTTCAAGGTCACGTGTGATCGCATCAATGATGATCTTGAAGATATGCAACGGCACATTGAAATTATACGCCAATTGTTACCTAAGCTTTTCCCTCAAATTCCAATTCCTCTTATCCAAACAACTTGCGATGAGAGCTTCCCGAAGGAAGTTGCTGCCCAAGTTCTTGAAGGACCTTCACACCAAGGTAAATACAAACATACTAATGAACTTTAAGATAAAATAGCTAACTCTTACATTTTTATGCATGTGAATGATGATCGTGTGGCTAATAAGCCATTGAGTGTGAGTAGTAGCTTACCTACATGTGAGTATATTAATTCTTTTCCATTTATGGATGATAAACATATTGTGCGAGTGGATACACTAGTTTTTCCTATAGATGACCGAATTGACTTTTCTTGTAAGGTCAATTTGTGTCCACCTAGTGTTGAAGCTATTATATTGAATGAAAGTACATCGTCATGTGAAAATTGTGTTGACCAACTTGTCTGTAAAACTTTCCCACCACTTGAGGTTATGTGTGAGGTGATTAATGAATCTCAAGTGAGTGAAGAATTTAAAAATGTTGGTTGAGGAAATAAGAGTGAACCCGAGACCTCTTCTTGGGGTAATCTTGTTCTTGAAACCTCCTTGAAACTCGATATTGATCTTTTAGAGAGTGAGGAAATTGGTTGATCCAAATCTGCCCATGGGTTGGATAATGCACTCTTTAGGTATAATGTCTTGTTTGAAGATTATATAACACTCCTACGGAGCCTAGTGGTGAAGATGATGGTATAGCTTGCCTTGAAGGCTATAGCCTATACACTAACCTACTATGGTGTGAAAACCTTCCTTCTAAAGATGAAAATCTCTTCTTGGAAGATGAGAATACTCTTAAGGGCAAGGAATGTGTGGTCTTGAAAGCTACTCCTTCTTCTACTTTGTGTGACTTTATTATTAAGAGTACTTACGGTGATGGTTGGGAAACTGGTAGTGAGTACACACATGAGGGAACCTTAGTAGAATTTATTTTGAGTGGTACCTTTATCTACTCTCTACTTTCTTTGGATTATATTTATGATATTGTAGAGAGAGTGTCATTTAGATTGGGTGAAGACCAAGGGAAAAGAAAGTATTGTCTAGACCTGTGTCTATGACCACTCTTCCCAGTTGACCCTGACGCCAAATGAAGAAATGGTAATGTTGGTGCACCTAATTTGTTGCATGGTATACATGACAACAAAAACGTAGCTCTTGATGAATCCCATAACCAAATCCTTTGTACATCTTTCATTGAGTTTTTAGTATTTCCTTTAAAGGATCCTTGGTTATACTCTAAATATATGCCGCCTTGGCGTAAAGATGTTTATTATTGTGCTAATCCTAACCCTCATGACATGAGGATATTGTGTTTGTTAGTACTTTCTCTACTTTTACAAGGTACGGATTCGAGGTCGAATCCTTTTCAAAAAAGGGGGATGATACAAGTGAAATAACTACCTTAGGTGTTGATGATATCCTTCAAAATCACTACGTGAGGAATCAAGCTTTGGTCGTATGGAGGGGATGATATCATGCTTTGAGGGGTCGGTATGAGCATCCCATTGGACAAATCTGAGTGTGGATGATTGCTTGGACCCTTGAAGACTTGAGGACTCTTGGGTTGGACCACACTTTGTTGGTTCACGGTTTTGGCTCCCTTTATTAAGGTCATTTTGGTCACTTAGCCTTAAGGGTATTTTGGATAATTCATAGTTTTTTCCAACACATCAAGGCCACCCCTTTGTCATTAAGGTTGTCTTGGTCATTTTGGCATGTAATAAGCTACGCTATATATAGTCTCTTTTAGGTCTTTTCTAACTAGATTTTGAATGATGAAATATTGAAACATTGAAATTCCTCTCTTTGAGAGTAGAACACCTTGGTGTAGTCTTAGTTAGGGCTTGAAAAAGATATTATAGTTTAAGGCTTGGAAAAACCAATATTGACATTTGCTTAGAAACGGTGGTTCTTAAGGTTAGTTAATTCCCTTAGCGGTCACCGTTAGAAGATTGGGGTTTGATTATTGCAACTTTTAGGGTCTCTTCATTAAATACACGTGTTGATTCTCATTGCTTCGTAAGATCTTATGTCATCTTGCCTATCTGTTATCTTATTTCACTTTGTATGTTTGTATCTTGTCTTCTTTATCTCGTATATTTGCATTGTTGCCGTGACTTGTTTTTATCTTGCTCTTGATTTCTCCTTGTGTTGTGGACTATTTTAGAACTTCGTAGATCATTCCCGTATCAATACATATATAATAACACCTCTCTATAGCAGCCATAAAATTTTGTATAAACACTTTCACTATAAAGAAGTATGACTGTATATTTATTTAGGAAAAAAACTTTGGTATATCTAATAAGTTTCAAATTTTATCATTCTACCATTCATGTTCAAAGCTATAAAATTTTAAGGATAGTGCACAGGGCTGCCCTCTTTTTTTTTTTATATATATATATATATTAAATATATTTAGTTTAATGCCATGATACTCTTTTATATATTAAGACTTTATTTGTTTATATATTTGTATTTGAATACACATCTAGGTATTAAAATTTAGATGTTTGAATTTAAATAATCATTTAAATATACTAGATATGTTTTTATTAAATATATTTTTTAAAATTTAAACGTAGTTTGCACATCTTCAACTTTAATTTGGTATTACGAAATACCATATCGAACCGAATTTAATTTACCGATTACCAAATTATCAAACCGATATTTAAAAGTATTGTATATGGTATCTACTCTCAAACACCAATTACCGAATTATCGAACTCAAACTTTAAAAATACCCAAACGAATATCGAATATCCACCCCAAATTATGTGTAATATAGAAATTAAACTGATAATGACAGTAAATGACTAAATTAAGTGCAGGAAGGTTCAACTAGGGAAGAGTATTTGGAGACTATAACACATCTAATTGTATTGTGACTTAACACTTTGTATACCATAATAAAAAAGTTCTACTATATTAACGATTGCTACCACAACATAAGCATTAATTATTACTAATAGCTACATTCGGGATCATCATAAATTATATCATTATCATCCATCACAAATATTAGTTGCCATCAACAATTTTCACTATCATTCACTGCTTTCAGATGTCATCACTACTAACTACTATCCACAAAATCATCAATATCTACCCCAATTGACACCGATAACCTCCATAAGTAGATATCACCATCCCCACCTGTCATGGTTTTTATTGAAATAATTTGTTAATGTAGTATTTTATTAATTTTTAGTACATGTTACTCCCAAATATAATATCAAATACCGAATTATCGAATATCAATTACCAAATTTTTCGGTACGATTCGGTAATTCAATTTTTGGTATTTTATGCCCAACCCTACACATAATATTTATATCATTCAATTAATTCAAAAGTAATTGCAGGCAATCTCGGTTAACAAGCATAAATTGGTATGCTAAAATAGAGTTTGAAGCTGAAAGGGACAGTTTTTCAACACTACAAACCAAAACGAACAGTCCTTAAATTTATGTAACAAAAGGAACAATTAGCCCAAACTGGGAGAACTAGTAATTACTATAGTTAACTCCATCAAACGCTGATGCAATGGAAAGAAATTGAAGGGATTCGCCCAAAAATTGGTAAACCCATTTTGATTTTTTTTCAATAGTTTGCCCATTTGTGGGCAAACTACAATTCAATTGTTTTTAATTTGTTAGCACATACAAGAACTTTGAAGACTCACTCATATCTTCACAATCCAAATTTTAATATACAGATTAAGAGATTCTTCACGCTATGAAAATATACTTCACAATCCATGACAATTTTTGGGAAAATCTCATTTCATATATATATATATATATATATGTATATATATGTGTGTATGTGTGTGTATATATATATATTAGACTTGTTCTGCTTTGATAGAGGCACTGTAACCATAAGTGAAATAATAATCATTCGGCTGATTGCTCTTATCCTTCCTTCACTGATACAGAAGAGAGAGAGAACTCCCCAAGCCAAGGTGTCAAAGAGAAGATGCGAAAGATAGTCTATCAGAAGGAGAAAGCGAGGGAGTGAGATTTTAGGTTTCATTAGGGTAGACTGAAGACCGAGCCAATCTCGAAACTCAAAAGAAAACTTATTGTAACTATGAACGTGAACAAATGCTTTCTCATTAGACAATTTTAACCAATTTTTTATGTCGACCCTACGCTACGATTCTTCTTCTCTTATGAAATTTTGAGTTAGATGAACACTGCTCTGCTGCACGACGGAGTGATCTTTCCCTCTTATGAAAGCCGATAGGGAGTTTGAAAAGTTGAAAGTAGGTTGTAAAACCAGCTTTCAAAGGCATAAAGTACTTGTTGTATGAGGACTTTTAAATGCGGAAACCGCAATCAGGATGATTGTTCTCGAGGCTACTGGCTTCACATACCTATGGAAGATGTTTCTTTCGAAAAGTGGTACTCGTCATTTTCTTTTCATAATGAGTTGTGTCTGTCCGAGCTCCTAATCCTAGCTTTATAGTCTTATATAGTCTTATAAAGTTCTTGGTCCCGTACGAACTAGCAAATTCAAATCAACAATTTTTCTGCACAAAACAGGAAAGAGAATGAACTAGAACAAAGCGAATTTTATTCATTCTAGCAGTAGAAGTATTTTCTTACATGGGAAGCAAATATAAACCAGCCACACAACACAACATTACAAAGGGAAGCATTCATGATACATACACAACAAAGACACAACGCATAGGAGTATATCTCCACAAAGAACAAGAACACCTTTAATGAAAACATATTATAATGCGTCTACAGATACTTATTTAAACCTTTTGAAACTCTGACAGAGTCGACTAACTCTTAGTTGTTTCCGCCGCGGAAGCGGAAGGATATCCTAACTATAAGGTCCTCCCTTTCTCGGATGAGGGTCCTCTCCTTTTCTTCCAAACTGCGGATTTAGTTTAGGAGCTGTTGAATGCATTGTTCCACCAGCTTCGGAAAAATAATGGGTACGAGTTCTAAAAAGGGCCTGTAGAGTTAGCTGCCATTGGCTCTCTCTCTCTCTCTCTCTCTATATATATATATATATATATATATAAACATACACACAACGTGGGAAAACTATGATGGGCAAACTATAATTAACAAATTTATTTTTTAAAGTAGTATAAATAGTTGCATTGTGGGTATTCATTCTTACAAAATTTTACTAATTCCAACAATCAACATTCAAGATACAAAGTTCAGGGAGCACTTTCTTTTTAACAAATAATTGTTCACTTATGTAACGTCTTGAGACTAACCCCTGGACGTCATACGATGCCCAGTCCTAAAAATAGTCTGAGTTAACTCGTAGTATCTGGCAAAACACTGAATGCATATTCTAAACATTTCAAACCATAAGCAAAAGTTGTAAATTCATAAGCTTAAAACTAAATTAGATCAACAAACCTAATAATGTCAAGAACAATTGAAAAAATCATCTGAAATATGGTGATAACTGAAAATAACAACTAAGTCTAGGCTAACCTCTAAGCATAATGAAGAGTCACTGGGATAGGTCCAGCTGAACATGAGATGTAGAGCACATATCATGAGGACTCACCAACTGATAAGAGTAAGCAAAGGTATTTGCGGCTAATCATAAATATAAGGACTAATACCATAACTTACATTATAAAAGAGATGTAGAGCACAAAGAGTATGTGGTCATTACTTTTGGAATATACTAAGCATATTGGGTGCATGTAACATGTGAAAATGTCATAAATCATGAAGTGAAAACATGTATATTAAGTGTACAATGACCCACCATTTTTATGAAAAAAACTTGAGACAGAACATTCACAAACATAAGTAGTTAAACAATAATTTAACAAAATCGAAGAGTCATTACACTTACATTTCTAAAATCAATGTACTCTGGGAGTTTCTCTTAACCGACATAAGCCATATGAGCAACATGGAGTCCAATGTACATGACCCTATAGAAAGGATCCAATATATCTTATTAGGGTGTAAAGGTATATTTATGTGATCACATGTCTGAGCCTATTTCTGGGATTAGGTTACACTGAACTCTCGCCTACTCGATGTTGGATACTACTCACAGAATCATACTAGTTGTTTATTTTTTTTAGATAATTCATCATGAAAGTATGTTATAGACTATTTTTAAATCAAACTAATGGTTGTAGTCCTGACATACTGGAAACTACGCATGCTTCTTTTATAATTTTGATGAATTCATGATGGATATTTTGAGATTCTTGCAAAAGCCGAGACCATAAGGCCCAATCATGTCCATACGTGTAAAATCATGCTTAAAAGTCATGTATTTCTTGTTGAATCGTAATGTTTCAAACCACTTATAGCTAGTATAAATCATGAATTCAAATCATATGTATAAAATGACATTTAAACAATGAAGTTCATGAAATTTAACATGAATATGCATACATAATGTAATAAGGAAGTATGAAAATCCACATCATAAAAATTTGGATTGAACCTTAATTCGATAACTAAAAAATTTATAAAGAAAAGGATAAATTTTGGGCACAAAGATGAAACAAAATCCTTGTTAAAACCCTATATACCTAATCTTGACAATATCTTGAAGGACAAGGTGAGTTTGGAGCCTTTGGAGTTGAATTTTTAGAGAAATCTTTTTTGGTGTTCTTGAGAGTTCGAGAGAGGATTTTAAGTTGATTGATGAGGAAAAAATGTTTTAGTATAAGTTAAAAGGTCACTTTCGAACAAAATGACCAATTTATCCTAAAAAAAACTAAAAAAATAAAATTTTATGCTATTGTGACCACTGACGTGGCAAGGTGAAACTGCACTAGGCCATTGGCATGACACACCAAAGTCATGGAAACCAGGCAGTGTGGCACACCCTTGTCGTTCCAGGCCACTGGAATTTGTACTTGGGTTGTGCCTTGCCTTTGTTTCATGACCTAACACGAACCCCTACTATTTTGGGGTTATGTTTTGCCCCAAAATTCATTCTTAAATTTTCAAAATACTTCTTAATGGTAACATTATCATTCCAAGTCATTTCTCAGCCTTAAAATCACATCAAAATATATGGGAACTATCAAAATATAACTATTAAACTTATGTGGTATAACAATATCTCCCCTTTTGGGATCGTTCATCCTCAAATAAAGGTTGGGATGGGAAAAAGTAACTTATAGAGATGTTAGAATAAGGTTTGAAGATTATTGTACCATGTAACTAAAAATTTACTCACCTCAAGGACATGCATTCAACTGAAACTGATTGACTACACATGAATTCTATAGAGTTGCTTGAAATAAATAAGGATTTAAGCTTCGAGAAGATGAAACTAGGAGAAAGAGATATATGTCATGTTGACTTGGTATTAGGAGTAAGAAAATTGGGATTTTAATTAATCATGTTTTCATCTGTCTCCCATGTTGCTCCCTCAATTGATTGATTTCTCCATAATACTTTCATTGAAACCACTTCCTTATTCCTTAACCTTCGAACCTGACGATAATAATTTTAGCTGGGACTTTTTCATAGGATAAAATTTCCCTCTAGTACTCTCTATAGGTATAACTAAGGATGGGTTTCCAACACACTTTTTCAACATACACATGTGGAAGAGCAAATGGACTGCGAGTAATGCTGCTGGAAGGTCTAGCTCATAAGCAACATCTCCAATGTACCTTAAGATTTCATATGGGCCGGTGTACGGGGACTGAGTTTCCACTACTTTACCAAACTCATCACCCCTTTCATGGTGATACTTCTAAGAACATCCAATTAATGGAAAACATTAGTTCGCTTTTTCTAACATCTGCAAATGACTTCTGATGGATCTAAGCTGTCTTTAGTCTCTCCCTAATTTATCGAATATTTTCCTTAACCTTAAGAATAAAATTTAGTCCAATTAGAGTAGCCTTACAAATCTCAAACCACCCTATAGAAGATCTACACCTACACCCATACTAGGCCTCAAATGGAGCCATATGAATACTAACATGATAACTATTATTATAAGAAAACTCAACTAGAGGTAGGTGATCATCCCAATTTCCTTTAAATTCAATCATACATGCTCTCAATATGTCTTATAGAGTTTGGAGAGTACACTCAACCTGACCATGTTTCTAGGTATGGAAAATGGTACTAAGTTCAGTTTCGTACCAAGACTTATCTAAAATAATTGTCAAAACTAAGAGGTGAACTGGGTACCTCGGTCTAAGATGATAGAGAATGGAACCTTGTGAGTTCTGACTAACTAATGGATGTGCAATTTCATATAATCCTATGCTAAATCTAAGGTTTTGAATATCAAAAATTGGTTTGACTTGGTCATTTGGTCTACAATGACACAAATTGAATCATGTTGACTCTTACTATGGTAAAATCTCATAATAAAATCCATATTGATAACTCCCATTTCCAAGTAAGGATGCTAATATCTTGAAGAGTTCCTACCAGTCTTGGATGCTTAGCATTCACTTACTAACAATTGGGACACCAGCCACAAATTCTGCTTTGTCCTTCTTCATACCATTCCATAGTAAACTTTTTGCAGATCATGGTACATTTTTATGGCAGCATGGTGATAGAATACTTGGAACTACGATCCTCTATTAATAGCTTACCCATCAAACCATTAATAGTTGGAACACACAAATGGCCCTAATAACAAAGCACACTATCTGCCCTTTGGGAGAACATCTCTACCTTCTGTAGGCGGACTGCATCAATCAACTCACTTAAAATATGGCCATCACACTATTTTTCTTTCACCACTACTACAAGATATGACTTTGAAATATTTTTAACCATCAAACCCCCATTATTTGCATCAAACAAACTGTAACACACCATATTTCCCTAGCATAATCTAAGTCCCAAAATATGAGTATTCATATATGAAATTTTTGAAACACTCATTATTTTCCAGTTTAGGGCCTACCATTATGTAGGAAATTCAGTTAGCTTTCCAATGATATAAATTTTACCTAAATACGATAACCGAGTAAGAAGTTATGGAGATTTTAAGTTTCAGTCGTTAAACACCATTATTTTAAACCTTAGTGCATCGCGTAGGCAGCCTAATTGATAGTTGTTGATTTCCAGTGTAACGTTGCGATCATGGCGCATTGAAAAGCAGGCCAATTTCTCATTTGTCAATTTCCAGGGGGCCTCCACAATTATGGCATGTCGTGGAGATAGCCAAATTGGCATCCACAGGCTTATCACGATAGTGGCACGTCGCGGCATTTGTCTAGGTCCCAATTGTCCCTTTTCCAGTGGCTTGGTGCAATAGTGACGCATCGTGCCAAGGCCAAAAATTGGGATGGTCAATTTTCAGCTTTCATTTTTAAATTTATTCAAGGGTATTTGGGTCTTTTTTTCACAACCCTAATTAACCTAAAACATGAAATTTAACCCATAATCACCCCAAGTCGTCATCATTATTTCAATTCCTCTCACAATAAAAAATCCCTCTTTCAAGAACAAGAAACCCTAGATTTCAAATTCAAGGCCAATCCTTAAGAACTCACCCAGAACTTTAAGAAATTCACTATCCCAGGTATGTTAGATGTTCATCCATGGATCCGTTTCATCCATGGAGTTCAAGAAACCCTTTTAATTATGAAATTGTGATCTCTTCAATTTATCATGTTTTAAATTATGATTTCATCCATGAATCTCCATGGACTATTGATTTTATACCATCTTACCATGAAATTATTGTTATTATTCAATCTTCCATCTTTTAATAATATGATTTACTAAATTAAACCATGATTTAATGCTATTATGATAAATTCATGCTATTCCTACAAATTTCATGACATTTCTATGATTGTTTTAAACCATGAACTATAAGTGTTTGATAAAATGTTTACAAAAGTGATTTATTTAATAAGAGCCTTCATGTTTTGGTGTTCAAGCTTTAGTGTCTTTTCAGTACTGTTATTATGAGTCCTGGGGTATTGAATACCCAAAACCCATAGCTGTTTATTTAGTCTAGCCTCAATACATTATAGAATAGTCTTCAAATTATATTATGAGCATTATCAGAATAGTTAGATATCAGTTATTAAACTCAAAACAATTCAGTATCTTAGCGTCTTTCAGTTAGGAGTTAGATTTAGCATCGAGTGAGTGTAGGGATGGAGGCTTCCTCGTCAGATAGGTAGAGTCGCTAGTAGCAGTCCCTATACTCCAGAACTACGTAGCCAGTGTAGGTTATGAGTAGTCACCCATCAGATTAGGCTTTACTATCTCACAGGGGTAACCTATCAGTTTAGGCTTGACATCCTTAGTCCTTTGGACATTATATCAGTTTAGTGAATCCACTCAGCCATTTTTATTACCCGTGGCATGGTATTAACACCTGTAACACCCCAATTCTAGTACCCTGGATGCTATACGGGGCTCATAATCCCAAAGGACCACAAGCTAATCCTTGATTGATATCATTAACTGAGCACTGAATAATACACTGTAAAAATATGAAAAATTGGCGAAAAACTTGCCATAAGATTCAAATATGTAAAATACAACTGAAAATTAAATACTGATATATCTGTCTAAAAAGTCTAGTTTGAAAACTGTGGAGATGATGGGACAATCCCCCAACTAACTTCGTATACTAAAATACTAAATCTAGAAATATAACAAAGTAATAAAACATCCTCAAATAATGAGGACTCACACCTATGGTATAAGACACCATAGCAGAAGAGAAAAGTATGCGTCAGTATGTGAGAATGTACTGGTACTCTAGATAAGGTAAGGCTAAGTGCAAAGGATCATATGCCTGAACTATAGCTAACGGAATAACATGAATATACTGAATGAGGATTACATGCATAAATGCATAAACTATAACTGAAATTGTAGTAATATTGAATAATGAGTTCTAATAACTTGATTATTGATACTGTATTTACTGGTAACTGATATCTACTATTACAATATTTTTTATCTTACTGATACTGAATTTTGATAATTGGGTCTACAATTTCTGAAATCTGAGATCAGGCCTATCTAGCGGGTGATCTCTGGATCTACCGATACTGGCATCTGAATCTTGATTAACTGAATTTTAGATCAAGCCTATCTAGAGGGTGACCTCTGTATCTATTGGTAATGAAAAGGATTAATAAACTCTCAGATCAAGCCTATCTAATGAGTGATCTTTGAATCTCTGGAATTATCTAAGTTCTTTACTGAGCTAATTGACTGTATTTGATAGTCCTGAATCTGTGCTACTGAGATGAGTTCTATTACTGAGACCGAATCTGAAATGGAGATTGTGGGAGGTAGTCATCTAACCGACATGCCCCAAATCTGAACTAGTGAGGTTTAACCTATAACCTCAGCTGGAAGGGTATCAGTACCGTGCCATGGGTTAAGACAGCTACTATGGAGTCAGTCCTAATCTAGGGGGTAGCCCCTGAAATCAGTCCTGTACTAGTGGGTGATCCTCGAGTATGTCAGTCCTATCTAACGGATGATATCTCATGCCTATGCTGGCTACATAGTTCTGGAACTTAAGGATACTTATAGGGATCTCAGTCCTATCTAGCAGGTGATCCCCCATCCCTAGGCTCGCTCGGTGCTGAATCCTACTCTCATCTGAAAGATACTGAATTAATTTCCTAGTTCATACTAGGCTTGACTGAACTATTACTGATCGTACTATTTAACTAAACTGAATTGATCTCACTGAGTTTCGTTGACTGACAAAATACTACTGAATTCTGTTATCTGACTGAATATTACTGAGTTTCTGGACTGAATACTTGAATACTACCAAGGTCTGAGCTGAATACTGAACTGGAATAGACTGATATTGAGATTAATGAGTCTCTCTAAGTTTTATAACTGAATGAGTTCTACTGATCATTGAACGACTGAGATTATCTTGAAAACTGACACCAGCTCTAGACAATCAGCTAAATTATCGGGTATTAAATACCCCAGGACTCGATAACATAAATAAATAAATAAGGCATGATAATTCTTGAATAGCATAACAACAGTCTATCATTCTCAATAAAATTAAGGAGACATCTCTTCAAGCGCTTGGAACTAGTCATCTAACCATTGTTAGTACCTGTGGCACGATATTAATCCCTTCCAGCTGGGGTTACAGGTTGGACCTTTATTAACTCAAATTTGGGAATTTCAGTTAGATGATACCTCCCACAGTATTAGATATAGTCTCAGTTATAGTCCCAGCTCAGTTATTCAGTCTTAATGTTGTTTGAATAAAGCATACATATTTCAGTTATTTTAGTTTTTCAGTTTACAGATTTTAGCCAGTTTATGTTATATGCTTGGTCATGCATCTTCAGTATTTACAGATTTCCATGCATTATCAGTATTTACAGATTGTATGCTCTCTACTAAGTACTCCATGCCTTACATACATATCCAGTTAAATATTAGTTCTGTTCAAGAAACCATGCATATTACCCTAAATTATTTAGCATACTAGTACATTCAAAGTACTGATCATATATCTTTCTTTTGCGCTATGATGTATTATATCATAGGTTCTGACGCTCAGTTCCTGACTTGTGATTAGACTTATCAGATCCTCAGTAGTAGCAGTGGTGAGTCCTCATACTTTGAGGACAGTCTTACTTTATTTCATATCTCAGTTAGTATTTAGTTGGAGTTAGTTGGATCCTATCCCATTAACTCATATTCAGTCAGTTAGTTTTAGAGGTTTTTCAGACATTAGAGTCAGTTATTAAGTATTCAGATATTACAGTTAGTTATCCATTTTATCATTATTTTAACAGATTCAGTCAGTTGTTTCTATAGACTCATATTCGAGTTTTAAATTCAGTTATTAAAACCTTATTGCATGTCAGTATTCTTTCGTATTTATGATCATTGTATTTAGTACTCATAGTAGGTACCACTTCATGGGTTAGCTTATGGTCCCTCAGTACTATAATCTCCGTGTGACGACTAGGGGTAGTCTTGGGTCGTTACACAAACGAACTTCCAAACGAGAAAATGTATGCACCTCTTTAGACGACTCCCTTTTCTCATCTGCAATATGGGCTACACTACCTATAGACAATCTACTAAGAGTATCAACCTCCATATTTTCTTTACCTAGATGGTAGATCACATTCATGTCATAGTTCTTTAACAATTCTAACCACCTCCTCTAGCAAAATTTTAACTACTTATAGGTAAAATCATATTGGAAACTCTTATTTTCGATGAAAAAATCTTCATACATGTTGTAAGGATAATGTCTCTAAACTTTTCGAGCAAAGACCACTGCTTTCAACTCCAAGTCATGCATTGGATAATTCTTCTTATGATCATTAAGTTGTCTAGAAGCATAAGTTATCACTTTCCCATTTTGCATAAAAACACACTTGAGACCAACTCTAGAGGAATCACAATACACTACGAACTCCTCTAAACTATTTGGCAAAGCTAATACCGGTGTTGAAGTTAATTTATCCTTTAAATATTGAGAAATTAAATCACACTTGTATGGCCATTGAAACTTCAATTTCTTTTATATGAACTTAGTCGACAGTTCATCTATTGAAGAAAAACCCTCTACAAATTTCCTATAATAATAGGCTAAGACTAGAAAGCTCCTAATGTTATATAGAGTAATGGGTGTAAGCCAGTGATTCACTGCATCCATTTCTGGAGGTTCTATATGAATAACTTCACCAAAAATCACATGCCCCAAAAAAGATGACAGACTAGAAACAAAATTCACACTTACTAAATTTTGCAAACAACTGACGATCCTTAGGGGTCCATAACACTATTCATAAATGGTTTGCATGCTCTTCCTCACTCCGAGAATACACAATTATATCATCAATGAAGACAGTAACAAACATAAATAGATATTGCTTGAAAGCCCTATTCATTAAAATCATAAAAGTTGCAGGAGCATTTGTTAGTCTGGAAGGCATAATCACAAACTCATAGTGACCATACCACATTCTAAAAGTAGTCTTTGGTATCTCACACTCCCTGACTTTCATTTGGTGATATTCTACTTTGAGGTCAATTTTGAAAAAATAATGAGCACCCTAAAGTTGGTCAAACAGGTCATCAATTCAGGAGATAGCATACTTGTTCTTGATGATGACTTTGTTCAACTGTTTGTAGTCCATAAACATTCTAAGAATACATCCTTCATTTGCATAAATAAAGCTGGGGCATCCCATTAAGAAATATTGAGTTTGATAAAACCCTTATCTAAGAGGTCCTTAAGTTGCTCCTCTATTTCTTTAAGCTTTGCTAGAGCCATTCTACAAGGAGGATGGAGATGGCTTAGGTATCTCAAAGAAGGTCAATTCCAAATTCGATCTCCCTATCAGGAGGAACTCCAGGTAGATCCTGTGGAAAGACCTTAAGAAAGTCTCCTTGGAATGACCCTAACACAGACCCCTACTATTTTAAAGTTGCATTTTTCCTTGGAATTTATTCTAAAATTTTCAAATACTTTCTAATGGTCCCATTATCATTCCTAATCATTTATCAACATTAACATTGCATCAAAACGTGTGGTAACTATCAAAATAAAATTATTGAACTTATAGGGAATAACATTTTAAATTCTTATAAGAATAAAAAAATGAGCGACACTATTAGGGCTAGTTTATTTTAGGGTGGAGAAGTTTTTTTTGAAGGTGGTTCGGTTAGATATGGTATTCCTATGGAATTAACTCATTTTTTTCTATTACACTCAAATACGATCATGTTATTTTCACAACTTAAAATTTGTGGTCGTGATGACATCTACCTGACCAACCGATGATAGATAAGCCAATCGCCCAATAAGGAAAGAGAATAAAAAAGTAGCTATAATAGAAACAAATAAGACTTGTAAAATAAAATCAGGTCAACATAAGTATAAAACATAGCAAAAATCAGAAATAAATAGCATAAAACTCCTAAAATCTTGTGTTATAAATGTAAAGTATCTAAATACAACTCAGGAAGTATAGAAAATACAATATGTATGTTCAGAAAATAAGTAAAGACATATAGATAGACAATAAGAGGTCTAGAGTCAACTCGGGAACCCTTGAGCATTCCAGTACCTTTATCACCAACTCCGACAAGCACGGACTCAGCTACCACACCTCGTACTCATACCTAAATCTACACACAAAGAGCATAGTAGGAGTGAGTATGGACCACTTATACTCAATTGGTATCATAGGTTGATTGAGCAAAGTAGAAAATAATACAAATAAAGACAATATTATGAGCACGTTACTAGCAAATAGAAAAGTTTCTAAATGGCAGCTCACACCATCTCTACTAATAGTTCTAATATATATAATATATATATATATATACGCATATATATATGAAAATCAAAAGGGAATAGGCTTACACCAAAGTGCATAGAAATGATTATATGTCAAAAAACACATCAAATGCATATGCAAATACAATGCAAAGGATGATGGAATGAATGGTTTGAAAGTCATCGCATGACTTTCTATATAACCCATACATCCCCAATTCTCCCGAAATAGAACCCATGAGAGTTGGAAACCTATATATGATCTTAGAATATCAACCCACCTCTCCGACTTATTTTCACGAATCAAGATTTTTACCAAATATCTAATTTTCTTTTAGAATAGTGTTCCTCAATGGTACCAATATCTCATGAATGCTTATGAATGAAATAAGGATATAATAATCACAAGAAAAATAGTAAAAAGATAAAAATTCATTCAATACATGTATAAGTGAACCCATAAATTAACTTAATATATCAACAGTGCAGGATGTTAGTTCTAGTTTGGCACCATTGGAATAAATATACTTTTAAGTGTAACACCCTGAAAATCCAAGTTCATATTATAATCATGCTTCAAGTTCATGTAAAATCAAACATCATGTTTTGGTAGTTCCGTAAGTGATTTATACATATATTAAGGCTTCAAATAACTCCTAGATTAAAGACAAGTCAAAATATCTCTTACTAAAATAATTCTTGTGAAGAATATAACTATAATCAGTTTCAAACGAGCGTAATTTTTTATTACTAAGATTTTTAAAGCTCAAAACCTGTCATACGATAAATAATTTATTTATCTTTCCAACACCTCCAGTTTTTCCTTAATCCAATATCAGAGTAAAAGTTAGGGCCAAATTACTAAAGCACTGTCAAAGCAGCCAATGATGACAACTCATCATCAGGACACTATAAGTCATTGGGCGACTCATCATCATGGAAGGGGGGACAAAAATTTGAGTCCTATGACTATGAATTAGTCTACGACTTATAGCCAAACCCTATTAGTCACCACTTGAGCCATCGGAGACCAATATTACATCGTTTAAGCTTTACAAAGGCTGAATAATTATTCTAAAACACCCCTAAGTCCCCTATTCCTCAAAATTCATTCAACACTTAGAAAAGTTATAGAGAAAGAGGCGAATTTTCTTTCCAAGCATGAAATAGGGCTTTTCAACTTCTGGCTTCAAATTCAAATTTTTCTTTAATATTTTAAACCTTAGATATGTGGGATTTCATCAATGGATTTCCTTTCACCCATTTAGTCCCAAATATTACTCAATTCTCCAAGATTAATTCACCCTTCAAGCTTTGGGTTTCCATGAAAAAAGTGAATTTCTTAAGTTTTTTAGTTTATTTCTTTAACTAAACCCTGGATATATTTTTCCCATAAATTTGAGCATCTTTCCATGCTCAGAATTATAAATCTAATTATATTGATAAAAGTTTTATTTTGGGGCTTATTATAAATCTAATTATATTGATAAAATTTTTATTTTGGGGCTTAACTTTTGAAATTTCTTATTACGTTCAGATTTTGATATTGCCATGATTAGTTGCATTCTTCAGAGATGGTGGGTTATGAACACTCGATGACCTTGGATTTCATGTATACACTTATGAATGATAGATTCTCTAGTTTATGTGTAATTGAATACTTTTAGCTAGTGTATTTATTGTCAATTTTTAGAATAATATAAAGAGTGAGCATTTCAATTATCAGTGACATTTAGTTGGGAGTAGTACTTAGCACTAGTGAATTCAAGGATGGAGGCTCACCCATCAGTTAGGTTGAGACCTTTATTAGAAGTTACTAAGTCCATAACTATGATGCCGCCGTAGGTTTAAAAGGTCACCCGTCAGACCATGCTTGACACCTTTGTCCTTTCAAACATCAGTTTAGTGGATCCACGCCAGTCACTGTTCATACCCTTGGCAAGGCCCATCTAACTGGGGTTACAAGTTGGATCCTGGTTAGCTCAAATTTGGGTATGTTGGTTAATGGTTGCTCCCACTGTCCATAGTTTATAGTTCAGATTCAGATACTTGGATGACTTTGTATTCAGTTATTTAGCCTATCGCACAGTGCATATTTATTTCTTGGTCTTACATTAGTTTACCATGTCACATGCATTATTTTCATCCTATGTCAGTTATTTTCCCATCTCACATACTCAATAGACTCAATGTATTGATCACAAACTTTCTTTGCATTATATTGTCTTATAAGATAAGTTGTGACACTCAGTATCCAAATCACACTTACTACAATTATTCATCATATCAACAACAGTTTTTGGTAAATCCTCATTATTCGAGGACCAATTATCAATATATTTTTCAGTATTTTTTCATGTTTTAGATAGTTGGTGTTAGTTAGGGGATTTTCCCAACAACTCATATGATTTAGAGGCTTTCAGATAAATAGTTATATTTTTAACATGTTGATTATGTTAGACTGTCATAGTTTTGGATATCCAGTATTGATTTTTATTTTATTATAATCAGATTATGTCAATTTAGTTTTCGCTCAGAATCTTATTATTTTCTTTAGTATTCTTAGTGTTTTGCTAGGACATAGGTTAGCTTGGGGTCACTTGTGACTCTAAGCACTGAGTAATGACTAGGGGCAGTCTTGGGTTATGAAAAACATGATATCAGAGCTTCAGGTTTAAGTAGAGTCTTGTTCATGGGTGTAAATCACGTCACATTTATGAGTGAAAGGCTATGAAATATCTAAGGAAAAGTTGCAATTCTGTAATATTCATGTCATGTGATAGAGTGTGAACTTTATTATAATCTTCTTCTAGCTCATCCTTTACACATTTATAGAAAATGTCTCCGAAGAGAACTAACCAAAGGAGGAATAAGAACAAGAAAGCACAATAATCAGCAAGCACTACTGTGAGCTTTAGCAAACCATCTGAACAAATAAGTTTCCCATGCTGAGTTTAGGGATGATTTTACGACATTAGCACAGTCCATGACCATATAAAATAATGAGTAGGTGGTTGCACTACCCAACCCAGTTGTGAATATGATAATAACTAGAGTCTGAGACTTAACTCGGATGAATCCTCTAATATTCTTTTGGTCTAAGTCTAAAGAGTATCTACATGAGTTATTAGATAGTATATACAAAAGTTACTAAAATCATAGGTGTCACTTCTACTCAAAGTGATGATTTGTCTACTTATTAATCGTAAGAAGTGGCTGACATATGGTTCAAGCAATGAAAGAATGATAGAGGTAAAAATGCAAGATCGGTAGAGTGGGATGAGTTAATTGCTATATTTTTGGACAGGTTGTTACTACTTAAGTTAACAAAAGTCAAGGTGTGGGAATTCATAAACCTGAATTAGGGAAATATGAGTGGGAAAGAGTATTCCCTTAAGTTTACTCAGTTGGCAAAATACGCTCTAGTTATGGTTGCTGACTCTAGGGACTGAATGAGAAAATTTGTGTCAGATGTTTCAAAGGATATGGTCAAAGAATGTAGAGTGATTGTGTTGGTTAAGGAGATACAAATCTTTGGATTAATGGTCCATCTTAAATGATTAAAGAAGAGAAAATAGAAGAGAATAAAAGAGAGAGTAAAAGAGCCAGAACTGATAGCTTTAAATTCTCTAAGTAGAGGTTAGACGGTGATAATTGTTCTTAATTTCTCCAAAAATCATCAGATCTAGCCCCATTTTTTGCTAGTGCTTCAGTATCTAAGTTTTAAAAGATACTCGAGATAGAGCTGCAGGCTCTAAGTCTTAAGGTAGTGTGAATAATGTTTGTACCAACCCAGTTTGTAAAAAATATGGTAGGAACAACAAGGGTAAGTGTATAATAGGTAGTGATGTTAGTTTTGAGTGTGGAAAGACGGTCGTAAATTGAGGGAATTCTTAGATGATTTATAGAAGGGTAAGGATGCTCGTCAGCAAAGTCAATATAACTCTCAGTAGCCCTAGTAGGTTACCCAACTCAATATATCTAGTGCTTCTAGTGGACATAGTCAGAATAGGTTTTATGCCCTTCAGACTTGATACGAACAAAATTGTTCTCCTGATGTGGTCACTAGTATGTTATAAGATTTTAATATTTATGTTTATACATTGTTAGATCCTGGAGCCACACTTTTCTTTGTGACCACTATATATATAGTAGTCAATTTTGGTGTCAACCTCAAAATCCTAACAAAACCCTTCTCAACTTCTACTCCAGCTGGTAATATAGTCATAGTCAGATGGGTGTACAAAAATTGCCCAGTCATAATATACCAAAACGTCATCTCAGTCGATCTTGTAGAGTTAGATATGACAAATTTTGATGTTATTGTTGGTATGCATTGGCTCCACTCTAGATATGCCTCAATTGATTGTAGAAATAGAGTAGTCCAGTTTCCACTTCCAAATAAGCCAGTCTTAGAGTGGAAGGGTAGTACCTCAGTGCTTTTAGGTTTTTATCTCTTTACTTAGTGAAAGGAAAATGATTTCCAAAGGGTGAAACTATCATCGTATTCGAGTTTAAGAACTCAAGGTCCAAGACCCCAAGGCTTGATTTTATTCCTATGGTAAAAGAATTTCTAGAAGTGTCACCTGAAGATCTATCCAGAGTTTCTCCTGAGTGGAAAATTGACTTAAAAAGATCTCTTTCCAAATACCCAGCTTATTTCAATTCCACTCTATAACATGGCTCTAGTCGAACTTAAGAAATAAAGAAACAATAGAAAGATCTCTTAGACAAGGGTTTTATTAGGCCAAGTCTTTCCATGGGGTGTTCTAGTTCTTTTTATGTCTAAGAAAGACGATTCTCTTAGAATGTGCATTGATTATCATCAGTTGAACAAGGTAATAGTCAAGAACAAATATACCATCCCCAGGATTAATGACTTGTTATAATTTCTCCAAGAGAGACCTTTGATCCGGCTATCATCATCTTAGAGTCAGAGAATGTGACATTAAAAAGACAACTTTCAGAACTCAATATGGTCATTTCGAGTTTGTTGTTATGTCTTATGGACTAAGAAATTCTCCTTTATCTTTTATAAACTTGATTAATAGGGTGTTCAGGCATACTTAGACATGTTCATTATAGTGTTCATAGATGACATCCTCATTTATTCTTGAAGTAAAGATGAGCACACGAAATATATAAGGATTGTCTTGAAAACTCTCAAAGATCACCAACTATTTGCTTAGTTTAACAAGCATGGAATATGGTTGAAATTAGTAGCATTCCTAGGTTATATCATTTTTGGTGAACATATCTGAGTTGATTCTCTGAAAACCAAAGCTATGAGGAACTGGCATAGTCCCATCTTTCCATCAGATATTAGGAGTTTCTTGGGTTTAGCTGGTTACTACAGATGGTTTGTTGAAGGATTTTTCTCTATGTTTTCTCCAATGTCTAGACTAACTCAGAAGAAAGTCAAATTCCAATGATCTGATTCTTTCTAGAAGAGTTTTTAGTATTTGAAGACTCGACTCATCTCCGCTGTAGTTTTAACTCTACCAAGGGTTTAGATGGTTTTGTAGTTTACTATGATGCTGCTAGAGGTTTAATTGGTTGTGTGTCAATGCAGAGGGGCAAGGTTATAGTATATGCCTCTAGAAAACTAAAAACTTATGAAAAGAACTACCCAAATTATGATCTCGAGTTGGCAGTAGTTGTTTTTTCCTTACAGATTTGGAGGAATTATATTTATAGGGTTTATGTTGGTGTGTTCACTAATCACAAGAGTCATCAGTATGTGTTTAGCCAGAAAGATCTAAATCTTGTTCAGTGAAGGTGGCTAGAGTTGTTGAATAATTATGATATGAGTGCCTTATACCATTCGGGTAGAGACAATATTGTGGCTGACACTCTTATTAGATTGTCTATGGAGAGTGTTGATCACATTAAAGATGAGAAGAAAGAGTTAGCTCATGAGGTTCACCACCTTTCTAGATTGGGAGTTCGATTCGTTGATTAAATCGAAGGTAATATTTTTCTTCAGAAGGGTCTGGATTCTTTGTTGATAGCTGAGGTGAAAGAAAAGTAAGATAGTGATCCTATTTTGCTTAGGTTTAAAGAAGTAGTCCAGAGTCAGAGAGTAGAGATTTCTCACAAGGGGGAGATAGTGTTTTTCATTTATGTGTTCTGGATGTAGATGACTTAAAGCTGTGGATGCTAGTAGAAGCTTATTGTTCTTGATATTCTATTCAACCAGGAGCTACTAAGATGTATTGTGATTTGGGAAAAGTCTATTGGTGAAATGACATAAAAGGGATATCGCAGAATCTTTTGCTAAGTGTCCAAATTGCCAGCAAGTTAAGGTTGAGCATTAGAGACCTAGTGGTATGCTTTAGAAATCAGCATTCCTACTTGGAGGTAGGAAGTGGTAAATATGGACTTCCTTGTAGGGTTTCCTTATAGTCGTGGACAACATGATTCTATTTGGATTATCATAGACCAAATGACTAAGTCAGCCCACTTCTTGGCATTTAACGCTTCAAATTCAGGTGACGATTATGCTAAACTCTATCTTAAGGAGTTGGTGAAGTTGTATGGAGTCCCTTTGACTATCATTTCAAATAGAGGTACCCAGTTTACCTCACTTTTGGAATACATTTAAGAAGGGTCTTGGTACCCAATTTCATCTTAGTACGACTTTTCACCCACAGATTGATAGAGGACCATTGGAAGATATTTAATTGAATTATATTTCCAATGCCACTAGTTTTACCTTAATCCGATATCAGAGTAAAAAGTTATGGCTAAATTACTGAAGCAATGTTAAAACTACCAAAGAAGATGACTCATCGTCAGGACACTATGAGTTGTTGGGTGAATTGTTGTCACGGCGTTAGAAAAAAAATTGAGTCCTTTGGCTATGAATGAAGCTACGACTCAGAGCCTTACCCAACAAGTCACCACCTGAACCGTTGGGACTACTTCCAGGAGTTTTTCAGACAATGTTTAAGCGGTATTTTGGTCTTTTATCACCACTTAACCCCAAAACAATGTACTTTAAGCTTTACAAGAGATGAATAATTATTTTAAAACACCCCTAAGTCCCCCATTCCTCAAAATTCATTCACCATTTAGAAAATTTAGAGAGAAAAGGGTGATTTTCCTTTTCAACCAAGAAATAGAGCTTTTCAACTTCTGACTTCAAATCCAAAAATATTTTCAAGGTTTTAAACCTCAAGGTATGTGTAATTTCATCAATGGATTTTATTTCACCCATTGAGTCCCAAATATTACTCAATTCCTCAAGTTTAATTCACCCTTAAAGCTTAGGGTTTCCATGGAAAGTATGAATTTCTTAAGTTTTTCAGTTTATTTCCTTAACTGAACCATGGATATATGTTTCTAAGAAATTTGAGCATCTTTCCATACTAAAAATTATAAATCTCATTATATTGATAAATTTTTTATTTTGGGCCTTTTGAAATTTCTTATTACGTTCAGATTTTAATATTGCCATGAATAGTTTTATTCTTCAAAGATGATGCGTTACGGACACTGGATGACCTATAATTGCAAGCATACAATTACAAATGCTAAATTTTCCAGCTTACGTGTAATTGAATACTCTTAGATAGTGTATTTATTGGCAATTTTTAGAATAATATTACTATTAAGCATTTCATTTATCAGTGTTATTTAGATGGGAGTAGTACTTAGCACCAAGCGAATGTAGGGATGGAGGTTCACCCATCAGTTAGGTTTGAGACCTTTAGTAGAAGTCCCTTAGTTCCAAAACTATGATGCCATGGTAGGTTCTAAAGGGTTACCTATCAGACCAGGCTTGACACCTTAGTCCTCTTAGATATCAGTTTAGTAGATCCATATTAGTCAGTGTTCGTACCCTTGGTAAGGTACTAAACACACATCAAACTGGGGTAATAGGTTGGACCCCAGTTAGCTTAGATTTGGGTATATTTGTTAATAATAGCTCCCACAGTCCATAGTTCATAGTTCAGATTAAGATACTTGCATGACCTTGTATTTAGTTATTCAGCTAATCATACAGTACATGTTTATTTCTTGGTATTTCATAAGTTTACCATGTCACGTGCATTATTTTTAGCCTATATTAGTTAGTTTCCCATCTAACATACTCAGCACATTCAAAGTACTAATGTGGACTATGTCCTTCAGACGTGACAAGATCAGGAGGGTTCTCTTGATATGGTCACTGGTATGTAATAAATATTTAATATTTATGTTTATACATTATTAGACACCGAAGCCACACTTTTCTTTGTGATCTCCTATATAGCATTATATTTTGGTGTCAACCCCAAAATCCTTACAAAACCCTTCTTAATGTCTACTCTAGTTGGTAATTTTGTCATAGCCTGACAGGTATATAGAAATTATCCAATCACAGTATCAAAGAAAGTAATCTCAGTTGACTTTGTAGAGTTAGACATGAAAGTTTTTGATATTATTCTTGGTATGGATTGTCTTAACTCTTTATATGACTTAGTTGATTATAAAAATAAACTAGTCCATTTTCAGTTTCCAAATGAGCGAATCTTAGAGTTGAAAGGTAGTACCTCAGTGCCTGTAGGTGGGTTTTCTCTTTCCTTAAGGCAAGGAAAACAATTTAAAAAGGGTACATATCAACTTATTCTAGTCAAGGACTCAAGGTTCAAAACCCCAAGACATGAGTCTGTTCATGTGGTTAAAGAATTTTTAGAAGTGTCTCTTAAAGATCTGCTCGGATTTTCTCTTGAGCAATAAATTGACTTTGGAATAGATCCTCTTCCAGATACCCAGCCTCTTTCAATTCTATCTTATAGAATGGCTAAGTCAAGATTAAGAAATTATAGGAGCAATTGAAAGATCTCCTAGAAAAGGGTTTTATTAGACCTAGTATCTCTCCATGGGTTGCTCCAGTACTTTTCATGCTTAAGAAATATGGTTCTCTCAAAATATGTATCAACTATTATCAGTTGAACAATGTCACTGTCAAGAATAAGTATCCCATTCAAAGAATTAATGACTTGTTTAACCAACTTTAGGGTGCCAATTATTTCTCCAATATAGACCTTTGATCTAGCTATCATCAGCTCAGAGTCAGAAAATATGACAATCGAAATACAGTATTCAGAACCCCATATGATCAATTTAAATTTGTTGTTATGTCTTTTGGCTAATAAATTCTCTTGTAGCATTTAGAGTCTTGATTAATATGGTGTTTAAGCATACTTGGACATGTTCATTATTGTCTTCATAGATAACATCATCATTTATTCTCGAAGTGAGGATGAACACGCAAACCACTTAAGGATTGTCTGGCGGACTCTCAAAGATCACCAGCTATTTGCTAAGTTCAGCAAGTGTGAAATTTGACTGAAATTAGTAGCATTTCTAGGTCATATCATTTTCAGTGAAGGCATTTGAGTTGATCCTTAGAAGACCAAAGCTGTGAGAAACTGGCCTAGACCTATCACTCTATCAGATATAAGGAGTTTCTTGGGTTTAGCTGGTTACTACAAATGTTTTTATAAGGATTTTCCTCTATTTCTTCCCACATGTCCAGACCAACTTAGAAGAATGTCAAATTCTAATGGTCAAATTCTTGCAAAAAGAGTTTTCAAGATTTGAAGACTCGACTCACCTCCTCCCCAATTTTAACTTTACCAGAGAGTTCAGTTGGTTTAGTGGTTTACTATGATTCTACTAGAGTTTGACTTGGTTGTGTGTCAATGCAGCAGGGTAAGGTTATAGCATATGCCTCTAGATAACTCAAACCTCATGCAAAGAACTTCCTGACTCATGATCCCAAGTTGGTAGAAGTTGTTTTTGCCTTAAAAAAATTAGAGGCATTATCTTTATGGGGTTCATGTTGATGTGTTCACTTAACACAAGAGTCTACAGTATGTGTTCAGCTAGAAAGATCTAAATCTTTTCCAGTGAAGGTGGCTATAGTTGTTGAAGGATTATGATATGAGTGTCTTAGACCATCCGAGTAAAGCCAATGTTATGGATGACACTCTTAGTAGATTGTCTATAGGGTATGTTTCTCACATTAAGGATGAGAAAAAAGAGTTAGCTCGCAAGGTTCACCACCTTTCTAGATTGGGAGTTTGATTGGCTGATTCAACTGAAGGCAATATGTTGTTCTAGAATAGTTTGGAATCTCCATTGATAGTTGAGGTAAAGGAAATACAAGATAGTGATCCTATTTTGCTTAGGTTTGAAGAAGCAGTCTAGAGTTAAAAAGTTGAAAAAAGTTGAGGGTTTCTTGCAATGAGGAGATAGTCTTCTTCATTGTCAGGGCAGACTATGTGTATCGGAGGTAGATGACTTAAGATTGTGGATGATAGTACAAGCTCATGATTCTTGATATTCTATTCACCCAAGAGCCACTAATATGTATTGTAATTTGAGGGAAGTCTATTGGTGGAATGGAATGAAAAAGGATATCACAGAATTTTTGGCCAAGTGTCTAAACTGCCAGCAAGTCAAGGTTTAGCACTAGAGACCTCATATTATGCTTTAGAAATCAACATTCCTACATGGAAGTGGAAATGGCAAATATGTACTTTATTATAGGGTTACCTCATCCTCGTTGACAATATGATTATATTTGGACTATCATAGAGCAAATGACTAAGTCAGCCCACTTTTTGCTAGTTAAAACTTTAGTATCAACCGAATATTTTTCTAAAATCTGTCTTAGGGAGTTGGTAAAGTTGCATTGAGTCCCTTTGACTATCATTTCAGATAGAGGTACCAAATTTACCTCTTGTTTTTGTAAGAATTTTAAAAAGGGCTTGGTTCCCAAGTTTATCTTAGTACATCTTTTGACCCACAGATAAATGGTCTGACAGAGAGGACTATTTAGACCTTAAAGGACATGTTGAGAGCGTGTGGGATTATTTTAAGGGCAGTTGGGATGATCATTTTCCTTTGATTGAGTTTGCTTATAATGCAAACTACTACTTTGTATTCAGATGGCCCCATTTGAAGCACTTTATGGTAGAAGGTGTAGATATCTATTGGTTGGTTTGAGGTTTGTGACGCTACTTTGATAGGGCCAGGTTCAGTACAAGAGGCTATGGAAATAGTTCAGTTCATTAGAAAAGGGATGAAAACCACTAAGAGTAGTCAAAAATACTATGCAGATATGAGATAAGGAAGCTTGAGTTTGTTATTAGTGATTTTGTCTACTTGATGGTTTCGCCTATGAAAGGGGTGAAGAGATTTTTCAATAAGGTAAATATCAATCCCCTGTATGTTCATCCTTATAAGATTTTAAGTTGCTATGGTAATATAACCTATGAGTTAGAATTGCCTATAGTTTTAGCATTAGTGCATCTTGTCTTCCATCTTTCTTTCTTAAAGAAATGTATTGCTGATCCTCATCAGTTGTTCCTCTAGAAAGTTTGGTTTTGAAAGATAGTCTTTCTTATGAAGAAGTCCTAGTTGTGATCCTTTATTGTCGGGTTCATAAGCTAAGGCATAAGAATGTTTCTTTGGTAAACATTTTATGGAGAAATTAGTCAGTGGGGGAGATACTTGGGAAACGGAGGAAGGTATGATGACCAGGTACCCCCATATTTTATTTTAGAACTCAGTCCTAGCTTGAGGTAATAGTTTTTTGTTAACTAATTCTTTCTATCTAAGGCCACCCAGTTATTTTCATGTCTAAACATGTATTCATGAGTTTGGTCAGTCCATATATCAATTATAGATTCATTTATCAAGTCATTATTCAACTTTTAGGAGTTTAGTGTGGAAATTATAGCTTTTCTCCTAACACCTCAGCTTAGTTAGTTTTCATTCGGGGGCGAATAACCCCAAGAGGGAGATATTGTAACGCCTAAAAAATCTAAGTTAATATTAGAACCATGCTTCAAGTTCATGAAAAATTAAAAATCATGTTTTGGTAGTTTGATAAGTGATTTAGACATATAATAGGGCATAAAATAACTCCTAGCTTATAGACATGTCAAAATATTGCATACCGATTGAATTCTAGTGAAAAATATCACTACAATAAGCTTTAAACAAGCATAACTTTTGTATTACAAAGAGTCTTTGTCTAAAGACCCACCAAAAGATATATAATTGAATTAAATTTCTAGTGCCACCAGTTTCATCTTAATCCGATATCAAAATAAAAAGTTATGGCCAAATTACTAAAGCACTGTCAAAACTACCAGTGACGACAACTCGACGTCAGGACACTATGATTCATCGGGTGAATAATAGTCATGGAAGTGGGGACCAAATTTGATTTCTTTGGCTACGACTCATATCCATACCCTACGAGTCATCACCTGAGCCATCGAGATTGCTTTCAGGATTTTTTCAGACGCTTTTAAGGGGTTGTTTTGTGTTTTCTCACCATTTTAACACCGAAACTTCGTCGTTTAAGCTTTACAAGGGATGAATAATTATTTAAAATCACCGCTAAGTTCCTTATTCCTCAAAATTCATTCAACACTTAGAAAATTTAGAGAAAAAGGAGTAGTTTTCCTCACCAAGCAAAAGATAGGGCTTTTCAACTTTTGGCTTCAAATACAAAGATTTACTCAAGGTTTAAAACCTCAGTTACCTGGGATTTCATCAACGAGTTTACTTTCACACATTGAGTCCCAACGTTTACTCATTTTTTCCCAAGTTTAATTCACCCTTTAAGATTACGGTTTCCATGAGAAGTGTTAATTTCTTAAGTTTTCAGTTTATTTCCTTAACTAAACCATGGATATATGTTCTCCTATAAATTTGAGCATCTTTCCATACTTGGAATTACAAAATATCATTATGTTGATAAATTCTTGATTTTGGGCTTGAGTTATGAAGTTTCTTATTACGTCCATATTTTAATATTGTAATGATTAGTTGCATTCTTCAGTGATAATGGGTTATCAATACCCGATGACCTAGGATTTCATGCATACACTTATGAATGGTAGATTCTCCAGCTTATATGTTATTGAATACTTTTGGATTATGCATTTATTAGAGATTTTCAAAATGTTATTATTATTGTGTATTTTCAATTATTAGTGTCATTCAGTTGGGAGCAGTACTTAGATTCGAGCAAACGTAGGGACAGAGACTCACCCATTAGTTTTGTTGAGTCCTTTAGTATAAGTCCCGAAGCTCCACAACTACGGTGCCACCATAGGTTCTGAAGAGTCACCCATCAGACCAAGCTTCACACCTTAGTCTTTTCGGAAATCAGTTTAGTGGATCCACGCCAGTCAGTGTTTGTATCTTTGGAAAGGTACTGAACATCCATTCAACTGTGGTTATAGGTTGGACCCCGATTAACTCAAATTGGGATATGTTGTTTAATGGTATATCCAATAGTCCACAATTCATAGTTCAGATACAGATACTTGCACCACCATATATTCAATTGTTTAGCTTATCATACAGTACATGTTTATTACTTGGTCATACATCAATTTACCATATCACATGCATCATTTTTAGCCTATACCAGTTATATTCCCTTCTTACATACTCAGTACATTCAAAGTACTGATTGCATACTTTCTTTGCTCTATATCATCTTATAATATAGGTTCTGATGCTTAGCATCCAGATCATGCTTAGTATGATTCCACACCATATCAGCAACAATGTTTGGTGAATCCTCACAATTCGAGGGCCAATTATCAGCATTTCTTTTTAGTATTTTTTTCTAGTTTCAGTTTATTGGAATTAGTTGGGCTTTGTCCTAAAAACTTACATGATTCAGAGACTTGATGATAGATAGTTAAGTTTTCAACATGTTGATTATGTCAGGCTGTCTTAGTTTTTGATATCCTGTATTGATTGCAATTTTATTATAATTAGGTCATTTCAATTTAGTTTCCGCTTAGTATCTCATTATTTTCTTCAGTATTCTTAGTGCTTTGTCAGGCCATGGGTTAGCTTGGGGTCATTTGTGACTCTTAGAATCGTGTTACGACTAGGAGGAAGTCTCGGAGCATGACTTGATCATATCAACCCATAACTCGGGCATTTCTATTATGATAAAGGAAAACAATCCTCAATAAGGCCTATAATATCTACTCAAACCCCCCACATGGGCAACACATTAATAATAAAGGTATTTAAGACCATAAATAAGGATAATAATTCAAATAAACTCCCTATACAGGCAACACACAATATTAATATCATAAGTTTACAACAATAAAATATAAGCCCCCACATGAAAATACACCAGTAATAGAAATCTCATAAATACAACTCATATATTTATCTTCCCAAACTAATAGCATGCCTTATTTATTAACAACCCAGCCTAAGTCTAAAGAAAGTTAAGTCATAACTTATTTTGAAGCATTGAAATCCTAGCTGAAAGTCCTTCAATATGGATCCTTCCCTTTTCAAACAGTCATGGAATCAACCTAAAAATACAAATATATCATTTGTGTGTTAAAAAGATAATGATACCCATGTTGTCCATAATTAATTTGAATCCAAAACGGGTTTGAAAAATGAGTTCAAACATAAAAGGGACAAAACAGATTTTTTTTAGAAACTAATTCCTAAGGTTATTGGAGTCTACAATTGAAAACCCATATGAAAATGAATTAAAAATGAGTCCCAAATTAAAGAAAAATCATTTTTAAGCTTTATGGGAAAAGACCTCATAAATCCATTTCAAAATTATGATTATGTAACACCCCATACTTAATTACGTGCATTAGCCATGGTTATATGTGTTTGAGTATATGTATTGATCATAAGTTAGGTATATATGAGTTTAAGTATGAGTATTGATTATTTTGAGATGGTTTCAAGTGTATAGTTTGATTATATGTGTATAGGAATCGACTTTATTTTTACCGTAATTTGCTCGTCGAAGTTTCTATGCGAAGTTTATCGAGTTAGATTTCCAACGATATAAAGATTTCTGAAAACAGATGAGTATCGGATATAAGCGAGCATGTTCTAAACTTGAAAACGGTGGACGCAATGAACAGTAAATGTGCAGAAATTTTCTGCACACAAAAGGACTGCAGCCAAACAGATTTTTGGGTCGAATTTAAACAATCATAACACCTTGTACAAAATGAACTGTGTGATCTGATATATATCGATGAGAATCCCCGAGAGTCTTATTTCTAATACAATTGGTTTCACCCAAATCCATTATCGGAGCAAAGAGTTATGGTCTATTTACTTTAGCCTATCAAAACAGTCCACCATGGACAGATTCGGATTTACTTAAATTTTAAGGGAAATATGGTCATTTTCCATCACCTCATGGACGAAAATTGGTCATTATATACATATACTTAGCCTCATATCCATCATTTATCATCCAAATTATTGAAGAATAAGAAACCCTAGCCTAAGTTCAACTCCAATTATCTTGTGATTCAACCGTAGAAAATCCAAATTGATTCTGTAGTTGTGTTCACCGTCTCGAGGGCTTTGAGAAGCACCCCTTATTTGTGCCAACAGGACTTCGAAATCAAAAGGGCCATTTTATGGTAAGGATGTAAATTATGTTGGTGTTATTTATATGGATATGTATGTATATATGCATGTGAGCATAAGAAGTATGTTATTTGATTGTTGTTGAAAGATGATTGGGAAATGATGTTGGATTATTCTTGTGCATGGTTGGATTCTGTTGAATTGTGAAGGGATTTAGTGTGATGATATGGTATTGAAATGATTATATATATATATATATACACATAAACCTATTGTTCAAGTTGGTTTTTGGAATGCTTTGCAAATATTGGTTGTATAGAATTATGGAAGAGAATTGTGGTGTTGGGTTGCTAATACTAGATACCAAACATTTAATTGTAGATAAGTGATTTGTAAAGGCGGGAAGTTGTATTGAATTGGTATCTGAATCTACAACGAGGTATGTAAAGCATACTCTAACGATGTTCTTTGGCATGAAAACACTAATGTTCCGTCAAGTAAGATTCTGAGGTTGTCCAAAAACATGTATTGTTCTACATTACCAACGAAGTTGTTTCCATTCTATAAAGTGTCAAAACGTTTCATTGATATACCAAAAGGCTCCTATTTCATTGTTGTGCTATTGATGATTCTGAAACACATTGTTGATGTACCAATGAGTCTTTATTACATCGTTATTGTATAGAAGGTCTATTACTTGGTTCCTATTGATGTATCATTGTTCCAAAGGTACTATATTGGCATGAACACTAATGTAATAATCTCAAAAGCTTTTGAACTAATTTATTGGAAAGATCTCTTATGTGTGTTACTTGATATACGTGTGGGTGGTAGCTCAGGGGCTTAAGCCTAGCATGGGCCGATCCCGATACTTGATATGATTACACTTGATATGTACTGAGGGCAGCCTAATGGTCACAATACGGTACAGTATTGATTATTGTAAGGTGGTTGGAGTTTCGGGAGGAGGAGGTAATGGCGAATGATAATTGTAAAGAATGAAATGAACGAATATATACCGTTCCACAAATGTGTTTGAATTCAAGAACCCAATTCAGATTAATGATAATGTACATGATCCTAAAAGTATTTATGAAGTGTGGTTCACTTCTATTATGATTTATTCACTTGCGTCTGATTTTTTGATCCCCCATATCACATATGATTATTTACAGCTTTACATACTCAATACATATTTCGTACTGACGTCCCTCACGGGGTACCTGCATTTCATGCTGCAGGCACATGTGCTTCAGCTCATTCATAGCATAGATAGAAGCCAGGTCATACAGCTATTGTTGGTGAGCTCCAGTTTGCTTCGGAGCTTTCCGAGTCGGTTCCTTATGTTTTGTTATTGTACAGGAGTCATGTGTGGGCGGGGGTTTATACCGACCCTAGTTATGTCATGCATATCCTAGAGGCCTTGTAGACATAAGGAAGAGTAAAGTCATGGAAGTTTATATAGTGATGTTATATTTGTATATGTGGTGGCCCCGACGGCCAAGTATTATATATATATATATATATTTGTGCTTGTTGTGCTGATACAGGTAATTAGACCCTTCTATATGCAACGAAGTGCTGTCCAAATTTTTGGTGACATGTAAGTGAAAGTACAGGTATTTGAACGGGTTCTCCCGGGCTTTCTCGGCTTCGGGTGCCAGTCCGTCCCGATGGGATTTTGGGGCGTGAAAGATTAAAAGGTGTTTCGAAGACACAATCAATAGGAAATAATGGAAACATGAGTTTAGAGCTTACCCACATGAAAATGATGAATAAACCCGAGCAGAATTATTTTCTTTGAATCTTAGAGGTCTAAAATTAAGTAAAATTGTGATTCTGAGTTATTTATACAGTTCTCTGAATTGTACCTTAGAATTGCGGGCCCTTTCTCATGATTGTTAAAGTTAACATTGACCAATCCACTTACATGGCCTTCATATTTGCAATTAGGGCTTCATATTCACAAAGGTCATCGACCTAGATACATCGCATTTGCGATATCCCTATCACATTAACAAAGCAGGTCAATACATGACCTGGTCCCGACTATCCTTCATGCTTACGGATCCCTCATCCCAATTGTGATGAACTAAAATATCCTTCTTCACTTTCTTATCCAAATACCCATGTTCACAAAAAAGGATAGGGTCTGAACTAGATATCAGTTATTCAACTAAAATGAAAGTTTTTAAATACGCTGAACGAACCTTCGGAATTTATTTTGGACCCCTGCAGAAATAAATCATATATGATGCTATGCTATTTTTGATGTTTCGAACTCAATGAAAATGTTGAATTTTTTTAAAAGGACCATTGTCAACAATTTAGCCTTTGGGACCCCTTTAAGGCAAATTTCACTAGTTTTCAAATAAAGGGTAGAAACATAAAGTAAAGGTTTCACTCGAACCAACTCTGATACTAACACAAATTTGATATTCCAAATCTAATGAAAGTTCTAGGGGTGTCAAAATGAATCCAGATTAAGATGACCCACCCAATTCGCTCAAAATTTAATGGGTTGGGTTCAAGATAGTTTACTATTGATAAATCTCAACCCATTAAGTGCCAACCCATTTCTAAATTGAGTTCAAATGAACTCAATTCAATCTCTACTTCAACCCGTTCAGTAAAAAAATAATTTTTTTGATAAAGTAGGGAAAAGAAGTGATAATGTGTCCTCCCACCTCACCTAACCCCCACCTCATCACAACCCAACACACCCTCAACTTACCCCACCCCCTTCTCGCCTCCCATAAATAAATTACTTTTATTTCTTAAAGAAAGTTCTTGCCCCTATCCCCCCTCCCTACCCTGAACCACCACCAGCCTAAAAATTTATTATTTTTTAAAAATAATTAAAAATCTTTTCGTACTCCACAGTCTAAACCCTAACCCCCTTCCCTACACCCCCTAACCCTTCTAAAAACATATTTTTTTAAAAATAAAGAAATCAATTTCTTTTCAAAAAAATAAATCTTACCCCAACACCTGCACCCCCAACACCCCCTCCACTGCACGACATAACCCCCCCCTCAAAAAAAAATATTTTTTAAAAACGTTAAATTTCTTTTAGAAAAAACTCTTACCTCAACTCCCTCCCTTGCCTCGCACCTCCTATCTGATAGTCATCTATGGCATATACAACCTCATGTTTGAGAAAGGTCTCCATAACACGTTCTCTGGCATGGGCAGATCCTCGTGCTCGTCCTCTACCTTTGGATCAACCATGACCCCTGCCTCATCCTCTAATCAGGGGTCCCATATTGGGTACCTTCCCGGCATCCCTAACATTCATAGACGTAGTCCTCACTATCTACGTAGAAAATAATGGAATATAAGATTAGAATATTGGGAATGAACAATCCACACGACAAGAAATTAGTTTAGAGAAGTTTTTTCTAAAGATATCTTATAGCCCCTCGAAGATAGATATAGACATCTACGACTGGTTTGCGAGACTCTACTAGATATCCTGCTCTTACATTTATAAGGAAGTTGAACCTAACACTTTGATATCAATTTATCACAACCAAAAAATTGAGGTCATGATGATACTTATCACGTCCTTGCCTTGATAAGTAAGCCAATCACCCAAAAAAAGTGCAAGATAATAAAGGAAATAAAGTTAATGAGGCTCCTTGAACTAAATCAAGTAACATATACATAATAAATAAAGAAAACCCGGTGGAATGTCAAGCTCTCCTATACTAGTATCACAAATGTAAGAGAATCTAAGTACAACATCCAAAATTGAAATACAAAATCTGTATCTGACCAAAATAAAGACAAAGTAATTAATAGGATGAGATTTGATCCGCCTCGAACACTAAAGCATACTAGTACCTCGAATCTGATCAACACCATCCGAAATCCAACTGCCATACATACTACTCGAATTAGGATCTGCACTGAAAAGGAATAGTAGAGGTGAGTATGGTGTACTTATACTCAGCAGGTATCATAGGCCGACTAAGCAAAGTAGAAATTAATATAAGTAAAGAAAATATTATGAGCCCGCAACCTGCAAGTAGAAAAATTTTCAAACTTAGCCCACACTATCTGCACTAACAGTTCTAGTATTTATATATATATACACACACATCAAAAGGGTCAGGCATACGTGAATGTATATATAGAAGGTAAAACATGTCAAATAACACATAAAAACAACACATGCTATGCAAACGCAATGCAATGAAATGCAATGAATGATGAAGTGAATATGACTTTCTGCATACACATCTCGAGCCTCAATTCTCCTAAAATAGGACCAATAGGGTGTTTGCGATCGGTATACAATCTCAATTTTTCACCAATCTCAATTACATGTTTCATTATACCCGATTGGCCAATCCCTCGATCTAGGCGTTTTAAAAGTATCATTTTCTTTCAGATATTAGTGTTTCTCAATGATAGCAATATCTCATAATTATGTAAGTATGAAATAAAGATAATATGCTCACAATCAAATCAATATGAAGGTCACTACCCATTCAATACGTATATAAGCGAGTTCAAAAGTTAAATCAATGTGTTAATTATTCATAATATCAGTTCAAGTTTTGCATCATTAGATTAAATGTACATAGAAGACATCGTTAGAATCCTATCGACCCAAAACTCAGACATTTTTATCATGATAACGACAAACAATGCTCAAAAAGGCCTATAGTATCAATTCAAGCCCCCACTCGAGCTTCACATTAAGAATAAATGCAATACGATGCACAACTAAGGCCAACGATATCAAATAAAGCCTCCACATGCGGAACATGAAATATATAATATAACAAAAACAACAACAAAATATAAGCCCCCGCTCGGGCATCACACAATATATAATAGTTTCAAAAATAATTTCCACAGTCATTTCTGCAACTAATGCAATGCTTTACTTATTTGCTAACTATCCATTTGAGTCAGAAGAAATTTAAGTTTACTAGGAGTTTTGGTCCGAGATCAATTTCTTATCATTAAAAGCACCAAAACATGAAAATGAGCTTAAAACCCAAATGAACTGCCCGAAAATCGGACCAACTGTTCCGGCAAATCATAAATGACTTGTAGCCACTATGGGAAGACAAGAAATGTCACAAACGCACGAAAATCAAGAAAATGACTTGGAAGGCCATTACAATATACACTTCTAAAATGACTTTCGTACTTTAGTTTAATAATTATAAAAAATTTAAATTTTGTGATATCAAATTAAAGTTATATCAAATGTATCAAAATACTTTTTAAATTTTGTGATCTTAAATATAGCGTTTAAAAAGTTAAAGTTCCTTAAAGTATTGTTAAAAATAAAAAAAAAGGAATCATTTTTTTAAAACGGATTTGAAAGAAAAATATGTCATTCTTTTTTAAAACGAGGGAATATCATTCATTCACTCTTGGTAGATACCCCAAAATATCATTACGTCCATTAATATATTTAATGTACATAATATAAGAACATCTGTGAAGTTAGAAAGAGTGAACCATATCAAAGATTATAATATTTTACCAATAAATATATATGTGATATTGTTAGAAAGAGTGAACCATATTAATTTGTAGATAACCGTCAACTTTTATTAAGGAATTATATTAGCTTGTAATTAATTTGATAATGGAAAAAAGAGGTGGATTAGTGGTATAAGTAATACTATAAGTAATTGATTAGCTTCTAGTTGATATTGTAGTAAATAGAAGTGAATTAATGATATTCTTATGTAATGTTATAGACTAATCCCTTTAATTATTTTTTAAAAAAAGTTATTGATTGATCATCTTATAATTTGATAACTATACTAAATAGATATATACTACGAGATATTATTGATTGATTAATCTATATATCGATAATTACATCAAATAAAAAAAATATGTTTAATATCTTTATTAAAATAATATTAATTGATTAACTTATACGATAGTTAAACTAAGTAAAGTTTATTAGTGATTTTTCAGAAATATTATTAACTGTTAAATTATACATTGAAAATTATACTAACTATAAGTATTAGCGATATCATTAAGTAGTATTAGCGAATGATATATTAATATACTAGATACTTAGCCCGTGCCAGCACGGGCATAACTTATGTTATTTGAGTTAGGAAAAATTACATAAAGTAGAATAATTAACACTATAATTACAATAAATAGTAACACTTTTGTAAAATTACAGTTTATAGCAAGAGTAACATTATTTTACTCATTAACTAGGCAAGTGCATGTTTTACTCTCACTACTTTACATTTTCCTATTTTCACTCCACTATTTCACCTCCCCCAAATATAGTCATTCTTTTACCTTTTTTTTTTCATCTTATTCTTTTATCATTTTTTTTTTTTTTTTTTTTATTTCCACTTTGTTTTCTCTCTTCTATTTCTTTTTTTTTTTTATTTTTTTTCTTTTTCATATTTGAAAATAATTATCTCCATGATCTTCAAGATTTTAATATATAACATCATTACTATCTTTCACTCTCTTATATCTCTACTATTTTTTTCTTAGTAGTTTTTTTTCATCTTATTTTTTTTATTTTGATCTCTTTTTCTTTTTCATTTTTTGTTTCCACTTTATTTTCTCTCTTCTATTTCTCTTTTTTTTTCCTTTCTCATATCTTTTTTTTCTTTTTCTATTTTTGTTTTGTTCTTATTTTTTCTATTTTATTTTGTTACTTTGTTTTTTGTTTTTTTTATACTTCTATTTCTCTTTCTTCCTTTTTTTTCACTTCTCTTTTTTCATTTTTTTCTTTTTGTTTTTTCCATTTTTTTTACTCTTCTATCTCTAACTTTTATTTTGAAAAGACAAATATGTATATCACATACACATATTTAAAAAACATACAAAATACATAGTCATACAGATCTGGAGATGTATTTCAATACGAAACATACATATGTATTTACGAAATACATATCATATTCCTATTAAACAGTAACAAACATAACTATACTATATATCTTCATATATATTTGCGAAATACAAAGGTGACTCATATAAAATAAGAATATACATATGGATCATGTATGTATTCTATAAATACATATGCAGAGCTATATGTATTTTACACGGTGTTAGATTTGTCTTTGAACTGTACATACTATGTCATTTTAGAGGGTAACATATGTACTTATTTGTTTTCTTTCACTTTTTAAGATATGTATCATATATATTTTTATTACCTATATGTATATATATATATGTATATAATTGTCATTTTTGTTATAGAAATTTTGTGTCCTATATGTTTATATATACATGTAAGTCAGATATGTATTTCTGTAAATACATATGCAGATATATATGTATGTTTTTTACCGTAAATACATATGCAGATCTGTATTTCTATTTATTTTCTATATTTTTTGAATATGTATATATGATATAGATATTTGTCTTTTAGAAATAAAAGATAGAGATAGAAGAGTAAAATAAAAAATAAAAAAATAAAAAAATGAAAACGAAAATAAAAATTTAAAAATAGAAGTGAAAAAAAGAAAAAAATAAGAAAGAAAAATAGCGATTAGAAATAGAAGTGTAAAAACAAAAGCGAAGAAGAAGAAGACGAAGAAGGAGAAAATTGAGCAAAGTAAAAAAAAAAGAAAAAGAAAAAAGAAAAAAATAAATAAATAATGAAAAAAGGAAAAAAAGAAGAAGATCATGGAAATAATAATTTTCATATTTGGGCTTGATTTGGAAAAGGAATTTACTAATTTAAATAAGATTAATTTATGAGAATTTAGTTAGATGGGATAATTATTTCTTATTTAACTCAACTAATTTGAGTAAAACAACGACAGTTAATATTGTTGTATATGTATTTGTATAGCAACAGTTCACTTAAATACAAAATACAATTTGCTATTTTTCGTAATTATAAAACTGTTGCTATAAAAGTTACAATTAAGACTCTATAGTTGTTATTTCTGAAATTTTTCCGAGTTCTCAATTTATGTAGCACAAATAGTATTTGAAAAGTCAATTAAATTTTTATTAATATAATTTTTAAATAATTTAAGTTGTTAATCATAGTGATTTATAGTACCTTTTACGTAATTATCAAATAATTCATGTTACTCGCTTTATCCCAATTTTAGAATTTAGAGAGTCAATCAATTTTTTACTAATATAATTTTTAAATATTTTAAGTTGTTAATCTTTGTGATTTGCAGTATTTTATCATGTAATTTCAAATAATTTATGTTACTCGTTTTATCACAACTTATGTGACACCATTAAAATTTCAAGAGTCAATCATATTTCTTACTATATATTTTTAAAATATTATAAGATGTTAATAGTTATGACTTATAATTTTATTTGCGTAATTTTCAAATATATGATATATTAAAAAATAAAATAAATTAATTAAGACAAACAATGTACCGAATTTTAAAAATATGTTAAATTCGAAAACATCATTTGGATCAACAAATTACTAAATTAAAACATTAAAGTCTTTAGAACTTCACATATATCTACAAATTAATATGTTTCACTCTTTCTAAAAATATCACATATATATTTATTCGTAAAATATTATAATCTTTGCGTACATCATTTCATTAGTATTATATTTTGTACATTAAATATACTAATGGACGTAATAATATTTTGGGGTATCTATGAAGAGTGAGTGAATGATATTCCCGCGTTTTAAAAAAGAATGACATATTTTTCTTTCTAATCCGTTTAAAAAAATATTTTTTTTTTAACAATACTTTAAGGAACTTTAACTTTTTATGTGTTATATTTAAGATCAAAAAATTTAAAGTATTTTGATACATTTAATATAACTTAAATTTGATACCACAAAGTTTAATTTTTTTTCTTATTATTAAACTCTTTATTAAATAAAAACATAGGAGTATATTTTTTTTCAAACGAAGGGAGGAAAAGGAAATGGATTGGCATCCAAAAGTATGGTACGGGTTCCACTTGATAAAACTCAAACAAATGTTAAAAAGAAATACAATGACAAATGAAGAGGATCCCACAGGGAAGCTGAAGTACCCCTCGAACGACAGGGTATATCCTAGGAGTGAGGTACAATACATTTAAGAAATGCAAATTATAAAATGGCAAAACTATCCCGACTTTATGTAGCACAATTTTAATTTATATAATCAATCACATTTTTAATATATTTTTAAATTGTTAGCTATTGTAATTTTCAAATAGTATATGTTACTCTCCTAATCCAAACTTTTGTGGCATTGATAATTAATTATATCCCTAAAATAATTGAAATTTTTAATTATTATGATTTATAATACTTTTCTTTTATTCCAATTTCAGTGACACTGATATAATTTCGAGAGTCAATCAAATTTTACGATTGAAACAGCGAAGCAGACATGTCTTAAATGACTTATAATAACTAATTAGAAGCGATATAACAAAATTACTATTAAAAATTCTTGAACATAACCTTGGTTTTGAGAAGTGGAGCAGGGTACATTTTCCCGGCAACAAGTATGATGTGATAACCATAAATATTGCAGAGTCGATCAAATTTATGTTGATTGCCGAAAGGGAGTACCCCATGCCATTCATATTTAATTCGATTTGTATGAAGTTTGGTGAGAAATTCAGGGAGAGGCGTGTATATGTCCTAAAGTATAAGGATAACAAATTTGTGTCTTCCGCCAAAAAGATCATAAGGGACAATATGTGAGAGGGAGACTCCTATGTGGAGAATGTAAGAGGGGACGACAACCAATTCATAGTGTTTGGCAGGGGTCCTACGACCAAAATCAACCTACTGGAAAAGTCGTGCTCTTGCAGGAAGTTTGACTTGATAAAAATACCATGCGCTCACGCAATGGCCACTTTGCGATCAAAGCACGGTGATAATTATGGTTTGAGCACCTACGAGTATTCTTCGTCTGTGCATAAAGTGAAAGAGTACCTCCTTGCATATTAAGAATTAATTAATGTTGTCCCTTAAGAGTCCAAATGGCGCGTGCCACAAAAATTGGTAGACTGTCACGACCCGATTTAGGGCCTGGCCGTGACGGACATTCCGAACCATGAAGTCCCGGAACGCCCTTCTCTATCTGGTAATCATGCAAAACATTCATATAATAAAGAAGATGTGGAAACATAATCTTCTAAGAAACATGGTGAACTCTGAATTCAACATAAGTATGGAAACTGTAAATCAAATACATCTAAATAACATCTGACTCAGTCTGCGAAATCTCTACTACATGAAATCTGACAACTGTCTGAAACTGGGATAAGGACCCCAGTAGACCAAAACTGTGACATAATCTGAGAAGATATGCCTTCTGGAATAGAGAAGGCTCACCACTGCACAATCTGATCAGCTTTCTGAATTATCTACTGCTTATCTGGATCCCTAGACTGAGTCTTAGAACCTGAGAGGTAGGGGGAGTGGGTCAATACAGATGTACTGGTATGCAGAGCATATCCAAAATAATCATTTATAAATCAACATATATGAGAGCAATTTAAAACAGTTCATAAGTATATCATGTAGTAAGAATTCACATGGGCATTTTAAAGACTATGTAAAAATCATCTCAGCTCTGAGAAATTTGTGTTACTTCTGCGCTAAGTGGTATACCCTATAACTCTGAAACATTCCATGGGCTATATGAAAACTGCCATTAACTTGGCAGCGAAGCCCCCAACCCAAGTGTGTCGCAAGGGTCGAAGTCTTTGAATATACTATGCCACACGGCCGTTGCCAGCCTACAATAATAATCTACCCGTATCGGCAAATACGATTTCAGGCTAAGAGTTGCTTGAATTCGTGCCTACTTCGAATAACCACCTAACCCTCCTTAAGTCTCTTTTTAAAACTCTATCAAAACATACAGTCTCTAAAAACATACTCTGAAAACATGCTATGAAAACATAATCTGTTATGGCACAAATATATATGGTATCGTCATACCATTGACTTGCAAGTCACAGCTCTCAGCCATTATTAGTATATCATGAATCTCTGTATTCAAAACCCCAGTTTTGATACCAGCATTTCAATAATTTAATTCAATGAATCTTTCTTTTTTCAAACCTCATGTAAACATATGCAATTCTTTCTAATACACATAAGAACATATTGATATCAAGAAACACCCTCCCAACAATTCCAAATCATGTTCAACTGGCAGGATATTGCAAAAACATCTTTCAAATCACAAAACCATAATCTTTAATTCAATACAAGAAAGGGAGTTCATAATTTATGCTCTCAACAATCTTAAATCTCAAATTCATACATATACATATATATGTAAATCAATTTAGGAAAAAAGACCACAAGGCCAAAGCAATAGTACCATTGAAAATTTCGAAATACTTAATCAATAATATAGTTTTCAAAACCCCCATAAAATACATGCATCAAAACCTTTAAATCATGCTTTAACAATTTCAAGCCCATGTAGTTTTTTTAGTATAAACCCCATGTACCTTGATTACGAAGAATAAGGGATGATCCTTTAAGTCTACAGTTTGAAGATTCTAAATCTTCAGTCAATTTTGAAAACCCACGGTTGAATCTTGAGTTTCTTGGAGGAGAAGTATATGGACTAGATTTTTGTTTTGAGAAAAATCTTGAGAATGTCATATATTCTGCTTTTAGAGGTCTTAACCTACTATTTGGAAGTTTTAAGAGGCTTGGAAAAAGTCCTAATTACCCTTGTTAACTTCTGAATTAAGCTGGAAAAATTAAACAAGGAACCCAATTTTATGGACCACCGTGACGCGCCACTATCGCGGTGGCTCACTAGAAATTCACAAATGGGCATTCGGGATCCTCCATGATGCGCCACTATCACGAGGTCCCACTAGAATTTGACAATTGCTAATTAAATCCTCTCTGCGATGCGCTAAACACCAGAATGATGATGTTGTACGTCTAGCATGTAAAATAGCCATAACTTCTTCACCGAGTGTCTGATTTGGACGAATCTTATATCGACATAAACCTTATTCAGTCATCTACGAAATGAAAATTTTAAATCTAAGGGATTCCACAGGGAAATAAGTATAAATCATTCTAGAAGCCAATGCTTGATATTTTAGAGACAAAATTTAGCTAAGAAAAACTTTGGGGCGTTACAATATCGCCCCTTTGGGAACATTCATCCCCAAATGTTGACGCTAGATACAGACAAGTATAATGTCAAGAATGCTAAGGCATAGAAATAATAACGCAAGGATTGTACCTTCCATTTCGTCATCCATTGGATAAAAAAGATTTGGGTATCTAGCTCTCATGTCAACTTCTGATTCCGAAGTTGTTTCTTCAATTTCCTGGTTTCTCCACAACACTTTAACTGGGGCTATCTCTTGAGAAGAACCACCTGGCCTCAAGTGTTCCACTTTAACTTGTTGACAATTCAAACACTTGGCAACATAGCTAGCCACATCGCGCTTCATATTATTCCACCAATAAATGGTATTCAAATCTTGATACATCCTAGCAGAGACAAGGTGAACAACATACCTCAACGTGTGAGCTTCGTCAAGGATTCTCTTCCTCAGACCAACTACATCTGGAACACACAACCTATCCTGGTATCCCAAAACACCATCACCACCAATTTAAAAAGACAATACCTTTTGTTGACACACATCTTTCTTGATTTGCATTAAGATGGGATCTTCTACCTTCTTCTCTTTAACTTCTGCACAAAGGGAAGATTTAGCTATCTCATGAACAACCACTCCTCCATCCTCAGAATCCAAAAGTTGCACTCATAGATTTGTAAGTCGGTGCATATCCTTCACTATCTCCCTCTTTTATTTCCCACATGAGAAATACTGCCCATAGATAACCTACTGAGGGCGTCGACTACCACATTCATCTTGCCCGGATGATAGTGCAAGCTCATGTCATAGTATTTTAAAAGTTCCAACCACCGCCTCTACCTGAGATTCAATTCTTTCTGCCAGAAAACATACTGTAAACTCTTGTGGTTAGTAAATATATCAACGTGTACCCCATATAAATAGTGCCGCCAGATCTTAAGTGCAAAAAGCACAAACGCTAACTCCAAGTCATGAGTAGGGTAGTTCCGCTCATGCACCTTCAACTGCCTAGATGCATAAGCCACTGCCTTACTTACTGCATAAGAACACACCCAAGTCCCAATCAGTAAGCATCACAGTATACAAAAAAACCTTCTGTACCTCCGGAAGAGTCAGAACAGGAGCAATAGTCAACTTGTCTTTCAACTTCTCAAAACTATTCTCACAAGAGTCAGACCACAAAAACGTCATATTTTTCTGAGTCAACTTAGTAAGTGGTGAAACTATAGAAGAAAAACTCTCAACGAATATTCTGTAATAACCCGCTAAACCCAAGAAGCTCTAAATGTCGGTTGGAGTCGTGGGTCTGGGATATTTTCTCACTTCCTCAATCTTTTGAGGATCAACCTTAATCCCCTTACTAGACACAATATGCCCCAAGACACAATAGCATTCAACAGAAATTCACACTTGTAAAATTTTGCATACTTATGATCTTTAAGGGTCTGAAGGATGATTTAGAGGTGATTGGCATGGTCCTCCTAGCTCTTAGAATATACCAAAAATTCATCAATGAATACAATGACAAATAAATCCAGAAACTGATATAAAACCCTATTCATTAGATCTATGAAATCTGTAGGGGCTTTAGTCAACTCGAAGGACATGACTAAGAATTCCGAATGGTCGTATCTGGTTTAAAAAGCTATTTTGGGAATATCTGACTCTCTAACTTTCAACTGGTGATATCTCGAATGAAGGTCTAACTTTGAAAAACATTTAGCACCCTGAAGTTGATCAAAAATATCATCAATCCTAGGATATTTAATTTTAATCATGACCTTATTCAATTGGCGGTAATCTATGCTCATACGAAAAGAATCATCTTTCTTTCGTACAAAAAGTATAGGTGCACCCCATGGAGACACACTAGGGAGGATAAAACCTTTATCTAGAAGATCTGCTAGCAGTTCTTTCAACTCTTTTAGCTCTGCAGGAGCCATCCTATATGGCAGAATAGAAATAGGATGGGTATCTGGCAATAAATCAATACAACAATCTATCTCCCTATCAGGTGGTATTCCTAGGAGATCATCTGGAAAGACTTTTGGGAATTTATTTACTATGAGGACAAACTGAAGAGGGAGACTTTTAGCACTAAAATCTTTAACCCGAATAAGATGATACAAGCAACCTTTGGAAATAAGTTTATGGGCCCTAAGATAAGTTATGAAATGCCCTCTAGGTTCTAGAGAATGTCTATCCAATTCTATCACCGACTCATTCAGAAAAGAAAAGGTGACTCTTCGGGTCCTACAATTCAAGGTGAGATAGCACGAATGGAGCCAGTCCATCCCTAAGATGGTATAAAAATCAACCAATCAAGTTCTATGAGATCTGCCTCAGTATCCCAGCTGAAAATAGACACAACACAATTTCTATACACTCTCCTAGCCACAACAAAATCTCCCACCAAGGTGGAAACCAAAAAAGGTTCAGCAATTACCTCAGGCTCAAACCCAAAATCAATAGCCACATATGGGGTCACATAAGACTAGGTAGACCCAAGATCAAGTAATACATTACATAATGAGAAAAGATTTGCAACGTACTTGTGATTACATCTGGTGAGGCCTTTGCCTCCTGGAAGTTGGTCAAAGCATACAACCGATTCCGGCCATTTTCGGCGGCTGAAGTGGCACTCTTCTGAGGTGGTGGTGCAGATGAATTCTCCTATGACTTGGCTCCTCTAACATTACTCTTTGTTGTTGGACAGTCTCTCTAGATATGGTCTGGTTGGTCGCATAAATAACACACCAAAGCGCCAAACTAACATCTCCTTGGATGATTCCTCCCACATCCCCTACAACGCGGATAGGACCGAGAGGTCTAGGCTATACTTCCCTACGACTATGTACCTTGCATCCTCGGCCCCTGACTAGACTAAAAATTCTAGGTGCGCTGCTCAGCTGTGGGTCTGGACACGGGATCACTAGCTGCCAACTGTGCATTACCCTAATTCTTTTTCTTTTGCCATTTGCCGCCCCAATTACCGCTCTGCTGCTAACTATGACTCTGGTCTGTCATTTTGGCTCTCTTTGCCTGCCTGTCCTTTTCTCTAGATTTAGCTATCTTCTTCTTCTTCTCAACTTACTTCATGTGGATTGACAGTCTAGCAAAGTCCATATCCCTGTTTAGCATAGCTCCCTGACACTCAAGCACCAGATCATCTGAAAGGCCAGAAGCAAACTTCCTCATTCAGGTCCTTATACTACTCGTTATCTCGGGAGCATAACGGTCCAGCTGGTTAAACTTTAAAGTATACTTATGAACACTCATCTTACCCTACTTAAGGTTCATAAACTCCTCTTCTTTAGCTTTCCTCAGCTCCAGTGGAGAGAATTGATCAATAAAAGCTTCCACAAACTCATCCCAAACTGTGGGCTCAGCACTGTCACCCTTCGTATCTTCCCACTCGTTGTACCATTGGTTCGCTATATCCTTTAGTTAGTATGCTGCTAGCTCAACACCCTCCACCTGATCAACATGAATTACTTTAAAAATCTTCTTCATTTCATCTACGAACTCCTACGGGTCCTCTTCTACCTTAGTGCTAAAGAACTTGGGCGGGTTCATTCTCATGAATTGGCCCACTCTAGTCACTTTAGAAGTAACAGATGCAGACCCAATATCCTCCATCCTCTGAGTCTGTGTGGCTACCAACTATGCAAGCATGTGAATAGATTGTCTAAATTCAGTATTAGAAACCTCTTTTTCATGAGGCTAAGTGCGATTGGACCCCGTCTGGGGAGCTCTGGGAGGACTGGTCGGTACAGGAGGTACTACCAGAGTAGAAAAAGGTTTTGGGTTATGAGCTCCGTTATGGGTCCACATCCCATAGGTAGGATGGACTTCATCATCCTTATCATTAACGTTGGTACGACGGGGAGGCATTGCTGGTTTTCTGAAAAGCAAAAGGTCATTGATTAGGGGATAGATTAGACTCTGGAGCATGAACTAAATCACAAATAAGAGAAACATTCTTAAATGCCTAGTAGCCTTCTACTTATAAGTATCGCATGCAACGCACTCATAAATAAGACTCTACTTAATGCGATTTCGCAGACACCCTGAGACCATGAACCATGCTCTGATACTAAGTTTGTCACGACTCGAACTAGGGCCTGGCCGCGATGGACATCCCGAACCATGAGGGCCCGGAATGCCCTTCTCTATTTGGCAATTATGCACAATATTCATATAATAAAAAAGATGCGGAAAAATAGTATGCTATAGAAACATGGTCAACTCTGAATTCAACATAAGTATGGAAACTGTAAATCAAATACATCTAAATAACATCTGACTCGGTCTGCGAAATCTCTACTACATAAAATCTGACAACAGTGTGAAACTGGGACAAGGACCCCAGTAGACCAAAACTATGACATAATCTGAGAAGACAGGCCTTCTGAAATAGATAAAGCTCACCACTGCACAATCTGATCAGCTGTCTGAATTATCTACTGCTTATCTGGACCCCTAGACTGATTCTCAGAACATGAGAGGTAGGGAGAAGGGGTCTATACAGATGTACTAGTACGCAGAGCATATCCAAAATAGTTATTTATAAATCAACATATATGAGAGCAATTTAAAATAGTTCATAAGTATATCATGTAGTAAGAATTCACATGGGCATTTTAAAGACTTTGTAAAACTCATCTCAGCTCTGAGAAATCTGTGTTACTTCTGCGCTAGCTGGTATACCCTACAACTCTAAAATATTCCATGGACTATATGGAAATTACCATTAACTCAGCAGCGAAGCCCCCAACCCAAGTGTGCTGCAAAGGTCGGAGTCTCTGAATGTGCTATGCCACACGGCCATCGCCAACGTACAATAATAATCTACCCATATCAAAAAATACGATTTCAAGCTAAGAGTTGCTTGAAATCGTGCCTTCTTTGGGTAACCACCTAACCCTCTTTAAGCCTCTTTTTAAAACTCTATCAAAACATATAGTCTTTGAAAACATACTCTGGAAATATGCTCTGAAAACATAATCTGTTATGGCATAAATACATATGCTATCATCATACCATTGACTTGCAAGTCACATCTCTGAGCCATTATTAGTCTATCATAAATCTCTGTATTCAAAACCCCAGTTTTGAGACCAGTATTTCAATAATTCAATTCAATGAATCTTTCTTTTTCCAAACCTCATGTAAACACATACAATTCTTTCTCATACACACAAGAACATATTGATATCAAGAAACTCCCTATCAACAATTCCAAATCATGTTCAAATGCCACAATATTGTAAAAATATCTTTTAAATTATAAAACCATAATCTTTAATTCAATACAAGGGAGGAAGTTCATAATTTATGCTCTCAATAATCTTAAATCTCAAATTCATACATATACATATATATGAAAATTAATTTAGGGGAAAAGACCACAAGGCCAAAGCAATAGTAGCACTGAAACTTTTGAAATGCATAATCAATAATATAGTTTTCAGAACTCCCATAAAATACATGCATCAAAACCTTTAAATCATGCTTTAACAATTTCAATACCATGTAGTTTTTTAGGATAAACCCCACGTACCTCGATTATGAAGAATAAGAGATGATCCTTTAAGCCTACAGTTTGAGGATTCCAAATCTTCAGTCAATTTTGAAAATCCACGGTTGAATCTTGAGTTTCTTGGAGGAGAAGTATATGAAATAGTGTTTTTGTTTTGAGGAAAATCTTGAAAATGTAATATATTCTGCTTGTAGAGGTCTTAATCTAATATTTGGACATTTTAAGAGACTTGGAAAAGTCCAAATTACCCTTGTTAACTTCTGAACGAAGTTGGAAAAAATTAAACTGGAACCTAATTTTTGGGCCACCGCGATGCGCCACTATCGCAGTGGCTCACTGGAAATTGACGAATGAGAATTTGGAAACCTTTGTGATGCTCCACTATCGCGAGGTCCCACTAAAATTTGACAATTGCTAATTAAACCCTCTCCGCAATGCTCTAAACACCAGAATGATGATGGTTTACGACTAGCACATAAAATAGTCATAACTTCTTCACCGAGTGTCTGATTTGGATGAATCTTATATCGATAGAAAGCTTATTCAGTCATCTACAAAATAAAATTTGAAATCTAAGGGATTCCATAGGGAAATAAGTATAAATCATTCTAGAAGACAATGCTTGATATTTTAGGGATAAAATTTAGCTAAGAAAAACTTTGGGGTGTTACATAGACATGAACATTATTCCACCCCTTTTTGACGCCAAGCTTGGAAGGAAGAAAAGAAAATATGTTAAGAGCGTGGGCAAGACTTTTAAGTTGAAGAGGAGGAACAAGTGGTCACATGCAAGAGACATGGGCACAAGAGAATCACTTGTAATGACAACAAATCATAGATAGACTTGTATGAATGTGTTTTTGTATGTCATGACAATGTATGCATTTTGACAACCCTGCAGTGGTCTGATTAATGCCAGTTTTATCGATTTTACTCTGTGTCTACAACCGACTTTTTATGTTATTGCATATATTGTATGTCAAATTTATTTGGAGCATTCTTTATATACCACATCATTTATTATCAATCCTATTTCAAGTCTATTGAAAAACCCTATTTATTCAAATGAACAGATGAAAAGTCAGACATTTATGGCATATCAAAAAAGTTGTTGCACTTCCACTAACTGTCACACCCCTTTTTACCACAAAGATGATATTTATGTTCGAAAATGGTTTATTTATTAAGTGACAAATGAAAATAATTTATTTCGAAGAAGGACTTTTAACAATCAAAACTTAGTGTTGCCACTTGACATAAATATGGTGTGTCAATGTACCTTTGAATATTATTTTTCAAAATGATTTTTGACTCTTTCAAAACTGATCCACGAATAGAGATTTTGGTTAAGAAATTCTATTGATGGAGGGAAAGGTGTTATACAACCTCGATATCGTGGTTCGACCATGGTCGCTCTGTGAACTATATCGGCTAGTATGACACTATGAAATGTATAAACCAACAAAACACATAAACAAGAAAACAAATAACCAAAACAATCAAAATCCAAAAATAGTGTCTAGTCTAATTTATTACAAATCAAAATAAAAATGCTGAAATAAACTCTAAACTATTCTAATTGTCCTAGTTGTTCTTGACTCGATGCCTTGGCCTTAATCACGGACCTCCTTAGCATATATGATACTTCGAGGAATTCCCCAATGAATGAGTATAATGTGACCTCAGGGCATTCCCCAGCGAATGAATATATTTGATGGAATGCGATAAAAGTTGAGAAATCACTCAACAGAGATATTTACAAATTCGATGATATAGAATCCTATGAGTTGTCTACCCCAAAACCTAGAATTTGCCTATCGATTTTGGCCTAAAACATAAACTATCAGGTTTGTCAAAATTAACATCCATTTCAAATCCAACAATAATCGATGAATCAAAGAACAACAATATCAAATTTTTATTGATTTTTCATCTCTCTCCCCAAAATTCAACTCAAGGTTCAACATAACAATTCAGAATTAACATTTTTAAACAATCCAGATGCAAAGAAATTAAACTATGAATCAATACAAACAACCAATTCACTTTGTTCACGTAAAATCATGAAATTATAAAGAAGGGGATAAAAGTTGGACCTCAATCATTACCTTAAACCACCAAATTCCTTTAATAAAGACCATTGTTATACGAACGGAGCATCGTCAGAAATCAAATTCAAGACCTCGAACCCACAAACTCAGTGGAAGTCCATCCCAACAATTGAACAAAATAGACAATTCCCAGACAACCGATTTTCACAGAGAAACTATTTTGCCGCTTGTGTTTTCCAGTGATGGTTTGCTTCGCTAGAGTTGGTATGATTTTTTGAGTTTGGGGGTTTCGCCACTGATTTTAGGGGGTTTTGGTGGTTGGTTTTGGTGTGGGTTTGTTCGATTGGAGTTGGTTTGGGAAGTTGTCTTGTCGGAGCTCAGGTGAGCTTCAACAGTGATTCAAGCAGTGACGAGAGCCATAATTCTGGCAAGAACATCAACTAAAAATTGAGAACCGATGACTTTTTCACTTGTTTCTCCTAATTTTCTCATTGTCTCTCTCGCTCAATCTCTCCTTCAATTCACTATTTCCAATCTCTCTACCCTCTTTTTTTGTTGTTCTATGCGTATATGTATATGTATTGTGAGTTTGTATTCAAAATGGAGGTGTGTGCATGAGAGCCATCCGCCTTTAAGTTATGAAAAAAAGGATAAAAATATGAGTAGGGTAGGGGTGGGGTACGTGGGTAGAGGTGGAGTAGGGGTAGATTGTTATTTTTTCTTATGGATTTGTTGAGAGTTGGTTATTTTTGTTCTTTTGTGGAAATATTATCACACGGGTAGAGTCTATGGTAATGTGAGGTAAGATGGATAAAATTGACTTTTGGAGGGATAAAATTACATGTCTACATCATGCCCCTCTTTGGATGTAAACACAAAGTGTTTTTAGATTAAAAAAACTAGTAAACGAGTCAGAATTTTGTCCAGTTAATTATTCAAAAGAAGGAAAGAGAAGGAAGGAGGGCATCTGAGTCTTGAATTTAGGCATTCTACCTATCTCAATTTATGTGGGAGTCAAGTCACATGTAACTCCAGGGTTGATAAGGAGAGGGACTATAGCGAGTTGGAGAGTCGAGTGAGGTCCCGTCGAGGTTGCGATCCTCGGCTCTATTATTACATCAAAAATGAAAATTACAAGTTAAAAAGATAAATGAAATTACAAAAGTGCTACCTATGCAGCATTTCTTGATTCTTTTCTTGAGTATTCAATGCTTTCTCAAGTGATAAAATATCTACTTTTATTTGGGTTGACTTAAGAATAAATACTTTCTCTATACAAAATCTGGTGGTGGAGATGAACTCAAAATTGACCATCTTTTGCTTGTGGTACTTCTGATTTTTAAACCGAATATTAAAATCCTCACCCTATTTATCAGGCGAGCTCCTGACTTACAATTTCCTCATCTTGTTGCTTGGCTTTCGATTTCTCCCCCCTGTTCTTCAGGCGGGATCCTTACCTGCTATTTATTCAATCTACTTACTTTTAAATCCTTCACCTTGTTTCTTAACTTTTAATTTCTTCACTTAGTGGCTTGACTTTTAATTTATTCACCTTGTTGCTTGACTTTCAATTTCTTCACCCAGTTCTTCAGGCGGGCTCCTGACTTTCAATTTCTTCAGTTTATTAACTTTTAATGTCATCACACTAATCTCTAGGCGGGATCCTGACTTGCAATTTCATCACCCCATTCTTTAAGTGGGCTCCAGACTTTCAATTTCATCACCCTGTTCTTCAGGTGGGATTTTGACTTGTAATTTCATCACTCTATTTTTCGAGAGAGCTCCCAACTTGAAATTTCATCACCCTATTCTTCAGGTGGGCACTTGACTTTAAATTTCATCACTTTATTGACTTTAAATCTCATCACGCTATTCTCTAGGTGAGCTCCCGACTTATAGTTTTACCATCCTGTTCTTCAGGCGGGCTTCTGACTTTCTATTTTATCACTCTATTCTCCAGGCGGGCTCCTAAAATGCAAGATACTCACTCTGTTCTTTGGGCAAGCTCCCCACTTGCAATTTCATCACCTTGTTCTTCAGGTGTCTTCCTGAAATCAAATTCAAAATTAGAAAAAAACATTATCCTAAACAATGATTACTATAAAGAGAGATTCTATTTTCCAGAAAAGTAATATCTTATTTTCTAGGAAGGTGGAAAAGTGAGGTTCCAAGTAGCATGAATTAAATTTTACCCAGTTTATCATCAAAAACTTATGTGGGTGTCAAACGCAATCACAATTACTTGAAAAATGTGTAATGCAAAGGTGAATCAAGACTATAATTAGTAAATGCATCTCTTAAGGATAAAGAGGCGTATCTCCTAGGGGTTACATGGAAGGACTCAATTAGAAAGTGTGGCTTTGAGGAGTGAAGGTCCAAGTTAGAAAAGTGCACCACCTAACAAGCTAAACCAAAATACCCAATAAGGAAGTGTGTCTCCTAAGGATCAAGTGGAATGACTCGACTAGAAAGTGCATTTTCTAGGAGTTAAGGCTTAAGTTAGGAAATGAACCACCTAACAAGCGAAAACTTGAATGCCATACAAGAAAGTGTGTCTCCTAAGGGTCAAGTGGAATGACTCGACTAGAAAATATATTTACTAGGAGTCAAGGATTAAGTTAGGAAGTGAACCACCTAATAAGCGAAAACTTGTACTCAACAAGGAAGTGTTTATCCTAAGGGTCAAGTGGAATGACTCGACTAGAAAGTGCATTTTCTAGGAGTCAAGACTTAAGTTAGGAAGTCCATCACCAATAAGTGAAACTTGAATTACTCTAACAAGGAAGTGCATCTCTTAAGGGTTAACTACTCAACTACATAGTAAATTTTCTAGGAGTACAGAATTAAGTTAGGAAGTAAACCACCTAACAAGAGAAACCCTTAATACTTAACAAGGAAGTGTGTCTCCTAAGGGTCAAGTGGAATGACTCAACTAGAAAATACATTTTCTACGATTCACGACATGAGTTAGGAAGTGCATCACCTAACAAGGGAAACTTAAATTACCCAATCAAGGAAGTGTGTCTCCTTACAAATGCCACTTGAATTATCCAGACAAGGAAATGCGTCTCCATACAAATATCACTTGAAAATACGTCTCTTTATAAATGCCACTTAAATTACCCAGATAAGAAAATGTGTCTCCTAAAGATCAAATGGAAGGACTCACCTAGAAAGTGTCGTTTCTAGAAGTGACGGCTCAAATTAGAAAGTGCAAGACCTAATAAATAAACCTGAATTACCCGAACAAGGAAGTGTGTCTCCTGGAGATATTGGATTATGAATTGTACCATGGTTTTTATTACCAAACTTGTGCAGAAAAATTAGCTCTTGTATTTAAAGAAATGAGAAATTACGGCCTCTTTTTTTAGGCTTTGAAATCCTTGATTTGAAGGTAACATATGTTCCTATTTCATATAGAGAAAACATGTGAGTTTAAAAACCATAGTGGTTGGCTTGCAGGTTTAGCTTTTGAGGCGATTGCTTTTGCACTTGTCACATTTAATCTTGCTTCCAACTAATTGCATATCACTGTCTTACTGCACCATTGATCCAAACTCAGATTATTAAGACTAACTCTAAATCAAACACAACATCTCTGTTTTGCTATGTTTCTCAGATAACTCCTTGAATCTTGGTATTTTCAGGAATCCAAAAACTTGTCTGTTGATAAAACTTTCTGCATGCCTTGTGTCAACTTACAATCATGTTCCTTTCATGTGCTGGCCTTTTGTCTTGCTTTGTGCAATTGAAGAAGATAATAGCCAATTTTAAATACTTTTCTCACTTGATTTTATATGAACTAGACTCAAGGACCCAAGAAAAATGACAATGATTTTTTATTTGGATAACTGACTCAAGAAAACAAAAATAAAAATATAGAGAAGAAAGAAAAGACAATGAATGTCCCTATTTAAAACAAAGAAAATGAAAAATTTATCTGAGAATGATAGTCAACTCTAATGATTATGCCATACATTTTGGATTAAGCCATCTAATCATTCCCTCCAAACTGTTCACCAATTATTGGTGATTTAATGGCCTTGAAACTGAGTTGTTTTTTTCTGATCAATTGTACCTATAGACCTCATTCGACTAGTGATACCTTGAAGGGTTTTCACCAACAAGCTTCTCTTACTTTTCTTTCTCTCAGCTCACAATCAACTTATGGTTCCCATGAGGGTTTTCACCAATAAGACTCTCTCATTTTTATCCTCTCAACTCACAATCATTTTACTGTGCCCATAGGGGTTTTCACCAATAAAACTCTCTCATTTTTTCTCTCCCGGCTCCTTATGCTGAGGAAGACAAGTAATACCCAAAATGTATTAGTATATACATTGCATACTTAACCTTAGCATTCTCAAAGATTGATCTGAAGGTTTTTCTTTGGTTGTAACTTTGCTTTTGGATAGAGTTAGAAAGAAAGGATGGAATGAGACTCAAACAACACTTAGAGTATGTGGGACTTACAACTTTTGAAATTGACTCAAATAAAGAAGATTATCTAATGCCCCAGTTTCTTTTGATTGGGTTATTCAAATTGTCCATTTAGTTGGACCGAGCTCAGAGTAGCGCTACTTTCTTATCTCACCCCCAAGAGAGGAGAATAAGGTCAAACCCTTTTATATACCAAATAGATGATATTTATGTTTGAAAAGGCTTTTATTATTAAGTGACAAAAGAAAACAATTTGTTTTGAAAGACTTTTAACAATCAAAACTCAGCATCGCCACTTGACATAAATCTGGTGTGCCAAGACACCTTTGGAAATCCTTTTTCAAAATGATTTTTGACTCTTTCAAAATTGATCCACGAACAGAGATTCGGTTAAGGAATTCTATTGACCGAGGTGAAGCTGTTATGCGACCTCGATCTCGTGGTTCGACCACGGTTGCTCTGTGAACTATATCATCTAGTATGACACTATCAAATGTATAAACCTACAAAACACATAAACAAGAAAACAAATAACTAAAACAATCAAAAATCCAAAAATAGTTTCCAGTACAATTTATTACTAACCAAAATAAAAATGCTGAAATTAAATCTAAACTATTCTAATTGTCCTAGCTATCCTTTACCCGATGCCTCGGGCCTTGATCACAAACCTCCTTTGTGTACATCATAATTTGGGGCATTCCTTGATGAATGAGTATAATGTGGCCTCGGGCAATTCCTCGGCAAATGAATACATTTAATGGAATGCGATAAAAATGGATAAATCACTCAATACAGATATTTACAACAACAACAACTAACCTAGTGTATTCCCACATAGTGAGGTCTGGGGAGGGTAAGATGTATGCAGTCCATACCACTACCTCCGGAGAAATAGCAAGGTTGTTTCTGATAGACCCCCAGCTTAAGATAAGATAAGTCATCAAAAACATACATAAATCATGGAACAATATGGCATGACATAAATACGCCACCTATAAGGAGTAGTAAACAAAAAATAGTAAGTAATCGTAAGGTAGCATAACAAGAATACTACACCATCCAAGTAAAGCCCTATCCTACCTACCAAAAAAGTCACTAGCCTTCTAACCTAATATGCGTCCTCCAGATCTTCCTATCTAGGGTCATGTCCTCAAAAAATTGTAACTACTCCATGTACCGCCTAATCACCTCTCTCTATTATTTCTTCGGCCTACCCCTGCCCCACCTAAAACTATCCAAAGCAAGCCTCTCATACCAACGAACTGGAACATATGTGCCCCTCCTCATCACATGTCTAAACCATCTCAAACAGACCTCCCACATCTTGTCCTCCATCGAAGCCACACTAACCTTATCCTGAATAGTCTCATTCCGAATCCTATCCCCTAATAAGCCCATACATCCAGCGCAACATCCATATTTTTGCTACCTTTAGTTTTTGAATATGAGAGTTCTTGACAGGCCAATACTCCGCTCCATACAACATATCCGAATGGACTGCCACCTTATAAATTTGCCTTTAAGCTTGGGCGGCACCTTCTTATCACGCAACACCCCTGAGGCGAGCTTCTACTTCATCCATCCCGCCCCAATCTAGTAAGAGACATCCTCGTTAATCTCACTATTCCCCTGAATCATGCCCCTCTAGGTACTTGAAACTATCCCTCTTACACACCACCTGACAATCCAACCTTACAACCATTTTTTCCACCTCTCTCAAGACATTAAACTTACATTCCAAATATTCGGTCTTTATCCTACTTAACCTAAACCCTTTACATTCAAGGGTCTGTCTCCACACCTCTAATTTATCATTCACACCCCCCTCCCCCCGAGTATTGTCAATCAAAACCACATCATCTGCAATGATCATACACTAGGGATCCTCACCTTGGATACGCCGCGTCAACATATCTATAAAAATAAAAGTAAACAAAAATGGGATAAGAGTAGATCCCTGATGCAACCCTATCAAGACTGGGAAATGTTCTGAATTGCCTCCCACAGTCCTCACCTAGTTCTTAGATCCATCATACACGTCCTTGATTGCTCTGGTATTGTAATACCCCAGGAAATTTTTCGTTGAAGTTTTGTGCGTAAACATGTTAGGTTCTATCTTCTAGAATGAATTATAAATTGTTCATATGGAATGTCTTAGATTATGATCCACCATTATGTAGAGTATCGTATAAGATTTCCAACAATATGTACATCATCCAAAATGGACACCCGAGCGATGAGTTATGAACATTCTGTTCGAACCATAAATAGTAGTGAACAGTAAAAGGTGCAGGAAAAAGTACTGAGGCCTGAGGTATTTTTGCTCAAACTTTAAATAATCATAACTTCTTGTACATAATGATCTGCTTGATCTAATATATATCACCGGAAAGCTCTGCGAGTTCTCTTTCTAATGAAATTAGTTTCATCCAATTTTTCTATCGGAGCAAAATGTTATGGTCGATCTACTTCAGCCTACCAAAAGTGAATTTTTGGGTCAAATTTAAATGATCATAACTCCTCGTACACAATGATCTGGGTGATATACTATATATCAACCTAAATATATGAGAGTCCTCTTTCTAATTAAATTAGTTTCATCCAATTTGGATATCGAAGTAAAACGTTATGGTTGATCTACTTTAGACTATCAAAACAGTCCACCAAAGGACAGATTCAAGAATTATTTGATTTTTAGGGGCATTTTGGTCATTCCCCCTTACCCAAAATCCATCCAAACCCTATATTAAAGCCTATTAGAAGAATTATATGTTATATTTTATCAAATTCCCTCAAAAAGAAAACCTAAGCTCCTATATCCAACTTCAAGAACATCAAAAGTTCACGATTAATTCTGCAAATTTATTCAAGATTCCAAGTTCCTAGTTCAAGAACTCTAAGAACCATCAGTCAAAGGCACGATTAACATCTCAAAAATGAGTACCGAGCTAAAGTTCATCATTCAAGGTATGTGGGGTTTTTCAATAAGAACTCTCTTTCTTCTTGTGCCCCAAAGTAATTTTCTTTATAAAGGCATGATTTTTATTTGATTTTTACGAATTTGAAGCATGGACCCATATCTTATGATGATTATTATGAAATCTTGATGTTTATGATTTTGAAAGATGAATTTACATGTGTGGAGATATAAAGCATGAATCTTGAACGATATTTATCATGATTTTGATATTTGAGTTGTGAATCCCCATTGGAAATTGTGTTTTTTTTTAGAAAGTGTGATATTTGAGATATTTTGAATGATTTGACCTTTTGATCTTAATGGAGTTATTTTGAACTCGAGTGTGAAAGAAATCCACAATGTGGCTGATTTTGATAGATGGGAAGCATGATGGCTTCCGATGTATATTTATATATTACTGAAATTATTTTATTGTTGATTGTCTTTGAAATGATCGGAGCTAAGTCCGAGAGAAATCTTTAGCACCGAGTGGGAGGTATAAAGTGACCTTACTTCCCTAGAACTACATGCCCCTGTAGGAGTGAGCCTGAGGCTGATTTATATAGTGATCACTAGTTTGTGTGGATTTGATATCGATAGTCCTACTCTAATTGCGGATAGGACGGCTCTCCCCAACGTGGGTTGTACTTTGGACTCCATGTAGCTCACATGGTTTATGTCAGTTATAGGATCTCCCAGTGTGTGTGTGTTTCCTTGTGTCTATGGTGAATGGTGAAGTAATTTGAAAGTGGAATTGTGAAAGTTATTCTTTCAAAAGATTTAAATGATATTTACATTATGAGAATTGATATTCTTGATGAACTGAAAGTGATTGACAAATTATATGATGACTCACATGTGTTATTGTACTTATTTCATCCTCTTATGATTATGATGATTTTCTTTGGGCTATGTGAGTCTTTCATACATCCTTTATATTTCTTATTAATATTTATGATGATGATGGTTATACAACTGGATACACCCCCATATACTTAGTTTCTTTACATGGTACTAACCCACATCTTTAGATATGGGCTGCATTTTCTCGGAATGTAGGTTTAGGTGCTCAGTTCCAGGTTCGACACTGATTCTTTGGGCATGCTGTTCTACATCCTCTGTTGTGGTGAGTCCTCATATTTCGAGGATGTGATGTCTGATATTGGTTTCACGAAATTGTTTACATTTGATAACTGAGTAGGAGTTAGTTGGGGCAAGTCTTAATGGCTCGCTGGATTTATTGATTTTCTTAGAGGCTTGTCAGACTAGTATAGATGTTAGGAGTTGACTAATAAGTTGTATTTTGTTATCTTTCTGAAATTCTTTTATTCTTGGATGATGATTACTCTGGTGATATTTTAGAGTTATTTATAAAAACCCCATTAATTTATGTTGTACTAAATGAAAATGGCTCAAAGGGTTAGCTTGGGGCTACTCATAGCCTCAAGCACCATGTGACGTCCGGGACCCATTTTTTGGGGCGTTACAAACTTGGTATCAGATCCTAAGGTTTTAAGGTGTCCTAGGGAGTCTGACAAGCCACGTTAAGTACTGTCTTGATCATCGGTGTGTAGCACGTTGCATCTATGAGCAAGAGGCTACAAGATATTTTAGGAAAAAGTATGATTCTTTCTTTCAGAAGTCTATCGCGCTTAAAGTGTCTCTCTCTGCTATTGATTCAAGCTTTCCTCTTTCAAAAATACGCCTCTATGTTGAGCGAGAAGAAATAATGATGGTCAGCAACCTCAACCTATTGACCCATTGAATGAAAACGTGTCTCATACTGAATTTTTGGCAGCCTTTCAGGCATTGGACCAAGCTGTTACTACAAATGTTCAGGCCGACCCAGCCCCAGCTCAACAGCAGCAGGGAGGTAATTCAGCTACTGCCATGATCCGTGACTTCATGCGGATGAATCCACTAGAATTCTATGGTCCAAGTCTGATGAGGATCTACGATTGTTTTTAGAGGAGGTACGGAAGATTACTCAGGTGATGCATGTATCTGAGGAACATAGTGTAGAGTTGGTTGCGTATAGGTTGAAAGACCTTGATTATGACTGAGTTGTTGCTTGGAGGAAAGGTAGAGGTGAGGTATCTATCCTTACGACTTGGCAAGAGTTCTAGGATGCATTCCTGGATAAGTTTTTCCCTTTGGAGATGAGGGAGGTGAAGGTGGAAGAGTTTATGAACCTACGACCGGGCTCTATGACTGTTAGGGAGTACTGTCTAAAGTTCAATCAGTTGGCCAAGTATGCTCCTGACTTACTGGCTGATAATCGGGCTAGTATGAGTAAGTTTGTGACTAGAGTGTCTAGTTATGTGGTTAAGAAGTGTAGGTCTACTATGTTGAATAGTGAGATGAATATTTCTAGGCTGATGACTCATGCCCAACATATTAAGGCAAACAAGATTAAGGAGAGATATATAATGAGAGGGAATAAGAGAGCTAGGTCCGAGCAGTACGAACAGGGTCAGACTAGATCACAGGGAGGGAGTCACCCTCAGTATTAGGTTAGTTCGTCTATGCTAGCACCATTATCTATTAGTGCTACTATGCGTAGAGGTAGGCAGGAACGAGGTAGCAGGTTATATGCATCTAGGTTCCAGTAAAGTGCTGGCAGTAAGCCAAATTATCCCCTGTGTCCTAAGTGTGGCAGGGCTCATAGGGACAAGGGCATCATGACTATCTCCCTTAGACCCAGACTCAGACTGTTAGTGCTCCAGTTCTAGCGACTCGCCCAGCCCCAGCTCAGGGCGCCTCTTCTAGCAATGCTGGCGGGCAGTGCCAGAATAGATTCTATGCTTTACCATCCCACTAGGAATAGGAGGACTCTCCCGATGTTATTACTGGTATGCTTCATATATTTCAGTTTGATGTGTATGCTTTGTTGGATCTTGGATCCAGTTTCTCATATGTTACAGCTTTGATTGCTGTGAATTTTGAAATGAGTCCTGAGATTATTCCTGAGCCTATCCTAGTTTTTACCCCAGTGGGTGATTCGATTGTTACCCAAAAAGTGTATAAAAAGTGTCATGTTACCGTTATTCATAGAGTCTTGTTGGCTGATCTGATTGAGTTAGACATGGTAGATTTTGATGGGATTTTGGGTATGGACTGGCTGTATTCTTCTTATGCCTCTATTCATTGTCGGACCTGAGTGTTCAAGTTTCAGTGTTCGTGTGCATCCATGTTTGAGTGGTCTGGGAATTCTGTGTCACCCAAGAGTAATTTTATCTCTTACCTCAAAGCTAGAAAGCTTATTTCCAAAGTGTGTGTATTTACCATTTGGTTAGAGTCAAAGACACTAAGTCTGAGACTCCAACTCTCAAGTCTGTTAACATCATCAATGAGTTTTTTGATGTCTTTCTGGATGATCTCCCAGGGATACCTCCCGATAGAGAGATAGAGTTTGGGATTGATCTTCTTCTCGATACTCAGCCCATTTCTATTCCTCCTTACCGTATGACCCCTATAGAACTTAAGTAGTTAAAAGAGAAACTCAATGATCATCTATATAAGTGTTTCATAAGGCCTGGTGTTTCTCCTTGGGGTGCTCCTGTGTTGTTTGTGAGAAAGAAAGATGGCTCTTTGCGTATGTACATTGATTACCGCCAATTGAATAAAGTCACCGTAAAAAATAAGTACCCCCTTCCGAGAATAGATGATTTGTTTGACCAATTGTAAGGTGCAAGTTATTTCTCAAAGATAGACCTTCATTCCGGCTATCATCAACTCAAAGTTAGGGAGTGTGACATCCCGAAAACCGATTTCCAAACTCGTTATGGCCATTTGAGTTTCTTGTTATGTCTTTTGGGTTAACTAATGCCCCAGCAGCTTTTATGGACCTCCTGAATCGAGTGTTCAAACCATATCTGGATATGTTTATCATAGTGTTCATCGATGATATACTGGTGTACTCCCGTAGTTAGGATGAACATTCTGATCATCTCTGAACTGTCCTGCAAACCCTTAGAGATCACAAGTTGTTTGCTAAGTTTAGTAAGTGTGAGTTTTGGCTAAGGTCAGTTGCTTTTTTGGGTCATATCATTTCTTTCGAGGGTATTAGAGTTGATCCCCAAAAGACCAAAGCTGTTAGAAATTGGCCTAGACCTATTTCTCTGACAGATATCTAAAGTTTCTTGGGTTTAGATGGCTATTACCGCCATTTTGTTGAGGTTTTATCCTCTATAGTGTCTCCTATGACTCGGTTGACCCAAAATAAAAAGAAGTTCTTGTGGTCCTAATCTTGTGAGAAGAGTTTTTAGGAGTTGAAGACTCGACTCACTTCAACCCCTATTTTGAATTTGCCTGATGGTTTTGATGGTTTTGTGGTGTACTGTGATGCTTCGAGAGTGGGGTTAGGTTGCTTATTGATACAGAAGGGTAAGGTGATAGCTTATGCTTCTAGACAGTTGAAACCCTATGAGAAAAATTACCCCACCCATGACCTTGAGTTGGTTGTTGTTGTGTTTACTTTGAAAATCTGGAGACACTATTTGTATGGTATCCATGTTGATGTTTTCACTAATCATAAGAGTCTGCAGTATGTGTTTTACTAGAGAGAATTGAATCTTAGGCAGAGACGATGGTTAGAATTGTTAAAGGACTATTATATGAGTGTGTTGTACCATCCGAGAAAGGCCAATGTTATGGCAGATGCCCTAAGTAAAGTGTCCATGGGTAGTGTTTCGCATGTGGTAGAAGGTAAGAAAGAGTTGGCTCATGATGTACATCATTTGGCTAAATTAGGGGTTAGGTTGTTTGACTCTGCTGAAGGTAGTATTGGGGTTCAGAGTAGTTCCGAATCCTCCTTGGTTTCAGAAGTGAAGGAAAAGCAATACTTAGATGCTACATTGGTCAGACTGAAGGAGTCAGTCAAGGACCAAAAAGTAGAGGTTTTCTCCCAAAAGGGAGATGGTGTGTTGAGATTGCAGAGTAGATTATGTGTCCCAAATGTTGATGATCTGAGACAGAGGATTATGGATGAATTGCACGGGGCGTGATATTCTATTCATCCTGGTGCCACCAAGATGTACCGAGACTTGCAGGAAATCTATTGGTGGAGTGGCATGAACAAAGATATAGCAGCGTTTGTAGCTAAGTGTGCAACATGCCAACAGGTTAAGGTTGAACACCAAAGACCTGGTGGTATGATTCAAGAGTTTAGTATTCCCACCTGGAAGTGGGAAGAGATAAATATGGACTTCGTGATTGGCTTACCTCCTTCTCGACGCCATCATGCTTCCATTTGGGTTGTGGTTGATAGGTTGACTAAGTCTGCTCATTTCTTGCCTGTTCATACTTCATATACTACTGAGGATTATACTAGATTGTATATCCAAGAGCTAGTCAGATTGCATGAAGTTCCCTTGTCTATCATTTCAGATAGGGGTACTCAGTTCACTTCGCAATTTTGGAAAGATTTTCAGAAGGGTCTTGGTACCCAAGTACTTTTGAGTTATGCTTTTCATCCACAGACTAATGGTTAGGCTAAGTGGACCATCCAGACCTTAGAGGATATGTTGAGAGCTTGTGCACTTGACTTTAAGGGAAGTTGGGATGATAATTTACCGTTGATAGAGTTTGCTTACAATAACAGTTTCCACTCTAGTATTGGCATGGCTCCGTTTGAAGCCTTATATGGGAGGAAGTGTAGATCACCCGTAGGTTGGTTCGAGGTGGGTGAAGCGGTTGTGAGTGGTCCTGATTCGGAATTTGAGGCTATGGAAAAAGTTAAGTTGATTAGGGAAAGGTTGAAAACTGCGCAGAGTCGTCAAAAGTCATATGTGGATGTTAGAAGGAGAGACCTTGAGTTTGAAGTTGGTGACCTAGTGTAACTGAAAATTTCACCCATGAGGGAGGTGAAGAGATTTGGAAAGAAGGGGAAGCTTAGTCCCCGTTATGTTGGTCCTTACAAAATTCTTAGCCGTGTTGGTAAGGTAGCTTATGAGGTCGAGTTTCCTTCCGAGTTGTCCTCTGTTCATCCAATATTCCATGTCTCCATGCTTAGAAAGCATATTAGCGATGTTGTGGTAGTGGATTCCTCTGTGAGTGCTAACATTCAAGAAAATCTTTCTGTTGATGAGATTCCTATTGATATTCTTGATTTCAGTGTCCAAAGACTAAGGAACAAAGAAGTTCCCTTGGTCAAGGTGTTGTGGCGAAACCAATCTGTTGAGGGTGCAACTTGGGAAGTTGAGGCGGATATGTGATCTAAGTACCCGCACCTATTTTCTGTGAACTTTGATCAAGCCGAAGGTATCGTTCTTTCCTAAATCATGCACTTTTGATAAAAGTTGCAGCAGTTCAGCTGTCATTTATTATGTGCTCAGCTGTAGTTTCTTGAATTTATGCATTCTATGTTGCATTCGGAGTGAGAAACGATGTGGTGATGAGTATAACGAATGATTTCAGCTGTATTCTCTATTCCATATCTAATCTTGGAATGTCTAGAGTCAGTCGAGGATGAATGTTTCCAAGGGGGGATGATGTAATACCCCGGGAAATTTTTCGTTGAAATTTTATGCGTAAATATGTTGGGTTCTATGTACTAGAATGAATTATAAATTTTTCATGCGGAATGTCTTAGATTATTACCCACCATTGCGTAGAGTATCGTATTATCTTTCCAACTATATGTGGATCATCCAAAACGGACACCTGAGCGACGAGTTATGAACATTCCGATCGAACCGTGAATAGTAGTGAACAGTAAAATGTGCAGGAAAAAGTACTGAGGCCTGACGTATTTTTTCTCCAACTTTAAATGATCATAACTCCTTATACATAATGATCTGGGTGATCTACTATATATCACCGGAAAACTCTATGAGTCCTCTTTCCAATAAAATTAGTTTCATCCAATTTTTCTATCGGAGCAAAAAGTTATGGTTGATCTACCTCAGCCTAACAAAAGTGAATTTTTGGATCAACTTCAAATGATCATATCTCCTCGTACACAATGATCTGGGTGAGATACTATATATCAACGGAAATATATGAGAGTCCTCTTTCTAATGAAATTAGTTTCATCCAATTTGGATATCGAAGTAAAACGTTATGGTTGATCTACTTTAGACTATCAAAACAGTCCACCAAAGGACAGATTCAAGAATTATTTGATTTTTAGGGGCATTTTGGTCATTCCCCCTTACCCAAAATCCATCCAAACCCTATATTAAAGCCTATTAGAAGAATTATATGTTATATTTTATCAAATTCCCTCAAAAAGAAAACCTAAGCTCCTATATCCAACTTCAAGAACATCAAAAGTTCACGATTAATTCTGCAAATTTATTCAAGATTCCAAGTTTCTAGTTCAAGAACTCCAAGAACCATCATTCAAAGGCACGATTAACATCTCAAAAGTGAATATCGATCTAATGTTCATCATTCAAGGTATGTGGGATTTTTCAACAAGAACTCTCTTTCGTTATTGTGCCCAAAAGTAATTTTCTTTACAAAGGCATGATTTTTATTTAATTTTTACGAATTTGAAGCATGAACCCATATCTTATGATGATTGTTATGAAATCTTGATTTTTATAATTTTGAAAGATGAATTTACATGTGTGGAGATATAAAGCATGAATCTTGAACGATATTTATCATGATTTTGATATTTGGGTCGTGAATCCCCATTGGAAATTGTGTTTTTTTGAGAAAGTGTGTGTTATAAGCACGTTGATATTGAATATTTGAGATATTTTGAATGATTTGACCTTTTGATCTTAATGAAGTTGTTTTGAACTCGAGTGTGAAAGAAATCCACAACGTGGTTGATTTTGAAAGATGGGAAGCATGATGGCTCCTGATGTATATTTATATATTACTGAAATTGTTTTGCTGTGGATTGCCTTTGAAATGATCTGAGCTAAGTTTGGGATAAATCTTTAGCACAGAGTGGAAGGTATAAAGCGACCTTAATTCCCTAGAACTACACGCCCCCGTAGGAGTGAGCCTGAGGCTGATTTATATAATGATCACTAGTTTGTGTGGATATGATATCGATAGTCCTACTCCGATATCAAGGATAGGAAGACTCTCCCCAACGTGGGCTATAAGTTGGACTCCATGTAGATCACATGGTCTATGTCGGTTATAGGATCTCCCAATGTGTGTGTGTTTCCTTGTGTCTATGGTGAATGATGAAGTGATTTGAAAGTTTAATTGTGAAATTTATTCTTTCGAAAGATTTAAATGATATTTACATTATGAGAATTGATATTCTTGATGAACTGATAGTGATTGACAAATTATGTGATGACTCACATGTGTTATTGTACTTATTTCATCCTCTCAAGATTATGTTGATTTTCTTTGGGCTATGTGAGTCTTTTATACATCCTGCATATTTCTTATAAATATTTATGATGATGATGTTTACACAACTACATACACCCCCATATCCTTGGTTCCTTTCCATGGTACTGACCCACATCTTCAGATGTGGACTGTATTTTCTCGAAATATAGGTTTACATGCTCAGTTTCAGGTTCAACAGTGATTCTTCGGGCACGCTGTTCTACATTCTCTGTTGTGGTGAGACCTCATGTTCCGAGGACTTGTTGTCTGATGTTGGTTTCATGGAATTGTTTGTATTTGATAACTGAGTATGAGTTAGTTGGGGCATGTCTCAATGGCTCGCTGGTTTTATTGATTTTCTTAAAGTCTTGTCAGACTAGTATAGATGTTGGGAGTTGACTAATAAGTCATATTTTGTTATCTTTCTGAAATTCTTTTATTCTTGGATGATGATTACTCTGTTGATATTTGAGGGTTATTTATGGAAACCCCGTTGATTTGTGCTGAACTGAATGAAAATGGCTCAAAGGGTTAGCTTGGGGCTACTCGTAGCCTCAATCACCGTGTGACGCTTTGGGACCCATTTTTCGGCTCATTACAGGTGTACGCCATAGGGACCCCACTCACCTCCAAGCATCTCCAAAGGACTTCCCTAGGGACTTTGTCATATGCCTTCTCCAGGTCGATAAACATCATATGTAGGTCCTTCTTCCTTTCCCTGTACTATTCTATTATTCTCCACACTAGGTGAATTGCTTCTGTTGTCGAGCGTCCACTCATAAATCCAAGCTGGTTCTCCAAAATAAATACAATCCTCCTCAACCTTTACTCTACCATTCTCTGCCAAATCTTCATCGTGTGGCTCAGTAACTTAATACCCTTATAGTTGTTGCAACTCTGAATGTCACCCTTATGATTATACAGAGGGATCATAGTACACCATCTCCAGGACTCGAGCATTTTCGCCGACTTGAAAATTTCGTTGAACAAATCCGTCAACCATCTCAAACCAACCTTGCCATAAAACTTCCAAAAATCCACGGGGATCTCATCAGGCCCCATCACCCTACCCCTTCACATCCTACGAACGGCCTCTCTTACCGCCTCCACCTTAAAACGTCTACAATAACTAAAATCACGACACTCCTCTGAATGCTCCAGCTCACCCAACTCAATAACTCCTACCCCTTCATCATTCAAAAGCCTATGAAAATACGACTGTAACATTTTCTTAATATAACCATCCTTTACCAAAATTCTACCATCCTTCCCCTTAATGCACTTCACCTAGTCTAGGTCACGGCCCTTTCTCTCCCTAGCCTTAGCCAGTCTAAACAACCTTTTTTCCCCTTCTTTCTCTTCTAACCCCACATACAAGCTCTCAAACGTTGTTGTCTTATCTACCGTAATGGCAAGCTTAGCCTCCTTCCTTGCTAGCTTGTACTCCTCGCTAAAAATCTACTTCTCTTCATCATCCTTACTCTCAACCAACTTTGCATATGCCCCCTTCTTAGTCTCCGTTTTCTTCTTTACTTCATCATTCCACCACCAATCCCCCCTATGGTGCCCGGACCGGTCCCTAGACACACCCAAAACCTCACTAGCAGTCTCCTTGATGCACCTAGACGCCCTATCCCACCTACCATCTATGTCTCCCCTACGCTTCCACAACCCTACACCAGTCAACTTCTCCCTTATCCCACACATTCAACAGCGTCAAGATGCCTCACCTAATTCTTGGTCAGCTCTCCTCGCCCCTACTCTTCTTACCCTTCTTTATTCTTAAGTCCATTACCAAGAGCCTATGCTTATTTGAAAGATTCTTACTCGGAATGACCTTACAGTCCTTACACAACCCCCTATCCTCTTTCCTAGGAAGCAAAAAGTCAATTTGGGTCTTGGCTATCGCCCTTTGAAAGGTGATCAGGTGATCATCCTTCCTTGGAAATATTGAATTCACCACCACCAGCCCAAAGGACCTCGCAAATTCCAAAGAGCAGCTCCTTCTTCATTTCTCTCTCCAAAACCAAAACCACCATGCACATTGCCAAAGCCTCCCAAAAATTCCGCGACATGTCCATTAAAATCCCCTTCTACAACAATCTTCTTATAGCTAGGAATGCCTCTAACCACCTCATCCAAGTCCTTCCAAAACCGCGTATTCTCCTCCCAATACAAGACCACCTGTGGTGTATACACACTACATATGTTCAGGGTAAACCCCTCAAAAGCTAACTTCATAGACATCAGCCTATCATTAATCCTCTTCACCTCCACTACCCGCCCTATAAGCTCTCTATCTACTAAGATGCCAACTCCATTCCTATGCCTCTCACTTTCAGAGTACCAAAGTTTGTAACCATCCACATCTCTAGCCTTAGACCCTATCCACTTAGTCTCCTGGACACACGTCATATTGATCCTCCTCTTTCTAAGAATCTTTACCAGCTCTATGGACTTTTCCTGGAGAGTCCCTATATTCCAAGACCCAACCCTCAGCCTATCAACTCTAGCGACACGCCCTCCTCTACCGCCCTTAATGCAAGACCTAGCCCCTACTCCCCCACCTGCCCTACTCTCATCCCCCACCCCTAACACCGTCTCCCACCCCGACCCCGGCCCTGGCCTCTTCGAACATGACCTTTTCTACCATCAACAACCACAACCACTACACCAAGAAAATAATAACCACAATAGTAATAACAACAATAGGGAATACAAAGCAATGACAGGAAAAATAAGGCACACGCAACATAGATGTAATGAAAAAGCAATAGTCAATCATACAAATTAGAAGCTTTCAGGAGATAAAATAATCAGGGAAAGTAGACATGTAGGATAATATACAAAAATTAAGTCATCGGAAGTATATAAATTACAAAACACTAGAAGGAAAATATAAAGCAACAACAGGAAAACAAGGCATATGCAAAGCAGATGAGATAGTCAAGAAAAAGTCAATCCCACAAATTATAAATTCAAGAGAATTCAATAGATGTAAAGAAATGAAATAATCAGTAAAGGTAGAAGGAATGAGACAAAAAAAAATATAATGTAACAAAAGGAAATCAATGTTTTAGATGTCACCGTTATAGTCCCGTGTGTTGTTGGTTAGGTTTTCGATAAAGGGGTCACCAGAACAAGCCCGCCAGTGCGTCAAAAGAGTGACCTTGCCGGAACTGGATACTGGATCGTCTTCTTACCAACCTACTCTACCAATTCTTCCACTCTTATCGTTCTTTAGAAATGAGTCAAGCCGGCAGAACCCTAAGGTCGCCAGTGATAGCCATGTCTAGGAGGCAGAGGGGGAAAAAAAGAGAAAAGAGTAGAGATGGGTATGGGGAGATCTGGGGGAGAGAGGATCATAGGAGAGAGAGCCCTTACCTATTACCGGTGTATCTACATCATCACCGAAGACAGCGCCGACCGTTGGAGGTCAGTGACGTAGGTTATATAATATACACACCTGTTTTGTCCACTTCGCACTGCACTTGATGAGAAAATATAAGTCGATCAAATGTGAATTTTTTACTCCCACATCTAAATTTCCCACATCCAACAGGCAACTCTGCGCTCACCCAAGCCTTTTGCTTCTGATCTTCCAGATGATCCTCAAGCCAATTGAACAACACCTTAAATTCAGGACTGTCTACCACCTTCCTAATATGCATATAGAATCTTGGCATTCCAATAACTGTATGTCAAGATTCAATGATATAGAATCCTACGAGTTGCCTACCCCAAAACCTAGAATTTACCTATCGATTTTGACCTAAAACATAACACTATCAGGATTGTCAAAATTAACATCCATTTAAAATCCAACAACAATCGATGAATCAAAGCACAATAATGATTCACAACTACCATTTTTCAATAATCTAGATGCAAAGAAAATAAACTATGAACCAAAACAAACAACCAATTCACACCATTGTTCACATAAAATCATGAAATTCTAAAGAAAGGGATAAAAATTAGACCTCAATAGTTACCTTAAACCACTAAATTCCTTTAATAAAGATCACAAATATATGAATGAAGTGTCGACTGAAATCAAATTCAAGACCTCGAACCCATAAACTCAGTAGAAGTCCATCCCAACAATTGTACAGAATTAATGACTCCTAAAAAAGAATCTCCCATGGAGAAACTGTTTTGCCGATTTGTATTTTTCGATCATGGTTTGGTCGTTTGAATTGGTATGATTTTCAAAGTTTGGGGGTTTTAGTCGCTGATATTGGGGTGGGTGGTGTTCGATTGTGGTGTGGGTTTGTCCGATTGGAGCTGGTTTGGGAGTTTTCCTGCTGGTGCTCTGGTGAGCTTCAACAATAATTCAAACTGTGGCGAGAGCTACAATTTCGTAGAGAACATCATCGGAAAATTGAGGACTGATCTATTTTTCTCTCTTATTTCTCCTAATTTTCTAATTGTCTCTTTCACTTAATCTCTCCCCCAATTCACTATTTTCAATATCTTCTATCTTTCTTTTGTTGTTCTATGTGTGTGTATATATATATATGTATTGTGAGTGTGTAATCAAAATAGAGGCGTATCAATGATAGTCGTCCTCCTTTTTGTTATAGAAAAATGGATAAAAATATGAGTGGGGTAGAAGTAGGGTATGTGGGAGGGGTGGGACAGGGGTAGGTTGTTATTTTGTTTATGGATTTGTTAAGAGTTAGTTATTTTTGTTCTTTTTTGGAAATATTATCAAATGGGTAAGGTGTATGATGACGTGAGGTAAAATGGATAAAATTAACTTTTAAAGGTACAAAATTATGTATCTACATCATACCCCTCTTTGGATGTAAACACAACAAGGTGTTTCTAGACAAATAAGTAGACAACGAGACAAAATTTTGTCCCGACCATTATTCAAAATAAGGAAATAGAAGGAAAGAGGGCATTTGAGTCTTAATTTTAGGCATTATACCTATCTCTAGTTATGTAGGAGTCAAGTCTTATGTAACTACAGGGTTGACAAGAAGAGGGACTATACCGAGCTGAAAAGTCGAGTAAGGATCCATCGAGGTACCGGTCTGTGGCTCTATCATTACATCAAAAATGAAAATTACAAGTTAAAAGATAAATGAAATTACAAAAGTCCTATCTATGCAACATCTCTTGATTGTTGTCTAGAGTCTTCAGTGTTTTCTCAAGTGATACAATATCTACTTTTCTTTGGGTTGACTTGAGAATAGATACTTTCTCAGTACAAAATATAGTGGTGGAGATGAACTCAAAATTGACCATGTTCTATTGGTGGTACTTCTAATTTTGAAACTGAATTTGAAAATTCTCACCATATTCTTCAGGCGGGCTACAAACCTATAATTTCTTCACCTTGTCTCTTGGCTTTTAATTTTTTCTGACTTGCTATTTCTTCAATCTTCTTAGTTTCAATTCCTTCAAGCTTTTGCTTAACTTTTGATTTCTCCACTCTGTTGCTTGACTTTGAATTTCTTTACCTTGTTTCTTGACTTTCAATTTCTTCACCCAGTTTTTCAGGTGGACTCCTGACTTTTAATTTCTTTAGTTTGTAATGTCATCACCCTATTCTTCAGGTGAGCTCCCGACTTGTAATTTCATCACCCTATTTTAAGGTGGGCTCATAAATTTCAATTTCATCACCCTATTCTTTAGGCGGACACTCGACTTGCAATTTCATCATTCTGCTTTCTTAGCGAGCTCCCCACTTGTAATTTCATCACCCTGCTCTTCAAGAGGGCTTCTGGATTTCAATTTCATCGCTTTGTTGACTTTCAATCTCATCACCCTATTCTCCAGGCGGGCTCCCGACTTTCAGTTTCATTCCCTTGTTCCTCAGGCGGGTTCCTGACTTTTAATTTCATCACGTTGTTCTCCGGGCAGGCTCTGACTTGAAATTGCCTCACTCTGCTCTTCAAAACTAGAATGAACATTATCCCAAACAAAGATTATTATTAAGAAAGATTCCATTTTCCAGAAAAGTAAAGTCTCATTTTCTAGGAGGGTGCAAAAGTGAAGTTCCAAGTAACATGAATTAAATTTTTCCCCAGTTTATTATCAAAAACACTTGTGGGTGTCAAAGTCAATCATAATTACTTTAAAAATGAGTAATGCAAAGGTGAATAAAGACTCTGATTAGTAAATGCAACTCTTAAGGATAAGGAGGTGTGTCTCCTAGGGGTTACATGGAAGGACTCAACTATAAAGTACGGCTTCTAGGAGTGAAGGTTAAAGATAGAAAGTGCGCCACCAAACAAGCAAAAATAATACCCAACAATGAAGTGTGTCTCTTAAGGATCAAGTAAAATGACTTGACTAGAAAGTGAATTTTCTAGGAGTTAAGGCTTAAGTTAGGAAATGAACCACCTAACAAAAGAAATGTTGAATATCTAACAAGGAAGTGTCTCTCTTAAGGGTTAAGTGGAATGACTTGACAAGAAAAGGCATTTTCTAGAAGTCAAGGCTTAAGTTAGGAAGTGAACCACCTAACAAGCGAAAACTTGAATACTCAACAAGGAAGTGTGTCTCCTAAGGGTCAAGTGGAATAACTCCACTAGAAAGTACATTTTTAGGAGTTAAGACTTAAGTTAGGAAGTGAATCACCTTACAAGTGAAACTTGAATTACTCTGACAAGGATGTGCATCTCCTAAGGGTTAACTACTCAACTAGAAAGTACATTTTCTAGGAGTACAGTCTTAAGTTAGGAAGTGAACCACCTAACAAGAGAAACCTTGAATAGTCAACAAAGAAGTGTGTCTCTTAATGGTCAAATGGAATGACTCGACTAGAAAATACATTTTCTAGGAGTCACGACATGAGTTATAAAGTGCATCACCTAACAAGAAAAACTTGAATTACCTAATCAAGGAAGTGCGTCTCCTTAAAAATGCCAGTTAAATGATCAAGAAAAGGAAATGCGTTTCCTTATAAATGGTTCTTGACTTGACCAAAAAAGAAAATACGCCTCCTTACAAATGTCACTTAAATTATCCAGATAAGGAAATACGACTTCTAAACATCAAATGGAAGGACTTAACTAGAAAGTTTAAATTCTAGGAGTGAAGGTTCAATTTAAGAAGTGCAACACCTAATAAATGAACCCGAATTACCTGGACAAGGAAGTGTGTCTTCTAGACATATTGCATTATAATTTTTACCATGGTTTTGAGTACTAAACCTGTTCAGAAACATTGCCTATTACATTTGTAGAAATGAGAAACTACGGCCTTTGATGTTTAGGCTTTAAAATCCTTGATTTGAAGGTGACAAGTGTTCCTGTTTCATACAAATAAAACTTGTGTATTTAAAAACATGGTGGTTCTCTTGAGGGTTTAGCTTTTGAGGCGATTGCTCTTGCACTGTCATATTTAATCTTTCTTCCAACTAATGGCATATCTCTGTCTTGATACATCATTGATCCAGACTTATATTATTAAGACTGACTCTAAAACAAACACAACATCTCTATTTTGCTATGTTTCTCAAATAAACCCCTTGAATCTTGGTATTTTCATGAATCCCAAAACTTGTCTGTTGATAAAACTTTCTGCATGCCTTGTGTTAACTTACAATTATGTTCCTTTTATGTAATGGCCTTTTGTCTTGCTTTGTGTAATTGAAGAACCTGGTAGCCAGTTTTTGAAATCTTTTCTCACTTGTTTGGATACGAACTTGGCTCAAACACACGAGAAAAATGGCAATGATTTTTTATTTGGATAACTGATTCAAGAAAACAAAAGTAAAAATATAGAGAAGAAAGAAAAGACACTGAATGTCCCCATTTGAAACAATGAAAAGGAAAAATTTATCTAAAAATGACAGTCAACTCTAACAATTATGCCATGCATTTTGGATTAAGCTGTCTAATTATTCCATCCAAAATTTTCACCAATTGTTGTTGAGTTAATGGACTTAAAACTAAGTTTCTTCCTCTAGCCAATTGCACTTATAGACCTCATTCGACTAGTGACACCTTGAAGGGTTTTTGCCAACAAGCTTCTCTCATTTTTCTTTCTCTCAGTTCACCATCGCCTTACGGTTCCCATGAGGGTTTTCCCCAATAAGTCTCTCATTTTTATTCTCTTAACTCACAATCGTCTTACGGTAACCATTGGGGTTTTCACCCATAATACTCTCTCATTTATTTCTCTGTTGACTCCTTATGCTAAGGAAGACAAGTAAAACCCAAAATGTATCTTCATATACATTGCATGCTTAGCTTTAGAATTCTCAAAGATTGATCTTAAGGTCTTTCTTTTGTTGTAACTTGGCTTTTGGATAGAGTTAGAAAGAAAGGATGGCTTGTGGCTCAAACGACACTTAGAGTAAGGTGGGACTTAGAACTTTTGGAATCGACTCAAATAATGAAGATTAACTCATGCCCCAGTTTATTTTGACTGGGTCATTATAAATTGTTCATTTGGTTGGATCAAGCCCGGAGTAAGGCTGCCTACGTATCTCACCCCCAAGAGAAAAGAATCAGGTCACACGTAGTTCTGACAACTTGTTCTTTTTCTTAATTCTAATCTTTTCTAAAACTTTTCTGACTCTAATCTTTTGCTTGACACTTTTATTTTAAACTTGCTGACTCTATCTTAATTTCAAAAGAGGGGTATGAAAGAAAATAGAACTAAAACTCAAACGGGGTGTACAAATGATGACACAATGTTTGGATAGCAAAATGAAATCCCTTCATCATATCAATCCTTGAAAATGCAAGTACATATCATGCAATATGTAAGTGAAAAATGAAGATCATTTGTGACATTTTTTATAGCACTAACTTTAATTAAGCTTGTGCGTCACTACTTCTTCTACACTTTGTCCAGCATACAATGCTACCTTTGTCGTACATCCCTTACATCGAATGACTCATGCTTTCATGGAGGTAATTATCTTCCCGCTTCTCTTGATATAGGGTCATGCATCTACTGCTTGACCTAATTGAGATATGTCTTTTAACTGATGATCAAATTATTCTAGTGATTCTCAAGATAATTGTCTTAATCTTTAAACAAGGCTTCAACTTGGTCACCAAATGTCACACACTCTACCTATTTTATTTGATGTTCTTTTTCTAAATGAAATATTCAGATTCAAAGGTCATGCTTAAACTAAATTTTAAGATCTAGCTGAAAATTCCGCCAATATGTCATATCATTAGAACCAACATAATATGTATTGTGTAAAGAAAACAAACAAACAACACATATTAAATACAAAGGGTAAAGGGACACTCTATTTAGCAGAAATGAAAGATAGAAGGGTTCGAACATAAATGACAAAAGGATAAAACAAGATAGATCCCGAACTAAAAACTTGAAATAATTGGGATAATAGAAAAGAAAAGAAAAGAAACTACCAAACCCCCTCCTAGTAAGGAAAGACTAACTTCTCAATTGTTGAGCCTGATATCCTAGCCACTGATTTGCACATCAGCATGACTAGAGCTTTAACCACTGTCATTGTTCTGCACCATAATTAATTTATCCTGAATTATCTTTTCTATTTCTCTTTTCAAAGCACGACAATTTTCAATACTATGACCCTGAACATCAGAATGATATGCACATCATATATTAGGATCAAAATTTCTTGAATATGGGTCAGGAGTGTATCCAAGAAGAGGAGTAATTATTCCTCACTCTACTAATCTCTGGAATAAACTGTTATAGGACTCTCCAATTGGTGTAAAACTATCCCTTGACTTATGCCTCATTTCATTATTTGGCTTGGATAAAAAAATTGAGCCTAGAAGGGCTTTGATATATTTGTGGAGTTTGAGGATGACTCTAAGGAGTTGGTGCACGCCATTATGGGTAAGAAGGGGATTGAACATATGGTTGTGCACTATATACTAAATATGGAGGTGGTGAAATGGAATATAATGGGTTTTGGGAGTAATTATATAGAGCTTGGGTATGAACTCGAGCTTGGGACTGAGGGTAACGACGACATGGTCTTCTTGGACGTGCCCGTTGTCCATATATAATAAAATCTACATTTTCCTCATTTATCTTCCCTCCAACATCTCCTAAACCCATTTTAATTGCTTGAGTAGTTTCTTTCAATGTTACAAAACTTACTATGCAACCGGTCTTTATTCCATCCCCTATCATCTCCTCCATTTTGAGGACCTCGATAAATGGCTTGTCTAATGCAGGTAACAAGTATTGATAATATGTTTCATCCTGAAATTAAATTAACACCTCCACTATCTTGCTATCTTTCATTGGCAGTATCAGCTTGTTTATGCCATCTAATCGCATACTCTCTGAAGCTTTCAGTATTCTTTTTCTTCATATTAGTTAGGGGTTTCTCGTCAAGAATCAAATCCACATTGTATTGAAATTGTTGCACAAATTCATTATACAAATCATCCTAACTATTCTACTTGTTGATGACTTGATCAACAAACTATTCCAAAGCTAGACTTGAAAGACTCTTACCGAAATAAGCCATGAGTAATTCTTCCTTCCCTCCAGTGCCCCTTAGTTGGTTACAATAACTCCTCAAATGTGCCATCGGGTTACCACGTACGTCATATTTCTCAAACTTTGGCATTTTAAAACTAAGAGAGATATTAACACTTGGAAACATGCATAAATATTTATACGAGACACTTTTATAACCCTCGATCCCCTGCAAGTTTCTCATGTCTTGCCCTACACTCCTCAATTTTTGGGTCATGCTATCCTATTTTTTTGTCATAACAGGCTTTTCAATATTAATGGGAAATTCAAAAGGTTGAGTATAGTCATAAGGAACAGTGGACTTAAATATGGTCTCGGGAGCATAATGTTGATCACCAAAAATATTCAATATAGGCTCTCTTATAGAGTAGAGAGGCGCAACTAGTGGATGAACATAAAATGTAGGAGTTTAAGGTGGGGGTGATGCTTCAAAAACATGATCAATAGGTGGAGCCGAGCACGTGGTAGTTTTGTGTTGAGGAGTGAGAAAATGAATATTGGAAGTGTTTTGATAGTGTTGCCTCGGAGTAGACCCTAATGCCTATTGTGGCGTGTTAACAAAAATGGGAAATTGTGCATGTGACCTGATGGGAAAGATAAACAGATATTCCAGATTATCAGTGGGAACTAGAGAAAGAGGCAACCCGTTAGCCCATGCTCGATGCATTTCTATCATTTGTTGCCTTAATTTCTGAATCTCTTCATTAGGTTCTAAATTCTCATTCCTCGAACTCTCTATCTAATTAGTGACAACAACATCGGTATCCTTGTTGACCATATCTTTGTCTTCGACTTTGTTTAATATGGGGGACCAGCCAAAATGTCACAAACCAACCACCTTAAACTAACTGAACAAGAAATAACAAATGTGTTAGAGTTCAATACTTTTCAAAACCTTCTCTCTTTTTATTTATTATTTTTTTTGAAAAGATCACCGAACCCAAGAAGATCACCTGCGGATCTCACTTCCAAGATAGGAGAATCAGGTGTGCATAGTTCATGAAGTTTTGACACAACATGACCAATCAAACTCTCTTTCTTTTTCTTTTCTTTTTCTTGAAACTTTAAGAAGAAATGAAAATAACAAATTGTCAAAAGAATTGACAAAAATATTTTTGAATTTTCCAGCTTCCTATACTAATTGAAACCTATGATTACCAATGAGAAATCTTTTTGAGTTTTCTATTTTGAATTTCATACGAAAATGAATCTTGAAACTATTAAAGATAAAACATTTTGTAGTTTTATTTTTAAGGTGTATATGAAACACCTACTCTAAATGAAGAGTGAAATTTTTTTTTTTGCATTTTTTAAATAGATCACTGAACCCTAGAAGGACTGCCTACATATTTCACTCCCGAGAGAGGAGAATCAGGTGTGCGTAGTTCCCATATTAGACTATTAAGGATTAAATAACAAACTAAACCTTGAGTTAAGAAACACGACCAAAAACAAACGATGAAAATGTCAATAAAATCTTTTTGGGAATTTTAATTTGACACTTCACATAAAACTGACACCAACAACGCTGAAAAAATCTTTTTAAAATTTTTGAATTTGGATGCTTGCTAAAGGAAACAAAGGGAAATCTTTTTGATGTTTTTTTTTGTTTTTTGTGAAATGAGTACAAAAGGTAAAAAATAATCTTTTTGAATTTTTAGGATTGTGAAAAACAAAATCTATAAAGAACTTTAAAAACTATGAAACTCTTTTTTCACTTTTCTTTTTTTTCAAACTTTTCCCTGCCTACACACCTTGTTTTAATTCTAGCACATCCTTTCCCCAAATCAGTTCGTAAAGTGACCATGTTACCCTCAAAGATATAAAAATTAGCATGTAAGGATGCTTTAAGGGTGAGTCTCCTACAAAGGACCAAGTGAGTCTCGCTAGGTTTCAATATGATGCAAATAAGCATGACCTAAATACTGACCTAGGTTGAGGTCCACTAACAAGGCTTTTCAAGGGAATGTTTAGTCGATAGTGGTTGCGACAACTTTCCACCTGCTCCATACACCCAATGGCTCCCCTTGTTAAAATAAAAGTGAATCAACTAGAGATCGCGTACATACGTGTACTATGGGACTTATTGTGAAAGAATAACTCAGAGTAATTCACATGATGTCAGATACAAAGCAGTAATATATAAGAGAAAAACTGTAAAAATGTAGCACATACACATCCACCAATGATAAAATAATAACACAAACAAAATGTCTATACACCTATAGTGTCAAACTAAGCTGATACAACTCAAAAAAATAAGCTCAAATTCTAAAAAACTCCCCAGCGGAGTCACCAGAGTTGTCAGACCCTCTTTTTTTTTACCAAAAAGATAATATTTATATTCAAAAAGGGTTTTATTATTAAGTGACAAAAGAAAATAATTTATTTCAAAGGACTTTTAAAAATCAAAACTCAGAGTCACCACTTGATATAAATCTGGTGTGCTAAGTCACCATTGAAAATCCACTTTCAAAATAATTTTTGACTCTTTTAAAGCTGATCCACGAACATAAATTTTGGTTAAGCAATTTTGTTGACCGAGGGGAAGGTGTTAGGCATCCATTGATCCCGTTGTTCAACCATGATCGCTCCGTTAATTATATTGCCTAGTATGACACTATAAAATGTATAAACCAACAAAACACATAAACATGAAAATAAATAACCAAAACTATCAAAAATCCAAATATAGTGTCCAATACAATTTATTACAAACCAAAATAAAAATGTTGAAATAACATCTAAACTATTCTAATTGTCCTAGCTATGCTTTACCCGATTCCTCGGGCCTTGATCACGAACCTCCTATGCGTATATGATATTTTGAGGCATTCCCCAGTGGATGAGTACAATATGACCTCGGGGCATTCCCCGACGAATGAATACATTTGATGGAATGCGATAAAAGTGGAGAAATCTCTCAACAAAGACATTTACACATTCAATATAGAATCCTACGAGTTGCCTACCCCAAAACCTAGAATTTACCTATAGATTTTGGTCTAAAATATAACACTGTTGGGTTTTTCAAAATTAACATCAATTTCTAATCCAACAGAAATCGATGAAGCAAAGCACAATGATATTAACTTTTTATCAATATTTAAACTATCACCCCAAAATTCAACTCAAGGTTCAACATAACAATTCACAATTACCACTTTTCAACAATCCAGATGGAAAGAAATTAAACTATGAATCAAAAAAACAACTAATTCACACCACTGTTCATGTAAAATCATGAAATTATAAAGAAAGGGATAAAAATTAGACCTCAATCATTGCCTTAATCCACCAAACTCTTTTAATAAAGACCACTGATATATGAATGGAGCATCAACTGGAGTTGAATTCAAGACCTCAAACCCACAAACTCAGCGAAAATCCATCCCGGTAATTGAACAAAATGGACGATTCCCAAAAAAGCAATTCTCATAGAGAAACTATTTTGCTGATTGTATTTTTCAATGATGATTTGCTTCACCAAACTTGGTATGATTTTTGGAGTTTGGGGATTTTAGCTACTGATTTTTGGGGTGAGAGGCCGGAGGTTGTGGTGTGGGTTTGTTTTGGGGAATTGTCCTATCTAAGCTCCAGTGAGATTCAACGGTGATTCAAACAGTGACAAGAGCGACAATTTTGGTGAGAACATCACCAAAAAATTGAGGACCGATCTTCTTTTTCTCTCTTGTTTCTCCTAATTTTCTCACTGTCTCTCTCGCTCAATCCCTCCCTTAATTTACTATTTTCAACCTCTCTCTCCCCTTTCTTTTGTTATTCTATGTGTGTATATATATATGTATTGTGAGTGTGTATTCAAAATAGAGGCATGTCCATGAGAGTCATTCCTTTTTCTATTATGGAAAAAAGGGATAAAAATGTGAGTGAGGTACGTGGGTAGGGGTGGGGTCGGGGTAGGTTGGTATTTTATATTATGGATTTGTTGAGAGTTGGTAATTTTTGTTCTTTTGTAGAAGTATTATCATATGGGTGGGGTGTATGGTAACGTGAGGTAAAATGGATAAAATTGAATTTTGGAGGGACAAATTACATGTCTGCACTCACACACTGCGTCGATTGGGTATACTCTACCTACTCAACTTCCGTTAATCCATGCGTCGACCAACCATTGGATGGGAAGAACAAAGGGCTTCTATTTTTGTCTTTATAAACAACCATCAACTCTACACAATATTCATCTTCTTCAACCCAAAAAATTAACAAATACGACCAGATGCCGAGAATTCTACTCAAACAACAAAGATAGTTCATTTCCAGCATTGCCACGACGTTATCCTCCTTCAAAATGACCTAGAACATCTCTTCTATGGTCTAGGTCAGGACAAGGAACACCTCCATCGTGAACTCTGGTATATCGCTAGTTTTTTATGGGCAATCGTAGAGAGGCTTAACATAGAGCCCAATGAGTTGATCACCCCCACCATCCCCTTCGTTTAGGTTTTAATTTCTATTGTAGTTGTAGTTTTAAGTTCATTGCAAAGAAGCTTTCATGGTAGGAATTTTGTTAAATGAAAGCTTCTTTCTTTTATCCTTTTTGCTCGTATTTTGGTGTACATATTATGTTAAACGATTTTGCAATGAACTAATGAGTTGAAGTATTTTCTATTTCATACATATTGTCTATACTTTAATTTTTACAATTTTGTTGTTGTTTGAATTTTTGCAATTTCCCCTGTTAGAAGATGAATGAAACAGCTGTCAGACTTCAAACTTTATATATGCTATGGATAATGCCTCAGGTCTATCAGCAATTCTGTTGATTTATATAAAATTAATTACAGGTTCGATAAAGCATATAATTGATCGAGATTGATATCTATGCGTGACTGTGAACGTAATCGATGCATCCATTATGCGAGTTGGTGAAATGGTAAACAAACAATATTACATCTTCAAAAATATAATTAACTAAATAAATAAAATTGAATTGAGGACCATCGATTGTGTCGATTGTAAATCATGGACTGCAAGCTTTGTAAATAATACACCATATTAGTTTGTTGTCCTTTGTCACATGTTGTAAAAAATACCTAAATAAATAAATAAATAAAATTGAATTGAAGGCCATCGATTGTGTTTAGTTTAAATCATAGACTGCAAGCCTTGTCAATAATATACCATATTAGTTTATTGTCTTTTGTAGCATGTTGTGAAAAAAGTATACAAATAATTAAATAAATGAAATTGAATTGAAGGTCATTGATTATGTCCAGTGTAAATCATAGACTGCAAGCCTTGTCAATAATATATCATATTGGTTTATTGCCCTTACTACTATATTATGAAAAACAAAATTGATAACAAATGAATAATTGGATTTTATGCGACTAAATGAACTTAAACATGTCATGTGATCGTATAAGAGTCCACATAAATTAAAAGTGGTGATCAAATATGTGAGGTAATGAGTTATGGTTGAACAATCCAATTATTTATTTTTTATTAATTAATTAATCCTTTTCAGAATATGTGTTAGTTATGGTCAAATAAATATGTATCCTGGTCTATTTCGTTTATTATTGAAATAGTCCATCATTTATGCAAGACTATACTTAGTTATTTACTCGATCTGACATAGTCTAGCATAAACCGTGAACTACTTCCACAATTAACTAACTAGACGGTGATGCCTATTTATAGACCATGACTAGCACATAATATGAAAAGAAAATAATTAATTAATAAAAAATAAATAATTGAATTTTATGTAATTAAATGAGCTTAAACAAGTCATGTGATCGTATAAGAGTCCACATAAATTGGAGAAGGTGATCAAAGATGTGTGAGAAAGGCTAGTGGTTGTACAACCAACATCCTCACAATATACTTCCGTTTTGTATAAATATTACCCTGAGGATGTTGGTTGTACAACCACTAGCCATCTTCACACATCTTTGATCACCTTCTCCAATTTACGTGGACTCTTATACGATCACATGACTTGTTTAAGCTCATATAATTGCATAAAATTCAATTATTTATTTTTTTATTAATTAATTAATTACTTTTTTCACAATATGCTATTAAGGGAAATAAACTAATACGGTATATTGTTGACAAGGCTTGCAGTCTATGATTTACACTGGACACAATCGATGGCCTTCAAATCAATTTTATTCATTTATATTTTTTACTATGTACTAGTATTTTTTTGATCGTTGAACCAACCCATATATACCTTAGCAATGATCAAGTGTCGATATACATGATCCATCATCTACCCAACGCATGAGAAGACATCGATTATATTGATGGTCTATGAATGAGGTCTAGCAGTAGCAAAATTAAATATCAATTTTTTATAACGGTAATTAAGTACATGTCAAATCACATCCAACGCTAATATCTAACTTTTGTTTTGTATAAAAGAAAGGCAATTCTTATTTTAACACTCTCATTTTTTTAGCTTTATTTTTTGTTCATTTTTAAACAATTACAATGTCTCAAGTATCCCAAATATCAGGTGCAAAAGGGTCCTACATATGTCGTTGTGGCAATCCAGTTGTATTGAAGACGTCACACTTTGATTCTAACCTAGGTCAAAAATTCTTTAACTGTGCGGTTGGAAAGATGAGTGCATACATGAATTTATGATTTATCTTTATTCTTTGTTTAAGTAAGTACATTCATGTAATAACTTCTTTTTTGGTCATGGATGATGGAAGATGCTCTTTTTTGTAAGTGGCTTGTGGAAGACTCTCCAACGAGTAGCCCACCGACATCAAATTTTCAAGGCGCTTTCAAGTTTCAAAAACTAAAAAGGCTTCGGGAATCCGAAGAAAATAGAGATCTACTCATGACATTGTTAAAAGAAGACGAAAAACAAAGAGATTACTTGAAAGAATCACTAAAAGAAATCGAAATGGAGAGGGATCAAATAAAGCAAAGGTTGATTTTGGCCAAAGAAAAAGAGAATGACCTAAAAAAATTATTGTATGATTTGTTGTTGTTGTTGGCTTTATGGAAAGGTATAATAGTGATATAGGAAACTGAATAAATAGATGCATGATTTCTTAAATCAACCGTGGGTGCAGTATATAATTAATAGAGAATACCTTTTATAACGTTTATCATTTACCTCTATAAACCATGGGTGCAGTCTATAAATTATAGAAAATGACATCTATAATATTTTTCATAAACCTCAATAAATTAAAACAATAGCTGAACTAGTAACACAATCCAATCAACTGTTTAATCTAACAAGACAATGGAATAACTGAACATAATTTCATCAAAAAATGTCATCATTAAGAAGCCAAATATATGTAATTCAATTATCCATAAAAAACAAATCATTAAAACCAATAAATCATTAAGAAAATTATTTGTTCCAAACTACCAAACTACATGTTATCATCATTGAGTTCCTTAACAATGCCCATCACATCCACTTCAGTTTCTTCATTTTTTTCTCTTCTTCTTCTACTTTTTTCTTCTCATTTTCTTTCTCTCCTTCTTCGGATTTCTTCTCTCTTTCAATATTTTCACATTCCTGTTCAGCCACTACTTCTTCATCAACTGCCTTCTCATTTTCTCTTCTTATGATGATGATTTCTTTTCACCATTTTCTTCTCTTTTCTCCTTATTTCCTACTTTTTATTCAGCTGTCATCTCCTCATTTTTCTTCTTCTTCTTCTTCTTCTTCTTCTTCTTCTTCTTCTTCTTCTTAATATGTTGCCTTCCCCTCCCCTATTTCTTTTTTTTTCTTCTCTTCTTCGATTTTTTTATCTATTGTTGCAAGGCCAGTCACTACGACTTCGAGTTCTTTGAGGTTTACTTGATGTCAGCTACGAGGGGCAACTGTCGAGGTGCGCAACATTATTTTGAAAGGATTACCAAAATTATATAAGTAAATTAAATAGGAAGAACAAAAAATAAATTAGTTTGCCTTGATGTTGTTGCTTCTTCATGTTCTTCTCGATTCTTCTTAGACTCTCATCGCTAACAAAAGAAGAAATATCGAGAACAGTTTTCTCGAGCAAAGTAACACGCTCACGTAGGTCTTTATTATTAGAAGTGTCTGGTGCAATTTTGAGCGCACTTAACCCAACATGAACACAATAACATACTGGACTTGGGACGTAATTGTGACTACCCAAATCTTCGGGTTCGTCCGCGACCTTCACTGATGAAGTGAGGACAATCACTCCTTTCAACTACACCTTCAAGGCATCGATGGACGTGCCTTTAACTTCATCTGTGTATGCCTTAAATGTTCTTATGTAGGCCTGCTCCATCTCACGGACAATAAAGGTAAGGTATGAGTGCACAATCTATCAAAAAAAATATAAATTACACGACATTCACTAATTTAATAAGATTATTATCATATTTTAATAAGTACACTTTTACCTTTGTGTTATTTCCTTTGTACTTAAACGAGTTGCCTTTCATTATGTTGTCGTTGTTTGACGTGTGCCATCTAAGAAGACAGAAAATGAGCAAAGGAGTAACCGTTACTTACCGGAGTACCTTCCAAGATCAGGAAAGACCTCATATATCCAAATCTGCAATCAATAAAAGCATAAGTAAATCTATAGGGTCTGTGTATTAATACATAAATAGGTAAGAGTGTATAATAAATCGATAATATGGTAGATTATAAGTACTAGAAACGCCCAGGAAAAGCCGTATAAAGCGTACGATGCATTATTCCTCTTCACAAAAGCTTCGTTCTGCTACGATGCATTATTTCTCTTCACAAACGCTTCTTTTTCCTTTCTCAAATTTATCTTCTTTTTCAAATAGCTCAATGTCAACCCAAACGACTCTTTTCCCCATGGATACCTCTCAAAGAAATTTAAATCAGATGCCATCTTGATGTGGTATGAATCCACCTTCTTTGATGGGTCCTTTGCCAACAGTATTGAGTGCATAAACTAAACCAAAGCGCACTTCTGCTTTTGTTGATTACTCAACCTATTACCTTTGATCAGACTAATCAGCTTTGCAACAGTAACGTTCTTGTTCTTCGTCACCTTAAAATTAAATCTTTTGACATTTTAGAGAACCTTGTTCATTTTTTATTCACGGGGATATGCTGAACAATTCAGCCTTGTAATTAGAGCAAATTCCTTTAAGATGAAACAAGTTGGATTACGTTCACACAGTACCAAATTTCATGCAGTTTTTTATTATTTTTGATATGTTGCAGCAACACAAAATGGACCATTTGTTCATTAAACTTAAAATGTTCTGGCATATGTCTCAAGTGTCCAAAACAGGACTTTTTAAAATCAGCATACAACTTTTGTTCAACTAGAATCCTTCTAAGCTTTCGATAAACCGTCATTCTTGCTCTTAATAAAATCGTTGTAGGAAAAGAACCTAACTCATCCATCAAATGTGTTAGGTCATACAGGTCAATGGATATGTCTCTTGCACAAATTGGCAAGGATAGGGGATCATCCTTCTCCCCGCCTCCACTATCTCTCATGTTCTCATCTTCACCGTTATCACTTTCACTTTCTTCTTCGCTTTCCCCTTCGCTTTTCCCTTCAATATCCTCAACATCTTCACTCTCATGTGCACTAATTTCGTCAAATTCGTCAATCTAGACAATGATTTTTGATTCATTTTTTGACTCAAATTCATTGATTACAACTTTTTTCCTCTTTGATGTTTTGGAAAATTCTTCGACTTTTCGCTTCCTACTGCTAGAACCAGTGGAAGCGGGCCTTTTAACTGCTCTATGAACTTTCACCATTTACGATCTACAACCAAAAATAAATCTGTAGTAGTCGATTTATCGACCACTGGTCTATTAAAATAAATGGGAAAATGCAGCAAAAATAAATCTGTCTATTAAGAAAAATGGAAAAATGCCTCATATCAAACATGCAAATCAAGTTTCAATTTCTCCAGATATTGGCAGTGCAACTTTCAACAACAAGAACATCATTTAAACGGGTCTAATTCAGTAAAAAAAACTCAAAATCAATACGTAATATAAATACAAAAATTCAAAAAATTTCTAGTTATTATCCAAAGCAAAACACAATTAAACATGCGAAATTAACAATATTAATCAAAGACACTCAGATTTTAGCTAATTCAATAAATAATAGTACAATTTTTATCAAAATCGAGGAACCACAACACAAAATAAAACAAAAAAATTACTAAAATGGATCATAAACTGATCGGGGAAGAAGATTAAACTTACATGAGCAAGAGAACATAAAAAATTTTGACTTGGGGAGCAAGAATTGAGCAAAATATTTTTTTTCTCTACAACTATGAAGAAAATTGGAAGAAGAAGAAGAATATTTGAGGAGATAGAAAAGTAGTTGAATTTATTAAATGAATTTTAAAAAGGTTTGAAAATTTAATAAATATAAAAAGGGACCATATTGTATTTTTTACAAAGTTGTATTTTATCCCCCAACTTTTAAAAATATTAAAGAGGCCCACGACCCCACAACCTTACACGATGTTTTGCTTTTTCCAAACCCTAACCCTAAAAATAAATGAAATAGATATTAGGTGGGTATTCTTCAAATTAAGTTTTCAAAGTGGGCATTTTACCAAATATTCTCTCCAGACTTACAATCTAGAATACGACTCGATTGACATTATCTTCACTCAAATAAGTGTTTTGACTAGTTCTCTCCATGCCATTTCTTATCTATTTCCAGCCATACAATTAAAACAGTAATAAAAATGAAAATTAAAATGAAGTACAAACTCAGTTGACTTACAGAGCTATAGAAAAAATATTTAAGGGAAAACATATAAATATATCCCCCAACTTTAATAAATGGTATAAATATACCCTCCTTCATACTTTCGGTACAAATATACCCTTACCGTTAATGAAAAGATACAAATATACCCTCAAACTTTAATAAATGATAGAAATATACCCATCATCATACTTTGGGTACAAATATACCCTTGTCGTTAATGAAAAGGTACAAATATACCCTTCTCATTAACAATGGGACGTTTGAGCATTATAGTGGTTGACCCTTTTTAATTTATTTTATTTGTGAATAATTTAATTCATCCTAAATTATAACCCATATCCGTTTCAAATAACCCGACCCGACTTGTGATATAATGAGGACCTTGGTTTGGCCGAGGAATGTCCAAACTTTGTGAGTTTTTCTCATGTTTCTGTTCTTAAAATGTTGTCTCTTGTTCACTCTTTGAAGTTGGTGAACAATGGTGTAACAATGAATTTAAAGCAGGTAACAACAACCATGAATCAAAAACAATTTCTAATTTATCGACGCTCATAAATTAAAAAGAAAAACATTCATTCATGAGGAACATTTAACAACATCAGAATATTAATCTAATATCAGAACATTAAACAACATCACAATATTAAACAAATCTCTACTCGATTCTAGATGGTAGATGCATCGAAGCATAAATTGAACCGACGCATTTGTTAGGGTTGATGGGATAAGTGAGAAAGTGTAAGTGTGAGAGAGTGGAAGAAAGAAACACGTGTAAATAGAGATGCATGATATGTCTCTTGAAGCGTCTCTATTACATGGGTCGGGTCGGGTCGGGTTATTTGAAACGGGTATGAGTTATAATTTAGGATAGATTAAATTATTCACAAATAAAATAAATTAAAAAGGGTCAACCACTATGATGCTCAAACGTCCCATTGTTAATAAGAAGGGTATATTTGTACCTTTTCATTAACGACAAGGGTATATTTGTACCAAAAGTATGACGGAGTGTATATTTGTACCACTATGAATGTTCGAAGATATATTTGTACATTTTCATTAACGACAAGGATATATTTGTATATAAAGTATGATGAAGGGTATATTTGTACCATTTATTAAAGTTAGGGGTATATATATCTGAATATTTAATGAGTCAAGTCAACTCAAACGGACACTATGGGTTGGGAATGTATTAAACCTTATCTTGTTATTGATATTTATATTGCACTAAAGTGAGTTGACTTATATTTTCTTCATTTAATAGTGGTTGATCTTTTTTCTAAAAATATTTGTTTCAATTTAGTCGTCCAAGTTCTAAAACTAAGAGTATTTTATACATATGTTTCTCATTTTACCCATGGTAGAAATACTAAATACATCTACAGTTTTCATAATTATTGAACAGTTCATAAATGATCTCAATTTTCAAAATCAAAATTAAATGATTATTATTAGTTTCAATTATAAATACTCAATGTTCTAAACATAATATATGGGATGAAGTAATATGTACCAAATTTCAACTTTATCATTGTATTGGCTATTGCACTTTAAAAGACATATAAGGGTAAATATGTAAAATGTATCTAAACATAATATATGGGATGAAGTAATATGTACCAAATTCCCATGTACCTAACTCCTTATTTTTATTCACGAGTTTCCATTTCTAAAAAAATGTATTTTCAAAACAAACATTAAACGTGAATCATGATAGACAACAAACTTAAGAATTTCATGTCATTACATGTCATGATTCAAAAATTGAGGTCATTATGACACTAATCGCGATTCAATCTTGATAAGTAAGTCAATCACTAAAAAAAATGCAAGATAATAAAGGAATTAAGATAAATAAGACTCCTAAAATGAAGTCAAGCCCCATATACATATAAGTACTGAAAAACTGGAATGTCTTAAGCTCCTCAAGATCAAGCCTGTCAACCGGGCTGGTTCAAACTAGCACCGGCACCGGCCCACTTGTTGTTATTGGGTTCTGGACCTATTCGGCACCGGTTCATCTCTTAACAGGCCGATCTGGGTCCAACAGTAAAAAATCCTAATTTAGCCCGTGACTGGCCCACTAAGCGTAAAATCGATTTTGACTGGTCCAAACCAGTCAAATTCTTTAAAAAAAATTAAATTTGAATTTATATGTTTTTCCCAATATATACTATATATACACACCTATAAATATAATATATATACATTTTAAATACGTTAAACAATAAACATAGAACATATATATGTTACATATTATACTACAATATAATATATACAAATATATATATATACTACTTAAAATACTACTTGAAACAATATGTATACAACATATATACGCTATATATATATATATATACACACACACACACATACATATATACTACTTTAGAAAATATATATACATGTATTTATTAAATATATACTACTTTAGAGTCTATAGAAAACATATACACATATATATGTACAATATAATATATACACTACTTAAAATACTACTTGCAATAATATACATACAACATATATATACTACTTTAGAAAACATATACAAATGTATACATTAAATATATACTACTTTAAAGTCTATAGAAAATATATACACATATATACGTATAATATAATATATATACTACTTGAAATAATATACATACAACATATATACACTATATATATACTACTTTAGAAAACATATACACATGTATACGTTAAATATATACTATTTTAGAGTCTATAGAAAATATATACACATATATACATATAATATAATATATACTACTTTTGAAATAATATACATACAACATATATACAATATACATATACTACTTTAGAAAATATATACACGTCTATACGTTAAATATATACTATTTTAGAGTCTATAGATAATATATACACATATATGTAGAATATATACTACTTAAAATACCACTTGAAAGTTGAAAGATATATACATTATATGTTATTGTACTTTAGAAAATATACACACATATATACATACAAGATTACAATGTATACTACTTAATATAATAATACTTGAAGTTTTGAACATATATATTAAAAAATTTACAATTTTACAGACAACACTTAAAAGATAAACTTATAGTATTTTTATATGCCAATACTAGTTGTCTAAGTAATATTTGCTAACATTATTTTTATTTTTTTATTATATGTATATATGTTTGTTATGTTTATTACTTAGTGTAAAGTTTGATTGTAATATATTTAAAATATTTAATTCAAACTAGAAATTTAATTTAAATGAAAAAAATAAGTAAGGAGTTAATGATTGTTGTATTTTATTGATTGCAAAATAATCCAAAATATATAATTTACATGAATGAAAAATCTACAAATTTTGCATCATTTTTTCTAACTCATGCATGTTAATATTAACGAGAACTGCCATAAAAAGTCAAAATCAACGGGGGCAAAGGCTAAACCATGCATTGGACTTGATTGTGCTAAGTTCTCTCTTGAAGTCATAATTTCTTCAAGATTTTGTTCGTCTTTCGGCTCCTCCTCCATATCTTGATTTCTTCGTTCCATTCTAATCCAATCTCTAAGGCAAACTAGAACATTCATGGAATTGCTTTTCAATGAGTGTCAATTGTTTCCAAGGTGTTGCCATCCCTAACTAAAAGCGCTCTCCGATGCAACGGTTGACATTGGAGAATTCAATATATCTCTAGCTAATTTTGAAAGCACCGAATATTGTTTTTCATTATTCTTCCACCAATCCATAGCGCAGATCCTTGCTCTACAATCCTCTATCAGCTATCAAAGAAAATACTTAAGCTCTTCCCAAGAAGTTGGTTTATGTGATGAAGGTTGCACCTTGTCCCAAAAACATTTAAATCATAAAGTAGTAAGGATAACTACTATGTGTCTGCCTTTTAGAAGATGATGGCTCCTCGAAAGTTTGAGGAGCGATAGTTGGAGTGAAATTTACCGGTATGGCTTCATCAAGTAAATCGGCATAATGATTATATAATGCTTCCATGTAACTGTTCGCATCACTCATAGCCGTAAGCAAAGAAGGTTCTTCTTCAGGCTGTATCTCTAAAGCATTATAAATAATAGAACTAAATTTGGCCATAGTATTATATTTCATATATGGATTTATTATAGCACCAATCAAATAAATAGGGGAAAGCAGATAAAAATATTTTTTAAATTTAGCAATCATATCAATAATAGTTTTTTTCTTAACCTTCTTTATTCTTATATTCGTTAAGCAAACAGGAAATGTCAGCTAAATAAGCTAAAATCTTACAAACAATAGGATAATAAGCACCAGAAAATTCAACAGTAGATATATATAATTTTTTCAAAAATTTAACAAAATTATCAATTGCAGCCCAATCAGAATCATGTAACATACACTCAGGAAAAGAACCAGAATACTGATTAAAAGTCATTGTAATAGGAACTTTATAATCAAGACAAGTTTTTAAATAAGTATAAGTAGTATTCCATCTAGTATCACATTCTTTAGGCATAAATATTGTTCTAAGTCCATTTTGTTCACATTTGGTTTTAAATTCTCTTACTCTAGCTTTTTCGATTATTTCCTTGAATAAAGGCAACAACAAGCCAGACATTTTCAATATAAAACTCACAAAATTCAAGACCATATCTTATGATTAAATTATACATATGACAAGCATACTTAACATAAAATATTTTGGGTAACGGCGGAGAAAGTTCAAGTTTCAACAAATCAACAGTAGCCTTGTTGTTAGATGAACGAATGTACGTACCCACGCGATCCGTGGATAATATTAAAATAATATTTTTAATATTTTATGTTGTAGTGTTTGTTCAAACATGTTAAATTCTATTATCTTACAAAAAATCAACCATGATATTATTTCTCAATGAAACATAAAAATAAATATTTTTTTCTCTACCCTCACCCACCTCCCACCCCTCCCACCACCTCCACCCCTCCTTAATTTGTTGTTTTAAAAAAAAAAAAGAACCCCCCTCCTCAATTTGATATTTTTCTTTATTATATTATTCACAATTTAAAAATATTATATTTTATCTTTTACTTAAATATTTATAAATATTTTTTAAAATTAAATGCATATTTATCATTATTATTATTATTATCAATAATTTTTATCTTTTCCTAATATGTAAATAAAATATATTTAAATATATTTTATAACATTTAAATTTTAAAAGAGATAAGTTTGAAATGTACTATGTATTATTGTTTCTACCACTAATACTGGTTATATAGATATTAAAGAGATATTAAGAAAATAGAACTCTATTTCAATTTAAATTTCATTTAAATTCAAATTCAAATTCAAATATAATATGTATTTTTTAAAAGAAGATCAATTTATTATTCATCCTTATCCATAATTTTTCAAATAAAAAAAATAATTATCTTATAATGTATATATTTGAATTAAGAGAAAATTTGAAATCAATAAGATTAGTTCACATGTTATTTTGTTTTAAAAAAAAGCTCCCACTTTTTTTTCTTCTATCACTATACTATGCTCTACCCACTACTACAATTTATTTATTTATTTATTTATTTACTATTATTATTATTATTATTATTATTATTATTATTATTATTATTATTATTATTATTATTATTCAGTACTACTACTACCATGCCTGTTTTAAAAAATAACTAAAAGTACTACTACGTACTAAGTGTGTACTACTATTATTAATATTAGTTATATTAATATTTTTATCCATTTTTTTCAATATTTATAAATATTTTTTTAAAATTAAATGCATATTTATCATTATTATTATTATCATCGCTAATTTTTATCTTTCCCTAATATGTAAATAAATTATATTTAAATATATTTTATAACATTTAAATTTTATAAGAGATAAGTTTGAAATAGTATATATCTATTAGAACTCTTTTATCATTAGTTTCTATTTTTAAGATAATGAAAATCTTTGTTGTAAAAGGATACTTAATTCTCAATTCAAATTTTTTATTATAATATTTTTAATTTTTTCTTAAAATATTTTTTAATATTGTCTTAAAATTATCACGTGGCTATTTTAGTGGCTTGACACGTGGCATCTTGTCTTGCTTATGTTTTGCTTTTATTATTACTATGCACTACATGTGTACTACTAAATAATAATATTATTAGTTATCTTAATATTTTTAATCTTGTATTTAATATTTTAGAATTTTTTTAGAACATTAAAAGGAAAAAAGTTTTTGAATAGTAAGAGTTCATTTATTATATTATATTATTTATTTATTTGTTACTTTAGTATTATTATATTTTTATTTTTATTTAATATATTATTTTTATTATTATTAATGTATATTTTAAAAATAGTAGTAAATATTATAAATTTAGGAAATATTAAGAATTTAGAATTCCATTCCCATTCAAATTCTATTTAAATTCAAATTTAAATATTATATTATATCAATTTTTTATAAGAAGATCATTTTATTATTCTTATCTTATCCTTAATTTTTTCAAATTAAATGCATATTTATTCGATAATTTATAAATTTTAATTAGAAAATTTTTTGAAGTCAATTTAAATAATTTCTTTATTTATTATAATTATTATATTTATTCCTACTACTACTTATCAGTACTAACACATATTGTTTACTATTGTTTATTTATTATTTATTTATTTATTTATTATTAGATGGACCAATCCATGTAGTGACAATAACAACCCTGTCTTTGTACGCTTGTCATCGAGATATTAATAAGAGTACAACATGATTAATAATGAAAATTCGTAAAAATATCAGTTGCAAATTAATTTGAAATTAAAACGTAAATATTATTGTTTGTTGGCATACTTAAGTTAGAGACTCTAATGTTTACCCCAAAAATAAAAAGTTAGAGACTCTAAGAGAAGTTTATGGGGACCGATCTCATACAGAAAAACATGTGCTTTAAATATTAATTGTACTTTATTTTTTCAATTATAATGTTATTATATTTTTTTCTTTAACTATGATTTGATAAATATTACGTGATACTTAACATTTTAGTATCATATACGACGAAAAAATATGAACATTTATTTTAACAAACTAATAGTATAAAATGGTAATAAAAGTTAGCATTTAAAAAGCTAATATGCGACTCAAAATCTTAAGAGAAACGTAATTTTATCTTTCATTTATATAATCAAATGTATTATTTTTATCAAAAATCAAACAAACAATATTAAATAACAAATTATTTACTTGAATTTGGTCCTGTATATACAAAATAAAAATAGCCAATAATATGATCATCACTCATCTGCATATAAAAATGAAGAAATTAAATCAAAAGTGTTTCAAGAAAATGAATAATATGAAGAATGCAACAATAGTAAAAAAAAAAAAGAGAGAGAGAGAGGAAAGTTTAGTGTGTACATCATTGCAGAATTATATATAGAGAGGTTAGGAAGTTAACTTCACTCCAATTCAAATATGAATTTGAAATTTAAATGCCATAATAGGTGATTACATTTAAAAGATTTTTTTTTGTGTAATAATAACAAACTAAAAATCTGTAACAATCAAACAATTGTGCATTTGTTCATAATACAACTTATACTGACCTCTATTCCTCAGCCTATAAGAGACAAATAATCACCCGTAAAATAGTTTTAAAAACAAAAAAGAAAGAAGAGAGGGTGGTAGAAGAAAAGAAAAAAAGAACAAAGAGCAGGTCAGTGCATTTAAAAGATACTATTATCCTATTTCTATGTACTACGTAATATAAAAGAGATTTTAAGAAAATAGAACTCTACTTCAATTTAAATTTCATTTAAATTCACATTCAAATTCAAATATAATACGTATTTATTAAAAGAAGAACAATTTTTTATTTTTTCTTATCAATAATTTTTCAAATACAGTACATACTTATCTTATAATGTATATATTTGAATTAAGGAAAATATTTGAAATCAATAAGATTAATTCACATGTTATTTTCTTTAAAAAAAAAATTCCCACTTTTTTTTCTTCTTCTATCACTATAACTAAGTTCTACCCACTACTACAATTTTATTTATTTATTTATTTTATTATTACTATTATTATTATTATTATTATTATTATTATTATTATTATTATTATTATTTAGTACTGCTACTACCACGCCTATTTTAAAAAATAACTAAAAGTACTACTACGTAAGTGTGTACTACTATTATTAATATTAGTTATATTTATATTTTTATCTTTTTTTTTCAAATTTATAAATATTTTTTAAAATTAAATGCATATTGATCATTATTATTATTATCATCAATAATTTTTATTTAAATTTTATAAGAGATAAGTTTGAAATAGTATATATCTATTAGAACTCTTTAATTATTAGTTTCTATTTTTAAGATAATGAAAATCTTTTTTGTAAATGGATAATTTATTCAAATTCAAATACTTAAGTTTTCAATTCAAAATTTTTATTACAATATTTTTAACTTTGTCTTAAAATATTTTTTAATATTGTCTTAAAAATTATCACGTGGCTATTTTAATAGCTTGACACGTGGCATTATATCTTGCTTATGTTTTGCTTTTATATATATATAGATTATCAAAAGCTATACATAAAACTTTTCTTTCAATACCGTAATATTTTGTTACTTTAGAAATAGATTCATAAACAAGTCTTCAAGTGTGCCTACGATCTTCATCATACAAAAATGCTAGAATACATTTTTACATAACAAAATTACTATTTATCCAGTGACAAGTAATTGTTAAATAATCATTTTTGTTAACAGAACGATCAAGATCAGAATTAAAGCAATTCTACATGGAATGTTTTTTAATAATGCAGATAAATAATAAATATATTGTGCATGGAGTCTAAAAATATCATGCCGAAAAGTACTTCTAGGAATACCTGTAAACATAGGATTATAAATTGCTTGAATATAATGAATAGAAACATTCGAAAGAGCAAAAGTGAAAGGCAAACAACCCACAACTATCATTTTCGCTATTACTTTCGGTCCTTCATTTATTATAATTCTTAACTAATTGACCGATTGTTGGGTTCAATCTAGTTTGTGTTGGCGCACCAACAGCCTTACCACCTTGTACAATAGCTAACTCTCTTGAGTGTCTATCTCTTAAATGTCTCATCAACGAATCTGTACCCCCTTTATTGTCTTTGATTTTATGATCGTATATAATTTCACAAATATTGCATTGCACCTCAGTTTCTTCTTCTATTTTCGATTTTTTTTTTCATGCAATACTATTTTTTCTACGAGATCTTGTAGGGGCGCGATGGAGAGGACGGGGAGGAAGATTAATCGATTCGGATCTAACATTAGCATTTTCGACTTCGGGTGTCTCACCAATATTTTCATCATCTTCATCTAAACTAACCGCATGTACTCCATTCTCTTCTTCTATACCATAATTTTACTGAGCTTCTAAATAATTCATATCATGAGCACCTATACTTATTTCTTTCTCAAAAGATTGACTACCTGGTACCGGAGGCACACTGGTATATCTATTACTTGAACTACCTCTACCGGAACCATCACTAATTCATTTTTTACTACCAATACTACTTTCGCGACAAAAATTTTTGACACTTTTATCGAGGTTGTTTATTTTATCCATATTATAAATTAAACTAAAAACTATTTAAAATACACAAAAATAATAAAAATAAATATTCAACAATTAATGCATTAATTAAAAATTAAAAGTAAGAGATGGAACAACAATACCAAATTTTGAAAGTATCTAAAAGTTGTGACTTTAGAAAACTTTCACTTGTATTTGTAATAGCAAAATTAAAAAATAAAAATTGAGCACTTTAGGAGATAATTAGAATTTTTGAGAGAGATTGAGAAAATGAGAGAACTTATTTTTGTGAAAAATGATTTGAAGTTGTAGGGTATTTATAGCAAAATTTTTGAATTATTTTTTTTTAAATTATTGAAATTCGGTCAAATGGTCGTTGGACCCCAAACGACATTATAGCCATTGGGCCAACGGTCCATTTGACCGTTGGAAGCTGCCAGTCCAACAAGTCCAAACATAAAAAAAAAATTCTTTAATAAAATCGGGTCGGTCCTGTCCGAGAAATCGATGGGCCTGGTCCGATTTTGTTACTGGGCCGATCTACCGGGCCTATCAATTATGATGACCCAACCCAAGACCGGTGGCCCAATAACTTGGAGTCCCACCGAGGTGGGTCAAATCGGGCCAGACTAAATGGGCCAGAACGGGCTAGCCCGACCCAGTTGATAGGTTTACTCAAGATTAGTATCATAAATGTAAGAACATCTTAGTATAACATCCAAAACTGAAATATAAATTTTGTCTCTAATCCAAAATGAAGATAAAGTAAGGAATATGATAAGATCTAAAATCCGCCCCGAACACTAGAGCATACCAGTACCTTAAATCTGATCAACCTTTGCTTGTAACTCAATCGCCACGTATGCATAGTATTCGAATTAAAATTTGTACTGAAAGGGTATTGTAGGGGTGAGTATAAACCACTTGTACTCGGTTGGTGTGTTAGGCCAATTGAGCAAAGTAGAAAATAATATAAGCAAAGAAAATACTATGAGCACGCAACCTGCAAGTAGAAAAGTTTCCAAATGGTTGCTCACACCATCTCTACTATATATATATATATATATATATATATATATATATATATATATATATATATGAAATGCCATCACAAGGTGCAGACATACACAAATGTATATGTAGAAGCTAATTATACGTCAAGTAACACGTAAAAACAACACATGATATGCAAATGCAACGCAATGAATGATGAAGTGAAAAGTTAAAAGTCATTGCATGACTTTCTGTATAAACTTATCGAGCCTCAATGCTTCCAATATAAGACCCATGGGGGATTCACAATCCATATTCTATCTCAAGTTTCCCACCAATCTCAATCTCATGTCACAATCTACCCGACCGCCACATTCCTCGGTCTATGCATTTTAAAAGTGTCTCATTTTTAAAAAAAGTTAAGGTTTCTCTTATATATATATATATATATATATATATATATATATATATATATATATATATATATATATATATTACAAAACGAGGATAATATGCTCATAATCAAATCAGTATGAAGATCATCAATCCATTTAATACTTATATAGCCGAGCTCAGAAATCAACTTAATATGTCAATAATTCATGATATCAGTTCTAGTTTGACACAATTGGATTAAATATACACGTAACACATTTTAATATCCTATCAACCCAAAAATCAGGCATTCCTATCATGATAAGGGCAAACAATACTTAAAAAGGTTTATACTATCAATCAATCTCCCACTCGGGTATCACATTAAAAATAAAGGTATTCAATTGAACAAATAAGGCCAATGATGTCAAATAAAGTCCTCACACGAGCAACACATAATATATAATATTGCACGTCAGTGATGATAAAATATAAGTCCCCGCTTGGACATCACACATTATATAATAGCTCAAAAAATAATGTTTATAGTCATTTTCCCCAGCCTATACCATGTTTTACTTATTTATTAACTACCCAATCCAGTCTAAATAAAATTAAGCAATAACCTACTTCAAAATATCAAATTCAAGCCTAATATCCTTTAGCATAGAGTTTTTTCATTTTGAACGGCCTCAAAATCAACTAAAACACACAAATACAACATCCCACGCATTAAAAGAAAGCAAATGATACTCATATCGACTATTTTTAAGTCAAATCAAAAACAGGTTCGAAAAGTGAGTTTGAAAATAAAAGGGGTAAAAACAAAATTTTTCTTTAGAAACACATTCCCCAAGGTCATAAGAGTCTATAGTTGAAAGCCCATACGAAACAGGTTAAAAACAAGGTCTAAATTGAAGAAAATTTATTTTTAAGCTTGCAAAAAAAATTCTCAAAATTTCATTTTAAAATAAAGATTAAAGAGTATTTTGAAGATATAATTCAATGAAAGGAAATGAAGATAAGGTTTTGGAGCTTATTCAAGCTCAAATGGTGAAGAAAACTTCTAAAATTGGCCAAATCCCAAGCTTAAATGTTAAAAGTGCTAAAAAATTATCAAATAGGGTTTATATACCTGTGATATCTGCTTAAGCGGCTATTTGACCACTTAATTGGTTTGAAGGTCGCTAACGCAGCCAATCCACTTAGGTTGGCCATCACTTAAGCGATCAAGTACCGCTAAAGAAGACACTGCTTAAGCGCTCCCTTATCGCTAAAACGTCTACCGCTTAAGTGGTACCTTGACCGCTTAAGCGACTGCACCAGCTATCAACAAGTATTAATTTTGTTCAAGCCAAAAATATTTCAAAGGGAACCTCGCGATTTGTTCAAGATCCCTCAGAAACAAGTCTTATATGCTACCCGGATAATATCGACATTTCGGACTCAATGACAATGTTAAATTTTTGAAAAAAGATCATTTTCAATAAATTAACCTCTGGGACCCCTTTAAGGAAAATTTTACTAGTTTTCAAATGAAGGATCAAAAAGTAAAGTAAAGGTTTCAAACCCGAACCAATCCTATTACTAACCCAAATTCGATATTTCAAATCTAATGAAACTTTCTAAATCACCATCTCAGACTTGAAATATCAAATATTGAACAAAGTCAACATAAGATTTTAAAAGCCTCAAACTCTCCCAAAAACCTCTTGAAGGCATTGGAAATCATGTCAATCATCCCCACACTTCAAAATCAACATATAGCAACTATGGAGAAGGGAGAATTTTCACAAATTAGGTCATTACAACATCCACCAACAAGACTCTACTCCGTCCTTGAACGGATAGGCATGGAAATGTAATAAATCGGTACACTACAAAAAAAAGTCAAATTGTGGGGGTTAATTTTGCAGTTTGCGGCAGGGGTTCCCACAACCCCCGAAATATTTGATGTAACTCGTTAAAATCCCTGCAAAATATAATTGAAAACCCCCGGAATACGAGCCGCCACAAACGAGTTGCAACAGTTTTTTTCTAACCCCCATAATTAATTTGCAGGGATTATTTTGCAGTTGTTACGACCCCGTAATTAATTTGTGGCGGTTATTGACTCCATTATTCTAAATTTAATTCATTTTATTATAAATTTTTATTTAAAACTTGCGGGGGTTAAAACCTCCGCAATTGTTTTTTTTTTTTTTTCAAGTTAATAGGACCCATGAATTTTCAATAACTAATTATAGATTCTAATTTTAGCTCAAATTTAATTATTCCTTTAGGCATAACCTACAATCCAATATTTGTTCAATTCATATATCATTAATACAACAGAGTAATTAAACATTGTAATTGACAAACATATCAAAAATACATTGAACATTAAACTTAAAAAATTAAATTTTCAGCGTTCACATCTTCAAACTCTAAATTTTCAACAGTATCTTCAAATTCTAAAATCAAATTTAAACACAAAACCTTCAATATTCTAAGATTCACTTCAACCACACAATTACATCATCATAATTGAATATCCAAGATAATTTACAATGAAATTAACGAATATCATTAGGATCACTGTCATCACGTGATCTCCTTGCATTCATGGGCGAAATGGGTTCACTAGCCGCATCACTTGACTACATAAAAATGCAAAGTAAGAAAATCAATCGATAAACTTTCAGTCCTTATTATAAACAAGAAGTTAGACTAAGCATCTTCGGGGAGAAGAACACAAGATTTTGGAAGCTGGAAATAGATTTATTTCCTGTCTCAAATCATATAACACAAATCAACAGTCATTGCTGTTCCAAATTCGAAATAAAATGCACTATGTACTGAACAAAATAGAAATAAAAAGAATCCCTAGCATTTTAAGACCTATAACCGTACAGTGTAATGTGATTTTCTTAATATCTACAGTACTAAGTGTTATATGAACCATACTACGATCAGCTTCAACCTGTATATTTCCTAAATCAGTAAAGCTAGAGGTTTTGTGACACACTCAAGTTGTAGTTCTATCAACGGCGGCTTATCCTCTCATGGAAATATATGACAAAGAAAAGACTTCAAAAGGGATTGATTAAAAATCATGGTGTTGAGTCGTCAAACTGAAACTACTCCTTCAATCAAAAGGAGTTTAATGAAACAAGTGAAGAGTTTAAGAAGATACAAACACATACCAACACTTTGAACGCAAAAGAAGCCCTAATACCATACCTTAAAATCCGCTAATAATCACTTCACAGCATGATAAGCAGGATCAAGGGTGCTTTCAACCACAAAGAGAAACTTCAAAGGACCACCATAAAGAGACGTGATCTGCACCATTCACAAAGGGAACACAAGCAGGCTATACATTTATCTGGACAAAGTGACAAAAAATGGAGCATGTAACTCAAGGTCTTCATGACACATCCAAATCAACATGAATATAAATTAGATACCAAATGGAGAGCTAAAATAGATTATAAGATCTCCTACCTTACATAAGCAGCTAAAGCCCATCCAAAACCAAGTATTAAGACAATTATACATCCCTGAAGACACAAAGTCCCATAAAAACAATAGAAAAATTGGTAAAGAAACAAGACATGAAAGTAGAAAAGTATGATAAGTATTACAGTTTTCTTACTGTCGGTAACAGACCAAATACTAATCACACGCTAATAGAAAGCAGAGCAATTGAGCATATGGAAAGAGATTTATACATATTAAACACAACACCAAATATTAATAAACAACTGCAAATTTATACATATTTTTCATTTGTCTTCAGGCATATCATGCCATTTGATTCCCATTCAGACAAAAGAGATATAGCAGACAAGCTTAAATAGACAAAAGCCACTTGTTGCAGTCAGTCGCAGTAAGGCCATATGCAATGTTCTGTTACAGCTGTGGAGTCATTGAAATGTGATGAGTGCTTATTAATTTCTTCAAAAACTTTCTCTTCTAAAAATGAGTTCCAAAAGAAAAATGTATCACAGAGTCGTGACAACACTCAAATAAGACCAATAATGAAGTAGCCCAGGTAGAATAAGCCTGGTAAGTTCGGAGTCCTGAGAACACTAATTAAGGATAAAGATTGGAAGTATCCGAGGTAGATACATACCAGAATAAGCAAATATAATATGTAAAAACCTCTTTGACGAAGCCCTTCTATGACATTCTCTGCAGTCCTGAACCTGATCATCAGATTAGATCCTCGTTCCTTCAGTGAATGCTTCAGATCTTCCAGCGCAAAAAGAAGTAACTCGACCATGTCATCAAAAAATCCTATGAAAATTACAACAGCGGACATAAAACAAGATACATGAGTACCTCACCTGACTTTTAACAAGTTTCTAAAATTAAGACACATATATAAAAATTAATCACCAAGTAAGACACATATATAAAAATTAATAATGCCAAATATATCGACTTAGCAGGAGGCACACTAACTTACCATATTCTTTTTCCCCTTGATCGGTTCCAATGGTGGACGTCTCTGCCAGATTAAGATCCTGACTCTATTAGTTATCAGATAAATGAAGCATACGGGATACAGTGCATCAGTGTAAAACCACTCAACAGTTCCACTTAGAGGATGTAACTGACAACGATGGAAGGCATTAACTACAAAAACATGTTCATCTTTGGCCGATATTAGTAAATGGAGCCTTTTAGGCTATTGAGGAGCATAGTAATTTCATAAACCTGAAGCACAAATGCTTTATTAAGCATACACATATTCAACTACATATGTATAAGAAGTTTAAAGATGGAAGAACACATGATATGAACCTTGCAGAACATCTTGAAGACTGAAAACATAGCATCATCATCTGCCACCACTTCTGCGTGCTCATTTGCAACACCTAGTGCAGCTACATATGCAACCCACAACTTCTGCGTCAAAAAGATACATAATGCAGATATACTAATGTTCAAAACCAAAAAATAAAAGTAAAGTTTCAACAGCTACACCAAAAAAGAGAAAGAAACAATTTCTAGAAGGAATTTTACATAGAGAATCTGCTAATCAGTTTTCTGTATCTAGTCTAAAAGAAATCTTAACAGACTTAGAAGATGAAAGTAAAGGCCTTTGTCAACTAGTATTTACTAGTTGTATCTTATGGGTCAGATTAGAACACCTACAGCCTATTCCTTGTTTCTGTACAATTGTCTATGTAAATTATGCAAGTGTAAGTTGAAAACCGAATTGAGTTTTTAGCCAACCTAATAGCTATTTAAGTACGATAGTAATGGAGGCAAATAGCGAAGGAAATTCTATTAATACTGTTATACGAATACAGTAGTTGCGATGACCCCAACAAATGTGTGGTGTTCGGTTCGTGTATGCTAACAGGTGAAACTCAAAGGCTGTTTCCAACTATGTTGCTTGGACTCTCAAAAATGTCACTACACCTGTATCGGTTTCTCAAAAACCATTAATCTTTTGACGGATCCGACACACACCTAACAACATGTTTGAGAATCCGAACAACATAAGCTTCTGGGCACAAAAATCACCTTGATTGACTCTAGGTAATTATAGTTCTCAAGAGAGACACACACTAGCCAAGCTTGAGCAACCAGGTAGTGACATAAATTCAAACACTGGCAAGTAAAAAACTGTATGCTGAAACATGAATTACCTATATTCTTTTAGAAATCTGAACATTGTTATAATTGGAATTACCGAAGAATCCTGGCAGTCTTGAATAAAAGTAAGAGGCACCTACATCAGGAAAGAGTACCAAAGCTGCTTCAGGCATAGCACATACCTGCAGGAAAAATGAACATGAGAATATGTTGACATGAAGTTTGTGCTACTGGTTTATACATAGCAAACACCAACCAAGTTTGAAAGAGGGTAAGTATAACTTCCAAGGAAAAAATAAACTCTAAATTCAATTCCATATATACTAGCTAAAGCTCTTGAAGATTTACGGTCTGTAAGCTAATTTTCACCTAATTTTTATAAAATTATTCCACGTGAAGTTTAGATATTGTTTCATTCCACAAAATGTAACGAGGTACATATCAAGTAAGTATCAGTTAGTGTGTTCAAATTTAAAAAGGAAAGCAAGATAGCTATATTGAAGAATTGAATCCTATATTACTCAAGTCTAGCAAGTGAACACACTATCAGATTGAAGTGCTTAGGCGCTTTTGATTTGTACATATGAAGGTTCAACTGATGGATACATATATCGAACAAGGGCACTCACAAAATATGGGCGTAAATAGATAAATGGAACCACTTAATTATGCTAGAGAAGAAAAATAAAAGCATCATTGACAAATTGCAGATCAAAGACTGAACTTTTGAACCTTCCTATTTCACTCTATTTCGTAGCAATCCTTCCCCCGAGAAATCAACCACTAAATGGCATAGCGAGAAAAGGGGGATGGGAGTTACCCCCGAGAATTCTCTCTCCAGCTTTTTTTTGTACTTTGATAACCGAGAAATTCATCTGGAGTCGGCCCTTTGGGCCAACCACAGATCTCAAACCTCGGGGATAATGAACCTTCCCCTACCCTTATCCACTAAGTACTGGACTGACTTAGATTCACGCAATGACTAAACAACAAAAGTCCCTCAACCTCTGCTAATTGAGCTAATAGCTCTCTCTTGCTTATTGCACAATGAGGGAAAGCTAAATACTTTTCTCAATACAGAAAGAAAGCTAGAATAGAAGTTTCCGAAACAGAGACACGTTTTACAATTGTTGCAAAATCCAACCCAAAAGAACATGATTCATGGGTTTATCTATAATAAAGGAATATATAACAAGAAAAATGTCAAAAGAGTACTAATAGAGTGGTTCGATCTTTTGTTGCCTCTGCTATGAGCTTCAAGATACTCCTCATACGTCTGCAAAGGGAAATTTGAAATACAATGTACAGTAATATCTTAATCGCGGCAACATGATTTGTTGGTAGATCTAACAGCTACACAGAGAGATGAAGCTCGCTCGGCTAAAATCATTAACAAACTTTGAGAAAGTACAGAAGAGTTTCATCTTCTTAGCAAATACAAGAATCTTTTTAGATACATTACAAACTTGGAATGCACCAAAACAGTCCTAAAACAGTCCACAACTCAAGCACAAATTGTGAACCCAACAACTACACAACACGACCAACAATAACAGAAAGAAACTGCCAAGAATACAAGGTGTTTTGAATACCAAATCAGCCACCCAAACCATATTAACAACAGGAAGATGATCAACAGAAGATGAACAACAATATTATAAGAACAACAACAACACAACAAGTGATTATTACAATTTTGGAGTCCAGCGCACTTCCAAGGCTGGCCGACGGAGTCAATTTCAAGAGAAATGGTGTTAATTTTTTTTTTGGGGGCGGGGGGTGGGGGGAAGGGGAGGGTTGACGACAGAGAAGCTGATTTGGGGGAAAATGTGTGAGAGAGAGAGCACGAGATTTTGGGGGAATGTAAGGTGTGAATTAAAAAAAGGAGGGAAAATTTTGGCCAATGGAAAAACATAAGGGAAATTTTTTTAATGGTATAAGCTATTTTTTATATTGACAACGGGGGTTTAAAATTCCCTAATTTATAGCGGGGCAAATTTATAAATTTTAGTAACGACATTTTAATCTCATATAATTTTACGGAGTTTAAAATAATCCTCGCAAAAAATCCACCATAATTTTACACGTTTTTTGAAGTGGTAAGGCGTTGAGGGTAGCTATGGCATATGTCGGACTTAACCTCCTCAATAGGACGGTGTATCCATTGAACCTTAACTATATAAATATTTCTATAATGCAACCGTCTAACACCCCTGGCTAAAATAGACACTAGCTCCTCTATAAAGGTCAACCTCTCATCCAACTGAAACGATTCCCAGTGAAGCATATGAGACTTATCGGCAATAGACCCTAGAGCATAGTACATGAAAAAATAGATGAATGGTTGGAAAGTCTGGAGGTAATCATAAGCAACCCCTCCAACTTCCAGAAGAATCGCAAAATGGTCAATGTACCTCAGGCTAACTTTCCTCATTTCCCAAACTTCATCACGTTTTTCATGGGGAATATACGAAGAAAGACTCAATTAATAATCCCAAAATTCAAGGCATAAATCCTACATTTGCATCACCCTTTTTGCCTACTATGGGGTGCCCAAATCCTATGTGAATCATCTAAACCCTGTCCAAAGACATACAAAGAAGGTTGGTACCACAGGTCTAATCTCTGAAGTCTCAAACTAATTAATCGGATAAAAAATGCCTATCATACGAAGCCTAAAAAGGTGCCATATCAATACTCAGTGATAGCTGTTATTATAAGAAAACTCTGCTAAGGTTAAATACTGATCCCACTGACCTCCAAAGTCCATGACGCATACGCAGAGCATATCCTCCAAAATCTGAATAACCCGCATTGATTGACCCTCGTCTGGGGGTGGGAAGTTGTGCTAAGGTAAACCTGAGTACCCAACTCTTACTGAAATATCCTCAAGAAGCTAAAAGTGAACACTGAGTCTCTATCTGAAATAATAAACATTAGTATGCCATGAAGACACACTATCTCATGAACATAGGGATGAGCCAACCTCTCGTCACTAACGAAAAGTTGATTAGGGACGTAATGGGCTAATTTGATCAGTCGATCCACGATGACCCAAATATTGTTTGAACTACAAAAAGTACAAGGTAACCCAATTACAAAGTTCACAGTGATCCACTCCCACTTCCGCTCAAGAATGGGTAATCTCTGAAGCAAACCATCTGATCTCAGATGCTAGACCTTCACCTACTGGCAATATAAGCAACATAATATAAAGTTTGTTACATCCTTCTTTATATCACCCCACAATTAATGTTTTTTTAAATCACAATATATGTTGGTCACTCCCTAATGGATAGAATATCTAAACAATGTGTCTCCTCTAAAATCAATTGCACCCATCCACCAACTCTCTACACACAAACTCGACCACTAATCCTCAAGATACCATTAAAATCTAGAGACACCACTTTAGCCTTGCCACTCAACACCTTATCTTGAATTGTCCTCAAACTATCGTCACTAAACTGGTGAGCTCAAATATACTTTATCAAGGAGAATCTAGTATCAACAAAGGTTAACACACATTCGGATATTAAAATATCAAGCCTAAGACTAAACCTCTAAGGGTAAAGGTTGTTCCTGGGTCAAAAGATGAGCTAAACTCCCAATACTAGTTGACTTTCAGCACAAGGTATTCACGACCATTTTAATCTTACACGAATGATAAAAAAAATAGTGATATCATAATCCTTAAGCAACTCAAGCCAATGTTGCTGTCTCATATTGAGATCTTGATGATGGAAGAAGTATTGACTGCTATGATGATTCGAGAAAATTTCACAAAAAACTCTACACAAGTAATGTTGCCACAACCTCAACACAACCGCTATAATTACCAACTCCAAGCTATACAACACAATTTGCATCACTAAAAACCTCTCTAAAAAAATTATGTAAACTGAGCCCAAGTTATAGCAGGCAAACCTGAAGGACTGCAATTGGATAAGGACCTCCACCAATCCCTAGCTACACCCATCAATTGATAGGTAGTATAACCAATTCTATGAGACTCAAGGGATCTAAGGTTACTTAACTTCTTCTAGTAGTTAATAAGAAACTCTTCAACATCCTCGCCAATCGCTCCACTAAACTTGGGAAGATCCAAATAAATAAATCTCTTAAAACTCTTTTGATGATCAGAAGACATCACTTTATCTGAAGTAAATAGAGAAATAGTAAGTCTGATAGGCAATAAATCCATGCACGAGAGTATCGTAAATGATTGTTGTACCTTGAAAGTAGGAATACCACAAGCAGAAGTTGGTACAAATGTCGAAACACCACTCGAAGTATGAGGAATACCAGGTACACGCAAGGGAACACCCTCCAAGCAACTCAAACGGACAATTAACAAATGTTGAAGCACCGAGGTATAACTAAACTTTGTGGAACCTGAGCTGGCCTCACACCTCCTATTTGATAGTCATCTATGGCATATACAACCTCAGGCTCGATAAAGGTCTCTCTAACACGTTCTCTGACAGGTGTAAACCCTCATGCTCGTTCTCTACCTTTGGATCAGCCATGACCCCTACCTTATTTTCTAATTATGGGTCCCCTATTGGGTACCTTTTCAACATTCCTAACATCCATAGACCTAGTCCTTACCATCTACGTAGAAAATAAAGGAATACAAGATTATAATATTGGGCATGAATAATCCACACAACAAGAAATTAGTTAAGAGAAGTTTTTTCAAAAGATAGCTTACAACCCCTCGAAGATAGATACAGACATCTACGACTGGTTCGCGAGACTCTACTAGACATCCTACTCTTACATTTATCAGGAAGTTGAACCTAGCACTTTGATATCAATTTTTCATGAGATAAAAATTAAGGTCATGATGACACTTATCGCGGCTTTGCCTTGATAAGTAAGCCAATCACCAAAAAAAGTGCAAGATAATAAAGGAAATAATGCTAACAAGACTCCTTGAACGAAATCAAGTCAAAAATACATAATAAATAAAGAAACACTGATGGAATGTCAAGCTCTCCAAGACTAGTGTCTCAAATATAAGAGAATATAAGTACAACATCCAAAATTGAAATACAAAATCTGTATCTAACCAAAATAAAGACAAAGAAAAGAATTAGAGGAGATTTGATCCGCCATGAATGCTAGAACATACTAATACCTCGAATCTGATCAACCCCACCCAAAACTCAACTGCCATACATAGTACTCGAACTGCGTTCTGTACTGAAAAGGAACAATAGGGGTTAGTATGGTCCACTTGTGCTCAATAAGTATCATAGGCCGACTAAGTAAAGTGTAAATTAATATAAGGAAAATACTATGAGCATGCAACCTGCAAGTAGAAAAATTTTCAAACTTAACATACACCATATGCACAAATAGTTCTAATGTTTATATATATATATATATATATATATATATATATATATATATATATATATCAAAAGGCACAGACATACACAAATGTATATATAGAAGCTAAAACACGTCAAATAACACATAAAAACAACACATGATATGGAAATGCAATGCAATGCAATAAATGATGAAGTGAATATGACATTCTGCATACACCTATCGAGCCTTAATTCTCCTAAAATAGGACCAACAGGGGGTTTATGATCGGTATACAATCTCAAGTTTTCACCAATCTCAATCATATGTTTCTATCTACCCGATTGGCAAATCCCTCGATCTAGGCATTTTAAAAGTGTCCCATTTTCTTTCAAAAATTAGTGTTTCTCAATGATACCTATATCTCATGAATATGTAAGTATGAAATGAAGATAATATGCTCATAATCAAATCAATATAAAGGTCACTAACCCATTCAATACGTATATAAGTGAGCTCAAAAATCAAATCAATATGTGAATAATTCATAATACCAGTTCTAGTTTTGCATCATTGGATTAAATATACATATAAGACATCATTAAAATTCTACCGACCCAAAACTTGGACATTTCTATCATGATAACAACATACAATGCTTAAAAGACCTATACTATCAATTCAAGCCCCCACTCGGGCTTTCCATTAAGAATAAACACAATCAAATGCATAACTAATGCTAACAATATCAAATAAAGTCTCCACAAGAGGAACATGAAATATATAATATCACAAAAATGACAACAAAATATAATCCCCCGCTCGAGCATCACACAATATATAATAGCTCCAAAAATAATTTCCATAGTCATTTCCTCAACTAATGACATGCTTTACTTATTCACTAACTACCCATTTGAGTCTGAAGAAATGTAAGTTTACTAGGAGGTTTGGTCTAAGATCAATTTCTTAACTTTAAAAGTACCAAAAACAGGGAAATGAGCTTAAAACCCAAATAAACTGCTCGAAAATCAACCAATTGTTCCGACAAATCATAAATGACTTGTAGCCACTTTGGGAAGACAAGAAGTGTCAAAAACGCACGAAAATCAAGAAAATGACTTGGAGGGCCATTACAATATACACTTCTAAAATGACTTTCGTACTTGAGTCAATGGGTAGAAAGAACCCAAAAGCTTGAAAGAATGAGGTAATGGGTCCACACACCCCGAGCACAAAATAACTTCTTTGGAAAACCACCTGGGTAGTTAAAAATGCTAACACCAAATAGACTGAAAAATAAGAAAATCTTCGTATACTTGTACATTAATTCTCCCGTAATGCCTAATTGTTGAGTAAATTTCAAATGCAAACATTAAATTGGAAGAAAAATAAGGAAAACTTCATATCAATATTTTTTAGGGACACAAATTTTTATTTATTTATCATAAGAGACACAAGTCACCATTGGTTACAGTTTATTCACAACAATACACATACAAAAATATAAACATACATGCATGATATTTAACAATGCATGCATGCTGAGAAACATTATTGTTCTATGATACAAAATATGAAATCATTTCTCTTTAATACTTTAAAAACTACCGTGATAGATATTATTTTGGGTACACAAAATCTTTATATTAGTTCAGTAAACTTCAACACAAGTTAAAGATTTTTCAAGAACACTTTTGAAGTTTTCCAACTCCTTCAACACAAGATCAAAATGACTTTTCAAAGAAGTGTATTATTCTGTATATTTTAAGAAAAATGGATGGATCAGAATAAGTCAAGTCCTCTAAATACACGGAGTGTCCTTAAGGAAATAATTCCCCTTAAGTACCCGAGGTTGCGGAATTTTCTTTCCAGGATAAAATGGCTTAACAATCCGACAGTAGTGGTACCTCAAACGATCGAATTCTCTTTGAACTCACTCAACATGAGATAATCACACAGAGTATTTTAGAAGATAAGAAGTGTTTTCAAGTGTAGAAAATTTATTTTTCAAACCTGAGGAAAAAATGCAAGTTTATATATCCATTAAGTGTCCCTTCCGAAAGGTGGCAATGATTTATCAGAAAGGTGTGTTCTTTGGAACAGTTATGTTTGTCCATTCGAAACATTGTGTCTTTTTTTAAATAGTTACAATCATATGAAAAGTCACCCCCTTTTCTGAAACAGTGTGTCATTTCCTCGAAGGGTTACATCCCTTATGAGGTAGCATTTTGCATTTCTGAAGTTGTGTAGAAACAAAAACTATTATATTTTTTCTTTTGAATTTTGAACTGGATTTTTCCTATGTTTCAAATAAATTTTATCTAAAAAATTAATCTCATTAATCATTTTCCAAATCGAAATTCAAATCTGAAGCCGAAGCTGAGCGAGCGACAACGATGACAGCGCAAGGCACCTTTTGGTTCTTGCCTCACTTACTATGTGGAGTAAGTGTTTCTTAATATAAACACTTAAAAGTTTCATTCTCCCACCAATGTGGGAGAATTAGTAGACTTTCCTTCTTTTATGAGTACACTTTCCATTTTAAGTATTAGCTCAATTTTTCCCTCCATTTAGTTCTCTCCACTTTTCATTCACACTTGAACCCAACAATCCCCCATATGAATGGAGAATGGCTATTTGTCGTAAAACTTTACGAACAAGTATGTGATCATCAAGCAAAGACTGATTGCATCTGGATAAGTGGGTTTCCTTTTGAACTTTCCGTAGTGAACATGCATCGGATGTACTCGGTCAATTGGTAGATTTCATATCTTTGAATCGTCGAGCTTTAATGTACACCTATACAACACATTTCACACAACTAACCTTTTGCCATATATGGCTCTCATGATTTTTTCGTTTCATTCATGAACACATCCCGGTTTCATGAGAGCTTAGAGAATAGACCTTTATTAATATTCTCCTTGAAGCAGCTTCCACTTCGCCCTCACATAGGTGATTTCTAAACGTTCAATCTTATAGATTAAACTATTTGTTAAAATCTTCCAAATTTAGATAATTATTAAAATACCTCTCACCATAAGTCCTATCCTTGTTTACTAAACATTATCTATATTATGAGAATGAGTTGGGTAAATTGACAATGTTAAACCTATCAGACACAACTTTGTTTGATCTCCTTGAACCTAGCTCTTGAAATCTCCAGTATGCTAGGTAGAGTTACCGACATGCTGACTTGTCCTAGGTTGTAACCCATTTCTTGGATGTTCTCTCAACTCCCTCTCTAGATAGGCCTTTTGTAAGTGGATCCAATATATTATCCTTTGACTTCACATAGTCAATAATGATAATTCAACTAGAGTGAAGTTCTCTAATGGTATTATGTCTCCATCTTATGTGATGAGATTTACCATTATACATCATGATCGTTTTCCTACCTATTGACACTTGGCTATTATAATATATACATACTGGTGTCATTAGTTTGGGTTAATAAGGAATATCTTCCAAGAAATTCCGGAGCCATTCTACTTCTTCACCAGCTTTATCCAATGCGATAAACTCAGATTCCATTGTGGAGCGAGTAATACATTCCCGTTTGGATGATTTCTAAGAGACTGCTCCTCCACTTATAGTAAATACATATCCACTAGTGGATTTTACTTTATTCGAGCCGGTGATCTAATTTGCATCACTATATCCTTTAAGTATTGTAATAATGCAAAGCATAGTCTTGAGTGTATTTAAGATACCCCAAAACTCTTTTCATTGTGATCTAATGAGTTTTATTGGGATTACTCGTGTACCGACTCAACTTACTAATAGTCCATGCTATGTATAGTCGTGTACAATTCATTATATACATTAAATATCTCAACACTCTTGTTTACTTCAACTGTGAGTCACTTTCACCTTCATTCTTTTGAAGTGCAAATCTCACGTCCAAAGGAGTCTTGGTAATACCAAATTCCATATACTTAAACTTTTCAAGTACCTTTTTGTTGTAATGAGCCTCTGATAATGCCAACCTTTATAGAGTTCTATGGATTCTTATTCCTAAGATCACATCCGCAACTCCAAAGTCTTTCATATCAAACTTGCTCTCAAGCATTTATTTCATAGCATTTATGTAACACACAGTATCCACAAGCACAAAATAGTCCATAAGTGACACACAAATACCCATAACAAGAAAGACACAAAACGACACAAGGAAGCAAACACAAACTTAATGACAAAAAAAATAGATAACTTGACACAAGGAAAACATGTAAAGTAGTAACTAAAGAGTTTATTAAACTCTAAAACCCCTAAAAAAATACGTTAACAAGTACCAAGTTCTTATGACGATACAAGAGCGGAGTCCACCACTCAAGCACCAACATTTCTAACAAATAAGCAATCACAAGAGATTCCACCCTTGAATGCTATCCTAGTTACAAGTTTCGATTTTGTGCCTCAAGGAGGGAGGACTTGGTGTTTCAAAAGTTCAACACTTACAATAATCATCAACTAAAGAACTAAAGACCTAAACTAGTATATTTATAGACTTATTATAAAAGTAAGGTGAAATAACCAAAAAGGCCCTTTAATGAATAGCTTCAAGTAGGCACCCTTAGAGTGCTATGTATAGACGGTTTTGGTGTCCATTTAGGTGCTTCTTTGCATTTCATTTACATCCATCAAGTATCGAGTCCAACATGCACTTGCTTAAGTTCATATCCATGATTATTCTTGTATCATCCTCTCCATCTTGAGAGAAATTTTCCTACAAATTCACGGCTTCACCTCGCTCAATTGGCCACTTCAAAAGAAACCACTCAAAACAGCCCACAAAATATGACATGGCACCAAAATAGTCCGCAAAGAACATGAGGAAAACGAGATCTTATCAACACAAGTCTCAGCTGACTTCATCATTTTGAACCTTAGCTTCCTCTCCATCTTGAGATGTTTCTTCAATCTCATCCATTTCAATTCCCATATCTCCACTTGGTGGTAGGTTCCTTGTTGGTCCCATTGACTAACTCTTTCTCCATACCCTCGGTATCGCCTTTGATCCGTATATCTTCCTTTAAACTCTTCTTCCATCATATAAGGCTCATCATAGACTCCATATCCTTCGTGTTCCTCTCTACCATATACCTCTACGTGGATGTCTCAGCTTTGGAAAAATGGAACTTCGATTGAGAGGATTGATTTGGTGAAGTGGATCTTCGATTGTGAAGCTTGGACGGGAGAGTTCAGTTTTGGAGCTTGGATAGGAGAGTTTGGTTTTGGAGCTTGGATAGGAGTATTTGGTTTTGGTGGAGGAATTTGTCTTCCAAGTCCTTCTTGTTGGACTTGATCAATTTGTGGAGGAGGTGGCCAACTTAGGTCTCGATTTTGAGGATAACTAGAAACTTACCTTATGGCATTTTGTGGTGGCCTTGGAGGATTGATCGTTGTATGTAAAGTTTTGGGAATAGAAGCACGATAGTTTCTTCGACTCTCCAAACGATCCAACTTCTCACCAAATGATGTCATATTCGAGCCTAAACTATCAAGACTTGCATTCATTCTAGCCACTTCATGGGAAAGAGTTTCAATCCTAGCCAAAATAACACTAAGAGCATTGTTATCCATTGTATCCAAAAGTTACCTACAAAACACAAATAAGTTAGTTGTACAAAGGGGTAACATGGCAACCTTTGATTAGTTGCGGATAGTGACATGGAAGCCTTGGAATATTTGTGGAATTAAAAATATTTAGTATTTTTCCAACTTGTGAAAGAGTGAATTCGGTTTTGGAGGGGAAATACACAAGTTTTAGAGACTTTTCCACTTTCAAAATAGGTTGACTTTCTTTGCACCTTTTGGGCAAAACACCCTTTTGAAGGGTGGTTGACTCTTTCCTCTTTTGGTTAGTCTTGAAAAGTCCCCTTACTCCTTTTTGGTAACTAGTATTTTGAAAGCCCTCTTTGTCCCTTACTACTTTGATATAGTCTTGGAACTTGTTTCAAGAAAAACAAGAAGACTACACTCTTCCACTTGGTCTTAAGATCAAACACTACTTATTGAAGGTTCTTCTTGTCTCAAGACATGAAGATTGGCCAAGAACACCAAGAACCTTCAACGAGATTTGAAGACCAAGATTCAAGTTGAACCTTCTAACAAAAACACCTCTTTCAACACAAATCCACAACCAAAATACCAACAACACACCTTTAAACGTTCAAATTTTGAATCCACCACAACAACACCAACAACAATTCGGCCAAACTTTTGAATCCGCACAACAACAATACAAATAGGAATTCAACTTATATCTTGACTCTATTAGTGTTAAGAAAGAACAAACCAACACTAATAAAACTCAAGACTCACCAAATATATCTATATCTAGACTCAAAGAACAAATCTCGGCCAAGACAACAACAAGAACAACAACTTTCTCGGCCAAGAACGCCAAACTCAAGAACACAACTCTTTTTGTGAGATTTTTGACCTTAGACACCTCTTCTAGTGTTAGGAAACAAAGATCTAACACTAGAATACACAAAACACACAAAAATCACAAGAAAACTAGACTTCAAATTTTGGCCTAAACACAATAACGCGGACAAATTACTATTTTGAGTTTTTCAGATGTTTTTCAATATTTTTTTTATTTTTGAGTGAACAAACCCAAGATTGATCTCGTGGGAACTAAATCAATGATGGATCTGATACCAAATGATAACACACAGTATCCACAAGCATAAAATAGTCCACAAGTGACCCACAAATACCCATAACAAGTAAGACACAAAACGACACAAGGAAGCAAACACAAATTTAATGATAAAGAAGATAGATAACTTGACACAAGGGAAACATGTAAACTTTAGTGTCCATTTAGGTTCTTCTTTGTATTTCATTTGCATCCACGAAGTCTCGGGTCCAACACGCACTTTCTTAAGTTCATATCCATGATTATTCTTGTATCAATTTATGTCAGAAATATCTCTACTGTTGATCAACATATCATCCATATACAAACAAACAATGAGCTTATGATTTGAAGTGTCTTTAATGTAAACACATTTATTACATTCATTTATCTTAAACCTATTTGCCAATATGGTTTGGTCAAACTTTGTATGCCACTATTTAGGTGCTTCCATAAAGTGACTTAACAAGTTTACACGCCTTATTTTCTTTTCCTAGAATCACGAAACCCTCAGGTTGTCCCATGTAAATTTATTCCTCCAATTCTCCATTTAGGAATGCTGTTTTCACATCCATTTGATGGATTTCAAGATCATATACCGCCTCCAAGGCAATTAACATCCGAATTGACGTTATACTCATTACAGGCAAGTATGTACCAAAGTAATCAAGGCCTTTTTTGTTTAAAGCCTTTTACTACAAGTCTTGCCTTGTATTTTCCAATAGTACTATCCACTTTTATTTTCCTTTTGAAGATCCATTTAGAACATAAAGGTTTATTTTCTTCAAGAAGATCAACCAACTCCCACGTATGGTTGCTTAAGATTTAATTAATCTCACTATTACTTACCTCTTTAAAAAAAGGATGAGTCTGGAGACGTCATCACTTCTTTAAATGTATAAGGCTAATTTTCTAAGATAAATGTTACAAAATTCGATCTAAACGAAGTTGACGTTCTTTGACATGTACTACGTCTTGGATTCTCATCATTATGTATATCCCCACTTGGTTTATCTCGAGGTCATTTAGACCCTCCACTAGACTGTTCATGTCTAGTTTTATATGGATAAATATGTTTAAAGAATTCAGAATTATCTGTTTAATACCAGTATGTTAGGATTCATGAACCAAAAACCGACATGCTTTATTACTTTTAACATATCCTATGAACATGCAGTCCACTGTCTTAGGTCCTATATCATTTTAGGCATTGGAACTTAGACTTTCGCTAGACACCCCCACACTTTGAAATATTTCAATTTGGGTTTCCTTTCTTTCTATTTTTCATATGGAATTGATTGTGTCTTACTATAGGGCACTCTATTGAGTATTCGGTTAGATGTAAAGATAGCTTCCCCCACAAGTTTTGTGCTAAACCTGATCTTACTAGTAAGACATTTATCATTTCCTTTAAGGTTTGGTTTTTTATTTTTGCAGTTCCATTAGATTGAGGTGAATACAGAGCCGTATTTTGATGGATAATTCCATTATCTACACATAATTTTGCAAAGGGAGATTCATATTCTCCACTCCTATCACTTCTTATCATTTTGATCTTTTTCTCTAACTAATTTTTAACTACTGTTTTATATTGCCTAAATGCATCTATTGCTTCATCCTTATTTTTTAGCAAATAGACATAACAGTACCTAGTACAATCGTCAATAAAAGTTATAAAATACTTTTTCCCACCACAAGATGGTGTTGACTTCATATCACAAATATCAGTGTGGATTAGGTCTAAGGGATTGGAATTCCTTTCAACGGACTTATATGGATGCTTAGAATACTTTGATTTCACTCATATTTGATATTTTGATTTATTGCACTCAAAATTTGGCAAAACTTCTAAGTTAATTAGTTTTTGCAATGTTTTGCAATTGACATATCCTAATCATTCATGCCACAAATTATTAGACTCAAGCAAGTAAGAAGAAACTAAACTTTTATTGATTTTAACATTCATTACATTCATTTTGAATACGCCCTAGGTGAGGTAGCCTTTTCCTTTGTACACTTCTCCTTTACTAAGTACATTTTTATAGAAATAAATACATATTTGAATCCATTTTTTTCAAGAAGTGATATAGAAATCAAGTTCTTCTATAACTCCGGTACATATAGGAAATTGTTTAAAGTCAACACTTTGCCTGATGTCATTTTCAGGCAGACCTTTTTTGTTCCTTCAACTTTTGTAGTTGCAGAGTTTACCATATAGATTTTCTCTTTGTCTTGAGCTGGAGCGAAAGCAACAAACAACTCCTCATTTACAAAAACATGGCAGATGGCATCAGAATCCATCCACCATTCTCGAGGATTTCCAACCAAGTTGTATTCAGACAGCATGGCACACAGATCATCTATTTCTTTCTTGGATTCAGCCATATTTGCTTGGACCTTTTTTTTGCCTTTCGTTGGGATATGATAATTTGTTGACTTGTGGCCAATCTTTCCATAATTAAAGAAATTCTCCTTGAATTTCTTCTTAGGTTGATTACTTTTTTGTCCAACTTTCTTCCACTTTTCAAGTTGTTGTGGTTGTCTTCAACAATGTTTGCTTCATTCATTGTAGAGTTTACTTTCGACCTTCTTTTCGTAGCTTTGTTTCTTATTCAATGTGCCATCTCAGTATGTGATCTTTGACTGTCATCGTCTTTCATTTATGTTTCAAGTAGTTATTGAAGTCCATCCACATAGGTGGCAACTTCTCTATTATTGTCGCGACTTGAAACACCTCATTCACAACCAAACATACAATAAAGTTCATGTAAACTATAAGAATATTTTAACATATTCAACTAAGGTATTTACTAAACTCATACCTTCCGCAAGGAGATCATGGATGATAACTTGCAGTTCCTGTATTTGAGATACAACAGACTTGCAGTCAATTATTTTAAACTCAAGGAATCTTCCAACAAAGAAATTCTTGGTTCCAGCAACCTCAGTCTTGTATTTTCTTTCCAGCACACTCCACAACTCTTTCAACATTTTTATTCCACTATACACATTGTATTGGTCATCTTGGAGGCCACTTAAAATGTAATTCCTGCATAGTAAATCAGCATATTTCCACACCTCCATAATGATAAATTTCTCTTAGTCTGAAGCTCCTACAAGCACTTCTAGATCTTCTTCAGATGTAAAACTTTGAAGACACAATGTTGTAAGGTAGAACAACATCTTTTATTGCCACCTTTTAAAATCGACACCCGTAAATTTTATGGATTTCTCCGCTGCTGTCGTAGCCTGAGGAGCACTCGTATGACTCATTATGGCAACATTAGTTGATTCCACACTCATCCCAGCATCATTCACATGATAGTCAGTAGTTATTTTCCTATCATAAAAGGACAATCAACTTTAGTTTATCGAAATACTGCTAATAAAGTTGTAGCAACTTTAAACACCCTTTGTTTCTAATTTAGCGTTGAAATTTTTATGACTTTCAATTGTTAACCGAGTGACCTTTAACTTCTAAAGAATTTTTTATAAATTCAAATTACTTGTTAAGTTCAAACGGAGTAGAAAGCATAAAGTTTTAATATCCAAAAGCCAAACAATACAGATTCTAGTTTATTTCCTTAAGATTGTTGTTTTGGGTACATAAAATTTGTATAAACTTCAATTCAAGTTCAAGAATTTTCAAGAACACTTTTGAATTTTTCTAGTACCTTCAACACAAGATTAAAATAACTTTTCAAAGAAGTGTATTATTCTGTATTTTTTAAGAAAAATAGATGAATCAGAACAACCCAAGTCGTCCAAATTCATTGAGTGTCCTTAAGAAAATAATTTTCCTCAAGTACATGAGTTTGCGGAATTTTCCTCCCAGAATAAAATGGATTAACAACCCAAAAATCGGTACCTCAAAAGATTTGTTCTCAACTCATTCAACGGGAGATGATTGTAATACTCCAAACTTTCTATAAGCCTAATTTCGTCTCTAGAAGATTAAGGATTGACTTCCTAAGAAAATATTGTTTAAATCATATAGATTTTTCTTAATTTTTACTTTTATTGTGTGGGAAATTGAATTATCATTCCAACGATACCCATTTCGCCAAAATCTGATGTTGGGGTAGAAAGTTATGGCCAAATTACAGAAAGCAGTTTGAATCGCCCAAGCACGACGGAAAGGGCCGACGGACATTCACCCAAAACGTCGCAGCTAAGGCAGTGAAACCAACTTCTGGCCAAGCACGACGGAAAGGGTCAATAGACCATCGAGCTAGCGATGGATCGTGGCCCAAACCATCGCATAGGGGGCAGTGAGACCACATTCTGGCCGAGTACGATGGGATGGACCGACGGACCATTGAGTCCTAAGTAAAAGTGATAAGTTTATAAGGAGATTATGATCTCAAATTTTATTGACAACTTTTGATAAGTACTTTCAAAAGCTAAAATAGGAATCCATACTACTTATGATTTAAAGATAAGAGAAGCATAATTTGGTCTTCATTATAGATCCTTGAGTTATTTTAAAGTGGATTTCCTAAAAGTTCTGAGCCTAAGTATGGGAGTAATATTTAGCACCGAGTTGGGTATGATTCAAAGGTCTCATACCTCAGAACTATGTACCACCATAGGATTGAGATTTATGGGCCCAAGGCTGAGATAGAGATCACAAATGTTAAGGTTCTATTCTGATGGCAAGGGTAGAACAGCTCTCCCCAATGTGGGCAAGACATTGGACTCCATGACAGCTCACATGGTTTATATTAGTTAGAAGAAACTCCCAAGTTTCCAAAGAGTCCTAAAGTTTCCTAAGTCCCAAAGAAGTCATCACTTCTTTAAATGTATGAGGCTAATTTTCTAAGAGAAATGTTACAAAATCTGATCTAAACAAAGTTGTTGTTCTTTGACATGTACTACATCTTGGATTCTCATCATTATGTACATCCCCACTTGGTTTATCTCGAGGTCATTTAGACCCTCAACTAGACTGTTCATATCTAGTTTTATACGAATAAATATGTTTAAAGAATTCAGAATTATCTGATTTAATACCAGTATGTTAGGATTTATGAAACAAAAATCGACATGCTTTATTACTTTTAACATATCCTATAAACATGCAGTCCACTATCTTAGGTCCTATATAATTTTAGGTATTGGAACTTGGACTTTCTCTAGACACCCCCATACTTTAAAATATTTCAATTTGGGTTTCCTTCCTTTCCATTTTTGATATGGAATTAATTGTGTCTTACTATAGGGAACTCTATTGAGTATTCGGTTAGATGTAAAGATAGCTTCCCCCACAAGTTTTGTGCTAAACTTGATCTTACTAGTAAGACATATATCATTTCCTTTAAGGTTTGGTTTTTTATTTTTGCAGTTCCATTAGATTGAGGTGAATACGGAGCCGTAGTTTGATGGATAATTCCATTATCTACACATATTTTCGCAAAGTGAGATTCTTATTCTCCGCCCCTATCACTTCTTATCATTTTGATCTTTTTCTCTAACTAATTTTTAACTACTATTTTATATTGCCTAAATGCATCTATTGCTTCATTCTTATTGTTTAGCAAATAGACATAACAGTACCTAGTGCAATCGTCAATAAAAGTTATAAAATACTTTTTCCCACCACAAGATGGTGTTGACTTCATATCACAAATATCAGTGTGGATTAGGTCTAAGGGATTGGAATTCCCTTCAACGGACTTATACGGATGCTTAGCATACTTTGATTCCACTCATATTTGATATTTTGATTTATTGCACTCAAAGTTTGGCAAAACTTCTAAGTTACTTAGTTTTTGAAATATTTTGCAATTGACATATCCTAATCGTTCATGCCACAAATCAATAGACTCAAGCAAGTATGAAGAAACTGAACTTTTATTGATTTTAACATTCATTACATTCATTTTGAATACGTCCGAGGTGAGGTAGCCTTTTCCTATGTACACTTCTCCTTTACTAAGTATATTTTTCTAGAAATAAATACATATTTGAATCCATTTTTTACAAGAAGTGATATAGAATTCAAGTTCTTCCATAACTCCAGTACATATAGGAAATTGTTCAAAGTCAACACTTTGCCTGATGTCATTTTCAGGAAGACCTCTTTTGTTCCATCAACTTTTGCAGTTGCATAGTTTACTATATAGATTTTCTCTTTGTCTTGAGCCGGAGAAAATGCAACAAACAACTCTTCATTTGCACAAACATGGTGGATGGCATCAAAATCCATCCACCATTCTCGAGGATTTCCTACCAAGTAGCATTCAGACAGCATGGCACACAGATCATCTATTTCTTTCTTGGATTCAACCATATTTGCTTGGACCTTTTTTTTGCCTTTCTTTGGGACATGATAATTTGTTGACTTGTGGTCAATCTTGCCATAATTAAAGAAGTTCTCTTTGAATTTCTTCTTAGGTTGATTACTTTCTTGTCCAGCTTTCTTCCACTTTTTGAGTTGTTGTGGTTGTCTTCTACAATGTTTGCTTCATTCATTGTAGTATTTACTTTCGACCTTCTTTTCGCGGCTTTGTTGTCTTATTCAATGTGCTATCTCAGAATGTGATCTTTGATTGTCATCGCCTTTCGTTTATGTTTCAAGTAGTTATTGAAGTCCATCCACATAGGTGGCAACTTCTCTATTATTGTCACGACTCGAAACACCTTATTCGCAACCAAACATACAATAAAGTTCATGTGAACAATAAGAATATTGTTAACATATTCAACTAAGGTATTTACTAAACTCATACCTTTCGCAAGGAGATCATGGATGATAACTTGCAGTTCCTGTACTTGAGATACAACAGACTTGATGTCAATTATTTTAAACTCAAGGAATCTTCCAACAAAGAAATTCTTGGTTCCAGCATCCTCAGTCTTGTATTTTCTTTCCATCACACTCCACAACTCTTTTGACATTTTTATTCCACTAACATGTTGTATTGGTTATCTTGGTGGCCACTTAAAATGTAATTCCTGCATAGTAAATCAGAGTATTCCCACACCTCCATAACGACAAATTTCTTTTGGTCTGAAGTTCCTTCAAGCACTTCTGGAGCTTCTTAAGATGTAAAAATTTGAAGACACAATGTTGTAAGGTAGAACAACATCTTCTATTGCCACCTTTTAAAATCGACACCCGTAAAGTTTTTGGGTTTCTCTGCTGGTGTCGTTGCCTGAGGAGCACTCGTATGACTCATTATGGCAACAGTAGTTGCTTCCACACTCGTCCCAAAATCGTTCACATGATAGTCAGTAGTCATTTTCCTGTCACAAAAAGACTGCTAATAAAGTTGTAGCAACTTTAAACACCCCTTGTTTCTAGTTTTGCGATGAAATTTTTATGACTTTTAATTGTTAACCGAGTTACCTTTAACTTCTAAAGAAATTTTTATGAATTCAAATTACTTGTTAAGTTCAAACGGAGTAGAAAGCGTAAAGTTTTAATCTCCAGAAGCCAGACAATACAAATTCTAGTTTATTTTCTTAAGATTGTTGTTTCGGGTACACAAAATTTGTATAAACTTCAATTCAAGTTCAAGAATTTTCAAGAACACTTTTGAATTTTTCTAATACCTTCAACACAAGATTAAAATATCTTTTCAAAGAAGTGTATTATTCTGTATTTTTAAAGAAAAATAGATGAATCAGAATAACCCAAGTCCTCTAAATTCATTGAGTGCCCTTAAGAAAATAATTTCCCTCAAGTACATGAGTTTGCAGAACTTTTATCCCAGGATAAGATGGCTTAACAACCCACCAATAGTGGTACCTCAAAAGATTTTTTCTCTTCGAACTCATTCAACGGGAGATGATTGTAATACCCCAAACTTTCTATAAGCCTAATTTTGTCTCTAGAAGATTAAGGGTTGACTTCCTAAGAAAATATTATTTAAATCATAAAGATTTTTCCTAATTTTGACTTTTATCATGTAATAAGTTGAATTATCATTCCAACGATACCCATTTTGCCAAAATCTGATGTCGGGGTAGAAAGTTATGGCCAAATTATAGAAAATAGTTTGAATCGCCCAAGCACGACGGAAAGGGCGATGGACATTCGCTCAAACTGTCGCAGCTGAGGTAGTGAAATTAACTTCTGGCCAACCACGACGGAAAGGGTCAACAGAACATCGAGCTAGTGATGGACCGTTGCCTAAACCGTCGAATTGGGGGCAGTGAGACCACATTCTGGCCAAGTGCGATGGGATGGACTGACGGACCATTGAGCCAATGACGGACCGTCGTCCATTCCATCGCACACTTCCATTCAGTGATATAAAGCCTTTTTAAAAGGACTTTTTGGCCTTTTACCATTCTTTTAACACCTAGATATATCAAAACAAAACATAGAACTTCATATTCATCCAAAGCATTAAAACTAGGGTTTTCTCTCAAGATTAACCCTCAAGAGAAAGACCCAATTCCTTCTCTAAGATTTCACCATAGTTCTTACAAATTGGGTTACGATTCAAGGTTCCCAAGTCAAAATCTTCAAGAACCCTCACTCAAGAGTACCCAAAAGAGTCTCAAGCAAGCTTGTTCATCTAAATTCATAATCTAAGGTATATGGGATTTGAGCAAGGGTAACTATTTCGCCCTTGTGCCCAGAGACTTATTTTAAATACAAATTTCTACAAATTATGAGATTTTCCATGAAATTGAAGTTAGGGTTTATACCCATTATTATTGTTTGCAAGATTTTGAGATTTCCTATGGATTTAAGGTTGAATAACTTGATTTTATTTATATTTCCATGCCTATTTATGAATTTTCCAGATTTTAAGATGATTATGAATGTTTTGTTATCAAGCATGAATTTTGAGATGATGAACTCATGAGATTCATATTATGAGTTTTTTTTCCCAATATCTTAATTGAGATGATTGTAAGCTTTTTAAGATGATGGTTTAGCATGAAGTTTAAATATGTTTATGATGCATTAAAGCTTTATATTTTGAGTCCTAAGTACAAGTGATAAGTTTATAAAGATAGTATGATCTCAAATTTTGTTGACAACTTTTGATAAGTACTTTCAAAAGCTAAGATAGGAATCCATACTACTTATGATTTAAAGATAAGAGAAGCATAATTTGGTCTTCATTATAGACCCTTGAGTTATTTTAATGTCGATTTCCTAAAAGTTCTGAGCCTAAGTATGGGAGTAATATTTAGCACCGAGTTGGGTATGATTCCAAGGTCTCATACCTCAGAACTATGTACCACCATAGGATTGAGATTTATGGGCCCAAGGCTGAGATAGAGATCACAAACGTTAAGGTTCTATTCTAATGGTAAGGGTATAACAGCTCTCCCCAATGTGGGCAAGACATTGGACTCCATGTCAGCTCATATGGTTTATATCGGTTAGAAGAAACTCCTAAGTTTCCAAAGAGTCATAAAGTTCCCTAATTCTCAAAGACGTCATCACTTCTTTAAATGTATGAGACTAATTTTCTAAGATAAATGTTACAAAATTCGATCTAAATGAAGTTGACGTTCTTTGACATGTACTACATCTTCGATTCTCATCATTATGTACATCCCCATTTGGTTTATATCGAGGTCATTTAGACCCTCCACTAGACTGTTATGTCTAGTTTTATACAGATAAATATTTTTAAAGAATTCAGAATTACCTGATTTAATACCAGTATGTTAGGATTTATGAACCAAAAATCGACATGCTTTATTACTTTTAACATATCCTATGAACATGCAGTCCACTGTCTTAGGTCCTATATAATTTTAGGCATTGAAACTTGGACTTTTGCTAGACACCCCCACACTGTGAAATATTTCAATTTGGGTTTTCTTCCTTTCCATTTTTCATATGAAATTAATTGTGTCTTACTATAGGGCACTCTATTGAGCATTCGGTTAGCTATAAAGATAGCTTCCCCCACAAGTTTTGTGCTAAACCTGATCTTACTAGTAAGACATTTATCATTTCCTTTAAGGTTTGGTTTTTTCTTTCGGTAGTTCCATTAGATTGAGGTGAATACAGAGCCGTAGTTTGATGGATAATTCCAATATCTACAAAAATTTTCGCAAAGTGAGATTCTTATTCTCCGCCCCTATCACTTCTTATCATTTTGATCTCTTTCTCTAACTAATTTTTAACTATTGTTTTATATTGCCTAAATGCATCTATTGCTTCATCCTTATTGTTTATCAAATAGACATAACAGTACCTAGTACAATCGTCAATAAAAGTTATAAAATACTTTTTCCCACCACAAGATGGTGTTGACTTCATATCACAAATATTAGTGTGGATTAGGTCTAAGGGATTGGAATTCCCTTCAACGGACTTATACGGATGCTTAGCATACTTTGATTCCACTCATATTTGATATTTTGATTTATTGCACTCAAAGTTTGGCAAAACTTCTAAGTTACTTAGTTTTTGAAATATTTTGCAATTGACATATCCTAATCGTTCATGCCACAAATCATTAGACTCAAGCAAGTAAGAAGAAACTAAACTTTTATTGATTTTAACATTCATTACATTCATTTTGAATACGCCCTAGGTGAGGTAGCCTTTTCCTATGTACACTTCTCCTTTACTAAGTACATTTTTCTAGAAATAAATACATATTTGAATCTATTTTTTTTTCAAGAAGTGATATAGAAATCAAGTTCTTCTATAACTCCGGTACATAAAGGAAATTGTTTAAAGTCAACACTTTGCCTGATGTCTTTTTCAGGCAGACCTTTTTTTGTTCCATCAACTTTTGCAGTTGCAGAGTTTACCATATAGATTTTCTATTTTTCTTGAGCCGGAGCAAAAGCAACAAACAACTCCTCATTTGCACAAACATGGTGGATGGCATCAGAATCCATCCACCATTCTCGAGGATTTCCCACCAAGTTGCATTCAGACAGCATGGCACACAGATCATCTATTTTTTTCTTGGATTCAACCATATTTTCTTGGACCTTTTTTTTGCCTTTCTTTGGGACATGATAATTTGTTGACTTGTGGTCAATCTTGCCATAATTAAAGAAATTATCCTTGAGTTTTATCTTAGGTTGATTACTTTCTTGTCCAGCTTTCTTCCGCTTTTCGAGTTGTTGTGGTTTTCTTCTACAATTTTTGCTTCATTCATTGTAGAATTTACTTTCGACCTTCTTTTTGCAGCTTTGTTGTCTTATTCAATGTGCTATCTCAGTATGTGATCTTTGACTGCCATCGCCTTTCGTTTATGTTTCAAGTAGTTATTGAAGTCCATCCACATAGGTGGCAACTTCTATATTATTGTCGCGACTTAAAATACCTCGTTCGCAACCAAACATACAATAAAGTTCATGTGAACAGTAAAAATATTTTTAACATATTCAACTAAGGTATTTACTAAACTCATACCTTCCACAAGGAGATCGTGGATGATAACTTGCAGTTTCTGTACTTGAGATACAACAGACTTGCTGTCAATTATTTTAAACTCAAGGAATCTTTCAACAAAGAAATTCTTGGTTCCAGCATCCTCAGTCTTGTATTTTCTTTCCAGCACACTCCACAACTCTTTTGACATTTTTATTCCACTATACATTTTGTATTGGTCATCTTGGAGGCCACTTAAAATGTAATTCTTGCATAGTAAATTAGAGTATTTCCACACCTCTATAACGACAAATTTCTCTTGGTCTGAAGTTCCTTCGAGCACTTCTGGATCTTCTTCAGATGTAAAACTTCGAAGACACAATGTTGTAAGGTAGAACAATATCTTTTATTGCCACCTTTTAAAATCAACACCCGTAAATTTTTTGGGTTTCTCCGCTGGTGTCGTTGCCTGCGGAGCACTCGTATGACTCATTATGGCAACATTAGTTGATTCCACACTCATCCCAGCATCATTCACATGATAGTCAGTAGTCATTTTCCTATCACAAAAACACAGTCAACTTTAGTTTATCGAAATACTGCTAATAAAGTTGTAGCAACTTTAAACACCCCTTGTTTCTAGTTTAGCGATGAAATTTTTATGACTTTCAATTGTTAACCGAGTGACCTTTACTTCTAAAGAAATTTTTATAACTTCAAATTACTTGTTAAGTTCAAACGGAGTAGAAAGCGTAAAGTTTTAATCTCCAGAAGCCAAACAATACAGATTCTAGTTTATTTCCTTAAGATTGTTGTTTCGGGTACATAGAATTTGTATAAACTTCAATTCAAGTTCAAGAATTTTCAAGAACACTTTTGAATTTTTCTAATACATTCAACATAAGATTAAAATAACTTTTGAAAGAAGTGTATTATTCTGTATTTTTATAGAAAAATAGATGAATCAGAATAATCCAAGTCCTCTAAATTCATTGAGTGTCCTTAAGAAAATAATTTCCCTCAAGTACCTGAGTTTGCGGAATTTTCCTCCCAGGATAAAATGGCTTAACAACCCGACAATAGCGGTACCTCAAAAGATTTGTTCTCTTCGAACTCATTCAACGGGAGATGATTGTAATACCCCAAACATTCTATAAGCCTAAATTCTTCTCTAGAAGATTAAGGGTTGACTTCCTAAGAAAATATTGTTTAAATCATATAGATTTTTCCTATTTTTTACTTTTATCATGTCAGAAATTGAATTATCATTCCAACGATACCCATTTCGCCAAAATCTGATGTCGGGATAAAAAGTTATGGCCAAATTACAAAAAGCAATTTGAATCGCCCAAGCACGCCGGAAAGAGCCAACGGACATTCACCCAAACCATCGCAGCTGAGGTAGTGAAACCAACTTCTGGCCAATCACGACGGAAAAGGTCAACAGAACATCGAGCTAGCGATGGACCGTGGCCCAAACAATCGCATAGGGGGCAGTGAGACCACATTCTGGCCAAGTACGATGGGATGGACCGACGGACCATTGAGCCAACGATGGACCATCGTCCATGCCATCGCACACTTCCATTCAGTGATTTATAGCTTTTTTAAAAGGACTTTTTGGTCTTTTTTCATTCTTTTAACACCTAGATATATCAAAACGAAGCATAGAACTTCATATTCATCCAAAACATCAAAACTAGGGTTTTCTCTCAAGATTAACCCTCAAGAGAAAGACCCAATTACTTCTCTAATATTTCACCATAGTTCTTACAAATTGGGTTAAGATTCAAGGTTCCCAAGTCAAAATCTTCAAGAACCCTCACTCAAGAGTACCAAAAAGAGTCTCAAGCAAGCTTGTTCATCTAAATTCTTAATCTAAGCTATGTGGGGTTTGAGCAAGGGTAACTATTTCGCCCTTGTTCCCAAAGACTTATTTTAATTACAAATTTCTACAAATTATTAGATTTTCCATGAAATTGAAGTTAGGGTTTATACCCATTATTATTGTTTGCAAGATTTTGAGATTTCCTATGGATTTAAGGTTGAATTACATGATTTTCTTTATATTTTCATGCCTATTTATGAATTTTCCAGATTTAAAGATGATTATGAATATTTTGTTATCAAGCATGAATTTTGAGATGATGAAATCATGAGATTCATATTATGAGTTTTTTTTCCAATATCTTAATTGAGATGATTGTAAGATTTTTAAGATGATGGTTGAGCATGAAGTTTAAATATGTTTATGATGCATTAAAGCTTTATATTTTGAGTCCTTTGTACAAGTGATAAGTTTCTAAGGAGATTATGATCTCAAATGTTGTTGACAACTTTTGATAAGTACTTTTAAAAGCTAAGATAGGAATCCATACTACTTATGATTTAAAGCTAAGAGAAGCATAATTTGGTCTTCATTATAGACCCTTGAGTTATTTTAAAGTAGATTTCCTTAAAGTTCTGAGCCTAAGTATGGGAATAATATTTTGTCACCGAGTTAGGTATGATTCCAAGGCCTCATACCTCAGAAATATGTACCACTATAGGATTGAGATTTATGGGCCCAAGGCTGAGATATAGATCACAAAAGTTAAGGTTCTATTCTGATGGCAAGGGTATAACAGCTCTTCCCAATGTGGGCAAGACATTGGACTTCATGTCAGCTCACATGGTTTATATCAGTTAGAAGAAACTCCCAAGTTTCCTAAGAGTCCTAAAGTTCCCTAAGTCCCAAAGTTCCATAATTATAAATCTTTGAGTTTCTAAAGTTTCAAAAGAAGTTCCTTATTCTCTTTAACTCAAAAGTATAAATTTGAAAGTTATGGTTTAAGATTTTCTTTTGCTTATAAATTTTAAGAATAAGAGGAGAATACAGATTTTAGAGTTAAGTATGATGACTCACAGGGTTTATATCACATATTTCACTATTTATGATTTATGAGATTTATATTTCAAACTTACTCAAGCTATGTGAGTCATTCATAATTGCATGAATGGATTTTACAAAGATTATTGATATTGTTTACTAAATACTTACACCCCCATACACTCAATACATTATCAACGTACTAATACACATATATGTTTGTGTGCTACATTGTTTCATAATGTAGGTTCAGGTACTTATTATCAGTAACTCCAGTAATATCTGAGTGCCTTGTCTACATTTCCACAGTGGTGAGTCCTCATGGTTCGAGGGCCTATTTTTCATACTTTTAGTTATGATATTGTAGATTTTAGTTCAAGTTAGTTGGGGATCTGTCCCAATGGCTCTCTAGTTCTTGAGTAGTAAACGCTTTGTCAAACTAGTGGTTGAAGTTTTCAAGCTTGTTTTCAGTATTGGCATTCAGACTATGTTTTTTAGTTATCTCAAAGGGTTAGCTTAGGGCTACTTGTAGCTTAGGGCTACTTGTAGCCTTAAGCACTGTGTGACGTCTCAGGATGAGATTTCAGGGTGTTATAAACTTGGTATCAGATCCTATAGTTTAAGGGTTCCTAGGGAATCTGACAAGACGTGTTATGTAGAGTCTTGATCATCAGTGTGTAGCGCGCCACATCTATGAGCAAGAGGCTACGGGATGTTTCAGGAAAAAAGTCCTCTCTTTCTTTCTGAATCTATCACGCCTACAACTGTATCTATCCACTATTAACTCATGATCTTTTATGACAGAAAATGCCTCTTCACAGAGCCAACGCCTGTAGAAGTGATAATCAACCACCTCAGGCCGCAGACCCTTTGAATGAGAATGTGTCACAAGCGGAGTTTCCGGAAGACTTCCAGGTACTAGCCCAAGCTATGACAATAAATGTGCAGGGTAACTGTCAGGCTGTAGCCTCACCTCAGCAAGATGGGGATTTAGCTGCAGACAGAATTAGAGACTTCATGAGAATGAATCCACCTAAATTTTTTGGGTCTAAAGTAGATGAGGACCCGTAACTCTTTCTTGATGAGGTGTAGAAAATCACTCATATTATGCATATTTCTGAAGAAGACAGTGTGGAGCCAGCATCTTACAGGCTGAAAGATATTATGTATAATTGTGTTGTGATATGGAGGAAGAGTAGAGGGGGGAATGCTACTCCAATGTCTTAGAATGTGTTCCAGGATGTATTCTTGGATAAGTTCTTCCCACTTTAGATGAGGGAAGCGAATATAGAGGAGTTTATGAACCTGAGGCAAGGCCCTATGGCTATAAAAGAATATTGCCTCAAGTTTAACCAGTTAGATAAGTATGCTTCTGACTTGGTAGCAGACACCCCATCTAGTATTAGTAAGTTCGAGACTGGTGTGTCTGGTTTAGTGCTAAAAGAGTGTAGGAATGCTATGCTCAATAGGGATATGGATTTGTCCAGACTAATGATGCATACTCAGCAAATTAAGGCAGATAATATAAGGGAGAGAGATAGAGTAAAGGGAAATAAGAGGGCTAGATGGGAGCAGTTTGAGCATGGCCAGACTAGATCCCATGGAGGGAATTGTTCATAATTTTAAAATCATTTGTCTATGCCAGCGCCTTCATCCATTAGTGCTCCTATGCCCATAAATAGGTAGGAGAAAGGGAATAAGTCTTCTATGTCTCGATCTCAGAACAACATGAGTAATAGGCACAATTATCTTTCTTGTGCTAAGTGTGTCCGAATCACTCAGAAACTATCTCATTTGGGAATTGAAACTTAACCACATGGGTATGATAGTCTATAGATGCATAACAGGAATGAAGCCAATCCATACCCAAAATAAGATCAAAATTGACCATATCTAGCTCTATTAAATTAGCGAATATGACCTTATGAAGAACAGTAATAGGACACTTATTATACATTTACTTAGCAACGGCTGACTCTCCTACTGGGGTTCACAGACCATAAAATCCTTCAGTATGTGTTTTCTCTGAGGGAGTTAAATCTTCATCAGAGGAGATAGTTAGAGTTGCTAAAAGATTATGACATGAGTGTGCTGTATTACCCGGGCAAGGCCAATATAGTGGCAGATGCCCTTAGCAAATTCTTTATGGGCAGTGTTGCTGATATGGAAAAAGATAAGAAAGATTTGGTTTGTGAATTGCATCGTCTGGCTAAACTGGGTGTTGGTTGCTTGACTCAATTGAAGGTAATGTTTGGGTTCAGAGCAGTTTTGAATCCTCTTTAGTTTTGAAAGTGAAGGAGAAGCAAGACCTGGATGCTAGTTTGGTCAGACTGAAGAAGTCAGTTAAAGACCAAAAGGTGGAGGTTTTCTCCCAAGGGGGAGATGGTGTGTTGAGATATCAAGATAGATTGTGTGTTCCTGGTGTTGATTATTTTAAGGCAGAGAATTATGGCTGAGGCACATAGTGCACGATATTCTATTCATCCTGGTGCTACCAAGATGTACCGTGACTTGTAGGAAATCTATTAGTGGAATGGTATAAAGAAGGATATAGTAGAGTTTATAGCAAAGTGTGCAACTTACCAACAGGTTAAGGTAGAGCACCATAGGTCTGGTGGTGCAATGCAGGAGTTTGGTATCCCCACTTGGAAGTGGGAAGAGGTAAATATGGATTTTGTGACTGGTTTACCTCTTTCGCGCCGTCATCATGATTTGATTTAGGTTTTTGTAGACATACTGACTAAGTCAATACATTTCCTGCCAGTGCATGCATATTATACAACTGAGTATTATGCTAGATTATATATTCGGGAGCTAGTCAGATTGCATGGAGTTTCCTTGTCTATCATCTCAGATAGGGGTACTCAGTTTACTTCTCAGTTTTGGAGAGCTTTTTAGAAGGGTCTTGGTACCTAAGTTCACCTTAGTTCTGATTTTTATTTGCAGGCAGATAGTCAGGCTAAGAGGACCATCTAGACTCTGAAGGATATGTTGAGGGCGTGTGCTCTCGATTTCAAAGGTAGTTGGGACAAACATTTGCCATTGATCAAATTCACGTATAACAACAGTTATCATTCTAGAATCCAGATGGCCCCGTTTGAGGCTCTTTATGGGAGGAGATGCAGGTCACCCAAAGGTTTGTTTGAAGTGGGTAAAGTGCCTTTGATTGGACCTGATGTTGTATTTGAGGCTATGGAAAAAGTTAAGTTAATTAGAAAAAGGTTGAAGACAACCCAGAGTTGTCAGAAGTCATATACAGATGTGAAGAGAAGAGATCTTGAGTTTGAGGTGGGTGATTGGGTGTACTTGAAGATTTCACCATGACGAGGGTGAAGAGGTTTGGCAAAAAGGGGAAGCTTAGTCCCCGTTATGTTGGCCCTTATAGAGTTATGAGTCGTGTTGGGAAAGTAGGTTATAAAGTTGAGTTGCCCACAGATTTGTCAGTTGTTTATCCCATCTTTCACCTTTCTATTCTTAAGAAGAGCATTGGTGATTCCGTTGTTGTAGACCCTTCGGAGAGCTCAGATATTCAAACTAGTCTTTCTTACGAAGAGATTCCAGTAGAGATTCTAGACCATCAAATCTATAGACTAAGGAACAAAGAGGTTCCTTTGGTCAAAGTTCTTGGGCGGAACCAGTCTGTTGAGGGCACTACTTGGGAAGCCGACGAATAGATGCAATCCAAGTACCCTCATTTCTTCGCAATAGATTCAGATTCAGTTTAAGGTAATAAGTTGCCTCAGCTCATCTCTGTGCATCCCATGTTTCAAGCTTCATATAGTCATTCATATGATTGTTCATGCATTTGCAAGTCAGTTTAATCATGCTTCTAGTAGCACAGACCAGTTGTAGCTTCAGTTTTTAGCGTCTCAGTTTCGTTAGCAACATTCGAGGACGAATGCTCAAAAAGGGGAGATATTATAATACCCTAAGCTTTCTATAAGCCCAATTTTATCTCTAGAAGATTAAGGGTTGACTTCCTAAGTGAATATTGTTTAAATCATATAGATTTTTCCTAATTTTGACTTTTTATCATGTGGAAAATTGAATTATCTTTCCAACGATACCTATTTCACCAAAATCCGATGTAGTGGTAGAAAGTGATGGCCAAATTACAGAAAATGGTTTGAACCGCCCAAGCACTATGGAAAAGGCCGATGGACCGTCACCTAAACCATCACAGATAAGGCAGTAAAATTAGATTCTGGCCAAGCGCGACGAAAAGGGACGATGGACCATTGAGCTAGCGATAGACCGTCGCCCAAATTGTTGTAATGAGGGTAGTGAGACCACATTCTGGCCAAGTACAATGGGATGGACCAACGGATCGTCGAGCTAGCGACGGACAATCACCTACGCCATCGCACACTTCCGTTTAGTGATTTAAAGCCGTTTTTAAAAGAATTTTTTGATCTTTTCCCATTCTTTTAATACCTAGATATATCAAAATGAAGCATAGAACTTCAGATTCATCCAAAGCATAAAAAGTAGGGTTTTCTCTCAAGATTAACCCTCAAGATCATGACCCAATTCCTTCTCTAAGATTTCACTATAGTTCTTACAAATTATTTTAAGATTCAAGGTTCCCAAGTCAAAATCTTCAAGAACCCTCACTCAAGAGTACCAAAAAGAGTCTCAAGAAAGCTTGTTCGTCTAAATTCATAATCTAAGATTTGTGGGGTTTGAACAAGGGTAACTCTTTCGCCCTTGTGCCTAAAGGCTTGTTTTAAATACAAATTTCTGCAAATATGAGTTTTTTCATGAAATTGAAATTAGGGTTTATACCCATTATTATTGTTTACAAGATTTTGAGATTTCCCATGGATTAAAGGTTGAATTGCATGATTTTTTTTATATTTCCATGCCTATTTCCAAATTTTCCAGATTTTAAGATGATTATGAATGTTTTGTTATCAAGCATGAATTTTGAGATGTTGAAATCATGAGATTCATATTATGAGTTATTTTTTTTTCCAATTTCTTGATTGAGATGATTGTAAGCTTTTTAAGATGATGGTTGAGCATGAAGTTTAAATATGATTATGATGCATTAAAGCTTTATATTTTGAGTCCTAAGTATAAGTGATGAGTTTATAAGGAGATTATGATCTCAAGTTTTGTTGACAACTTTTGAAAAGTACTTTCAAAAGCTAAAATAGGAAATCTACACTACTTATGATTTAAAGCTAAGAGAAGCATAATTTGGTCTTTATTATAGACCGTTGAGTTATTTTAAGGTGGATTTCCTAAAAGTTTTGATCCTAAGTATGGGAGTAGTATTTAGCACCGAGTTGGGTATGATTCTAAGGTCTCATACCCAGAACTATGTGACACCATAGAATTGAGCTTTATGGGCCCACGACCGAGATAGTAATCACTAAAGTTAAGGTTCTATTCCGATGAAAAGGGTAGAAAAACTCTCCCCAACGTGGGCAAGACATTGGACCCCATGTCAGCTTACATGGTTTATGTCGGTTATAATAAACTCCCAAGTTTCCAAATAGTCCTAAAGTTCCTTAAGTCCCAAAGTTCCATAATCATAAGTCTTTAAGTTTCTAAAGTTTCAAAAGAAGTTCCTTATTCTCTTTAACTCAAAAGTATAAGTTGGAAAGTTATGGTTTAAGATTTTCTTTTGCTTACAAGTTTTAAGAATAAGATGAGAATACATATTTTAGAGTTAAGTATGATGGATCACAGGGTTTGTATCATATATTTCACTATTCATGATTTATAAGCTTTATATTTCAAACTTACTCAAGCTATGTGAGTCATTCATAATTGCATGCATGGTTTTTACCAAGATTATTGATATTGTTTACTTAATGCATACACCCCCATACACTCAGTACATCCTCGAAGTACTGATCCACATATACGTTTGTGTGCTACATTGTCTCATAATGTAGGTTTAGGTACTCAGTCTTAGCAGCGCCAGTGATCTCCAAGTGCCTTATCTATATTTCCACAGTGGTGAGTCCTCATGGTTCGAGGGCCTATTTTTCAGACTTTTAGTTATGATGTCAGTTGATTTTATAGATTTCAGTTTGAGTTAGTTGGGGATTTGTCCCAATGGCTCTCTAGTTCTTACGTAGTAGAGGCTTTGTCAGACTAGTGGTTGAAGTTTTTCAGGTTGTTTTCAGTATTGACATTCAGACTATGTTTTTCAGTTATCTCAATCCAGATTTGGCACAATAGGCGTCTATTGCTTGGTTTAATTATCCTAAAGTAAGTGTTAGAAGTAATAACAAGCTCAAAGGGTTAGCTTAGGGATACTTGTGGCCTTAAGCACGGTGTGACATCTCGGGATGAGATTTCGGGGCATTACAATGATCACACAGAGTATTTTAGAAGACAAGAAGTGTTTTTAAGTGCAGAAAATACATTTTTCAAACCTGTGAAAAAAATGCAGGTTTATATAGGGACTAAGTGTCTCTTCTGAAAGGTGACAATGGTTCATTGGAAAGGTGTGTCCTTTGGAATAGTCATATCTGTCCATTTGAAATATTGTTTCTTTTATCCAAACAGTCACCCCTTTTCCCGAAACAGTGTGCCATTTCCTCGAAGGGTTACATCCCTTTCGAGGTAGCATTTCTCATTTCTGCAGTTGTTTTTGCACTACATGCATGCATGATTTTAGGCAAATTTACACGCCTATGGTGCTATATTTTTGCCCATATTGTAGCCTAGTTTTGAGAACAAATTATATATTTCATGCACTTTTAGTCCTTTTTCCTGTAAGTGAGCTCATGAACATGATTAGCAAAGTTTCAGTTATAAATGAGGCAGAATTCAGCATTTTATGAATAACTTGACGCCAAAGAAAGCTTCACGAAAGGATAAAAGGGAGTCTTGGACGCCTAAGGACCAAAAGAGATGCATGGGAAACCTGTCCCAGGCTAAAACAACATTTCTGAAGACTTTGGGGACCAACAGTAACCTATTAGAATTAGGATAATAACGCAGTAATTTATTAGGATTAGGATAATGATACATTAACCTAGTACAATTGGGTTAAGTATTTCATTAGCTTAGTAAGATTTGGTTAAGTATTTCATTAGCTTAGTAGGAATAGGATATGGGTATTATAAATACCCTATCTTGCTAGAGATTTTAAGACATCTTTCTATTCTACAATCAATTCTTCTTCCATCAATTACAACTCTTCTAATCTTTCCATTAATTCTATTTTTCTTCTATTCATCTATTCTTAATTTCCGCAACAAGAGAAATGTTACTTTGTAAGAAATCACGCCTAACGCCTACCACTCTTGTGCTACACGAAATCTATCATTATTGTGGTATAATAACAATGTCAATTGTGATTTCCTTCGCACTCATAGGTAACTAAACTTCTCTATTGGGGTTATGGAAGCCGAATGAGATACTATCTATTGCTGTGAGTTTGTGAGTTCGTGACACGTATGCTGCTTATATCATTATTCTCTTCATCTTAATCTAAATTCTTTGTGGTTGCAAACGCAAGAATACGCCAGTATAACATTTAACTTGTTCGAAAGAAAGGTTATCTGTCTGGAAAAGAAATAAGGTCAAGGTAGTAGGGTCCCATCCCCTATTAAAAATTTAGTGTCGCAACTGGATTAACCTCTTGGAGAATTAGTACCATTAGACACGCTTTAAGCTCGAAAGAGTTAAAGTGAAATAATCCTCGAATAGGTCGAAAGACGCCTGGATTTACCATCGAATACAATTCTCTATAAGCACATGCATGTCGGGATTCAACACACTCATAGTCAATAGAGACTTATAACTCAGAAGGTGGACATAACCCCAACTTCTCAATTCTCATTGTTTACAACATACTAAACATTCTTTCTTTTTTACTTTGCTATTTTTAGTTTTTACTTTAATATTTTGGTTACACATTACAATCCCCCCTTTTTTACGAGACTTGCACTAAAAGTCTAGTAATCGTTGCTTACTTGTTGAACAAGCTATTCCCTGAGGGATCTATACCCAACCCTGTTGGGTTCTATATTTGCTAACGACCGCTTTACACTCCCACGAGAGCTGTAGATTGAGCATTATCAAAAATTGGCGCCGTTGTCGGGGAATACGAGTGTCAATTAAGTTTGTGATAATTACTAGACCCTTTGGTCAAAGATTCTCATACTTTTACTTTTAGTTGTTGTTTTTGTTTACTGCAGGTTTTTATTCAGTGCATGCCCCATACTAGAAGTTCTGGTCAACCGTTATTACCTATCAATCCTGAACCACAACGAATTGGCAGAATGGAGGCACAAACGGAAATCGAAAGAATGGCTGCTCAACAGGAGCAGGCGAGATTAGCTGCTCTTGCTGCCGCCCAAGTACACCAACAAAACATTGATAACCCTGGGCGAGCAACAAATCCTGACGATGAGGATTTAGGTGATGACGAGTTACTAAACCCAAGGCATGATGCTGAAATCGCAATACCTGACAACAGAAGAGGTCGTCAAGCTCGGTTTAGGTATGATCGCCAACCGATACAACCAGCTTTCGACGACGATGATGATGATATTGATGGAGCCGGAGCCACAAGAGCCATTATTCCTCCACTATTAGTGCCCGGAGCCAAGTTCAACATCACAAGCACCAAGATTCAGTTATTGCAACTCAAGGGATTATTTGGTAGACTAGCAGGCGATGATCCGAATATGCATCTCATCAACTTTATTTCTACATGCAAGTCGTTTGACAATCCTGGTGTTGGTCAGAATGTAATTCGATTACATCTATTTCTATTGTCTCTATCTGGGGAGGCAACTTTATGGTTGAATAGGCTGACTCCTGATTCTATTACAAATTGGAGGCAATTGAGAGATGCTTTCCTAGAAAGATTCTTTCCATCATCCAAAAGAGCACAATTGAGAGATGAAATCAGCAACTTTCATCATCTTCCAACTGAAGCCCTTCATGAAATATGGGAGAGGTTCAAGACAAAGCTATCGAGGTGCCCAAACCATCACATGACTAATGTTCACCTAATGGAGATATTATACAGAGCCCTGAATTCAATAACTAAACCGGTGGTGGATAATGCGTCTAGAGAATCTTTTATGGACCTCACTTTTGGTCAAGCAAGCAATATGCTAGATCGTATGACGAAACAAAGTAGAGCTTGGCATACCAGGGATTCTGAGGTAGCAAGCCCCACTTTATCTATTGGCATGAATGCAGACCAAAGAAGAAGAGAAGAAGAACGTGATCAAGATATGGCGCACATGAAAACTCAAGTGTATCTTCTTACAAAGCATTTATTAGCTGGGAAGACCGAAAAAGTCAAAGCTATTGTGTCAAAAGGAAGAGACGAATCTGATTCTGAAGAAGAGGCCAACTACTTGAACAATCAGGGGGGTTTCCGTGGGAATACCCAAGGAAACCAAGGTCGGAACTATTATGATAAATCTGGAAACAAGGACCAAGGTAGTTGGAAGAACAAGAATGAAAAGAGTGGTTTGTACGTTCCCCTGGAAGACGTGACACCACCACATCTAGTTCTGGAAGTATGGAAGACATGATAGCTAAAATATTGAAAGGAGTGGAAGCAATGAGCGCGGGAGTAACGGAGGTAGTCAATGATTTGTCCTCTTTGAAACAATTAGTTGATTCTCATTCCACTTCAATCAAGCAAATAGAGCAGCAATTGAGCCAACTTTCAGCAACACTCAATCAAAGAAAGGCTGGCACTTTGCCTAGCGATACTATGCAAAACCCAAGGAATGATGGGTCATGCATGGCCATTACTACACGAAGTGGTAAGGTGCTGGAAAATTCAGCAAAAAGCAAGCAAGTGGATGATGCAGTAGTGGACATTGATGAAAAGATGAAAGGAGAAGATGCCGCAGCAACTAATCCTATCGTCTATGACGGCAATCCCAACAACGTGCAACCTGAAAAAACTAAAAAACGGAAGCAAGAGGAGAAGAAAGTCGTGGAGAGAACAATGCCATACCCACCACCACCTTTTCCTCAACGATTGAAGAAGGTGGCGGATGATAAAAAGTTCAGCAAATTCATGACTATGTTGAAGCAGCTGACCATTAATGTTCTATTGGTGGAGGCACTTGAACAAATGCCTGGGTATGCAAAATTTATGAAGGATCTGTTGACAAAGAAGTGGGCAGCAAGCTATGAGTTGAAAGATGATGTTCATCACTGCAGCGTAATCTCTACCCTATCAATAGTTCAGAAGAAGGCCGACCCCGGAGCTTTCACTATTCCTTGCACCGTTGGATCTTTGAATTTTGCCAAAGCATTATGCAACTTAGGAGCCAACATCAATTTGATGCCATTATCTATCTATAAGAAGTTGGGGTTGGGTGATCCTACTCCAACCAATATGAGGCTAGTCATGGCGGATAGGTCGGTAAAACGACCTGTTGGTATTCTATGTGATGTATTGGTAAAGGTTTCTTCATTCATCTTTCTGGAAGACTTTGTTATTTTGGATTGTGAGGAAGACTCAGAAATTCCCATAATCTTGGGATGCCCTTTCCTTGCTACGGAAAGTGTGCTTATTGATTTGAGAGCTAATGAGCTTTCATTCCGAATAAATGACGAAGTAGTTCGCTTTGATTTATGCAAATCAATGAAGCAACCCAAAGATCTGAGTGTATTTTTGGTTGCTAATGTTTACGTTGATGATGAGAAAGAATTACTTGAAGAAAAATAGCTGATTGATGACCCATTGGCGACTTTGCTTATGAATGGTAAGAGTAAGGTTGCTAAAAATTATGAAGAAGCTATTTGTTCTCTATCAGAATTAGGGACATATCGGTATGCTCCCAATAAGCTGGACCTTTATCTTAAGAATCGACCCACACCGCTAGCTAAGCCATCTATTGAAGAGCCACCCACGTTAGAATTGAAGGAGCTGCCAAGTCATTTAAAGTACGCATTCTTAGGAAGCGAAAACACACTTCCAGTCATTGTGGTAGCAGATTTGGGTGAGCAACAAGTTGCATCTCTCATTTCTATTTTACGAAAGTACATTAGAGCCATTGGATGGACCATTGCGGATATTATTGTCATTCCACCTGGTATTTGTACACACAAGATTCAGATTGAAGAGAATTATAAACCCACCATTGAGCATCAAAGGATTCTAAACCCACCTATGCAAGAAGTGGTAAAGAAATAAATTATCAACTGGTTAGACGCAGTTGTTGTGTATCCAATCTCTGATAGTACACGGGTAAGCCCGGTACAATGTGTTCCTAAGAAAGAAGGCATGATGGTGGTTGCGAATGCAAAGAATGATCTTATTCCACTCAGACCCGTCACTGGATGGAGAGTATGTATGGACTACCAAAAGCTGAATTCTTGGACGCTCAAAAATCACTGTCCAATGCCATTCATGAACCAAATGGTAGATCGATTAGCGGGGAAAGGATGGTTTTGTTTCCTAGATGGTTATTCAGGCTATAATCAGATTTTTATTTCCCCCGAAGACCAAGAGAAGACAACGTTTACATGCCCATATAGTACGTTTTCCTTCAAACGTATGCCATTCGGGTTATGTAACGCACCAGCCACCTTTCAACGCTGTATGATGTCTATTTTTTCTGATATGGTTGAAGACACTTTGGAGGTATTTATGGACGACTTTTCAGTTGTTGGTGAGTCTTTTGAAGTGTGCTTGACAAACCTAAGCATGGCATTGCAAAGATGTGTAGAATTCAACCTAGTACTGAATTGGGAGAAGTGCCACTTCATGGTAAAAGAAGGAATCGTTCTTGGGCACAAAATCTCTGAAAGAGGGATTGAGGTTGATCGAGCAAAAATTGAAGTTATTGAGAAGCTACCACCTCCAATTTCGGTGAAGGGTGTTCGTAGTTTCCTCGGTCATGCAGGTTTCTATCGACGGTTCATCAAAGACTTCTCCAAAATTGCTAGTCCATTGTGCAAACTCTTGGAGAAAGATGCAAATTTTGACTTCAATGAAGATTGCTTGAAGGCATTTGAATGCCGAAAAGGAAAACTCATTGAATCCCCTATCATGGTAGCACCAGATTGGTCTCTCCCATTCGAAGTCATGTGTGATGCTAGTGGTGTAGCCGTTGGTGCTGTGCTTGATCAGAGAAAGGAGAAGCTATTTCATCCTATCTATTATGCTAGTAAGGTCCTAAATGAAGCCCAAAGGAACTACACTGTTACTGAACAAGAGCTCCTAGCGGTTGTGTATGCGTTTGAGAAGTTTTGTGCCTATCTATTGGGTACTAAGGTGATCATTCATACAGACCATGCAGCTCTAAGGTATCTAATGACAAAGAAGGATGCAAAACCAAGACTAATTCGATGGGTTTTGCTGCTGCAAGAATTCGATTTCGAGGTTAAAGATAGAAGAGGTTGCGAAAACCAAGTGGCTGATCATCTATCTAGACTCGAGAATGAGCATGTAGTGCAGCCTGAAATCGAGATTGATGATGCATTCCCTGATGAGGAGATCTTAGCGACGATAACGGAAAGGTTACCATGGTATGCTGACTTTGTAAATTTTGTGGTGAGTAATGTGATACCTGCAAACTTATCTTACCATCAACAGAGGAAGTTTATGCATGATGTACAACACTACTATTAGGATGAGCCATATTTGTTTCGACGATGCGCGGATGGTGTTATCCGATGATGTATATCCCATGTAGAGGTGCCAACTATTTTGGAAGCATGCCACACTTCCCAAGTTGGTGGACATCACACAAGTAATCAGACAGCAAGAAAGGTATTGCAAAGTGGATATTATTGGCCTTCGATATTTAGAGATGCCTACGACTTTGTTAGAAGATGCGACCAATGCCAAAGACAAGGTGCTATTTCAAAACACCATGAGATGCCTATGTCAAAAATTCTTGAAGTAGAGCTCTTTGATGTATGGGTTATTGATTTCATAGGTCCATTCATTAATTTATTTAGAATGAAGTACATCCTAGTTGCTGTAGATTATGTCTCGAAATGGGTTGAAGCTGTAGCGTTGGCCGACAACGAAGGAAAGCGTGTTGTAGCATTCTTGAAGAGGAATATCTTCTCTCACTTTGGAGTACCTCGTACTATCATAAGTGATGGAGGGTATCACTTCTGCAACAAGCTATTCAAATGTTGGCCAAATATGGTGTCAAGCAACATAAGGTAGCCACACCTTATCACCCACAAAATAGCGGCCAGGTAGAGGTTTCCAACTGAGAGATCAAGCAAATCCTTGCGAAGACGGTAAATGCTAATAGGAAGGATTGGTCTCGGAATCTGGATGATGCACTATGGGCGTACAGGACTGCATTCAAAACACCCATTGGCATGTCCCCTTATCAACTAGTTTATGGGAAGGCTTGTCACTTAATCATTGAGCTCGAGCATAAGGCATTATGGGCATTGAAGCAATTGAATTTGAATTGGGATGATGCAATGAATCTGAGATGGGAGAAGCTGAACGAGTTGGATGAATTCCGTCTTCATGCTTATGAGAGATCGGACCTATACAAGGAGCAGATAAAGAAGTATCACGATCAGCGGATTGTTCGACGAAACTTTCAAAAGGATGATATGGTACTTCTCTTCAATTCCAGACTGAATTTATTCCCAGGTAAGTTCAAGTCCAAGTGGTCTGGTCCATACAAAGTTATCCAAGTCTACTCGTTTGGAGTAGTTGAGTTGGAAGATAATAATGGCGTTGTCTTCAAGGTGAATGGCCAACGTGTTAAACCTTATATCGGTCCTCTTGATTCGATAAGTTATATGGCCATCACCTATCTCGACGAATTCTAAGTACTCGAGGTAACCATGTCGTGCCACGATAATAAATAAGGCGCTAGATGGGAGGCAACCCACCATTTATAGTTGATCGTATTTTGTTTTTCGTATTTTGCTTTTGATAAATGAAAATCCAAAAATAAGAGTCGTGTCACAACCAAAACTAAGGCGCTTGATGGGAGGCAACCCATCGTACTAATCGTTTTCATTAGTTGTGAGCAAATGTAGGTGCAAGAGGTATTCAACGAGGAGATTGGTTTCAAATGACGATTTGGACGTATTGCATGGTAAAGGTGGTAAGTTAGGAGTAAAGATGCATAAGGCTATGGATTGAGCATTTCTCATGACAAAATAGGCATCGAGCAAGGTTAGGCCTAGGTAAAACTAGGCCACAAAAAAGGCAAAGCCTATACTATATCCCAAGGTCTCGGAATCTAGTGTGCAAAAGCATAGGCACCGCCCATGCTCAAGTATGCCATAGCATAGGTGCCGCCTATGCTAAAGTATTTGGTCTCAGAATCTCATATTCCATGCTAAAGGCGCCGCCTATGGTCACTAAAGGCATTGCACTAGGCGCCGCCTATGCTAGCAAATGCTTTGCATTAGGCGCCGCCTATACCATGCATAAGCAAAGCTAAAGGCGCCGCCTATGGTTACATTTTGTCTCCAAAACTGATTTTAAATGGGTCAAAACCCGACCCATTCTTTTCCAATATAAAGGGGACTTAGTCTTGAAACATAAAGACATTGGAAACTTGACCTAGGCGCCGCACATACTCTCCAAAACATCTCAAAATTTTTATTTTTACTCTCCTACTTCACAAGAACATCTCCAAAGGCTTCAATCACGTAAGTACTCTTTTATTCTTCATCTATTTTTGTAAGTACTACGTTGCTATGTCTATTATAAATTGCTAAATCTTGAAGACGTATTGGTGATGTGAAGGTGTTTGATTTGTGGATACACAATCAAGTGAGTGAACATATACGTTAGGATCATCGTAACTTGTTTCCGACTTGAATTTGATTTTGGTGCATTATCACACTACTTGCGGTATTGCTATAGTCATGAACATTGCATAATCTTGTCACTTGAATACTTACATGTTAGAATATCCCGTTCATCGAAATAAGACTTATAGTTGCCTACCAACATAGGAGGTTGTGATTATTAATAGAAACTATACCATGATGTAATCCCTATGTAGTAGTATTGTTATACCTAACATGAAAAGTATTGCAAAGGTTGCAAGAAGTGATACATCTCTGATTTTCTTGTCGGAATATAGCTCCTAAAACGTATGTCGACAAAGTCTAAGTAATCGACCACTTTCACTTCACTAATTTTTATCAACAAAACTAAGTGTGGGGTGGTACCCCTATGGCTTGTTTATAGATTGTATCTATTGAGTTGATGCTAACATGAATATTGTTTAAGTCTCAGGTACAATGGCTCCTAAACCAAGACAAGACAAGGCTACCACTTCCCAAAAGGGAAAGAAAAGAGGTCGCAAGGACCAAGGAAAATCATCCTCAATGCAATTACCACGCCGCATGTTTGGAATAAAATGGGTTCTTGAGGAGGAAGCCAAGGAATGATATAGGAACAACAAGCAAAGAAAATATGTTCATGTGGACTTGATAAACAAGGAAATCCTAGCGAAGAAGGAGCCGCGCATGTTGGCGAAAATCATGGCATTAAATCTGGATTTCATCTTCCGTGACATGGGAGAATGTAATATTGATTTAACAAGGGAATTTTATGCCAACTGGTCGCCGAAAACCACAGGCAGCGAAGTCAAGATTCGGGGCCAAGTTTTTCAACTCAATGCGGATTTGATCAACTCCTTTCTTGGCTTGCCTTCAGTCAATCCAGCACCATTCAAAGAGCTGTACATCAGACCTCCTTATAGAATAATTCGACACACACTTTGTGGAAGTAGATCAATGGCAAGGTGGAGTAGACAAAAAGACACCGGACGACACAACACCTTCCCCTATGCTCCTTTGAATAGGGAAGCAAGGATATGGTTGCGTATTGTCAACTCTTGCCTTATTCCTGGGACCCAATACACCAAGATAACAAGAGATAGAGTGTGCCTGGTTTACGCCTTGATGACGAATGTCCCTATCAATATTGGGGAAATCATTCGTTCTACAATGCGGAAAGCCAGGCTACACAAGCGGTCCCACTTCACTTTTGGCAATCTGTTGACTGCTATCTTGCGGAAGGAGGACATCGAAGAGGAACCAGCTGATCACAAACTCCCACATAACCCAAAGAAGGTTTACCTCACAAAGGTAAAAGATGCTGAAACAACTCATGGCGTCAACCTTACTACTGCGGAGAGACATGCTCGAGATGAGAGTTTCTTCCGTCATCTTTATGGCATGACACGGTTCACAATGATGAGCGGTGGTCATGTTCCAACTGCTGCAGAGCTCTAACAGCTGGACCATGACTATCCAATGAATATGCATGCAAGGGAGATGTGTGGAGTCGGTACATACTTTGAGGAATCTCTAGATGATGATGTGCCGACCGATGATGATCGACGCAGGCCAGACTCCGACGTGGAGGAGAATTATGATGACGACGACTCCCATGATGATTCCGATGAAGGGGGTATGACCCCCAACATTGAGGAGGAGTCCGACTGACCAGGTTCTTTATATTTATTTTCCACTGAGGGCAGTGTCCCGTTTAAGTGTGGGGTGGTAGTATTGCATGGCTATACTTCTCTATTCGCATCTATGTTTGTTCACTTTGTTTTATGTTTGTTTACTTTGTTTTATGTTTGTTTACTTTGTTTTATGTTTGTTTACTTTGTTTTGTGTTTCGTTTTTTTAGTTAAGTTTTTTTAGTAGTAATTTTTTTTTACTTAGCTTCGCATGAAATTATTCTAATAGGCAGCATGAGATTATAACAAGAGTATGTGCTAAAATCATGACTATTGAGACGTTTAGGCTCTAATTGTGACTCACTATATGATATTGTTTGGTTTAATTCCTTCACTTGTTGGGTCAAGAGTCTATATTACTCCCAATAAAGTCGACCATGTGCCTTGTGTGTGTGACATAATAGTATATTCTATGTTTGTGGCTGATGCTAGAACTTGCCTGGTATGTGTGCAAAGCGAAAATAAAGAGTGCAAGTTTAGGAGATGATTTAGGCATTTCTTTGGCAACCTGTAATTGTTTACCTTCATTTTTACCTACCCATGGACATCATCCTAGTTAAGCCCTTTTGAGCCTTTAGCCTATTTTCTTTGACAGCCTCATATGTAAGCCTAATCCATTTTTTTCAAGACCATAATTTGATCCAAATTCCTAAGTGCTTTAAAGTGAAAAGTCATGTGACAACATAAGAGGAAAATGGGTGAGTATGATGCTTTAGAATGTATGGGTGCTTGAATTTGTTATGAAAAAAGAAGTGCTATCATAAGAGGCATGTTATGAAAAGAAAAAGGAAAAAGAAAACTGAAAATATAGTCATGTTTAAAATTGAAAAACAAAAGAGGAGAAAAAGGGTGGTAGAATAAAAGAACATAGAAAGGTTGTTTGAAAGAAAAGTGTTAATGATACAATGTGATGTATTAAAGTGCTTAGGAACTTAGTCACTATTTCTGGCCAAAATAGTCCTACCAGTCCCTTAGCCTACATTACAACCATCAAAAGACCTATTTGATCCTAAGCTTAGTATTCTGACATTTAGTGGAGCATTACACTAAGGGTAAGCCTATGGTCATCAGTTGCAACATATGAATTCTTTGTGAGAGTGAGAGCAAGGATATTTTTATACCCATGTTTGAAAAATATGCTATACTTATGAGTGATTATGGGTAATATATTGTGAGACACACATGGTTGATGAGTTTTGGGTACTCGTGTATGATTCTTTGTACCTTAACCGTTTAATGTGAATTAACCACCATCACGAGTCTATGTTGGAGGTTGAATTGTTTCTACTAATGAGCAGAAAACTACTCTTTGTTAATGATTGCTATGCTTGTCTTGACGAATATTTTATGTTGTTGCTGTGAAGCCCTAAGTTACTGTTTAGAAGGACATGATATTTTGTTCGAGGACGAACAAAGCTTCAAGTGTGGGGTGTTAATGATAGGCGAATTTACACGCCTATGGTGCTATATTTTGCCCATATTGTAGCCTAGTTTTGAGAACAAATTATATATTTCATGCACTTTTAGTCCTTTTTCTTGTAAGTGCGCTCACGAACATGATTAGCAAAGTTTCAGGTATAAATGAGGCAGAATTCAGCATTTTATGTATAACTTGACGCCAAAGAAAGCTTCACGAAAGGAGAAAAGGGAGTCTTGGACGCCTAAGGACCAAAAGTGATGCATGGGAAACCTGTCCCGGGCTAAAACAATATTTCTGAAGACTTTGGGGACTAGCAGTAACCTATTAAAATTAGGATAATAACGCAGTAATTTATTAGGATTAGGATAATGATACATTAACCTAGTACAATTGGGTTAAGTATTTCATTAGCTTAGTAGGATTTGGTTAAGTATTTCATTAGCTTAGTAGGAATAGGATATGGGTATTATAAATACCCTATCTTTCTAGAGATTTTAAGACATCTTTCTATTCTACAATCAATTCTTCTTCCATCAATTACAACTCTTCTAATCTATCCATTAATTCTATTTTTCTTCTATTCATCTATTCTTAATTTCCTCAACAAGAGAAACATTACTTTGCAAGAAATCACGCCTAACGCCTACCACTCTTGTGCTACACGAAATCTATCATTATTGTGGTATAATAACAATATCAATTGTGATTTCCTTCGCACTCATGGGTAACTAAACTTCTCTGTTGGGGTTATAGAAGCCGAATGAGATACTATCTATTGCTGTGAGTTTGTGAGTTCGTGACACGTATGCTGCTTATATCATTATTCTCTTCATCTTAATCTAAATTCTTTGTGGTTGCAAACGCAAGAATACGCCAGTATAACATTTAACTTGTTCGAAAGAAAGGTTATCTGTCTGGAAAAGAGATAATGTCAAGGTAGTAGGGTCCCATCCCCTATTAAAAAGTTAGTGCCGTAACTGGATTAACCTCTTGGAGAATTCGTACCGTTAGACACGCTTTAAGCTCGAAAGAGTTAAAGTGAAATAATCCTCGAATAGGTCGAAAGACGCCTGGATTTACCATCGAATACAATTCTCTATAAGCACATGCATGTCGGGATTCAACACACTCATAGTCAATAGAGACGTATAACTCAGAAGGTGGACATAACCCCAACTTCTCAATTCTCATTGTTTACAACATACTAAACATTCTTTCTTTTTACTTTGCTATTTTCAGTTTTTAATTTAATATTTTGGTTACACATTACAATCCCCCCTTTTTTACGAGACTTGCACTAAAAGTCTAGTAATCGTTGCTTACTTGTTGAACAAGCTATTCCCTGAGGGATCGATACCCAACCCTGTTGGGTTCTATATTTGCTAACGACCGCTTTACACTCCCACGAGAGCTGTAGATTGAGCGTTATCAATGCACGTTAATGGAAGAACAAAAACTGTTACATTTTTCCTTTGGAATTTTGGACTGTAATTTCCCTACGTTTCAAATAAATTTTATCTAAAAATTAAGAAGAAATATGTCATGTTTATAGTTTGAGGTTAGTGTAGTGAAAAAGAAAGTTGAGACAAAAGAAAATATTTTAAGTCTCCAACTATATTCACTATACAAAAGAGAGTTAATATATGTTGAAGGAATGTCTTCTTTTGATGGAGCTTTGGACTCTTTAACTAATATTCTAAGCTTTCAACTAATCCAGAGTGTTTTGTTACATCTTCTCATGTAGCTTCAGGTACCATCAGTAGGATTAAAGGGAGGACATGTTTCCAAGCTGGGCACTTTCCTATCACTTACCTTGGATGTCCCATTTACACATGTAGAAAGAGGATATCTCATTATGCAGAGATTTCGTCAAAGATTATTTAAAGAATTGGAAGATGCATGGCAAGGTGAAACAACTTGAGAAGTACTTGGCCGACTTCTTCTGGGGCCAGAATAAAGGTAAGTCCAAGTACCGCTGGGGTGCTGACATTCAAATACTCTTTCATCATTAAAAGATGGTAGAGATTCAGAACACAAAGCTTATGGATTGATTATCTGAAGGCTTGGTACTGCATTAGAGTAAACTCGGTGGCCAGAAGCTGGAGCTCTAGTCAATCTCAAAGCTGGAAAGGCTCGATATGGTGTATGTTTTATTAGAATTTTGAATTTATACTTAGTTGCTGATTGTACGTGTTTTCCTCAAATCAGTATCGTGGATAGTATTGCTTACATACTACATGCCAAAGAAAAATAATCATAACTACATGCCAAAAGAACAATAGTGATAATTTGCATTACAATAAATTGGACAAATGCCTTTACTATCCATATCCATTCTTTTTATGGAGATTTATTTGCTGGAAATAAAAAAAATAAAAGCAATGTTATTTGTGTATGGACACCTCCGATTAAATTACATACCTATTAGTATTATTATTGCAGAGATGTTCACGCTTATTCATGACATTGTAGCTTTAATAAACTATTACGTGACAAACAAACCAACAATTATTACTTTCTTTAACAAACTTGTATATTATCTTTTTGGGTGTTCCTTATTAATTCTCTAAGTTAGTATATATATATATATATATATATATATATATATTGCACGTGTAACTTTTAATTATTTAAAATTAGACGATTTTGTCTATTGCAAAGGTTTTTAATAAAGTGAAAAAAATTTAAATCACTTTACAAAAATTTTTTACACTTTAATATAATAATGTAAACATAACATATATTTTATTAAAAACACATATATATTTTACCATCAGAAACTTCAATAAATTTAATTTTATAAAATCACTTCGATATTATAAAGGAAAGTATTTGGGTATTAAAATAAAAAATGTTAACAACAAGATAGTTAGTGCATACCATATTATGTACAGAATCAATTACTCCTTCAGTCCTCTAAGGTTGTTGCTTTACATTGAGAATATTTATCTCTGAAATCAACAATAAATACTTTCATTTTGAATATATACAAGGTGTGTTTGGTATGAAGGAAAATGTTTTCCATGAAAAATGTTTTCCTAGAAAATATTTTCCTGTAAAAAAATTGATTTCTTACTTGTTTTCTTATGTTTGATTGTTGGATGAAAAATATTTTTCAAAAAATATTTTCTAGTATTTGTTTGGTGAATGAAAAAATATTTATCAAAAAATACATTTTAGTGTTTAGTTAAAGTGTAAAAATACATTTTAGAATCCTTTTTTAAAAAATAAATTAAAAATTTTTTAAGCTTTTTTGGAAAAGGTGGTTGGTAGGCGGGTGGGTGGGGGTGTCAGAATAGGTAGTAGGGGTGGGGTAAGAAAAAGTTTTGAATTTTTTTTATTAAAAAACTTAAAAAATGGCGGGAAGGGGGGTTAGTAGGAGCTGGAGGTCAGGGTAGGGGAGTGAGGGGGAAGGGGAAGAAAGAAATTAAAAATTTTTTAAAAGTAATTTTTTTTTTTAGGTTGTTGGGAGGGGAGATGGGAGAGGGAGATGGTAAGGGGGGAGGGAGGGTAGGGTGTGGGGTAAGAGAAAAGTATGAATTTTTTAATAAAATGTAGATATTATTTTTGGAAGGGGCTGGTAGGGGTAGGGATGTGGTGGGAGTAGGGCTGGACTAAGAAATTTTTTTGAAATACTTTTTAAAACAATTGAATTTTGGGGGTGGGGTAGGGGTAGGGCATGGGGTAGGGGATGGACTAAGAAAAAAATTTGAAATACTTTTTAAAATAATTGAATTTTGGGGTGGGGGTGGGGTGGGTGTAGGGTGAGGGTAGGGGTAGGGGTAGGATGGGGTGGGGGTAGGGGTGGTGTTGGAGTGATAGGGTATTGGGGGCGGGGGGCGGGGGGCGGGGTAGATGATTTTGAGAATTATATGAATATTTCAACTTTAAAGTGTGTTGAAAGAGAGTTTTGAAAAATATTTTCCTTACTTTTTGAAGGGAAGTTATTTTCCTTAGATTTAAGGAAAATAAGTTGGTTTGGAAAATATTTTCCAAAACATATAAGCCAACCAAACATAAGAAAACTGAAAAATATTTTCTGGAAAATGTTTTCCTTCGTACCAAACACACCCACAATGTAAAATCAAGTAAAGTCATCAAGCAATAATTATCTAGAGGAAAAACAAAAGAAGAGAAAGTACGAAAAGCTTAAGGAGTGACTTATTATGGAGAGTAAATCTCATAACATTTGCGAAGTGATTCCAATAAAGTTTTTAATTGTGTTACATAGTTTAAATAAATATACAAGGAAAAAGTTTACCAGAAAAAAAAGTCATTGCAGTTCTTATTGAAATCTAATATTATTAGTAATATAGAGAATTATTAATTCTAGTACCTCCTTGCCATTGTCCGCAATACACCTGCCATATCTTCGTATGTTTTTCTTCCAATATTTTCTTTTTCACGTATATGGAAAAGAAATCCATCAAAATTAATTTTCTTAATACTTTTTATCATATATTTAGAAATTTTTATTTTATCATAATTTTTATTAATTATCATTAATTTTGACGATTTTTAATAAGGAAAGAATTGCTATAATTATTAAATAATTTTATCTATTGCGGAAATTTTTGATGAAGTACAAAAAACTCAAATCACTTTTTAAAGATTTATTTCAAGTGATTGATGTATCATCACTTTTGCATTGTAAGAATTACATAATGTTAGGAAGCTATGTGGGTATAACCTAAGAAATAAAATATAACTTATCAAGACATTTGTATCTTACAATTAGTGAAAAACTATTCATATACTCTAGTCTAGCCATTAGACCTTAGTGTTCTTCCAAGAACAATTAGTAATCATCTTGTGTTTGTTTTTAAAGTGGACTCCTTAATTTTTAGGTGAGAGCATAGCAAACTTTACGAATGTTATAACTTTCTGGAGTCTAACTCCTTCAAGGCAAACAAACAAATACACTAGTTTTCCTTGAAGGAGTCCAACAACTAACATGATGTTTTTTCTAGTGCCACAACCAAAATGGTTCCTCTTAGCTACACTAAAATACCACATGCAATCCTAACTGTTGTTTTTCTAAGAAAATTGAAAAGTGTTGTAACATTTCCCTCGTCAATAATATAGTGCCAGAGGCTATAACAACATCACAATTTTAATCCATTAATGATAACGAATGTAATAAGACACTTCAATTAAAATCAAAACATAAATAAAAAAAATAGTTGTATATAAGATAAAATTCTAATTGATTTAAAAGTACTAAATATAACTTTAAAATTTTTTACCTAGATCAAATAACCAACCTAAGAAAATTACAAATCAAATTAGGTATGATTTTTTTTTTTTATTCAACTAAGACACGTGAAAGAATGAGGAAAAGGACTTCTATACAACTTTATCTAGGAAAAGATTTAATTTTGATTAATGTGTGATATTTCCTACAAACTTCTAGGAAAAGGTTTACTTATATTGAAATTTTTTTGACTTTAATTCCTTTATGTTAGGAAATTCTAGTTAGTTCGAATAAGAAAAAAAAAGGAAAGTTATAGAATTATAATTTTAGCTAACTGTTTAGAGCATTAAATATTAAAAGTTCTTAACAATAGTCTAATCTTTAATTAACTTTTAAGTACTAAATATTAAGATAATACCATAAATATGATTTCGATGAAAAATAATAAATTACCCACCTAAAAGTGGATGATGAAATCTTTTAACATCTTTAAAATCTCATATACTCTCAATTGCTTACAATATGAAAATACTCACTCATTAGTCATTAGTTTTTACACTTCAAGTTGACGAAGGACCTCAGCTCAAGGGATTGAAAACAGTCCAAAGTTGTTCAAAAATACAAGCAATTACAGAAGCACAAGAAATAACATATAATAACAAAAATAATAGATAATAATAAAATAGAAATTAAAACAAAAACAATATGATAATTGAGATATCAAACCATAATGATCAAGCCTAATCTTTACACAAAAATAGAGTTGAAAGTGCACCAAAGTAATTAGTTAGAAATTTACGTAAAAAAAGGTTTATTTTATAGCGACAAAATTAGTATTACATATTACACCCACGTTTAGGAGGTTAAAAAAAACTTACCACAGTTTTAGGAGGCTTTTTCACGTAAAACCTCATAAATATTTAGAATTTAATTTTTATTTTTCATGTATTTTAGAAGTTTTTCATATATTTTAATATTTAATTCCTATTCCCTTATATTTTAAGAATCTCTTTATAAATTTAAGTATTTGATTTTATTAACATGTATTTTATTAAATTCTTAAGAAATAGTTTTTTTTAATCATATATTTTAGGACTCCTTTTTCATGTATATGAAAAAAAAAAAAACTATTAACATTAGTTCTCCATATATTTTGTTCTAACCATATGTTTAGGATTCTTAAACTAATGGAAAAAGTATTAGTTGTAATTCTGATGATTTCTCATAATGAAAAGTTTTACCATAAATAAATTTAATTAATTTTCAACTCTTAAATATTAGAAAAATTAGTTAAAAGACGATTTTATCTAAAATAAAAACTTTTAATGACGGACAAAAAATTCAGGCGACACATTTCTAAGGCCCTTCACACAACCTTCACACTTTTAATATATTGCAAGGAATAGTTATTTATCATATGATATATTAAGCATAAAAAATAGCAAATATCAATAAAATAAAAATTTCTTAAACCTAAACTTTACGCAAAAAATTTTAAAGTCCGATTGAACATTGATCTACCTCATGTATTAAACAGAAATAATAGCAAATCTACAACAAATAATAGGACAATCAAGATGTTAGAAAGATATAATTAAATCTAACCTTACAGGAGATGAAAAAGACTGTGAAGCAAAATTAAGCAAATTTTTTTTTTTAAATGAAGGAGTCACGTAAAAGAGCCAAAGCTCTCTGGTTTACTGACAGAGATTTGACGAATTTCATACCATTGGAAGGAGACACTTTCGGAAGGAATTGGGCTTCTTTCAAGGATACATTAAACGAGATAAGCAAGATGGTAGTAGGATATAAATTAACTTGCTCTTAAAGTAACTAACCTTAACTATTTTTCAAAAAAATAACGTAGACATTCATTATTATAACATCAAATATATTTATAAGAGTGTAAACATATTTTTTTTTTGGATTGTAATAGTTTTTTATATAACAAAAGAAATCAATCTTACGGTAGTTTTACATAAGTAGTACGCAATTTTTGGTTTTCCAAAAATAATAGGAGTTTTCAAAGAAGCAGAAAATTATTTTACCAAATTATTAATACAACCAAAACCATAAAGCTATTACCAACTTTTATGATAGCTTTATTTTCCGACCTACAGTCAGCTTTTATGGAAATTATTTTAGTATATTTTTAGTAATATGTATTTTATTAAAAAAAATTTAAGAAATATTTTTTTCAATCATATATTTTAAGCCTCCTTTTTTATATATGGAAATAAAACCTATTAATTGAAATTAGTTCTCCATATATTTTGTTTTTATCATATGTTTAGGATTCTTAAACTAATAGAAAACGTATTAGTTGTAATTCTGATGACTTCTAATAAGGAAAGATTTTACCATAAATGTATTTAATTAATTTTCAACTCTTAAATATTAGAAAAAAATAGTGAAAAGACGATTTTGTCTATTGAGGGGTATTTTAATAAATGGCAAAAAGTTCAAATCACTTTTGTAAAAGGCTTCACACTTTTACTATATATAGTTATAGATATAGATATAGATTATAGATATAGATTATAGATTATAGATATAGATTATAGATCATTCTTTGCCATTTTAGAGGATTGTAACTTGAGAAAATTGAATGAAAGGTGTCTTTTAAGTCTTGAATGAAGAATTTGTGACATTGACCAACAGATAGGGTCAAACAACATTAGGAAACTTGATTAAGTTAATTGTGGACTTGATTAATATTTTCAAAACTTTCTAATCTTTTCAAAAATACAAATCAACCCAACTCACACCCCTCTTCAATCCAAATCAACCACTCTCTCTCTCCAGCTTCTCTCAACTCTCTCCCAACTAACATTTTTCCAAAATTTCTCCCTTCAACCTTCGGCAACAAATAGTTAGGCGAGTTCCTTTTCGACTTTCAACCGTTAATCGACGTGAAGACTTCTCCGACGACAACAACTTCGAGTTCTTCATCGTCCCATTTCCCTTTTCACAAGTAAAAAATTATGAAGAAACAGAGGAACTTGAGTCAACTACTCTTTTAGTATTGAAATGTGGACTGAATAAAAACCTAATTTCTAGCTTTTCTTCTTCTTATTGTCATACTGTTGATTCAAATTTGTTGGTAATTTTTTGTCACAATTGATGTTCTTAGTGTGTGTGTGTGTGATGTGTTGGTGTCGCTGGGTTGATTTGTTGTTTGTCTTGGTAAAAATTGTATTGCAACAGATGAAACATCTGATGTAATAGATGAAATATATGATGCAACATATGAAAATCTGATGCAACAGATGAAAATCTGATGTAACAGGTGAACCATCTAACAGATCATTCATCTGTTATGATAGACGACTCTTCTGTTTGAAAGAAATCTAAACAATATTGATCCAACAAATAACTGATTAGTGATATATTTTTATTCTTTCCAATGGTTTACTCTTCATTTTGTAATAGATTAGGACTGTTTTATTCTTTCTAATGGTTTACTCATCCATTACAATAGGTCGGTTATGTATTGCAACAGATAATATACCTGGTGCAACAGATTAGTGATTCATTTTTATTCTTTCCAATGGTTTACTCATTCGTTATAATAGGTCTTATATATTGCAACAGATAAAATACCTAGTGCAACAGATTAGTGATCTGTTTTTATGGTTTCCAATGGATTACTCATCCGTTGCAATGGGTCAGTTATATGTTGTATTAGATAAAATACCAGATGCAATAGACTAGTGCTATTTTTATGGTTTCTATGGATTACTCATCCATTACAATAGGTCAGTTATATGTTGTAATAGATAACATACCTGGTGCAACAGATTAGTTGTCTGTTGGAACTGTTACATTACTGTTATGTATTAATCAATTATAATCTATGTTATGTTCCTGTTAATTTAAGATAACATGGCTCCCAAAAGAAAAGAAATCGAATCAAGTCCAAGTAAAGGAACAAGTGCAGCAGCTCAGCTATATCCACCACACTATGAGCTTGCTTTACAAGCGTTATCTTAATCAGGAGCAGAAGATAATGAACACGGGGAGGAGAAATCTTTCAAAAGAGATGATCCAAATGCTAATAGCCCTTTTGCCGAAGAGTTGGTCAAAACCTTCAACATTGATCGTTATCCTGTGAGAATGTAGTGCGATGGTGCCACAAATTTAATGGGTCATCTCGTGGTTAAGGCAGTCATGGGAAAATCTTTTGATGCCTTCAGAAAAATACTTCAAGAACAAAAATTGGATTCTTATTTCAGGGAAAGCTACTTTGGGCAATATCTTGATTTGTCGGAGGACAACAATGCTTATTTCCAGATGAAAATTGCATATGATCTTCTCAAGCATAGGTTTATATATGAAAACAAAGATAAGATGGATGAGGTGTGGATAAATTACTGCGGCATGCCTATTTGTTTTAGTTGGAAGGAGTTTGCCATAATTACCGGACTAAAATATTATCCTCCTTCTCCTTCTCAAGTTATACCTACTCTGACCCAAAAAAAAGCACCCCACACACCCAATAAAGGAAAAGGCAAGTCGAGTAATCGTGATGACCTGGTGTTCATTATTGGTCCAAGCTTCAAAAATAAAAATCTGATAGAAGCGTTGAAAGGTAAATGACTTTCAAAAAAGCACAAGCAATCATTGTGCTTCATTTGGTTTGTACATAATGTTATTTGGGTGAGAGACATTAACAATAACATAAGCCTCAATTTAATAAATCTCTCTGAGGATCTTGAGGCATTTAACATCTATCCTTGGGGTTATGAAAGCTTCAAAATTACTGTCGAGTATATGTTGACTCTGTTAACGCCAAAAACAATCAACTTATATGGCTTTTCATGGGCCTTCATGGTAAATATTTCTTTTATCATGATATGATTCATCATTTTTTATTCAATAATGCTTTTGATTTATTGGCGTTATGTTATAGGCTTGGGATTTTAAAGCCATTCCTTATTTGAGACAACAAGTGAACTACCAGGAAGAAGTTTCGTATCCAAGAATATTGAGATGGATATCGGTCAAAATCGATAAAAATGCAAAATTTCTTGATCTTTTCAATCCCTTAAGGAAGCAGTAAGGACAATTCTAATCAAATTTTTATTTTAATTAATGATTAAATAATTTCATCATCATTCTTAATATATGTACCAATTTATTTTAGATTGTCCATTCGTGGTTTGTTCCGACCAACCGAGAGTTAAAGATGCCATTTTTTCTTACTTTACGGTTTGTGCAAACTTTATTGGACCCTAAGATCTTTGATGGAATAAAAATGGAATTGTTTGGAGCAACAGCTATCACAAGAAAAACTGGAGGGTGGGGTTAATGATGCTCCTCTTATGGTTTTTGAAATAACAAGCCATTATAATTATGATCATAATGGTTGTACAGATTTTTCTCTAGATTTTGCCTCATCTAGCAAATGTTCTTCATACAAATATCAAGAATGCAATGCAAAACACGATGGAGTGATTAATACTATTAATGCACTAACTGCTTCTGTAAAGGAAATAACATCTAAGAGGGGTGTCATTCCATTAAAGAGGATTTCATATCCAGACACTCCACTAGAGATCAAGGCGGCTAAGAGGAGAAGGAAAGACACTTTCAAGGCATCATCAATCATAAAAAAAGAAAGATTACAACGCCTCTGCCTTTGTCTTACACCAATGTTCAGTGTGCAAAGGCCACAGAAGAGCAGCATGAGCTGAAGAAGGTGAATGTACATCATCTGTTCCAAAAAACAGAAAGGCACATATTGGTGTAAGACAAAGACAGAGCAGCATGAGCTGAAGAAGGTGAATGTACATTATCTGTTCTAAAAAACAAATAGGCACATATATATTTCAACAGATGATACAGCTACTGAAAATAATCAAACAGATATATACATCTGTTGCAACTTTTGTCAAACCGGTTGCATCAGATTCGTTATCTATTTTAATAGATGAGTCTTATATTGCAACAGATGGGTCATCTGTTCAAAATTATCGTACTACTCTGATTTACCTGTTTAAATTTATCCCAAGAGATAATCCATCTGATGAAACATAAGACTCATCTGTTGTAACAGATAAAAAATTTATTGTATATCTCTATTTAGCATTGACAATTCTGGCTTTCTAGGTGGATATCACAGCTATTGTCGAAGAGCAAATATCACAGTTGATAATCCATCAACTGCTTCCAAAGATAAAGAAAAAGTGGTTCCAATCAGTTTGGGAGAACGGAAGAATTCCTCATTTGAAGGGTTTAACATCTCGGACGAGGCTCCAACAAAACTAACATAGTTGATCAATGACTATTTAGAATGGATTGCCGATGGGCTGTTAAAGCATCATGTCGGCAGATACATAAATCAATTTTATGGATATTGGTTTATACAATTCTTGTTGTAAGAACCTGACATTAACACATTTAAATCATCATGTAGAAAATAAAATGATGAGCTCTACAAAGTGAACGAATCGAGTCTTGGTTTTGATATGTTTGGATTTGTTGTTGCACATCTCGGAATGAAGAATTGGTTATATTTAATGTCACAGCCCCAAACTTGCTGAATGATGAGGTTTAAACGCCATACATATTACTATTAATTAATACTTTATTTAATTGCATTTGCGTATTGATTTTTTCATCATGCAATTTGAAATGTTTGATAATATGTGCAGCACATCGATGTTATTTTTTACTACCTCCGAAAGAAGGCCAAGTTTCAAACACAAAAATAATACAGATACACAACAAGCAATTATTTGTACAAAGTTTACATCAATAATGCCTATGATAGGTATTGTCAACAACAGCCGAAAGTTTCCTGAAATGAGGAATGCTTAATCAACATCATCAAAGGTTTTTGCATTCTGGCTGGCTTACCTTGGCATTTGGTTGACGAAGAGTACATCCCAATCAATTGTGGTGATAGATTCTATTGGGTGTTGGATGTCGTCATTCTAAAAGAGATGCGCATCTGAGTTTATGACTCAATATTGCAAAAAAGACGTTCCAGGCCGTTATGTGAGATACAAAAGTTGGCCAAAATATTACCTACTTACCTTGATATGAGTGGATTTTTGGACCAAAAGGTTCGTACTGATTGATCGACGATTGAAGCATACCGGGATAAAATGATTACTCTATTTGATGTAGAATATGTTGATGGAATTTCTCAATAAACCATTGGTATCCTGTAAGTTTAAGTGTCATGATTTAGTTTCATCTCACAAATTTCACAACGCTTGCATGAACTGCAAGATATGGATTATCTGTTTTTTATATCACAGGGATTGCGGTCCTTTTGTTGCCGCCTGTGCCGAGTATTTGAGCGATGGATTACAAGTACCAAATGATGGACTTGATATCGGATTACTCCACAAAAAATATGTTTCTTTTTTATGGAAATACGGAGAAGCAAAATCTCAAAAGCCGTACAAAACCGACGTTAAAGATACAAGACAACCAAAGCCGAATTCCGTAGCAATGAATGAAGAACAACTTGTCCATATTGATTAGATATTTATAGCTTGAGTCCGTCAATGTAATAACCTATCCTCTTTGGTTTAAATTGTTGATTTATTTGTAGAGTAGATCGTTTGTACCCATAATGATTTTTTTTATATTTTATTTATTTGTTAAGTTATTTCATGTAATTTTCGAAGGCTTCAATTTATTTTATTCTGTCTATGAATATAATTAATCCTTAGTTTTGAACATGTTAATTGAAATGGAGTACTAGATTCAAATATCGCAACAGATAATACATCTGCTGCATCAGACGACATATCTTAGCAGACAAATTTAGACATATGTTGCAACATGAGATGCAACATGTAGGTCATCTGCTGGAAATTATATAACTGGTCTTCCTACTTTTTTTATTTGCTCCAATAGATTACCGATCAGTTGCAACATATAAGTTATATGTTGCAACAGATCATATATCTATTGCGTCAGACAGACTAGGAACATCTGCATAACGCAACAGATGACCAATCTATTCCAAAAGATAATCAATCTATCAAAATAGGTACTATATTTGTTACGACATGTATAAAATTTGTTGCATTATAAAAATTCAACTTGGCAAGACATAAAAACTATTGCCACTACATCTAAAGTGAATTGGCTTGAAATAAAAATTTGTTATTGTGTTCGTCTCTGTCTTTGTACATGTTCTTTTTTGTACACGGGTTTCAACCATTTAGTTAGTACCCTATATTCCAATAACCATTGCATCTTTTCCACAACGGTGTCGCACACATTGGTCATTTGTGTGCCGGTAAGAAAACACTCGATGTATGCAAGCAAGTACGGCCCACATGCTGCACCGGTTGTATTTATTGGGAGCTGGATGTTCTTATTTAGACCTTCAAAATACCATGATTCCTTCGCCAAGACTTCAGCCGGCAAAAGATCCACCAGCTTACTCTACGTCAACAACTTGGGCAATAACTTCAAGAGTGGCTTCATGTGGGTTAAAAACGTCTTCTCACTGAAAACAGGTAAGTTGCAGTCATAAACCTTAATCTTTCACTTGTAAAGAAGTATCTCAACAGTAAGAAAATATGTGACATCTATTTTCATGACTGCAAGGATTCTCTTTGCCTTGGTTTAGCTCTTTCCGTGTGGATATGGCCTCTTCCTTCTAACATAATTAATCGCTTCTTCATTCCATTGCAATATAGAAACTAACTGGTCAAATCCCGGGCCATCGGAATCATCTATTTTATAGAATTTAGCGCACCTATCCTTGAAATTTTATAGAAGTTAAGATCCATTATCCTATCGGCAGCATCATAAGTATCCGGGTACGTTAATTGCCTTCCTCTTATGAGGTAGAGAATTTCATCAACATATTGTGGTATAAGAAGATAATTTTTAAATAGGTTAGTAATTGTAAGAAATAGAAACACAGTCGAAAGAATTCGATGTAGAGGGTTATCTGAATCAGTTCACAGATTACCCTGCCAATGCAACTTATGCAACAGATGTGTATTATGTTGCAACAGAATACCATGTTATTGCAACAAATTACACATCTGCTACGTAGATTCTTCTTCAGGGATTAGATTGGAAGGGTAGGTTAGAAAAAGTAAATTTACCTTGTCCTCGTACCACACACACATGTTTTTCATATTCGAGAAGTCTTTGGCAGCAAATGAATGCATGGTGTATTCTTTTTTATCCTTCATCTTGATGAATTGTTCCTGTTCCTTATTCTTCTACTTGTCAAGCACCGCAAATATGTCCACCTTCTTCGGTGGCCCCTGAACTTCAACAACTATTGGAGCGGGGGGAGTTGCAATTTTTGCTAATTTCAGAACAGAGAGAATTGGTCTAATTTTTCTTCTCTTCCTCCTAACCTCCATTGTGGGAGTGCATGGCTCCCTCACCTCATTAGATAGTATGACACCCCTACTGAATTTAAACTCCTTGATAGCTTCAGTAATAGCCTCTAGCTTTTCAAGGAGTTTATCCTCTCTTTCCTTGCATACTTTGCATTTGCAATGAGAACATGAGGGTGAAGAGGGGTGAGAGGGACCACTGTAAGGGTGGGAGGGACCGGTGTAGGGGTGCGAGGGAAGACCTGTGCAAGGGGTGTTGTCAAACATATTTATTTTTTGCTGAGCACCAACGTGCTCATAATCATAACTGGCAGCAGAAGTAGCAGCAGGATGGATGCCACTATCACAAACAACTCCACTAGCAATACCCCCAGAAGAAGCACCTGGATTTATAGGAGTTTGAGGTTGGTCGTGAAGAGCTTTAACATTAGGATGACCTTGCCTAACTGCTCTTCTTATGGATGTTTCTCCATCCAACTCCTTCTTTATTAACTCCACTTCTTTTGTATCAACAAGACCTAGAGTAACAAAAGAAGTCATCCCCAACTCATTAATGGTAGGCACGATCCAAGGATGCACAACCTAGAAAAAACAAGAGGAATTTAAATCATATAATAATGATTTACAGTCAGTTAGGTTACATGCGTCTCAGGTTATGTTAACACAACCAACTTATGCAACAGATGATCTAGATACCACAATAGCTGATCTGTATGTTGAAATAGATTGATAATATGTTGATCAGATTACCCATCTATTGCATAATTTGCAGAAGATGGGTAATCTATTGAGTAGGGTTCAGAGAACAGAGAAACATATGGTTAATCTGTTGTGAAATATGGATCATCTATCACAACATATTACCCATCTATTGCACCAATTGCAGTTGACGGGTAATATATTACAACAGATAGAATATTTGTTTCAATATCTTTCTTTGAGGCAAATTATTTTAGTTGAAAGAAGACTTATTGCATTATCTGGAGGGTTAAAGAGATCAGCCTCTTTAATATTTTTTTTGCTTCTCTCTACTGCAGCCAACCACCTAAGGATCCTTGGATGAGAAACCTTATTCGGATAATCCTTGAAATGCTTTCGGAGGGGAGGAATGGCTTCACATGTCCAAGACTAAAATTTGTAAACAGGAAGCAAGCAAAAAAAAGTCACAAGTATATTCAATATAAATTAATGAATGAGTAAAAATAGTGATCAATTTTACCATGAAAGCCCAAGGAAAGCTGTATAATGTGGTTGTCTTTGGCTTTAGCTCTTTTAGTAAATATTTGACAGTCAAGTAGCAGTTGTCGTATCCCCAGGAATAATCGTTAAATTTCCTAAAATCATCAGCAAACACCAACAAATCATGTTTTATGACTTTACTGACATCTCTTGCCAATAAAACGAAATAGACAAACCAAACTAAACACAATTTCTCCCTATAGTGCTTTGGTATGTCTTTATTCTGGAGATCCTCCATCAAATCCACCACTTTGTAGCTAGGTCCAACAATGCCCAAAAACCTATCCTTTTTTTTACCTTGCATTTGTTGGACTCTTTATTGGGTGTTTTATTGATGGGAGGTTCTTCTGGACGATCGCATCTCAAGCCCATTACAAAGGCAAATTCTTTCAATCCAAAACAAACCAACATGCCATAGTAGTTGATCCAGACTTCATCCATTTTTTCCGCCCTTCTTTGGACCTCCATCATCCCCTACATACTTGATCCTGTGCTTGAGAAGTCCATATACCATGATTATTGGCAAACTGAGAGGGCGGGGGCCAGATAACTCAAGAAAGTGTGCAAAGCAGCTCTTCTTAAAAAGTCCATCTGTGTTTTCCTTCTTCACAATACTCCTAAGTTCATCAAAAGGTTTCCCCAATAGACATTTAAGTACAAGATCACCGAATACTGCTTTAGGGATATTCATCGGTATCACAACTCGAAACTTATCAATACTAGTGGTTATGATAGAATCATGCTGTAATTTCGACATTATTTCATGCCCCATTGGTGAGGAGGAGTTATTACTTTCCTCCGCTTCATTTTTCCCTGACTAAGTTTGTTCTGGAGTTCCTCCGAATATATCTGTACTCTAGACTTTTTTGTTTGGTGATCAGAATTTGATCCACTTTCTCCAATTTTTGTTTTTTTTCTTTTAGGAGACATCTTTTAACTATAAACAAAAGAAAAACAAAAAATACATTGCATTTGATGTCTGCATAATTTTTTTAAAAAAGGTGAGACAAATTTCAATAAATTATTCTTACCACATAACTAAAAAAAATACTCCAACGGACAACCCATCAGTTGGAACAGATGGGGAACCCGAATCTATTTGAAGACCTATTTAATATCTTTAAACAGATATTCCACCAGTTGCAATAGGTGGACAAATTTCAATAAATTATTCTATTCCACATTATAAGAAAATACTCCAACGGATAACCCATCAATTGGAACAGATGGGGAATCTGTTTGAAGACCTATTTAATATCTCCTAACAGATTTTTCACCTATTGCAACAGATGGACCACCACCACCACAACCAATGCCACCAAGACCACCACCAATGCCACCAAGACCAACACCAACACCAAGACCACCGACACCACTGCCAAAAAACACAAATACCAACACCACCAACAACAACCACCAACACCACCACAAACACCATCCAACAATACCACGACAGTCAACAAAATACTAAGAAAAAAACTAGGGTTTTCTTGGGTGCTTCCTACTTTTTTAACATCAAAACTCAAAATTGTTAACCCATTCTCGAAAATAATACAACTAAAGGTCTTCTTTTTCATTATTAACTAAAAAGCCTTATTTTTTAGAATAAAGAACAAATGTAGAACGCTTCTCAAACTATGTTACCTGCGTAGACAGAGAAAATAATGGATACAAGCGGGAATGAAGTTGGAAAAAATAACTATATATAGTCGTAAATGGGAAGAAAATTGACCTGTTTTGAAGGGTTGAGCAATATGTTGAGTAGTTGTTGTTTGTATTGTCGAGAGGGAGAGGAGACCCCAAGAGAGAGAGATAGATAGAGAAGAGCGAGAACTTGAGATTTAAAATAAAAATATTTTCGCGCAAATGGATGATTTGTATAGGTTGATTTGTAATTTTGGAAAAGAATGACAAGTTTTGAAATTGCTAATTTGGTTCAAATTGATCTTAATTAATTTTAAAAATTTTAAAATATATAGTTTTCAAAACATATTGATGAGAACTCATTTCAACTCAGAGTGATTGATCGATGACTCGGGTCAGGATGAACGCAATAACAACGCCATGCAATTGCAAAGACTTGATTGGATTTGTAGTTGACCCTGTGAGCTTATTCATTCATACCTAGTTTCACCTAAATCAACTTAGGTACTATCATTATCCTATCATTGAGTTGATGGGAACTCATTTCAACTCAGAGTGATCGATCGACGACTCGAGTCGGGATGAATGCAATGCCAACGCCATGCAATTACAAAGACTCGATCGGATTTGTAGTTGACCCTGTGAGCTCATTCATTCATCCTTAGTTCCAAATAAATCAACTTAGGTACTATTACTATCCTAACATTGTGTTGATGAGAACTCATTTCAACTCAGAGTAATCAATCGATGACTCAGGTCGGGATGAACGCAATACCAACGGCATGCAATTGAAAAGACTTGATTGGATTTGTAGTTGACCCTGCGAGCTCATTCATTCATATCTAGTTCCACCTAAATCAACTTAGGTACTATAACTATCCTAACATTGAGTTGATGAGAACTCATTTCAACTCAGAGTGATCGATCGACGACTTGGGTCGGGATCAATGCAATACCAATACCATGCAATTGCCAAAACTCAATTGGATTTATAGTTGACCCTGTGAGCTCATTAATTCATCCCTAGTTCCACCTAAATCAACTTAGGTACTATTACTATCCTAACATTTAGTTGATGAGAACTCATTTTAACTCAGAGTGACAGATCGATAACTCGGGTCAGGATAAACGCAATATCAATGCCTTGCAATTACAAAGAATAAATTGGATTTAAAGTGTACCCTGTTAGCTTATTCATTCATTCCTAGTTACACCTAAATCAACTTAGGTACTATCACTATCCTAACATTGAGTTGATGAGAACTCATTTTAACTCAAAATGATCGATTAACAACTTGGGTTGGGATGAATGAAATACAAATACTATGCAATTGTAAAGACTCGATTGGATTTTTAGTTGACCCTACAAGCTTATTCATTCATCCCTAGTTCCACCTACATCAATGGCAATGAAATTTATTGGAACAAACGACTGAGCTATTGAAAATTTTCAAACAGGTATTCACATTTATTGCAACAGATGACATATCTAATTTAATTATCAAATAGACATTTGGATCTGTTGTGATAGATGACTGAGCTATTGTAAATTTTTAAACAAATATGTATATCTATTGTAACAGATGACATATCTAATTTAATTAATTATCAAATGGACATTTTCATCTGTTGTCACAGATGACCGAGCTGTTGTAATTTTTAAACAGATATTTATATCTGTTGTAACAGATGACTGAGCTGTTCATATTTCTAAATAGATATTTATATATGTTACAACAGATGACATATCTATTTGAATTTTTTTTCTCTTTTAATTTTAAAGCAAGCTTCTGGTCCGAGTAGATAATATCAAGTCGTAGTACTTACTACTAAAGGCGGTAAAAAATGTTTCTTGGATATCTCAAAAGTGAGTTCATTGAGCAGTCTTGTCTTATCTTTTCAATGTCACTAGTCTTAGTCTTCCTCGTGCCCCTCAAATTATTAATGAAATTAATTAATATTAATTGATGAATATTGAAAACCTCCACGTCTACGTACATAATACATCTATAGAAATCTTTCTTCTACTGCAGTTTATTTTATTCAACTTTGTTATCTTTTCTGTCTCCTCTTTAGGGTCACAACCTTTTTTCTCTCTTCTCTTCTCTTCTCATAAAGATTTTTTTGGATCTAAATCGATCTATATCTTTCCTTGACTAAAATTTTTGTTTTGATTCTCTTTTTGATATTAAGGTATGGTTTATTATAGCTCTTTCATTCCTGTCTTCTTCCTTACAAGTTATTTAAATCTATTTTTTATTTAATTACTATTTACCCATACATATTTATTAAAAAAAATTGAAGGAACTTTTATGTGTTGAATAAACAAACCGAGAATTTTTATTACAATATGTAAAAAAAGTCATCTTTTGGGAGAAGTTTAAAAGCCTTGTTGGCAGTATCTTTTTTTTTGTATGTATTTTGTTTGTTTCTTTATTATTGATGCAATTGTTGATGTTGTTGGTGGGGTTGGTGTTGTTGAAACTTGTGATGTGGTGTTGTTGATGGTTTTGGAGAAAGTATGTTACTTTTTTGTTGTTGATGATGTTGTTGGAACAAATGTTGTTGTTTCTTTGTTGTTGATGTTTATGCTGTTGTTGATGTTGCAACAGATAGAGAATCTGTTGGAACAAATTAAATCACCAGAAGGCTGGTTTGATGTGTTTCATTAGATTACATATCTGTTGCAACAGACTCCATATCTGGTGCAAAAGACTCCACATATGATGCAACAGATGGATAATGTTTTTTTTGTGACCTCAATTTTTCCCCCTTTTTTGTAGATATAAGGAACTGACAGTTGATCAACTTTTTTCGGACTATCACAAGAGGATGTAGTAAAGATGGGTTCGGAGGAATAAACTGCTTGCAGATGGAACCACTTTATATGTGGGAGGTATGTATTACTGATAATGTTATCATGGAAACACACATAGAGTGTACTGATTTTGTGAATGTTGTTTTTACTAATTAGTCATAGATCGTTCAAAAAAGATGTCTGCAATTTTATAGTTAAGATTGGCAGGTTCGAACTGATAAGACTAAGGGACCATGAATATGGTTTTGATACCCTGTTAAGATTTAATGTTAGTTGTTGCTCATGTTTATTTGTCAAGAATTGTGAAGGTATCTAGTTTTGGTGTCATTGTAAAGAGATTCAATAGAGATTGGAATTTAGGATGCATTGGACCCTTAGAGGGCCTTCAAAGCTTAGCACTGCATCTAACAAGAATGGAAAACCAATATAGTTATTGCCTTGGCCAAAATTTATATAGTTGGGTTACTCGCTAGGGGTGATGATTATATGCCAGAAGGTGCGGTAGGAGAATGACTTCGAGGGAAAATAGGTGTTTGATGGAATACTATATCATCTAAGAGCTAATTAAAGAAGATACATAGGGTACAAAGTAACTTCTAGTGAATCTGGCCGATAGAATTATCTTAACAGATGCAAAATCTGAATCAAGTGCAAATATGAAAGTGTATCCGATAATGTAATTTCATCTGTTGTGTCTCTGAAAGAAAAATAATGCAGATGGACACTTTGCTAAGGAGATGCATAGTCAGGATTACCACCTAGGTAGAAAATATGAGAAGACCAACAAAGCAGCCTCACGGGCATCGAGGGTTGAAATGATATTCATGGAGTCTATAAAACTTACGCCAACAATAATTGCAGTTAAAATAAGGAATCTAAGTGAAGGCGACAATTTATGAATTTTAAATTTCATCCCATGCCTTCTTGTTTGTGTTTTTGATCAGGTCCACTGTTCGTTGACCTGATTGAAACCACAAATGAGATTGAAAGGCAAGTAGAGTATCATTGCTTCCTTAGCAATATGGTTATAATTGATTGTGTTTTCTAGCCTTGACATGTTTTCAACATTCCTTGGAGAAGATTAGATGCTTGCTGTAGTATGAGAATCCCGATAATTTCAAGCTTGCCTCCAACTTGCTGATTCTGTATTCAAGTTGGTTATTGTAGTCTTTGAAGTTGGTAAGGAGTTCCTCTTCTCTTGTGAGATCGATCAGGAACACTACCTTTAAAGTTGGGGCATTCTAGAATCCCTTCAGAACACTTTCTTTAGAAGCCTTAAAGGATACATGCAGGGTTGTGTTTGTTTTAGGTCAAAATATGTTGATGCACGTTGAAAATGTGGTCCCTACAGTTGAACAACATACTTTTATCGAGCGTTGCTCCATGCATCTTGCTCAAAAAATTTGATAAATTAGTAATCATGGAGTTACGTAATGTGTAATCTAAATTGGCTCTACCAAGCCTATCAAACGTTACGTAACTTTGAGCTCATTACCCTATTAAAAAAATATGACCGAGTTAGTGCACAAATCAAACGAACTCAATCTCTCAGCCTTTCTGCTGATCGCTCTTCTCCAATATAGATGACAAGATATCTGCTATTCAAAAGTCTACATCGTTTCCAGACATGCTTGCCTGGGAGTAATTCTTTTGAAGTTATCTATTGATGTCTTCTGAAGAATTGCTCCCAGGTAAGCATGTCTGGCAACGATGTAGACTTTTGAATAGAAGATATCTTGTCATCTTTATTGGAGAAGAGCGATCAGCAGAAAGGCTGAGAGATTGAGTTCGTTTGATTTGTGCACTAACTCGGTCATATTTTTTTTAATAGGGTAATGAGCTAAAAGTTACGTAACGTTTGATAGGCTTGGTAGAGCCGATTTAGATTACACATTACGTAACTCCATGATTACTAATTTATCAAATTTGTTGAGCAAGATGCATGGATCAATGCTCGATAAAAGTACGTTGTTCAACTGTAGGGACCATATTTTCAATGTGCATCAACATATTTTGACCTAAAATAAACACAGTGATCCTCTATGTATCCTTTAAGGATTCTGAAGAAAGTGTTCTGAAGGGATTCTAGAATGCCACAACTTTGACGGTAGCATTCCTGATCAAACTCACAAGAGACGAGGAACTCCTTACCAACTTCGAAGACGGCAACAACCAGCCTGAATACAAAATCAGTAAGCTGGAGGCAAGCTTGAAAATTATTGGGATTCACATACTACAACAAACATCTAATCTTTTCCAAGGAATGTTGAAAGCATGCTAAGGCAAGAAAAAACAATCGATTAATCCATATTTCTAAGGAAGTAATGATACTCTATTTGCCTTTCAATCTCGTTTGTGGTTTCGATCAGGTCAACGGCAGTGGACCTGATCGGAAATACAAACAAGAAGGACTGGGATAAAATTTAAAATTTTAAAATTGTCGTCTTCGCTTAGTTTCCTTATTTTAACTGCAGTTGTTGTTGGCATAAGTTTTCTAGACTCGCTGAACATCATTTCATCCCTCGATGCCCGTGAGGCTTCTTTGTTGGTCTTCGCTTATTTTCTACCTAGGTGATAATCCCGACCACACAGCTCCTTAGAAAAGTGTCCATCTACATTATTTTTCTTTCAGAGACACAATAGACAAAATTACATTACCGGATACACTTTTATATTTTCACTTAATTCAGATTTTGCATCTGTTAAGATAATTCCATCACTTAAAGCATTTTCCTACCGCACCTTTTGGCATATAATCATCACCCCGAGCGAGCAACCCAACCATATAATTTTTTGCCAGGGCAATAACTATATTGGTTTTCTATTACTATTTGATGCAGTGCAAGACTTTGAGGGCCCTCTAAGGGTCCAATGCACACTTAAAGTTAAGTCTAATCGCTATTAGTTCTCTGCAGTGATGACAAATATTGATCCCTTCTCAAAAGTTGACACGTATAAACACGAGCATCAACCATCAGTAATTTGTAATAGGGTATCTGCACCATTTTTATGAGGTCCTCAGCCTTATCAATTTTGAACCCATCAAACTTAATGGTAGAATACTGGATCTTGTTTGAATGATCAATGCCTGATCTATTAAAAACTGCATTCACAAAAACATTATACTTTGTGTGTGTTGTCGTGGTGACCTTATCAGTAATACATACTTAACTCCCACACATATGATAGTGGATCCATCTGCAAGCACCTTATTCTTCCTAGTCCATCTATGGCTTAAATTGAATAAACAGATGACTAGCTAGTTACAACAGATGACACATCTATTTATATTGTCAAACAATTGGAGACATCTGTTACGACAGTTGATCAACCTGTTGCAGAAATCAAATAGATATATACATATGTTGCAAAAGATTGCCATATGTTGTAAGTTATCTAACAAAAAGAATATATTTTGCAACAGATTACCCATCTGTTAGATTTATTTTTAAATAATTTTCTTTTCTTTTCGAGATACAATAATTTATAAATAGGTCCCTCCTTACAAATATGAATGATCCAGAATAGTACAAGAATATTCATATCGAGTCCTAACTTCAAAGGCAGTTTGATGAACTCCAGAGAGATTGGGCTGACCTCGGAGAAAGGCTGCAGGATAAAAAATATCTGATTGACAATAACAATAATAGTAGTAATAATAATTAGGTAATGTTATTTATTTTAGCGAACGTATGTATTTTCCTCCTTTTGTATATCGAATCTACCCAAGGGATTCAAAAATCTATGAACATTTATTTCATTTTGTTGTCGACTTTGAATTTTTAATTCTTATTTAATATTTAATAATAATCAATCTATTTATTCCTTGTTCTCAACATGTCGATGGTTGGAGGTAGGAATTGAGCAGCAATTTATGTCTATAGAGGTTAATCTGCTACGACAGATCGATCATATATTGCACCTGGCGGTTATTACTAAAAAGGATTATTGTTGTTATTGAGAGGGTGAAAAGAAAAAGACATCACTTTCCGATTATTCAATATGAAAAATGTTTTGTAAATAAATAATAAGGAAATAAATGATAAACACAATTTATAACCACAATTTTAATAACTGATCGTGACTTTTCACCTTTTTTGTTTTTGAATTTATTTTTTAAAATTATTTATTATATAATAAAATGTTTTTATATTATTATGGAATTTAAAAAGGTGTTTTTTATTTATAAAATAAAAAAGTAAGCAAATTTGGATTAATAATATGATGATAGTTTTTTTTTTAAAAAATAGATTATATGTTGCAACAAATAAATTATCTGATGCAATAGATATAGAATCTGTTACCACAATTCAATAAAAATAGTTCTTCGAAAGAACTAATTAATAATAATAATTTGAAAAGTCATGACTTATATCACAATATTTATTTTCTTAATTTAATCAAAAATGTAATTAATGTATGGAGGTGAATAGTCACGCCTTTTTTCCTCTCATTCAAATTCAATCCTCTATAAATAGGTCCCTCCTTACTCAATCGTTCATTCAACTACACTCTATTTATTTATTGCATCTCATCTTTCATATTACACTCTACAAGATAAGATTATGGCTGACCTAGTGTAGGACGTTTCTTTTCTGCAAGACGCCGTGAATGAACTTTGGAATCAAGTTCGTGACCAGCAATGGGAACTGGGAGGAGTTAGAGCAAAAATACTCCATGAGATACGCAGGCTGAGGAGGGCCTTGCTACTTCCGATTGAAGATTGGCCGGCTGGCAATGATGATGATGATAATAATAATAATAATTAGATTATTATATTTCTTTTAGTCTATTATATGTATTTTTATTTGTTTTTGTTTAATAAATAAATTATGTTTGATCTTTGACGTTTTAATCCATATTTAATTTTCATTCTATCTATTATCTTCTCAACAAATATGTCGATAATTCAACGTAAAAAGAAATAATTTAGAATCCAGTAGCAATAGTAAGATTTATCTGTTGGGTTTGTGGCAGGGGTTGATGTGTTGTTCAAAATAGATTACTCATGTTGCAACAGATAAGAAGTCTGATGTAACAGATAAATAGTCTATTTCAACAGATGACTAGTTTGTTGCTTTGCTTGGCTCTAACATTTTAATCCGTACTCCCTCCGTCTCAAATTATCCGTCCCAAATTAAGATGTCACATTGATTAAGAAAAATAATTAATAGCATGTCTAGTTTACCATAACCTACTGATCTATTGGTGGGACAGTAGACGTCTTTGAAATAAATATTGTTTACTATTCAATCAAAATTTCATAAGAGAAGAAAGCTTTTAACGTCGGTCGGCGTATAGTCCCCCTATTAAATGATGTTTCTATTTTAATTTGAAGAAAAAGTGATTAATATAAAGGGTAAATCATGGATTTTTTTAATCTTTTCTAGATTAATGAAAAAGACAAGTAAAATGAGAAATCAAATTAGGAAATTTGGGATGGATAATTAGACGTAAGGAATAATTTTGAATCCAGTAGCAATAGCAAGAGTTGAAACATATTGGTTATCTGTTGGGTTTGCGGCAGGGGTTGATTTGTGTTGTTTCAAATAGATTAATCATTCATTGCAACAGATAATTATTCTGGTACAATAGATAAATATTCTGATGCAATAGATAAATCTTCTGATGCAATAGATTACTCATCTGATTGTAATACCCTAATCATTCTTTAAGCCTAAATTTGTCTTTTTAAATGGATATGTATGACTTCCAAAGTTATTGATATTTAAACCATATTGTATTTCTATAATTTCCACTTTTTTTAAGTAGATCATTGAATAATATTTCTATCGATACCAGTTTCATCGAAATCTGACATAGGATGAGTGAGTTATGGCCGTTTTACTGAATGCTATCGGATCGCCCAGGTTTGACGGTCAACCTGGTGGACCGTCAAGTGTCCCGTAAAGCCAAGGCAGTAGCTCCCTTTTTGTGATGTCGTGTGATGGTCAAAGTGGTGGACCATCACAAAGTTGGCTGACAACCACGGTGTCCGTCGGACCAAGGCAGAATGTCCCATTCCTGAGCCTCCAGTGACGGATGATATAGTGGACCGTCAGTCCCTCTAATGGACCTTAACTTTGACCGTCACTTTGAGGTATAACATTCCAGTTTTGACACTCGAGTGACGGACGACTTGGTGGACCGTCAGCTAATCTGACGGACCGTCAGATCGACCGTCACAGGCCCCGATCTGCAATTTTTAACTTTTCTTTCAAAAGGGCATCTTGGTCATTTCCGCTCCTTGTGGCCTTATATATATATATATATATATATATATATATATATATATATATATAATATACATATATCTATGTAGAGAAGAAGAGAAGATCATTTCTCTCCAAATTTCTTTCAAGAATTCTCTAGAAACCTAGGGTTTCTTTGAGTTGAATAATTTTGATATTTATGATTACTTCACCATCATGTTTCTTAAATTGAGAATTTATTCCATGAGTTATATATTGTCATTATGTATTGATGATTTTTAAGCGATTTAAGTCAAGTGCCATGAGTTATGCCTTTTCATGAGAAATTTAACTATTGAATTTATATAGATATTGAGATTGAAAGTCAAGAACGAGTCCTATGATGTTTCCTTGAAGTTTTTGATATTTGAAATGATTTGATAAGCAAATATACTTGATGTTGAGAATAATTGTGTTGAGTTGAGTCGAGTTAGGAATCCACAAGATTTTTATGATTTACAAATGATATATATATTTATGTTTTGGTCTTTTATGATAGAACCATGAGTTGATATTGATTATGGTGGATTTCCTAACGCGTTCTGAGATGAGTCTGGGAGGAGTATTTAGCACCGAGTGCGAAATTTGGTATTTCTCTGGAACTACGTGCCATCGTAGGATTGATGTTGATGATTATGGGCCAAAGGATGAGTATGAGATTGTGATATTAAGGTTGAGGTTGTACTCCCTGGAAAGAGTACAAAACCCCTGCCAATGTGGGGATCCCTCCTTAGGAGGGCAAAACGTTGGACTCCATGAGGCTCACATGGTGTAGTTGTGTCGGTTATAAGAAACTCCCACTTCCATAATGATATAAGTCTGTTGAGTTACCGAGTCACTCTGAGTCACGAGTTAAAGAGTTTGAATTGAGTTAAATGATTTATGAGATTTATGAAACACATGTCATTACTGATGATTTATGGAAATAATGTTTCAGATAATTCAAACGAAGATAGTTATTATTGAGAGCATGCATGCTTTCTCATACATTTATGATATTATTTAAAATGTTGTATCCACCCCCACATACTGAGTACATTCCCAAGTCTTGACCCCCATACTCTTTTGTATTCTATATTTTTTTGTGATATAGGTTCACGTGCTCAGTCTCAACAGTGACAGTGATCTTTGAGTACCTTTCTCTAAACTTCTACAGTTGGTGAGTCCTCATGGTTCGAGGACCTGTATTTTCGATTTTGTCTTGTCAATAGATGGTTATTTATTTTTAGTTCAATACGAGTCAGTTGGGGATCTGTCCCAATGGCTCATTAGACTTGTATAGTAGAGGCTTTGTCAGGCTAGAGTACCAGTATGTACAGAACTTCAGTATTTTGATTGTATAGAGCACTATTACTTCGTATCACAGTATGTTCATAACATGGTTATTCCTCTTTATCTTAGCATGATTTGCGTTATAGTGAGTTCTGAAAGTGATGACAGGCTTAGAAGGTTGTCTTGGGGCCACGTGTGACCTTAAGCACCGTGTGAATTCTAGGGATAGGTTCTTGGGATGCTACACTGATGTACCAGATGATTGATCTATTTAAATTGTGGGCACTTATGCTAGATTCATGATCAGAGTTCTATCCATTGTTCGTAAAATAGAAGTGTACCCAGATGAAAAATACGAATAAAAATCATAATTTTACTTGCCAAAGTCACCTATGACAGATAAACATCCTGATACAATAGATAATACATCTGATGCAATAGATAATACGTCTGATGCAACAGATAAATCTCCTGATGCAACAGATTACTCATTTGATGCACCAGATGATTGATCTGTTTAAATTGTGGGCACTTATACTGGAATCATGATCGGGGTTCTATCCATTGTTGGAAAAATAGAAGTGTACCCAGATGACAAATACGAATAAAATCATAATTTTACTTACCAAAGTCACCTATGAAGTAATGCCAAAGTGGAAAGTGATGCAGTAAATAAAATTTAACCTAAGAAATTGGTCAGATCGCAGTAGTAGCACTGTACCAATAACACCAACACCAACAATAAATGGTCGACAAGAAGAAGATAAAGATGATAATGAAGTAGAAAATGATGAATAAAACAGCAAAAACAGAAACAATGGACAACAAAAATCGCTAAGAGAAAGAAAACAACAATGGATTAGAAGAGAGAGAAAGATGCCTTTTTTCCCTCCATTTCCCGTTATTTTAGGTATACATTGGGATCAAAGTATAAATTTAAAAACTTGTGGGTTTATTTCAAACTTTTCCAACTTTCTTAATTCATAATAAAGTAATTGTCACCTCCAACTAATAATTAAGACTTGTGTCACCTATACCTCATTTTAAAACTCTTTTGTCACCTGTGGCCTAAACCCCCTTGTAACTTTAATAAGCTATATTACGTGGCAAACCAACCAACAAGTGATGACTTTCTTTAACATAGTATATATTATTTTTTTTAGTGTTCCTCTTTAACTATCTAATTTTACATATAATACTAATCAGTCTTTTTCATTTTTTAGGATTGTATTTGAGTAGAAGGAAAAGACGAGAAACAAAAGAAAATGGATGGTAATTTAAATTGTAATCATTGGCATTATTTTTTAAAGTCTAGTGATGCTTAAATTTATTTGTGCCTTTAATTGTTTGAAGTGGTTATGTTTGTTGATGCTTCATACCTATTAATAACAATTGTTTTAAAGTCTCATATACTCTGAAAAATATGTTATAAAAATTCTCTCCACTTTATGTCTCAATTTGCTCGTAAAATAGCAAATTATTAAAAGAGATTCAAAACTATTTTGATTCGATAAACTTAAGACATGTTCAAATATTCATGCTTTATTCCATAAGGAGAATGTGGTATAGTGCATAATAAGTCTGAATGAAGACAAATTATTAAAGATACATTAAGATAACTATGTTCCATTCCCGAAGAATAAAAACTTTTGATAAATATTGCAATTATAGATTCATTTTCGAAGTGAATATAATAATAATAAATGGCATATAACTACATGCATGTACTTGATTGTGACAATTCACCTCAAGAAGAAGTAGAATAAATAAGAAGAATCATTCTAAAATTTATTTCCGAAGTTGTAAAGCTGTCAAAATAATAATTCTTAAATTTACTCCGAAAGTGGTAAATACTATAAAACTTACTCTTATAGTAACATTGTGAAATGGTAAATCTTGCAATTAACTCTTGAAGTAGTGAAGATTCTGAAATTTATACAAGAAAATAGCATATGTCATGGTAAACTTGAAGTTTACAAGTACAAGTAATTTTATTTGTTGTCATGAATGAATTTGTCATTCTGAGAATATGCATATTAAGTATTCAGCATATACTAAAGAATTAGAAGATTTTTCAATATTTTGTATGTTATTTATTCTCATGATAAGTTTATTAAATCCATTAATATTGAGATTGGATGTCCTAAAATTCCGGAAAGTATAAAATGTGAAAATAGGCTCGTTCACCTATATGTGATATATTATGATGCATTTATAGGATGATCATAAGTGCATTTATTGTCAATCTGTAATATCACGATCCAAAAATAAGGGTCATGATGGCACTTGTCGTGGCTACCTTGACAAGTAAGCCTATCACCTAAACTGATACAAAATGAAGTAAAAAAAAATATCCCACGGTAAGGATTATAGAACGAAACTGAACCATATAAGTAATCATAACGATGTAGAAAAAACTTATCCAAAATACCAATCCTGTCCAAAACCAGGTGTCAATAGTGAAAGAACTACTAATACAATCTAAGAGTCAAATGCATCGGAAAAAAATAACTACAAAGGAATAATAACTGTCTCCGAATACTAATAAAGACATAACAACTATAGAAAGATAGAGGTGAACTTCGGACACATGACTGTCCAACCGCTACCGTGGAAGCTCCAACAATCGTTCGAGTCAATCAAGTTGAGGCGCACTCAAGCTAAGACCAGCACCAAAAGGGCACAGTAGGCATGAGTACGCTTCACTTGTACTCAGTAGGTGTCATAGGCCGACCAAGCAAAGTAGTAAATAAAGCATACAAAATATACACTAAGGGCACGTCACCTGCAATCAGAAAATGTCCCACAACTGTAGCCCACACCGATTGCGCTAACAGTTCTAATATATCTCACATATATTACAACAATAAACCAAGGTATAGATCACAAGTATACATTATGTCACATATAAATAGCACAAGAGAGAACATATAGATACAAAATCATCAAATACAAGAAAAGGAAGGTAAGACAAATACATAGATGACAAGTCAATAAGGCAATACAACACAACATAAACACAATAAAGTAAGTGCAATGATGATGATGATGATGATAATGATGATGCACAAGGTCGAAGCATAACCTCCGGGATCATCGCACAATCCCCGTATACACCTATGGAGCTAAAGCTTCCCCACGTAGGACCCATGGGGGGTTCGTAAACCCTATACAATCCACACATCTCATATCTCTTTTCTAATATACCCTTCAGAAAGGGTTTTATAAGGTGTTACAATATTTTTTTAAAGAGGTGTTGTTAGTGCTTCTCTGATGTTGCCACGGTGGTACCACTGTTTCATGAATGAGTATGATATGAAAATGTAATGCTCACACCCAATCACAATGATTATTTCCACAACCAATCACATGATATATTTCCACAACCAACCACAATTATACATTCCCATAACCACATGAGCCAATATCACTTATATTTTCGTTTCATCCTTGAATTTTCACGTCTCATATGCCAATAAAGTCTGAATATAATCCCAATACACCAATAGTACCATATTAATCAACACAATATAATTATTCACATGTATTCAAAGCTATCAATAGCACATAGGACCCCACACGGTCAAACATATCACATAATATCTCAATTTCGACAATTACATCACATATACGCCCCCACACGGGCACAACACATAGATAGTCATTTTTCATGATTAGTTCCAACCCTTAACATGCATTTTGTATCATTTACTACCTAACCCAGTCTGAAATAGTTAATTCATAACCTACCACGAAAGCCAAAATCGGTCCGCTACACTTGAACCCGCGACCTTACTTTTCACGGACAATCCCAAACTCCACTAAAAATATCAAATATGAAATATACGCGTCAATACAAAACCAACGACACCCATATTGACTACTTTTGGTTCAGGGTCAAAATGGACCCCCAAAATGAGTTTCCGAAAAAGAAGGGCAAAATCAAAATTTTATTTCAAAAACATGTTCCTCATATTTTTAGAAGCCTACAGCTGTAAACTCAAGTTAAACCGAGTCAAAAACAGACTTCAAATCGAAGAAAAACTATTTTTGAGTTTTATCGGGTAATATCTTTAAACTCCGGGTTAAAATCAAGAATCAGAGTTGTTTTGAAAGTTAAATTAATGAAAAACTAGTAATTATAAGATAAAAATATTATTCAAGTGAAAAGGAGTGAAATTTGGGTTTAAAATCATAGTAATTATAAGATAAAAATATTATTCAAGTGAAAAGGAGTGAAATTTGGGTTTAAAATCATACCCTAGGATTTTTGTAGTTTTGAGAAATTTATCAAGAAATTACTGAGAAAAGGGTGAATTCTTACCTTTGATCCATAATAAATCCAAGAAAAAAGTGTTAATATAGCTACAAGCTTCACCTTTAAGCTCTCAAATTATTTAGGGTTTAACTCTCAAGAGGCAAGATGAAAAATGAGCAAAATGGACCGAAAACTATTTATAAGTGTAGAAAATCTGCACTTAAATAACCAAAAAAAGCTGCAGTTTTTTTTTTTGTTAAAGTCCACTATGGACTTCGACGAGTGCCCAGGATTCGTTCGGAGTTTGATTTATGCAAACGAACTATGCAAACAGACTAAATTTGATTCTCCGGACGCGTTGGCGATATCAGATTTTCCAAAAAAATGTCGTTTTCATAACGTTGACCTTCTGAAACCTGAAATTATAATTTTCCAAATCGAGGGTCAAAATGAGATTTGAAATCCGTAAAATTATACCAAACATGCTAACACCCTAAAATCTACATTCTAGATCTGCTAGAGAATTTGGATTTTCCATCCGAGTTCGTTTTGATCAAATGTGGGTCCCACTCCCATATTTTCAATTTTCCAACTTTTTGATCAATAGTTTGAAATGAGCTCGGGTGCATGGGGACCCAAACCAAAGGTCTACCTGGCCTAAAATCAATATTCCGAAGCTGCTGGCATAGTTTATTCGACCATCCGTCGTATGGATCAAAACATATCCACATAAGTCCAAATTAAGGCTCTTTAAGCCATCAAAACCCACAATATTGCATAAATGAAACCAAAATGCATCGAAAATCATGTCAATCACTCCCATACCCCAAAAATATCATAATGCAACTAAGGGAGGGGTAAAATAGTCAAATCACACAAAATCACAAATTTCATCAAATTTTTAGGTCGTTACATCATCCCCCACTAAAAATCTAGTTCGTCCTTGAACTAAGGCAAGGAAATACCCGAATTAATAAAAAGCTGGGGATAGGAACTACGCATATCAGACTCAACCTCTGAAGTAGCCTTATCTACAGGTTGATGTCACCTCTAGACCTTAACCAAAGGGATCACTCTAGAGCGCAACCGCCTAACATCCCTAGCCATAAAGGAAATCGGCTTCTCCACAAAGGACAACCACTCATCTAACTGAACCGACTCCCAACGAATGACATGAGACTCACCAGGAATATAGCAATGAAGCATAGAAACATGAAAAACTGACCGAACAGTTGATAGATCAAGGGGCAAAACCAACTCATAATCTACATCACTAACAGTTCGAAGAATCTTAAATGGACCAATATACATGGCGCTAATCTTGCCCCTCTACCCAAACCTCATCACACCCTTTATGAGTGAAACTCGAAGGAAAATATGATCACCTACACCAAATGTCAAGGTACGAAGTCTACAATCAGCATAACACTTCTGCCTACTCTAAACCGCTCTAAGTCTATCCTGAATGAGCCGAACTCTATCTAACGACTCACGAAGCTAGTCCGTACCTCGAGGTCTCACCTTTGAAACATCAAACCAACCCACTGGGGAGAGACAATGCCTACCATACTACATCTCAAAAAGAGCCATATCAATACTGAAGTGGTAGCTATTACTATATGCAAACTCTGCTAAAGCCAAATATTGCTCCTACTGGTCACCAAAATCCATCGCGCACGCATGAAGCATATCCTTCAAAACCTAGATAGTTTGCTCTGACTGGCCATTAGTCTGGAGGTGAAATGTTGTGCTAAGATAAACCTGAGTACCCAACTCATCTTGAAAAGTCTTCCAAAAGTGAGATGTGAACAAAAAACCTCGATCTGAAATAATAGGCACCAACGTACCATGCAGACGCATAATATCACAAATGAATATATGGGCTAACCTCTCAGAACTTAATAAGACCTAAACCAGAATAAAATGAGCTGACTTGGTCAATCAATCCATAATGACCCAAACACTGTCAGAACCAAGAGAAGTACGAGGTAACCCAGTCATGAAGTCCATAGTGATCTGTTCCCACTTCCACTCGAGAATGGGCAACTCTAACGCAAACCACCAGGTCTCATATACTTGGTATTCACCCGCTAACAGCATAGGCAACGAGCCACAAAATCCACTATATCACGCCTCATACCACCCCACAAGTATTGTTGTCTCAAATCACTATACATCTTAGTCACACCGGGATGGATGGAATATCTGGAACAATGAGACTCTTCCAAGATCAACCTAATCCAATCACAACTCTCGGTACACAAAATCAGCCCCCAATCCTCAAAACTCAATTTGAATTAAGTGAGGCTTCCCTAACCTCCCCACTCAACACCTTATCTCGAATCAACCTCAATCTAACGTCATTAAACTGACCAGCTCGAATCTACTCTATCAAAGATGATCGGTGTCAAAATATCAAGCCTAACCAACGAGTTAGCCAAAGAATGAACCTCTAAGGCCAACAGCCTCTCCTAAGTCAAACGATGCACTAAGCTACCCATGCTACTCGACTTTCAGCTCAAGCCATCCGCAACTATATTAGCCTTTCCCTGATGGTAGAGAAAAGTTAAGTTAAAATTTTTAAGCAAATCAAGCCAACGGTGCTGCCTCATATAAAGATCTCGCTAGTAAAGAAGTACTGAAGGCTACGATGATCTAAGAAGATCTCACAACGGACTTCATACAAGAAGTGACTCCACAACTTCAAGGCAAACAGAACTGTGCACAACTCCAAATCATGGGTAGCATAATTCCTCTCACGAGGCTTTAATCTTGACGAGATGCATACATAATTACCTTGCCCTCCTGCATCAACACAACACCTAACCCAACACCTGAAGCATCACAAAAGACAATAAAGCCCACGCCCTCCTTAGGCAAAGCCAATATAGGAGCTGAAGTCAATAAATCCTTGAGCTTTTGAAAGCTCGCCTCACAACATCATACCACTGGAAGAAATTCTTCTTCTGAGTCAACTTGGTCGACAGAGCTACAATTGAAGAAAAGCCCACAACAAAACAATAATAATACCCGGTCAAGCCAATAAAACTTCGAATCTCGGTGGGCAAAGTAGGTATAGCCCAATCACAAACCATTGCAACCTTAGCTGGATCAATCATAATACCTTTATTAGTCATCACATTATCCAAGAAAGAAATTGACTCCAACCAAAACTCACACTTAGAGAACTTAACATACAACTTCTTATCCTTCAATCTCTAAAGCATAATCCACAAATAATCCTCATGCTCAACCTTATTCTTGGAATAAACCAAGATATCATCTATAAATACCATAATAAAGAAGTTAAGATACGGTCAAAAAACCTAGTTCATCAACTCTATGAATACGGAAGGGGCATGGGTCAACCCAAAAGACATAACTAAGAACTTATAATGGCCATATCAAGCCCGAAAAGCATCTTTCAAAATATCCAAATCTCTAATCCTCAACTGGTGATAACCAGATCTCAAATCAATCTTTGAAAACACTGCAACACCCTGAAGCTGATCAATCAAATCATCGATACAAGAAATAGGATACTTATTCTTAACCATCACCTTATTCAACTGCCAATAATCAATACACATTTGTGTAGACCTATCCTTTCTTTTGAAATAATATAGGTGCATCCCAAGGTGAATTACTAGGTCGAATAAATCTCTTATCCAACGACTCCTGTAACTGATCCTTCAGTTCCCTTAGCATTGTTGGGGCCATCCTATAAGGAGAAATAAAAATGGTCTTAGTGCCCGACTCATCATCAATAATAAAATCAATATCTTGATCTGCAGGCATACTAGGAAAGTCTATAGGGAACACATCTATAAACTCACAGACAACACAGACAGAATCCAAGGAAGGAGGTGAAATAACACTGGTATAATGAATATCAGCCAAGTAAGGTAAACATCCCCTCTCAACCAATTTATGAGCCTAAACATAAAATATGACCCTCTTAGGACCCGAATAAAGTGTACCCTTCCAAGCTATCCTTGGCACATCTGACGAAGCTAAAGTCACAGCCTTGGAATAACAATCTAAGATAGCATGATAAGCAGACAACCAATCCATACCCAAAATAATCATCAAAATTAATCATATCTAACACAAGTAAGTCTATCAAAGTATCACGCTCGACAAAAGTCACAACACAAGATCGATGCACCCGATCCACCACTAAAGAATCACCTACCAGGGTAGATACATGAATAGGCATGGAAAGAGGCTTAGTAACCGAATCAAAACCCAAAGCAAAATACATAGATACATAGGAGAAAGTTGATTCGGGATCAAATAATACAAATGCAAGTCTGAAACAAATAAGGAAGGTACCTGTAATCACAGCATCAGAAGTCTCTACCTCAGGTTTGGCGGGTATAGCATAACACTATCCATGACTTCCAACAAGCTGAGTAGCCCCACAACCACCAACACAAGCTCTACTATCCTTACCTCTTGCACCTTTGATAGAATACCTACCTGTCATAGCTGAAATAAGAATAACTCTAAACACACGACGAGAATAGTCCTTGGCCACATGGACAATCTCATCACACACATAGCAACCTCTATGGCCAATCTCAATAAGAGAAAGTACAGATGAGCCTGAATATCCACCCTGAACTGCTGAACTAGAAGATTCATCAACTGAACTCTATAAAATCACCTGCACTGGCCTACCATGGTATCTATGAGATCCTCTAAAATCTCTGCCTCGAGAGGTCTAACTCCTGAACTCACCAAAACATCGCCCCTTCTTGGCGCCTCCCTGATATGAACTAATAATACCCTCTGTCATTTTACCGTGATCTATAATACTCTAAAGAGGAGCTCCAAGCATAATCATCTGAGATGTAGCCAACTAAAGAGAAATATCTAAGCCTTTCACAAATTTTGTAACCTTTCCAAACTCGATGGAAAATCTATTATAGGAATATCTAGACAATACATAAAAGCATGCTTTATACTCAAAAACTATCATGGAGTCCTGCTCCAAATGATCAAACTCGTCCCACATAAGATCTCACAACTGAAAAGCACAAATCTATCTAGAAAGGCATTAAAAAAATGGATCCTATGACAACTCAGGAGCTTCAATAAGCCTACAACCGACAAATGATATCCGCTAATTTCTCACAGCATCTCTCAACTTATATATAGTATAAGCCACACCATTCGTGCAGAAAGAGTGAAACATAACTCAGAACACAAGATATGAAAGAATTTGCAAGATAAGGAATAAATGAGAAAGTTTCCTAAAGACATCCTATAGCCTCTCGAAGATAGATACGGACGTCTATGTACCGATCCATGAGACTCTATTAGATATCTCATTGTTACACCGTTGAGACCAATGAAACCTGGCTGCTCTAATACCAATTTATCATGACCCAAAAATAAGGGTCATTATGACACTTGTCGTGGCGTACCTTGACAAGTAAGCCTATTACCTAAACTGATACAAAAAGAAGAAAAGACTGAAATATCACACGGTAAGGCTTCTAGAACAAAGTCAAACCATATAAGTAATTATAACAATACGGAAAAAATTTATCCAAAATACCAATCATGCCAAAAACCAGGTGTCAATAGTGTAAGAACTACTAATACAATCCAAGAGTCAAGTGCATTGAAAAAAATTAACCACAAAGGAATAATAACAATATCCGAATATATATAAATACATAACAACTATAGAAAGATATAGGTGAACTTTAGATGCATAAATGTCCAACCTTTACATTGGAAGCTCCATCAATTGACTGAGTCAATCAAGTTAAGGCGCACTCGAGTTAAAAACTGCACCGAAAGGGCGCAGTAGGCATGAGTAAGGTCCACTTGTACTCAGTAGGTATCATAGGTCGACCAAGCAAAGTAGTAAATAAAGCATACAAAATATACACTAAGAGCACATCACCTGCAATCAGAAATGTCCCATAACGGAAGCCCACACCTCTTGCACTAACAGTTCTAATATATCTCACATATATTACAACACACCAAGGTATAGAACCCAAGTATACATTATGTCACATATAAATAGAACAAGAGAGAACATGTAGATACAAGATCACCAAATACAAGTAAAGAAAAGTAAGACAAATACATAGATGACAAGTCAATAAGACAATACAACACAACATAAACACAATAAAGTAAGTGCAATGTATATGATGATGATGATGATGATAATAATAATGATGATGATGATGATGATAATGATGATGCAAGACGTAGTCGCACAACCTCCGGGATTATCGCACAATCCCCGTATACACCTACAGAGCTAAAGATTCCCTACGTAAGACCTATGGGGGGTTCGACAACCGGTATACAATCCACATATCTCATATCTCCTTTCCGGAATATCTCTCGAAAAGGGTTTTGTAAGGTATTACAATATTATTTTAAAAAGGTGTTGCTAGTGTTTCTCAAATGTTACCACGATGGTACCACTGTTTTATGAATGAGTATGATAAGAAGATGTAATGCTCACAACCAATCATAATGAGTATTTCGACAACCAATCACATGATATATTTCCACAACCAACCACAATGATACATTCCCACAACCACATGAGCCAATATCATTTATTATTTTCATTTCATCCATGAATTTTCACATGTCTCATATGCCAATAAAGTCTGAATATAATCATAATACACCAATGGTACCAAATTAAATAACACAATACAATTATTCACATGTGTTCAAGGCTATCAATATCACATAGGACCCCACACAGTAAAACATATCACATAATATCTCAATTTCGATAATTACATCACATATACGCCTCCACACGGGAACAACACATAGATAGCCATTTTTCATGATTAGTTCCCACCCTTAACATGTATTTTGTATCATCATTTACTACCCAGCCTAGTCTTAAAGAGTTAAGCCATAACCTACCTCGAAAGCCAAAACCAGTCTGCTACACTTGAACCCGCGATCTTACTTTTCACAAATAATCGCAAAATCCACTAAAAATATCAACTATGAAATATACACATCAATCTAAAACAATGAAACCCATATTGACTACTTTTGGTTCGAGGTCAAAACGGACCCCATAAATGGGTTTTCGAAAAAGAAAGGCAAAATCGAAACTTTATTTCAAAAACATGTTTCCCATATTTTTAGGAACCTACAGCTGAAAACCCAAGTTAAATCGACTAAAAAATGGAGTTCAAATTGAAGAAAAACTATTTTTGAGTTTTATCGAATAAAATCTTTGAAATTCGGGTAAAAATCAAGAATCGGAGTAGTTTTGAAAGTTAAATTGATGAAAAACTAGTAATTATAAGATGAAAATATTATTCAAGTGAAAAAGAGTGAAACTTGGGTTTAAAATTATGCCCTAAGATTTTTGGGTTTTTGAGTAATTTATCAAGAAATTACTAAGAAAAGGGTGAATTCTTATCTTTAATGCGTAATAAAACCAAGAAAAAGGTGTTAATCTAGCTTCCCAAGCTCTCACAAACTTCAACTTTAAGCTCCCAAACTATTTAGGTTTTAGCTTTCAAGAGGCAAGATGAAAAATGAGTAAAATGGACCCAAAACTATTTATAAGTGCAGAAAATCTGCAGTGAAATAACCAAAAAAAAAGCTGCAGTTTTTTTTCTTGTTAAAGTCCACTCCATACTTCAATGGGGTGCCCGGAATTCATTCGGAGTTCGATTTATGTAAATGAACTATGAAACTACAATAAATTCGACGCTACGAATGCGTTGGCGATATCAAATTTTCCAAAAAATATCATTTTCATAAAGTTGACCCCCAAAATCCAAAATTATAATTTTTCAATCGAGAGTTGAAATGAGATTTAAAACTCGTAAAATCATACCAAACATGCTAACATCCTAAAATCGACATTCTGGATCTGCTGGCGAAGTCATATTTTCCATCTGAGGTCATTTCGATCAAAAGTAGGTACCACTCCCATCAATTGATCGAAATGAGCTCGGGTGCACCAGAACCCGAACCAAATATCTACCTAGCGTAAAATTGATATCCCAGAGTTGCTGGCATAGTCCGTTTGGTCATCCATCACACGGATCAAAAGATATCCACATAAGTCCAAATTAAGGCTCTTTAAGCCATCAAAACCCACAATATTGCATAAATAATACCAAAATGCATCAAAAATCTTGTCAATCACTCCCACACCTCAAAAATATTAAATGCAACTACGAAGAGGGGTAAAACAGTCAAATCATAGAAAATCACAAACGTCATCAAATTTTTAGGTCGTTACATGCAATTTGACATTTGCAAAGTTATTTGCTCAATACAAATTGAGTTAAGATGATAACTTTCAGCCTATTTAATCAAGACAATTCATGTTAATGATATTAATTAATAGTCAAGCTAGTTTGGCATTAAATGCCTCAAATAAATATGTGAACCATTCTTAGTTTATGATGACAAAGCTTCATGTGTTGATATGAATATGATATATTCTATATAAAAGTATTTGTGCGCATCAGAATAATTTATGATTAATCCCCCCCCTCCTCCACATCCAATTGGTACAGGATCAAAAATCGCATATTTTTCACTGATAGTTTTGGTTGTGTGATACATAATTGATAGACATACCGTGATATAAAAAATTAATTTTCTCAAAGAATATAGAAGATATATGTCAGTTTCTCTAACATAAGGAGGGGGGAGAGAATAACATCTATGAAATATGTTGTGAGTTATCATCAATATGATCCTCATTCAAAAGATAGTTCAAGTCATATTTTTGAAGAATTTACTAACCCTAAGTGAATATCATATTTTTGATGCAAATGCTCCTATTGAGTATCCTAAAGAATAGAGTCTATGACATGTATGAAGCATGGTAGACCAATCAGTTTTAAATTCAATAATACTTAAAGGAAGAGATAAGAAAATGATTACGAGAAGGAGACAATGTGTTCTTGAAGAGACTACTACATAACTTTTCATGAAACCTCATGAGAGGTTTAGGTACCTAATAAAAATAATGAAAGTGATGAGATCCTAATAAGTTATGTCTAATTGTGAACTAATAAAAATGATATATTGTCAATGATATCTTTAATATAATATGACATAATATTGTTCAATATTAATTATGATGATCTGAATTCTGAAACTATTAAAGCATGTTGATGTAATGAATAAGTGAGATACGTATCTTGTTAAGGATAAAACTTATTTAACTTGTAATCCGATTACTAGAAAATGTCACACATTTAAAACATATACAAAGTTTTCAGAATCTTGTTTATAATCCTTATGACATAAATTAATTGATTATTTGAATATTATATGAATTTCTGAAGAGCTTCAAAAGAAATAGACACTACAACATTTTTAGCCTAAGGCCACACTAAATTTGGACAACACTTGTAAAGTGTTGGCTAAAATACTTTTGGTCATGCTTTCAAAATGTAGCCTTAGTTTTTAACTTTAAGCCACAATAATTTTGACAACACTTGTAAAGCATGCTCTTTAATGATATATGCTACACTTTATAAGTGTTGTCATATCATTATATAATTGGCAATGCATTTTACAAATATGGTTACACTTTAAAAATGTGCTATATTTATTATTTTAAAACAACAATATATAAGTGTTGTCGTATAACTTTCAAAAAGTTATACAAAAATATGATATTCCCTTCAATTTTAAAACTAAAATATTATATTTCCCTCCAATTTTTAAATACCCCAAAAAATCTAAAACCCTGCGTGTTTAATTATCCAAAATATCGCATTTCACCATCGAATAACCAAATATAATTACCCTACGGTCGGGAGTCCACCATCGAATAGTAATACTTCACTGTTGAAGTCAACTATCAGGCGAAGCAGACACCATCGGCGAGGAAGGAAAACCACTAGCGAAGGGAGAGGAAGAGAAACCACCGGCGAAGGGCGAGGAAGGGCAACCAAAAGGTGATTTCTTTCAATCTCCCTTTTTACGACCAAAAGGATTGTGGATACAATTAGTCTAGCAGAGTGTCTAGCTAGTACATTTTCTTTAAAGTTTCCTCAATAAATTTCTTTAAAAAACTTCTATTCAATCTCTCCCAAGTCTAGTGTAACCCTCATTGTTCTCTGCCAAAATTTACTGGTAACTGGTAAGCCTCTTTTATTTTTTGGTGAAATTTACCGACACTTAAACCCTATATCGATTATTCTGAAATTGTTTTATCTGGATTTTGATATATACTTTGTTTAATTTATAAACGCTTGTGGTTCAGTTTTTAATCGAATTCTGCTCATAGTGGGAGCTTTAGTGGGCTAGGCTACTTTTTAATGTGTTTTATAAAAGTTTCGTTTAGTTAATGAGGCTTCATTTTTTATTTGTCATAGCTAATAGTAATTAATTTTCCAATTTATTAGTATTTATGTAAAATAAATAAAAAAGAAAACCGATTTGTTAGTCCTAACGAAGACAAAAACACTAGGTGATGTCTTTGAATAGTTACTTGGTACTTATTGCTAGTAGGAGGTAGGTGGTAACTCGTGGAATTAGTTGAGGTGCGGGCAAGTTGGACCGAACACCACGGTTTTAGAAAAATAGAACAACTATCTTTGTTGCCCTTCTGAGAGATTTATGAACTTGTAGAGTAGGATTTAAGCTATTGAATGTAACTATATATTTGGTCAAATTGTTCTTTCTAGAAATGTTTTGAGAATTATTATGCTAAATTTAAGCTCTGATTGGCAGCAAGAGTAAAGAGAATAGGGAAATTCAAATTGATATGGGATATTTATCTTGTTAGTGTTCGGTGATGGAATTAAGATAGAGAAAGTCTTTCATTCAGACTTAGGTTTATGGGATTGTTATAAGGTCCCATGCCCCCTCCCATTTGTTCAAGGTCAGGGTGGAGGGGATTCTAATTCGATGTTGGACTGGAAGTGAAAATACTATAAAAATGGGTTATTTCTTGAGGTCTCTTTTGTAAATACTCCCTTATGTCATTAACCATGGTTTCCCATTGCTGACCTCCATTTGACTCAGGGTGTGACGAACCTTCCTAGAGATTTATGAACTTGTAGAGTAGGCCCTAAGCTATTAAAAGTATATATTCAGTCGAACGATTCTTTTTTGCAAGGTTTTGAGAAGTCTTATGCTACAGTTAATTAAGATCTGGTTGGAAGCAAGAGTAAATGGATTCTTTCTTGGAGGTATCTTTTGAAGATATTCCCTGATATCAGTAAACCATGGTTTATCATTGGTTTCTCTCTATTTGACTCGGGGTATATGGATCTTTTAACAGAAAGCTCAAAAGAAAATAAAGAAAAAAAAAATTGAAAGCACAGAAAGGGAAGAGTAAAACAGGGGTGAATTAGTAGTGTAGTTTATAGTGCACATGAACACGTGGTGTTTCTGTAAAACTAGATATTTTGTATATACGATTAGAATTGATCTAATATTACCTTCTGATACTCACTCTATGAAAAGGTTTGGTGGTGCATTTGATTGAAAGCAACATTATTTACCTAGAGGTAAAAGGATCAATTCCTACTTGATGCATTATTTTTCTTGTATTATTTATTATCTAGTAGTGTGCCACCCCTTGTTTATTTTTTGCTTTTATGTTTTTTATTATATTTGTTATCCGTCCCGAGTCGGGGGTCTATTGAAAATATCCTCTCTACTTCATCTGAGGTAGTGGTATGAACTGTGTATACTCTGCCCTCTATAGACCCCACTTTTTTGGAATACACTGGGTATGTTGTTGTTGTTGTTGTTATTGGTCTTTGTTTCCCAATTAGTATCCAGTTTCATATTAAGGATCATTATTTTAGATTCGTATCATGAATTTTCATATTAAGGTAAATCGTTAGTCTTGTGAGGAGATACACAAACTTTCTACAGGCTCACATAAGTTGTATCATCATCTTGCAAAGGATCTGCAAGATTCTGTGTTGTACAAGCAAACTCTAAAATTTAGGATTTTGTGTTTACAGATTTTCTATTTCTGTGTATATGTGTTTAACTATTGTTGTTTCTGTGTTAGATTACTATTTTGTGTTTACATAATGTCCGCCAAATTTGTTTACAAATTTTGTGCTTACTGTTTCTAATAGAAATTTAAAAAAACCTGATGTCTTTCTACTATGTTATGGATGCTATATAGTATGGAAGTAATTATGTTGTTGCGTTAGGCCACACAGAAGTATCTAGTGTCCAATTAGTCCCTACAAAGTTCTTCCATAATTTTTTTTTGTACTTTGGATGGGTTGCTTAGATTACTTATATGAGCGATAATTGTAGAACATATGTTTACCCATTTCTACTCTAAGTTGTTTTCCGAGAATAGGAAACATGGATTTGAGGATGTAGGTGAATAGAGTTCGATTGTAGAGTCCCAGCAAAATAGATATCCTCACTAATATATCACTATTGCATATAAATCTATGAAGAAATCGAATTCCCACATTCAGATTTAGCTTTAGCAGCACTATTTTTCTCACAGTTCACATAGTCCCCATTACTCAAATGACCTTCACACTGACCTAAATAACAACCAGTAAGCTGAATCCTAACTACAATCTATTCCCCACAGAGTTTTTGAGATATTTTAGGGATAATATGGTACTTCTTCAGTTTGATGTTTGAAATAAGATAGACAAGATATTCGCTATGCTTTCTATGCCTTTTTCTTGATGTGATGCTTTAGTGGAATTTCAGTATATCCTTGTCAGATGGGGAAAATTTGTACAGATTAACATAAATAATTATGTTTGAAAATTTGATGACATGTAAACTAAAAAAAGCTAATCTACATATACCTCTGAAATTGAACTACCAAATGTAGGCATATTTTCCTCTTTTCCATGTACATCAACATTAAGAGGTCAGTGATTTGAGAATTTAGTCCCCAAAACCTACACTTGAATAGTAGGAAACTATAATATTCATTCAGCAGTCTTAATTGCCCTATCTATCCTACTATAGGTACAGTTATCTTGTGGTTTTCTTGTTTTTGTTGTATTTGCTAGCAGAGTGTTATCCTTTTTCATTGTGTGCTTTTTTGTTTGGTGTTAGTTATACTATTATCTGTACTAAGTCGAGGGTCTATCGGAAACCGCCTCTTTACTTTATTTGAGGTAGTGGTATGCTCTGCGCACACATTATCCTCCCCAGACCCCACTATATGTGAATACACTGGGTATGTTGTTGTTGTAATATGGTAAATCCTTACAAATTGTCTTTGTTACTGTCACTTATTAATTTTACTTACTTTTTGTTAGGACATTCAGAAAGATCTAAAGAAGCCAATTTAAAATTGGGTTCAGCTTAGCACAAGTGCCATGAAAAGGTAATAAATTCTTATCATCAACCAACACATAATTCTGATAACTTACTCGTGGCTTTTAGAATTTACAAGTAATTAATTCTTTTGTATGTTACGAGATCTAATTTTAACTTTGACTTTCTTTAGGAAGACAAATATTCCATCCAAGGATTGGATGGATTTACCTAGGTATAGCGATGAGTATGAAAAGGGTGTTAAGTCTTCCTTGGATTTTGCTTACACTTATGGAGATCCTCAAGGCAAAGAAATTTAGTGCCCATGTGATAAATGTTGTAATGTTCGTTGGACTCGAAGGGATGTAGTGTATAATCATCTAATTGCCCGTGGATTTGTTGATGGTTATAAAAGGTGGATAAATCATGAGGAATAGGAAATCAAATTGAATGGTGACGATCATATGGATGACTCGAATGATGATATTGAGGGGTTGTTGAATAATCAATTTAGATATGTTGCACAAGCTGAAAGACTTTGTGAAGGTCCAGATGAAGATGCCAAGAAGTTCTATAATTTAATTAATGAGGCAAGTCAAGAGCTATAGCCCAGTTGTAAAGGATTCTCTAGATTATCATTCTCAATCTGTTTATATTTATTGAAGCGTTTGAATGGATGGAGCTATGAATACTTCACTTCTCTTTTAGAATTATTAAAAGAGGCGATGCCAAAGTTGAACATTCCTCTATCCAACAATAAAGCCAAGTTTATGATCAAGGATATCGGTCTTGATTATGAGAAAATTCATGCTTGTCCTGATGATTTTATATTGTTTAGAAATGAACATAAGGATAGTAAATTGTGTCATGTTTGTGGAGCTTCTCAATATATTAAACCTCCTGAAGTAGATTGTGAGGTTGTTGATCCTTATAAAAAACTCATCGTGTTCCATAAAAAGTTTTGAGATATTTTCCATTAGTTCATAGACTCAAAAGGCTATTTATGTGCTCAAAGACAGCAGATTCATTGAGGTGTCATGACGAGGAAGGTTCTAAAGATGAAAAGTTAAGGCACCCCGCTGATGGACAAGCATGAAAATATTTTGATAGCTTGTATCCAGATTTTGTACTAGATTCTCATAATCTGAGACTTGGTTATCAAATGATGGATTCAATTCATTTTGGACCATGAGTATATATCATAGCACATGACCTGTTATGATGAAGGTGTATAATTTTTCGCCTTGGATGTGCATGAAACCAGAGTATTCTATACTTTCCTTACTCATTCCTGGGCCTCGTTCACCAGGAAATGACATTGACATTTATTTACAGCCATTGATTGATGAGTTGAATTTATTGTGGCAAACAAGTGTTGAAATGAGAAACGTGTAGGTTTAGACTGATTTTGAAGTATCATATCTTTGCTCAAATAATGCATTTACATATCTTACTCTAACTATGAACATGATATAATTTTACTCCTATATAAAGTACTGAAATAAGATCACTTGCATATTGCAAATGAAAACTCTTGTATGAATATATTTACTCTAACAAATATTATCAAGTTTTTTTTAATATTCAAGATATTCATATGATGAGCATAAGAGTTCGATACATACATATTGTCTATTGTCATGAACATGTACTATCACACTGTGTGTTTTACATGATAGATAAATCAGGGAAAGATAATTACTATTTATAGAATAAGTCGAGAATGTTTATGGCTAAGGTCAATGATAAATCTAATTCATGAAACAAATATTCTTTGAAATACCCACTAATATGAATATGCAATATGTATAATACAATTAAAGTGTCACGACACTAAAATTGATAGGTCACGATGACACTTGTCGCAGAGAACCTTGAAAAGTAAGCCTCTCACCCAAACTGATACACATGGGAAAAAAACAGAAATGCCTCGAATGTAAGGCTTCTAGAACAAAGCCAAACTACATAGATATAATAAAAACGAAAAGATAAAATAAACACATGCAGTCATAACTCCCAAACCCGGTGCCAACGGTACAAGAACTACTAATATAATCTCGAACTCAAACACATCAAAAAAATAACCATAAAGAAAAATATTTGTCTCCGAACACTAGTAAAGATATAAATAATAAATAAAGATAGAGGTGAATTCCGAACGTATAAATGTCCAACCACGACCTTAAAAAATCTGAAAGCGCCCAAAATCAATCAGTTTGAGGTTCACCCGAACCTAAAGCTGCACTGAGTGGGTGCAATAGGAGTGAGTTTGGTCCACTTGTACTCAGTAGGTATCATAAGCTGACCGAGCATAGTAAAAAATAAAGCATACAAAATACACACTAAGGAGACGTCACCTGCAATTAGAAAATGTCCGACAATGGTATCCCACACCGCTTGCAACAACAACTCTAATATATCACTTATATTACAACAACACACCAAGATAGAACACAAGTATCCATTATGTCACATATAAGTAGAACAGGGAAGAACATGTTGATACAAGATCATCAAATAAAAGTAAAGAAAAGTAAGACAAATACATAGATGTAAAGTCAATATGACAATAAAACACAATATAAAAACAATAAAGTAAGTGTAATGAATATGATAATGATGGTGATGATGATGTTGATGATGCATGAGGTCATCGCACAATCCTCATATAAACCTACGGAGGCAATCCTCATAACGCAGTACCCATGGGGGGTTCCTCAATTCGTATACAATCCGCATATCTCATATCTCCTCCCTGGTACATCCATTAGGGAGGGTTTTAAAAGGTGTTACAATATTTCTTCCCCGGCACTTCCCTCAGAGAGGGTTATATAAAAAGTGTTGCAGTGTTTCTCAAATGTTGCCACGGTGGTACTAATATTTCCTGAATGAGTATGATATGAGGATATAATGCTCACAACTAATCACAATGATATATTTCCACAACCAACTATATTTATACATTTCCACAACCACGTGAGCCAATTTCACTCATTATTTTCGTTTCATACATGAATGTCCACATGTCTCATATAATAATATGTATGAATATATCACAATAAACCAATCGTAACACATTAGGCATTTCAACAGTACAATACAATTATTCACATATATTCAAGGCTATCAACATCACATAGGACCCCACAGGTCACACATATCACATAATATCTCCATTTCAATAATTATATTACATATGAGCTCTTACACAAGCACAACACATAGATAGCCATTTTCATGATTAGTTTCCACCCTTAACATGCATTTTGTACCATCATTTACTACCCAGCTCAGTTTGAAGGAGTTAAGCCATAACCTACCTCAAAAGCCAAAATATTGCAACCAAGAATTTACTCCCAAAGCCTTACTTCTCACGAACAGTTCTGAACTCTACTAAAAAAAACATAAAATACGGAATCTATGAGTCAAAACAAAACCAACAACACCCATATTGACAACTTTTGGTTTGGGGTCAAAACGGACTTTGAAAATAGGTTTTCAAAAAAGAAGGGCAAAATCATAATTTTACTTCAAAAACATGTTCCTCATATTTTTAGGAACCTACAACTAAAAATTCAAGTCAAATCAAGTAAAAAATGAGGGTCAGATCAAAGAAAAACCATTTTTAATACCGGGTAAAATCTTTGAAATCCGAGTTAAAGTCAAGAATAAGAGTTGTTTGGAAGGTTAAATTGATGAAAAACTAGTAATTATAAGATTAGAATCTTACTCATGTGAAAAGGTGTGAAATTAAGGTTTAAAATCAATCTCAAAGATTTTTAAATTTTCGAGATTTTAATCCAAAATTACTAAGAAATAGGTGATTTCTTACCTTAAATTTGTACACAAATCAAGAAATATATGTTAATCTAGCTTTCCAAGCACCAAAAGCTTCACTTTAAGCCCTCACACTAATTTTAGGGTTTAATTCTCAAAAGTAAGGTGAAAGAATGAGAAAAAATCGAATAAAAAAAGCTATTTATACTATTCCCGAGTACCAGGTAAAATAAGGCATAAATCGCACTTGGGGGATGTGATTTACCCTTTAAATTTCCTGGTTGTACTAGCAACCTGGTGCACCAGATTTTTAAGTCCAAATGAACTTTGACGGGGTGTCCGAGATTCGTTTGGAGTCCGATATACGCAAAAAAACTATGTAACCAAACTAAATTCGACACTCCGAACTAAATGGAGATATCAAATTTTTTAAAAAATATCATTTTCATAAAATTGACCCCCGAAACTTGAAATATGCAATTTTCAAAATTGATGATCGAAATAAGATTTAAAAATCATAAAATCACACCAAATATGTTACCACCCTAAAATGAACATTCCGGATCTGTTCATAAAAACTGCATGAATGACTGATAGATCAGGGGGCAACGCCAACTCATAAGCCACATCACCAACAATTTGAAAAATCTCAAATGAACTAATATACCTGGGGCTAAGCTCGACCCTCTTCCCAAACCTCATCCCACCTTTTATGGATGAAACTTAAAGGAAAATATAATCTCCAAGACCAAATCTTAAGGCAGAAAGTCTACGATCAACATAGCATTTCTACCTGCTCTGAGCCATTCTAAATCTATCCTTAATGACCCAGACTCTATCCAAAGACTTACAAAGCAAGTTCATACCTCAAGGTCTCACCTCTGAAACATCATTCAAACCCACTTAGAGTGACAATACCTCAAAAAAAAGCCATGTCGATACTGGAATAGTAGTTGTTGTTATATGCAAACTCTGTTAAAACCAAATGCTGCTCCCACTAGCCAACAAAATCATTCAGGCATATGTGGAGCATATCCTCCAAAACCTGGATAGTCCACTCTAACAGTCCATCAGTCTGGGGGTGAAACCTTATGCTAAGATAAAGTCGAGTACCCAACTCATCCTGAAAAGTCTTTTAAAAGTGAGATGTGAACACAGGACCTCCATTTTAAATAATAGACATTGGCACACCATGATAATACACAACCTCAAGAATGTAGATACGGGCCAACCTCGCAACACTGAATGATACCTGAACTGTACTAAAATGAGTTGACTTGGTCAATCGATCCACGATGACCCAAACACTATCAGAACCATGAGATGTACAAGGTAAACCAGTCACAAAGTCCATGGTGATCCGTTCCCATTACCACTTGGGAATGGGTAACCTCTAATGCAATCCACCAAGTCTCATATACTCGACCTTCACTTGATGACAACATAGGCAAAAAGCTACAAAATTTGCTATATCTTGGCTCATACCACCCCATCAGTAGTGCTGTCTCAAATCATGATACATCTTAGTCATACCTGGATGGATAGAATATCTGGAACAATGGGCCTCCTCCAAGATCAACCTAATCCAATCACCCACTCAAGTCACAAAAAATGGGTAACACGACCCAAACTAGAGCCTTTTTATAATGGGCATCTAAAGTCCAACCAAGACTGGGGACTACCCCCATTACCCAACCCAACCTCCAAATGCATGCCCTGAGTTGGATGAATTCCAAACATATAATGAGATAGCATATTGTACAAATCTATACTCTTGTATAGGCCATAACCGTAACCTACCCAAGCGAGTCCAACCATCTAATACCCAAATAATAACCATAACCAAAACAATATAAAATCGAGTTCTTCTTTATAATATAAAATAAAAGGATGGAACAATCATAAGTTCAGTCACACGGTATCAACCCCAATACTAAGGCGTACACCAATAAAGACACTGCCCATTCCAACCCATAGTATTCCCACAAAGTCTCTATCCAAAGGAAAGGTAATATCTGATTGGGAGATGCCTCTAATCATAGCCAAAACCAATATCCATAAAATGACCAAAGTATTTAAAAGCATACATGATATGAAATGGAGCCTTCTGAAGTATAAAATCTCACCACTTAAATCCAATAGTTGATCCGGAATCTGATCACTAAGCAGGAGGAGTAGAAGGACCGATTCTTGTATCACGCGGGGATACAGTCATCATAAGATGGGTGAGCGAGTGAACCCTAGCAAGTACTCAACATAAGGATAAAATAATGCCAATCTTTAAAACCAATTAAACCAATCATATGCATTCATAATTATACATATATACATACATACATATATATATATATATATAAAAAACCATACTGGGAAGAGAGAACTGGGTTTAGCATACATTTAAAACCTTTAACTTGGGTATGTGTAGCTTAACCATCCTAGAACTACCCACAGACTATATGGGTTCAGTGTAACCCCCTAAACAGGCCCTGATGCGTGTAACCACACGAACCAAAGATACCATAGGAGTAGGGGATTTCCAAGTATCCTTCGCACTCCATGATTCATATATACGTGTAACTTAGGTGATTCCCATGTACTCTATATGATATCATTACCAAATCCTCATACTGGCAAAGATGAGTTTCCAGTGTCCATCCAGTGGACTCACACCTTCACGGTTAGCTATCTCACCCCGTCATTATTGGCCAATCAAAACCATTACCATACAACCAAGACCACCATCCCATTTGTTATTGACCAAGGCTATAAGTAGGGTATCATCATACCAACTATAGCTTGCAAGTAATGTCCTTAGCCAACCTTTTATAGATGAAAGGATACTCATGTACCCAAAGATTACATTATTAAGTTAACTTGGGGGAGTCCCATGTACCCTGTAAGTGTTTTATAAATAGGTTCACTTGGGTGATTCCCCTGTACCCCATAAGAAATATTGAATTAACTATTACCATGACCAACAAACCTTACTATTTAACCATTCCAAACCATTTATGCCATTTTGGGTTTCATTACCAAGTTATACCATGCAATAGTTCTATTAAAATTGAAACAATATAGTAAATGTATTCTCATAGGTATTTTGTCAAACATGTTGAGGGCATAGTGTTTCCAAAACCAAAACCAATTACCAATTATACATTCTCATGTACCCAATTATCCAAACCACCATTAAAGCATGTAAATCCATAATTAAAATATGAGAAAACCATAATCAAACATTTATAACCAAAACCCCTAATATATTATTGAAAACCTAAAATCATACAATATTATTCCATGACAAAAATTCATACAATATGACTTTAGTTGGGACTAACAATGAGGGAGAAGTATCTTGCCTTAGATTATGAAGATGATAGAGAGTAATCATTCGTACACTCCCAAAGTTGATCCTCTAGATAAAATCCTAGCCTTTCTTTATCCAAGAGTCTTAAAATTTAAGAGGTTTTCTAAGTGTTTAAGATTAGAATATTAGGGTAAATGATGTCCTAAAAGAGTTATAAGTCATGGGGCCTTAAGAGGTTAAGTGGGGAAATGTCCAGATTACCCCTACATAAATTGTATTAAAATTCTGCAGGGGGAACAACCACCCCATACAAGTCATACTCTACCATATGAGTGGTTCCCACCTTTTGTACCTTAGCCCTCCCCTTAGACCCCAAAATTATCCAACATACGACCATCTAAGCTAAGTCGTATCCGATCTTATGACTTGTACCCTTGAACCGTACCTACAACAGAATGGAAATCAAAGAGGATTTGGACACTGTCCACCATACGAGTGAATGACATGACTCATACCCTATTTTATGGCTTATGGTGAGCCACTTTTACTCAAATCCAAGTTAAGTTACCAAGTTTCATAGTAAGTGATGGATAAACCAAACCACATGAACCATCACCCACCATATGACTCGTGCCCACCCGTCGTACCCACACCAGAAACCAATTAAACCCACCAACCAATACTAGTCAGCATACAACCAAGACCATACCAACCATACCCCATCACACTACTTGTACCCTCTAATCGTATGATGTTCAGAAATAAAAAATTTAGGAACTTTTCTAAGGTTCCAAAACCTAGGGTGTTTCAGTCTCCCCCACTAGGATTATTCATCTCCAAATAATGGGTAGTGTAAGCACAAGCATGAGTCATTGTATTATCAAACATTAATACAACCTTTAACCAAGTTAGAAAACAAAGATGTGACTAAGAACACATACCTTCCACATGAATATTCGGAGCAAAAAATAAGTGCGGATACTTGGACTTTATGTCCTCTTCTGCTTCCCATGTAGCCTCTTCCACCCTATGATTCAACCATGAAACCTTAATCGTGGCCACATCCTTAGTCCATGACTGATAAACCTACCGATCTAAGATCTCAACCAGGATCTTTTCATAATACAAAAAATCCAAAATACCCAATCCTTCAAGAGGAAAGATCGAAGAAGGATCACTAAGATACTTTCTCAATATAAAGACATGAAATACCAGATGAATGGAGATCAAACTAGAAGGCAACTCCAATTCATAAGCCACATTACCAATCCTCTACAAAATCACATAAGGACCAATATACCAGGGACTGAGCTTCATTTTTTGCTCAAACCGAATTACTTCCTTCATGGGATAAACCTATAGGAACACCCTATCCCTAACTTCAAACTCTAAGTCTCTACGTCTCATATCCGCATAGGACTTTTGGCAACTTTAGCAGTCTTAAGCCTATATCTAATCACCGTTACATTCTCCATATCCTGATAAACCAAATCCAGGCAAAACATATCTGCCTCACCAAGCTTGAACCATCCAATAGGAGATCTAAACCTCCTACCGTACAATGCCTTAAAAGGGGTCATTTCAATGCTAAAATGATAACTATTGTTGTAAGCAATCTCTACAAGAGGTAAATGCTCAACCCAACTACCACCATAATCAATCACACATGTACGAAGCATATTTTCCAATGTCTAAATAGTCTTTTCTTCTTGCCCATCCTTCTGGGGTGAAAACTAGTACTCAGACTAACCTTAGTACCCAACCCCTTTTGAAATGACCACCAAAAGTGAGATCGAAACTGCATACCAAGATCAGAAATAATCAAAATAGGTACCCATACAACTTCACAATCTCATGAAAATACAACTTTGCATAATACTCGGTTGAAAAGTTAGTCCTCATTGGCCAAAAGTGAACCGACTTTGTCATTCTATCCACAATCATACAAATCAAATCAAATTAGTTCTGAGATCGAGGAAGACCGATAATGAAATCCATATTGATCACCTTTTATTTCTATTCCGGCAAATCTATTTGCTGATATGACCCAACAAGCCTCATGTGCTCAACTTTCACTTGTTGGCACACCATACATTTGGCTACAAAATTAGCCACATCCTTCTACATACTATTCCACCAATACATCTTCTTGAGATCAAGATACAGTTTTTTCAAACCAGGATGAATAACATAGCGCGATTCATGCACCTCAGACAATACCCTAGCTTGCAAACACATACCTTTTTTGGTACCGCAAGGTACTATCCACTAATCTCAAATACCATTACCTTTTTCCTACCTACATCACCCTTGATTTTACCGAGATAGGATTTAACATTTGTTTTTCATAGATCTCTGTATCAAGAGATGATCCAACTACTTCTTGCACCATTACACTACCATTCTCGAAATCCAAAAGTCAAACTCCAAGATTAGCCAAGCAGTGAATATCCTTAACCAACTCTAGCCTCTCCTTATACACATGAGCTAAACTCCCAATGGATAACCCTCTAAGAGTATCAACAACCACGTTAGATTTACCTAAATAATAGTGAATACTCCTATCATAGTCATTGAGAAGCTCATACCACCTCCTTTCTTGAGGTTAAGCTCCTTCTTAGTGAATATCTATTGTAGGCTCTTATGATCAGAAAAGATGTTCACGTGCACTTCATACAAATAGTGTTGTCATATTTTAAACCCAAACACCATGGCTAAAAGCTCCAAATCATAAGTTAGATAATTCCTCTCATGTACTTTTAACTACCCAGCAGCTTAGGCAATCACCTTACCATGCTGCATCAGGATGCAACTAAGTCCTACCCGGGATGCATCACAGTAAACCACAAACCCTTTATTGCCTTTAGGCAAAGTCAAAACTGGAGCCGAAGTTAGCTTATCCTTACGCTTATCGAAACTACCTTTACAAGCATCCGACCAAGAAAATTTTACTTTCTTCTGAGTCAACTTAGTTAATGGGGCAGCAATCATCGAAAAATTTTCCACAAATCTCCTATAATACCCAGGCAAACCTAAGAAGCTCCGAATATCAGTTAGAGTCATGGGGTTAGGCCACTTCTTAACCATTGCCACCTTTTGTGGATTCAACATGATCCCTTCACTCGGAATAATATGACAAGAAAAGTGACAGTGTTCAACCAGAACTCACATTTAAGGAATTTGGCATACAACCGCTGCTCTTTCAGGGTCTATAACACCATTCGAAGGTGATTGGCATATACACCTCGCTCTTTGAATACACAGTGATGTCATCTACGAACACAAGGCAAACAGATCCAACAACTGATGGAACACCCTATTCATCAAATCCATGAATGCCGCTAGGTCATTAGTCAAACCAAATGGCATAACCAGGAACTCAAATGCCCATATTGAGTACGAAAAGCTGTCTTAGGGATATTCACCTCCCTAATATTAAGATGATGAGACCCAGACCGAAGATCTATCTTAGAAAAGAACTTGGCACCTTGCAACTAATCAAACAAGTCATCTATCCTTGGAAAAGGATGCTTGTTCTTAGTCATTGCCTTATTCAACTGACAATAGTCAATACACATCTGAATGGAACCATCCTTCTTACGCATAAATTAAATTGGTGCACCCCAAGGGACACATTAGGAAGGATGAAACCTTTATCCAAGAGATCCTTAAGTTTCTCCTTGAGTTCTCTCAACTCAGTCAAATCCATTCTATAAGAAGGAATAGATGTTATACGAGTATCTAGAACCAAATCAATCCTGAACTCAATCTCCCTATCTGGAGGAACACCATAAAGATTCAAATTTAAATTTTAATCCCCAAAAAATATGAAAAAATTTAAATTGAGAGGAAAAATTAAAAAAATAAAATAAAATTTGAATTGAGGTGCTGGAAATGGGATGGGGGTACTAGGAATGGGTAGGTGTGGGGTGGGGATGTTGGGAAAGGGCTGGGTTGGAGGTGTTGGGAAGGGGATGGGTGGGGTGAGGGTGCTAGAAATAGGGCTGGTATGGGGTGAGGGTACTAGGAATGGGGTTGGGGTGGGGTGAGGGTACTGGGAATGGGGCTGGGGTAGGGTGAGGGTATTAGGATGGGGTTAGGTAGGGTGAGGGTATTGGGAACAGGGCTGGGTGAGGTGGGGGTGCTGAGAATGGGGCTGAGGTGGGGTGGGGTATTGAGAATGGGGCTGGGGTGGGATGGGGGTGCTTGGAATGACTCTGGGATAGAGTGGGGGTATTGGGACGGGGCTGGGAGTAAGGTGGGGGTGTTGGGATAGGGGGTGGAGTAGGGAGCGGGGAGAGGGGGTTGGGGTCGATGTAGAAGGGGGTGGGGTGGGGATGGATGGACGGGGGGAGGGGATTGGGGAAGCAGGATTTTTTAATTTTTTAAAATATTTTTAAATTAAAAAGCTAAAAAAAGTTTTAATATTTTTTTTTTTTTAAAAAAAATTATTTGAATATGAAATTAGTTAAAAATTGACCCCCACTCGTACCCCAGGCGGGTGTAATCACTCTCCTTGTCCTAGTCAGCATTTATTGCCACATAAGCAAAGTCAAAGGTCAAAGAGTTTAAAATATAGTTTTTAGTGGGTTCGGGGGTCCAAATGACAAACATGTAAGCAGAAGTGTCCAACTTACAAAATCGACCTAGCACAGGGTCCAGTGAGCCATTTTGTCTATCTATAATATATAAAAAGTGTGAAGACCCTTAGAAACGTGATTTGAACTTTTTGCCCTTAATTAAAAGACTCTTATTTAGACAAAATAGTTTTTACTATTTTCTTTAATTTATTATTTAATTGTTTTTATTATATTAACTAAACCTCCTAAAATATATGGGACTCCTAAATATTAATTAATATTTTTCTTTCTACTGTTCAACTAGAAAAATACTCCTAACATAGGACTCTATTAAAAATATACTTCTATAAATATACGTAATAAGTTATATACCTCTTGAATTTGTAAGTCAGTCTTCTTTCTTTTTTTTCTTATAAAATTATTCTATGAATTGTTACATATGGTAAAGATAAATTCATCCATGGACAAATGGGATTTGGGTTCAATTTACATCTTTATTACTTTTTTTTCAAGTTAATTAATATAATTCTCAATATTTGTATGGTCTATTTCACATTTATGTCTGTTCTTTTATTTTTGCACGGAAGTTGAGGTTGATGCTTTCTTATATGCATCTTGACGTTGTTGTAAGTATGTAAATATTTATATTCATTAAATTACGTATGTTTTTATGGAGTATTTTGTCAATTTGATGTTCTTTCGATTTTTAACTTTACGGTTATACTTTGATAAATTAGGGTTAATTTTTCTTGCCTATTGGAAAAATATAATTGACGCTCATCTAACTTGATACGGTTGCAGGTATAGATTGATGGATGCTTGATTTTCTAACCCTCATCTTCTTCAATGTTCTTGTCAACATAATAAAATTCAATGTGTGTGTATATATGTATCTTCTTTATTTTCATTCAAGTCATTCTTTAGGGTCAAATTTTTCTCTCAGGCGAGAATTATTTTCATCAAAATCGAAGATTTGTAATCGCTATTGTATTATTTTGTTTTAATTTGTAGGTCATAGATGAATGTCGGTTGGCTTTGAAGAATTTCTTGTGTAAAGGTAAGGTTTAATTGTATTTTTTTGATATATTTATTATCATATTGTTTTATCATAATTTACATATGGTAGATGGATGTCGGTCGACTTTGAGGAATTTTTTAGGTAAAGGTTAAGTTTAATTGTATTGCCATACTATCTCTATTAGATTATTATTTTGTGGTAGTTTATAGTTCGTAGATGAATGTTGATCGACTTTGAGAAATTTTTGTGTGTAAACTTTAAGTTTAATTGTATTATTTTAATATCTCTTTTTCATATTATTTTGTTGTAATTTACAAGTGATAGATAAATATTGGTCGGCTTTAAGGAATTTTTTAGGTAAAGGTTAGGTTTAATTGTATTGCTTTAATATCTCTGCCTTGAGAATGTTTTTTTGTAAAGGCTAGGTTTAGTTGTATTATTTAATATCGCTATTATCATATTATTTTGTTATAGTTTACAGGCGGTACATGAGTGTCAGACGACTTTGAAAAAAAATTTGTGTGTAAAGATTAGATTTAATTATGTTGTTTTGATTTCTCTATCATTATATTATTTCATTGCAGTTTACAGGTGGTAGATGAATGTCAATCAACTTTTAGAAATTTTTTTGGTAAAGGTTAGGTTTAATAAAAAATTCTCCATCTTTACATACTCAAAAGATATTGAATTTAATTATTGTATTCATGTTTATTATTTAAACAAATATCCTATTTAGAGTAACGTTTGAACTCATTAAAGTGAGATACACGCACGAGGTGGGTACACCTAAACTAGTATATATATATATATGTGTGTGTGTGTGTGTGTCCCGTGCTAAGCTCGAGCCCAACCTCAAGATATAAATATAGTTTGTAATTTATCAAAAAAGTATAATTTATTCCATTTTCTCAACAATATTATTTAGATTAATCATATCTAGACAATAAAATTTCAGAACTATTAATGTTTTACATTTACCTGATGCTTATAAGCCAAGATTCGAACTAATATAAAAGATTAAATTTGTAATTACTTTTTTATCTTTTTGCTTTTTGTGACATTAAGTTATTGAAAGAGTAGTTCAAAATTTCTTGCAAACCTCTTAAAAATTAAATCATTGTATAAACGTATTTGCAAGTCGAAAGAAAAAATTAATTGTATTTTCAAATCAATACGTAATATAAAAGTTGTTTTCATGGAATGTTTTGAGAATATAACATCCAATAATTCAAATTAAACTTAATTATATGTTAGATTAATTTCTTGGATACTTGCTCTCCTATGTGAATCAATATATATTTTGAGATTAATTTTTTCTAGAGGTTAGAGATTGAATTTAAGTTTTGCAAAACATCTTTAAAATTTTCTTATTTATTAAATTATATGAAAACAATTGAAACTAAAAAAGTAATTTCCCTGCTCCCTTTTTTTGTTTTAAAAAAAGACAATTAAGCAATAGAAACACAACAAAAAATCCAATAGTAATTTTTCATATTAAGACACACCATCAAGTGAAAAGATTCATGTCGTAAGGAGGAAATACTTCATCTTTATCAATCGCATTCCACTGTTTTAGAGATTAATAAATTTCCTAAAATAAATAAAAAAATAATTAAATTTCAATATAAGAAATATGTACAAAAAAGAACAAGAAATCTAATAGTAAACAAGAAGGGATTTACAAAAAAATACTATATATAATTCAATTATATAGGTCCAAATGAAAATAATCATGAAATAATGAACGAGGACAAAATAATATGTATTAGAAAAAATAATAGACACATGTAGCAATTCCATTGTATAAATACTTTTGTGAGGACTATCAAATCTTATCTTATTCTCTCTTATATATAAGTATATAATATAAAAATAGTAATTATTAAATTTTCAATTAGAGATAGAATAAACAAAATATTTCTTGTGAGGACTAAACAAATTGGGTCTCTCTTATTGTTGTTGTTGTTATTTTCACACAAAAGAAGAACACAAGTTTTGAATTAATTTTTAATTCGTTATATAAAGATCTCTCGTGGTGTCAGTTTCACTTATTTTATGACTCATCACTTTTTGCACGACATTTAATAAGTTCATATAATTGTTCAAATTTACTAAAATGGGTGAAAGCTTGCAAAGTCATTAAAATTTAATATGGGTTAAAATGGATAAAAGAATATATGTGAGGATTACTAAATTCAAAGATTCTCCCTTTTATATAGTTATAAAATGAAGTTTCACGAGGCCCGTGCTAAGCCCGGACCCAAACTCGAAGTATAAAAATAATAATTTTAATTTAAAAATATAATTTATATTATCTATTTTTACTTTATAAGCAGTATATCTAATGATCCATTAAACAACTCTTGTAGATAAATTTTTATAATTATTAGAGTTGTTAATCACATAATTGGATAATTTTAAATAAAAAATATTATTTATGAGGAAGAAGATATTAATAGAGAATTGAATTATATCAAAAAGCTACAAGTAATATATTGTATAATAACAAACTTTAAAATATTTAATAATTACGCTTCGATGAAGATCATAAATAGAAAAAAATATTGATATTTTTATAAAACTTGTGACTATTTATTTTCTTAACTATAGATAAAATAAATTTATTTTGATATTTATTGTATTTTAGTATTCCTCATGATTTTAGTGGCAATATTTTTTGCAAATTACATTTTTTCATCTTATAGAATCATCTGAAAAAAAGGTCAATGTTTTTAAATTTATATTATACTAAGAGAAAATACTCTATTTTAACCTTGAACTATACACGAAAAGGTTGAGACATACTCGAACTTTAGGAGGGTCCTATTATCCCCCTGTACTAATTAAAATCATATTTTTGAAAACCTTAGTGTTACGTGACACAACACACTGAAGGGTCCACGTAGACACACGTGTGTGTCACGTAGGCACTAAGGTTTTCGAAAATACGATTTTAATTTTTCCAAGAGGGTAATAGGACCCTTCTAAAGTTCGGGTGTATGTTCAAGGTGGAAATAGAGTATTTTTCCTTATAATAATTATAACCTCAATTAAGAGCCTTTCTATAAGTTGACTTAATAAGGATATTAAATGGTAATTATATTACATTAATATATTACTCCATTCGGTCTATTTAATTATTACGTTTATTTTTTACACATCCCTCACAAAAGTAACCTATTAGTCCCATTTTAATTATTGGTTTCTACTTTTTTCATGTCCACAGTGAGAAACAATAAATACAAGATATTATTTATTATACTATAATATCAAAAAGAACTATAAGGTTATAGTTGAAATCATTGAAAATTTTGTTTTTTAATTAAAAGTTTCCTTGATTCTTTTTTTTTGGGTTAAAGTGATTGTTGATTTAAAATGAAAGGTGTTTTAATTAATTAGTAATCTAACATGTGGCAAGAAGAAATCAATTATAAATATCCAAGCGGAATGGTCTTAATTAATAAAAAGAATAAGGGTGAAAATGGAAATATGTTATAAAAAAAACACTTTTAGTTGCCATGTGTAGTAATTTCATTTCATTAAAAAAATAAAATACCAAAAAAACCCTTGTGAGGACTACCAAATATATATATATATATATATATATATAACCATGCTGGGAAGAGGAAACCGGGTTTAGCATACGTTTAAAATCATTAACCTAGGTATGTGTAGCTTAACCGTCCTAGAACCACCCACGGACTATATTGGTCCAGTGTAACCCCCTAAATGGACCTCGATGAGTGTAGCCACACGATTCGGAGATACCATAGGAGTAGGGGATTCCCAAGTACCCTTCGCTCTCCATGATATATATATATATATATATATATATATATATATATATATATATATATATGTATATAGTTGTAACTTAGGGGATTCATATGTACCCCATATGGTCATTATGACCAAATCCTCATGCTAGCAAACATGAGATTGCAGTGTTCATCTAGTGAACTTACACCTTCACGGTTAGCTATCAAACCTCGCTATTATTGCCCAATTAAAACCATTACTACACAATTAATACCACCATCCCATTTGTTATTAACCAAGGCTATAATTAGTGCTATCATCATACCGACTCTAGCTTGCAAGCAATATCCTTATCCAATCTTTTATAGAAGAAGGGATTCTCATTTACCCATAGATTACATTATTAAGTTGACTTGGGGGAGTCCCGTGTACCCACAAATGATTTATAAATTAGGTTCACTTGGGGGATTCCATTGTACCCTACAAGGAATGTTTTAACCATAACCATGACCAACAAACCTTACCATTTAACCATTCCTAACCATTTAAACCATTTATGGTTTCATTACCAAGTTATACGATGCATTAGTTCCATTTAAAGTCCAACAATATAGTAAATATATTCTCATAGAATTTTTATCAAACATATTGGGGGCATAGCATTTCCAAAACCGAAACCAATTACCAATTAACCATTCTCATGCAACCAATTGTCCAAACCACCATTAAAGCACGTAAATCCATAATTAAAATGTGAGAAAGTCATAACCAAGCATTTAAAACCAAAACCCCCAACATATATTTGAAAACCCAAAATCATACAACAATTATGCCATGAAAACACTTCTTAAAATATGCCTTTAGTTGGAACTAACAATGAGGGAGAAGTATCTTGCCTTAGATTACGAAGATAATGGAGAGAAATCACCCGTACAAGCCCCAAGTTGATCCTCTAGATAAAACCCTTGCCTTCCTTTACCCAAGAGCCTTAGAGAGAATTTGAGAGAGTTTTTAAGTGTTTAAGATTAGAATATTAGGGTAAATGATATCCCAAAAGAGTTATAAGTCGTGCGGCCTTAAGAGGTTAAGTAGGTAAATGTTCAGATTACCCCCCACATAAACTGTATAAGAATTTTGCAGGAGGGTATGACCACCATACCAGTCGTACCCCACCATACTAGTGGTACCCAATACTCGTACCTTAGGCCTCCCCTTGGACCCTAAAACTGTCCAATATACGACCATCCAAGCCAAGTCGTATCCGATATTATGACTTGTACCCTTGACCCGTACCCATGATAGAATGGAGATCAAAGAGGATTTGGACACTGTCCACCATATGAGTGAATGGTACGACTCGTACCCTATCTTATGGCTCATGGTGAGCCACTCGTACTCAGATCCAAGTTAAGTTACCAAGTTTCAGATTAAGTGATGGAAAAACCAAACCATACGAACCATCATCCACCATATGACTCATACCTACCCAAGTAGTACGCACACTAGAAACTAATCCAACCCACCAACCAACACTGGTTATCATACGACAAAGACTATGCCAATTGAACCCCTTCATACGACTAGTATCCCCTAGTCATATGATGTCCAGAAACTAGAAATCCAGGAAATTTTTTATGGTTCCAAAACCCAGAGTGTGTCATTCAGCCCTCAATTCTCAAAACTACAACTAAATCAAGTGAGGCTTCCTTATCCTCCCCACTCAACACTTTATCTCAAATCAACCTCAATCTAACATCATCAAACTGATGAGACCAAATCTTCTCCATCAAAGAAGATCTAGCCTCCATATATGCCAAAACACACACAGGTGTCAAAATATCAAGTCTAGCCATCTGGTTAGCTAAATATTTAACCTCTAAGGCCAAAGGCCTTTACTGGATCAAAAGATGTGCCAAAATACCCATGCTAGTCAACTTTTATCTCAAGGCATCCACAACCACATTAGCCTTGCCCAGATAATAGAGAATAGTCAAGTCATAATCCATAAGCAACTCCAGCCAACGACACTGCCTCACATTAAGATCTAGCTTGGTGAAGAAGTATTGAAGACTATGATGATCTAAGAAGACCTTATAATGGACTCCATACAACCAGTGCCTCCACAACTTCAAGGCAAACACAACTGCGCACAACTCTAAATCATGGGTAGGATAATTCCTTTCATGAGGCTTCAACTAATGAGATGCATAAACAATCACCTTGCCCTCCTACATCAACACTGGACCTAATCCAATACCTGAAGTATCACAAAACATGATAAATCCCACGTCCTCCTTGAGAAAAACCAATATAGGAGATGAAGTCAATAAATTCTTGATCTTTTGGACGTTTTCCTCACAAGATCAGACAACTGAAAGAAAATCTTCTTCTGAGTCAACTTAGTCAAAAGAGCTATAATAAAAGAGAAACCCTCAACAAAACGCCAATAATAACTAGCCAAGCCAATAGAACATCGAATCTCGATGGGCAAAGTAGGTCTAGCCCAATCACGAACCGCTGAAACCTTGGTTGGATCAACGATAATACCTTCCTTAGTCGCCACATGACCCAAGAAAGAAACAGACTAAAACCAAAACTCACACTTATAGAACTTTGCATACAACTTCTCATCCCTTAATCTCCGAAGTGCAATTTGAAAATGCTCCTCATGCTCAACATCACTCTTGGAACAAACCAATATAATAACAAAGGAGTCGAGATACAGTTGGACACCCAATTCATCAACTCCATAAACGTGACAGGGGCATTGGTCAACCCAAAGGACATGATCAAGAACTCATAGTGACCATATCAAGTCTAAAAAGTTGTCTTTAGAGCATAAGAAGCTATAATCCTCAATTAGTGATAACCGGACCTCAAATTAATCTTCAAAAATACCGCAGCACCCTAAAGCTGATCAAATAAATCATCAATGCGAGAAAGAAGATAGTTATTCTTAAACGTCACCTTATTTAGCTACAGATAATTAATGCACATCTGTATAGACCCATTTTGGTTCTTCACAAATAAGACAGGCACACCCAAGGTGAAATACAAGGTCAGATAAATCCTTTAACCAGCAACTCCTACAACTGATCTTATAGTTCCTTCAACTTTGTTGGGGCTATCCTATAAGGAGGAAGCGAAATGGCCTTAGTGCCCGGCTCAACATCAATAGCAAAATCAATATCTCGATCTAGAGGCATACCAAGAAATTCTGTAGGGAACACATCTATAAACTCATGGACAGAATCTAAGGAAGGAAGCGAAACAACACTAGTGTCATGAATATGAGCCAAGTAGGATAAACATCCACTCTCAATCAATTTATGAGACTGAACATAAGATATAATCCTCTTAGGACCCAAATGAAGTGCACCCTACTAGCTATCCTTGGTACACCCAGAAAAGCTATAGTCATAGTCTTAACAAAATAATCTAAGATATCCTGATAAGGACCCAACCAATCCATACCCAAATAAATATCAAAATCGACTATATCTAACACAAGAAAGTTTACCAAAGTCTCACGCCTGATAAAAGTCACAACACAAAATCGGTGCATCCGATCCACCACTAAAGAATCACCTATCGGGGTGGATACACGAATAGGCATGATAAGATGCTCACTAACAAAATCAAAATCCGAAGAAAAATACACAGACATATACAAGAAAGTCGATTCAAGATCAAATAATACATATATAGGTCTGAAATAAATGGGGAAGATACCTATAATTACAACATTAGAAGCCTCTGCCTTAGGTCTGACAGGTATAGTATAACACTAACCATGACCCCCAACTAGCTGAGTATCCCTACGACTACAATCGCAGGCTCTACCACCTCTACCTTTTACTCCTCTGGCAGTACTCTTACCTCTCATAGATGAAATAGGAGTAGCTCGAATCACCTAGTGAGGACAGTTCCTAGACACATGGCCGATCTTATCACACCCATAGCAACTTCTATGACAAGTATCAACAAAAGAAGGTACAACTGGCTATAATGGATACCCTGAACTGCTGAACTAGAAGATCAACCACCTGAAATCTGTAACACCGTCTGCACTAGCCTACCATGATATCCACAAGAACCTCTAAAATCTTTGCCTTGAGAGGTATGACTCCCAAACTCACCAAAACGTCAAGTCTTTTTAACGCCTCCCCTAAGATACTCTAAGAATATCCTCTATCATCTTAGCATGATCCATGATACTTTGAAAAAAAGCCCCAAACACAACCATCTTAGATGTATCCAACTGAAGAAAAAATATTCAAACCTTTTTAAACTTTTGAACCTTCTCAGACTCGATGAAAATGCTATCATAGGAATATCTGGACAAGGCATGGAAGTGTGCCTCATACTCATCAATTGTCATGGAGCCTTGCTCTAAATTATCAAACTCATCCAGCATACTATCTTACAAACTGAAAGGCGCAAATTTCTCCAAAAAGGTATCAACAAACTAATCCTAAGTCATCTCAGGTGAATCACGGGGTATACAGCTCACAAGCAACCTCTACCAATCACTAAGACCATCTCTTAACTGATAGGTCATATAAGCAACACCATCCATGTAAAAAAAGTAAAACACAACTCAGAACACAAGGTATGAAAGAACTTCACAAGATAAAGAATAAAATGAGAAAAGTTTCCTAAAACATCCTATAGCCTCTCGAAGTTAGATAAGAATGTCTATGTAAACCAAATGCCCAGTCCTACTTGGCATAGTATCTCTGAAACTATTGAAAGGCTAAGGCCTTCTCTTATATGACAGAAAGTTACTTGGGATAAGCTTATGCTTAGTAATATTAAAATTAGAAAAAAGTCATCAAAACCACCTTAAACTATATTCGAAAAGTCACTTACACACTTAAACTAACACGACGACATATTGCACACTTATTCTTAATAAAAGTGAATCTAATAGCCCCTCCAATGTTCAAAGTCAGTCGCATGTCTCTATGTGATTTACACTCGCCAATCAGATAAGTTTCAATCCACACGTGTAATTTTTATAATATTTTATTTTTTAAAACCATTTTTGCCTTTATCTTCTTCCTCCTTTATTTTCCTTTGTTTTTTACACGTGAAGCTCAATTTTCATGGAATGACCATAATGTAATCATCTTCTTTTTTCATTGTTGATATAAAATCAACACAATCAAGCAATAATTTCATCCAATTCAGTTTTCTTTATTATACAACACCAAAATTTGCAATCTCATCGCCATCTAATTACGCCACCTATCATCAAATATCACACACCATCATTGTCACAAAAAATCATTATGCCTCACCACTAATTTCATCACCCAACACCAAAATAGATTTTGAATAATTTCAATATACTATTATTGATTCTGAGAAAAATCGAAAGAAGATTTTTATAGAGAGAAGATAGATCTACAAAAAATATATTAAAAAGATAGAATTTTCATAAAACACACAAATATTTACATAGAAAAAAGTGAAATACAAAAATAAATTGAAAAATTGATCCCCCAGATTGGTGAGTTTGATGGTGGAAGGAATAAAATTTGATCAATCTCAAAGGCTTCACCAAGAAAGTTTCCGACCGACGACTATTTCACCTCTTAATATTTTCTCTTTTTCTCTCCAAGAACTACCATGAAAAAATTACTCCCATTAACCTTAGCAAGCAAGGAGCGGTTGTGATTAAAAAAAAATGAAGAATAAACAAGATGGAGAGAGAACAAAACAAAGATTAAAGATGGGGGGGGGGGGTGAAGGAGAGAGGGTGTGCGAGGGTGTGGGGTGGAGGGGTTTTAACGAGTATTTTTGACTTTTGACGCTCCTTTTTTACTTTTCTGTTTAATATTATTTCCACCTCAGATTTAGGGTGCAATTAAATTCACTTTTATTAAGAATAAGTGTGTAATAGATCATCCTGTTAGTTTAGATGTATAAATGACTTTGTGTATAGTTTAGGGTGATTTTGATGATTTTTCCCTTAAAATTAATACTGATGGAAGTTTTTCCAATGATACAGGTAATGCAAGAATTGGAGGCATCATCAGATATGATCGAAGCGAACTCATCACATCATTCTATTCTTCCATCAATGTGGAAGCAACAATGAGGCAGCAACATATGCGTCTAGATTTGGAGAAGGATGGTGTAGACAAAATGGATTCAGTAACTTTGTTTTTGAGATGGACTCACTAATCATCAAGGATATGATTCCCACAAAGAATGACAACAACCAAAAACTGAGGTTCTTCATTGAGGATTTATCAAGAATTTTAAGTCATGCTAATGATGAAGTGGTCCACTGCTTCAGAGAAGCAAATCAGGTTAGCGAACCAACAGGCAAAATATGGCGCTATACTAAGAGAGAATTTGCTATGATATCTAATTTTCACAACTTACCAAGGGACGTCAAGGGGTCCCTTCAAAATGGATAAATGGCAGATGCCTAGTATTAGAATAAGATACGATAAGGCCAATCTTAGATGAGTTGAATCTATTTCCTCTTTTCCATAAGGAAGGTATATATTGTGGTGTATAGAACACATACCAATTCCTTTATTTATTAGTAATATAAGTATGGGATTTCCCAACCTTGTATTTGGAGGCAACACGTGCCCCTCCTTTTTGGTGATCTATTCAACATACTCAACATTGTTGATGAAATTAATTTCTTTTTTAAAAAAGTTATATGATTGTCTTAAATATATGGGCTATGTTCGTTGGAATTCATCTCTTCATTCTCCCTTCTCTCTGCTGATTCTTCTTGTTTTATTCTTATTACTTCATAACACAATTAAAATATTTAAAAAACATATGAAGAATTTTAGATGAAAGAAAACTTGATTTGTTTTGTATTTATTACTTACGTTTAAGCTTGTCGATTTATCATTTAGATAATTAATCTGCTAGTTACTTGTCCTAAGTAGAACTAGTTCTAACACACATGGTTTTGACCTTATTTATAAATTTATCTTTATCAGTCTCACGATAAGCAATTCTGGCAACTAAACACCACATAAATGACTTATGGTATGAAAATATCTCCCAGAGAATAATTTTCGTCACAACTAGATGCCAAAAATTTTAATACTAAAATAAGGAAAGATAAAAATTCATTCTGCCACATGCATCCTGGTCAGATGCAATATATATCGGAGCAGCCTTCACAACTTTGTGCTAATTATTAGAGTTCTCTTAATAGAATATGTCACTTTGCAACAGAAATCATTGATTTCATTTGGAGTATTGGTAGAAAACTGAGTTAAGCAAGTGTTTGGACATATGACTTCATCTCATAATTTGAAATCAGTGTTTAAATATGTGATTTCATCTCATGATTTGAAATTAGCGTTCATACATGTAGTGAAACAGTGAAATCATGAGATGAAATTTCAAATTCTCAAAAAATTATTATCTGAGATTCCAAATCATAATTTCAAATTTTTAAAATACAAAATTTGACTGATAATTTATATTTAGTAGAAAACTCCGTCATTTTAAATTTTGCAAAAAAGAAAAAAGACCCATCATTTTAATTTTGCGACAAAAACCATTGACTTCATTTGGAATATTGGTAGAAAACTCTCTTCAGCTTGCGATTTGGATCTGTTTCTAAGTCTTCATCGTACTGAATTAAATATTTGATGCATACCGAATACGACACCATTTTTTATTCATGGTTTTGCTTTGTTATGCTATCATTGGTACATTTTTTAGCGGCTTCTTTATTTTTGTATTTCTTTTCTAGGGAATTTTTTTATAATTTAGGTGGTTAGCTACTTGAACTTTCATCTCATGAGGATTCAATTATTCACTTATATAGATTTTGGCTAATTTACAATCATTTATATAGATTTTGGCTAATTTACAATCACTTATATAGATTTTATCAATTTGTTATAGCTAAATAGGAAATTTCCGACAAATTATTGTTCAAGGCAAGTTGGCCTTTTGAAGGAAAAAGAAAGTATTCCAACAAATTTTCATCTGCCAAATACCACATATTTTTCTTTCTTACATTTAACTCCTCTATCTTAAATGTAAAGCGGGTCACTATTGGCGCCTCACAATGTGTGGGAGTGCTCCCGCCTTACCTTTAACTATTTGGTTAAAGGTGAGGCAGGATGCCTTCCATGTCTTTGCCTTTTTGGCTTGCATTTTTTCTATTTTTCATTGCCTTTTCAAAATTTTGGATAAATAATGATTCCCTTTTAGGCTCCAGACTCGAGTAATAACTTGATGAAACACCACATTAAGAAATGTAGAACTACTTTCAAGTGAAAGTTGAAAGAGGAAACAGAAAACATATACCAACCTTCTCACGGTTGCACTTTATTAAGATACTTAAGAGATAAACAGACATGCATGCATGCATGATTTATAACCATGCACGATGACAAACATTATTCAAACATCCAACTGAGAAAAGCTAAGCAGGAAATTATTTTCCTTTTGTTTTTCAGAGTACAATGATTGTTATTTTGAGGCCATCGAGGCAGGTGTTGGAGAGAGAAGAAATGTAGTAGAAAACTCCTGCTTTTGAAAGAGTGATTGTAGTCTTTCCACTGTCATCAATGTACAATATATTTGTTGGAAGGCAAGTGCTATAGCCCGTGATGTCCACTTGAACCAAGTTGCAGAGTTTTGGGTCGTAGTTGAAAACTACACACATACAAAAAAAAGGTTTCACAACATACTAAAAAGCTTGTCACGAAACATGTAAATCATCAATTAAAAGACCTATGAGATACTTCCATTATCTTGTTTTATACTCTCTTCGTTTAAGAAAGAATGACCTATTTTCCTTTTTAGTTTGTTTGAAAAAGAATGATCCTTTTTTTTTAATAATACTTTAGTTTCAACTTTTCATATGGCATGTTTAGAACCATAAGATTAAAGGATATTTTGGTACATTTAACACAATTTTAATTCAAGGCCACAAGATTCAAAGGTTTCTTTATTTTCTTAAACTTTGTATCAAGTCAAAGTAAGTCATTCTTTTTGAAACGGAGGAAGTATTGTACAGTTGGAATTTCGAAATTCAAACTTCGAAAATTCACCGGACATATAAAAGCTTTAAGCTTGTTGAAATAAAATTATATATTTGAAAACTATCTAAAAAAGGTACTATAAATCATAATAATTAGTATCTTAATAAATATTTAAAAGACTATAAAGAAACTACGATTAAAGAAAAACTTAGTCAACACTCGAAATTTCAACTGTGCCACTTAAATTGAAACAGAGGGAGTAAGAAAAATTACTTACCGAGGACATCGCCAACCTTGAAAGTCTTTCCGTTGAGCCATAATTGAAGGTTGGCATCTAGGCTCCAACCAACGGAGCCACCAACCATGTATTCGGTAGCCAAGGTAGGGGCAGCAAGGCCCAAAATGAGGAGTAAGTACATCAAATTTGTAGCACAACCTGCCATTTTTTGATTTATGAGTAATTAAAGGTATTAATTTTGTAGAATATATGAGGAGATGTAGTGAGGATGAATAAATTGAAGAAGAAGTGGCCTTTATATAGATGTCGTAGAAGCTTTAGTTGGATTATAAAACGTTATTTTGCAATAGATTAATCCCTGTTGACGAATTTTAAAATCAATTCATAGCGATTCCACATGCACCATTGACCATCATTAGTAAATTCCGTCGAATGATCAATAATGTTGGCGTTTACCCGTGAAACGGGACAGTTAGAATTTATCAAAATGAGGCACGTGGTCCAGTTTGATCTTAAATGAAATGATATTAAATAAATCACAAATAATATAAAGAAATGAATATATAAGAGCAAGAAAATAATCAAGTCATGTAATAGATCTTGGGAACCGAGCCCTGAAGACCTAAATACACGCGATGATGTGGCAAAACGATCTAATTCGAAACCGACACGTGGCATTGTAGGTCCAATAATTATTAAAAATTAATTATAATTTTTTTAACAAAAGTATATAAAAATGGAATTGAGGAAATTATTAAAAAGTAATTCCAAAATTATTTAAAAAATAAAAATGAAAAACTGATAATGTTTGAAAAATTATTAAAAAAATTAAAAATGAAATCAATTATTAAAAAAATTATAAAAAAATTTAAAAATAAAAATAAAAAATGGCATTGAGGAAATAAATTATGAAAAAAATGTATAAAATTATTTAAAAAACAAAAATAAAAAACTGATTATTTAAAAGAAATTATAAAATTTTTAAAAAAGAAAATATTAATTATTAAAAAAATTATAAAACTTTTCAAAATGAAAATTAAAAAAGCCATTGAGGATCCAAATTATGAAAAAATAATTATAAAATTATTTGAAAAATAAAAATAAAAATACTATTATTTAAAAAAATTATAAAATTTTTTGAGAAATAAAATAAATTATTAAAAAATTATTTAAAAACATTAATTAGTAAAAAAAATAATAAAACTTTTTAAAATGAAAATAAAAAATTGCATTGAGGATCCAAATTAAGAAAAAATAATTAAAACACTATTTAAAAAATAATAATAAAAAACTAATTATTAAAAATAAATAATTAAAAAATTTTAAAAATGAAATAAATTATTAATAACTTATTTACAAAATAAAAAATTGATTATTTAAAAAAATTATAAAATTAAAATAATAAATGGCATTGAGGATCCAAATAATGAAAAAATAATTATAAAATTATTTTGAAAATAGAAATAAAAATTTTATTATTTAAAATAAATTATGAAAATTTCTTTAAAAATGAAATAAATTATTAAAAAATTAATATGTTCAAAAAATAATTATTAAAAAAATATTAAAGAAAAATTAAAATGACAATAAAAAATGGCATTGAGGATGTAAATTATAAAATGATAAATATAGAATTATTTAAAAATAAAAATAAAAATTGATTATTTAAAAAAAATAAAAATAAATATTTAAAAATGAAATAAATTTTGAAAAAATTATTTTTAAAAATAAAACATTAATTATTATAAAAAATATAAAACTTTTTAAAATGAAAATAAAAAATGACATTGTGGAACCAAATTATGTCAAAACAATTATAAAATTATTTAAAAACTAAAAATAAAAAACTAATTATCAAAATAAATTATAAAAATTTTTAAAAGATGAAAATAAAAACATTTTTTTTTTTAAATTCAGTTTTATTAAAAAAAAAAAATTGGGGCCCTCTAATGCTATTTGGGGCTTTAGTGTTTAAAAAAAAGAAAATTTATTGTTAAAAAAAAATTGGGGTCCTCAATGCCACTTGACAACTTTTTATTTGTAAATTAGTAAAAAAAAATGCTCCTCACGATGGCACTGCACGCGTAGTGCAACATAGGCAAAAAATGTCCAGTTGGACCAAAATTCGGGGGTTTAGGGGTTTGATAGGAACAGGCCTTAGTTTAGGGATCTAAGTGAATTTTCACAACAAGTTTGAGTGTCTATCGATGGATTTGGCCTTGTGTATATGCACATATGCATATCTGTATATATATACATATATTAGAATGAGTATCAGTGCATTAGGATCCTAATATACAAATGCTCAATCAATTAATTATATATGTATAATATTATACGTTTGTACAATATAGCGTCAATATACATAAGTATATGTTTATTCAATAGATAGTTGATATGCATATGTATATGATATACAAATGCATTTATCTCATTTTATATATATATATATATATATATATATATATATATATATATATATATATTGTATATGTATAATATTATACGTATATACAATATATTGTTGATATGTATATGCATATATTATACATTATATATAATTATAAAATTTTATTGTGTTTGTATATACAATTTTTTTTTTTGTGTATATATATATAGAATTAAAATTCAATTGTATAGAGTATAATTCATTTTTATACGTTTGTACTAAAAAGAGGTCAATTATATATGGAAGGAGAATCACCAACAATTTTTGTTATATAGAAGAAGAATATTGGAAAAATTTGAATATAATAAAATGTTTGCTCTCTCTTTTATTTTAAATTAATATTAATTATATTGTATAAATGAGTTCTAAATATATTTGGTCACTAACTAATATTTATAGAATGTAATTGGTAAAAGTTAGATCATAAAATTAATTAGGAAGAGCCTGAGATATCTATATGTGAAGTTTTACCTTTAATTAATAATTAATGAGCCAAGTCAATAAAATATTTAATATTCTTTTTCGCTTTATTCATGTATTAAAATAAATTTAATACTAGTGGAAGTTTTCAATTTTGAAACATAACTTGTCGTCGAACAAAACGAAAACTACATAATAGTTTAGCAGTTATAGTAAATAATATAGTGAACAAAAAAGAGGAAAAAGTAGAATGGTTATTGACTATAGAAATTTAAATGCAAAAACTATGACATATAATTATCCAATATCAAATAAGATATTAAAAATAAGGCAAATACAAGAATATAATTATTTTAGCAAATTCGATTGTAAATCAGGATTTTACCATTTAAAGTTAGAAGAAGAATCTAAAGAATTAACCGCATTTACGGTACCATAAGGGTTTTATGAATAGAACGTATTACCATTTGTATATAAAAATGCACCAGGTAGATATCAACATTTTATGGATAGTTATTTTAAACAATTATCTAATTGTATAGTATACATAGATGATATATTATTACATACAAAAACTAAAGAAGAACATTTAAAATTATTGGGACAGTTTACAGATATAATAGAAAAATCGGGAATAAGTCTAAGCGAAAAGAAAGCTGAAATTATGAAAAATCAGATAGAATTTTTAGGAATACAAATAGATAAGAGTGGAGTAAAAATGCAACAACATATAGTACAAAAATAATAAATTCGAAAGAAGAATTAGATACAAAAGAGAAATTACAATCATTTTTAGGATTAGTAAACCAAGTAAGAGAATATATTCCAAAATTAGCAGAAACTTTAAAACCACTACAGAAAAAATTAAAAAAGGATGTAGAATATAACTATAATGAAGAAGATAAAAAATAAGTTCAGAAAATAAAATTTCTTTGTAAAGAATTACCAAAACTACAATTTCCAGATGAAAATAAAAAATTTATATATATAGTAGAAGCAGATGCTAGTGAATATAGTTATGAAGGAGTACTTAAAAACCGATATGAAGCAGAAAAATTAGAACACCATTGTAGATACTACTCAGGTACGTTCAATGAAACAGAAATAAAATGGAAAATAAATAGGAAAGAATTATGTTCATTATATAAATGTTTGTTAGCATTTGAGCCATATATTGTATATAACAAATTTATTGTATGAACAAATAATATATAGGCGCGCTGGTGGTTAACAAAGAAAATACAAAATTCAGTTACAACAAAAGAGATTCGGAGACAAGTCTTGAATATATTAAATTTCACATTTATAATTGAAGTAATTAGTACTAACAAAAACGTTATTGCATTTTTATATCCAAATGGAAATACGTTCCATTCATAAAATCCTTGTGGTACCGTAAATGCGGTTAATTCTTTAGATTCTTCTTCTAACTTTAAATGGTAAAATCCTGATTTACAATCGAATAATTATATCCCTGTATTTGCCTTATTTTTAATATCTTATTTGGTATTGGATAATTATATGTCATAGTTTTTGCATTTAAATTTCTATAGTCAATAACCATTCTACTTTTTCCTATTTTTTGTTCACTATGTTTATTTACTATAAATGCTGGACTATTATGTTGACTATTACTTTTTTGTATATATTGTTTTTCTAATAATTCATCTATATGCATTTTAAATTCTTTTAAATCGTCAAAATTATATGTTAATGGTTTCTGGGTTATTATGCTATTTTTATCTATTAATTCAATTTTTATAGTAGTTTTATGTTTTTTCCATTCTTTTAATGGATCTTCACTATATAATTGTTCTAATGTTTTCTTAATTATTTCTATCTTATATTGAAAATATAGTTATTTCTGTTTTATCTATCGAAAATACAACTAGTTCTATTGTATTTTCAGTATTTTTTATATTTTCTAACTTTTGTGTAATTTTTTCACTTTCTTTTATCCAATTAGTTTTCTTTCTTATTTTATTATTAACTCTTTTTGCTCTCACTTTCTGTTTACATGGTGTTGTAAACCACCAGTCGGTTCTAGTTATTATATGTGAGTATAATTTATCTAAAAATGGCATTCCTAAAAGTATATCCTTTGATGTTAGTTCATAATTATAAATTTCTTCTATTGTTAATATCTTATCCCATACTTATATTTTTACATTCCTAGCTTTATAAGTAATTAAGCTTCCTTCATTATTAAATCCTTTAACTATTATTGGTGTTTTTAATTTATCCCATTTACTTTCTGGTAAGCAATTATATCTAAATAAATTAGCTTCTGCTCCTGTATCTATCATAGGCGTATAATATCTACTGTAATAGCCTTCTACTACTATCTTCATTAATACATATATTTTCATTTTATGTTAAGAATCTTCTTAAGAATAATTTCTCTCTGTTATATGTTAAGGCTAATTGTGTATGTTCTATATTATATGGTTTTACTTGTTCTAGCCATTTTATTCCTAATATTATATCTGCTTTTTGCATTTTTTCCTTTACTTCAAATTCTATTTTTATTTTTCTAATTCCTATTATTATTTTTTTTTCTGCTATATTTTTACTATTTATTAAACTTCTTGGTAGATCTGGGCACATATCATTATCAGTTTTTATTTCTTCATTTTTTACTAGATATTTTGCTATATAATTTTCTTCTTGTCCTGTATTCAAGAGTATTAAATATTCTTTTTTATTTATTTTTCCTGTTATGTAATATTGGTTTAAATTACTAGTTGAATTTATTTCATAACTTGTTCTTTTTGATGAGCTTGATGATTCTGGTTTTTCATCAGCTATTCTTTTCGTTGTACTTGTTCTATCATTTACTATTTCTAAATTTTCTTCTATATCTATGTCTCTATAGCTATAATCATTATAATCTATTGTGGATAAAGAATACATACTTTTAAAAGAAGGAGGATCACCTTATCACATTTTGTAGTTTAGTGGCCAAGACTCAGAGAGACTTTTTGATCCTTAGGAAGGGTGATAGAGAGTTATATAGAGACTGTAACGTAATACCTTGCAAAAGTCTTCTGACTCAACATAGGTTGTTGGTGATGGACTTTGTTATCAATAAGGGCAAAAAGAAAAAGAGTGTGGAGGCTCGACCTAGGATTAAGTAGGGTAGCTTTACTTTGGTTAGTGCTTTGTAAATAAACGAGAAGTTGAAGAGTAGGGGTGCTTAGGATAGTAAAGGTGATATGGATAGTATGTGGGAAACGACTACCAATTGCATTAAAGAGACTGCTAAAGAGGTATTAGGTATCTCAAGGCATCGATCTGGCAAGCATCAAGGAGACTGGTGGTGGAACAAAGAGGTTAAGAGGAAGATAGAGTCTAAAAAGGTGGCTTATGCTAAGTTGGTAGAGAGCAATGATGATGAGAAAAGGTAGATGAATAAGGAGGAGTATAAGGTTTCTAGAAGAGAGGCCAAAGTTATGGTTACAGCGGCTAAGACAATAGTTTTTGAGAGCTTGTATATGGTGTTAGAGGAGAAAGAAGGGGATAAGAAGTTGTATAAACTTGCCAAGGCCAGGTAGCGGAGGGTTCATGACCTTGACCAAGGGATGTGTATCAAAGGAAAGGATGGTATAGTGTTGGTTAAGGATGTCCTTATTAGGGAGAGGTGGCAGTCCTACTTTCATAAACTTTTGAAAGATGAGGGGGACAAAGGTTTCGTGTTAGGAGACTTGGAGAATTCTGAGGAGTGCCGTGATTATGGTTATTATAGGCGTATCAAGGTTGAGGAGGTCAAGGGGACTATTTGCAGGATGCGGTGAGGTAGGGCGACGGGGCCAGACGAGATTCCAGTGGATTTTTGGTAGAGCAGTAGTGGGGTAGGTTTAGAGTGGTTAACAAGGTTATTTAACATCATTTTTAGGACGATAAAGATGCTGGAAGCATGGAGGTGAACTACTATGGTTCCTTTATATAAAAACAAGGGAGACATTCAGAGTTGCAACAACTATAGAGGCATTAAGTTTTTGAGTCATACTATGAAGGTTTGGGAAAGGGTGGTAGAGTTGAGGCTGAAAAGGATCATGAATATCTCTGAGAATCAGTTCAATTTCATGGTAGGTCACTTGACTACTGAGGCCATTCACCTTGTGAGGAGATTAGCGGAGAAGTTTTGGGAAAGGAAGAAGGACTTGTACATGGTGTTTATTAATCTAAAGAAGGCATATGATAGAGTTCCGAGGGAGATTCTATGGAGTTTCTTGGAGGCTAGAGGGGTGCCCGTGGCGTACACTAGGTTGATCTAGGACATGTATGATGGGGCGAAGACTCATGTGAGGACGGTAGGTGGGGATTCGGATCACCTTTCTATTCTGATAGGGTTGCACTAGGGATCAACTCTTAGCCCATTTTTATTTGCCTTGGTGATGGATGTTTTGGTTCAACATATTCAATGGAAGGTGCCTTGTTGTATGTTATTTGCAGATTATGTGGTACTGATTGACGAGACTCAGGGAAGAGTTAATGATAAGTTGGAGATTTGGAGACCGACGCTTGAGTCTAAAGTATTTCGGTTGAGCAGAACCAAGATGGAGTACTTAGAGCGTAAGTTTAATGAGGTGTTGCAGAAGGATGGAGTGGTGGTAAAACTGGACTCGCAGGTTATTCAAAAAAGGGAGAGTTTCAAGTATCCGGGGTCTATGATTTAGGGCAATGGCGAGATTGACGAGGATGTCACACATCATATTGGGGTAAAGTGTTTGTAATGAAGGCTCGCTTCGGGAGTCTTATGCGATAAGATGGTGACCTGAATGCTTAAAGGTAAGTTCTACAGAGTGACAGTCTAGCCGACTATATTGTATGGAGTGAAATGTTGGCCAGTTAAGAACTCCCACATCCAAAAGTTGAAGGTGGCGGAGATGCGAATATTACGATGGATGTGTGGACATATTAGGAAAGATAGGGTGAAGAATGAGATTATTTGGGAGAAGGTGGGAGTTGGTTCGATGGAGGATAAGATACGAGAAGTGAGGTTACATTTGTTCAGACACGTGAAGATGAAGGGCTCGGATGCTCCAATGCAGAGGTGTGAGACACTAGCTATGGTTGATTTTAGGCAGGGTAGAGGTAGATCGAAGAAATATTGGAGAGAGGTGATTAGGCATGATATAGAGTAGTTATAACTTACGGATGACATGACCCTAAATAGAAAGGTGTGGAGGACACAGATTAGAGTAGATGGTTAGGGGGTTGGAGTGCGTCGGTAATAATAAGGGAGCATTCTTTTGTGTATGTAGTTTTTTATTTGTGGTGCTGTGTGACGTCTATAATTTCAGTTAGATAGTTCTTATTTTTTATCTTGTGGTTGTAGTATTATCATGTTGCTAGCGGTATTAGTTTATTTTGTTCTTATCTTTTGTGTTTGTTACACAATTATTGGTTCTAAGCCGGTGGTCTACCGGAAACAACCTCTCTACTTCACGTCAGATAGTGTTATGATCTGCGTATACTCTACCCTCCCCAGACCCTACTATGTGTGAACACACTGGGTATTTTGTTGTTGTAATATAATTCTCCATATCTCTCTATTTGAAGGGCCTATTAATACCCCTTACATTTAAAATATTCCAAATCACGTAACTAAAGTGGCCCTCCAATCTTGAGGTCTACCCAGTTCCATGCCATTCAAGTTTTTCATTACCAGTGGTGAAAAATATTGCTTTTTATTACCTCATTCAGCTTAGACATAGTTTAAGACCTCCCATGTTGGACTAAAGAAGTACATGACATGCTTTCCAAAGTTGTTGAAGATTGGGAAGCTCTTTGTTATCTATAGGAGTGGCAATAACAAATTCACCTATCTTGTTTCCCTTGTCATTAGGTTGTTGTTGCATCTGGCTACTTTTTTCATTCATAGGCCTCTTCTCAGTATGACTAGTATTAGTAGACATGTTGTCATGAATAGTTTTACCAATCCACTACATACATAGGCTTCTTATAACCTTTGTATCTATACTTTTGTTGTGGTTGCTTATGTGATAACGCTCAATCTACAGCTCTCGTAGGAGTGTAAAGCGGTCGTTAGCAAATATAGAACCCAACCTGGGTTGGGTGTCGATCCCACAGGGAATAGCTTGGCCAACAAGTAAGCAAAATTACTAAACTTTTGGTGCAAGTCTCGTAAAAAGGGGGGATTGTAATAAGTAACCGGAGTAATGAAATAAAAGCTGAAAATGATAAAGTAAAAAGAGAAAGATTGTCACGTTGGTTGTAAACAATGAGAATTGAAGCGTTGGGGTTATGTCCACCTTCTGAGGTATACGTCTCTATTGGCTATGAGTGTGTAGAGTCTTGACATGCAATTGCTTATAGAGAATTGTAGTCGATGGTAAATCCAAGCGTCTCTCGACCTAAACAAGGACTATTTCACTTTAACTCTCTCGAGCTTAAAGTGTGTCTAGCGGTACTAATTCTCCAAGAGGTTAGTCCAGTTACGGCACTAGCTTTTTAATAGGAAAGGGTGTCCTACTACCTTGACATTATCTCTTTTCCAGACAAATAACCTTTCTCTCGAACAAGTTAAATGTTAGACTGGCGTTGGTCTATGCGTCTTCTTTTCTAGACAAATAACCTTTCTCTCGAACAGGTTAGATGTTAGAATGGCGTGTTCTTGTGTTTGAACCGCAAAGGATGTAGATTGAAGATGAAGAGAATAATGATATAAGCAATATACGTGTCTTGAACTCACAAGCTCATAGCAATAGATAGTAACTCATTTGGCTTCCATAACCCCAACTAAGAGGTTTAGTTACCCATGAATGCAAAGGATATCACGTTTTGTATGGTGGATGGAGTGAATAGTAGGTGTTTGGCGTGTGGTTTTGGTGATTCCCTAACAAGTAACGATTCTCTTGTTGTGGAATTTAAGAGTTGAATGTTTGTGGTGGAAGATGAGAGAGATGGAAGAAAATTAATAGTTTAAGAATGAATTTCTTGAATTTAGAGAGGATTTGCCTCCACTAAGGGAGGACTTGATTAAAATCTCTAGCATGATAGGGTATTTATAATACTCCTATCCTACTCCTACTATGCTAATGAAATAAATAACCAAATCCTAATATACTAATGAAATCCTTGACCCAAATGTACTAGGGTAAGGTTACAAAATTATAATCCAAATAGAATAGTGAAACACATAACCTAATTGCACTAGGTTAATGTATTATGGCAAAAATCCAGCTTTGTGTCTGTAAGTCCCCAAAGTCTTCAGAATTGCTGTTTTAGCCCGGGACAGATTTTCCATGCAGCAGATTTAGTCCTTTAGGCGTCCAGCTCCTTTCCACTTCGTTCGTGAGCTTTCTTTTGCGTCAAGTAAGCCATAAATTGCTGTATTTTGCATCATTTATACCTGAAACTTTCCTAATCACATTTGTTAGCTCATTTACAGGAAAAAGGACTAAAATTGTATGAAATAGATAATTAGTTCTCAAAACTAGGCTAAAATATGGGCAAAATATATTGATATAGGCGTGTAAATTCGCCTATCATCAACACCCCACACTTGCAGCTTTGTTCGTCCTCGAACAAAATATCATGTCCTTCTAAGCATCAACTTAGGGTTTTTACAGCAACAACACAAAACTTTCTTCAAGACAAGCACAAAAATTATCAACAAAGAGTAGTTTTTCGATTATAAGTAGAAACAGTTTAACCTCTAGCGTAGACTAGTGATGGTGATCAAATCGCATGCAAACGTTAAGGTACATAGAATCATATACAACTATCCAAAGCTCATCAACCATGTGTGTCTCACAATATAGTACCCATAATCACTCACAAGTATAGCATATTTTTCAAACATGGGTATCAATATATCCTTGCTCTCACTCTCGCAAAGAATTCATATGTAGCAACTGATGACCATAGGCTTGCCCTTAATGTAGTACTCTACTAAATGTCAGAATGCTAAGCTTAGGATCAAGTAGGTCTTTTGATGGTTGTAATGTAGGCTAAGGGACGGGTAGGATCAGCTATTTTGGCCAGAAATAGTGACTAAGTTCCTAAGCACTTTAATACATCACATTGTATCATTGACACTTTTTTCTTTCAACCTTTCTTTATTTTATTCTTCCACCCTTGTTCTCATCTTTTGTTTTTCAATTTTAAGCACAACTCACTTTTCAGCTTTCTTTTCCTTTTTCTTTTCACAACATACCTCTTATGATAGCACTTTCTTTTTCATAACACATTCAAGAACCATTCCAATTTATAGCATTATACTCACCCAATTTCCTCTTATATTGTCACATGACTTTTTCACTTTAAAGCACTTAGGAATTTGGATCAAATTACGGTCTTGAAAAAAATAGATTAGGCTTACATACAAGGTTGTCAAAGAAATAGGCTAAAGGCTCAAAAGGGTTTAACTAGGATGATGTCCATGGGTAGGTAAAACTGAAGGTAAACAAATATAGGTTGCCAAAGAAATGCCTAAATCATATCCTAAACTTACACTCCTTATTTTCGCTTTGCATACATACCAGGCAAGTTCTAGCATCAGCCACACACATAGAATATACTATTATCTCACACACACAAGGCACATGGTCGACTTGATTGGAAGTAATATAGACTCTCGACCCAACAAGTGAAGGAATTGAACCACAAAATATCACATAATGAGTCACAACTAGAGCCTAAACGTCTCAATAGTCTTAATTGTAACACGTACTCTTGTTATAATCTCATGCTGCCTATCAAAATAATTTCATGCGAAGCTAGAAAAATTTTACTCCTAAAAAAACTAAAAAACGTCAAACAAAAAACCGAACTCAAATAAACAAAGTAAACAAACAAACATAGGTGCAAACAGAGAAGTATAGCATGCAATGCCACCCCACACTTAGACGGGACACTGTCCTCAGTGGAAAATAAATACGAGGAACCTGGTTGGTCGGACTTATTCTCTATGTCTGGGGTTATACCCCTTGCATTGGAATCATCATCAGAGTCGTCATCCTTAGAAGTTCCTCATAAGTATCCCACTTAATTCCAAGCGTGAGTCGGGGTATTTGCTGCGAGGAGGGTTCTCCTTGGTCCTTGCAACTTCTCTTTTTGCCCTTTTGGGAGGTGGTAGCCTTCTCCTTGCCTTGTCTCGCTTTAGGTGCCATTGTACCTGAGACTAGAAATAGTGTTAGTTGCAGCACAATCTCACTTGATACAATCTATAAGCAAGTACTAGGGGTACCACCCCACACTTAATCTTGTTAGCACAAATCAGTGAAGTGAAAGTGGTCGAGTACTCAGACTTCGTTGACATACGTTTTAGGATTGTATTCCGACAAGAAAATCAGCATTACATCACTTATGAGCAGCCACTTGGACGTCTTTCATGGTGCATATAGCGACACTACAACATAGGAGTTACCGCATGGAATTGCTATTCGTACAACAAACACTACTACCTACGTCGATAGTCACTATAACCTTATCCCGATGGCCGGGATGGTTAATCATGCAAGCATCCAAACAACACTCTCAAGCAATATTCATAGCCACATATGTTCAGCAAGTATCATAACAATGCCATTAAAACAAAATTCAAGTCGGAAACAAGTCAAGAATTCCATACGTATATATACAATCACACGATTTTGCAACAATTATCCACACACATGAACATCACCACCAATTTCTTATGATTTAGCATTTTGTAATAAGCATAGCAACGTAGTACTTACGATAAATAGATGAAGAATAAGAGAGCACTTACTTGCTTGAAGAGTGTGGAGAAGTTTGATGTGGATTGGAAGAACAAAGGAAGAAAAATTTGAGAGGATTTGGAGTGATATGCGGCGCCCTTAGGGTTGTTTCTAATGTGGTTGTGTAAAAAAAACAAGTTCCCTTTATATAGGAAGAGTATGGGTCGGGTTATGACCCATTTACAATCGGATTTGGGGACAAAATCACAGCATATGCGGCGCATATCCCTCGGCATATCACTTACATATGCGGCGCATTGTCCATGGCATAATGGGGCATATGCGCCGCATATCCTATGGCATATCTAGACATATGCGGCGCATATCCTATAGCATTTGGTCTCAGTATCTCAAATGCCATAGCATAGGCGGCGCATAGTCAAAAGCACACCTAGGAATAGGCGGCGCATAGTGTATTGCACACTAGATTCCGAGTCCTTAGGCTATAGAATAGGTTGTGCATCGTTCGTGGCCTATTTATACCAAGGCCTAGCCTTCCTCGAAGCCTATTATGACGTGATAAAGGCTCAATTCATAGCCTTATGCATCACCATTCCTAACTTACCGACTTTACCATACAATGCGACCAAATCGTCAATTGAAATCAATCTCCTCGTTGCATACTTCTTGCACCTATTTTTGCTCAAAACCAAATGAAAACGATTAGTACGATGGGTTGCCTCCCACCAAGCGCCTTAGTTTTGGTCGTGGCATGACTCTTATTTTTGGATTTTCATTTATCAAAAGCAAAAACAAGTACTAGAATGAAAGAAAGACAAAACGATAAACGATAAAACGATAAAACGATGGGTTGCCTCCCATCTAGCACCTTATTTATTGTCGTGGCTCGACGTAGTTACCTCGAGTACTTAGACTTCGTCGAGGTAAATGGTGGATCGTTTTCTGAAAGGATTTAGACGACAATGAGGCTTAGCTGTGGTCATGCGATCTTTTTCGAGCTGGCTCATACGTTTCTCCGGAGAGTCACCAATTATATCATCAATAGTCCAACCCATAGCTCTCTTGTATCTCCTCAGAGCAGAGATGAGAGCTTCTACGTGCTGTTCACTTAAATCATCTGCTCTCTCTGGAAGTATATTTCTACTTTCCAAGAACACATACCTTAGATAATCGGGGAGCTCTTGCGATTCTAGCATTGGTGGCTCGTCAAAGTGAGTCTTCGCTGTTGGTTGATTCTTGAGATCACAATCCGGTTTCTTAGGAGTATAAGACTCTATTTCTGTTAGATCACCCATAAGTTCTTCATAATCTTCATTATCCTCATGCTCAACATTCAGTGGCGCAGCAGACAATGGCTCAACAGTAGGTTGTTTCTCTATAGATAATGCTTTCGTATCCTCATAATGAACATCAGCTACAGATGACTCATTCATATCGCTGGGCTGCTTCATTGTTTTGCATATATCAAACCGTTCCACTTCGTCAACCACTTGCTTGCCTTTTGCTGAAGTTTCCAGCACCTTACCACTTCTGGTAGATATGGCCATGCATGACCCATCATTCCTTGGGTTTTGCACAGTATCGCTTGGTAAAGTGCCAGCCTTTCTTTGATTGAATGCTGCTGAAAGTTGGCTCAATTGCTGCTCTATTTGCTTGATAGAAGTGGAATGAGAATCAACTAGATGCTTCATGGAGGACAAATCATCAATCACCTCCTTAACTCCTGCGCTCGTTGCTTCCACTCCTTTCAATAACTTAGCCATCATGTCTTCCATACTCCCAGAATTAGATGTGGTGGTATCACGTCTACCAGGGGGAACGTACAAACCACTCTTTTCATTATATTTCTTCCAACTACCTTGGTCTTTGTTTCCAGATTTATCATAATGGTTCCGACCTTGGTTTCCTTGGGCATTCCCACGGAAACCCCTCTGATTGTTCAAGTAGTTGGCCTCCTCTTTAGAATTAGACTCGTCTCTTCCTTTTAGCGCTACAGCTTTCACTTTTTCGGTCTTCCCTGATAATAAGTGCTTGGTAAGAAGATCCATCTGCATTTTCATGTGAGCCATGTCTTGGTCACGATCCTCTTGTCTTCGCCTCTGCTCTGCAGTCATGCCAAAAGATAAAGTGGGGCTTGTTACCTCAGAATCCCTAGTATGCCAAGCTCTACTTTGCTTTGTCATCCGATCTAGCATATGGCTTGCCTGCCCAAAGGTGAGGTCCATAAATGATCCACCTGCCGCATTATCAACCACTGGCTTAGTCACCGAATTCAAAGCTCTGTATAATATCTCCATCAAGTGGACATTGGTCATATGATGGTTTGGGCATCGCATTAACTTCGTCTTGAACCTCTCCCATGTTTCGTGGAGAGCTTCAGAGGGAAGCTGACGAAAGTTGCTGATTTCATCTCTCAATTGTGCTTTTTTGGATGGCGGAAAGAATCTTTCTAGGAAAGCGTCTTTCAATTGCCTCCAATGAGTAATAGAATCAGGAGTCAGCCCATTCAACCACATAGTTGCCTCCCCAGACAGAGACAATGGAAATAGACGTAATCGAATTGCATTCTGTCCAACTCCAGGATTGTCGAATGACTTGCATGTAGAAATAAAGTTGATCAGATGCATATTCGGATCATCGCCTGCTAGTCCACCAAATAATCCCTTGAGTTGTAAAAGCTGAATCATGGCGCTAGTGATATTGAACTTTGCTCCGGGTGCTAATGGCGGAAGAATAATAGCTCCGGTGGTACCAGGTCCGTCTAGATCGTCCTCTTCGTCATCAAAAGGAATTTGCATAACTCGGGGATCAGGCCTCAATCGCGCTTGACGATCTCTCCTCTGCATGGGTGCCGCCATCTCAGCAGTATGCCGTGGGTTTAGTAGCTCTTCATCGCCTAGATCCTCATCGTCAGGATTTGTTGCTCGCCTACGGTTATCAATATTCTGTTGATGCACTTGAGCAGCCATCCTTTCAATTTCAGCTTGTGCCTCCATTGATGCACTGAATAAACCTAAAAAAAAACAAAAAACAACAACTAAAAGTAAAAGTACGAGAACCTTTGACCAAAGGGTCTAGTAATTATTACAAACTTGATTGACACTCGTATTCCCCGGCAACGGCGCCAATTTTTGATAACGCTCAATCTACAGCTCTCGTAGAAGTGTAAAGCGGTCGTTAGCAAATATAGAACCCAACCTGGGTTGGGTGTCGATCCCACAGGGAATAGCTTGGCCAACAAGTAAGCAAAATTACTAAACTTTTGGTGCAAGTCTCGTAAAAAGGGGGGATTGTAATAAGTAACCGGAGTAATGAAATAAAAGCTGAAAATAATAAAGTAAAAAGAGAAAGATTGTCACGTTGGTTGTAAACAATGAGAATTGAAGCGTTGGTGTTATGTCCACCTTCTGACGTATACGTCTCTATTGGCTATGAGTGTGTAGAGTCTTGACATGCAATTGCTTATAGAGAATTGTAGTCGATGGTAAATCCAAGCGTCTCTCGACCTAAACAAGGACTATTTCACTTTAACTCTCTCGAGCTTAAAGTGTGTCTAGCGGTACTAATTCTCCAAGAGGTTAGTCCAGTTACGGCACTAGCTTTTTAATAGGAAAGGGTGTCCTACTACCTTGACATTATCTCTTTTCCAGACAAATAACCTTTCTCTCGAACAAGTTAAATGTTAGACTGGCGTTGGTCTATGCGTCTTCTTTTCTAGACAAATAACCTTTCTCTCGAACAGGTTAGATGTTAGAATGGCGTGTTCTTGTGTTTGAACCGCAAAGGATGTAGATTGAAGATGAAGAGAATAATGATATAAGCAATATACGTGTCTTGAACTCACAAGATCATAGCAATAGATAGTAACTCATTTGGCTTCCATAACCCCAACTAAGAGGTTTAGTTACCCATGAATGCGAAGGATATCACGTTTTGCATGGTGGATGGAGTGAATAGTAGGTGTTTGGCGTGTGGTTTTGGTGATTCCCTAACAAGTAATGATTCTCTTGTTGTGGAATTTAAGAGTTGAATGTTTGTGGTGGAAGATGAGAGAGATGGAAGAAAATTAATAGTTTAAGAATGAATTTCTTGAATTTAGAGAGGAGTTGCCTCCACTAAGGGAGGACTTGATTAAAATCTCTAGCATGATAGGGTATTTATAATACTCCTATCCTACTCCTACTATGCTAATGAAATAAATAACCAAATCCTAATATACTAATGAAATCCTTGACCCAAATGTACTAGGGTAAGGTTACAAAATTATAATCCAAATAGAATAGTGAAACACATAACCTAATTGCACTAGGTTAATGTATTATGGCAAAAATCCAGCTTTGTGTTTGTAAGTCCCCAAAGTCTTCAGAATTGCTGTTTTAGCCCGGGATAGATTTTCCATGCAGCAGATTTAGTCCTTTAGGCGTCCAGCTCCTTTCCACTTCGTTCGTGAGCTTTCTTTTGCGTCAAGTAAGCCATAAATTGCTGTATTTTGCATCATTTATACCTGAAACTTTCCTAATCACATTTGTTAGCTCATTTACAGGAAAAAGGACTAAAAGTGTATGAAATAGATAATTAGTTCTCAAAACTAGGCTAAAATATGGGCAAAATATATTGATATAGGCGTGTAAATTCGCCTATCATCATTATGATGTTTTTCATTTTTCTTCTAATCAGTGTCCTTTTTCTTCTTTGGGTCACACTTATGCCCAAACATAATGCAAGTCTGACACTATAGAGATCGCCAGCCTTAGCTTACAATTTGCATAAATAAATGCCCCTCACGATCAACTATCTTGATTTCTCAAGGCATATCAATAGTGACATCCATGTACACTAACACCTTGGAAAATGACACCCTACTTTGCTTCTACGTACATTTATCTACAAACATTGAGATACCCAGACGGCTGGCAATTCTGCTTAGTGTAGTTGCACTCCAACAATTTAGGGATAATTTAGGAAACCAAACCCACATGGCATTATTTGAGGAAATTTTTGCTGAAATTCAAAATCAGGAGACCATTCTGTAAAGATAAGAATCATATTGTAGATAGAATACAGGCTAGAGTATAAGATCTTATTTCTAGCTTGGAGGCTTTAGAATTTTATAATATAAAATCTCTCTTAATTATAGAAAATCTCAAGAGAAACTATAGAGTTCAAGTTAGTTCTATCAATATATCGACTCATATACGTATACTTAGGGGTTTTCCTAATCATATGATAACCAGTGCACATTTTATCTCCTCGATTACCTTTTCTATTTTTACTTTCCTTATATGCACCTCTCGTGTACATCCTTGACTATAGGTGGAATAAAAGTTAAAGCCATACAGTTTGCAACTGATCTATTCTCAGATAATAGCCTGTACCAAGTTTTTTCTCCTCTGGTATTGCTTCCTCTAATCCCGTTGATTGCACCACTGTATCAATAGCTAGTGAATCCTTTCTCAGTTATTATTTGCTAGGTGCCACGTCCATTTCCTTAACTAATTTCAACCTCACTCACTAGTGGACCAATATTTATTTTGCCCCAACCTTAGCAGACATAAGGATAGGGTTGACAGGAAATCAATCTTTGGTTTCTGAAGTTTTAGGATACTCTGTTCCCAACCTTCCTTCTGAAATATTAGCTTTGAGGTTGTCCTCTATCGTTTTTTGCCATAGCTAAGCTTAAGGGTGCACGTTAGCATAGAGCACTAATCATGCATCAAGAGCTTTTTTTTTTCTTTAAGTTATTTTAAGTATACATGATTTAAATTCAAGAAGATGTGATGTATTATCAAGTGTCATTGACATATATGAAGCAAAGGACAAGAGGAAACCAATTAAGATTACTTTAGATAGACAAATTTTATCTTCTTTTTTATAAAATGAAGTGTGAGATTTAAAATTTAACTTTTTTCTTAGATTTTTTCATTATTTTAAGCATCCTCATTTGTAAAATCACTATAGAATATTTACTTTTAATCAAAGACCACTAGACACTCTATCAAGTTATATAAAAGTTATATAAATTGCAAAAGAAAAAAAGAATACTTCATCTCCTCTATAAGATTTTCATCATATCCTATAACTTTGGTATTTTTCCCCTTTTCAAAAAATTGGTTTTAGGAAAATGATATTTTTATAGCTTCGAAAATTACTTAATTTCTCTCACCAAACATCTTATCTTTTTCTAAGAAAAAAAGAAGAAAAAGAAAAAAAATAAGTACACCTCCTAAAAGCTTGCCATTTTTTGTAGTGATAAAATTTGAACAAATTAAATCAAAACAACTGTCACGTGCATCCTGGTTAGATGCAATAAACATTGGACCAGCTTTATACTACTTTGAGACATTTAAATTAAAGATTGGCAATTCATAACTATCCCCTATCCTATCATCATAATTTCAATTGCACCCTTTTCTTTTAAGAAGGTCCTATTAAACCCCTAAACTTTTGGCAAAAGGCATAATTATCCCCTATTCTATCATTATTTTTTTTATTTCACACCTTTTCTTTAAGAAGGTCCCATCAACTTCCTAAACTTTTTTTCCTCGTAATTATTTCTACCTTTTATGATGAGCTGGACAAAAAATGCAGTTATAATAAATGGATTACATACACATATGCCAACAAAATGACCCCACACCATTTTTTTTTTATTATTATCTAGTCTTTAAAAATTAAAGGAAAGAGAAACAATATATATTTCCCAAATATCTATATTTATATACTATATCTTTTGATGGATGTCATATTTATTGAAAAGGTCAATCAATCATAATCATTTGATGATAATTTTCTTCTAATAATCGATGTCAATAGAGTGAAAACAAATAATGTCTTTGATTTTACCCCAACACTATAAGTAGGACTTATTTGAAGACACTGAAAATATGTATTTGCTCTTGACTTTTGATTGGTGTATATCTTATTGGCAATAAATTGAAATAGAAAATAAGATAGAGTTGTTGTTGTTGCTATAATTCAATTGCACATCTTAGAGTTGTTTTTAATAAGGAATTTCACATCTTAGAGTTGTTAGAATTATTATTATATTTTTGAAAGTACAGCTTTTGGTTTGGCCCTTTCCCGAATCTCGTGCATAGCAAAAATTTTAGTGCATCAGACTGTCTTTTTTACGTCTTAAGATTATTACTTCCAAATTTAAGTAGTTAATTTTCTATTTTGGAAAAACATGTTGCTGGATAATTCAACTAGTATCGTTCAAACATGGTTTACAGTGATGGTAGAAAATTTTACTCTCAATTAGAGTAGTCCAGAAAAACACATCCAAGAAGCTTCGGAGCTCTTGAACAATGGCCAAGAATTGTTTGAAAGATTTTGAAGTAGCATAGACTAGTTAAAATCTTTATTTTTGTATCTTACATACTAAGAGGGTGTGTTTCTAACTTTTGTGCAATTCGACATAAAAGGTAGAAATAATTACAAAAATAAAAGTTCAGTGGGGGTGGGTGGGTGGGTGGGGGTGGTGGTAATATGACCTTCTTAAAGGAAAGGTGTAATTGGTAAAAGGATTATAGGATTGGGGGAAAATTATACATTTTGCTAAATGTTTAGAGGGGGTAATAAGACATTCTTAAAAGAAAGGTGTGTAATTGAAAATATGATGATAGGATAGGGTAGTTATGCATTTTCCCCTAAAAGATTAATTAATTTTCAAGTTTTGTCAATAGATTATGTCAAGAAGGGCATATATTCTAAAAGTATTTAGGAGAAATCAGACTTAACTTTAAGGGTAACTTACAGAAATCCCATAAGTTAAGGAACTACCAACATCTTTTTACCATAATTTAGCCTAATTACATAAAATCCCATAAATCTCATTTTGTGATACATATTTTAAGTCTTGACACAAATCATCTTTGATACATTTTAAACCAATCGGTTAGTTATATAGGGAAGTAAATAAATTGTTACTTTAAGGTTAACTTACAGAAATCCCATAAGTTAAGGAGCTACCAACACTTTTTACCATAATTTAGCCTAATTACATAAAATCCTATAAATCTCATTTTGTGATACATATTTTAAGTCTTGATACATATCATCTTTGATACATTTTAAGCCAATCGGTTAGTTAAATAAGAAAGTAATAGAATTGTTGTCACGACCCAAATCAGGCCTGGTTGTGACGGGTAATCTCAAGCTCATTGTGAGCCTGAGACTACCCCCTTAGCCAAACATCCAGTACACAATAAAAGAATACAGTGGAAGCCAACAAAACAGTAATAAGAAGATAGATAATCAAATGCAAATTCTATGAATCAAAACCAACATCCAACCTACACTTGTCCACAAAAGCCTCTAAAACCAGAATATCAACTAAGTTGGACTTGACCCCTACCATGACCCAATGAATCCAAAATGGAATACAAAATAATACTATAAACAATAAAGAAATTAGTGAAATTATAGGCCCTTCCAAACTAGTAGAGGCTCACCACATCACAGTAGATCCGCAGGAATATAGAGTCACCTAATGCTGCAGAGAGCAATAAAAAAACCCTTCGAACTCTACATCATGAAAAAATATAGCATCAACGGAGAGTCAGTGGAATAAGCATTGAAATTTACCTCAGAAAAAGTGATAAAATAATGCCAATGCCATAAAATCTATCAAAAAGTATATACACGCATTCATATATGCATATATAGGATTATGGGATAGGGTCAAGAGTCATAAATATGAGAGTTTAAACTAATAACCTGAATTGTGTAGATCTCTCCATCCTAAAGGAACCTATGGGCTATATAAGTTTAGATTCCCTTGCTGAAAGGGCCTCAGTGCGTGTTAACTGCACGAACCAAGGAGTCTAAAGAAAGGGCCAAAGAAAATAAGTCTCTAACCATTCCAAACTATAATATGTAAACCAAGCACATAGTCATGTAGACCCCTACGCTAGAAAATGTGGTTTCTATTTTTAGTTTTTCCGAGACTACACCTTCACAGTGAGCTACACAATTCCTTTTAAGCCCAAATTAAAACTGTTTGTGTATACTCCCACCCATTAACCCAAGAGTCTTATATTATGAAATTTTCCACTTGGTATCATCATACCACATATGTTTTCATGATCATATGATCATGGAAAACCAACCCAAGTAACCATTAGACTCCCAAGTTCCATTTAAAATCCAAACCATGGCCACAAGGGTCCTTTTAAATTAGTTTTAACCAATTATACATTAATATAATGCAACATGTTCATAAATAAGTTGAATTATGCAATTATCTATGTTCAGAAACTAAATTTACAAAGTGATATGTGTTAATGCCATTATCAATCCAAAAAGTCATCAATTTTGGGAAACCCATGTTCCCCATTTTAATTCCCATAATAATGCACCCGTACAGTCTAAAAACCATAAATTTAAAGCATAGGTTATCAATTTAAAACTTGAAAAAAGTAATTCAACTAATACCAATGAAAACTCCTCAACCCAATTTCAAATCCATCAACTTGGACCATATGGATAATGAGTAAATAAATGCCGTAATGTAAAATTAAAGTTTGGGAATGAGATACATTCCTAAAATACACAAGAAATTGAAGTCAAATTAAAGTTTGGAGTCTATATGATGAATACCTTGTAAAACCCTTGAATGTACTTAGGTTTTGAGTTTGAGAGAGAGAGAGAGAGAGAGAGATTTGATCTTTGAAAACTAAAGGGAATGGTGTTATTTTATGTTTAAGGGTCTTACAAGAGGTTAAAATACCAAAAGACCCTTACTCCAAGTGAATAAAATAAAAACTGGCAAAATTAAAACATTAGCGTGACACACTTTTATCACAGAGGGAAGTGTAACACCTTGTATTTTTTAGCTAGACTTTGAACAATCATTCTTATGTGTATAAACTCAAATATCATGATTTATGTTTGAATACTTGTGTCATGATCTTTATCTTAGTGCTATGCATATTTTTCACCTCATAAGCACTTCACACTAGCATAAAGATCATGACATAAGTATTAAAGTATAAATCATGATATTTGAGTTTATACATATAGGAGTGATTTTTCAAAGTCTAGCCTGAAAATATGAGGTGTTACACTACCCTCTGTGATAAAGGCGTGCCACGCTAATATTTTAATTTTGCCAGTTTTTATTTTATTCACTTAGAGTGAGGTTATTTTGGTATTTTGACCCCTTGTAAGACCCTTAAACATAAAATAACGTCATTTCCTTCAGTTTTCAAAGATCAAATCTTTCCCTCTCTCTCAAACTCAAAACCTAAGTACATTCAAGGGTTTTATAAGGTATTTATCATATAGACTCCAAACTTCAAATTGACTTTAATTTTTTGTGTATTTTAGGCATGTATCTCATTCCAAAACTTTAATTTTATGTTACGGTATTTATTTACTCATTATCTATATGGTTTAAATTGATGGGAATGAAATTGGGTTGTAGGGTTTTGATTGATATTAGTTGAATTAATTTTTTCAAGTTTTAAATTGATAACTTATGCTTTAAATTTATGTTTTTTAGACTGAATGGGTGCAATGCTATAGGAATTGAAATAGAAAACATGGGTTTTCCCAAATTGATGACTTTTTGGATTGATAATGGTATTAACCGATATCACTTTGTAAATTTAGTTTTTGAACATGGATAATTGGATAATTCAACTTATTTATGAACACATTGCATTGTATTAATGTATAATTGGTTGAAACAAATTTAAAAGGGCCCTAATGGCCATGGTTTGGATTTTAAAATGGAACATGAGAGTCTAATGGTTACTTGGATTAATTTGGCATGATTATATGAGCTTGAAAGCATTATGTGGTATGATTATACCAAATGGTAAATTCCTTAATATAAGACTCTTGAGTTAATGGGTGGGATTATGCACAAGCTAGTTTAATTTGGGCTTAAAGAGAATTGTGTAGCTCACTGTGAAGGTGTAGTCCTGGGGGGACTAATAATGGAAACAACATTTTCTAGCGTAGAGGTCTATATGACTATGTGCTTGGTTCACATATTATATTTTGGAATGGCTAGATACTTGTTTTATTTAGCCCTTCCTTTAGACTCCTTAGTTCATGCGGCTAGCATGCACTGAGGCCCTTTTAGCAGGGGAATCTAAACCTATATAGCCCATGGGTGCCTTTAGGATGAAGCGATCTATACAATTCAGGTTATGATTTAAACTCTCATATTCATGACCCTTGTGCCTAACCCATTATCCTATATATGTATATATAAATGTGTGTATGTGGTTTTTGATAGATTTTATGGCATTGACATTATTTTAGCACTTTCCCTAAGGTACATGCCAATGCTTATCCCACTGACTGTCCCTTGACGCTATATTATTTCATGATGTAGAGTTCGAAGGGTTTTTTTCTTGCTCCCATTCAGCATTAGGTGACTCTGTATTCCTGTGGATCTACTATGAAGTGGTGAGCCTCTATTATTTTAGAAGGACCAATAATTTCATTGGTTTCTTTATTTTTTATAGTATTGTTTTGTATTCTATTTTGGATTCTTTTGGTCATGTTCGGGGCCATGTCTCGACTTAGTTGATATTCTGGTTTTAGAGGCTTTTGTGGACAAGTGTAGGTTGGATTTTGATTTTGATTCATAGAATTTGCATTTGATTATCTATCCTTCTTATTACTATTTTATTGGCTTCCCACTGTATACTTTTATTATGTTCTGAAAGTTAGGCTAAGGGGGTGGTTTCTGACTCACAATAAGCTTGAGATTACCCATCACGACCAGGACCGATTTGGGTCATGACAACAATTCTGTTACTTCCTTATTTAACTAACCGATTGGTTTAAAATGTATTAAAGATGATATGTATCAAGACTTAAAATATGTATCACAAAATGATATTTATGGGATTTTATGTAATTAGGATAAATTATGGTAAAAAATGTTGGTAGCTCCTTAAATTATGGGATTTTTGTAAGTTACCCTTAAATTAACAATTCTGTTACTTCCTTATTTAACTAATCGATTGGTTTAAAATGTATCAAAGATGATATGTATCAAGACTTAAAATATGTATCACAAATGAGATTTATGGGATTTTATGTAATTAGGCTAAACTATGATAAAAAAATGTTAGTAGTTCCTTAATTTATGGGATTTCTGTAAGTTACCCTTAAAGTTAAGTTTGGTTTTTCCTAAATACTTTTAGTTTGTATGCCCTTCTTGACATAATCTATTGACAGAACTTGATAATTAATTAATCTTTATGGCAAAATGCATAACTACCCTATCCTATCATCATATTTTCAATTACACACTTATCCTTTAAGAATGTCTTATTATCCCTCTAAACGTTTGGCAAAATGCATTATTACCCCCTATCCTATCATCCTTTTCCAATTACACCTTTCCTTTAAGAAGGCCATATTCCCCCCCCCAAACCCACCCCCGCTAAACTTTTTTTTTTGTAATTATTTCTACCTTTTATGCCAGTTGGACAAAAGTTAGAAACACACCCTCTTAGCGTGTAAGATCCAAAAAAGAAATATTTTAACTAGTCTGTGCTTCTTCAAAATCTTTCAAACAATTCTTGGACATTTTCAAAGAGTTCCAAAGCTTCTTGGATGTGTTTTTCTGGATTACTCTAACTGAGAGTAAAATTTGCTCCTATCATTGTAAAACATGTATGGACGAAATTAATTGAATTAACCAGGAACATGTCTTTCCAAAATAGAAAATTAACTACTTAAATTTGGAAGTAATAATCTTAAGATGTGAAAAAGAAAGTATGATGCACTAAAATTTTTGCTATGCACGGGATTCGGAAATGGGCCAAACCACAAGCTGTACTTTCTAAAATATAATAATAAGTCTAACAACTCTAAGTTGTGGAATTCCTTGTTAAAAAACAACTCTAAGATGTGCAATTGAATTACAACAACAACAACTCTAACATTAGCTTCAATTTCATTTTAATGCCAGTAAGAAATACACCTATCATAAGTCAAGAGCAAATATGTTCAGTATCTTCAAACAAGTCCTAGTTTTAGTGATGGAGTAAAATCAAAGACATTCAAGTGACTGAACTTTAAAGTAGCAGATTCATTTTCATTCTATTGACGTCAATTATTAGAAGAAAATTACCCTCAAATGATTAGGATTGATTGACCTTTTCAACAAATATGACTTCTATCAAAAGATATAGTTAATAAATATAGATATTTAGGTAATATAAACTATTTCTCTTTTCTTTAATTTTTAAAGACTACCTAATAATAAAATAAAGAAAAAAAAATGGTGGGTCATTTTATTGGCTCATCTATATGTAATCCATTTATTATAACTATATTTTTTGTCCAGCTCATCATAAAAGGTAGAAATAATTACAAGGAAAAAAAGTTTAAGAAGTTGACGGGACCTTCTTAAAGAAAATGTGTGAATTGAAAATATAATGATAGAATAGGGGTAGGCATGCCTTTTTCCAAAAGTTTAGGGGTTTAATAGGACCTTCTTAGAAGAAAAGAGTGCAATTGGAATTATGATGATAGGATAGGGTATAGTTATGCATTGTCAATCTTTAATTTAAATGTCTCAAAGTAGTATAAGGCTGATCCGATATATATTACATATAACCAGGATGCACGTGACTATTGTTTTGATTTAATTTGTTCAAATTTTATCACTACAAGAAATGGCAAGCTTTTAGGAGGTGTACTTATTTTTTTTTCTTTTTCTTCTTTTTTTTTTCTAAAAAAGATACGATGTTTGGTGAGAGAAATTAAGTGATTTTTGAAGCTATAAAAATATCATTTTTCTAAAAGCAATTTTTTGAAAAGGAGAAGAATACCAAAGTTATAGGAAATGATAAAAATCTTATAGAGGAGATGAAGTATTCTTTTTTTTCTTTTGCAATTTATATAAATTTTATATAACTAGATAGAGTGTCTAGTGGTCTTTGATTAAAAGTAAATATTCTATAAAATATTCTATAATGATTTTACAAATGAGGATGCTTAAAATAATGAAAAAAGCTAAGGAGAAAGTTAAATTATCAATCTCACACTTTATTTTATAAGAAAGAAGATTAAATTTGTCTATCTAAACTAATCTTAATTGGTTTCCTCTTGTCCTTTGCTTCATATCTGTCAATGACACTTGATAATACATCACATCTTCTTGAATTTTAATCATGTATACTTAAAATAACTTAAACAAAAAAAAAGTTCTTGATGCATGATTAGTGCTCTATGCTAACGTGCACCCTTAAGCTTAGATATGGCAAAAAATGATAAGAGGAAGACCTTAAAAGCTAATGTCTCGGAGGGAAGTTGGGAACGGAGTATCCAAAAACTTCAGAAACCAAAGATTAATTTCCTGTCAACCCTAGCCTTATGTCTGCTAAGGGTGGGGCAAGACAAACATTGGTCCACTAGTGAGTGAGGTAGAAATTAGTTGGGGAAATGGACGTGGAAGCTAGCAAATAATAACAGGGATAGGATCTACTAGTTATTGATACGGTGGGGCAATCTACGGAATTAGAGCAAGCAATACTAGAGGAGAAAAAACTTGGTACAGACTATTCTCTGTGAATAGATTAGTTGCAAAATGTATGGCTTTTACTTTTATTCCACCTATAGTCAAGGATGTACACGAGAGGTGCATATAAAGAAATTTGAAATAGAAAAGGTGGTCGAAGAGAGGAAATATGCACTGGTTATCATATGATTAGGAAAACCCCTAAGTATACGTATATGAGTCGATATATTGATAGAACTAACTAGAACTCTATAGTTTCTCTTGAGATATTCTATTATTAAGAGAGATTCTATATTATAAAATTCTAAAGCCTCCAAGGTAGAAATAAGATCTTATACTCTAGCCTGTATTCTATCTACAACATGACACTTATCTTTACAGAATAGTCTCCTGATTTTGACTTTTAGCAGAAATTTCCACAAATAATGCCATGTGGGTTAGGTTTCCTAAATTATCCCTAAATTATTGGAGAGAAACTATATTAAGTAGAATTGCCAGCCGTCTGTGTATCTCGATGTTTGTAGATAAATGTACGCAGAAGCAAAGTAGGGTGTCATTTTCCAAGGTGTTAGTGTACATGGATGTCACTACTAATATGCCTCGAGAAATCAAGATAGTTGATCCCGAGGGGCTTTTATATATGAAAATTGTAAGCTAAGACTAGCGATATCTATAGTTTTAGACTTGCATTATGTGTGGGCATAAGTGCGATCTCTATGAGTTTTCTTTTATTATGATGATGCATAAGTTCAAGATGGGTTTAATTCATGTTTTTCCTTAGTAGTTTGACTCAATTCATGTCCCAATATGATTCCATGGAAACTTCAATTATCTTATATTTTAAGTTTCGATTTCCCATGTCGTATTCCATTGAATTTCAAGTCATAATAAAGAATTATGAATTTAACCATGAAATCATGTTATTTTCTCATATTTTAATATATCTGATGTTGAGTGTATTTATTCATTTTAGTGCTACTATTGTTTCTTATTTAGCCTTATTTTGCGGATGATTCATGTGGTATATGTGTTGATAATGATTTAAATAAGCATCTAAGTTGTTCAAGTATGTGTTTACAATGTTTAAAGGTGTTTTAAACAAGTTTGGGTTTAAATAGATCATTTAGAGTTCAATCAAAGGTGGCAGAAATACGGATGTTGAGTTGAATATATGGGATTACTAGAGGTTATAGATTTCGGAATGAGACCATTCGATAAAAAGTTAGAGTGGCTTCGATGGAGGATAAGATGTGGGAAGTTCAATTGAGATAGTTCAGGCATGTGATGAAGGGGGCCACGAATGCCTCAGTTCGTAGGTGTGAAACGCTTGCATTGAATGGCTTTAAGTGGGGTAGTAGTAGGCCGAAGAAATAATGGAGAGAGGTAATTAGGTATGACATGGAGTAGTTACAGCTCACTGAGGATATGATCCTAGATAGGAAGATCTGGATGGCGCAAAATAGGATAGAAGGCTAGTGCCAGTTTGGGGTTGTTGGGGTAGGGCTTTACTTGGTTGGTTTATTATTCTTGTTATTCCACCTTGTTGCATGCTTTATTATGTATTTTTACTATTATTTGTTTATTATTTATTGTGGGTGACGTATTTATGTCTTCTCATCATGTTTCGTGCTTTATTATAGATTTGGTTATTTTCTCATGTCTTGAGCCGGGGGTCTATCGAAAATAGCCTTGCTACTTCTTCAGAGTTAGTGGTATGGACTGCGTACATCTTACCATTCCCATACCCTACTATGTGGGAATACACTGAGTTTGTTGTTGTTGTATTTAGATTTCAATCGAGGAAACTAGTGTTACTAGCTTGAGCTTGGTGCTTGTCTAGTCTATCTAGATGGATTATAATGAGTTAAATGAGTTCCAAATGGTTTAATTGTGCATTTAAATGTGGAAAAACTGGTTTATAATGTTCAAGGGTCAATTGGATCAATCCAAGAGTCAAAGCAATAAGTTAGAAATCAAAGTGAATGAAGCCTATGCTTAGATCATGTTTCTAGTTCTCCGTCTTGGATGTTGTATTGTTTTGAGTTCTAAATTGTTTTGTTTTATGCTATAGGATAATTTATTGATGGATGATTATGATATATTAAGATATATAAGTTTCAAATCAAGTGGAAACAACTCAAAAAAATTTGGAATGAATCAATAGAAGCACAACACACAACTTAGACTCAATTTGGACACCTAGAATGTCTAGGGAGAGTGAGAGCGTGGAAGCAAACTCTTGGTGCATCCTACACACCAAAATACTTAAGGGCACCCAAAATAGTGTGTACCCATGATTATCCTATGGCTCGGGCTCTATTTTGGTGCAATGAAGCCCGCGGTACGCCCTCCATTTCAGTGCTCTCGTGCCTTAGAAAATATTTTGAGAACAACTTCCAGTGGGAGCCCGCAATTAGACCGTGATTCGGGATCTATTCTAGGCCTGACATGCATACTGAATCCTTGTCCAACATGGCTTTGGCTTATCCATTTGTTATAAATACATCGTTAGACACACTATTAATTATTCTTGGATGTCTGAGAGAATTGAGGGCTACTATAACTTCATCTATTTGGTTTTACATTATTTCTTTAGTTTTTTTAGATTATATCATGAATTCAACTTTTTGGATCATGACTATGACTATGAGTAGCTAAGAACTCCCTTTCCCGGGTTAAAGCCAAGAACATGAGTACTATTATTATCGATTAAATTCGTTTGATTTGCCTATCATTGTTGGTTGTTTGTTTATTCTTGTATTAACTATTTTAAGGATTAACTATCCTTAGAATACATCAATTATCAACCTAGTGATATTGGTAGAGAAAATAGGGAGATAGAACATGGGAATAAACAAAGTATGGTTCTTGTTTCTTTATAAATAAGGAATTTGAATTAATATCTAGGACAACGATGTACTTAGATACCTTACTTGATTCAAACATAGGATGACAACTTGAAGAGCTTGATTGAACTATTACATCCCCGCTCAATGATGTAGTTGTAAGGTTCAAATTAGGTAAAATATTAGAGGTCGGGGACCATAATCATGCAATTACCCTATGAATCAACAACCAAGATAAGCAAGTTAATGAACGAAGTTCAACAACATAGTATGATTGTTAGAGAGTGCTTTATCCCTGGGTTTTGTCTTATCGATTGTTCCAAGACTTTTATTTTCAACATTGTTTACTTTAATTTCAATTAGAATTTCCAAACTCTCTTTTTGGTCGCTATTGCTCTAAGTTAATCTAAATTGTGAACTAAAATAGAATTGTTGTTAAATCAAGTCTCTGTGGGATCGATACTTGGCTAATTGAAGGCCACTTTACTACTTGATAATACCACGTACACTTGCATGTGTGCTTGGGCGCCGTCAAGTTTTTGGCATCGTTGTCGGGGACTTGTAATAGGCAACTATTTTATTTTAGTTTTGGTTTTTAGATTTCTTTTGTGTTTTTATGGTTGGTATTGGTTTTGTGATTGCATGAGGCAGGTTATAAGGTTAGGAAACTATTAAGGGATTGGGATTTGGTTGAACCAAGCCCCAAACCAGAACAACACTTCTATCAGCGAAAGAGAGATACAATCCGTCTCCCACATTTTCAGTAAATAGAAGAAGACCAAGTAGTTCCTGCTCTAATGGCTGAAGAACAAGTAGCCCGCAGGACTTTTAGGGTAGTGGCAGTCCCACTTCTGATGGACTTGACTTCCCCAATTCAAAGATCGGTTGTAGGGGGAAATTTCGAGTTGAAACACAACATAGTGCTGCTTCTAATCAGCAGTAGACAGTTTGCAGGACTTTCACATGAGGATCCACAAGTTCACTTGCAGAATTTCATTGAGCTTACTGATACTTTCATTTCGACTAGGGTGAATACAGATTATATGAGGGTTACACAGTTTCCCCATTCACTTTTTGGGGAAGCTAAAAGGTGGTTGAATGCAAGCCGGCCAATTCAATCATGTCATGGAACAGCTTAGCCAGAAAGTTCCTCATAAGATTTTTTCTATCTGGCATGACTGCGAGGCTTCACAGTGAGTTTCAAGAAAAAAGCTTGTCAAAAACCTTTATCATGCTTGGGAATGCTTTAAGGCTCTCTTTTAGGACTGTCTATATCACTAACAGTCCAATAAGGTACTTACTCATAGTTTTTTAGAAGCTCTTAATCACAACACAAAGATTTTTCTAGATTCAGCCGCAGGTGATCAGGAGCTGGAGTTGACTAATAATGAGCTGTACATATTGTTGAACCGCATATCACAAAGAAATCCTGAGTGGCATTCGGATTCTAAAAGTGCCAGTAAAAGAATTATGAGATTATTAGAGGTGGACCAATTCACTGCCTTATCAGCTCAAGTGACTACATTACAAAACATGATTAACATTCAATTTAGCAGCCTAAAATTAGGAGCTCCACACCCTACAACAACAGTTAATGTAGTTTAACAAATTTGTGGTTGGTGTGAGATCTGCGAAAATAGTGGCCATTCTGCCGCCATGTGTGCTTCAAATCCAAAATCAATAATGTATGTAGGAAATACCTGAAGGCCAAATTATGGTAATGCCTACAACATGAAGTGGCAGAATCAGTCGTGGAGTGCCCAACAATAACAAATTCAACAACTATAGGCCGAAGGGAATCAGTCAACTAGCAACGTAGAAGGGATGTTGAAGCAAATTTTATCTAATCAAGCACTGTTGACTACAGAAATGAAAAGTTTGTAAGTGGCCCAGAGAAGCTTAGAGTTGCAGATAGGGAAGTTACAACAAGCATTAAATACCAGGCCACTAGGTGGTTTGCCAGCAGATATAGAAAATCTAAAGTAGGTTATGGAAATTACCTTGAGAAGTGGTAGAGAGCTTTAAGGAGAAACTCCAAAGATAACTAAGGAGGTAGATGTAGACCTAACTCCCCCACAGGTTTCTAAAAGAGTTGCTAAAAAATCAAGAAAGTCTAAGTACTTAAAATAAAAAATTGCTGAAGAAGAAGTGAATAGGATACCTCCACTACCCTTCCCTTAGAGGCAAATTAAAGAGAAGAAGGACACAATGTTTACGAAGTTCTTTGACACATTCAGAGAGCTTCACATTAACTTACCTTTGTAAGATGTTTTGCAGGGTAGGCCCAAGTATGCAAAGTACTTAAGTGATGTGGTTGCTAATAAGGTAAAATTATAGGATGTGGATCGATTACACTCACTGAAGAGTGTAGCGCTGTAATGACACAGAAAGTCCCCAAGAAATTAAGAGATCTAGGAACGTTTACTCTCCCTATCCAAATTGGGAGTAAAGTGGTCCATGCATTGAGTGACTTAGAAGAGAGCATAAATTTAATGGCCCTATCGTTGTTTGAAACATTAGGCTTGGAAAATCCTAGATCAATTGCCATGGTTTTGCAGTTTGCAGATGGGTCCATGGCATATTCAAAAGGAATAATACAGGACGTCCTCATAAAGGTTGGAAATTTATTATTCCTGATGACTTTGTTGTTCTTGATTTTGAGGATGAAGAACAGGTACCAATCATCTTGGGGCATCCATTCTTAGTAACTGGAGGAGCAATGATAGATATTAGAGAAGGCACGCTCAAAATGAGGATACCAGATGAAGATGTGGTATTTGATATTTACAAAGTACCCAACATAACATCCCACTATAAAGATTTATGTATGATCAATGTTATTGAAAGGGATAAGTGTCGGGTTTTTAGTCCACAAAAAACCTCGTCAGACTACCTGATTGAGCAGCGTAAACTTCTACCGTCTAAGCCTAACATGATGAATGTTGATGAGCCTAAAAAGTCTAAAGTTGAAAAACATGTTGCTCTTAAAAAATCACATCCAAAAGGTGTGAAAAGAATAACAAGTTGGCCTCCAAGTGTGAGAAAAAAAATAAAGAAATTTGGTTGAGTTGAGCTGGGTCGTGCTGTGACACTAAATCAGGCACTGCTTGGGAGGCAACCCAAGTTAAGTAGGTATGTTTTATTTTCAGTTTTTAGTTCACATGGTTGTTGTTTTTGTAGAGTCACAGGTTAATGGGAAGTCTAATTACCATAAACTTGAGCTATGGAGCATGGCAAAGATTGAGTGTGGGGCCACAAACTCCTTGTTATTTAAAAATGCTACTAGCTAGGCCTATAGGCCTCCGGGAGTATTTTTATCTCTTGCTTTTAAATTAACTTTGGGGTCAAAGTAGATTTTTAAGTGTGGGATGGGAAAATTCCCAAATTTTGGCTCAATTAATTTTTTTTTGTGTGAGATATTCTTGTTTGTGCTATTTTTGATTATATGATGCAAGTGGATTTGTTTGTAATAGCATGTTGATTGAATGAATTACTATTTTTGAGACTCTTAGGCTCATATATGTGACTCTTAGACTTGTTGGCTTAAATTTGAATTTATGCTATTAGTTGGTTAAGAGTCTATGATGATCCTATTGAATTGAGCATGTACCATATGCATGTGAGATTTTTGTATATTTCTTATTGCATGTGATATCTAGAACTTGCCCGGTGTGTGCGTGAAGCGAAATAAAGAATGTGGGTTTAGGAGATGTATAGGAATTTCTTTGATAGCCTTTATTTTATTCCTTTTTTTGTCCTACCCCTTGTACATTATCCTAGTTAATCCCCATTTAGCCTTTAGCTTTTACTTTGGTAACCTGGTAAGTAGACCAATACCTTCTTTGATAAACCATAATTTGATCCAAAAAGTTCCTAGGCGCTTCAATGAAAAATTAATTGAGTAAGGAGTTTGAGAAATAAGAGGAAAAAGGTGAATTTGATACCCCAAGGTAATAGTTATTGGTGTTGATAATTCATGTGTGGTGGATGGGCGTGATATAATTTATGCTAGAAATATTGCCATGGTTGTGAAAAAAGAGAGAAATTGATTCATGTGGTAATAAACTATATGTCCACCAAGTGTTTGTGAAAATGCTTAAAAGAGACAGGGCAAAAACAAAAGATATGAGTGGATAAAATGTAATTTGGCTTTTGGAGATTAGTTTTAAATGTATAATGTAGTGTATTAAAGGTCTTAGAGAGGTTAGTCACTATTCTCAAATAGTTCTTACTTGTCCCTTAGCCTAGATTACAACCCAAAAAAGTCCTAATTGATCCTAAGATTTACATTCTAATATTAGTGGAGCACTATACTAAGGGAAAACTTATGGTTTATGGTGTGTAACTTGTGAATTTTTTGTGAGAGTGAGCATAATTTGATTCTTGTACCCATCGTGTTACAAAATGCTTTTATGTGAATGATTATGGGTAACTCTCGTGTTGTGAGGGGTACATATTTAATGAATATGGGTGATTTGTATGATGTATTTGATTGAATGATAAGCATGAGTTTTCCAACTAGGTGAGTCAATTCTTGAGGCTAGGATATTTTCGAGTAGTGTTCATGAGATTTCAATTATGCAAATCACATGCTTACCATAGTAACTTGCATTCTGTGTAATCATTGTAGTACTAGCTTGAGTGTCTTTCATGAATTAGAAGTATGGAGTATTTCCAGCTTATGATGCTTAGAGTTAAGAGTTGTTCGAGGACGAACAAGGCTTTAAGTGTGGGGTGGTGATGTTGGGTGTATTTATGCATTCTAGTGTTAGTATTCTAGCCTATTTAGCCTTGTTTTGAGGATAATTCATGTGATATATGTGTTGATAGTGATATAAATAAGCATATAAGTGTCCAATTATGTGTTTACAATATTTAAAGGTGTTTTTAAACAATGTTGGGTATAAATGAATCATTTAGCGTTTAATCGAGGAAACTAGTGTTACAAGCTTGAGCTAGCTGCTTGTCTAGTCTATATCTATAGATTCCAATGTGTTAAATAAGTTCCAAATGGTTTAATAGTATATTTATATGTGGAAAAACCTTTTTAGAATGTGCAAGGGTCAATTGGATCAAGCCAAGAGTCAAAACAATAAGTTAGAAATCAAAGTGAATGAAGTCTATGCTTAGCTCGTGTTTCTAGTTATCTGTTTTGGATGTTGTGTTTTTTTGAGTTCTAAATTGTTGTTTTTTATGCTATAGGATGATTGGTTGATGGATTATAATGATATATGAAGGATATACAAGCTTCAAATCAAGTGGAAACAACTCAAAAAGGGTTTGGAATGGATCAATAGAAGCACAATACACAACTTGGACTCAATTTGGACACCTGGAATGTCCAGGGCGAGTTAGAGCGCATGAAGAGTTATCTTGGCACGTGATACACACTAAAAGATTCAGAAGGAACCGAAAATAGTGTGTCCCCATGATTTGCCTGCGACACGGTTTTTATTCCATCTCAATGGAGCCCGCGGCGTGCCCATCATTTTAGTGCGCCCATGCGTTAGAAAATATTTAGAGAAGAACTTCCAGTGGGAGCCCGAACTAGCCCGTGATTAGGGCTTTATTCTAGGCCTGGCATGCATGCCGAATCCTTGTCCAACATTGCTTTGGCTTATCCTTTTGTTATTAATACAACCTTAGACACGTTTTTAATTATTCTTGGACGCCTAGGAGCATTGAGGGGCTGCTATAACTTCATCTATTAGGTTTTGCATTATTTCTTTAGTTTTCACTTAGATTATATCATGAATTCAAATTTTTGGATCATGACTAGGACTATGAGTTGCTAAGAACTCCCTTTTCGGGGTTTAAGCCAAGAACATGAGTACTATTGTTTTGGATCAAATTTGTTTGATTTTCTTATCATTGTTGTTTGTTTGTTTATTCTTGTATTAACAATTTTAAGGATTAACTACCCTTAGAATACATAAATTATCAACCTAGTGATATCAGGAGAGGCAATTAGGAGATAGAACATGGTAATAAACAAAGTATAATTCTTGTTTCTTTTTTAAAATAAGGAATTTGATTTAGAATCTAGGACAGGGATGCACTTAGATGCCTTACTTGATTCAAACATAGAATGATAGCTTGAAGAAATTAATTGAACTATTATATCCCCTCTCAACGATGTAGTTGTAAGGTTCAAATTAGGTAAAAGATTAGAGGCCGGGAGACCATAAACAGGCAATTAACCCTACGAATCAACAACCAAGATAAACAAGTTAACGAATGAAGTTCAACAACATAGTATGATTGTTCGAGAGTGCTTTAACCCTGGGTTTTCTCTTATTGATTGTCCAAGACTTTTATTTTCAGCATTGCTTACTTTAATTTTAATTACAATTTCCAAACTCTCTTTTTGGTCACTAATGCACTAAGTTAATCTATATTGTAAACTAAAATAGAATCGTTGTTAAATAAAGTCTCTGTGGGATCGATACTTGGCTTCTTGAAGGCTACTTTACTACTTGATAAGACCACGTACACTTGCATGTGTGCTTGGGCGCTGTCAATATCCCCATGTTCCAGTTCATGATTCTCTCATATTTGATGAAATGTCTATATTTTGGGTCTTTGAACTTGGATCCCATACAATAGTTTTTAAGCTTTGATATCGTATTTTTGATCATTCAGTGCCGATGGGTTATGAACACCGGATACCTATGTGTTTTACATGATTTAAAAATTTCAAGTACTAAGTCCTTTAAGTCATGAATCTTATCAGTATACTCAGATATTTATAACCATGATAAGCACTATCAGTTATGTAATAATGTCCAATTGAGTTAAGGTCAGTTCACTACCAGTATCAATTCAGTTGGGAGTACGATTTAGCACCAAGTGAATGCAGGGATGGAAGCTCCCCCATCAATTTAGGCAGATTCGTTAGTAAAAGTCCCTAAGTTCCAGAACTATGTAGCCAGCGTAGGATATGAGGGGTCACCTGTCATTTTAGGTTTGACTTCCTCTCGGGGGTCACCCGTTAGTTTAGGCTTGACACCCTGGTCCTTCGGGACACCAGTTTAGTGAATACACACAACCATGTGTTAAGACCTATGGCACGGTACTGACACCCTTCTAACTGGGGTTACAGGTTTGTAACGACCCGAGAATACCCCCTAGTCGTCACACTGTGCTTAGGACCCTAAGTGATCCCTAGCTAACCTTTGTACTGGCATACTGTTAATCAACTGATCTAAATATGTATTAAATGATTGAGTTCACTGTGCGAAAATATAATCATGATGAAATATAAGATAATACAATACTAATACAACTTTATATTCTGATAAAACTGAAGAAAGGAACTGAAATTACATGATTGACATCTGTGAAGCCTCTACTATACTGACTATAGATAGTTGGGATGGGATTCCAGCTACCACTTATAAATACATATGAGTAATAAAGTAAAGTACATAAATATCATCTAACTAAAATCTCCAAAGTAGGAGGACTCATCATCTGCTGGCTAGAATCTGCAACTGTCTAATTGTGATAAATAGACTACAACTGAACTGGTACCAATATTATGAGACAATGCAGCATATAAATGTATATATGGATTAGTACTTTTCGAATGTACTGAGTATATGGAGGTGAATGCATAAGTAAATTAATATCTCAATATTTTTATAAATTTGAAAATAATGCATGCTAAGTGTAGATGAATCACATAAGCTTGAATAACTAAAAATTGAGAATCGTAATCATGAGTAGTAAAGCATGCTATATAAATCTAGTGAGTCATGACACTTAGTTATAAAAGTGTACTTGAATCTACCTACAATCATGATGTCTAAGTGTAGAAAGGACTCACTTTTATATATGAAATCTATAGCTAATGCCTTTTATAAAGCAAAATCTGAATAAAGTTGTGATCCTTTACACTTAGTTTTTAAAAGCTGTTCTGTTATTATTTTCTGGGGAAAAGGCATCGTTTCCACCCCAAACTATACAAAAAAAGTCAAGGTCACACCAAAACTATAATAGTGACCTATTACACACCTAAACTATAAAAAAATGATATTTTTTGCCCCTAGATCTGACGTAGAAAAAAGATAATTAATTAAATAAAATAAGGCCTGTCTATATTAAAAATTAATGCAAAATAAAAATAAAAAATAAAAAAATAAAATACTCACTCTGACCAACCCCCAACATCCATCTCCCCTCCCCCACCCCCTAAACCATCATCTTCTTCATCACCCCCACCTCAAACCATCATCTTCTCATTACCCCCACCCCCAAACTCCAACCCTGCCCCAACCAACTATATTCTTCATCACCCCCACCCCCAAACTCCAACCCCACAGAATTTATGTCAATTTCACTAATTTTAAAATCTTCAAATGAAATTCAAATCACTAATTTCGAGCTAAGCTTAAATAGGCTCGCCAAAATTCAAATAGAATTTGTTGTTTTCACTTTGACGACATTCTAGTGAATGCAAACGGTGACGAATATTGACGGATGGAATTTTAGGATTTGAGTTATATACCAAGTCAATGGTGATATCAAAGAGGCTAGAATGGTGGCGACGGTGAAGGCGATTGAGGTTAGTTCTCTAGAGGAAGTATTTATGAGCATGACTTACAACCTGTGTTGGTGTACGAGTCTTGACGAAGTTTCTAGAGATTTTTTTTTCAGTCCCCTTTACCTACTTTCTAAAATCCCAAAAGGAATAGCTTGTGCTCCTTCTCTATCCATGAAACTCCTAAATAATGAAATCCAAAAGAAAGCCAAATTGATCAACAAAAATAGTACTACTATAACAACATAGACCATCAACACAAAACTAGAAAATATGATCGATTAACATGTTGAATTTCAAAACAATCAATAGAAAAAAAATTGAGCGAAGAAGATATTCCATAATCCATATGAACAAAGAAACAGAGCAAAATAATTAGAGATATGATAAGGGTACTGGTACCACCATCACTATTCCTTCTTCCTCATTGTTGTCGATGAACATCATCGCCACAAAACTTAGCAATTCAATTCCAAATATCCAATATAATCACAAAACCCAGATGGGTTTTCTCTAATTAATCAACAAATTGATCATAATTTCAAGCAAACTAACAAAATTCAGATGAATTTTTCTTAATTACCCAAAAATTTGATTACAATTTCAATCAAAAATCCCAAAACCCAGATTGATTTTCCTTAATTACTCGGCAAGTTGATCTCAGTTCCAAGCAAAAATCTCAAAATTAAGAATTTGATTACAATTCCAATCAAAATCACAAAGCTCAGATGAGAAAACACAAAAATAATCGTTAAATGTAGAAAAAAAATAATAATTCAAGCCCTAACAAAGGTGATTTGATGAAAAATTAAAGCAATTTTGATGAGTGAATGGTGAAGAAGAAGAGAAATAAATTGGATGTTGATGAGTGAATGATGAAAAAGAATAGAGAAAAATGATAAATGACAAAATTAAAAAAATAAGGGGGTTTTGATATATTTTTTTTGTATTATGTTGATGTGGCACTGACGTGGAAAGAGCATGTAATGCACCACACCACACCACATGCAAGTGGTATAATGATTTACAGGATGTAAAAAGTATCACTTTTTATAGTTTAGGTGTGTAATAGGGCACTAGTATAGTTTAGGTATGACCTAAACTTTTCTTGTATAGTTTGGGGTAGAAAGGATGTCTTTTCCCTTCTTTTCTATACTGAAATATGTAGTTTGTAAGCTTTAGGCTGTAGGAAAGTACTTTTAAAACATATTCTGCAAGTCTTTACTGTTAGGGAGGTTTTTCTAACCGACATACACTATGTTAGCTATCATAGTTTCCAACGTCTGGTTCCCTTGTGGGAAAACCTCACATTGGGGAGAGGTGTCATACTCTTGCCAAGGAGTATAGCCTAATCTAAGTGATCACTTCTGTATCAGTCATCCATATAGAAATAGGAATAATCTGATAAATCTGAATCCTACATTGGCTCGTAGTTCTGGGGAATGAGAACATAACCAACTTGTTGCTAAATACTACTCCCTTTAATATGTATGGTCATTCTGTTAGAAATCTACTTTAAAACTAGTATAATGGTTTATAATTAAAACCAATTATATATCTGTTAGTTGAATCTATAACTGAATCTCTAAGGTGGATCCCAAGTCTAAATTGAGATCAAAATATCAAGCCTTTATCAATATTTGAAAATAATTAGTCATGGGATGCTTAAATCACAGTCATTCTTGAAATATCAACATTCAAACTAGGGCTAATAACCCATGCATCAAATTAATGTAAAATCATCATAAAGTTCATGCTTGACAATGAAAATATTGATAATTCAATTCTAAACCTAGAAATTACTGCAATATGCATGAAAATACGAAAATAAACATGACAATTCATCATCTAAATCACTTTAAATCTCATAATCTTTCAATTAGCAATATTGGGTATGAACCCTAAATTAAACTCATGTAATTTCATACAAAATCAACTTTTAAATAAATTTTGGGCATAAGGATGAAAGGATTATCCTTGTTGAAAAACCCCACATACCTTAATTAATGAAATTGATGACGACACTTGACGTTGAATCCCTATTTGTGCTCTTGAAGATTGTTTCTTGAAGTTCTTGAATTGGGAACCTTGAATTTTGAGTTTTCTTGGAGAAGGAATGGTGGAATTTGAATTTATTGGGGATTAAGTTCTATATTCCAAGGTTTTCTTGGAGAGAGTTTTGATGAATGGTAATCATAATAGGTCAAGAATGAGTTTAATCTTGTATTTTTCAGGATTTAAGGCAAGTGGAATTCACTCAATTGCCTTATGAAAATTAGATAGCAACTGAAAAATTCCAATTTTTTTGCCCACCGCGATGCGCTACTATCGAGGTGGCTTATTGGAAAATAGACTATTGTGAACTTGAACTTCACCGCAATATGGGGCTATCACGGTAAGTCACTGAAAACTGAAAAATGCCATTTAGGCCATCACCGTGATGCAGTACCATTGCGGTGAGCTACTGGAAAAGAGATGAATGAGAATTGGAGTTTCACCGCGATACAACGTAATTTTGGTGCTCCACTGGAATTGGACAATTGTAATTCTGTCCTTCAGGGTGATGTAGTGCCTGTCGAAATGTCCTACTGTTTTCATTAAAATCGCCATAACTTCTAAACCGAGTATCAGATTAAGGAGAAATTTGTATCATTAGAAAGATGAGTCAATTTTCTACACATTGGTGAGTCTAGAGATGGAAAATTCCAGATGCATCAAGAGTTATACCCTTTCAAACCTAACCCTTGATACATTAGAAGCTAAACTGAGCTAGGAAAAAGTACGGGGTATTATAATATCTCCTCCTTGGGAACATTCATCCTCGAATAAAACTAATTAAGCTGAAGATACTAAGAAACTGAGACTATATGCTAGCATACACAACTTGAACAAACTGCATGAGTGAATTAAAAACATACTGAGCGACTGAACTAATCTGCGAGTGGATGAATTGATATGATGATAACTATATAGCCAAATCTGAGACTGGAAAATAACTATATTAAGGAATATTGATTGGACTGATAGTTCTAAACTAAAGTAACTGATATCAATACCGAACATACTTACACGACTAACTCTGAAACACTAAAACCTCTATCATGTAACTGATTTTTGAGCTGACTTGCCTTTACTTACTATAAGGAGCTAATTCCTGTTGAGATTTTAGAATTCACTTGAAGTTTTCATGATGCAATCATACATATAGAACTGTAAAGTGATAAATTATGCAGACATGAATCATGAGACAATGAGGCTAAGATCATACAATGGGTATTACATTGTCTGAGCTGAAATACTTGGAAAACTAAGATTATTCATTAAAACTTATAAACTGAATCATGACTAAATATCTGAATCTGAGACTGATGCCTGATGCCTGGACTGAGATGAATCCATAATTTGCACAAACACAAATATTTTACCTCATGGAATGGCCTTACTCGCGAAACTTTGGGTAGTATGGCTAGATGGAAAGTTGGAAAGCTATAGGAGCTTATCTGTTTGATTGCTAAGATGGAATACAGGCTATATGAACTGGATCATACTGAATGCTCACACCTAAATGGGGTGTTTATTTAATAATCTTCTAGAAAGTTCTAATGATACTATGGAGCAAAGAACTCTGGGCATGATCTGAACAAGATATCTGAATAAGAAATATCAACATTACTACAACTCTATAGCATAGAACATAGATATATAAATCATAATCTAGGATAGAATTACTAGGCCTTAAGCAATGGAACTTCTTACTTTCAAGCTTATCAACACTTCTCAAATACTCCCTTACTATACTATTCCCCTTAAATACCATATTCACTTAATTCAACTTATAATTCTTACAAGGGCATTGATGAATCCGTCTACTAAAGTCTAAACTAAACTAAACTCTCTCATCATGGTCAAGCCTAACTCAAAGTCACAAGGTACTGAATATAATAACATAATACTACTCTGAACGATGAATTTAGTACCACAAGTGTTGTTATAACTGCGCACCTTTAGGATAATTCTCCTTATCACTTTAATAACTAAATTCAACCACTTACCAGGAATTTACTAACGCGCACTGCATTCATCCACTTACACACCAACATGACATTCAAACCTATTTTCATAACCACATATGCAGTTCCAAACAACCACCCATAAAAGCCTCTTTCTCAAATTCTCTAATACCTCTATCACTAACAACTTCCATGCACTATTCTTAAGAAGACACGCATAAAATATTCTCAACTAACCAAGTCATACACAAAAAGCTTCACCTTAATATTCCTTCACTTATTGACTTACATAAAACAAGCATACAACCATCTTTCCCAACATAACATATTTACTCTTTCCCATCAACACAATTGTTCATCATCACTATCTTTATATAAGTGGTCACTGAAAGGTTGGAATATCAGGGCCTGAAACATAAACAGATACTAAGAATAACTTGACACTTTACTGAGGCCTGAGGAATAGAGTATTCACAACATAGATTTATTAAAGAGATCTAATTTGAAGAGGTACATGATATAGATCTGAATTTCGATGATAGTTAAGAGTGTTGCATGAGTACTGGAACTTACCATACTATAAAGCATGAGTACATGAGTCATGAGTTGTATGATCTGAATTTGGAGTTCATAACTTATGGAATGTGATTCCAATTGCTGAATGAACTGGAACTCCTTATACTAGGAACTGGGAAAGCATATGATTCTCTATTATGTGCATGAACATGAACTATGATCATGGAACTGACACGTAAGGCATGAGTAGATATTGGGATAACTAAAATACAAATGCTGAAATAAGGATGGGTTAGGCCTCGTCCTCCTTTTCTGATGTTTTATAACATACTGGCATCGCTACTAGAATCTGAGAGCCTGACTTGGTTCCTTGTTCTATCATCTCCCACTTAGCTTTAAGCCATCATTCCAAGTCTATGGAACCCTTTACTAAACTCTAAACTGAACTACACTCGCTGCACTCTAGAGTCTGGAATACAATAATACACGTAAAAAATAAAATTACTTTGAAAGATTACACCTGAAAGTGTAAAACCCACTTCTAATACTTCTTTCTAAGATACAACTCTATCTTTCTATATCCCCAAAAGTCGTCACATAATTTCTTGAAAACTTACTAACTTAGAATCTTCATGAGTATCACTATATCCTGGGTTCACACCATCTAGAAATTCAACTCTTATTTCTATTAGCTCAATATTCAAAGATTCAAACTTAGATTCTAACACTTAATATGATATCCCCAAACCTTTAATGAACTATATTACTTTCGTCATAGCCTACTAACATCGCATATCTAAGCTTATATTTTTCTCTAAACCATGAGAATCAAAATCACATTAAAAAGATTAACATTATCAATCATAACTCCTTAACTTAGCTATTATGAACACCCCATACTATATCACTAGCCTCTTTCCACGTAGCAACTCAAGGGTACTACTAACAATACATAACACATAATAACCTTAGAAAATAAAGCAACTCCATATCACCTTGGGAACACCTCTGCATCATACGTACAACATCATACTTAATTATGAATAACTAAACTTTAACTCTTTCATATACTATTCGAGGCTACTAGATCGCTTCCATATAACTAGCATCACAAATCAAGCAACTATTACATCCACCTTGACAATCATCCACTGTTTAATCTTAGTGTCTAGTGCTACGACTTCTTAACAACCATAATCGATCACAATCCTATGGTATACTTTATAAAAAAATCTGTTAGCACCCCCCCTCCCACATATCTCTAGTACTTACCCATCTATATATCTAAATTACTTTCATGGCCCTAAAAGTTTCAACTAAATTTCTTTTTTCAACCTTAAAGGGAGCCTAAATTAACAATACTAAACCACTAACTACTTACATTATAACCAATACTTTTCTAACAAAATAAGTATCATCAATAACTTCGTTCATACTTCAAGCAAACATCAATTCACCTTATCTACTCGCACTTTCTCTAACTTCTACCAAGGAACTTGTACTTCATTCATTACCTCTAAACTAAAACAAAAGGGCATATCACTTTAACACAAACTCTATAACACGCATAAGCTTATCTATATACTTTTAATCAATCGACCTTACCATCTTTCTTGTCACTACACTTCTAAACCCATACTTCCAATTATAAGAAAGGACTACCACTTATGAATCATAACACTCTAGTCTATAACATCCCTCAAATACAAACTCCATTTAACAATCTAGGTTCATACTATCTCCTCTCATGAGCACTATCTGCATTGGAAGTTCATCAAGGAATCTGAATACATATCTTACTCTATGTTAACTAAATAACTCATATGGATGAGAACATAAACTCTCAACTTAAGGAACTTAACAAACTAGGGAGCTCCTCTAAAGCCCCTTGTATAGCTTCTGAAGTTATTGATAGTAAATCTGAGAGAATTATCTTGGGAGGAATTAGAACTTGCTAATTATGTTATCTAAAGAATAGGTCACAAATAGAGGATTATAGAGTTACGTTCGAACCAAGAGAAGTTTCTGAGAGAACAACTTTACAGTATGACCTAGAGTATGAAAGAAGGAAACTTTTTTTATCTGTAGCCTCTCGAAGCAAAGTACAAACATCTCCGTATCATTTCGCAAGACTCTACTAGACATGACTTCATAGACACCCTAGGAAACTTGAAATTTGTGCCCCAATACCAAGTTTGTAATGACCCGAGACTACCCCATAGTTGTCACGTAGTGCTTAGGAACATAAAGGATCTCAAGCTAACCCTTGTAATGGTATACTGTTAAGCAAGTGATCTAAATATGTATAAAATAATTGAGTTTTCTGTGCAAAAATATAATCATGATGAAATCTAAGAAAATACAATAATGATACAACTTCACATTCTGAAAAAATTAAAGAACAGAACTAAAATTACATGACTGGTACTAACTGACATCTATGAAGCCTCTGCTATACTGACTATAGATAGCTGAGACGCAATTCTAGCTACCACTAATCAATACATATGCGTAAAAAAGTAAAGTACATAAATAACATCTAACTAAAATCCCTGAAGTAGGAGGACTCATCATCTACTGGATGGAAGCTGCATTTGTCTAATCATGATAGATGGACAACAACTAAACTAGTACTTACATTATGGGACAATATAGCACATAGTCGTATATGTGCATCAGTACTTTTGGAATGTACTGAGCATATAGTGGTGAATGCATAAGTAAATCAATATCTCAACATTTTTATAAATTTGCAAAGAATGTATGCCAAGTGTAGATGACTCACATAAGCTTGAATAACTAAAAACTGAGAATTGTAATCATGAGTAGTAAAGCATGCTGTATAAATCTAGTGAGTCATGACACTTACTTCTATAATCATATTGTCTCAGTGTAGAAAGGACTTACATTTATATCTAAAATAAGAAAGCTGAAATTTATAGCTAATGCCTTTTATAAAGAAAAATCTGAATAAAGCCGTGAGCCTTTACTCTTAGTTTCTAAAAGCTGTTTTGTTATTCTTTTCTGTGTTGAAATCTATAGTTTGTAAGATTTAGGCAGTAGGGAAATAGTTTTAAAAACTATTCTACAATTCTTTACTGTTAGGGAGGTTCTTCTAACAAACATACACCATATGAGCTATCATAGTGTCCAATATCTATTTTCCTTATGGGAAAACCTCACGTTGGGGAATGGTGTCATATTCTTTCCAAAAGTAAGTTAAACTTCTTTTCTGCTTTCTAGACAGAGTATAACCTAATCTAAGTGATCATATCTATATCTATCATCCATATAAAAAGAGAATAATCAGATAATTCTAAATCCTATGTTGGCTCGTAGTTCTGGGGCATGAGAACATATCCAACTCGGTGCTAAATACTACTCCCTTTAATTTGTATGCTTATTCTATTGAAAATCCACTTTAAAACTAGTATAATAGTTTATAATGAAAACCAATTGTATATCTGGCAGTTAAATGTATAACTGAAACTGTAAGATGGATTCCAAGTCTAATATGAGATCAAAAGATTGAGCCTTTATCAAAATCTGAAAATAATTACTCATGGGATGCTTAAAGCATAGTTATCCTTGAAATATAAAAATTCAAACTAGGGCTAATAACTCATTCATAAAATTAGTGTCAAATCATCATAATGTTCATTCTTGATAATGAAAATACTGATAATTTAATTCTAAACTTGGAAATTACTGCAATACGTATGAAAATGCAAAAACAAACATGCAAATTCATCATCTAAATCACTTCAAATCTCATAATTTTTCAATTAGAAATATTGGGTGTGAACCCTAATTGAAACTCATGTAATTTCATACAAAATTATCTTTTAAATAAATTTTGGGCACAAGGATTATCCTTGTTGAAAAACCGCACAAACCTTAATTAATGAAATTGATGAAGACACTTGACTTTGAATCCCTATTTGTTCTCTTGAATATTGTTTCTTGAAGTTCTTAAATTGGGAACCTTGAATTTTGAGTTTCCTTGGAGAAGGAATGGTGGAATTTGGATTTCTTGGGGATTAAGTTTTGAATTATAGGGTTTTCTTGGAGAGAGTTTGGATTAATGGTAAGCATAATAGGTTAAGAATGAGTTTAATATTGAGTTTTTCACGATTTAGGGAAATTTAAATTTACTCAATTGCCCCTTCAAAAAATTAGATCGAGACTGAAAAATCCTGATTTTGCCACCCACCATGACGCGCCACTGTCGATGTGGCTTACTGGAAAATGGAATTTTGTGAACTAGAACTTCATCGTGATGTGGGGCTATTGCAGTAAGCCACTGAAAACTTACAAATGCCATTTAGTCCATCACCGCAATGCAGTACCATCGTAGTGAGCTACTGGAAAAGGGACGAACCAAAACTGGAGTTTCATTGCGATGTGACATAATCATGGTGCTCCACTAGAATCCGAAAATTGGTATTGCTTCCTTCACCGCGATGATGTGACTGTCTAAATGCCCTACTATTTTCATTCAAATTGCCATAACTTCTTAATCGAGTATCGGATTAAGGTAAATTTGCATCGTTGAAAAAATGAGTCAATTTTCTACACATTGGTGAGTCTAGAGCTTGGAAAAACCACATGCATCAAGTGTTATACACTTTCAAAGCTAATACTTCATATACTGGAAGATAAATTGATCTAGGAAAAGTACTGGGTATTATAACGTTGGACCCCGATTAGCTACGATTGGGGCATGTCTATTAGTATTCAGTTTATCTCAATTTAGGTTTGCTTGATCAAGTAGTAAGATTTCAATAATTATTTAGTCAGTTGTACAGATTATTTTTATATGTTCATGTTTTTCATGTTCAGTATCCATACATGATCCTCAGCTCAGTTTTACAGTATGTTCAACTTTACATTCGATTTACATACAGTATTCGTGTTGTACCGCTTCCCTGCTTCAGTTCTACTTATGCTACCAAAATTAAAGATTTAAGTAACTAAGTGTAGTGATTCACCATCTTATCAGATTATGTTGGTTACTCATGGTTTAAGATACTTCAGCTTTCAGTTATTTTAGTCAGACTACTTGCACTTAGCATGCATGCTTTAAGATTATGTATCTATTCAATTTTACGTATTACATTTACCCCCATTTAGTTATTACATTCCAAAGTATTGATCTATATATACGTCAATGTGTAACATTGTCTCATAATATAGGTAACTGTTGTTCCCACACATCATAATCAGGCAGTTTGCAGCTTCTAGCCAGCAGGTGATGAATTCTTTTGTTTTGAGATCTCCAGTCAGTTGTAGTTCATGTACTTTATTTTTATTGTTCATATATATTGAGTAGTGGTAGTTGGAGGCATGTCCCAGCTATCTATAGTGAGTATATTAGAGACTTCATAGATAGTTAGTCAGAGTCGCTCATGTAATTAAAGTTTCTTTCTTCAGTTTTATCATGATGTAAACTTTATCGGTATTATACTTATTAAGATTTCCTTAAGATCATGTTTCCACTCAGCTAATTTAGTTTTTATACAATTTAAATCAGTTGCTTAGGAATCATGCCAGTTAATGGGTTAACTTAGGATCTCTAGTGGCTCTAAGCACCATGTTATGACTAGGTGGTATGTTCTGTGCCATGTCGATAGCCTCCGTGCCTTGTCAATATCGCGGAGCCTAACCTCCGTGCCACGTTAATATCGCAGAAGCTCACTGCCTTGGGGTCCCAAAATGACTTCAAACCCCTTTCAAAAATTTAAAATTTTTCCCAAATTACAATTCTAACATTCCTAAACATAATTCAAGTCAACAATTGACATTATGAATGCAGGATGGTCAAAATAAAATCATTTTAATTTTTAGGGGTGTTACATTACTTCTCCCCTCTCTTAGGATCATTTGTCCCCAAATGAAGATTTAGGCTATTTTAAGAACGATTATAGCAAGAATACATCAGAACCATATGACAAACTCAAAATGCTACAAGTGGAAAAACAAAACCCATACCTTAAGCATTTTCATCCAACATGGGGAAGAAGAACGGGTATTTGGCCTTCATATCTTCCTTTGCTTCCTATGTAGCTTCTTCCACCATTTGATTTCTCCAAAGGACTTTAACCGAAGCTACATACTTTGTCATCAATTTATGAACTTGCCTATCCAATATCTACACTGGGACCTTCTTATAAGACAAAGAATCTGAAACACCAACATCCTCAATAGGCACTAGAAAAAAAGGGTCACCCATACACTTTTTCAGCATAGAAATAAAGAAAATGGGGTGAATAGTAGCAAAACTTACTGCAACTCTAACTCATAAGAGACATTACTAATCCTCTTCACAATTTGTTACGAACCAATGTAACGGAGACTAAACTTCCCCTTCTTCCCAAACCTCATGACTCATTCATACGAGACACCTTTAAGAATATCCAATCACCTACTTCAAATTCCAACTCCTTTCTCCTCACATCCACATAAGACTTTCAGCGACTTTGAGCAGTATTAAGTCTTTCTCTAATTACTTTCACCTTATCCATAACTTGGTGAACCAATTCAGGACCAAATAACGTAGTCTCACCTACCTCAAACCACCCAATAGAAGACATACACCTTCTACCATAAAGAGCCTCGAAAGAAGCCATTTGAATTCTCAAATGGTAACTATTGTTTTATGCGAACTCAATAAGAGGCAAATGGTCAATCCAAATACCCTTAAAGTTAATCACACAGACCCTTAGCATATCCTCCAAAGTCTGAATAGTCCTCTCTCTACTTGTCCATCCGTTTGAGGGTGAAAAATGGTGGTTCACCTAAGTTCCCAAATCTTTCAAAAATGAATGCTAGAAGTGAGAGAAAATTACATACCTCGGTCTAAAATGATGGACATAGGCACTTTATGCAGCTTGAATATCTTCTGAATGAACAACTTAGAACTAAAATTTTCCATATCTCTCTTCATATTGCTTCACTAATAGATTTCCTTAAAGTCATGATACATCTTTGTCCAAATCAAAAGAACCATATATATAGACTCATGAGCCTCAGTCAAAACCCTTTCCACAGTCCATCAACATCAAGAACACACAAACTATCTTGATACCTCAAGATGCCATCTCCCTCAATCTCAAAAGCCATAAGCTTTTGCTAACCCACATCATTATTAATCTACATAAGCATGGGATCCAAAAACTGTTTATCCTTTACCTTAGTGCCAAAAGATGATTTAACCACTTCCTGAATAATTACTCCTCTCTCTTTTAAGTACAAAAGTTGAAATCCTAAGTTAGACAACCTGTGAATATCCTTCACCAACCATCTCTTCTTCTCATCCATATGAGATGAGCTTCCCATAAATAACCTGCTAAGAGCATCAATAATAATATTAGCTTTACTTGGATGATAGTGAAGACTCATGTCATAATCCTTAAGAAATTCAAGTGACGTCCTTTTCTTAAGATTTAATTCCTTCTGTGTAAATACATATTGTAAGATTTTATGATCTTAATATATATCCACATACACTCTGTACAGAAATGGTGCCGGATCTATAAATCAAAAACCATAGTCGCTAACTCTAAGTCGTGAATTGGATAATTATTCTCATGAAACTTAAGTTGTCTAGAAGAATAAGCCACAACCTTACTATGCTGCATCAAAATACAAACCAATCCCATATGGGATGCATCACAATATATAATAAACCCATAGTACCCTCGGGCAGGGTCAAAATTGGTACAAAAGTCAACTTATCCTTAAACTTCTCAAAGATACCCTTATAATCATTAGATCATAAGTGCTTAACCTATTTTTGAGTAAACCTTGTCAATGGAGCAGCAATAGAAGAGAAACTCTGCACAAAACTCCTATAATACCCAAAAAATCCTAGAAGCTCCTAATGTCAGTTGGATTCATGGGTCTGGGCCACTTCTTAACTACCTCAACTTTCTATGGATCTATCTTGATTCCCTTACTAGAAAAAACATGCCCCAGAAAAGTCACAACATTCAGCCAAAACTCACCCTTACAAAATGTTGCATATAATTTCTGATCCTTAAAAGTCTGCAATATAATTTAAAGGTGATTGAAATGATCCTCCTCACTCTTTAAGTACACATCATTAATGAAGACTATCACAAATAAGTCTAAAAACTATCTGAACACCTGATTCATAAGATCCATGAAAGTAGCCAGAGGATTAGTCAACCTAAATGACATAACTAGGAACTAATAATGAAAATATAAGGTTCAAAAAGTAGTATTGGGAATATTAACCTCCCAAATTTTCATCTGATGATAGCTCGAATGAAGATCAATCTTAGAGAAACACCTAGCACCCTGAATTTAGTCGAAACTATCATCAATCTTAGAACGAGGATACTTATTTTTTACTGTCACCTTATTTAGCTGACGATAGTCTATACATATCCAAAGAGACCCATCCTTATATCATACAAAAAGTACTGGAGCACCCCATGGATAAACACTATAATGAATGAAACACTTATCAAGAATATTTTTTAATTGCTTTTTTATCTCCTTTAACTTTTTCAGAGCCATCCTATAAGGAGGAATAGAAGTGGTACAGGTATTCGGTAGAAGATCAATCCCAAAATCTATTTCCCTATCTAGATAAAAATTGGGAAGATCATCGAGAAACACCTTAGGAAATTCATTAACCACAGGGATAGATTGCAAAGAAGGACTTTCAAAATTAGAATCCTTAACCTGAACTAAATGCTAGAGATATTCTTTAGAAATCAATTTCTGAGATTTAAGATATGAGATAAACCTTTCTTTAGGTACTAAGGAACTCTCCTTCCATTTCATCATAAATTCATTAAGAAAATAAAAAATGACCTTTCAAGTCCTACAATCTAGATACGTATAGCACGAATAAAGTCAATCCATCATCAAGATCACATAAAAATCCACAATATTAAGCTTTGTCAAATCCGCCAATGTCTTTCTATGAAATATGGACAGCACAAAACCACTATAAATTTTTCAAGCAACAATAGAATTACCCACTGGAGTAGACATAGAAATGGGGTCAAAAATATTTTAGAACAAAAAATAAAGTGTACAATCACATAAGGGGTCAAGTAAGATATGGTAGAACTCGGATCAAGCAAACAATAAACATCATGAGAGAAGATCTGTAACATACCGATAAAAACTTCAAGAGATGCCTCAGATTCTTGATAAGGAGTGAGTGAATATAGATGATTCTAGCCACTATAGGTACCAAAAGTTGTACCCTTAGGTGCCAGAGTAGAAGAAGTGGTGATAGGGACCTTATTAACTTTTGTAGAAACCTTAGATATAGGACAATTTCTCTACAGATGACTAGGCTTAACATAATTAAAATACATGTTCCTCCCCTCCTCATAATAACTATGGTGAAACTGTCCATAAAATTGGCAAAAAGGATAAGTGTATCATCCTACATTTTTGGGCTAGAATTCAAACTATCGTTCCTATGCGTATAGATCCGAACTCAATTATTCTATGTCAATATAAGTGTGATGATAAATTATATAGTGTGTGAACATTTTTTGATATGAATCTAGGTCATTAAAATCTCTTAACTCAAAGACGAGTTGAGAACCTTTCTACTATTTAAGTTTTAGTAGGCGTACCTACCTGGGTCAACTTAAAAAGACCATTACTTATTGAATATAATGATTTAGGTGGCCTAATATATACCAAATTAAATATCTTTGTGTCTTATTTCTAACACATTTAATTTCACCTTAATCTAATATCAGGGTAGAAAGTTATGCTTATTTTACTTAGGAGTGTCTGTCTGGCAGAAAGTGATGACTAAGTTAATGAGCCATCAATTAGGTGAAAACTAAGGTGATCTGTCATCATCTGGGTAATGATCCATCAACTTAAGTCAGCAGCCTTAACTAGTAAATGGTAAAATCCAGCTAGATATTAATGACTAGGGTGATGAAGTGTCACCAAACTGATGAGTCATCAACCCAAGTCATCAACTGAAGAATATCTATGATTCTTTTTTATTTCTTAAGGGGTATTTTGGTCTTTTCCTCACCCTAAAACCCTGCTCCATGACTTAAAACACTAAGATTCCTTATTATATTCAATTAAATAAATTAAAACACTACTCTCTTCTCTCTAAATCCTAAATAAAAAACAATCTAGGGTTTCAAGGGATTAATCATCCAAGCTCTAATCTCCAGGTTTTCTTACAATTTCTTTGGTGTTTTAGGCATGTATCTCTTTCCTTAACTAATTTTATAGAAAAGCATATGTCTAATTATTGTCCATTTGATTTAATTGTTGGGTTTTGAATATAGGTTGAGGGATTTGAAATGGTTGTTAGATAAATTGATTTTCCATGGTTTTGAGTTGATATTTAATGGTTATTCTTCTGGTTTTAAACTAAATAAATACATGGGATAGGAATTGGAATGGAAAACATAGGTTTTTCTAAATTTTATGGTTTAATGGTTTAGAATTGGCTTTAACCTTAACCCAACTTGTGAAATTGGTTTTGAAACAAGGACATATACTCAATCTACTTTACTTTTGGAACCTTGAATTGTATAAATGGTTAATGGAACATGAATTGATTTTAAAAGGACTTGGTGGCCAGGATTGGTTTTAAGTTAGAAACTTTAGAGTTAATTAGGATAATTGGTTTTGGAATGACATAATGCAATTGGCTTTTCAAGCTTAAATTTTATTTGGTATGATGATACGAATGGTAAATTCCTAATTAAAAGACATAGATTAATGGATGGAAATTTGTGTAAATAGTTATAATTTGGGCTTAAAGGGGGTTGTATAGCTCACCATGAAAGGTGGGGGTCCCCTATGGACCAATACTAGAAATCATATTTGTCGGCGTGGGGGTCTCTATAACCGTGTGCTTTGTTCACACTTTATATATATTTAGGTATGGATAGGGCTGTGGATTCCCTGTCCCTTCCACAGATGTTCTTGATTCGTATGGCTAACACACGCTAGAGCCCTTTCATTAGGAGTTGAACCCATATAGCCCATGGGTGCCCTTAGGATGGTTAGAGCTACAAAGTCTAGGGTAATGGTTTTAAATCTCATGCTTAAACCTTGTTCTCTATTCTTCATATTATATACATGTATATGAATGTGTGCATATAGTTTTGGTCTTATTTGTACATGGCATTATTTTATCCCTATTTTGAGTTACATGTTAGTATCCCACTAATCATCCTCGGGTGCTGCATCATTTAATGATATAGGGTTCTAGGGTTTTTTGATTGACTTGTACAGAGTTAGGTGGTTCTAGTTTTTCTATTGGCAGCTTTGAAATTATGATCTTCCATTCTACAAAGGGCCAGTCATTTCATAGTCCTATTATTATTTATGTCTTAGACTATCATTTTGGATTCCTTTTTGGCTATAGTCGAGGGCATGTCCTGACCTAGTTTGGATATTTAATTTTGGAGTCTTTTGTGGATAAGTCTAGGTGGTTATTTTTTGTGGATTCTTAGAACCTCTATCTTTGTTTATCTATCATTCATATTACTATTTGGTTTCTTTCATTATTTATTCTTATTATGTTCTATTAGTTATGCAAAAGGGGTGGTCTCTGACCCACCTGTGGGCTTGAGATACCCATTAGGACTAGGCTTGAGGTCGAGTCATGAAAAGCTTGGTATCAGAGCATAGGTTCAGGTTCATTAGGTGTTCATAAAGTCGTGTTGAGTAGAGTCCCTTTCATGAGTGTGTAACACACCACACTTATAAGGAAGAGGCTATGAGTCATTTAGGAAATGTTTCTTGTTCTTTAATACTCTAGATTATGCAGTCATGTTGTCCATATGAAACTTATCCCAATTATATCTATACTCTAATAATATGGGCTATGACTCATTATCTTAGCTATACAAGTGCAAAAGCTTTGATTTCTAATAATGCAGTATTTTTTAATTGAGTCTTCAAAAGGTGATAAAATGGCAGAAGGACTTTATAGGAATCCATTAGTGCATTAAAGTGTATGGATTCAAGTGTATACCTCTATCTTCATGAATTAAGCTTTCCATCCTGAGGGAAAGTATGGATTCATTCCTTTCTAAAATTTTACTACAGATGTCTCTCTTAACAGTAAAAATATGTATCTAAATATCGGGATAGAATTTCCACCTTAGAGGTAGTATTAATTTGGGTATTATGACCTATGGATAGTAAGATAATCTGAAGGTTAATATTATAAAGTCATATATTTAGAAACAAGGGAGAGAATAACCTTTGAGTGGAAAAGATAGTTGTATTCATGTAAACATTAAGGGAGTGTTGGGGGTGGTATATTCTTAAGGTGATTTATTGTGGTTGCATGAAGATGTGTGTATTTTATAGTAGTTAATAGAGGATGTGATTAGTTTTGGGGATTTAGAACTTATTCAAAATCATGAAATCATAGAGACGGGGACTCAATGATGTTTATAGAACTTTTAAGGTAGTTAGAGGTATGTATGGGTAAGTAAAGGAGTTGTGAGAAAGGAGAATGTGCTAATAGACGTTAATAGGTTATGTGATAATATTAGGATATACTATCTTGATTATGTTGTCTTACTACGTCGAGAGTCCTTTGAATTTTTGTCTTGCAGTTGTAAGCCAGTCTAGCAGGTGAGGAGATATGCAGTCAAGCTTAAGGTGTAGTAGTAATGTCATGAAGAAGATGTACTTGTAGGCTGTATTTAAGTGAAATAAGGAGTTTTGATTGATCAATTTGTCATATATTTTGATTGACTAGTATGGGATGTGAGATTTTCTTTGGTATTTCATGATTAGTAATAGGTGTTAAGCTTGAACTTTAGATATTGATTATGGTGATTAGAATGGTAGCTCGAGGATAGTGATATAAGATTTATAGGAGTAAATTAGCAGGCATGATTGACGTATTAAAGAGAGCTTAGGTTGATAACCTATGAAAAATTTGAGTAGATAATTGTGATATATATGCATGAGGACTAGTGTTGAAGCGATGAATTATAACTAAGTTATTAGGTGGATAAAAACATTAGATTTATAAGAAGAAGTTGAACCCCCTGGTAGCATGTTGTTAGATGAGGTTTTAAGTGCATAATTTCTATGCCATGTTCTAGAATTTCTCGTATGGAGAAGTCTAAGGAGTTGTTATATGGTGTCCTTTAGAGATGAATTGGGGAAAATATAGATAGACAATGTGAGCCCTTGGTGTAGTCTTAAAATTTTTGTTAAGTCGTGAGATTATGAGATTAGAGGTTTAGTGCTAGTATACTAAGGAGTGAAAATGGATTGTTATGTGTTAAGAAGTATGTATGTGTTGGTCATAAGAGTGTGACTTATAGGATGATAAATATGGATGCTAGTGAAAGTTAATATTAGTATCCCTGAAGGACAATGTCTTTATATTATAGTTATCGGGGGGAGGTTGGTGTTCTTGTGTATAGTGATACCCCCCCATAGTGCTGAATGCTGTTCTCATAGATTTAATGAGAGGATATGTCCTCAAGTCTAGGATTGTGACCTTTGAGTAAAGGGGGAGATTATGAACTAAAGTAGATCTTGAATTTTCTCATGGTGGTGAGTTTTAGGGAAGTGTCATGATAAATCTATTCTTATTCTAGAAAATTGCTCGTACTTTAATAGAGGGAATTCTATCAATGTCTTATGTATTAGAATTGTGCTTATACCTAAGGTCCAAGTCCTCTATGGAACTTATATCTATTCTCTAACCCCTAAACTAGAAGCAATAGCGATTCACAGATCCAAGCTTCTAAGTATTCAAGCTCAATGTTATGGCTCATGATCCATAAACTCATGTCTCACTTTATACTTAGTTCTCAAGAACTATAGTCTCTTTATGTTACCAACTCATTTTATGTCATGTCTTAGCCCAAAGTGATGTTCTATATGCAAAATCATGATCATTCTTATTTCTTATAATGAGAAGCAATAATTTCAAGAAACAATCCTTGTTTTATATCGTAAATATAGAAATCTCATCTTTATGTTATACGATCCATTTATATGCACTTATATTTCTTATTGTGGCCTAACCAAAGAACTCATGCTATGTTATGTTTATGCTTGGACGACCCTCTATTTATGATCTAGGTAGTTGCTATGAAGTATTTTGTGCCTATTGTACCGTATCTTATTTCATGGGTCTCACCTTGAGTAGTACAACTGATAGGAGTTATAATTGAGAACTTCTTGTTCTCTAGTCCCTCCGTGACCCTCCTTATGTTAGGATGGTAGTGGCTATAGAAGCATAGTAATATTTTAGATAAGGGAGTGGATGTTCTTTAATGTTAAAATTTTGTGTGTGGCTACTCGGACCAAGGTTATAGATAAAGAGGGAAGAGTGGGATAAACTTTCAATATGTGAAATAGTTAGAAAGGAAAGATGGGGTAAAAATATTTGTGATCGTGATTGAGGTTGCTAGTTTTTGGGTGGTGAGATCGAAAAAGTTGGTGTAGTCAAGATAGGCTTGAATATTATGATTGATAGGTACACAAACCATTGTGTTATGTGGATAGTAATCCTTGATTAAGGCCTGAGGTTGTTTGATCATAGTGGCAAGATGGAGAATAATTCTTGGTGGGGTGTAGAGTATAGGGTCCCATAGCTTAAGCTAGCACCTTCTAAGTCCAGGCTAGGCTTAGCATGGAAGAAATATGTAGTTATACTCAATATCTTATAGTTATCTGTTTTATGGGGAAATTATAAAATCAAAATAGTTAACTATTATATTCATATCTGAAAGAATAGTGGGGAAGCATGGTTATATGTAAGGGCTATTAGACATATCATAAGAGGTGGAGAATGCTTCTATTCTATTCTTATGTCCCATAAGAATATTAGTTCATGTAATGTATCAATCTTAATCAGGCCAAGGATTACTGAAAAAATTCATGCCTTATATTGTTATGATCATGTTCCATATAACTAATGCCCAAGATCATGTCTATGTCATGTCTCGTTATCGCATGATTTGTGCTTATAAAATTTACTTGGTGATGTCATTAAGCTCATTTATCTTGGTGCCTATGTATGTTTTATTGAGGGAGAATTTCTAATGTGAAGTTACATCCTTTATTTTGTACTTCTAGAGCTTCAATAAGTCCCTACACATCATTCGAGGATGAATGATTCCAACGGGGAGATAATGTAACACCCCACATTTTTGGGCTAGAATTCAACCTTCGTTCCTATGCATATAGAACTGAACCCAACGATTCTATTTCAATAAAAGTTTGATCATCAATTCTATAGTGTGAGAAAATCTTTGGATATGAATTGAGGTCATAAAAATCTCCTAACTCAAAGAAGATTTGAGAACCTTTCTACTGATTAAGTTTTAGTGGGTGTATTTGCTAGGATCCACTTCTAACAATTGTTACTTCGTAAATGTAACTCTTTAGGTGGCCTACTATATACAAAATGTAATATCTTTGAGTCTTTTTTCTAACGTATCCATTTTTACCTTAATCCAACATTGGAGTAGAATGTTATGCTCTTTTACTTAGAAGTATCTGTCTGCCGAAAAGTGATGAGAAAGCTTATGAGTCGTCAACTAGGTAACGACTAAGGTGATGAGCTATCAACTAAATTCATCAGCCTTAACCAGAAAATGGCAAGATCCATCTAGATATTGATGACTAGGGTGACGAGTTGTCACCAAACTGATAAGATGTCAATTAAAGAATTTTTAAAATTATTTTTTCTTTGTTTAAGGGTATTTTAGTCTTTTCCTCACCCCAAAACCCTCCCCCATTACTTAAAATACTAAGATGTCCTTTATCTTCAATTATATAAATAAAGACACTACCCTCTTCTCTCTAAGTCCTAAACAAAAAAAAAGCTAGGGTTTCAAGGGATTAATCATCCATGCTCTAATCTCTGGGTTTCCTTCCAATTTCTTTGGTGTTTCAGGCATATATCCCTTCCCTAAATTAATTTTATACAACATGTGTGTAATTATTGTCCATGTGATTTAATTTTTGGGTTTTGAATATGGGTTTAGGGATTTGGAATGGTTGTTACATAAATTGAGTTCTCATGGTTTTGAATTGATCTTTCATGTTTATCTTGTAGCTTTAAACTAAATAAATGCATGTGAATGGGAATTGGGCTAGAGAACATGTGTTTCCCCAAATTTTATGGTCTAATGGTTTGGAATTGGCTTTAACCTCAATCCAACTTGTGAAATGGGTTTAGAAACATGGATATATACATAAACTACTTCGCTTTTGGAACCTTGTATTGCATAAAAGGTTAATGGAACATGAATTTATTGTAGAAGGCCTTGGTGGATAGGGATTGGTTTTAAATTGGAAACTTTGGAGCCAATTAGGATAATTGGTTTTGTAATGACATAATGGAATTGGCTTGTAAGCTTATACTATTTTTGGTATGATGATATCAACGGTAAATGCCTAATAAAAAGACACCTCGCTTAATGGATGAAAATTTGTGTAAATGATTTTAATTTGGGCTTTAAATGGGCTCGCTAGCTCACCTTAGAAGGTGGCATTCCTCGGGGGACCAATATTAGAAATCACATTTGCTGGCGTGGGGGTCTCTATGACTGTGTGCATAGTTCACACTTTATATGTATTTGGGTATGGATAGGGTGTGGATTGCCTGCCCTTCCTTGAATTTCCTTAGTTCATGTAGCTAACACATGCTAGGACCTTTTCAGCAGAGGAAGATGAACCTTTATATCCCGTGGGTGCCCTTACGAGGGCTAGACCTACACAATCTAGATTAATGGTTTTAAATCTCATGCTTAAACCGTGTTCCCTATCTTGGAATCTTATATACATACATATTAAGGTGTGCATAAGGTTTTGTACTGATTTGGACATGACACTATTTTATCCTTATCCTCAGTTACATGCTATTTCTTATTCCATTAACCGTCCTTAAATGCTGCATCATTTCATGATGTAGAGTTCTGGGGTTTTTTGGTTGACTTATGCAGAGTTAGGTGGTTCTGGTTCATCCGTTGTTCAGCTTTAAAGTGGTGAGCTTCCATTCTCTGAAAGTCCTGTCATTTTATTGTCTTGTTGTTATTTATGTCCTAGATTATCATATTGGATTCCCTTTTGGCTATAGTCGGTGGGCATGTCTAAAACTAGTTTGGATTTTTCGTTTTAGAGGCTTTTGTGGACAAGTGTGGGTAGTTATTTGTTGTGATTTCCTACAACCTCTATATTTGTTTATCTATCTTTCATATTACTATTTGGTTGCTTCCGCTATTTATTCTTATTGTGTTGTGTTGGTAGGCAAAGGGGGTGGTCTTCGGCCCTCGATGGGCTTGAGATGCCCATTACGACTAGGTTTGGGGTCGGGTCATGACAATAAGGTGGGTATGAATGAGCTCCACTAATCTATGATTAGGCATCCTGTGACTTAGGATCGCTGCTAGCCTGAAAAGGACGATCACCTGATGGCTTAGGATAAGGAGCACTAGCCGTCGAATAAGAACTTCCTTAATTCTTTTTCTTGGTCCACTGTTTACCATATCCTTCACTATTCTACTGATCCTACACTGCTCTAAATATCTAAACTTCTTGTTTTGTCTCTCTCCCATCTCTGCTTGCTTCTTTTTCTTATCCTCCACCTACTACATATAAACCACTATCCTGGAAATTTCTATATCATTATTCAACATCGTAGCCTTACACTCCAATACTAAATCATGGAACAACACAAAAGAAAACTTCCTTATTTTGGATCTCATGTTAGCCACTAACTCCAGAGCATAACAGGACAACTATTGAAATTTCAGAGCATACTCTTTCACACTCATCTTCCCTTGCTTAAAAAACTCTTCAGCCTTTGCTTCCCTCAACTCCTGAGGAAAGAAGTGATACAAAATAACACTAAAAACTGATCCCATACTATCTACTCATCATCATTATCCCTCATAGCTTCCCACTCCTCATACCACTAATAAGATACATATTTCAATTGATACACAACAAACTCCACACATTCAAAATCATTAGCATGCACCACCCGAAAATCATCTCCATCTCATCCATGAACCCCTGAAGATCCTCCTCAACCTTAGAGCCTGTAAAGTTTGGGGGATTCAAATCATAAACTAGCCAATCTGAGTTACCTCATATGAATGATCAAGAGAACCGACACAATCAGATTGAGGAGACTGTGCTTCCACCAACTAAGTAATCATATAAATGGATTGATGGAACATAGCCTTAGAGATATCTTCCTGAGGTGACTAAGCATGAATATCTCCAGCCTGAGAAGTCTAAGGAGGATTGGTAGTGATAGGTGGAACCCTACCTGGAGAAGTACAATCAGAAGCAGGGACCCTAAACTGGATCAGTACTCCGTAAGTAGAGCGAATTCCCTACATATTTTTTCAAGGTAGGATAGAGGTTCTAGCAGAATTTCTATAAACGTTAAATCTTTGAGGAGGCATGATCTGAAATATGAGTAAGCCAAGAGTTAGAGAAGTTTCATAGCACTAGAATCTATAACTCAAAAATAGATCACAAGAAAGGGAACATTCCTAAATTCCTCGTAGTCTCCCCCATATAAGTGTGACGCTCTACATATCATAAAAAGGGACTCTACTCAACGGAACTTTGTGGACACTTACCGATCGTAAAATTTGCTCTATTACCAAGCTTGTCATAACCTAAACCCGAGCCTAATCGTGACGCATAATATCAAGCCCTCCGTAATCCGAAACCACCCCCTTAGCCTAACATCTAAAATACAATAAAAATGAAAGGGAAATCCAACCAAAAAGTAATAAGAATGATAGATAACCAAATGAAAATTCTATGAATCAAAACCAACATCCCACCCACACTAGTACACAAAAGTCTCTAAAACTAGAATATCAACTAAGTCAGGTCATAACCCTAACCATGACCAAAAGAATCCAAAATAAAAAACTAAATAATACTGTAAATAATAAACAAATCAGTGAAATAATAGGGTCTTTCAAAAGAATAGAGGCTCACCACTTCACAGCAGATCCGTAGGAATACCAAGTCACTTAACGCTACACATGAGCAATGGGAAACCCTTTTGTGTAGCGTATAGGGACTGTTAGTGGGATAAGTACTAACAGTAACTCAGGAAAAGTGATAAAATAATTTTATTTCCATAAAAATAGTCAAAAACCACATACACACATTCATATATACATATATAGGATGTCGTGATAGGGAGAAGGATTATGAATGTAAGAGTTTGAACCATTAAATTTAAGTGTGTAGCTTGCTCTGGTCTAAAGGCACCCATGGGCTATATGAGTTCAGCTCCCCCTGCTAAAAGGGCCCCATTGAATGTTAGCCGCATAAACCAAGAAATCCAAAGAAAGGGTTAAAGACACCACCGTTCTAGCCATTCAAAAATATAATGCGTAAACTAAGAACATGGTCATATAGATCCCTACACCAACAAATATAGTTTCCAGTGTCAGTCCCCCTGGGACTACACCTTCATGGTGAGCTAAACAAATTTCTTTAATCCCAAATTAAAATAGTTTGCACATACTCCCAACAATTAATGTAGGATTTTTATATTAAGGAATTTACCACTTGGTATCATCATACCAATTATGCTTACAAGCTCATATAATCATGTCAAACCAATCCATGTAACCATTAGACTCCCAAGTTCCCTTTTAAAATCCAAACTATGGTCACCAATGCCTTTTTAAATCTATTTTAACAAAATATCCATTAATGTAATGTAATAAGTTCATAAATAATTTTAATTATGCAATTATCCATGTTCAAAAACTAAATTTATAAAGTGAGTTAGACTAATAAGATTATCAAGCCAAAAACTCATTAATATGGGAAAGCTCATGTTCCCCATTGCTATTCCCATAACAATGAGCTTATTCAGTCTAAAATCCATAAATTTAAAGCATAAATCATCAATTTAAAATTTGAGAAATTTAACTAAAGTAATATCAACAAAATCCCTCAACCTAATTTAAAACCCATCAATTTGAACCCCATGGATAATGAGTAAAAAGAAATGCCATAATGTAAATTTAAAGTTTGGGAATGAGATACATGCCTGAAATACACAAGAAATTGAAGTCAATTTGAAGTTTGGAGCCCGAATGATGAATCCCTTGTAAAACCCTTGAGTTTGAGAGAGAAAGAGAATGATTTGATCTTTGAAAACTAAAGGGAATTGGGTTATTTTATGTTTAAGGGTAGTACAAGAGGTAAAAAGACTAAATCCCCTCACCTAAGTGAATAAAATAAAAACTCTGCAAAATTAAAACATCAACAAGGCACACCGTTATCGCAGAGGATAACCTTCGTGAAAAAATTTAAAGTTGTCAAATTTAAACTGTGCAAAATTTAAAGTTGTCACGAAGGTTATCCTCCACGATAACGGCATGACATGCTAATATTGTAGACACTCACTATCTCGAGGTCCCAAAATATTCCCGAACCCCTTTTAAAAATTCTAGAACATTCTCGAGTTATCCTTTTAACATCCCTAAACATAATTCAAGTCAAAATTTGAACCTGAGAGGGTCAAAAATAAAATTGTTCAATTTTTGACGAATCTTACAATTTTATTTATTTTGGAGAGTAAATCATGAGAGAGAATCTCTAAAATCTCTAAAATAAAAGAAAATTTAAAATTTATACCTTTCCATTAGATGGATGGAAATACATGTTCTTGATATGTATAAAAAATATTTATTTGATACATATGTCTGATACATGAATACTTGGTACTTGTGATTAATACATTAATTTATTTTATTAAATTTGGACTTTTATATCAAGAGAAATATAGTTCTGTGAATAGATATTCATATGTATCTTAAACACGTACTAATCCACTGTATACATAAAAAAATGATAAATTTGTTACATGAACATGGAGATGTATTCCTATGTATCATGAATAAAAAAAAATACATTCTTTTGTATTATGGTGAAATGCACATGCAAGTACATTCATATGTATCATGAACAAAAATTACATTCTTTTTTACTATGATACATATGCATAGAGATACATTCGCATGTTTCATGAACAAACACTTATAAGATTAATATTATATATGAATTAGTATACTATGATACATTAGCGTACAAGTACATTCATATGTATCATGAACAAAAAAATATATTCTTTTTTATTAGGATACATATGTGATACAAGACTAACAAGGAAGGCACGAAATAGACTCCAAATCAGTCCAAAAATCTTAAGAATCCAAGCACCTTTTTGGAGACAACTCTCGGATTCACTACCAACAACAAGAATACAAGATATAATGGTGTATTTGACACAAAAACAGAAACCCAAACTAATATTAACAACAATATATGAAGAAAAAGAAGAACAACAACAATGTAGTAACAACAATGCATGGATTACAAAGAAACAATACACAACACGGCTACAAGATTACAATAATGTAACTGATAGAGAGTGTGACATACACTACTATAATGACCAAGAAACTAAGTGTTTTCAAGAACAAATACCCTTAATAATGATAGCAGCAACACCTACACTATACAACGGACACAAGAGAGGACCTCAATCCTTCAAGCACCTAAGGTTCCAAGCCAATAAACAACAAAGTGAATCCACACTTATGTTGTTATCCTAGTTTTGGCCAAGCCTCTAAGGATGATAGAACTTGTCTTTTTTAAAGCATGTTATACAATTTTCAATATGCAAAAGCTAAGTAAAGTAACCCTATAATGTTCCTTATATAGTGTATTAAAAATAAAAGGCAAAAAGATCAAAATTCCCCTTAGAGATTAGGCGCCCTTCTAGTGTGAATTAGTGGTTCTTTTGATGTGTTTTAAGCCCTTAATTCCACTTCTCTTGCTCACACACTTGGACGAATTCAATACACATCCTCATGAGTTCATCTACGTGATCGCACTTGTATCAATATGCATAGGGATATATTTGTATGTATCATGATATTTATTTTAATGGAGTGATATTCTTCTCTTTCTTTACCACTACCCATAAACTCTCTCAACCTTCATTGAAAAGCAGTCAAATACACCAACAATTACCCCACCACCACCGTTGTCTTTGCGGCTGTTCTTATCGAAAACCTAGCAACATTGCTCAATTTTTCCTTTTTGTTTTAATAGGTATTGTCTTAAAGAGTTGACAAGCAGCTGATGAGTGGGTGATGGCATTGAAGCGATCATCATCATTTCCATGGTTTCGGTGGAAACTATGAGACTTTTTTGCTTCTACAGTATGAAGATTCTTCAAAACAATATGAATGATTGTCAACATAAAGCACACAGTAAAGCTTTCAAAATTATAAGGAAAAAAAGACTAAGAGAGATGAAAAAACTGAACCAAATTGTAAATTGCAAATAATAATATATGATAATTTTTTTCAATTTGATTTATTTGTTGTTTTTGATATTTAAGAGATTCTCTCCCATAATTTACTCTTCTAAATAAATGTAAATCTATTACTTTCTTATTTAATATGTATCAAGAGGAAAAAGAGAAATATGGGATTTTATGAAATATTTCTAAAAATAAGGGATTTTGTGTATTTATGTCTCTTAAGTTTGTGTAATTGATGAAATTATCCTTATTTTAATTGGTAGGAAATCCTATTTAATAGTTTCTACATTTTTGTCACTCATTGCTATTGGTTGCAAGCTTTTGATGTTTCTCATGAATTGAGAGTCTAATGACATGATTTTTATATGTTTTCTTGATAAATTGCAGCTGGGTCTATACCCCATGATTTTAATCCTTGAGAAGTTAATAGTTGAAATATTTGAGATATTGAAGTATGTGAGTATATTGAGATTATGAGCTAAATAACTGTAAATTCTACATTTCTATATGATTTATAAATAAAATCTAGATTTCTATATGATTTATGAATCTATATGCAATCTAATATGCATTTTGATGAGTTTTAACTTGAGATTGAATTATGGGTCATTAAGCCCTACTTGAGACTTGAAATTTTATGAAATTTTGTGCTATAAGCACCCATGATTTGAGTATTCTGAGATTGTTGAGGAATGTTTTGAGCTAATGGACATAGAGCTTTGAAATGCACATCACTACATGAGATTACAAATTTAATTGTTGGGCTCTTAGGAACCCTGAGATTATTTTGAAAGTGGATTTTTATGAGATGAGCGAGATAAACTAAAGGGAGTAATATTTAAGCACCGAATTGGGTAAGTTACTATGGTTTCTTATGCCAGAACTATGTGCCACCGTAGGTTTGAGATTTTGGGCCTAAGGCCGAGATGATTGGGCCCAAGGCTGAGATAAGTGATCACTGTGTTGAGGTTATACTCCCTGGAAAAAGTATGACACCTCTCCCCAATGTTAGGTTTATTTCTTAGGAGGACAAGACGTTGGACTCTATGTAGCTCGCATGGTTTATCTCAATTAAGAGAACCTCCCTAAACTAAAGTATTTTCCATTGAGATAGAATATTTTCCCTAAAGCTTTGGGATGAGATATTTTCTAAAATGAATGAACTGCTTTGAGTATATTTTCAAAGAAGGAAGTATTTTTCTCTACTAATACGAGTTGATCACCTATTTTTAAGCTAAAGTTATATCATTCCAAGTTCCAAGTGTCTGAGTTCAAAAGATTTATAATTGTTGAGCTAATAAAGAAGTTTTACTCTCCATGAGACATATGCATGAGTTGAAAATATTGTTTAAGGCTTCCTTCATCCTATGAGTAATGAGAATAAGAGGAGAGCACAAATTGTAAAGCTAAAGTATAATGACTCACGAGATTTGTGTTGCATGCTTCATTCTACATGATTTATGACCTTTACATTTTCACTTATTCAAGCCATGTGAGTCATTTCTATTTGCATGCATGATTTAATTAAAAAATATTGATATTGTTTTATGTAAATGCATACACCCCCATATACTCAGTATATATCCCAAGTGTTGATCCGTTTATACGTCTATGAGCTACATTCTCTCATAATATAGGTTCAGGTGCTCAGCCCAGTCTCGTCAGTGATTCTCGAGTACCTTTGTCTATATTTTTCTAGTGGTGAGTCATCATGGTTCGAGGGCCTATCTTCAGATATTTTAGTATTTGAGTGTTTATCTTATTACTTTTAGTCCAGTTTGAGTCAGTTGAGGACCTATCCCAATGACTATCTAGTTCGTAGAGTAGTAGAGGCTTTGTCAGACTAGTTATCAGATTGTGGTTTTATTGGGATTTCTAGTTTTATGGTCGTTTGGACTGAGTATTACCTTCGTAGTTCCTTTTATTTGATATGGCAGTGCTAGTGTTTTATGTATTCCTTATTTAATGAGTTATTATGAGAAGTGATAGGCTCAAATAGTTAGTTTAGGGCTACTTGTAGCCCTAAGCATCGTGTGACATCCCTGGAGATGATTTTGTGTCTTTACAAACTTGGTATCAAAGCATAAGGTTTTAAAGGACATAACTTATGACTGGGTTGTATCGTGGAGAAAAGGGTAGAGGTGAGGATACTGCTCCTATGACTTGGCAGGTGTTCTAAGATGCATTCTTGGACAAGTACTTTTCTCTTGAGATGAGGGAAGCAAAGATTGAGGAGTTTATAAACTTAAGGTAGGGCTCCATGAATGTTAAGGTGTACTGCTTGAAGTTCAACCAATATGACAAGTATGCCCCTAATTTAATTTCTGACACCCAACCTAGTATGAGCAAGTTCATGATGGGTGTTTCTGGTTTGGTTCTAAAAGAGTGTAGAACTGCGATGCTATATAGGGATATGGATCTATCTAGGTTGATGATGCATGCACAACAAATAGAGGTGGATAAGATTAGAGAGAGAGACAGAGTGTGGGGTAACAAGAGAGTTAGATTTAAGCAGCATAAGTATAGTTAGCCTAGGTTCCATGGAAGAAACTACCCTCAGTTTTAGAGATGTTCGTCTATTCTCGCACTTTCATCAGCTAGTGCTCTCGTGCCTAGAGGAAGGCAGGAGAAAGGGGGTAGGTCTTTTATGTCTAGGTTGTAGAACAATGTCGGTAATAGGCCCCGTTATCCTCCTAGTGCTAAGTGTGGTAAGGATCATCCTAATGAGTGTTTCACAAATTTGAGGGGCTATTTTGGTTATGGCAAGCAGGGCCACAAACTTAGAGATTGTCCACAACCTAAGAAGGGGACCAGAGATACCCGGCCTCAGGCACAGACTACTAGTACACTAGCTCCTATCCCTTATCCCGCCCCTGCCTAAGGTGTTTTATCTAGCATCGCTGGCGGCCAGTGCCAGAAAAGATTCTATGCCTTACCATCCCATCAAGAGCAAGAGGAATCTCCCGATGTTGTTACTGATATGCTCTGCGTCTTGTGTTTTGATGTTTATGTGTTGTTGGATCCCAGGTCAAGTCTCACTTATATGTCCACACTTATAGCTGTGAAATTCAAAATAAGTCCTAAAAAGATTCCTGAGCCTTTCCTAGTTTCTACACCAGTAAGGGAGTTAGTTGTTGCTAAACAAGTGTATAGAGATTGTCATGTTGCTGTTCTTCATAGAGTCATACTTGCTAATTTGATAGAGTTAGACATGGTGGATTTTGACCTTATTTTGGGTATGGATTGACTTTATTCTTGTTATGCATCTATAGACTATCGTACCCATGTGGTCAAGTTTCAGTTCCTTGATGAGCCAGTTTTTGAGTGGTCCATGAGTTTGGTATCTCCCAAGAGTTATTTTATCTCCTATATCAAGGCCAAAAAGGTAATATCCAAGGGTTGCATCTATCACCTAGTTAGAGTCAAAGATACTAAGTTCGAGGCTCAAACTATTCAGTCAGTCGATATTGTTAATAAGTTTCCAAATGTTTTTTTGGAAGATCTCCCAGGGTTACCTTCCGATAGAGAGGTAAGAATTTGGGATTGACCTTCTTCTCAAAACTCATCCCATTTCTATTCAGCCATACCGTATGGCACCTGCCGAGCTTAAAAAGTTGAAAGAGCAACTCAAAGATCTTTTAGACAAAGGTTTCATAAGGCCCACTATTTGTCCTTGGGACACACCTGTTTTATTCTTCCAAAAGAAAGATAGTTCCTTGCATATGCACATTGACTATCATCATCTTAACAAGGTCCCAGTAAAAAATAAGTATCCTCGTCTGAGAATTGATGACCTATTTGATCAGTTGCAAGGTGCAAGTTATTTCTCCAAGATAGACCTTAGATCCGTCTATCACCAACTTAAAGTGAGGGAATGTGATATTCCAAAGATAGCCTTCCGAACCCGCTATGGTCACTTTAAGTTTCTAGTCATGTCTTTCAGGCTAACCAATGCTCCAACAGCTTTTATGGACCTAATGAATCGAGTGTTCAAGCAATATCTTGATATGTTTCTCATAGTGTTCATAGATGACATCTTTGTCTACTCCCACAGTGAGCATGATCATGCAGATCACCTTAGAATTGTCTTGCAAACTCTTAGAGCTCACCAATTTTTCGCCAAATTAAGTATGTCTGAATTTTGGCTAAGGTCTGTAGCCTTTCTAGGTCATATTGTTTCAGCTAATGGTATTAGATTTGATCCCCAAAAATCTAAAGCTATAAGAAATTGGCCAAGACCTATCTCTCCGTCTAATATTAGAAGTTTCTTTGGTGTAACAGGCTACTACCATTGTTTTATTAAAGGTTTCTCTTCTATTGCATCTCCCATGACCTGGTTGACCCAAAAGAAAGTTAAGTTCAAATGGCCAGATTCCTCTGAGAAGTGTTTACTGGAGTTGAAGACTCGGCTTACTTCAGCTCGTGTGTTGACTTTACCTGATGGTGCATATGGTTTTGTGGTGTATTGTGATGCCTATAGAATTAGTTTGAGTTGTGTGTTAATACGAAGAGGTAAGGTTATAGCCTATGCCTCTTATGAAAAGAATTACCCAACCCATAATCTTGAGTTAGCTGTTGTGGTCGTTGCTTTGAAAATCTGGAGACACTATCTTTATGGTGTTCATGTTGATGTGTTTACTGATCATAAGAGCCTGCAGTATGTGTTTACTCAAAGAGATTTGAATCTTAGGCAGAGAAGGTGGTTAGAGTTGTTAAAAGCCTATGATATAAGTGTATTGTACCACCCAGGAAAGGCCAATGTAGTGGCGGATGCCCTTAGCAGTCTATGGGTAGTGTGTCTCATGTAGAGGAGGGTAAGAAAGAGTTAGCTCGTAATGTGCATTGTCTTGCTAGATTGGGTATTAGGTTGCTTGATTTAGGTGAGGGAAGTATTTGGTGCAAAGTAGTTCTGAATCCTCTTTAGTTTTGGAAGTGAAGGAAAACCAAGACAGAGATCCTAGTTTGGTCAGACTGAAGGAAGTAGTTAAGGACCAAAAGGTAGAGGTTTTCTCCCAAAGGGGAGATGGCGTGTTGAGATTGGAGGGTAGATTATGCGTTCTTTGTATTGATGATTCATGGCAGAGGATTATGGCTGAAGCGCATGGTGCACAGTATTTTATTTAGCGCGGCACTACCAAGATGTATTACGACTTGCAAAAAATCTATTGGTGGAATGGTATGAAGAAAGATATAGCTGAGTTTGTAGCAAAGTGTTCAACGTGCCAACAGGTTAAGGTAGAGAACCAAAGACCTGGTGGTGAGATGAAAGAGTTAGGTATACCCACTTGGAAGTTGGAGGTGTGAATATGGACTTCATGATTGTGTTACCTCTTTTCCGTCGCCATCATGATTCTATTTGGGTTGTTGTAGATAGGCTGCCTTAGTCCGTGCACTTCTTTCCCATGCATACATCTTATACAGTGAATGATTATGCTAGATTGTATATCAGGGAGTTAGTAAGGCTGCACGGATTTCCCTCATCTATCATTTCAGATAGGGTTACTTAGTTTACTTCTCAGTTTTGGAGGGTGTTTCAGAAGGTTCTTGGTACCCAAGTTCTTTTGAGTTCCTCTTTTCATTCGCAGAAAGATGGTCAGGCTGAGAGGACTGTTTAGAACCTAGAAGACATGTTAAGGGTGTGTGCTTTTGATTTCGAAAGTAGTTGGGATGAGTATTTGCCATTGATAGAGTTCTCTTATAACAATAGTTACTATGCTAGCATCGGGATAGCACTATTTGAGGCCTTGTATGCTAGAAGATGTTTATCACCCATAGGTTGGTTTAAAGTGCATAAAGCTGCCGTCACTGAGCCTTATGCAGTGTTTAAAGCTATGAAGAAAGTTAAGTTGATTAGAGAGAGGTTAAAGATAACTCAGAGTCATCAAAAGTTACATGTTGATGTGAGGAGAAGAGATCTTGAATTTAAGGTGGGTGATTTGGTGTACTTGAAGATTTCATCCATGAAAGGGGTGAGGAGGTTTGGTAAAATGGGAAAGGTTAGTCCCTGTTATGTTGGACCGTACAGAGTCTTGAGCCGTGTTGGTAAAATAGCCTATGAGGTTGAGTTTCCTGCAGAGTTGTCAGTCGTTCATCCTATTTTTCATGTCTCCATGCTTAAATTGGTGATTCTCTTATAGTAGATCCCTCAGAAAGTGCTGGTATTCAGAACAGTTTTTCATTCGATGATATTTCTGGTGAGATCCTATATTTTCAGATCTGTAGACAAAGGAACAAAGAGGTTCCCTTGGTCAAAGTGTTGTAGCGGAACCAGTTTGTTGAGGGCGCTACTTGGGAGGCAGAAGCAGACATGCGAGCCAAGTACCCACACCTCTTTTTTGCGAGTTCAGATTGATCCGAAGATATTATTCTTCCTTAGTTCAGCCCTTCTAATCTAAAGTTTAGCTATATATCTATTCTTGCATGAGTTTTTGCAATTTTTGAGGTATTCAAGAGTTTAGAAAGATTTTAAACCCATTTAGCAAATTGCTTCAGCTATGTTTACTCTTTTTGCCTGTGTTCCTAGTCTAAATAGCGACATTCGAGGACGAATTTTTCCAAGGGGGAGATATTGTAAGACCCCCACAGAGTTCTTTCATATTTCGAGCCTTAGAGCATGTCAAGTATAGTGTAATTCCGGCCCTAAAAGATTGAGAAGAGACTTTCCAAGTGATTGGTGTTTAAACCAAATAGAATTTTCTTAAATTTGACGTTTTGTCATGTAGAGAATTTAATTAGCTTTCCAGCGATACCAATTTCGTTCAAATCCAACATTGGGGTGAGAAGTTATGGTTGTTCTACCGAGAATTATCGGAACCGCCCAAGTGCGACAGACGATCCAACAGACCGTCGATTCTACGATAAACCATCGCAACCAAGGAAGTAACTCCCTTTCCTAGCCTAAGTGCGACGGCCAGGACAATGGACCGTTAAGGCTACGACGGACCGTTGCCACTGTGGCAATGTGGTTTCAACCTGGCCAATGTGCGATAGATGATCCAACGGACTATCAAGGCTGTGACGGACTGTCACTTCGACCATCACATCAAGGCAGTGTTTTCTTTTTTTGACCGGCGTGCAACGGACGATCCGACAGACCGTCAGGCTAGTGACGGACCATTGCTCCGACTGTTGTAGCCCCCGTTCAGTATTTTTATATCGTTCTTAAAGGGGATTTTCAGTCTTTTCCACTCTTTTATCAACCAGATATATTCTAAGCAAAGAAAATTACTTCATTCATCATCCAAATCTTACGAGAGCTAGGGTTTCTCCCTCAAGATCAAATCTAAAATCCTTCTCCAATAAATTCAAGAACTTACCATAGATTCTACAAATTGAGTTGAGATTTGAGTTTCCCAAGTTCAAGGTTTGCAAGAACCCTCTCTAAAGATTAAGAAGAAGATTTGAAGCAAGCTTTTTCATTCAATTTCATAATCTAAGGTATGTGGGGTTTTTAACAAGGTTAATCTTTTCACCCTTATGCCCAAAGGCTTATTTAAAGTACAACTTTCCACAATTTATGAGATTTTACATGAAATTGAATTGGGGTTTTTCTTCATTGCTATTAATTGCAAGCTTTTGATGTTTTCCATTAATTGAGAGTCTAATGACATGATTTTTATATGTTTTCTTGATAAATTGCAGCTGGGTCTATACCCCATGATTTTAATCCTTGAGAAGTTAATAGTTGAAATGTTTGAGATATTGAAGTATATGAGTATATTGAGATTATGAGCTAAATTACTGTAAATTCCATATTTCTATATGATGTATGAATCTATATGCTATCTAATATGCATTTTGATGAGTTTTAACTTGAGATTGAATTATGGGTCATTAAGCCCTACTTGAGACTTGAAATTTTATGAACTTTTGTGCTATAAGCGCCTATGATTTGAGTATTCTGAGATTATTGAGGAATGTTTTGACCTAATGGTCATAGAGCTTTGAAATACACTTTACTACATGAGATTATAGATTTGATTGTTGGGTTCTTAGGAACCATGAGATGATTTTGAAAGTGTATTTTCATGAGACGAGCGAGATAAATTAAAGGGAGTAGTATTTAGCACAAAGTTGGATAAGTTACTATGGATTCTTACCCCAACACTATGTGCCACCGTAGGTTTGAGATTTTGGGCATAAGGCCGAGATAAGTGATCACTGAGTTGAGGTTATACTCCTTGGCAAGAGTATGACCCCTCTCCCCAATGTGAGGTTTCTTTCTTAGGAGGACAATAAGTTGGGCTCCATGTGGCTCACATAGTTTATGTCGGTTAAGAGAACCTTCCTAAACTAAAGTATTTTCCGCTGAGATAGAATATTTTCCCTTAATCTTTTTGATGAGATATTTTCTAAAATGAATGAACTGCTTTGAGAATTTTTCCAAAGAAGGAAGTAGTTTTCTCTACTAATATGAGTTGATCACTGGTTTTAAACTCAAGTTTTATGATTCCGAGTTCCAAGTGTTTGAGTTCAAAAGAGTTATAATTCTTGAGCAAATGAAGAAGTTTTACTCTCCATGAGACATATGCATGAGTTAAAAGTATTGTTTAAAGATTCCTTCATCCTATGAGTAATGAGATAAGAGGAGAGCACAACTTTTAAAGCTAAAGTATAATGACTCACGAGATTTGTGGTGCATGCTTCATTCTACATGATTTATGAGCTTTACATTTTGACTTATTCAAGCAACGTGAGTCATTCCTATTTGTATGCATGATTTGTTTAAAGAGTATTAATATTTTTTTATGTAAATGCATACACCCCTATATACTCAGTACATTCCCAAGTTCTTATCCATGTATACGTCTATGTGCTACATTGTCTCATAATGTAGGTTAAGGTGCTCAGTCCCAGTCTCGTCAGTGATTTCTGAGTACCTTTGTCTACATTCTCCAGTGGTGAGTCCTCATGGTTCGAGGGCCTATTTTCAAATATTTTAGTATTTGAGTGGTTATGTTATTACTTTTAGTCCAGCTTGAGTCAGTTGGGGACCTGTCCCAATGGCTCTCTAGTTCATGGAATAGTAGAGGCTTTGTCAGACTAATTATCAGATTGTGGTTGTGTTGAGATTTCTAGTTTTCTGATCGTTTGAATTGAGTATTACCTCCGTATTTCCTTTCATTTGATATGACAATGCTAGTGTTTTATGTATTCCTTCCTGAATGAGTTATTATGAGAAGTGACAGGCTCAAAGGTTTAGCTTTGGGCTACTTGTAGCCCTAAGCACTGTGTGACGTCCTAGGAGGTGATTTTAGATTGTTACATTTACGTTTCTATTTATATAATTGAGCAAATTTCGGTGGTCATATGCATCTATTTTTATGTTATAAAGTTTAGATCTCATATATTGTCACGACCCAAATTAGGGACTGGCCATGACGAGTATCCCAAGGACCAAATACCACCCCTTTTCCCAGTTAAAACAGAACACTGTACAACTAGTAGAAGATGAATTCCAAACATATAACAAGATAGGTAACTCGACTAACTTAGCAAAGAATCTGATAATCTCAATAACCATCCCAATCCACATTAATCCACAAAGCCTCTAAACATACCGAAACCATTATAAGTTGGGACATGCCCCAGATGATAGCCAAAATAATCCAATCCAAGTAGTCTAAGACATAAATAAAAAAAGACTTCAAAATGATAACCCTTCCGGAGAATGGAAGCTCACCACTTCAAAGCTGACTATTGACAATCCAGAAATCCTATCACTTCACAGAAAAGTTATAAATGTCTTCTGTTTCTGTATTGCATGGGGATACAACATTTTGAGATGGTTAGTAGGGTGAGCACTAGCATGTAACTCTGGGAAGGGACAAAATAATTCCAAGTCAAAAGTACAGTAAAATCCGCATGCACACATTGTACGTACATATATACATACCATGCTGGGATAGGGAACAAGTCTTAACATGAACTTTAAAAACATTGGCCTAAACTATGTAGCTTAACTGTTATAAAAAGGCACCCATGGGCTATATGGGCTCAGCTCCCTCAGCTAAAAGAGCCCCAGTGCCTGTTAGCCACTCGAACCAAAGAATAGTCATATGTGAATATGCACCAAGGGTGACTCGAATACCCGGTCCTATGTTGTTGGTGACTCAAACATCTAGTCATAAAGCAAAGGTGACTCAAACACCCGACCATTTAGAACCCCACACCAGCAAACGTGGTTTACAACATTGGTCCACGGGACCTCCACTTTCATGGCATAGCTGCACAACCCCTTTTAAGCCTAATTAAAACAAGTTTCACACATTCCTATTCATTGAAACAATGATGCACATCAGGCATACACTATTGGTATCGTTATACCAACTACACTTGTAAGCTTATAATTATGCCATTTCAATTTCATTAACTTGGGGGAATACTTCATCACTCTTTTTTTCATGAAATCAGTGTAGGGGAATGCCACAATCCCCTTTTATTTATTAAATCAAATTTGGTTCTTCAGTCTCTTATGCTATGAAATAGTTCTAAAGGTATTTTCAATGCGTATATTGTCATGTTCAAAACAAGGTTCACAAGATTGGATTGAGGTTATCGCCAATTCAATTATCAAAATTGACGTAATTTGGGGAAGTCATAACCCCTTATTTATTCACCATGCCCATGGACCCTCAAGCTTAAAACCATCAGTAAAGCATGAACAATTTCATACTGACCATGGGAACATCATTTAAAGAAACAATCATTCAAAACCCTCCACCAACATTCTAAAGCCAACATTTAAAATCACTTGAATAATAATTTAAAACACATCATTTAACAAAATAAGATTTGGGAAAGAGTAACATGACTGAGATATCAAGAATTACAAAGAGAAATCAACACTTGGGAAGCTCTAATTATGAATTCCTTAAAAACCCTAGTATTCTTAACTTAGGAATTTGAGAGAGAAGAGTTTATGTATTTGATTATTAAAAGATGGGCATAACCCTTTTTTGTAGTTTTATGGATGTGGGGTCTAAGTGGGGAAAAAGGGAAATATCCGAAGTGCCCTTAATTAAAGCTGAAAATTATTGTTGGCAATGATGGGTCACCCTGCGACTTGTAAGGACACACTATGACTCATCATCACTAGTCGTAGTACGGACAATAGCATAATTCACCCACACTAGTCTAACTACGAGTCATAGTAGACGAACTTACAACTTGTGAGGTTTAATAATAGGCACATCAAAAACAAGGGATCATTACATTGGTTTGTCTACAGATGGGACCCTACGACTCATAAAGAGTCCATACAAGTCGTTACATACTTGTCGTACACAATTTAGAGACTATGGGTATCACGCTGGTCATCCTACAATTTGGGGTCCTACGACATATAATGAAACCTTACAACTCGTAAGGTGAGTCGTAGGTTGGAAAGTAATCTCAAAATCTAGTAATTTTTCAAGGATCAAAATCGGGGGTGTTACAATATCTCCCCCAGGATCATTAGTGCCCAAATGATGAGTCAAGCCACCCGTTAGAATGATTTTAAGATAGACCGCAACCACAATTTCCTTTAACAAAGTTAGAAAACAAATATGTTTAGAAATACACATAACTTAAGAACGATTATCTGGAACTGGGAATAAGAATAAATACTTGGACTTCATGTTCTCTTCAGCTTCCCAAGTAGCTTCTTCAATATTGTGATTCCACCATTGTACTTTCACCGAAGCCTTATCCTTAGTCCTCAAACGACGGACTTTCCTATCCAAAATCTCAATCGGGACTTTCTCATATGTCAATGAATCCGTAAGGCCAACACTCTTAAAAGAAAAAACCAATGAAGGATCATTCACAATCTTCTTCATCATTGAAACATAAAATACCAAATGGATAAAACCCAAACTCGAAGGAAACTCCAACTCACCACACCGCCCACAATCCTCAAAATCTATATTGCCCACTTTTCTCAAAATCAAGTACAGACCAAGATAACAGGGACTGAACTTGCCCTTCTTGCTAAACCTTATCACCCTTTTCATGGGAGATACCTTCAAGAACACCAGTCACCAATATCAAAATCCAACTCCCTATGCCTCACATCTACTAGGACTCTTGGAAATTTTGGGCGGTCTTAAGACTATCCCTAATCACCTTCACCTTCTTCATTGCCTGATCAATAAAGTCAGGACCAAATAATCTAGTCTCACCAACCTCAAACAACCTAATAGGAGAGAGAAATCTCCTACTATACAAATGCTCAAACGAAGCCATCTCAATACTAGAATAATAAATATTATTATAAACAAACCGATGAGAGGCAAATGATCAACCCAATGACCACCAAAGTTAATCACACTGGACCTTAGCATATCTTGCAAAGTCTGAATAGTCCTCTCTGCTTATCCATCCCTCTGAGGGTGGAAAGAGGTGCTAAGGTTCATCTTAGTTCCCAATCCCTTCTGAAATGACTACTAAAAGTGCGATAAAAACTATGTACCTCAATCAAATAATAAAAAAGGTGTACTATGCAACTTGACGATCTCCTGAATGAAAATCTTAGCATAATCCTCCGCACAATAATTAGTCCTCACGAGCAAGAAATGAACAGACCTGGTCATCCTATCCATGATGACCCAAATCGATTCAAATTGACTACAAGACCACTAACAAAGTCCATGTTGATTACTTCCCACTTTCACTCGAGAAACTAAATCTCTTGAGACAAACCACCTGGCCTCGAGTGCTTCACCATCACTTTCTGACAAACCATACGCTTGGCCATATAATTGGCCATATCTCTCTTCATGTAGTTCCACCTAAAAATCTCTTTCAAGTCATGGTATATATTCATTGAACCATGATGAACAGTATATCATGATTTATAAGCCTCAGCCAATATCTTTTCCCATAGCCCATCAACATCTGGAATATACAACCACCTTTGGTATCTCAATATACCATCAGTACTAGCCTCAAAATCCATAATGTTTAACTGAAACACATCATTCTTTATCTGCATCAAATAGGGTCCAAAATTTATTTCTCCTTTACCTCAGCACCAAGAGATAACTTCAACACCTCTTGAAAAATCATATCTCTATCTTTGGAATCTAAAAAGTAAACTCCAAGATTAGCCAAACATTGAATATGCTTCACCAAGCCTCGCTTTTCCTCATCCACATGAGATAAGCTCGCAATAAATAACCTACTAAGATCAACAACAACCACATTAGCTTTACCTGGATGATAATAAAGACTCATATTATAATCCTTGAGCAACTAAAGCCATCTTCTTTTCCTGATATTCAACTCTTTCTGGGTGAACACATACAGCAAGCTCTAATGATCAGAATATATCAACATGAACCCCATACAAGTAATGATGCCAAACCTTCAAAGCAAAAACCACAACCAACAACTCCAAATCAAGAGTTGAATAATTTTTCTCACGCACCATAAGCTTCGTAGAAGCATACGCCATAACTTTACCAAGCTGTATCAAAACACAACCCAGTGCCATATGGTACATATGACCATAAAAAACAAAGCCATCAGTACCCTCGTGTAGGGCCAGAATATAAACTTTACCTTTTTGAGTCAACTTAGTCAACAGAGCAGCAACCAAAGCAAACACTCTCTACAAATCTCCTATAATACTTGGCTAAAACTATGAATTTCTAAATGTCAGTTAGAGTCGTGGGTTTAGGCCAATTTTTAACTACCTCAACTTTCTATGAATCCATCATGATCTACTCACTAGAAAGAACGTGACCAAGAACGTGAAATTCAAGAGAGGGTAGGGTAAATTGAAATTTTTTATAAGTCGACTATTGACTCCTCATAGTCGACTTGCCTATAGATGTAAGATCCCAAAAAATCCTAAGCTTAACTTAGTCTGCTAAAGCTTGAAAAGAGGTCCTAGACTTAGAAATTTTAGCTAAGTATTTGTACTTAGAATTATTTTAGCCTTCATAGGTTGGAGATCCTATTCTACGACCCTTATAACCTTAAAATATTAATTTTTAGGTTGATTCATGATCAGGAATATCAGTAGGTCACTTTGGCTAAGTTTTAGATTTTTTAAACCTTTTTTGAACTATGTTTGGGTGACCGAAATAATGGGTCGATGTGATCTCAACATGTCACGTCGCCCAACGCATCGATGGATAATTATTTCCCAACTTTTAGTGCAATTTGAGTGAACTAACGCAAACTCGATGTGGTGCATTGGTCATCATGTTGATTCCATTGATATGGTACGTCGGTCTGTATGTCACTGGACATATTTTCAGTCATTAAAATCCCGTATCCATAGGGGTAATTGGGTCTTTTTCCACCTTATTTTAGCCCCAAAACACAAGATTAAGCCACTTTATAGGGACAAATCCATTCTCTATTCTCAAAATTACTCAAGAACAAAACCCTAGGGCTTCCAATTCAAGCTTCAAGAAATTTTCTACAATTTTCAGAGAATTAACAATCAGGTATGTTAGGTGTTCATCCAAGGGTTTCCTTCCACCCTTGGAGTTCAAGAATTCTTTTTAAATTACAAGTTGATTTCTTCCATGAGTTTCATGTTAAATTTATCGTATTCATGATTATAATGTTCTTTGGGGTTTCTAATTCATGATTAAATTAATTTATGCATGTAATGGTATATGGATTTATTTTAAAACCCCCATGAATTTGTAAGTTGAGACTGGTAATCATGATGCCCATATGTTGTTCATTATTATGTGCTTAGATTGTGCTCCCCAAGTGTTTGATGAATTATTCATGTGAGATGAGTTATCAAATCATATCATGTTAGCATGTATACAAGTTCATGCCATACAAGTGTTTGTTAAAATGCCTCAATGAATGAATGGTGGCAAAATAACTAGTTATCATGTTTTCAAGATTGTGCTATGTTTTACAATTTATGCTATCGAGTCTTAGAGATATTTAATACTCGACAATCTAGCTATTTACCCAGATTTTTAGTATTTTCAAAATAGTCTCAGTAATGTCACATCCAGTAGTACTTAGAAAGTTATAAAACACAACGTATTTGGTCAGTTAACAGAATTCAGCAAACTCAATCAGTCAATAGAACTCAGTGAACTCAGTTCAGTTCAGTTAGATAGTACAATCAGTAATAGTTCTGTCAAGCCTAGTACTGTCTATAAATCAGTTTAGTATCTAATAAGTTGGGAGTAGAAATCATTACTGATAAAACCCAAGGATGGGGGCATTTATGTTAGTAAAGGGTTTGACCATTCGTAGCACTCCCTACATTACAAAACTATGTAGCCAGCGTAGGTTGAGATATCTTCCTGCCAGCCTAGGGTTGATACATCTTGTACAACTTTTTTTGCCAATGAGGGTTGACAAAAGAGCTTCCTATCAGAGAAGGTTAACTCATAGCCATTGTTAGTATCCCTTGGTAAGGTGCTAACACCCTTCCAACTGGGGTCACAGGTTGGACCCCAACTTAGTCATACTCCGGGTATGAAGCTTAGATAAACACTCCCACAGTTTTAGTCTCAAGCTCAGTATAAAACCTTAGTTCAATTTTAGAATTAGGATTGTCAGATACAGTCACCCAGCTCAGTACAGAACTCAATTTAGTTCTAAAGAATCAGGACTATCAAAAATAGTTACTCAGTATACGGTAATTCAGTATTAGTAAACTCAGATATAAGTCATTTAGTTATCAGAATTCAGTACCTAGTGTTAACATGATCTCAGTTACAATCTGCATAGTTATGTGCATATCATTACATAATCAACATTTAACGTAGTTTTAGATATACGTGTACTCTCATTCAGTTATATTCATGCCACTCAGTCAGTTATTGTGCATGCATAAGAACCTATGCATTCAGCCTTACCATACTTAGCATACTAGTATATTCAAAGTACTGATGCATACCATTATTTTGTGCTACAATGTATTATATCATAGGTTCAGATGCACGGGCTTCTGAACGCAATTAGTAGTCCAAACTATCAACAACAGATTTAGTAGTGAGTCCTCATTGTTCGAGGATAGAGTTTTTATTTCATTATTTTCAGTTATCAGTACTTTAGTAGTTGGAGTTAGTTGAAGACTTGCCCTATCAACTACACTTTCAGACAGTTTGAGGCTTTCATACTAGAGTATGGTCACGACCCGAGTTGGGGCCCCAGTCGTGACGTGCATCCTGATGGAGGCCCGAATGCTCTTCTACATTTAGAGATCAAGAACAAAACTCATATAATAGAGAAAAGATGTGAAAATACAATAAACGGAATCATGGTCACATTCTGACATTTGTTTAGCAATACGGAAATAAGTTCATAAAAATCAAGACATCATCTTATTCAATATGAGAAATCTCTACTACATATGAAATTAACAAACTATCTGAAACTAGGACAAGGCCCCCAGTGGACTAATACCATAGTAAATAACAAATGTCAGAAAAGAACTAGGCCTTACTGAATAGAGAAGGCTCACCAACTGCACAGACTTCACTTCTGTCTGAAAGACTCTATCGCTTAGCAGAACCTCTAGACTAAACCTCAGACCCTGAAATATAGGAAGTCAATACAATTGTACTAGTATGCAGAGTAGTCGAAAATAATAAATTTATACATATGAACATAGGTGAGAGAAAGTCATAAAATATTTTTTCATGAAATAGTTTAAATTACATGGGCCATCTCAAATGATCTCAAAACAATCTTGTCAATACAACTCTATGTTTTGTATTACTTCTAAGCTAGGTGGTGCACCCTACATATCTAAAAGTATCTCATAGGATATTTTGGATCCTCCCTTAACTCGATGGCCAAGTCCCCAACCCAAGTTTGCCGCAAGGGTTGAAGTATCTGCCTAACTGCTACGCCACAGAGCCGTCGCCAGCATACTATCATAGTAAACCCATATAGGAAAAACACGATTTTGAGCAATGAGTTTTATGGATCATACCTTCTTCGAGTATCCACCTAACATATCTTAAGACCATTTGAGTCTGTTTTAAATATGCTTCTTTCTGAAATTAAATTCTGAAAATCTAAGTAAAAGCTGTATTTTTAATCTGTTCTAAATCAACTATGGCATTATTTGAATTGGTTTCGTCATACCAAGACTTGTAAGTCGTATATGTGAGACATAAGGTATCATGCAATATTATTTAACTTAAAACAATGTTCAGACCACCAAGGCATTCAACCAAGTATAAGAGAATTCATATTTCAAACATATGTCAACCATGCAAAGATTCTCCTTTTTTCAACAATTCCAACAAACATGTGGTGGTCATGTTTTTTTTCACAAACCATGCAATTCTTTCATTATAAAATTTTAGCATTTATCAATATGTAAAACCCCCTCTCTTCAATTCAAAACCATAATCAAGTCATAAACAATAATTAAGACATTTGTAATCATGCTTCTCAAAATATATTCAAATAATCAAGGCTTACGAAAACAAGAAATCTTTAAACGAGAGAGGGATTTCCAATAATTGATGCTCTCAATTTCATCAAGTGCATGCATTTATATATATATATATATATATATATATATATATATATATATATATATATATATATATATAAGTAAGAGTTTAGTTTTCTAGGGGAAGGCCTCAAGACCAAAGTAATAATATCATTTAAGAGTTCAAGATGCACAAATGTAATGTAAGTTTCCAAAACCCCTTTGTAATTCATGATTTCTAAACTTTAAACCATAATCGAAGTGTTTCAACTAGCCCATGTAGTTTTAGGAAAACCCCACGTACCCTAGATTACTTAGGAGAAAGAGTGGAAACTGAATCTTGCTTAAGTTGTTGAAATTCTTGACTTCAAAGATGATTCTTGATCTATGTAGGAGAGACTAAGGTTCTCTTTTGATATGATTAGAGTAATTTTTAATGATATTTTCTTAAACACTCCTTGATTTTGTGTTATGGCAGAGTTATGATGAGGAAAAAGACTAAATTACCCTCCCTAATGTCAGTTATTTTAAAAGAATTCACGAACTGGGTACCAATGCGTTACCTAATGCAACACATTGATATTACATCGGTCCACTATTTTATTAACGTGATCATCGATGCGATACGTTGAATTCGCGTTGAGCCACTATTTCAACCATTCCAACACCCTTCTAATGATGTCTGAAAAATCCAAAACATTACCAAGACATCCCCCTTACTCCCCCGAACATGACAAAACTTAAAAATCTATATCTCTAGGTTGGAAAAAATTGATTTAGAGATCAAAAAGCTTAGGCGCTCAAAATATGACTAAGTACTTTCGACATTTAGGAATTTTTCAGATGTTTAACCCTTTAAGCATGATACGAAGTAAGGTATTAGATCAAGGATATCACGGGGTGTTACATTATCCTCCCTTGGGATCATTCATCCCCGAATGATGACTCAGAACACAAACAAGTACGATCTCAAGCGTACAAGGGAAAAATAAGGCTTGTAGGACATAATTCATACCATTTAAGTCATCATCAATAGTCTCAAACAGTGTTGGGTATCTGATCCGCATATCTTCTTTTGATTCCCAAGTGGCTTCCTCAGTTTTTTTGATTCCTCCAAAGTATGTTAACCAAAGCTACTTCCCTACTCCTTAGCTTCCGAAGGTGGTACAATATAGCAATAGGTTCTTTCTCATATGATAAGGAGTCTTTCACCTTAATCTCCTCTACAGGAAACACCAGGGAGTGATATCCAATGTACTTTTTTAACATAGACATATGGAAAATTGGATGATCGGAACCCAGACTTGCAGGCGATTCTAACTCATACGTAACCTAACCTATACTTTTCACAATCTGATATGGTCCTATATAGCGAGGACTCAGCTTCTCTTTATTCAAGAATCACATGACTCCCTTCATAGGGGAAACTTTTAGAAACACCCAATCGTCAATCTCAAATTCCAACTCCCTTCTTTTAACATCGACATTTGATTTCTGATGACTCTGAGAAGACTTAAGTCATTCTTAAATGATTTTCACCTTCTCCATTGCCTGATGAACAGGATCAGGTCCAAAAAACCGTATCTCACCCACTTAGTATCACCCAATCAGTGATCTACATCTTCTCCTATAAGCTTCTTCAAAAGGAGCCATCTTAATGCTGGAGTGATAACTATTATTGTAGGCAAAATCTATCAATGGCAAACGGTCTACCCAACTACCCTTGAAGTCAATTACACAGACTCTCAACATATCTTCTAGGGTCTGAATAGTGTGTTCAGCTTTCCCATCGGTCTAAGGTGGAATGCGGTGCTCAGGTTCACTTGGGTACCTAAACCCTTCTAAGGAGATCTCCAAAAATGTGAATAGAATTGTGTACCTCTATCGGATATAATGGATACCGGTGACTGATCCAAACAAACTATTTCCTCAATGTACAGTTTGGCATAATAATCTCCTGAGTATTTAGTCCTCACAGGCAAAAAATATGTTGACTTAGTCAGCCGATCCACAATTAACCAAATGGAATTGTACTGGTTTTGGGACCTCGAAAGTTCTGTGATGAAGTCCATATTGATCATCTCCCATTTCCACAAAGGTAAAGCTATATCTTGGGAAGTACCACCGGGTTTGAAATGTTCCATTTTAACTTGTTGGCAATTCAAACACTTAGAAACAAAATTATCCACATTAGGTTTCATATTATTCCACCAATATATAGCCTTAAGATCATGGTACATTTTAGTATATCCTGGGTGAACAACATACCTCAAAGTATGGGCCTCGTCAAGAATTATTTTCCGTAACCCAGCCACTTTTGGCACACATAACCTACCTTGATATCTCAAAATCCCATCACCACTAATTTTAAAAGACATCACCTTCTGTTGACCCATATCTTTCTTAATTTGCATCAACATAGGGTGTCCCACTTGCTTTTTCCTTCATTTAAGCACATAAGGAAGATTTTTCTATTTCATGCACTACTACTCCTCTATCTTCGGAATCCAGAAGTGACACCCCTAGATTTGATAGACGATGAATATCTTTCACCATCTTCCTTTTTCCTTCCTCAACATGAGAAAGACTGCCCATAGATAATCTACTAAGGGTGTCGGTCACCACATTTGCCTTGCCTGGATGATAGTGTAGGCTCATGTCATAATTTTTCAACAGTTCCAACCAACGCCTTTGCCTGAGATTTACTTCCTTCTATGATAAAACATACTGTAGACTTTTGTGGTTAGTAAATATATCAACATGTACCCTATAAAGATAATGTCTCCATATTTTAAGTGCAAACACCACATCCACTAACTCCAAGTCATGGGTAGGATCGTTTAGATCGTGCACCTTCGATTGCCTAGATACATAAGCTACTACCTCACCATGTTGCAGAAGTACGCATCTAAGTCCCATTCAGGACGCATCACAGTACACAACAAAACCCTCTGTACCCTCAAGAAGGGTCAAAATAGGTGCAGTAGTCAACCTGTCCTTCAATTTTTTCAAAGCTATTCTCACAAGAGTCAGATCATACAAATTTCTCCTCTTTTTGAGTCAACCTGGTAAGTGGAGCAACTATCAAAGAGAAACTCTCTACGAACCTTCTGTAATACCCTACCAAACCTAAAAAGCTCTGAATATCAGTTGGAGTCGTGGGTCTGGGCTATTTTCTCACCGCCTATATATTTTGGGGGTCAACTTTAATTCTCTCACTAGACACAATAGGCCCCAAGAAAGAAGTAGCATTAAGCCAAAATTCACATTTGAAAATTTTGCATACAATCTTTGATCTTTGAGGGTCTGAAGGATGATTCGAAGGTGACTGGCATGATCCTTCTCACTCTTAGAATAAATCAGGATGTCATCAATAAAGACTATGACAAAAAAATTTACAAACTAATGGAACACCCTATTCATTAGGTTCATGAAAGCTGTAGGGGCGTTAGTCAATCCGAAGGATATGACTAAGAATTTATAATGGCCATATCGGGTCTGAAAAGTTGTTTTCGGAATATCATCCTCCCTAACCTTCAACAGATGATGCCCTGAACGAAGTTCTATCTTTGAAAAATGCTTAGCACCCTGAAGTTGGTCAAAGCGGTCATCAATTCTAGGAAGGGGATATTTATTCTTAACAATTACCATATTCAGCTAACGGTAGTCTATACACATATAGAGGGAACCATTTTTCTTACGTACAAAGAGTATAGGTGCATCCTAGGGAGAAACACTAGAATGGATGAAGCTTTTTTCAATAAGGTCTTTTAACTGTTCTTTCAACTCTTTCAATTCATCAAGAGCCATCCTATACGGCAAAATAGAAATGGGATGGGTGTCTGGCAATAAATCAATACCAAAATCTATCTCCCTCTCAGGTGGTATTCTTGGAAGATCATCAGGAAAGACTTCTGGGAATTTATTAACCATAGGGACAAACTGAAGAGAATGACTTTCGATATTAGAATCTTTGACCCAAATAAGATGATATAAACAACTCTTGGAAATAAATTTATGGGCTCTAAGGTAAGATATGAATTTACCTTTTGATTATAAAGAATACCCTTCCCTCTCTATCATAGGTTCATTTATAAAAGAGAAAGTAACATTTTGGATTCTACAGTTTAGAACGGCATAGCACGAGTGAAGCCAATCCATCCCCAAGATAGCATCAAAATCAATCATATCAAGTTCTACCAAATCAACCACAGTATCACAATCATAAATAGACACTACACAATTTTTATTTACTCTCCTAGCCACAATAGAATCAAATACCAAAGTGGAAATAGTAAAAGGTTCTGCAATAACTTCAGGCTCAAACCCAAAACCAACTGCCATATATGGGGTTACATAAGATAAAGTAGACCCGGGATCAAAAAATACATATATATCACGAGAGAAAATTTTTAACATACCTGTGACTACATTTGTGAGGCCTCTACCTCCTAGTGATTAGACAAAGCATACAACCAATTACGATTGCTCTCAGTAGCTGAAGTAGCACTCTTGGGTGGCGGTGGCAGCGTTGACGAATTTTCTTGAGACTTTGTACCCCCAACGTTTCCTTTCTCTATCGGGAAATCCCTTTTGATATAGCCTGGCTGGCCACAGGAGTTGCTAAGAAGATTACAAAGATGACATGGCCCCGGATGACCCTTTTCATACTTTCTACAGTGTGAGTATGACTGAGGAGTATGCGCTACACTTACTTAAGATTGAGTAACCTACACTCTTGGCCTATGGCTAGACTCGAAATTCTAAAACTGCATATTCACTGGAGGTTTGGGTGTAGGAGAGCTAGCTGTAGGCTGAGAATTATTCCTGAACTTTTTCTTCAGCCACCTATTACACCAATTACCGTATTGGTGTTGACTGTAGTTCTGGTCTGCTGGTCTGGCCCTATTGGCCTGCCTATCTTTCTCCCTTTCTTCAGTAACCTTGTTTTTCTGATCCTCTACCTAGTGCATATGAATAGAAAATCTAGAGAAGTCCATATCCCTATTATACATCGCCCCCTTGTACTCTAACTCTAAGTCATCCGAAAGTCCAGATGCAAACTTCCTCATACGGGCCCTTATATTTCTCACCAATTCCGGAGCATAATAGGATAGTTGATTGAATTTTAGGGTGTACTCCTTGACGCTCATCTTCCCTTGATTGAAGTTCATGAACCTTTCTGCCTTAGACTCCCTCAACTCCTAGGGAAAGAATCAGTCCAGAAAGGTTTCCACAAATTTACCCCACACAGAGGTCTTAATGCTATCTCCCCTCAAATCTTTCCACTCATTGTACTACTAATTTTCTACCTCCTTCAGTTGATAAGCCGCTAGTTTCACCCCTTCTACTTTATCCATACGCATCACTCCAAATATTTTCTCTATCTTATCTATAAACTCTTGTGGATCCTCCCCTACCTTTCTACCAGTGAACTTAGATGGGTTCAACCTCATAAACTGACCCACCCGTGTAGTATTGGATACACCAAATGTAGACCCAACATCCTTCGACCATCGATTCTGTGAAGCCCCCAACTGTGTAATCATATGCATCGACTATTTGAATTTAACATTTGGTATCTCTCTCTGGAGAGGTTGGGTCTGGTTATTCCCATATCAGAGAGCCCTAGGTTCTCTAGGTGGACTAGTCTAGACAGGAGGGACATCTGGAGCAACAACAAATTCAGGAGTATGAGCCCTATTATATGTCCTCATCCCATGGGTAGGACGGATATCTTCAGTTTGGGCATTTGATCATTGGAGTGACGTGGAGGCATGATAACCCTTCTAAAGTACAAAAGACCATTGATGAGGGAACATTTAAGACTCTATAGCACGAACTGAATAACAAAGAAGGGGGACATTCCTAAATGCCTAGTAGCCTCCTGCTTATAAGTGTGGCTCACTACACACTTATAAATAAGACTCTACCCAAAGTGATTTTGCAGACACTCTGGGACCATGAACTATGCTCTAATACCAAGTTTGTCATGACCCGAGTTGGAACCCTGGCCATGACGAGCATCCCAAGCCATGGAGGCCCGAATGCTCTTCTACATATGTAGATCATCCACAAAACTCATATAATAGAGAAAAGATGCAAAAATATAATAAACGGTATCATAGTCACATTCTGACATCTGTTTAGCAATGCAAAAATAAGTTCATCAATATCTAAACATCATATTATTCAGTTTGCAAAATCTCTACTACATATGGAATTAACAAACTGTCTGAAACTAGGACAAGGCCCCCAGTGGACCAATACCAAAGTAATAACAAATGTTAGAAAGGAACTAGTCCTTTCGGAATAAAGAAGGCTTTCCAACTGCACACACTTTACTTCAATCTAAAAGTCTCTATGGCTTAGCAGAACCTCTAGACTGAGTCTCAGACCCTAAAATATAGGGGTCAATACAATTGTACTGGTATGCAGAGCAGTCCAAAATAATGAGTTTATACATATGAACATAGGTGAGAAAAAGTCATAAAACATATTTGCATGTAATAGTTTAAATTACATGGGCCATCTCAAATGATCTCAAAAGAATCTTGTCAATACAACTCTATGTTTTGTAGTAATTTTGAGCTAGGTGGTGTACCCTACATATCTGAAAGTATCTAACAAACTATATGGGATCTGCCCTTAAATAGGCAGCTAAGCCCCCAACTTATATTTGCCGCAAGGGTTGGAGTATCTGCTTATCTGCTATGCCACAGGTCCGTCGCCAACATACAATAATAGTATACCCGTATTGGCAAACCACAGTTTTGGGCAATGCGTTTTATGGCTCATTCCTTATTCGAGTAATCACCTAACATATCTTAAGCACATTTTAAGTTTGTTCTAAACATGCATCTTTCTGAAAATCTATGTAAAATCTATGTTTTTAATCTGTTCTAAATCTACTATTGCATTATCTGAATTGGTATCGTCATACCAAGACTTGCAAGTCGTATATCTGAGCCATAAGGTATCATGCAAGATTCTTTCACTTAAAACAATGTTCAGACCACCGAGGCATTCAAACAAGTTAGAGAATTCATATTTCAAACATAAGTCAACCATGCAAAGATTCTCATTTTTTCAACAATTCCAACAAAAATGTGGTGGTCATGTATTTTTTGCAAAACCATGCAATTCTTTGATTATAAAATTTTAGCCTTTATGAACATGTAAAACCCCCTTTCTTCAATTCAAAGTCATAATCAAGTCAAAAATAATAATAAAAAATTTTGTAATCATGCTTCTCAAAATACATTCAAATAATCAAGGCTTATAAAAACAAGAAATCTTTAAACAAGAGAGGGATTTCCAATAATTGATGCTCTCAATTCAACTCTCAATTTCATCAAGTGCATGCATATATATATATATATAAGTAAGAGTTCAGTTTTCTAGGGGAAGGCCTTAAGACCAAAGCAATAATATCATTTAAGAGTTCAAAATGCACAATTGTAATGTAAATTTTCAAAACCCCTTTGTAATTCATGATTTCTAAACTTTAAACAATAATCAAAGTGTTTCAACTAACCCAGGTAGTTTTAGAAAATACCCACGTACCTTAGATTACTTAGGAGAAAGAATGGAAACCGAATCTTTCTTAAGTTCTTGAAATTCTTGACTTTAAAGATGATTCTTGATCTATGAGGGGGGGACTATGGTTCTCTTTTGAGATCGTTTGAGTATTTTTTTATGATATTTTCCCTAAACACTCCTTGATTTCGTGTTATGGCAAAGTTATGACGGGGAAAAAAAAACTAAATTACCCTCCCCAGTGTCGGTTATTTTAAAAGAATTCATGAACTGGGCACCGACGCATTACCTGATGCGACACGTCGATATCGCACCGGTCCACTATTTAATTGATGTGATCATCGACGCGATGCATCGACTTCGCATCGAGCCACTATTTCCAACATTCTAACACCCTTCTAACATTGTCCGAAAAATCTAAAACTTTACTGAGACATCTCCCTTACTCCCTTGAACATGAATCAACTTTAAAATTCATATCTCTAGGTTGGAGAAAATTGATTTAGAGATCACAAAAGGTTAGGGGCTCAAAATATGACTAAGTTTGTTTGACACTTACGAATTTTTCAGATGTTTAACCCTTTAAGCATTCTAAGAAGTAGGGTATTAGATCGAAGATATCAGGGGGTGTTACAATTATTTATAGGTAGATGTTCAGATATCAATATTGATTTTTAGTATTCAGTATTTTGATTTCAGTTTTGAACCTTACGACAAATTTCTTCCATATTTCTGTATTATTATATTATTACTATTCCGTGATTTCAACAAGTACCAGTCATGGGTTAGCTTGTGGTCCTTTGGGATTATGAGCACCATGTGTGTGTGTATATACATATATAATGTATGTATGTTGTATGCATACTGTTTCAAGTAGTATATATATATATATATATTATTGTACATAAATAGCTGTATATATTATAGTATAGTATAATATGTAAAGTATATATGTTATACGTTTATTGTTTAACGTATTTAAAATGTATATATTATAGTTATAGGTGTGCATATTTAGTATATATTGGAAAAAGCATATAAATTCAAATTTATTTATTTTTTTAAAGAATTTGATCGGTTTGGACCGGTCAAAATTGATTTTACGCTTAGTGGGCCAGTCACAGGATAAATTAGGATTTTTTACTGTTAGACCCAGATCGGCCCATTAAGAGCTGAACCAGTACCAAATCGGCCCAGAACCCGATAACAACAAGTGGGCCAGTGCCGGTTTGAACTAGCCCGGTTGATAGGCTTGATCTTGAAAAGCTTAAGACATTCCTGTTTTTCAGTATTTATTATTTATATGGGACTTGACTTCATCCTCGGAGTCTCATTTGTCTTAATTCCTTTATTATCTTGTATTTTTTTGGCAATTGACTTACTTATCAAGATTGAATTGCGATAAGTGTCATAATGACCTCAATTTTTGAATCATGACATGTAATGACATAAAATTCTTAATTTTTTTGTCTATCATGATTCATGTTTAATGTTTTATTTGCAAATACATTTTTTCAGAAATGGAAACTCGTGAATAAAAATAAGGAGTTAGGTACATGGGATAATGATAGATATATCAGATAAATCTACACTATCATATAAGCATGGTATAAATCTAATCTCAAATTTAATTTTAAATATCTACATTAGCTCATCAAATTTTGTATTATTTTATCCACTTTTTCGAATTTGATGATAAATTATAAAGTATCAAAAAATGCACTTGAATTACTCCTTTTTCTTTTAAATTTCATTCCTAAATGATTAGCTTGAGGTGTGTGTTCGCAACAAATTTTCATTAACGCTGAAAATTAACTGCAAGAAAAAATAAAATAAACAAAAAGAATAATTTTATTTAAGGTAATTTTGAGGGTACAATTCTGTTATTCTCTCGATTCTTCTCTCCTAAGTTTTTCCGTGATTTGAGGGCCTTTGCAGCGAGATTCTCGAATGTAGGATGATTTGAGTCTCCTAAAAATGTGTTTTGATCTCGAGTAATTGTCTGACAACACTTTTTCTTGTCGAGTTGATCTCCGAGAAGAACTCCGTTAGTCAATTCATTGAAGAGCTGTGCAGTCAATGCAGAAGCTTCCTCCAATGCTTGCAGAATGTCCTCCTTTTTGTTTTCTTCCTCCTAGAATGTTATGTTACTCCCCTATTTATAGTTGTAGGGGGTAGGCCTAGTTGCTTGTGATTGGCCGAAATATGTCACTTTTCCACTTGGCGCCTTTTGACTGGTTGTTGAATTTGAATAAGATTTCCACATTATTTGTACATGTGACGACGTCTCATTGGTCTTGGATTTGACTGTAATGCCACATCACTTGATGAGTTTGGGCTTCAAGGTGAGATGGACCTTAATGAGGAATAGAATAGGCTTATTATTTTTTTAAGCCCAAAATAAGTTTAAACCCAATAAAATATGGATCAAATTTAAATTTTATATGAATTTGATCCAATAAATTTTATGTGTCTATAGATGCCCCCTACTTCAAGAGTGGTCGATGTGTAGGCTTGCCAAAACTTGGTGGCGAGACTTGAAGTACTCATGAATATGTTTTCATTCTCGTGATTTCAAAGGTATTTGTTTCTCCCAATGTTGATTATGTCAAATTGAAGCATCATGCGTTTGGTACCGGCACTTATCGCCAGATTAAAGTTTCGCGTAGTTTGTATAAATCCGCATAGAACCGAGAAGCTTCATCTGGTTAGCACTGTAGAAGTGTTACATCTTTATTTTTTTGTGCAGGTTTATGCAAATGGTATTCAGTTAGACCAAAAAATCAACATGATTGATCTTGAACCATTTAGTGCACTACTTCCTTACTGCTTGATAAAAAAGTGACTTGGAATGATTTGATTTTATCCTTGACGACGCTGAAAGTTTTCCATTTTAGCTTCAGTGAGCATGTACTTGGTGTCATTCTACCTTGTGATGATGAAGTTCTGAGTGTCTGCAATCCATCATTCCAAAGAAAGCATGTGGTGCATCTCATCCATGGGGATCAGTAATAAAGAGGCTTTGAGTGAAAGCATCCCATTCTTTTTAAGGAGCACGTACATGGTGCCATCCATCTTGATAATATTGACACAGGGAGTAGCCTTTTCTGACTTTGGTGAGCAAGTACTAGGCACACGTCCACAAAAATATTTATTCTCCAATGGGAGAACAAAAATATGAGTTGGCTGATTCATAAAAAATGGAATTCAATGTCCTAGTTTATCAGTTTTGTGCAGCATCACGATAAATTTCATATTTTGATGTAGGAGTATCAAAATCAGGAACCATTTTTTTTGCGTTAGAAACTAGATTCGTAGAGAAACGCTTACGTGGGAATCACAATCAGATTGTATCGAATCATCTCAGATATTGCTCAAAAATCAACCTTCTAATCTTGGTTTGCTGGTTATTTTAGCTTTATGCAGCGTCACGATAAATTTCATATCTTGATGTGGAAGTATCGGAATCAGGTTTTGTTTTTGCATTGGAAAGTAGATTCGAAGAGCTACGTATCACACGGAAACCACAATTAGATTGCATCTGAATGGTCCCAGATATTGCTCTAAAAACAACCTTCTAATCTTGGTTCGCTGGTTATTTCAACTTTGTGCAGTGTCATGATAAATTTCATATCTTGACGTGAAAGTATCCGAATCAGGTTTCGTTTTTTGCATTGGAAAGTAGAATCACAGAGCTACGTCTCACGCAGAAACCACAATTATGTTGCATCCGAATCGTCCCAGATATTTCTCAAAAAATTAGCCTTCTAATCTTGGTTCGCTGGTTATTTCATCTTTCAAGTTGTTCCACATTTTGAACCACAAAAGGCTATTTTGTGTCACAAAAGGCTATTTTGTGTTTCAAGTGTAATGGACCTTGGGCTTGAATTTTAAAAAATGGACTAATTAATTTATAGGGCCCTAATTAGTTACAAATTATCATGAATTAACTGCAACAATGGGCGTGCCAATTCATTCGCAACAAATTTTCGTTAACGCTGAAAATTAACTTTAAGAAAAAACTAAAATAAACAAAAAGAATAATTTTATTTAAGGTATTTTTGTAGTTACATTTCCGTTATTCTCTTGATTCTTCTTTCCTAAGATTTTCTGTGATTCGAGGGCCTTTGCATCCTGATTCTCTAATGTAGGATGATTTGAGTCTCCTAGAAATGTGTTTAGATCTCCAGGAATTGTCTGACAACACTTTGTCTTGTCAAGTTGATCTCCAGGCAGATATCCGTTAGTCAATTCATCAAAAAGTTGTGTAGTCAATGCAGAAGCTTCCTCCAATGCTAGCAGAATGTCCTCCTTTTTCTTTTCTTCCTCCTAGAATGTTATGTTACTCCCCTATTTATAGTTGTAGGAGGTAGGCCTAGTTGCTTGTGATTGGCCGAAACATGTCATTTTGCCACTTGGCGTCTTTTGACTGGTTGTTGAATTTGAATGAGATTTCCACATCATTTGTACATGCGGCGGTGTCTCATTGGTGTTGGATTTGACTGGGATGCCACGTCACTTGATGAGTTTGAGCTTCAAGGTGAAATGGACCTTGATAAGGAATACAATAGGCTTATTATTTTTTTAAGCCCAAAATAATTTTAAACTGAATAAAATGTGGATCAAATTTAAATTTTATATGAATTTGATCCAATAAATTTTATGTATCTACAGTGTGTTTCTCAAATTAATAAATGTTGTGTGTTTCTCAAATTAATAAATGATAGTCTAGGTATAAAACTTTCAGAAAAAAAAAATAAGAATTTAGATGTATTTTTGATACTTCACTCTAAATCATAATTTCAAGACTATAAATTTAATCTGATTCCTCGGTATGGATAAAATAGAAAGAGGGTCCACGCATAATCAAGTTCAAACTCAATTTCGAAGAATGAATTATAAGTCAATGAACTAAGTCAATTCAAAAGCTTGACCGAATTTAAAAATTCAAGAATTTTAGTTTCTGGTACCAAAATACTTTCACGAAATATTAGTTCTTCCATTTTAATTTATTTATATGATTTTAATTTGATATAAAATTTAAATAAGTAAAAGGATTTTTATGTTTTGTCATTTTCATTAAAGATGTGTATATCATACTAAAATATCATTTATCTTTACGGTTTTAATATGAGATGGAGAAAATTAATACTAAAAAATTGTTAAAAAAGAAAAAGATATTTTTTTTGAACGGATTACAGAAAAATAAAATAAACAAATTAAAATGGACCTAAGTAATTCACAACTTGTATATTACTAGTTGTAAATAATACTCCCTTCGTTTCATATTAGTTAGCCACTATGGACTTGACAAATTCATTTAAAAAATTAAATTAGATACATTTTACATATTTACCTTTATATGTCTTTTAAAGTGCAATAATCAATGCAGTGATAAAGTTGAAATTTGGTACATTTTACTTCATCCCATATATTATGTCTAGAACATTGAGTATTTATAATTGAAACTAATAATAATCATTTAATTTTGATTTTGAAAATTGAGATCATTTATGAACTGTTCAATAATTATGAAAACTGTAGATGTATTTAGTATTTCTATCATGGGTAAAATGTATAAAATACTCTTAGTTTTAGAACTTGAACAACTAAATTGAAACAAATATTTTTAGAAAAAAGACCAACCACTATTAAACGAAGGAAATATAAGTCAACTCACTTTAGTGCAATATAAATATCAATAACAAGATAACGTTTAATACATTCCCAACCCATAGTGTCCGTTTGAGTTGACTTTGACTCATTAAATATTCAGATATATACACCCCTAACTTTAATAAATGCTACAAATATACCCTTCATCATATTTTAGATACAAATATATCCTTGTCGTTAATGAAGATGTACAAATATACCTTCAAACTTTAATAAGTGGTACAAATATACCTTCTGTCATACTTTTGGTACAAACATACCCTTGTCGTTAATGAAAAGGTACAAATACACCCTTCGCATTAACAACGGGACGTGTGAGCATCATAGTGGTTGACCCTTTTTAATTTATTTTATCTATGAATAATTTATTCTACCCTAAATTATAACTCATACAGGTTTCAAATAACCCAACCCGACCCATTTAATAGAGAAGCTTCAAGAGACTTATCATACGTCTCTATTCACGCATGTTTCTTTCTTCCACTCTCTCACACTCACACTTTCTCACTAATCCCATAAACCCGAACAAATACGTCGGTTCAATTTATGTTTCGATGCATCTACCATCTAGAATCGAATAAAGATTTATTTAATATTGTGATGTTGTTTAATGTTCTGATATTAGATTAATATTCTGATGTTATTATATGTTCCTCATGAACGACTGTTGTTTGTTTTTGATTCATAGTTGTTGTTACCTGCTTTAAGTTACACCATTGTTCACCAACTTCAAAGAGTGAACAAGAGACAATATGTTAAGAACAGAAACATGAGAAAAACTCAGAAAGTTTGGACATTCCTCGACCAAACCAAGGTCCTTATTATATCACAAGTTGGGTCGGGTTATTTGGACCGGGTATGGATTAAATTATTCACATATAAAATAAATTTAAAAGGGTCGACCAATACGATGTTGATACATGTTCCGTCGTTAATGACAAAGGTATATTTGTATCTTTTCATTAACTACAAGGGTATATTTGTACCCAAAATATGATGGAGGGTATATTTGTATCATTTATTAAAGTTTGAGGGTATATTTTTATCTTTTCATTAATGGCAAGGGTATATTTGTATTGAAAGTATGAAGAAGGGTATATTTATATCATTTATTAAAGTTGGGGGGAGGTATATTTATATGTTCTCTGTTAAATATTTTTTCTATAGCTCTGTAAGTCAACTGAGTTTGTACTTCATTTTACTTTTCATTTTTATTAGTGTTTTAATTGCATGGCTGGAAATAGATAAAAAATGGCATGGAGAGAACTAGTCAAAACACTTATTTGAGTGAAGATAATGTCAATCGAGTCGTATTCTAGATTGTAAGTCTGGAGAGAATATTTTGTAAAATGTCCACTTTGAAAACTTAATTTGAAGAATACCTACCTAATATCTTTTTCATTTAATTTTAAGGTTAGGGTTTGGAAAAAGCAAAAAGTGGTGTAAGCTTGTGGAGTCATGAGCCTCTTTAATATTTTTAAAAATTGAGGATAAAATAAACTTTGTAAAAAATACACTATGGTCCCTTTTTATATTTATTAAATTTTCAAACCTTTTTTAAATTCATTTAATAAATTCAACTTCTTTTCTCTCTCCGCAAATCTTCTTCTTCTTCTTCTTCTTCTTCTTCTTCTTCTTCTTCTTCTTCTTCTTCTTCTTCTTCTTCTTCTTCATAGTTGTAGAGAAAAAAATGTTTTGCTCAATTCTTCCTCCCCGAGTAAAATTTTTTTATCTTCTCTTGCTCATGTAAGTTTAATCTTCTTTCCCGATCAGTTTTTGATCCATTTTACTATTTTTTTTATTTCATTTTGTGTTGTGGTTTTTCAATTTTAATGAAAATTGCACTATTCTTCATTGAATTAGCTAAAATCTTAGTGTTTTTGGTTAATATTGTCAATTTTGCATGTTTAATCGTGTTTTGCTTTGGATAATAACTAGAAAATTTTTGAATTTCTGTATTTTATATTGTGTATTGATTTTGAATTTTTTTTACTGAATTAGACCCATTTTAATGATGTTCTTATTGTTGGAAATTGCACTACCAATACATGGAGAAGTTGAAACTTGATTTGCATGTTTGATATGAGGTGTTTTTCTATTTTTCTTAATAGACCAGTGGTCGATCTACAGATTTGTTTTTCCAGCATTTTCCCATTTATTTTAATAGACCAGCGGTCGATAAATCGACCACTACAGATTCATTTTTGGTTGTAGATCATAAATGGTGAAAGTTCATAGAGCAGTTAAAAGGCCTGCTTCCACTGCTTCTAGCAGTAGAAAGCGAAATGTTGAAGAATTTTCCAAGATATCGAAGAGGAAAAAATTTGTAATCGATGAATTTGAGTCGTAAAATGAATCAAAAATCATTGTCAAGATTGACGAATTTGACAAAATTAGTGCACATGAGAGTGAAGATGTTGAAGATATTAAAAGAAAAAGCGAAGAACAAAGTGATAGTGATAACAGTAAAGATGAGGACATGATAGATAGTTGAGACGGGGAGAAAAATGATCCACTATCCTTGCCAATTTGTGCTAGATACATCTCCGTTGTGCTATATAACCTAACAACTTCGATGGATGATTTAGGTTCTTTTCCAGCAAAGATTTTCTTAAGAGCAAGAATGACGGTTTATCGAGAGCTCAGAAGGATTCTAGTTGAACAAAAGTTGTATGCTAATTTTAAGAAGACTTGTTTTGAACACTTGAGACATATGCCAAAACATTTTATGTTTAATGGACAAAAGGTTCATTATGTGTTGCTGCAACGTATCAAAAATAATAAAAAACTGCATGAAATTTGGTACTGTGTGAACGGTAAGCCAAAATTTTCTGGCTTAAGGGAATTTGCTCTAATTATAGGGATGAATTGTTCAGCATATCCCCATGAATTCCTCCAAAATGGCGAAAGCTTTCATTTTAAGGTGATGAAGAACAAGAGTGTTACTGTTGCAAGGCTGATTAGTCTGATCAAAGGTAATAGGTTGAGTAATCAGCAAAAGTAGAAGTGTGCTTTGATTTTGTTTGTGCACTCGATGAACCCATGCAAAAATTTGGTATCTGAGCCTAAGGTTCAACAGAGTCCTAGAAAGTCTAAAAGCCGTATCTAGTAGAGTCTCGTGCATGGGTTTATAGTGCGCCAAGTTACAGACTCATTCTAATCCTTTTATTACTTTTGTTTATATAAAATGCCTCCCAAAAAGAACAACGGAAGGAGAACAGGAAATCAGCCAGCACCTCCACCCGTCCAGCTAGATCCCCTTGAAGAACATGTTTCCCAGGCATAATTCAGATCCTCTTTCACCACTCTAGATCATTCTGTGGTATCCCAGAATGAACGCCCAGCTGTAGTTCTAGCCAACCGAGTGGACTATACTACTGCTGCTAAGATTTGGGACTTTACCCGAATAAACCCTCTAGTCTTTACCGGGTCTAAGTCAGAGGAGGACCCAAATGAATTCCTTGATCAGGTGCAGAAAGTCATAAATATTACAGGGGTGAAAGCTAGTGAGAGTGCTGAGTTGGGCGCATATCAGTTGTAGGATGTGGCTCATTCATGGTTCAAGCAGTGGGAGGTAGAGAGGGCCGTAAAAACAGGGCCCATAGAATAGGAGGAGTTTTCCACTTCTTTTATGGATAGGTTCTTCCTACTAGAGTTAAGGGAAGCTAAGGTTTTGAAGTTTATAAATCTGAAGTAGGGAAACATGGAAATGAAAGAGTATTCTCTGAAGTTTACTCAGTTATCTAGATACGCTCCTCATGTGGTAGCAGATAGCAGATCTAAGATGAGTAAGTTTATGTCTGGTGTGTCTAACAGTGTGGTCAATGAGTATAGGACCAATATGCTGATTAAGGAGATAGACATATCTAGTCTTATGGTCCATGCTCATCAGATAGAGGAGGCTAAGAATAAGGAGATAAAAAGGGACAGTAAGAGAGCTAAAAAAGGTAGCTTCAACTTCACTCAACCTAAGTTAAAAGGTGGAAATCGTTCTCAATTTTGCTTAAAATATTCCATTGTAGCTCCATCCTCAGCCAGTGATCTAGTGCAAAAATTTAGAGATGGCAATAAATATAGGGCACCAAGCCCTAAAGCCCATGGTAGTGTTAACACTGCCCGAACAAATCCCCTTTACTAGAAGTGTGGTAGAAACCACCAGGGTATCTGCAGGGCTGGCAGTGATGTATATTTTTGATGTTGCAAGTCAGGCCATAGGGTCAGAGAGTATCCTTAAGTGGGTTCACAGACTTAGCATAATCGCCCTTCAGCTTATTTTGATCGCCCAAATCAATAGGGTGCCGCTTCCAGTGCTACCAGTAGGTAACGTCCAAATAGAATTTATGCACTTCAGTCTCGACAGGATTAGGAAAGTTCTTCTGATATGGTCACTGGTACGTTACGAGTTTATCATTTATATATTTATGCTTTGCTAGATCCACGAGCTTCTTTGTTCTTTAAAACACCTTATATAGCTGTTGATTTCAGAGTCAGTACAAAAATCCTAGTAGAGCCCTACCCAGTCTCTGCCTCAGTGGATAAATTTATCATAGCTCGATCGGTATATAGGAACTTTTAGATTATGGTATCTCAGAAATCCACTTCAGCAGTCCTAGTAGAATTAGATATGACCAATTTTTATGTCATTCTCAGCATGGATTGGCTTCATTCATGCTATTTTTCAGTTGACTGCAGAAACAAAATTGTCTATTTTCAGTTTCCAAATGAACCTATCCTTGAATGGAGGGGTAGTACTTCAACACTTACGGGTCAACTCTTTCTTACCTTACGACGAGAAAAATGATATCTAAGGGATGTTTCTATCATCTCATTTGAATTTAAGACTCTAGTTCATAAGCCCCTAATCTTGAGTCAGTATCAGTAGCATATGAATTCCCATATGTGTTTCCCGAAGATCTTCTTGGAGTCCCTCCCGATTGGGAAATTAACTTTGGAATAGACCTTCTTTCAAATACTCAGCCTATGTCTATTCTTCCATATAGAATGTATCCAACTAAACTCAAAGATTTAAATGAATAATTGAAGGATCTCCTAGATAAGGGATTCATCAGACCTAGCATATCTCCTTGGGGTGCAACAGTTCTATTCGTGCGTAAGAAAGATGGTTCTCTTAGTATGTCTATTGACTACCATCAGTTAAATAAATTCATGCTCAAGAATAAGTATCAAATTCCCATAATCGATGAATTATTTTACCAACTTCAGGATGCCAGCTACTTTTCTATGATAGACCTCATATCAGGCTATCATCAGCTAAGAGCCAGAGAATGTGACATTTTAAAAATAGCTTTCAGAACATGGTATGGTCACTTTAAGTTATGTCATTTCATCTTACCAATGCTCCAACAACCTTCTTGAACTTGATGAATCGCATGTTCAAGAAGTACTTGGGCATGTTCATCATAATTTTCATTAATGACATTCTTGTCTACTCCCACAGTGAACATGATCATGTAGATCATCTCAGAATAGTGTTACAAACTCTCAAAACCCATTAGTTATTCACCAAATTCAGTAAGTGTGAATTTTGACTAAGGTCAGTAGCTTTTCTTGGCCATATAGTTTTTGGTGATGGAATTAGAGTGGATCCTTAAAAGACTGAAGTAGTGAGAAACTGGCCTAGACCTATCCCTCTATTAGATATCAGGAGTTTATTGGTTTTCGTTGGCTATTACCAATAATTTTCGAGGGATTCTCATCTATTGTATCCCTCATATCTATATTGACTCAGAAGAAAGTCAAGTTCCAGTGGTCAAATTTTTGTGAGAAGAGTTTTCAAGAGTTAAAGCCTCTACTCACTATAGCCTTAGTTTTGACTCTACCAGATGGTTCAGATGGGTTTTTGGTATATTGTGATGCTTCTAGAGTTGGTTTGGGGTGTATTTTAATACAAAGAACTTTGGCCATAGCCTATATTTGTAGGCAGCTTAAGTCCTATGAAAAGAATTATCCAACTCATGATCTTGAATTAGCAGCTATTGTATTTGCCTTATAGATTTGAAGGCATTATTTGTATAGGGTATATATAGATGTGTTCATAGACCATAAGAGGCTACAATATGTGTTTTCTCAAAAAGATTTTAACCTATTCTAGAGAAGGTGGTTAGAGTTGTTGAAAGTCTACGACATGAGTGTTCTGTATCATTTGGGTAAGGACAATGTAGTGGCTGATGATATCAGTAGGATATATATGGGTAGTGTTGCTCATATGAAGGATGGTAAGAAGACTTTAGTTTAGGAAGTTCATCGGCTTTCCCGACAAGGAGGCCGATTAGTCGATTCAGCAGAGGGTAGTATGTGGGTATAGAATAGTTCAGAATTATCTCTGGTTTCTGAAGTGAACAAAAAGCAAGAAAGAGATCCAAGTCCATTTAAGTTGAAAGAGTTAGTCAGAGATTAGAAAGCAGAGGTTTCCTCTCAAGGGGAAGATGGTGTGTTGCATTTCCAGGGTCGACTATGTGTGCTAGGTATATATGACCTGAGGAAGCGAATTCTTACAGAAGTGCATGGTGCGTGTTACTCTATTCATCTAGGTTATATTAAGATGTAGTATAATTTACGAGAGATCTATTGGTGGAGTATGGGTTTGCCTTATACTCATCGTTATCATGATTATATTTGGGTTATTATAGATAGAATAAGCAAATCAACTCACTTCTTACCATTTCATACCTCTTATTCAGTTGAGGATTATGCCAAACTCTATGTCAAAGAGTTGGTTAGACTGCATGGATTCCCGTTGTCCATTATCTCAGATAGAGGTACCGAGTTTACCTCTCATTTTTGGAAAGCCTTCCAAAAGGATCTTGGTACCCAAGTTCACCTCAGTACAAAATTTAACCCTTAGATAGATGGTCAAACAAAAAGGACCATCCAGTCTTTAGAAAATATATTAAGAGTGTATGACATTGACTTTAATGGTAGCTGGGATGACAACTTACCTTTGATTTAGTTTTCATACAATAACAGTCATCATTCGAACATTCAGATGGCTCAATTTGAGGCAGTCTATGGAAGGAGACATAGATCTCCCATTGGTTTGTTCAAAGTGGGTGAGGCCACTATGGTAGGGCCAGACTTGGTATTTTATACCTTAGAAAAAGTTCAGTTGATCAGGGAAAGACTTAAGATAACTCAGAGCCGATAAAAAATATATACAGATGAGTAAGGAAAGGATCTCAAATTTGAGATAGGGGATTATGCATATTTGAAAATCTATCCTATGAAAGGATTGAAGAGGTTTGGCAAGAAGGGGAAGCTCTGTCCCCGATATGTCTGTCCTTACTGAATTCTCAGCTGTTTCAGAAAGGTAGCTTACGCGCTTGAGTTGCCTTCAGACTTAGCTTTGGTGCACTTAGTGTTTCATGTCTCCTTGCTCAAAAAGTGCATAGGTGACCCAACAGTGTTAGTCCCGATAGAGGGCATTGATGTCCAGAACAACCTCTCTTATAAAGAGATCCCAGTTGAAATTCTCGATCATCAGGTTCATAGACTAAGGAATAAAGAAGTTCCTTTAGTCAAAGTTCTTTGGCAGAATTAGTCTATTGAGGGAGCTATTGGTAAGCTAAAGCAGATGTACCCTTATTTATTCTCTGCAAACTTAGACTCAACACAAGGTAATAGTTTTCCTTAAATTCATTCAGTTCCATGCTCGGATTACCTTTACAAATCTTTATCGGTTCAGTTGCATAGCATTCTCATATCATGTATACCTTCATAAAATAGCTCAGTCATGTGTCATGTTTTCAGAACTCAATCATGCTATAGTTATGAATGTCAGTATGATAACTCAGTATATTAGTACTTGCAATCATGTAATCCTGATTCAGTTGTGCATGTTCAGTACATATATATAAATTCATTCTATCAGTATTCTTAGTTTAGTCAGTCTAATTTGGGGACAATTGTTCCCAAGGGGAGATATTATGACCCCAAAAAATTTTAATCTTAATACAGTCCATTCAAGCTTGAAAAAGGGTTCCAAACTTAGAAATTTCAGCTAAGTGTTTATACTTAGAATTATTTTATCCTTCATAATCTGGCGATTCTATTCTACGACCCTTACAATCTTAAAATATTGATTTTTAGGTTGATTCATGATTAGGAATGTCAGTAGGTCACTTTGGATGAGTTTTGGATTGTTTGGACCTCGTTTGAACTATGTTTGGGTGACCAAAATAGTGGTTCGACGTGATATCGATGCATCGCATTGCCCATCGCATTGACAGATAATTTTTTCCCAACTTTTAGTCCAATTCGAGTGAACCAACGCAAAATCAATGCGGTGCATTGGTCATCGCATTGATTCCATTAATGCAATGCGTTGATCTGTACATTACTGGACATATTTTCAGTCATTAAAAGCCCGCGTCCAGAGGGGTAATTAAGTCTTTTCCCACCTTATTTCAGCCCCAAAACATGAGATTAATCCACTTTAGAGGAAAAAATTCATTCTCTATTCTCAAAATTACTCAAGAACAAAACCCTATGGCTTCCAATTCAAGATTCAAGCTTTAATAAATTCTCCACAACTCTCAGAGAATTAACAATCACGTATGTTAGGTGTTCATCCAAGGGTTTCCTTCCAGCCTTGGAGTTCAAGAATATTTTTTAAATAGCAAGTTGATTTCTTCCATGAGTTTCATGTTAAATTGATCGTATTCATGATTATAATATTCTTTGGGGTTTCTAATCCATGATTAAATTCAAGTTTCATGTAAATTAATTTACGCATGTAATGGTATGTGGATTTATGTTAAAAACCCCATGAATTTGTAAGTTGAGACTAGTAATCATGATGCTTATATGTTGTTCGTTATTATGTGCATAAATTGTGCTCCCCAAGTGTTTGGTGAATTGTTCGTGTGAGATGAGTAATGAAATCATATCATGTTCGCATGTATACAAGTTCATGTCATGCCAGTGTTTGCTAAAATGCCTCAATGAATGAATGGTTGCAAAATAACTAGTTATCATGTTTTCAAGATTGTTCTATGTTTTACAATTTATGCTATCCAGTCTTAGGGGTATTTAATACCCGACAATCTAGCTCTTTACCTAGATTTTCAGTAGTTTCAGAATAGCCTTAGTAATGTCATATCTAGTAGAACTTAGACAGTTAGAGAACTCAGCGTGTTCAATCAGTTAACGAAATTCAGCGAAATCAATCAGTGAATAGAACTCAGTGAACTTAGTTTAGTTTAGTTAGGCAATACGATTAGTAATATTTCAGTCAAGCCTAGTATAGTCTAGAAATTAGTTTATTGTCTAATCAGTTGGGATTAGGAATCAGCATCGAGCGAACCTAGGGATGGGGGCATTTGGATAGCTAGCATCGTGTTTTCATTCTCTTGGAACACTTGGTTTGACTTTTTCTGTTGTGGGAGTTGAATCCTAAGTAGGTATAGTCGACTTGTCAAGTGATGGCACATGGGTTGTGCTAGCATTAACTCCACATTGTAGATCACTCACCTATTCTTCATCAAAACTTAAGTTCATAGGAGGGTGATTAGATTAATCAAATACAATATGCATAGGTTCTTCAACACATAATGTTCTTTTATTGTACTCCGTGTAAGCACGACTTGTTGGAGAATACCTAAGGAAAATACCTCCATCCCTTGTTGTGGATAAAACGTTTACATCGAAAAGGTTGGAAGTAAATAATGTTGTTCTTCCTTACTCTCCAAAGTTCATAAGGCATATTCTTTAGAATAGGTCTGATTAGGCATCTATTGATGATGTGACATGTTGTGTTTACTACTTCTGCTCAAAAGTGATTTGGGAGATTATGTTCTAACAACATGGTCCTGGCAGTCTCCTGGAGAGACCAATTTTTTTTCTCCACTATACCATTTTGCTGAGGAGACCGAGGTGATCAGAAGTTTTGAGAGTATCCATTCTGAGTACAGTATTCCTCAAATGCCTTATTTTCAAACTCTCCTCCGTGATCACCGTGAACATAGGTGATAGAGTGTCCAACTTCTCTTTGTACTTTTCTACAAAATATCTCATAGTTTATGAAGGACTCGTGTTTATGAGCAAGAAACATGACCCAAGTGAAACGTGATTAATCATCAACTATAACAAAAACATATCTTTTTTCACCAATACTTGCGGTCTTGGTGCTGCTAAATAGGTCCATGTATATTGTTTGAAGAGGTTTGGTAGTAGATGCAATGTCTTTGATCTTGAATGATGCCCGAGTCTATTTACCCAATTGACAGGCATTATAGATGTAATCCTTTTCAAACTTGAGTTTTGGTAGACCTTTCATCAATTCCAGTCTGGACAATTTCTCAATGATAAGTATACTAGCATGCCCAATCTTTCTATGCTACAATCAAATATCATTGTTTTTCACTGTGAGGTAGGTTAAACTAGCAAACTCAAGACTATTTAAAACATAAATATTATAAATGCGTTCATCGATGAGAGACATATCTCTTTTTTCATGTTTGATTGAGCAGTTTTCAACTTTGAAGGCGATTACAAATCCGGTGTCACATAACTGACTGATGTTGAGCAGATTATGTTTGAGTTCTTCTACTAGATATAATTTAATAAATTCACATGAGGAGCTTAGTTTTACTAATTCGACTTTGATGACGTTGCCTCTAGCATTGTCACTGAAATTGACTGAATCCCCATCTATTTTCTTTAGAGTAGAAAAATTTTCTTTATTTTTGGTCATTTTTCTAGAGCATCTACTATCAATGACCCACATTTTCTTTTTATAGATCTTGTAGGTATGTTTCGACAAAATCAGAAAATTAATTTTGTTTAGGTACCCAAGTGGTGTTGGATCCTTGTGGGTTAGAGGTGCTTCCCTTAGGCTTCCAAACCCATACACGTTTAGGGTTATACCTGCAAGTATAGGATTTGTGCCCTTTCTGCCCATAGATAAAAGAGAAAGTTCCTTGAGAGAAGTAAAAGGTCTTATCTGATTTAAATAATTCTGATGAGGAGCTTGACTTTTTTTTAAAAGAGTTTGATCTCACTAAAATGTGACTTGATGATTTCTTAATGCTATTCAACAGTATTCTTACATCATCAAGCTCCTCATGAAGAAAGTCAATTTTAACTTTGCATGCTTCAACTTTTATTTGACAGTTTCTTCATTCCTCTTCAATTTTTCATTTAAATTATACTTCACAACTTTTATTCTCTTGAGTGAGTTTATTATATCCGTCTATAACTTTTTGAAACTCATCAGCTATCATATCTAAATTAGATTCAAGAATATTCCAATTATTACAATCGTGTGGTTTACCTCGCTAGATTCACCTATTGATATGAAGCACATGTTGGCGGCTTCTATTTCTTATTTGGTTTCATCTTCATTACTCTAAACCCCAAAATTTTGATTCTTTCAGGACGATCTTCTTCTTAGTTCTTGATAGTTTTTTTTTTAAAATGGTTGGTTCATCCACCATGGTAACAACGATCATTATTTCTAGTTGAATCATTATTTTTGGATTCTTGGGATCTTTGTTGTCTCTGTCTCATGATTTGCCTTACGCCACAATTTGTGAGAGACATTCTTTTATTATTGGATTCCTTCAGAATGTCCTTTTCTTCAGTTGGGGTAGCATTGAAGGCTACTAGTTTCTTCTTTTCCTCTTTATGATACCTGTTAATGTAATTTCATTAATATGCAATGATATTACCTAGTAGCTCATCATATATCATGTTTTGAAGATATATATCTTCTAGGATAGCAGCCTTGGTTTCTGATAATGCTTAACTCACTCCTATATTTGAAGGGTGAGGCGTTCATTGTTAATAACCCAACTCATGTTGAGGTTGGATCCACAAGGAGCAAATTATAAATTTTAAATCCTATGTGTATACTAATTACTAAATGGTTACCCAGAATGCTAACAAACACGACATGTATAATAATGTTGGAGGAATTAGTTTGAACTTTGTTTGCAACAATCTTTGGATACCAACACATTAATTTAGAACTTTTGATTTAAAATTAAGATTTGAGAATAGGATTATGTATACCTAAAGGTAAGGAGTGCATGGGTTGTTGAGATTCTAACATGAAACTTAGTTATTGATTAAAGGATAGGCTAAGTCAAAGGTCTTTGTGGTTAGTCTTTCAACAAAACCACAAGGATTTCACCCGTTGGTTCTTTCGAGCACCTAACAAGTGTGCAACTCCTAATCATCCAAAAACTCAATCAAGCATCCCTATTTCTAGGATGATTCTCTTGATGTGATTTACCCTCCAATTACACTTATTTCTAAGATTGCAAACGATAGTAAACCATAGGCTCAATTATCCACCATTACCTTATCCCTCTATAACCATCTTTCAAGGATGTTATGGGTTACCATATGTTAACCTTCATCCCTCTTTCAAGGATGATGAAGGGTTTCTAGAGTTTGCTATTTTAACCCATCAAACCCATTTGGAGATTTGGGATTTTCACCCACAAATTCCAACTAATAAACCCAAACAATGGTGGAATCCATACTCAACAACTAAACATCATGCAAATACCACAACACCCACAAAATATTATACTTTAGTTCAACATAATCCCAAGACTAAATTACTTAGCTACTCATGAAGAAATTAAAGACAGATATACCATGAAGATTATCCAAAGCATTCATTCTTCACAAAAAACTAGGAATTGAGCTTTTCAAAATTAGTTACAACCTTGCCCAATTAGGGTTCTCGTTTCAAATTCAAAAAATATCTATGAGGTAAGCAATCTGCAAAAAAAGGGTTTTTCCTATATGAAGTTTGGGATTCATCAAAGAGAAATTAAAATATGCCTGCTTAGCCACGATAACGGCAAACACGGCCTCAGTTGTATTCTGCGATCGGACTATCCAACCATCTTTGACTGACTCGACCGCGGCTTAAGGACCGGAATTGTAGTAACTGAGACTGAACTATTCTAGGTTTTCAATTGCACTTCTTTTGCTTCCATTTGATCTCTTTTAGCTCCAATCGACAACCTTTCATCATATCAACTATATACCTGCAAAATATGGATATTAGTGCATTTAAATCATGATGATGCCTCATTTTATTATATAAAATATAGTAGTGTGCACAAATATTTGGTGTAAATGAGTGGTAAAATTCTCACTTATCATCACCCCCAACTTAAAACCATTCTTTTTCTCAAGCAACACCATCCTTTTCTCTAATACAACTTCACATATGATGACTCCAACTTGATTATTACCATAAAAAGTTCTTCACACATGAGTAAAATAATTTTTAACGAGGCCCCTCAATATAAAATGGGATAATGGAGGACGCAGTAGAATTTGAGGAGAAACCATGTGAGAATTACTACTCACTCTAGAAATTACTCACTTGTTGAACTCAACCATAATATTCTTCCTTTTTTTCATTGTGCGGAAGATGACAAAATCACTCGCCTCAACTTGTTCACATACCTCCTGACAAGAAAGAAAATTTCACACTCCTAGTTACCAACACTGCAATAAGGAGTTTAAGTGCAAACACACTCTCTCTCAAGAAATTATCAATGTTAACAAGCACCATGACCTAGGGTTGCCCCTATTTTCAATTGCCACTACAATGAACACACTTGGTTGGGAATCATAAAGGACTTTTTGAGCTTATAATGTAGGTTTAGGGTAAGGTAGGATATCAACTTAGGACACTAAGGCTAAACCCTTATTGAACTTCTATATCACACTCTTTTCACTTTTTGCTATTGGCCCATTTATTTTCCTTTACTATTTTGCCTACTTTGCCTTTTCTTGGTTTTCTCACTTTCCCCTTTCTTATTTTTTGTTGCATAAATCATGCCTTTCTTTCCTTGTTGGATCTTTTATTTCTTCTAATCTTTTTAATTTATTAGCTTAAGTTTGTAGGCACTTTCTTATGATTTCATAGACCAACTCTACCTTTTTCAATTTTCACCACCCCCAACTTAGGCTTTTAGCCTTAAATTGTATTCTTATTTTCAAGAAGGGTAGGATTCAAAAGACAAAAAATAGAAGGGTCGAGGCTTGTAATGTGTCTTCCAAAGAAAAGTCCAAAGGCTCAAAGAGGGTTAATAGGGGTAAATCCTATGTATTGGTAGACTTTTTAGGCTAAAGTGGGCTTCTAATGTCACCAGATGGCCTATGATCATCTTACCAACCAAGCACAATCAAAATTTAGCCTTGAGAGACTAATGGGGCAAGTTCTAGACGGTACAAGTACAAATGAAATGTAGACAAGTAAGCTCACACACATGCAATGCGAAGCTCGTCAAAGGGGTTCAATTGTTCCACCCAGTCAATAAAAAAATAGAGTATTAACTATTTTTTGAAGTAACCTTTTAGAGTCATAAAAAGAGGTAAAGTTGTGTTAAAATTTTGCTCACGCTCATGCCTTCGAATTTTACAAAAGGTTTTAGATGGAAGGGGGTGTTTTCTTGGCATCCACACCATGCATAATTTTCTAATCATGGCAATAACCCAAGCTATTGTCTCACTTGTGGCTCTAAAATGGGAAAAACACCCACATGGCTACTCAGACTTCTCCAATAGGTATGAATGTGATCCCAAATCAACAATGCCACAAGTACTCAAACTTTTCTTGCATTGACCATGATGCCTCAGGTACTCAGACTTCCCTGCATCCATGGTTAAAAACCCAATTACAATGCTTTCCCCTTAAAAATTTCATTACTCAGTCTATCATAGGGAAAAACTCATCTAATAGAAGTAAAATATAGCAAAAATCTAATAACAAAGAAACTAATCCATGCAAGTGTGGGCACTATCATTCTGCCCAAATATTATAACCCAATTAAAAACACCAACCAAAAGAGCGAGGAAACTATGCAAAAATAGCAATAATATAGGCCCAAATCAAATGAATGAGAATAAGGAGACACCCCCAACTAAAAAGGTAGCAGTGTTCCCACTGCCTAAATAATTAAGGATAAAAGAGATAAGAGTTCTCCCTGAAACCTTAGCAAGTTCTACTATCACTTTCGGACTCTGTATCATCATTATTCTCTTTTATAATACCACTCTGTTGGGGCCTCATCATCACTCTCTACCTAATTGGAAAGGAGTCTATATTATGGTTTTAGGACCTTCTATAGGCCCTTTACCCCCTTTCACATCTTGATAAAAAACTTATCCCTTTTTTTCTCTCTTGTGACCATCTTTTCATATGCACACCGGAGGTCTTGGTGTGACTTCGCCAAAGAGGTGAAGGATTTATTACGCCTAGAAATGGTATCTTCTTGCTTCTTTTGATCCTCCTTGTACTTCTCACAATCGACACAGGGCACATATAAATGAGGTCTGGTGGTGGTTGGTCTATATGACTCACGCTCAACACATGTCGACTTTTCCAAGTTGATTTTTATTTTCTTGCCTTTGCTAGGTGCACCCTCTCTTTAAATCCTCAAGAGGTAAATGAGGGAACCAAGGCTCACCCATGTATCACTATCATACCCCTCAAACCTCGCTCACCTAAATAACTCAATAATCAAAAAGGGGAAGAAGAGATGTGTACCACCTTGGATCTTGAATAAATCCATTTCATTGACCATGAGCTGACCAAGATCCAAAGGGATGCTGTCTAGAATACAAAAAACCATCCGAGAATGAAGGTTTGGGACTGTTGTTATTTGGGTGCAAGGATAGACTTGGCTATAACTAATATGCAACCATATCTGAGCCTCGGATGTTAAGTCATTCACAGAGATGTTGTTTTTAATCTTTGCCCAAGAGACTTATTTTCTAGGGCATAGCTGTTGCGCCGACCAACTCCTTGATTTATAGCCTTTTGCTTTGAATTCACCCATGTCTGCCTGTTGGATCTCATAAACGTCATTGATTTACTCAGTCCCAACTCTCACAAAATTGCCCCAAATCTTAATAGTCATATTGAATGGGTTTGAGAAAGACACTACACTGATGTTGGCATAAGATTCATGGACCTGTTGTTCATTTGTAATGCACAGATCTGTTCAAATTACCTCCACCCCATGGCTTTATGTTTTTCATGAAATACCGGTATCTTCTCCAACATATTCTCCATGAAAATTCCTCTTTCTAAGAGTAGCTTAGTCCTACGAAGATCACTGTAGTAGAGCGAGTGGCACTCGAATGCCATGAATTGATTATGATTAGACATCTCCATGAAGTTACCCTAAAAACACTAGGTACACATGATATAAATCAAAGATAATTGAACATGAAAACTATTCCCATTGATCACTAAGGCTCATATTAATGGGTGCTTGGTGGTGCTTGGCTAATAATCGAAAGTGCAGGAATTTTGGCATGGCAGGAACTGGCCCCGATTGCCACGATCATGGGCCATAATTATGTTTGTGGTGCCACAATCGTGGGAGCTATACCTGAGGCTGGTTTCATTCTAGATTCTCATGTTCAAAACCCTCTAAAAAGGTTTAGGTCACTAGTATGCTCTACCATATGGATTTACATGAATACCAATTGAACGATGCTAACAAGTGTTTGAATTCCATTTCAATCAACAAGAATAATTATTGAAAGTTCATTTGGGCAATGTATCAAATACTTGGTGTGCACACTACATTGTTTTGTATTTTAAAAATATTTTTGAGTACTCAAGACTTCCCCACTTGTGTGAACAACTTACTCCAACACCCTAAACCACACAAATATAAATTATAACAACATGGAAGCATAACAATCAAAACTTTACGCCATCTTTAAATCATGCATTCTAAGGCCTATTTTTAAAGAGTTTAAGCATGGATTCATGACACCTACCAAAATTACGATGCAAGGAGGATGTTAGGATGTCATTGGAGGGCTCACAAGCTTGGCCAAAATTTGGTCCAATTAGAGAAAAAAACTTAAAAGAAAGTATGTGGGAAAATGAGGGGATTAGGGATTAAGTGGTTGAAGTGACCGAGACCTCAGTAAATTAGCCATGATCGCAGACATGCGGGTGATCGCAATTACGCTTAGGGACCACGATCACTGTAACTGATACATTTTTTCTCCCCTATTTTCCCCTGTTCAGCTTTTTGCTCAATTTTTTATAGATTTTTCCCTGTACAGTTTTCAATGCAAATTTTCTCACTTTCCCCTTTCCAAGATCAACCAAAGCACTACATAGTGCAATAAATGCATGAGTTATTCTAATGTAAAAACTAACATCTATGTTACAGAAACATAACAGGGAGATGAGCCACTTTCATGGCATTTGTGGATTGCCTCCCACCTAGCGTCTTAGTTAACATTGTGGCATGACATCTTCATTCTTCTATTTTTAAGATGGGTCCTCAAGCCCCTCCTCATTTTCCATTTCACCCTCAACATCCACCAAGGAAACAACTTGAAGTTCCATGGTTTGTTTATTTGTATTGCAAACTTTTAAAGAGACCTCATCCTCTTATACTCTAAACTTTATTTCCCCTATCTCCAAATCGAATATCTCTTCCTGTGGCCAAGAAAGGGTGGCCAAGGATATAGGTACCTCTTGGTACATTTCACAATCGAATACCACAAAATTCCTCAGAAGTATAGACTTTTCCACTTTAACAAGGACATCAAATAAAATTTCCATTGGTCTTTTGATAGACTAGTCCACCATTAAGAGTCGCATAGAGGTCGGTGTAGAGGTTTCTAATCCAAGCTTCTTGTAGATGAAAAAAGGCATTAAGTTGATGCTCGCACCAAGGTCACATATAGCTTTTGAAAAATCATGTGTTCCTATTATGCAAGGAATGGTGAACACTTTGGGGTCATCTTTCTTTTTTGTAACCTTACTATCCATGATAGCACTACACCCATGAGTGACCTCAATGGTGTAACCTTTGACAAGATTCTTTTTGGAAATTAACTTCTTTATTAACTTAGCTATAATGCTTTGAATCTTGAAGTCAGAATTCTATATGGTGCTCATGACCCTGAAGGACCACAAGCTAACCCATGACTGATATCTGTACCTAAATAGTGCATAATATACTATATAAATGCAGAAATAAAGGCTGTAAGGCCGTAAAGTTCAAAACTGAGACATAATATTTGTTAAAATATAATATCTAGGTGGGGTATGATATACCCAAAATAACTGAAATAACTATCTGAACATTCTAGTCTGAAAAGCCTCTAACTGTCTAAATAAGGAGTTGATGGGACATGTCCCCAATTAACTCCATCTACTAAAAGCTAAAACTGAATTAATTAAATAACTCATAATATCATGCTCAAATGATTAAGACTCACTGCTAAACCTGGCTGCTACTGATGCTCTGGAACTCGTGCTCTGAACCTATGGTATAAAAACACCATAGCGCAAATGTGTCAATATGATTGAATGTACTGGTATGCATGTAAGGTTTCACATGCATGAAATATACTAACTGGCTGATAACATGAATGTGAGAATGCATGCATGAATACATAATAACTGTAACTGAGATTGTGACAATAAGATTATTGAACCTGAGTGCTGATAACATGAGGTACTGATAGCTGTATAACTGAAATAACTGATACTGAGCGACTGTATCTGATAGTCTAGTTTTTGATGGAAATAGCTAAGTTCTATACTGTTCTGAGTTGACTGTATCTGACAGTCCTAAATTCTGAAGAACTATCTAAGTTCTTTTACTGAAACTGTATGACTTTATCTGACAGTCCTGATCGTGTAAGTGAAATTGTGGGAAATAGTTATCTAACCAATATGCCCCAAATAATCATAATATAGATGAGTTGGGGTCTAATCTGTAACCCCAATTGGAAGGATGTCAATACCGCACCACTTGTAAGGCCAATCTATAAGTAACCCTCATATCACAGGTAAGTCTAGTGAGAATGGTGGGAACCCTCATATAATAGGTTAAGCCACCTCATCTACCCTCATATAACACGCTATGATGTCTCAACCTATGTTGTCTACGTAGTCTAGGACACAAAGATTGCTTCTAAGAACCACACCCTTATATAATAGGTAAGTTCCCATTCATGGGTTCTCTCACTGCTAATTCATACTCCTATCTAAATAGACATTGAACATAATAAACTGAAGTGGACTAGAATGATTTCATAGAGTTTCATTGACTGACAGAATACTACTGAGATTTCCTGAGTCAAATGACTGACTGAGTTCTATAGATCATGGCTTGACTGATGATATCATGAAACATGACACTGGCTCTAGGTACACTACTATATTTTTTAGTACAAGTACCTCTAGGACTCGATAGAAGGAAAATAACAAAGCATGACTTTCTTGAATACATGGCCAACATCAACAATTTATACTAGGATAGTAGGGGATATTTCATGAAGCACGTGGTTATCATAATATTGTATATAGCTTAGAATGCACATGATCATGCCTTAACTTCATCATTTTCATATCATAATTATATCATCACGCAATTGTATTACACAACAATCCTCATGGAAATCATTTTAAATATAGGGGAACATGTACATTCATAACTTGGGTCACAATTTAACTATTAAGCATAATTTCTCTTCTCCTAGGCATTTTATCAAACACTTAGATTACATGATTTAAGGCTTAGGCATGAGCACAAATTTAATACAACCTTACTTCGCAATTCCACTCAATTTCATGATTTCAGTCCATATATTGGCATAATTTCACAAAGACATAATAAAGGTTTCATCTTGTAATTCATACAATAATAATACATGAACATAATTCAGTTCATAGAATGAATATCACAATTCGTAATTTAAAACTTGATTCTTGAGTCCATGAATGAACACTATGCAAACCTTAGATGGAAGATTCTTGATGATTCATGGAGAAATTTGCTTGGACTTGGATCCTCAATTGAAAACCATAATGTGTTCTTAAGAGAATCTTGAGGGAAGTAGCTATATTTTAATGTAAATGGGGCTTAATCCCGTGTTTTTGGCTTATATAAGGGTGGGATATTACCCCTTTGCCCTTAAAAATTTTGACATTTAATGACTAAATAACTAGGCACCAAAGCTATGGGCGATGCGGCGCGTCGAGGTTTTTGATGCTATACCTGATGTGGCGCGCTGTAAACGCATCGAGCCTCAGTTTTTTTGGCTCTAGCAATCTGAACAATGGGTGACCATTGCGATTGGCGATGCGGCGCACCAAGATCACGTTGGTCCACTATTTTGGACTTCAAAACTTGCTTGAAATGAGTTTTGAAAAATCCAAAACTTTTTCAGGAATATCTATTGACCTTTCTGATCATGAATAAACAATAATATAGACCATTAAAGGACGTTAAGGTGGCGAAATGAATTTTCCAACTTTTGAAGGCCAAAATTAAGCTAAGTCTGGGCACCTAGCTAGAACTTTCTAAGTTTGTGACTCCCTTGACAAACTTAAAGGACTGAATTAAGCATAAGTATTTTAAGGGGTCTTACAATATCTCCCCCTTAAGAACATTCATCCTCTAATGAGACCGACTAAAAGGGGAGAAACGATAGGCTGGAACACATACAGAGCATGAATGACTGGAACATGATTTCATGACTGACATGACTGATAATTAAATATATCATACTGAGCATGCATATCTGATGCATGTGTAACTAATTCATGAAAGTATTACTAAGTGTTCCGATGAACTCGGTTTCTCACAATAAGAATGCATATCTGATGCATGACTATAGAACTAAACTAATACACAAATACATAACTGAATGTCCAGTGGTATTTAATATCGATTTTATAATGGAATTCTGAGCATGAAATGAGTACCAAGATTGTAACTGAAGTCCGAAAATAAAACTAAAAAGCTCTAGGAGAACTGTTACCTTGAGCTAGGCTTGAGTTGGTTGTAAAGAGGTGAGGATACTTGGCTCGCATATCTTCTTCTACTTTACAAGTAGCTCCCTCAACGGACTGATTTAGCCAAAGAACTTTGACTAGAGGAACTTTTTGGTTCCTCAGTCTACGAGTCTGATAGTCTAAGATTTCGACTGGAATCTCTTCATAAGAGGGTGTGTTCTGAACGTCTACGCTCTAAATAGGGACTACAACTATCGGGTCACCTATACACTTCTTGATCAAAGAGACATGGAAAACTGGATGAACTGAGGCTAGATATAAAGGCAACTCGAGCTTATAATCTACCTTGCAAAAACGACTGAGTATCTTGAAGGGACCGACATATCGGGGACTGAACTTTCCTTTCTTGCCGAATCTCTTTACTCCCTTAATGGGAAATATCTTTAGATAGACATAAGCACTGATCTCAAACTCGAGATCCTTTCTGTGCACATCTGCATAAGACTTCTGTCGTCTCTGAGTAGCCCAGAGTTTTTCTCTGACCAACTGAACTTTTTCTAAGGCATTGAATACTAAGTCAAGCCCTATAACTAAAGCCTCACTAACTTTGAAACAACCAACTGGAGATCTGCATCTTCTACCATAGAAAAATTTGAATGGATCAATCTTAATATTGGAATAATAGCTATTGTTATATGCAAACTCAATCAAAGGCAAGTGGTCATCCCAACTACCCCTAAAATCAATTGGACACGCCTTTAGCATATCTTATAAAGTCTGAATGGTCCTTTCTTCTTGACTATCTATCTGAGGATGAAAGGCTGTACTGAGATGAACTTGGGTACCAAAACCTTTTTGGAACACTTTCCAAAAATAAAAGGTGAACTGTGTACCTGTGTCTGAGATAATGGATAATAGAACACCGTGCAATCTGACCAACTCTCTAATATAGAGTTTGGCATAATCCTCAGTTGAATAAGAGGTATGGAATGGAAAAAAATGAGTTTACTTGGTCATTCTATCTACATGACCCAAACTGAATCATGCTAATGACGAATACGAGGCAAACTCGTGACGAAGTTCCTGTTTACTTCTTCCCACTTCCAAGTAGGAATACTGAACTCCTGCATAAACCCACTAGGCTTTTGATGCTCCATTTTTACCTGCTGACATGTAGAGCACTTATCTACAAACTCTACAACATCTCTCTTTATCCCAGTCCACCAATAAAATTTCCCCAAGTCGTGGTCCATCTTTGTGGCCCCTAGATGAATAGAGTAGCGCGCACTATACACTTCTACAAGAATTTGCTTTCTTAAGTCATCTAAACCTGGAACATACAGATGACCCTGACAACGCAGAACACCATCTCTTCTTTGGAAGAAGACCTCTACCTTCTGATCCTTGCTGATTCTTTTAACTTGACTAGACTATGATCTCTATCTTGTTTTTCTTTCACCTCATAAACTAGAGATGATTCAGAACTACTCTGAACCCATATGTCACCCTCCTCTATATCAACTAAGTGAACGCCTAGTCTGGAAAGCTGATGGACCTCATAAGCTAACTTTTTCCTACTGTATCAAAATCAACAACACTACTTATAGACAATCTACTGAGAGTGTCGGCCACTACATTGGCCTTGACCAGATGATAAATGACGCTTATGTCATAATCTTTCAAGAGCTCTAATCACCTTCTCTGATGAAGATTGAGATATTTATGAGAAAAGACATACTGAAGGCTCTTATGATCTATGAATACATCTACATAAACTCTGTATAGATAATGCCTCCAAATCTGTAAGGAAAACACTACGACTGCTAACTCAAGATCATGAGAAGGATAATTCTTTTCATGGAGTTTAAGATGTCCGAAAGAGTAGGCTATGACCTTACCTTGCTGCTTGAGTACATAACCCAAACCTACTCTGGATGTATCACAATACCCTACAAAGCCATCTAAACTATCTGGAAGAGTTAAGACTGGAGATGAGGTGAGTCGAGCCTTCAAATACTGAAAACTCTTCTCGTAAAGGATCTGACCACTAAAACTTGACTTTATTCTGATTTTTAGAGGATGCAATAGAAGAAAATCCCTCAACAAACCATCTATAATAGCTAGCCAAATCCAAGAAATTTATAATGTCTGATGGAGAGATAGGTCTGGCAGTTTCTTACTGCTTTGGTCTTTTGAGGATCTACTTTAATGCCATCACCAAAAATGATATGACCAAGGAATGCTACTTAACTTATCCAAAACTCGCACTTACTGAATTTGGCATATAGCTGATGATCTCTAAGAGTCTGAAGTACGACACTGAGGTGGTCTACATGATCATGCTCACTGCTGGAATAGTCTAGAATATCATCTATAAAGACTATGATGAACAGGTCCAAGTATTGTTTGAACACCCGGTTTATCAAGTCCATGAAAGTTGTTGGGGCATTATTAAGATCGAAGGATATGCCTAGAAATTCAAAGTGACCATACCGAGTATGAAAGGCTATCTTCAAAATGTCGCATTCTTTGACTCAGAGATGATGATAGTCGGATCTTAGGTCTATCTTAGAGAAATAGCTGGCACCCTGAAGTTGCTCAAATAAATCATCAATTCTGGGAAGAGGATACTTGTTCTTGACTGTGACTTTATTGAGCTGATGGTAATCAATGTACATTTTAAGAGAACCATCTTTCTTGCACATGAATAAGATTGGTGCACCCCATGGGGATACATTGGATCTGATGAATACCTTATCTAAGAGATTCTTTAACTTTTCTTTCAATTCCATGAGTTATGCTGGTGCCATTCTGTATGGTGGAATAGATATAGGCTGAGTATCTGGAAGAAGATCAATATGTCTATTTCCCTTTCAGGAGGAATTCCTAGAAGATCTTCAAGAAATAAATCTAAATATTCATTCATGTCTGGGACTAATGCAAGACTGGGAGTTTTGGAGCTAGAGTCTTTAACATGAACAAAATTATAGACACATCCTCTAGATATCATTTTTCTTGCCCAAAGGCAGGAAATAAGATGACCTCTGAAAACTGAAGTACTACCCCTCAATTCTAGGAAAGGTTTATTCAGAAACTGGAACTGGACTATTCTATTTCTATAGTTGACTGTGGCATAGTAGGAATAAATCCAATCTATACTGAGAATGACATCAAAATTAGTCATCTCTAATTTGACTAAGTCTGCTTAAATGACTTTCTAAAATATCATAACCGAGGAATTCCTGTATACCTATCAGGCTATGATGGTTTTACCCACTGGGGTAGAGACTGAAAATGGTTCTACTAGAATTTTGGGACTTATTCCAAAATCAAATGCTATATAGGGAGTAAGAAAAGACAAGGAAGCACCTGGATCTAGCAAAGCATAAACATGTACATAAAAGATTCGTAACATACCAGTAACCACATCAAGAGAAGTTTCTTGATCTTTTTGGGACTGGAGAGCATAAAATCAATTTAGGCACTGCCAACTAGTAGCACTGAAGGTGGCACCCTACTGGTTAGGGCGATCAGACTGAGCTGAGGAATAGTTCTGCTGACCCTGAGGACTTGGCTGAGGACAGTCTCTAACTCGATGGCCTGGCTTAATACATCTGAAACAAATACCACCGCCAGCTCTGTGAATACCCTAATAGTTCTTGCCATAAGTTTGGCAAAGAGGATAGGTATAGGAACTGCTAACACTTCTATGAGACTTAGAGCCTGATATCTGCTACTGTCTCTGATCTAGGAGATGGAGCACTAGCTAAAAAAAGATCTAGAACTGATGACTTAGGATGAAACTGAGAACGGTTTCCTCCTTCTAATTTGGGCTGAACAAAGTTAAAACTAACTATCTTTTCTCTCTTATTCTGCTTCTCCCTCATCTTAATCATTTTCTCTTCTATCTATTGGGCATAAGTCATAAGCTGAGCTGAAGTCATGTCACTATTAAACATTGCAGACCTACACTTATTGACCACATTATCATTCACCCTCGAAATAAAATTATTTTTCTTGGCCCTACTATCTGCAACCACATGAAGGGCATATCTGTCTAATTGAGTAAACTTAAAATAATACTCCTTCACCACCATGTTACCCTACATAAGATTGATACACTCTAACACCTTATCCTCTCTCAACTCTTGGGTAAAGAATTTATCTAAGAATTCAGTGACAAACTCTTCCCACTCAATAGGCTCTACATTATCTGGTCTTTTGACTTCCACTATTTAAACCAAGAGTGAGCAACAACCTACAACTGATATGCAGTAAGCTTAGCACTCTCACTAGAAGTAACCCCCATGATGTCTATAATCTTTTGAACTTGATCGATGAATTTTGAGGGTCCTCATCTAACTTAGACCCAAGAAAGGATGGAGGATTCATTTGGGTAAAGTACTGAATCATGACTACAGATGAGCTGGCCACTGGGTTGTCCAGAACAACAACTGGTCGTTCATTCCGAGTAGCAACTAACTGAGCAAGAGTAGTGGATGCAGCTCTAAACTCTGCATGAGAAACATGTCTGTCCAAAGGATCTTTGGGCTGAGGGGCTGACTGATTCCTGTTTCTTCTTTTGGGAGGTCTATTTTGTAAGAAAAAAATGGAGAAATAGATTAGACTAAGAGATTAACTTAATATTATGCTCACTGGCACAACATGAATATTGAAAGAGGGGAAATTGTTCCTAAAACATCCCATAGCCTCCTGTACATAAATATAGCGTACAACACACCTATGTTCAAGACTCTACTATATGCGGCTTTCAGACTTCCTTGGACACTATTAAACCTAACTCTGATACCAAGTTTATAACACCCCAAATATGGTACGAGGAATGTTACAGGGTGCTCATGACTTTGAAGGACCACAAGCTAACCCATAACAGATATCTGTGCCTGAACACTGCATAATATACTGTATATATGAGAAAATAAAGGATGTAAGGACATAAGGATAGAAATTGAGTCATAATATATGTTAAAATATAACATCTAGTTGGGGTATAAAATACCCAAAACAACTGAAATAACTGTCTCAACATGCTAGTCTGAAAAACCTCTAACTGTCTGAATAAGGAGTTGATGGCACATGTCCCCAACTAACTCCATCTACTGAAAGCTAAAACTAAATTAATATAAATAACACATAGTATCATCTTCGAATGGTGAGAACTTACTGCTAAACCTGGTTGCTACTGATTCTCTGGAGCTCGTGCTTCTGAACCTATGGTATAAAAATACCATAGCGCAAATACGTCAGCACGATTGAATGTATTGGTGTGCATGTGAGGTAGGATAAATGTAAAGGGTTCACATGCATGACTATACTAACTGGCTGGATAACATGAGCGTGAGAATGCATGCATGAATACGTAATAACTGTTACTAAGATCGTGACAACATGATTATTGAGCCTGAGTGTTGATAACATGAGATTTTGATAGCTATATAACTAAAATAATTGATACTGAGTGAATGTATCTGACAGTCTAGTTTCTGATGGAACTAGCTGAGTTTTGTACTATTATAAGTTGACTGTATCTGACAGTCTTGAATTCTGAAGAACTATTTGAGTTCTTTTATTGAAACTGTATGATTGTATCTGACAGTATAGATCGTGTAACTAAAACTGTAGGAAGTAGTTATCTAATGTACATGCCCTAAATAATCATAATATAGCTGAGTTGGGGTCTAATCTGTAACTCTAATTGGAAGGGTGTCAATATCGCGCCACTGGTAAGGACAATCTTTGAGTAACCTTAATATAATGGGTAACTCTTGTGAGAACGGTGAGAATCCACATATAATTGGTTAACCCAACTCATTTGCCTTCATATAACAGGCTATGATGTGTCAATCTACGCTAGCTACGTAGTTTAGGAACACAAGGATTACTTCTAAGAATTACACCCTTATATAACAGGTGAGTTCTCATCCTTCTAATTTCATAGAGTTCTATTGACTGACAGAATACAATTGAGATTTTTGAGTTTACTGAGATTTCCGAAGTCACGTGACTGACTGAGTTCTATGGATCATGGCTTGGCTGAGGATATCGTGAAACATGACACTGGCTCTAGGTACACAATTATATTTTTTAGTTATAAGTACCCCTAGGACTTGATAGAAGGAAACTAACAAAGCATGACTTTCTTGAATAAATGGCCAACATCAATAATTCATACTACGACAGTAGGGGATATTTCATGAAGCACATGGTTATCATAATCTCGTATATAGCATAGAATGCTCATAATCATGTCTTAACTTCATCATTTTAATATCATCATTATATTATCATGCAATTGTGTTACACAACAATCCTTATGGAAATCATTTTAAACATAGGGGAACATGTACATTCATAACTTGGGTCACAGTTTAACTATCAAGCATAATTTCTATTCTCCTAGGCATTTTATCAAACACTTAGATTGCATGATTTAAGGTTTAGGCATGAGCATAAATTTAATACAACCTTACTTCGCAATTCCACCCAATTTAATAATTTCAGTCCATATATTAGTGTAATTTCATAAAGACATAATAAAGGTTCCATATTGGAATTCATACAACAACACATGAACATAATTTAGTTCATAGAATGTATATCATAATTCGTCATTTAAAACTTGATTCTTGGGCTTCATGGATGAAAAGAGTCCATGAATGAACACTATGCATACCTTAGATGGAATATTCTTGATGATTCATGAAGAAATTTGTTTGGACTTGGATCCCCAATTAAAAACCCTAATGTGTTCTTGAGAGAATCTTGAGGGAAGTGGAAATATTTTGGTGTAAATAGGGCTTAATCCCGTATTTTTGGCTTATATAGGGGTGGGAGAATTACCCTTTTTCCCTTTAAAATGTAGATATTTAATGACTAAATAACAAGGCACCAACGCTATGGGTGATGCGGTGCATCTAGGTTTTCGACTCTATACCCGATGCGGCACACCATAAAAAGCATCGAGCCTCATCTTTTTTGGATCGAGCAGTCTGCACAACTGGTGACCAACGCGATTGGTGATGCGGCGCACCAATATCACATTGGTCCACTATTTTGGACTTCCAAACTTTCTTAAAATGAGTTCCAAAGATTCAAACTTTCCCGGGAATATCTATGAACCTTCATGATCATAAATTAACAAGAATATAGACCATTAAAGGATGTTAAGGTGGGGAAATGAATTTTCCAACTTTTAAAGGCCAAAATTAAGCTAAGTCTGGGAACCTAGAAAGAATTTTCTAAGTCTGTGACCCCCTTGACAAGCTTAAAGGACTGAATTAATCTTAAGTATTTTACGGGGTCTTACAATAACATATTTCGGGATCTCTTGGATCGCCTCGAGCAACGGGATATTTATTGATAGATTGCTAAGTTTTGCCATGAACTTCCTCAATTTGTCATCTTACTCTTTTTTATGCAATCATTGAGAAAATTGGGGAAGAACTTGGATTGTGGGCCTTCCTTCACTTTATGTCTTTTCAACCTCAACCACTTCTTTGTCACTTTAATCGGTATTTTTCTCATCATTTTCTTCTCAACTTTGAGGTAACCTCTCCTTTGCTTTAGCTTTAGGAATTTTCTCACTCAAGTCTTCTTTTGATGGCTCATCAAATGTATTTCCACTCATTGTGACAATTGCTAGAGCTTGAGTATCATTTTTTAGATTAGCAGTCGTGTCACTAGGGAGTGCACCTCTAGTCCTAAAATTTAGTTGCATGGAGATTTGCCCAATTTGGGTTTCCAATTACTTGATAGAGGTGGAACGAGACACCACAGTTTGAGATAGTTGAGTGAAGTAACCTTTCAACTCACGAATCATTTTGTCTGTACCTTCTACTCTATTAAATATTCTTGCCAACACATCCTCAGTCTTGAATTTGTCGCGGTTGATAACACTTGACTCCTTAGTCTTAGCTCGATCATGAGGGGGAATATAACGGTCATAATCACGCTCCCTATCCCTCTACTCTCTATCCCACTCGTGGTCTATCCAACCTTGATTCCTGCCTTGCCTTTGATAGGAAGGGTGAGAACCCCCTGAGTAGTTAGACAAATAATATATTTCATCATCCAACTTTTTTTTCTTCTTCATCATATTCATAAGATTTTGATGCTATGACATTTACCACTTTTGTGGGTTCACCCATAAGATGTTTTGTTAAGAGTTCATGTTGGGTCATTATTTTTGCACTTTATTCTGCTTTCTTTGTTTATTATCAACCATGGAGGTAGTGGAAGGGATCTTGGGAACTTCGGTATCCCGGGTGTGCCAACCCTAATTTTTCTTTGACACTTCTCCTATAAATAGAAAGGCCGCATATTGGTGCATCATCTATATAGAGCCACCCGTTGCATTATCCACCACCATTTTGTTTAATGGATCAATGGCGCAGTAGAATATCTTAAGAAGCATCTTCTCTGGGACTCTATGATTTGGGTATTGGGCCAGTTTTCCATTAAAAACCATTCCCAAGCTTCAAACAATGACTCTCCATTCATTTTCCAAAAATTCGTAATCTCATCCCGCTTTTAAAGCATTTTAAATAATGGGAAGTATCTATCAAGAAACACCGTAGTGAGCTCGTCCCAAAATGTAATTAAGTTGGGTGGAAGTGAGCGGAGCCATAAAACTGCCTCGCCCATTAGTGAGATTGGGAAGAGGCAAAGCTGGATGGATTCTTGAGTAATGTGTGAGATATTGAATGGCGCACACACTCCCTCAAAATTTTACAAAAAGACATTTGGGTCCTCAAAGGCTTGACCCTTGTACAATCTTTCATTTACAATATGTGAAGCACGAGGCTAGTTATATGGAAGACTCTGTTCCCATTAGTTGGTGGGATACATAGTGCACTTTTTTGGCCTACTTTATTTAGTTGTCCCTTATTATTTAGGGTACCATCAAAGGGGCCCATATTTTTTGCGTTATCATGAATTGTTCTGTTAACACTTCGATCACCTAAAAAAAATTCAAAAACAGCAAATAAAGTAAATTATACCACCCCAAGTATTCTCAAGAAAGAATCACACTGCACAAGTGAAATCTATATTCCATTCCTCGGCAACAATACCATTTTGATAACACTTAACTCACTCCCAAGTTTGAGGGGTGAGGCGATCGTTGTCAATATCCCAACTCATTTCAGGATTGAATACATATGGAGTGAATTATAAATTTCAAATTTTAAGGTTGTATTAACTACTAAAAGGTTACTTAAAATGCTAACCTACACGACATTTATAATAAAGTGGGTGGAATTGGTTTGAACTTTGTTTGCAACAATCTTTGGTTACCAACACACTAATTTAGAACTTTTGATTTAAAATCAAGATTTAAGAAAATCTTGGGATTATGTCTACCTAAAGGTAAGAAGTGCATGGGTTGTTGAGAATACAATATGAAACTTAGTTGAGTAAAGGATAGGCTAGGTCGAAGGTATTTGTGGTTAGTCTTTCAACAAAATAACAAGGATTTCACCCGTTGGCTCTTTTAAGCCCCTAACAAGTGTGCAATTCATAATCAGCCAAAACCTTAATCAAGCATCCCTATTTCTACGATGATGCTCTTGATATGATTTACCATTCAATTACACTTATTTCAAAAATTTGAAAAGTTAGTAAACCATAGGCTCAATTGTCCATCATTACCTTGTCCCCCTATAACCCTCTTTAAAGGATATTATGGGTTACCATATGTTTATATTCATATTTATTTTAAGGATGATGAAAGGTTTATAGAGTTTGGAGTTTTCACCCATCAGACCTATTTCGAGATTTGGGGTTTTCACCCATAAATTCCAACTAATAAACCCAAACAATGGTGGAATCCATACTCAACTACTAAACATTATGAAAATACCATAACACCCATACATAATTACACTTTATTTTATAACAATTGCAAGACTAAATAATTATCTACTCATGAAGAATGTAAAGAAAGATATACCATAAAGATTATCCAAAGCATTCATTCTTCAACAATAAGAATTTGGCTCTTCAAAATTAGTTAAAACCTTACCCAATTAGGGTTCTTGCTTCAAATTTAAAAGATGTCGATAAGGTAAGAAATCCCCAAATAAGAAAGGGTTTTTTCCTATATGTGGTTTGGGATTCATCCAAGAAAAAATATAAAACTTCCCGGGGTTATTCTTCCGCTTAGCCGGAATGGTGTGAGGTTGTCTGGAATTGCGGCCAATGCCACCTTAGTTGTGTTCTGTGATCACACTATCCTGACCATCTTTCACTACCAGAAATTGGGCCTATGGCAATAGACTTTTTGGCGAAGGTTGTAAAAGAGTTGCGATAGATGGTCTATTATAACGGTTTCAACCATTGCAAAAAGAAATTGTTCTAGTAGCTTTATAACCATTTCTATTGATGTATAACTGTTGAAATAGGGTGACCTATTACAACGGTTACTTGAACCATTGCCATAAATCACCTACGGCAGCACTTGAATCCAAAAAAAAAACTATTGCATCAATTTTCAATTTTTTCTCTCTATTTTTTCACAAAATCTACCAGAATTTTTAAAAATATATAACAATAAATTAAAAAAATCTATAAGTAAAATGTTTTCAATTCACTCCCATTGCTGACAATTCACATCTGTGTGGTTTATTTGTTGGTGCATCAAGAAAGATTATGATAGAGACAGGGTAGAGAGGCATAGACATAGGTCAAAATCTTATGAGAGAGAGCAGGAGGAAGGGTACAAATATAGTTCCAAATCATATGACATGGATAGAGAGGAAAGGGATAGACAAAGGTCAAAATCCTATGACAGAGATCGAGAGGAAAGGCATGGACACAGATCTCACTTAAGGGTAATATCTAGCCATAGGTCAAGGTCGCATTCTCGATCTCGGTCTCCTTCGCGCTCTAAAAGGTAATTTCTCTGTTGTCCATGAAAAACTGACAATTGGTAGTCATTTTTTCTTTAGTTATGTTGAGGAATGTGACGCAGAAGCAGAGATTTCTATAACCCTTTTTCCTTTCATTATGTTGACGAGATAGTTTCTAATGGTTCAATTCTTATTAAAATGGTTGTTATTTCTTAGGGGAATCTGCTTTTTTTTTTTGCTACAATCGCTACAATTACAATGATTTTGTAATGAGCTAAGTGGGATTTACTTGTGCTGCTTCAAAAATTTATTTACTAGTACGAGTAGTATTTGGACCAAGATATCTAGGATTAGGTTGTTTTGGTAAGCATTGGACCAACTATAGAATTGCATTTTGGCGAGTTAAAGATAAACCATATTTGATTTTCACTTTAATTTCATACTGAATTTGCACTTCGATTTGCAATTATGGCTAATTTTGCACTTTAATTTCTCATAGTATTAGAAACTGCAACCGAATTTAAGCTCTCAATTTGTGTTGGAAAGTCAGATCGAATTTGCACTTCAATTTCTCTCAAATGTGCACTTCAATTGCTTCAATTTGGGGATTTTAAGGTTACCACTTTTTGTAGTTTACCTTTTCTATTTTCTTATCAAGTTCTGATTGATTAGGTGGAAAACTTTGAGAGGTGGGTTCTTGAGACGAAATTCAGAATAATGTGTCCCAATACGATGAACAAATTTGGTGTTGTTCTTCATGACTTTTTCCTTGAAAACATGTTGTAGAAGTTGATGGAAGATTTCATTCGTCCCATTTCAAGAGGTAAGAAGTTGGATATTTTACTAGGATGCAACAAAGGAAACAAAGAGGACATTATTGAGGAGTTTTGCCTAGATCTATTTTGATCTTCTACTTTGAGTTTTTTGAGTAGTTTTCTTTTCTGTTGTTGGTGGATCTACACTTTATTCCTATCATAGTTTTGTTGTCGAGTATGGGATGGATAGAGATGTTAACTTGGGTGAGTTTTTTCTTTTTAGTACTATGTGTTTTTTTTCTATTTGAAAATCCATGAAAATATAGTTTTGAGGTTTTTGTTGGAGATATGTCTATTGTTTATGTTAAAGTGATGATCATTATGGTGGTTGCAGAGTGTTCTTGTTATTGATGGAACTGTGAAGCTGATATTGAAAGAAAAAGGACTGAGGAAGAGTAAGAAGAAAACTTATGTTCTTAGAGTCACAGTATGAGTGGACTATATGTGAAGATTCTGTTTGTATTTGCAATATTTGTTGTTCAAAATGCCCAGGGGTTTACTGATCCTCATGATGGTAATAATAATTTCTTAGTGGTTTGTGTTGTGTATTATACAGAATGTTTTACTAGTTTGAATTTATTCACATTTTTGTTAACTTTAGTGAAATCACTGCTGGAACTTTTATGTAAAATAAAGGTGAAGTTCATGAGATTGTTTTCTTTTCTTGCTCTTCAGTATTTGCCATAAATAGTTTATATACTAGTCTGGTCTACCCCTTGCATCCCGGATGGGTACCATATGGATTAGACCCTTGTGGTGACAATGGCATGGTGTACTTTGTGTCAACTGCAATGTAACTGGAATGTAAGAACTCTCTTTTTTAGCCTTAGTCATTTCTCAACTGACCAGATAACAATTTATGATAGATTTCTTTATTTTCTTTGGCAGAGTACTGAATGATTCAAATTTGGGTGGTGAATTAAGTGAGGGTGATGTGTGAGCAGATGCTAGCATATTTGACACTTTTAACTAAGAATAATTGCAAAGTCTTAAGCAACTTTTATCATTTTTGATTGTTTTATGTTTGATTTTGCAGTAGAAGCTGATATGATAGAGAACCAACAAGAAGGGAAGCAAAGAAGTTGAAATCTAAAGAAATTTAAAGAAAAGTGTGGCTGATGACATTTGTGATAAGTTGTCATCCCCGTAATAAGATATCAGCTTCACCGTTAGCAGTAGACAAAGAATTAGCCTAAGTTGAAAGTTGTGACGATAGTTTGTGATAGGTCGTCAAGGGCCTGATAAGCTGTCAAGAATGTCATCAGCCTAAGGCAGCACAAGAGAACTGAAGCAGAGCCTTGATAAAATTTTATGATAGGTCGTCAAGGAGATGATAAGTCAGCAACATTGTTGTCATCCTTAAGCAAGAAGAGCCAAAACTAAAGAAGGAGTTGGCAACATTTGTGGTAAGTCGTCAGCCTACTGATATGCTATCACAAATGTCGTCACCTAATCTGAGGGATTTCTGAATTCTATTATTTTTTGTCCATAATTAGGGTGAACTATTTAAAGCCTTGTTTAGGGATTTCTTAGAAGTTTGGCATATTGAGTTTTGACGATACTTTGATATTTTCTCTCCCTAATTTCTTGGCTTGAAAAAGCAAATACTTTGAAGAGATTATTATCATTATTTTGGGATTTTCTTTGTGATCTAATCTGCGATTCACTAGTTATTATTATTCTTGTGATAAGTTTAACTTTAAAAGCAAGAATACAACTCATTGTTTCGATTTTAGCATTATGAGTGGCAAAATTTCATTAACCTGAATTATGGGATCTAAGGTTAGGGCTTGATAAAGTACTGAGTGATCAGATTCGAAAGGTGGTAGGACTTCTTGATAATTCTGAGGTTTTAATTAACGTTTATTAGTTGCAAACAATAGATAAAATACATTTTGATTTGCTTGAGAAAGAAATCAAATATAGTGGGATGTGAATTATCAGCAGGGATTTGGAAATACTCCATTTAATAATCAGCATTGTAATAAGGTTGGTTAACCAGAGGTAAAATCTGGGCTGTGAATATAAATTCCCTAAGTCCGAGAGGATTAGGTAATTAAATTCTTAAGTAGGTCGAGAGACATTTAGACATAACTTCGATTAAGATAACTTGTTGTCCTATCTACTGTGAGAATCTTGAAAAACTATTAGCATCTGTCAAGTACCAAAATGCCTAGTGAACATAATTCTGGTATTTCGTAAACTCTTGATTAAGAACACTTAAGTTAAAGTGACCAACAATTTATTAGCTAATCTCCAAAACCCCCATTTTGTCTTTTCGTATCATCTGTTTGAATTCAACTTGTAGCTATAGTCTCAAATTAGTTTAATCTCCACTCACATTTTTCATTGTGGATTCGACCCCGACTCTAAAAGTTGGGTAAATATATTGACGACGACCGCCTTGCACTAAATGAAAGTGTAAGTTGAGCGTTCTCAGAGGGCATTGGAAGTTTTTCTTCAATCATACAAATTTTGGTGCCATATTTATCTTTACCAATGAATTGATTTAACATATATTGTTGTTGTTATTGATTTAAATTCACGAATTTTTCCTATTCATTTTGTCCTCTCACATCTGCACTTTGTCCTTCCCTGTATCATTTGGCACTACCATTGTATTTTTTTTATTTTTTGGCTTTAGTTAACTACTTTGTATTAAATGCTTAAGCTTTGTGTTAATGATAAAACCAAAGATCTTAGTAACAACCATATTGGAAGTAGTGTACCATCTAATTTGCCCGTTACCCTCAAAACATTGTAAGTTATTAAGCTTTATCCTTATTGAGCTTCTTCACTAGTTTATAGTTTTTTTTGCTTAACCTAGATCCACATTTTTATCCTATGGTGACATTTGTGTTTATACAGGTCTCTGTTCGATAACTATCTTACTGGAAGCATTCCAGATGTCATTATCCTTATATTCTTCTTTTCTGGCCATACTTCTATTTTTGTTACACCTAATTTTTTCCTTATAGGTCATTGAACAACAACCATCTTAAGGGAGTCATTACAGATGTCTTTCTATAGCTTAAGACTTTGACAACTATGTACTCATAATTCTTTTAGCCTTCTACTTTTTTGCTAGGGATGAAACTACTTTTCTTGGTGTTGTTTGTATTAATACCTTCATGTTCTTATTTTGCCGGGATTTATCTAGGAACAATATAAGTGGTCAGCTGCCTCCTTTAATAGGGAGTTTGTTGTCACTTACTACCTTGTATGTATTTTGCCTTGTTGGTATGGTAATTAGGGAAATATAAGGAGATGAAACTACTTTTCTATTTATAAGGAATGAGTGCTTTCCTCTTCGAGACACTGAATAGAAGTTTATGTAAGTTGTTAATTCCTTCAGAAGTTTAACAAAAGCTCTATTCTTACATAATTTAGAATGAGAGGCTTTATAAAGGTAAATATAGTTTTTGACTTTTCAATGCATATGTAACTATTGTATGGTTGTGGAATGTTGGTTCATCAGGATGTGTTTCATGTGAATAAGCTGGATGATTTCTATTCAAGGATAATACTTTGCAAAGTTGATTGATTTTGTCTAGTATCTCAATTTAATTATATTAAACTTAATACACTTGGATGGTATGAGGATGTTAACATAATTCCCGAATTGAACTTGTGAATATAGTACTTATGGTGATTTCTTATATCTAGTTTTTAATATGTATGTTTGGAAATTTGCTGACACTTGCAGAACAATCAGCTCACTAGGATCCTTGATGTTTTGTAAGATCTTCCTATAACAAATTTGTAATCGTCTAGACTTATGAATTTCTTATCTTTATAATATGTAGATAGTGATTTCAACTAGGTCTTCATCTGCTTATTTATGCTTAAAATTTGGTCTCTTTCTTGTTCTGCAGAAACATAGAGAATAATTTGTTCTCTGGCCCTATACCACCAAAATTGTTGAGCATCCCGAGCTTCAGGTAAAACCTATAAATTTTGGACCTTTTGGTTTGATTTTTCTTCAAACTGATGAAATCTATTTTATTCTTATATTGTTTCTTCAAGTTCTGAATCTGAACTAGAACATCTTATTTCTCATTGTTTTAATTGGGCTTCATCTCTCTGTGTTGAGAAGCTTTCTTAAGCAACAGGTTATTAAATTTCAAGGACTTTAGGCTTTTCCTTGTCTATAACAAAGGTGTTATCTGTTTGTCTATAGTGATAACATGTTATCTAAACTTACTGTGAACCTATTTGATATTTTATTATTTGAACTTGCAGTGACTTGAACAATCATGAATCTACAAGGGTGTTCAAGAAATCATCAGAAAGTTAAAGAACTTTGTTTCAGCTGAATTACTTGCAGCTTTATGAAAAAAACAAATGCTAGAACACCAGAAGAAGAAGACGAATACAGGCTACATAGAATTTCTTGAAACTTATTGCAACTAGAACTTGATACTATGTAAAAACTTAACTAATCATTTGAGTACTTAATATACATTTTGCTTTTGAATTTAGATTACTAATTTAATTTGTTCCATATTATGGATTATGTCATTATTAATGAATGATTTTATTTTATGATGTGTGTATAATTGTTTATTGTAATTTATTATGTATGTGAATACTAATTTACAATACATCGCAATAGATGTTGCAAACGTCACAATAGATGTTGTTGCATCGGTTTAAAGTCATTAAAATAGAAATTGCAACGGTTAGTAATCGTTGCAATAGATGAAAATAGGTGTCTCAATAAGTCAAAAAATAACCGTCTCCATAGGTAAAGTAATGGCGACGGTTGTAACCATTGCAATAGATGAAAATAGGCGTCTCAATAAGTCAAAAAATAGTCGTCGCCTTAGGTCAAGCTATGGCGACGATTGTCTAAAACCGTCGCCATATCTTGACCTATGGCGATGGCTTAGACAACTTTTGCATTAACCATTGCCATTGACCTATTGCAATGCCCACCTATAGGACAGTTGCTGAACCGTTGTGCTAGAGCTATGACAATGGTTTTTCAATCTATTGCGACGGTTTTGCAACCATCACCATAAGGGTAATTTCTGGTAGTGTTTAACTAACCGCTACCGAGGCTTGAGGACCGTGATTACGGTAACTAAGGATGAACTCTTCTAGGTCTTCAACTGTACTTCTTTTGCTTCCATTTGATCTCTTTTAAATCCAATCCACAACCTTTCATCTTTTCAACTATATACCTGTAAAATATGGATATTAGTGCATTTAAATCATGACGATGCCTTATATTCTAATACGAAATGATAGTGTACACAAATATTTTGTGCAAATGAGTGGTAAAATCACCACTCATTAGTTTCCCATATTTTTGAGAGACTTCAGACCAGCTTTTGTACTTACAGGCTATATGGATAAATCATCCCTAGTTATTTTAGATCACATACGATCTTGCTAAATCTGGCAAACATTATTTCAATGTTCTCATTTTTTCCATGTTGAGCAACTCGTATTCATTGATCAAGTCAGCAATCTTTGATGTTTTGACTTTAGTGGTTCCTTAATAGGTTACTTCCAACTTGTCCACATTTATTTTAGAGTTCCTTAGGTTGATATCTTGCAGTATTCTTATCCAATAACTGCACAAAGAAGTAAACTTATAGATCGTGCATTATCTTGGATTACCTCTTGTTTTTCTTTGGTGACCTCGAAGATTTCAAGGTCTTCTACGTCTGGACTGCTTGATTCTTTGTCCTTGTCCTTTTTCTTATCTTTGAGTCCTGGAATTGGATTTTTCCCTTCTTAATGACAACCCAAGCTTTGAAGTCATTTGTTTCGACAAAGATTTTGAATCTATTATTCCAGTAGAAGTAGTATTGTCCATTGAAGTACGACAGTCTTGTGGATGAGTGACTATCTTGAAGAAGAGCATTGGGAATTTGATAGTTTGCCATTCGAACTTTGCTCACGTGCAGTTAAGTAACACTATTAGTGAGACCTGCTCTGATACAAATTGAAATTCAAGAAGGGGTGAAATAAAATTATCTGTGAGTCGACTATTGACTCCTTGCAGTCAAGTTTTCTACAGGTCAGTATAATTCACAAATCAAATTAGATTTGAAAATAAACATGTAAATAAATAATTGAATTTAAAGCAAAGAACATGAAGATTTATTCTGGTTCAAAAAACCAATGTGGTGCCTACTTCCAGTCCCCTCGGGTTTCAATGCTTCCTTAGATCTGTCATTGTTGGGCTTGAGTATAATGGTGAGAAATAAGTTTTGAAGACTTATTTTACTTTTTAGGTCTTGTTATACAGCTTCAGTTTGTATTACAAAGTCGAATCGATCATATTATTTATACAACAATTGTAAACTAAGGATTACAAATCCTTGTGTGACTAAGATTTAGACATTTTTAGATTTCTTCTTGAAGTTGTGTGATGTCTATTGTCCTTTATTTTGTCTTTTACAGTCTTCTATCGTATCTTCTTCTTTTCTTCAAAAGGAAACCCAAGATATTTCTTCTAAATTAAGGATTTCGGGTTGATTCCTTGATTGAGGGAGTTTGCTCTTTATGATATGTCCATATTTAGTGCGATTTTATTTTCTCACACACATATATATATCCATATCAGATATGTCTATTTAGAAGATGTGATCTTCTTTCCTTTGTTCTTGTCGTGAAGGGCATCCAGTCACCACTAATCTTGTTGTTTAGTGAGATTCTCTAATTGATTGTGTTTCCATGTTAAGCGCCTCTTTTATAGTTGGATGATCCTCTGTGAGATACGTTCCATGATTAGAGATTTAGATATATACTCCTTGCCTTGTGTACATTAGTAGAGATCCTTAAATATCTTGCATATTTCCAATCATTAGTTTGTCATTATTAAAACATAAAATTAGGAGGCTAACAGAAAGGTCACATCATTCAATCAGAACCTGCACTTTGAAAACTTAGCATAAAACTGTTGATCCTTAAGAGCCTGCAACACTATACGAAGGTGATTGACATGGTCTCCCTCACTCTTAGAATATACTAAGATGTCATCAATAAATAAAATGGCAAATAAATCCAAAACCTAACAGAATACCTAGTTCATAAGATCCATAAATGCTGCTGGGGCATTAGTCAAACCGAAGGACATAACCAAGAACTCATAGTGGTCATACCAAGTTTGAAAAGCAGTCTTAGGGATATCCACCTATATAACCATTAAATGATGATAATCCAATCGAATACCAATCATATAAAAGTACTTAGCACCCCAAACCTGGTCAAAAAGGTCATCAATCCTAGGAAGAGGATACTTATTCTTCACTGTCACCTTATTCAACCTTTGATAGTCTACACACATTCGAAGAGAGCCATCCTTTATATGCATGAAAAGAATAGGAGCACACCACAGAGAAACACTGGGGTGAATAAAACCCTTATAAAGAAGATCTTTCAACTGCCCTTTAAGCTCTTTCAACTCAGTCGGAGCTATTCTATAAGGAGGGATAAATATAGGATGAGTATCCGAGAGAAGATCAATCCCAAAGTTAATTTTCTTATCGAGAGGAATACTAGGAAGATCATCCAGAAACACTTCAGGAAATTTAACAATAGGGACAGATTTTAAAGAGAGTCCCTCACAATTAGAATCCTAAGCTAAAACTAGATGATATAAACACCCTTTGGAAATTAATTTTTGGGCTCTTAGGTACGAAATGAACATCCCCTTAGGTTCTAAAGAGCTAACTTCACACTTAATCATCGGTTTATTAGAGAATTATAAACTAACCCTTTGGGTTCAACAATCAAGAAACGTATAGCATAAATGAAGCTAATCCATCACCAAAATAACATCAAAGTCTAACATATCCAACTCATATTAGATCCACCAATGTCTCCCTACCACAGATAGATACCATATAACCCCTATAGACTCCTCTATCCACAACAGAGTCACCCACTAGGGTAGACACCAAAAAGGGATTAGAAATACACTCAGGAATAAGAACAAATTGAATAGCCACATAAAGGGTCATATGAGAAAGAGTAGACCCCGAATCAAGTAAGCAATGCACGTTATGAGAGAAAAGTTATAATGTACCATTGGTAATATCAGGAGATTCCTCAGATTTGCGATGGGTGGAAAAAGCATACAGACGATTCTGGCCAGTGCCGGTACTAGAAATAGCACACTTTAGTACTGGAGCTGAAGACATAGCAACCAAAAGTTTATTAGCTAGAAGCAAACTTTGAAGGACACTCCCGTTGTATGTGACTAAGCTGATCACACTTAAAGAATTTATTCATCCCTTCATCACATACCTCAAGATATATCTATCCACAGAAACGACAATAAGGATTAGATGGGGATATTGAGCTTCGCTAACCTAAGATTGGTCACCTTATGCCTTGAACCCACTTTCATCCTGGAAGCGATGATCACCTTATGACTTAGGATATGGAGCACTATTTATAGAATAAGAGCTAGAATTTCCCTACTTCCTCTTAGACCGCTACTTCCATCTTTACCACTATTTGGTTGGCCTCCACCCTTCTTAGAATATCTGAATTTCTTAATTTGCCTTTACCTTATTTTGTCTTGTTTCTTCATTTCCTCCTTAACTTGTTGTATGTACACCACAAGCCTAGATATATCCATGTACTTGTTCAACAATGCGTCCTTGCACTTTAACACCAAGTCCTGAGACAAACCCAAATTGAACTTCATCATTCTAGTCCTCATAGAAGATACCAACTCTAGAGCATAGTGAGAGAACTGATGAAATATCAGGGAATATTCCTTCACAGTCATCCTACCTTGTTTAAAATTCACAAACTAATTAGCTTTTGCCCCTCTCAACTCCTGCAGAAAGAAGCGATTAAGAAAAGCACTTGAGAAGTCATCTCACATGGTTGGATCAGTATCATCCCCTCTTAACTATTCCCACTCCTCATACCACTGGTATGCCACATCCTTTAAATAATATCAAGCAAACTCCACACCCTCAGAGATAGAAGCATGCATTACTTAAAAAATCTTTTCCAACTCATCTATGAACCCTTGAGTATCCTCCTCAATATTGGAACTAGTGAAAATTAGAGGACTCAACCTAACAAACTGGCCAACCCTTGTGGCCTGAAAAGAAGGAGTGACAGAATCAACTTATTCAGATTGGCGCGACTGAGAGGCTACCAACTGAGTAAGCAAATAAATTAACTATCAAAACTCAGCATTAGACACATCACTCTGAGGCATTGGGGCAGGATTACCATTAGACTAAGGAGGACTAGTAGAAATTGGTGGACCTCCAACTGAGCAGTCAAAAGCAGGGACCTAAACTAGGCTTGTACTCTATAAGTAGAATGAGTTCCATCCAAGTTGTCCTTCTATGGGACAGAGGAGTTTTCACTAGCATCAGGTTTTCGAGGAGGTATCATTTTAAATATCAACAAACAAGAATTAGAGGAGATTTCAACATCCTAGACTCTAAAGTCAAAAAGTAGAACACAAGGAAAATAAACATTCCTAAATACCTCATAGTCTCTCCCTTATAAGTGTGGTACTCTACACATATATAAAAGAGACCCTACCTGACATGGTTTTTTAAATACCTAATAGACCCTGAACCTAGGGCTTTGATACTTAGTCACGCCCCGAACTAGATCCTATGTAATACCCTAAGATTTTTCCTAGCTTGAGTTTGTACCTAGAATATTAAGGGATAGCATCCAAAATAAATACTATTTATTTCATGTGGAAGTCTTCAGATCTAGGAAAATTGAATAAGCTTTCCATCGATACGTAATTTGCCTAAATCCAACACTCGGTGAAAGAGTTATGGCTATTTTAAGTGTCAGTCATAAAATACCATGATTTGGTCCCTTATCGCATCGTGGAGAAGCATAAAATTACAATTTTCAATTTTCAGTGAGACTCCACAATTTTGGCGCATCACAAATAGGCCTAATTTCTTATTTAGCAATTTCCAGTAAGACCTCGTGATACTGGCGTGTCACGCTAGTGGCCAAAATGAAAAACTAAAGATACTCCATGATTGTGGCGCATCTCAGTTAAAGCCGAGTTCCCTCTCATCTATTTCCAATGAGCCACATCGATAGTGGCGCATTCCGGTGGCTACCCAGTTCGGAAAAAGTTTGCATTTTCAGTTTCGTTTCAAAGATTAAAGAGGGTACTTTTGTTCTTCTCCCATCCCCTAATCCATCTTAAACAATGAATTAAATCCATTCAAAGCACTTTACATCCACTTTTCATCAAATCTCTCTCAAGCAAAACCCTAGTTCGACAAACCTTCTCCCCAAGAAATCCAAATTCCTCCATTAACTCTCCAAAGAAATTTAAGATTAAGGATTTCCAATACAAGGGCTCTAAGAACTCATCCCTAAAGTATCAATAGGAATACAAGATTCAAATTTTTCATCATATATCATCAACTAAGGTATGTGGGGTATGAACAAGGATAATCCTTTCATCCTTGTGCCCAAAACTTACTTTAAATTCAGATTTTACTGAAATTTATATGATTTTCCATGAAAATCAAGTTAGGGTTTATACTCATTACTGTTATTTACAAGATTATGAGATTCCCAATGATTTAGAAGCTAAATTCCATGGTTATGTTCATATTTTCATGCATACTGCTGAAATTTCCATATTTAAAGTTGATTTATCATTACTTACATTTTCAAGCATGAGCATTTAGGTGTTTTAACATAAGTTTGATGCATGGGTCTTCAAGCCCTAGTTAAAGATTGTTGTTTCAAGATTGATTTTTCTATGAGTATCCTAGGATAAGACTATTCTCAGATTTTTGATAAAGATTAGACCTTTTGGTCCTAAGCTAAGATAAAGAATCCACTTTATTCATATGACTTTAGATATAAAGAAAGAAAAGCATAATTGGTTTTCTTGTAAACCCTTGTGCTAATTTGAAGTGGATTTTCTTAAGATTTTGAGATTAAGAATGGAAGTAGTATTTAGCACCGAGATGGGTGTGTTACTACGGTTTCATACCCCAGAACTACATACAACTATAGGATTAAGATTATCTCCACTTCTACATGAATGACTAAGATTATGATCACATAAGATAAGAAGTTATATTCCAATGGAAAGAGTAGAGAAACCCTACCTAATTAGGGCAAGATGTAGGACTCCATGGATGCTCACATGGTGTATGTCGGTTAGAAGAACCTCTCACAAGATGTCCCCTACTCTTAAAATAGTCTATTGTCTTAAATCCTTAAGATAAAAGCATATGTTTTGGAAACTATGGTTTTAAGATTCTTATAGTCTTGAGATGAGTTATTCCTCTTATAGTTGAGAAGATAATGTAGTAGTTTTCATAAAGGAACAGATTTTATAACTGAATGGAATGGTTTACAAGATCTATACTATATGCTTTATTTTTCAAGAATTATGATCTTCAGTTTTCAAATTTCTCAAGCCTATGTGAGTCATTTACATTTAGCATGCATGATTTTATAAATTATGATGACATTGATTACTTATTGCATTCACACCCATATACTTAGTACAACATCAAAGTACGTATCCACATATATGTCTATTACTACATTGTCTCATAATGTAGGTTCGGGTGCTCAGTCTCAATAGTGTGAGTGATTTTTGAGTATCTCATCTACAGCTCTGCAGTTGGTAAGTCCTCATAGTTTAGGGACTTAGTCATTCATTTTTTTAGTTATTAGTAGACGCTTTATTATTCATTTCAGACAGTTTGAGTCAGTTGGGACCTATCCCAGTGACTCTTTAGATTCAGTCAGTAGGGGTTTGTCGGACTACTAGATTTAGTTTTACACTTTTGATTCAATATTTAGATTTTTTAGTATTGTTCTACCGAGAGACTTGTGAAATTAATATGTTTCAGATAAGATTTCTGCATTTACTATGTTTTCATATTCATACTTCCCATATGTTTAGATTCAGATGTAGTAGAAAAGCAGCCATTGCTCAGGACTACTTATACTTCAGAGCACCGTGTGGCATCTCGAAAATTAGATTTTGGGGCATTACAAACTTGGTATTATAGCCTAAGGTTTAGAGAGTCCTACAGAGTCAGACAAGTCACATTACGTAAAGTCTTGATAATTGGTGTGAAGTGTACTACATCTATAAGAAAGAGGCTATATAGCATTTTAGGAAATCATCTCTTCTTTCATGATCTATCATGCATTTAGTGTCTCTATCTTCTTCTAAATCGTGCTTTCATATGATGAAAAATGCCTTCTCATCGAGCATGCAGAAATAATAACTCGCCACCTCTGCCTGCAGATCCTTTAAATGAGAATAGGTTACATGCAAAGTTTCGGGTTGCCTTTCAGGAACTAGCCCAAGCTGTGATAGCTAATGTTCAGGGTAACCGCCAGGCTATAGCCCTACTTTAGTAAGATAGTGACTTAACTGCAGCTAAAATTTGAGATTTTATGATAATCAACCTGTCGGAGTTCTTTGGGTCGAAGGTAGGCAAGGAACCACAGTTGTATCTAGATGAGTTGAAGAAAATTACCCAAATTATGCATATTTCTGAAGAAGAGAGTGTAGAATTGGCATCCTATAGGCTGATGAATATTGCATATGATTGGGTGGTGATGTGGAAGAAAAGTAGAGGGGCGAATGCAACTCCCATGACTTGGCAGATATTTTAGGATGCATTTTTAGATAGAATCTTCCTATGTGAGATGAGAGAAGCTAAGATAGAAGAGTTCATAAACCTGAAGCAAGCCTTAATAATAGTGAAGGAGTATTGCCTCAAGTTCAACCAGTTGTCTAAGTATGCCCCTGGTCAGATGGATGACCCTAAGTCAAGCATGAGTAAGTTTATGACCGGTGTGTCTGGGTTGGTAGTTTGATGATACATGCTCAGCAAATTGAGGCAGAAAAATTATAGAAAAGAGAAAGAGTAAACAAGAAGGCTAGAACAGGGCAGTTTGATTATGGTCAGAATAGGTCTGGGGGAGGAATTGTTCACAGTTTTAGAATTGGCCATCTATGACTGCCCATTCTTCAGCCAGTTCTCCTGCGCCCAGAAATAGGCAGGAACAATGGGGTAAGTTTTCTATGCCCAGATCTCAAAGGAGTGTGAGTGGTAGGCCCAGTTGTCCTTAGTGTGCTAAGTGTGGTAAGACCTATTCGGGCGAGGTTTGTGGGGACAAAAAAGTTGTTATGGTTGTGGCCAGCCAGGTCATAGAATCAAGGAGTACCTACATGCTAGACTCAAAAATAGGGATATTCATCCCCATACTTAAGCTAATAGTGAACTAACTTCTCTTGGTCGTCCGGCCCCTCCTCAGGGTGCATCATCTAGTACTATTGGCGGTCAGTTATAGAATCAGTTTTATGCTTTACTATTCCATCAGGAGCAGGAGAATTCACCAGATATTGTTACTAGTATGCGTCGTGTCTTTTATTTTGATGTTTATGTGCTGTTAGACCCTGGTTCGAGTTTATCTTATGTGACCCCATTAGTTGCAGTGAATTTTGGGATAAGTTCTGAAAAGAGCCCTGAGCCTTTCTTGGTTTCTACCCCAGTAGGTGAGTCAGTTGTTGCCAAACAAATATTAAAAAGTATCCTATTATTGTCCTTTATAAATTTATGTTAGTAGACTTGATAGAGTTAGATATAGTTGATTTTTATCTTATTCTTTGTATGGATTGGCCCCATTCTTGTTATGCCTCTGTAGATTGTCGTACCCGTGTGGTGAAGTTTCAATTTCTAGATGAGCCAATCTTTCAGTGGTCAGGTAATTCAGTATCTCCCAAGAGTCATTTCAGATGTTATTCTAAAGTTTGTATTTATTATCTATTTAGGGTTAAAGACACAAATTCTGAGACACCAACCCTTCAGTCCTTTCGAGTGTCCCATAAATTTCCTGAATTTTTTCTGGAAGATCTCCCAGGGGTATCTCCCAATAGGGAAATAGAATTTGGTATTGACCTTCTCCCATGTACTCATCCTATTTCTATCCCTCCATATCGATGGCTCCTGCAGAGCTTAAAGAGTTGAAAGAATAACTCAAAGATTTTTTAGATAAAGGCTTCATAAGGCCTAGTGTTTCTCCATGGGGCGCTCCCATCCTATTCGTGCCAAAGAAAGATGGTTCTTTGCGAATGTGCATTGACTATCTTCAGCTAAATAAAGTCACAGTCAAGAACAAATATCCTCTTTTTAGAATTGATAACTTATTTGATTAAAACCAAGGTGCAAGTTATTTCTCAAAGATAGACCTTAGATCCGGCTATCACAAACTTAAAGTAAGGGAATGTGATATTCCAAAGACAGCTTTTAGAACCCATTATGGTCATTTTGAGTTTCTAGTCATGTCTTTTAGGCTAACCAATGCTCTAGCAGCTTTTATGGACCTCATGAACCGAGTGTTCAAATAATATCTAGATATATTGATCATAGTATTCATAGATGATATCCTTGTGTACTCCCGTAGTGAGGATGACCATGTAGATCATCTTAGAATTGTCTTGCAAACTCTTAGAGATCATCAATTATTTGCCAAATTCAGCAAGTGTGAATTTTGGCTAAGATCAGTAGCCTTTCTCGGTCATATTGTTTCCACCGATAGTATTAGAGTTGATCTCCAACATACAAAAGTCGTAAGACATTAGGCTAAATCTATCTCTCCGTTAGATATTAAGAGTTTATTGGGTCTAGCTGGATATTACCGTCGTTTTGTTGAAGGTTTCTCATCTATTACATCTCCTATGTATAGATTTATCCAAAAGAAATTTAAGTTCCAGTGGTCAGATTCCAGCGAGAAGAGTTTTTAGGAGTTGAAGACTCGACTCACTACAGCCTCAGTCTTAGCATTACCCGATAATACAAACTATTTTATGGTGTATTGTGATGCCTCTAGAGTTGGTTTGAGTTATGTGTTAATGTAGAGAGGTAAGTTTATAGCTTATGCCTCTAGACAGTTGAAGCCTCACAAAAAGAATTACCCAACCCATGATCTCGAGTTAGTTGTTGTGGTGTTTTCTTTGAAAATATGGAGACACTATCTATATGGTGTACATGTTGATGTGTTCATGGACTAAAATATCTTGCAATATGTGTTTACTTAGAGGAAGTTGAATATCCAACAGAGAAGGTGGTTAGAATTGTTGAAAGATTATGACATAAGTGTGTTATATCATCTGGGCAAGGGCAATGTAGTCGTAGATGCCCTTATTAGATTATCTATGGGCAATGTTTCTCATGTGGTAAATGATAAGAAAGAGTTGGCTCGAGAAGTTCATCATTTGGCTAGATTTGGTATTACGTTTGTTGACTCAGATGAAGGGAATGCTTGGGTTTAGAGTAGTTCCGAATCTTCCCTAGTTTCGGAAGTGAATGAGAAGCAAGATATGGATTTTAGTTTGGTCAAACTGAAGGAGTCAGTTAAAGAACAAAAGGTAGAGGTTTTCTACCAAGGTGGATATGGCTTGTTAAGATATCAGGGTAGATTGTGTGTGCCTTGTGTTGATGATTTGAGATAGAGTTTTATGGTAGAAGTTCATGGTGCACGTTATTCTATTCATCTAGGTGCTACCGAAATGTACTGCGACTTGTGAGAAATCTATTACTAAAATTGTATAAAGAGAGATAGAGCAGAGCTCATAGATAATTATGCAACTTATCAACAGGTTAAGGTAGAGCACCAAAGACCTGGTGGTACATTGCAAGAGTTTGGTATCGCCACTTGGATGTGGTAAGAGGTGAATATTGTTTTTGTAATTGGTTTACCCCATTCGCGTTGTCATAATGACTTGGTTTGGGTTATTATAGACAGATTGACTAAGTTAGCTCAATTTTTTCCTGTTCACACGTTGTATACAACTAAGGATTATGCTAAGTTGTATATCCAAGAGTTAGTCAGATTGTATAAAGTTCCCTTATCTATTATCTCAGATAGGGGTACTCAGTTTACTTCCCAGTTTTGGAGAGCCTTCCAGAAGGGTCTGGGTACCAAGATCCATCTTAGTTCATCTTTCCACCCTCAAACAGATGGTCAAGTAGAGAGGACCATCCAAACTCTAGAGGATATGTTGAGGACATGTGCTCTTTATTTCAAAGGTAGTTGGGATGAACATTTTACATTGACTGAGTTCGCGTATATAACAGTTATCATTCTAGAATTCAAATGGCCCCGTTTGAGGCTCTTTATGGGAGAAGATGTAGATCACCCATCGGTTGGTTTGAGGTGGGTGAGGCTCTTTTGCTATGGCCCCATGCAGTGTACGAAGCTATGGAGAAGGTTAAGTTGATTAGGGAAAGATTGAAAACAGACCAGAGTCGTCAGAAATCCTATCCAGAAATAAGAAGGAGGGACCTCGAGTTTGAGGTTGGTGATCTACTGTATCTGAAGGTTTCACCCATGAAAGGGGTGAAGAGATTTGGAAAGACGGGGATGCTTAGTCCCCAATATATTTGCCTTTTTAGAATTGTTAGTTGTGTTGGAAAAGTAGCTTATGAGTTTGATTTACCAGTAGACTTATCAGCCATTCATCCTGTATTTCACATCTCTATGCTAAAGAAGTGCATCAATGAATCCACTATTGTAGTTCCTTTAGAAATCTCGGATATGCAGAATAACCTTTCATATGAATAGATTCCAGTTGAGATTTTAGATCATCCGATCCATAGACTATGGAACAAAGAAGTTCCCTAGGTCAAAGTTCTTTGGAGGAATCAGTCGATGGAGGGCGCCACTTGGGAAGCAGAAGCAGATATGTGAGCCAAGTACCCTTACCTCTTCTTTGCAAACACAAATTTAGCCGAAAGTAATACTCTTCCCTTATTCAGTTCTTTTCTAATCATATATTCAGCTATATAGTTGTCCTCATGTACGTTAATGCACTCACAAAACTACTCATAAGCTCAGAATAATTTAGATTCAATTTTGCAATTTTCATTGGTTATACATGCTATCCTATAACTTTAGATTTTCCTCAATATTCTTAGTCTAACCAGCAACATTCGAGGATGAATGTTTCCAACGGGGAGATATTGTAATACCCTGAGATTTTTTCCTAGCTTTAATTTGTCCCTAAAATGTTAAGGGATAGGTTCCAAAATTAATACTATTTATTTCATGTGGACTCCACTATTTTGGCGCATCACGGAGAGGTCCATTTTTCCCGTTATGCAATTTCCAGTGAAACCTCGCGATAATGGCGCGTCATGCTAGTGGCCAAAATGACAAACTAAAGGGGTTCCATTATTGTGGCACGTCGCGGTGAAAGCCCAGTTCCCGCTCGTCTATTTCTAGTAAGCCACAGCGATAGTGGCGCATCCCGGTGGCTACCCAGTTCCAAAAAAGTTTGTATTTTCAGTTTCGTTTCAAAGATTAAAGAGGGTATTTTTGTTCTTCTCCCAGCCCCTAATCCATCTTAAACAATGAATTAAATATACTCAAAGCACTTTACATCCACTTTTCATCAAATCTCTCTCAAGCAAAACCCTAGTTCAACAAACTTTCTCCCCAAGAAATTTAAGATTGAGTATTCCCAATACAAGGGCTCTAAGAATTCACCCTTAAAGCATTAATAGGAATCCAAGATATAAGTTTTTCATAAAAGATCACCAATTAAGGTATGTGGGGTACGAACAAGGATAATCCTTTCATCCTTGTACCCAAAACTTATTTTAAATTTGGATTTTACTGAAATTTATATGATTTTTCATGAAATTCAAGTTAGGGTTTATACCCATTATTATTATTATTTAAGAGATTATGAGATTCTCAATGATTTAGAAGTTAAATTCGATGGTTATGTTCATATTTTCATGCATATTGCTGAAATTTTCAGATTTTGAGTTGATTTATAATTATTTACATTTTCAAGCATGAGCATTTAGGTGTTTTAACATGAGTTTGATGCATGGGTCTGTAAGCCCTAGTTAAAGATTGTTGTTTCAAGATTGATTATGATATAAGTATCCTAAGCTAAGACTATTCTCAGATTTTTTATAAAGATTTGACCTTTTGGTCCTAAGCTAAGATAAAGAATCCACTTTGTTCATGTGTCTTCAGATTTAAAGAAAGAAAAGAATAATTGGTTTTCTTGTAATCCCTTGTGCTAATTTGAAGTAGATTTTCTTAAGATTTTGAGCATAAGAATGGGAATAGTATTTAGCATCGAGATGGGTGTGTTACTACGGTTTCATATCCCAGAACGACGTACCACCGTAGGTTTAATGTTATTCCAACTTCTACATGGATGACTAAGATTGTGATCACATAAGATAAGAAGTTCTATTATGATTGCAAGGGTAGAACAGAACTACCCGATGGGGGCAAGACGTGGGACTCCATGGATGCTCACATAGTGTATGTCGGTTAGAAGAATCTCCCGAAAGACGTCCCCTACTCTTAAAATCGTCTACTGTCTTAAAGTCTTAAGATAAAAGCATATGTTTTGGAAACTATGGTTTTAAGATTCTGAAAGTCTTGAGACGATTTATTCCCCATACAGTTGACAAGATAATATAGTAGTTTTCAGAAAGGAACAGATTTTAGAAATGAATGTAATGATTCACAAGATCTATACTATACGCTTTATTGTTCATTAATTATTTTCTTAAGTTTTCAGATTTCTCAAACTTATGTGAGTCATTTACATTTAGCATGCATGATTTTATAAATTATGATGACATTATTTTCTTATTGCATTCACCCCCATATACACAGTACATCATCAAAGTACTGATCCACATATACGTCTATGTGCTACATTGTCTCATAATGTAGGTTCAGGTGCTCAGTCTCAGCAGCGTGAGTGATTTTTGAGCATTTCATCTACATCACTGCAGTTGGTAAGTCCTCATAGTTCTGGGAATTAGTCATATTTTCAGTTATTCATAGACGCTTTACTATTCATACAGTTTGAGTCAGCTGGGGCATGTCCCAGTGACTCTCTAGATTCAATCAGTAGAGGCTTATCAGACTACTAGATTAAGTTTTAGACTTTTGATTCAGTATTGTTCTACTGAGACTTGTAAGATTAGTATTTTTCAGATAATATTTTCACATTTATTATGTTTTCATATTCATACTTCCCCTATGTTGTGATTCAGATATAGTAGAAAAGCAGCCAGGGTTAGCTCAGGACTACTTGTAGTTTGGAACACCTGTGGCGACCCGAATATTAGATTTTGGTGTTACATCCTGGCTATGATGGGTATCTTAAGTTGGCCGAGGCCCAGAGACCACCCCCATTTCCCTAGTAAAAATAGAAAAAAATATCACTAGTAGCAGATAAATTTCAAACATCTAATATGATAGGCTGAGTTTTGAACATATAACAAGATAGGTAACTCGACTAACTCCTCAAAGAATCTAAGAGTCTCAACAACCATTCCAATCTACAGTAATCCACAAAGCCTCTAAATAGACCAAAACCAATCTAAGTCAGGACATGCCCCCAACGATAGCCAAAAGAATCCAATAGAAGTAGTTTAAGAGATAAATAAAACAAGACTTCAAAATGATAACCTTCCAAAGAATGAAAGATCGTCACTTCAAAGGTAACTGCTGATAATAGGGAAATCATATCATTGAGTAGGAAAAGTATTAGTGTCTTCGGTTCCTGCATTGCTGGGGATACAGTGTCTAAAGATGGTTAGTGGGGTAAGCACTAGCATACAACTCAGGGAAGGTGTAAAATAATACTAAGTCAAAACCACAGTAAAATATGCATGCACATATTGTACGTACATATATACATAAAATATTGGGATAGGGAACAAGGCTTACCATAAACTTTAAAAACATTAGCCTGGACTGTGTAGCTTAACCATCATAAAAAGGCACCCATAGGCTATATAGGCTCTCCTCCCCTTGCTGAAATGGCCCATTGTGTTTTAGCCACGGCAACTAGAGAATAGTTATATATGTATATGCACCAAGGGTAACTCTAATATTCGGTCATATATCAAGGGTGACTCGAACACCCGATCATAAAACAATGGTGACTCAAACACTCAACTATTTAGACCTCCACGTCGGCAATGTGGTTTCCAGCATTGGTCCCTTGGGACCTCCACTTTCACGGTCTAGCTACACAACCTCCTTTAAGCCTAATTAAAACAAGTTTCACATATTCCCATTGATTGAACAAATGATACACATGATATCAGGCATACACTATTGGTGTAATCATACCAACTATACATAAAAGCTTATAATTATGCCATTTCAATACCATTAACTTAGGGCAATGCCTCGACCCCTCTTTGTTAGATAAATCAGTGTAGGGGAATTCCACGACTCCCTTTTGTTCATTACAAATTTGGTTCCTTAACCTTTTATGCTATGCAATAGTTCCAAAGGTATTTTCAATGTGTATATTCTCATGTTCAAAACATGTTTCACAATAATGGGTTGAGGTTATCACCAATTCAATTATCCACATGATTAGGGGAATCCATGACACCTTTATTTATTCACCACGTACATGCACCCCACAAGTTCAAAACAATCAATAAAGCATGAACAATTTCATATAACCATGGGAACATCATTTAAGAAAAAAATTATTCAAAACTCTCAACCCATATTCCAAATCCAACATTCTAAACCATTTGAATAATAATTTAAAATACATGCTTTAACAAAATAAGATTTGTGGAAGAGTAACATGCCTGAGATATGAAGAATTAAGGAGAGAAATCAAACCTTGGAAGCTTTAAATTCAAATACCTTAGAAACCTTAGTGTTTTTATTAAGGGATTTGAGAGAGAAAAGTTTATCCATTTGATTTTTAAAATATGGGAATAACCCTTTTTTGTAGTTTTATGGACATGGGATGTAAGTTGGGGAAATAGGAAAATATCCAAAGTGCCCTTAGTTAAAAGCTAAAAATTATCGCCAGCGACGATGGGTCACCCTACGAATCGTGAGGACACCCCATGACTCTTCATCACTAGTCGTAGTCTAGACAGTAGCATAAGATACCCACACTGGTCTGACCACGAGTCATACCCTTCGTACTCCGACATTACGACTCGTGAGGTTCAATCATAGGCACATCAGAAACAAAGGACCATTACACTTGTTTGTCTATAAAAGGTACCCTATTATTCGTAAAGAGTCTATATGACTTGCTACGTCCTAGTCATACTCAGGTAAGAGACTTTGGGCAACACACTAGTCACCCTATGATTTGGGATCCTATGACCCATAATGGCACCTTATGACTCATAAGGTGAGTTGTAGGTCAAGCAGTAATCTCAAAATCAAGGAATTTTCAAAGGACCAAAATCCAGGGTGTTACATATATATACAAATCTTTAATTTTAATTTGCATACTTATGAGAATTTTGCGACTCATATACATTTTTAGCTCAAAGTTGCTAATAAATAGTAGTTACATTTTGTAATTACACAAACAATAATTATGGTTCCCCATTGATCTAAATGTTACCTATTTCTGAAGTTTTATATTAAATTTAATCTAATATTAATAACCAAATAAAATACATAAAAGAAATCGTGTGCAATACCTTCTCGAACCATGTGAATTCTTCAATAAATTAATCATATGACAAAGGATGCCCTATATAGAATTGTTTATAAAATTTCAAAAATACCCAGAGTTGACGCATGCATTCTTATGGGATCTGGTTTCTTTATTTTACTAAATTAAGTATTGAAGATTTATACATTTGGATTGTTGTTTAAAAGTAATGATATTCACAAGTTCAAAAAATTTAAAAATATACATAATCTATTTATGCACAATATATAATAAATTTAAAATACCAAAAATTATATAGCAATTGATATTATAGTTTGGTGGACAACTATATTGTTAGCCCCTTATGTTGACGTAATATGTTTTAATAATGATAAACTAATAACGAAAAACATGCAGGATACACTGAAGATGTAATCAAGGCAAGGAAGATCATCTTGGAGCTAAACATAGAGGAGCATCTCACATGATCCTTAATTGCAAGGAAGTCAGAGCTGGATTTGGAATATCATCAAGAAAAGATCTCATTAGATCTTAAATTACAAGTAAGATAATCGACAATCGCAAAACAATATGGAAATAAAATCTCACAAGGAACCACAAAAAAAGGTAGATTACACCCTCTACATGGACATGTATGGTTGTCAGTCTATATCTGAGAAAGGAAGGTCACATCACACATACATATCTGATATGAATGTACTATATGATGTTAATCCTTAATTAAGGAATTAGTTCAAATCTTTTATTGAGATGAAATCCTTTGGGTTTTCCTTATAGAGCAAAGAATCCGAATCAGCTGAAGATTATTAAATAAAGACTAAAAACCGAAGACATCACACAGCTTCACAAGAAACTCTTAGTGTGCCCCCATCTTTAGCCTCAATAAAGCATTATAATTTCCAACTAACAATAGTTAGAAATGAGAAAGATCGAGTCAAATTAGTTACGCCAGTTGAGGATATGTCACAAGATCTAAATAACAAAATAACATTAAAAAATTTTCCATCCCATCTGTAATTCAATTCTGACTTTGGAAACTCTAAATAAAACCCTTGTGACCCAAGGGGACTGGAGTAGGCACCACACCGGTGATTTGAAAAAGGATAAATCTTTGTGTTCCTTACTTGCTTATTTACACATTTTTTACTCTGCTTTATTCAGTCTTCTAACCTGTAGGTGAGTTCACTATCAAGACTGATCAGCCAACTCAGGAAAAGTTTTCAATTTACCCTTCCCCATTTTGAATTTCAATTGGTATTATATCAAGTCTCACTAAATTAGTGATTAATCGCACATGAGCAAAGATCTAATGGAAAACTATCAGATTCTAGGAGCACTCCTTGAAGACGGTTACTCATCAATAAGACCACCATATTTTAATGGACAACGCTACTCTCATTCAAACAAATAGATTCTAGATTTTTGTTATGTCAAACGACTTCCACGCCTGGGTGGTCATTAAGAAGGGACCAAAACCTTTTTCTGGATATCAAAGACAAGGACAAACAGGAATATAATGAATCAAGAAGAGTTGACTTAGATGACTTCAAAATTTCAAAGTGACCAAGGAATAACAAGATGTAACTAACACTAATTCAAGAGCTATAAGTCTACTTTATTATGCAGTTAGTGAAGAAGAATATGGTAAGATATCAGCCTGCAAAATGACAAAATAGATGTGGGATAAATTAGAAGTTGCCTATGAAGGAACAACTAAATTAAAGAAGCCAAGAAGCAGCACTTTGGTCAATAAATACATGATTTTAAAAAGAGAAGAAAATGAAAATGTAGAGTCAATGTTGGCACGATTCAGTAAAATTGTATGTGAACTGAAGTCCTTAGGGATGATCTACCCAAATAGTCTTCAAGTTTAAAAGATCGTAAAAAGTCTTTGAAAAGTATGGAAAACTAAAGTTTCCACTCTAGAAGATGGGGATCTCCATAACAATACCTACGATGAACTGAGAGGTAATTCGCCTATGAACAAAATCATATAAGCAGGTAAAACAAAGAAGGAAAAAAGAAACATGTGTTCTTTAATGTTGTAGCAACTAGAGAAAAAGAGACTTTAGACAAATACAGTAGTGAGGGAATGGATCTCATAAATAGCAGAGTAAGGCAAATATTAGGACAAAGGCAGTAGAGAGAAAGAGGCTACAAGAACAATAAATTAATAAAGAATGATTATCGCTGATTTCACAGTGGTAAACATGGACATACGAAACAAAATTGTCAAGATCTAAGGAGAAGATCATTCAAGAAAAACAAAAACTTAAGGGCATGGACAAATGAAAATAAAACTAAAGATGATACAAAAATAGCCAATATGTTCTTCATGACAAAAGGTGAATCAAGTGAGGTAAGACCCTTCAATTGTCATAATTGCAACCTTCTTCAATCAAATATCGATATGATTACTAACAAGATTCAAAATATTATTGATGAGTCAATAAATTTGCTGAAGAAAAGAAAAATTGGCAAACTTTGTTAAAAGAAGAAAGAGAAAATTATCAAATTGAACTTGAGGCAAGTCAAATTAAAATTGACCTAATTGAAGAAGAACTTGATGATATAAAAATGCAGTTGAAAAACATTAAAAAATCACCAAGATGCAGTTTTGTAAAATCTAATTTTATCAGTGTTAATTCAAGCTCCTTATCAGACTCTTCCATCACAACTAAAACATTATTTTATTTTTGTGGACCTATCTACTATATATGTGGTAAAAAAAGGTACAAATCACACAAATGTAGATAAATGTCTAAAGGGGTGTAGGTTTGGCGACCCAAAGGAATCATAGCTAACCCTTAAAGCTACAAGAAAGGAATGTGAGTTATATATAGCTGATGTTCCAGCCACAAACCTGGAAGAAAAGAAAGCTTCTGCTCTTTAAAGAAAATTGAAGAAGGATTAGTTTGATTTGGAGGAAATGCCAAGGGTGATATCATCGAAGTCGGATCAGTAAAACTTAGTTCCTTTTGTGAACTCATTGAATTATGTATCATAGATAGACTCAAATACAACTTACTAAGTATCAGTAATATATGTGATATAGGATTCTAAGTATCCTTCTAAGCTAAGATTGCTCAACTAAACTTGAAAAGAAATATTTATCTTATCTATGATCATGTTAATAATGTTTATGCTCTAAAAGAACTTGGTTTTTCTACACTGAGATGCCTTACTATGAAAACCAATGATACATGGTTATGGAACAGCAAGCTCGGGCATGCTAGCATGCATGCCCTAAAAAAACTTTCTAGACTTGAATTGTTGAAAAGTCTTCCAAAACTAAAGTTCAAAAAGGATCACATCTGTGATGCTTGTCAACTTGGTAAATAGACTCAAACATCACTTAAAGTCAAAGATATTGTTAGTACCACAAAGCCTTTTCAAAAAATCCACATGGATTTGTTTAGGCCCACCAAGACTGCAAGCATCGGTGAAAAAAGATATGTTTTTGTAATTGTTGATGATTATTCTCATTTTACATGGGTAATGTTTCTCGATCACAGCATGAATCATTCACTTGTTTTGAGATCTTTTGTATAAAATTACAAATAAAAGAAGGGTAATTCATCACCTACGTTCATAGCAATCATGGAGGAGAATTTAAAATAAAGCCTTTGAGGAATACTGTGCTAAAAATAAATATTCTTAGAACTTCTTATCTCCTCGATCTCTTCAATAAAATAGAATAGTGGAATGAAATAACAGATCTCTCCAAGAGATAGCAAGAACCATGCTTCTAGAATAAAATCTACTAGATCACTTCTAGTAGAGGCAGTAAGCACGATATTTCACATTCTCAACCCATGTCTCGTCAGACCAATCCTAAAAAAACACCTTATGAGCTGTGGAGAGGAAAGAAGCCCAATGTAAGTTATTTTTATCCCTTTGGATACCAATACTTCATCTACAATAATGGTAAAAACAACTTAGGCAAGTTTGACCCATAAAGTAATGAAGGTATTTTTCTTGGGTACTCTCCAGCCAGCCGAGCCTATAGAACTTATAATAAACAAACTCTATGTGTTGAAGATTCTATGAATATTGTATTTGGTGAATCTAAACACTCCTCTATGAGCTTGAGTTTTGATGAAGAACAGGTACATAATCTACAGACAGAAGCCAAACCAGACATAACTCTTGAGCTAATACCTCCAAGTTGACTATGGCTCAACCATAGTTAGTTCCTATTACTGAAACAGCAAAACCTATTCCCTCCAAGAGTATGAAGACACATTGCAATCTTTCTAAATGACTTTACCATAGTAAACCCAAATGATCAGCTACAGACAAGAGCTTTTGTAAGAAAACAAGTGTCAATTGCTCTTGTCTCTAAAATTAAAACTAAAATGTTTGATGAGGCCCTCAAAGACAATTTTTGGATTGAGTCCATGAAAGAACTAGATCATTTTGAACGTAATTAAGTTTGGCATGTAGTAGAGAGACTGAAGAACTACTTAGTTGTTAGAACCAAATGGGTCTACAGAAATATATTGGATAAAGAAGGTAAGGTTATCCAAAATAAGGTCAGACTTTTAGCTCAAGGATACTCCCAGTAAGAAGGTATTGATTACGATGAACCTTTTTCACTATAGCAAGGTTAGAATCAATTTAAATTTTGTTAGCTTTTGCTATTTTTAAACATTTTAAGTTATACCAAATGGATGTTAAGAGTGAATTTCTAAATGGTTTTGTTTATTAGTAAGTTTATGTATTTCAACCTTCCAGGTTTGAAAATCCATCTTATCTAAACCATATTTTCAAACTCTTAAAAGTACTCTACGGTCTTAAACAGGCTTAAAAGGCTTGATATGAAAGGGTTAGTACTTTTTTATTAAACAATAACTTTCAAAGAGGTGAAATAGATACTACTCTTTTTACTCAAAAGTTAGACTCTAATTTACTCATTGTGCAAATTTTTTGTTGATGATATTATTTTTGGTAGTCCTAACATTTCCTTGTGCTAGAATTTTGCAAATCTGCTGAAAAAAGAATTTGAAATAAGTCCCATGAGAGAACTCACATTCTTCTTGGGATTACAAATTAAGCAAATACTGAAAGGTACCTTTTTTAGTCAAGATAAATATACAAAGAAGCTTATCAAGAAACTTGAAATGAAAACAGGAAAGGCTTTTGGAACTCCAATGAGTCCCTCCATAAATCTTGATTCAGACACATCCAGAAAGGACATTAATGAAAAACATACAGAGGAATGATTGGATCACTTCTATAATCGACTACAAGTCATGCAGATATTATGTTCAGCATTTACAGATGTGTAAGGTTTCAGTCGACTCCTAAGGAGTCCCACCTGATTATTGTCAAAATAATCATTTGTTATCTCATCGGAACACAAGATATTGGACTATGGTACCGTCACTCCTCACATTATGACTTAGTTGGTTATTCAGATGTTTATTTTGCAGGTGGCAAAAATGATAGAAAGAGTACTAGTGGAACATATCAGATTGTTGGTGATACCCTAATATCATAGTATAGAAAAAGACAAACCGCAGTTGCTCTATCAACTACTAAAGATGAATGAATAGCCATTGGAATTGTGGTACTCAAATTTTGTGAATTACGCATCAATTACTTGATTTTAATTTATCTTTTGAATCTGTGTCTATTATGTGTCACAATACAAGTGCAATTAGTTTATCATAATACAGTGTGCATCATTCTAGATCTAAGCATATCGACATGAAATATTATTTTATTTGAGAACTTGTGAAAAATAAAGATTTCTCCTCAAAATTTGTTGATTCAGAAAATCAGCTTGCTGATACTTTTACAAAAATCATACTAGAAGAAAGATTTTGTTCGTTAAGGAAAAGTCTTGGTATAACTTGCATTAATGATATTTGATTATACAGTTCTTTAATTTTGTAAAAAACTTTACCCAATATTTTGTTTATTTTAACCCCTTTGACTCAGCATCATTACCTTTTTATCCATTTTTTTACATCTTTCTTTTTTCTTTCTCCCTTTAATTACTCATACTCTACCTTTTTCTCTTACCTAGACATCTGTCGTCCTTCACTTCACAAGTCACCTCAGTTCACTTCACCTCTTTTGAACTTCCCACCATCCTATCTTTTTCTCTGCCTTTTTGTACTCTCTCCAAACTTATCTCTTTTATTCCTCAATGGTTGAAACAATATCCATGGCCAATATTATAAAAACTCCTACAGATATTCATTCCGATAATCATGATCCTATTCTCATCTCTGGCTCCTTTAAGGAATCCTCTTCTCATTCCTGCAATCAACTGTTCATAAAAATGCTTAGCCACTATCCCTAATTCATTTTTCAAGAAAACTCAATTGTCCTCTCTGGATTCCCTTCCATCGAAGACATGCATATATTCTGGACTAACTTGTAATGGGAGAAATTTTCCACCTTCAAAAGCTGCTCAGTTGTGCTCGGTAGAATCATGAATATCTCTCAGTTAAAGGAATTTACCTATAATGTAAGTTCCTTTTTGAAATCCCAAGACTTATCTCTAGTATTCCTTCTTTGTGGTATGAAAGTTTTTGAGGATCCTATACGTATGTTTTATGCAAATCTTTGCCTTTTCCAAGATAATAGCAAATTGAAAACTCTTATGCTTATGACAAGAATCATTCTAAATAATTTCTTGTTTGAAAAAGTTTTGATACTAAGCTCTCTGGGGTTATCCCCTTTATGAATGCTACATAGCCTAATAACTTTGAGGTTAGCTTTGGAGAGGATAAAAAGGTCATTTCTAATCTAGATATTAGTTAATCCAACTTTAGTCCTCTGTCTCTCTATTTCAAGTATAGAATTTTCAGTTATATTATCTCCACTACCCTTATCCCTCAAAAATTCTCTTAGTAATTTGACTTGTCATGATGTGTTTGTGTTGTATTGCATGGTGAAAAAGGATAAAATTAATTGGGTTGTTTGGTTCTAAGAATATATGTTGGAGAGTGATATAGACATATATGCCTTTGCTAGCCTACCCTATGCACTATTGATCACCAAAATCCTTCTCTATAACTTCACTGATCTCTTTGAATATCCTGCCATAGAAGTCTTAGCAACTTATGATTCCAAGACTGTTGCC